>OX451741.1:149295392-150727491 GCA_948472305.1 Vicia faba | reverse complement strand
CATATACTACTCATTTAGGGAAACATGTTTCAAAACATGAACAATAAATACTTAAATATAAAAATGCCAACATGCCTAAATCTCATGTCATGCATAACCAACGTATTAAATTTATCAATGAAACATAACATGTACAAAAATTAACTAAACTATAACAACAAAATACTTCTTCTCAGTGATGTAGGAGACACATATAGTCTCTACCTAGTCTTTCTCATTGCTAGTCGTCTCCTTATCTTCTTCATTTTCTTAATTATCATCTTCTTCCTCACTCTCTTCCTTCTCTTTTCCATTAGCCTCTATCGCATGCTCATTATCAGTGTCACTACCACCAGCATCACCAAACCCAAAATATGAGTAGAATGGTATGCTTGTAGGCCGTTACAAATATCTTATGAACTCCTTCTAGAAAAGCACTAACTCATGTGTGGCTTGTGGCTCCAACATTCTTAGATGAAATATGTTCATGGGTTTGCTAAGAGAGAGCATACCTTGGTAATATGCATTCGAGATGCCATAGTTGTAGGTGAACCAAACTCTCATGTTCAGATCCATGTTATCAAAATTTGTTGTGCCCAAGTGTTAGTCAGCAGTGCAGTGGGGTGTTATAGTGGTTGTTGAAGTGTTCTTCTTCTTCTTCTTCAACAAGAGTAGTAGCGGCCAACAAAGGGACAATCTAATTTTGACATCAAATGGAAGTGGTGGCGGCATGATATATCCATATTGGACTATTTGTACAATCCCATAATCAAACCTGAAAATCTAATGGCGTGGTTGTGTGAGGAACCAATGATTTCCTATATCTTGTTGGAGATCACCATGGATATATCCACCTATTTTCCCTTCAGAATGTACCAAATAAATTGTATTGCGTATAATGTAGTAGAGGACGTGTGATTGTTAAGAGTGATGTTATCGAGGAGGAATGTTATCCATATATGGGTCTGGCTGGTTAAGTCTGATATCTTGAAACCGATGGATTTCCCATCTCATCCTAACTAATATTGTCTTCCCAACCTCGCATATGTCAAATGTTATATCATCATTGTCCCAGTTTCCTTTGGACATTTTGACAACAAAAAAATCTATTTTCCTTGGTTTGGCAACATAGGGGTCTTCAATATATTCATGAGTGTCTTCCTTGTCAAAAGGAACCATTTGGCCCTGAACCCAGGATAACCTTTCCATTGTGGTATCTTTTAATGGTTTCACATTAGTGTATAATTTCAGGATGATGTGTATCTTGATGTGCTATATAGGGTGAGCTATAACACTCTAACCTCTAGCATTAATCTCTTGGACAATATCTGAACAGTCAACAGGATCTTCTAGCTCTACTTTCTATTCATGAACCATGTTGCAGACTTCAAAATCAGCATAGAATTTCTCATGACAATAGTTTCAGAATCGATGTTCATCATATGGTATAACAGAGGATCTTATGTTATATGTGTGGCTCTTTCTTCCAGCAATTGATTTTCTTGAAGCCATCTACAATAATCAAATAACAACATACAAGGATTGTAAAGTTGTTAGGTTAAAACGATTAAATGCTTAGAGTTGTAATCTTCCCATTTCGCATATTATTTTGACAAAGAGGATGGAACTCTAGGTCTATCGTGTTTCTGACTAGGTAATGCATGCATTCATTCCAATTCACAATCAATTTTTGAAGAGACGTTGCCTAATGCATCTTAGAAGTTCATAGTACACAAAGCCCTTATTGCTCATTCTAGTGTATCAGTTCAAGCTACTTGCATGTCCCTGTTCTCAACATTAAGGTTACATAATGAAGAAATTTAAATTATCCCTTATATAATCCTAAACTAGAGAAAGTAAAAAGTTGTTCGACCTTGTTCAATGGTGTATCATCATTTGAAGCATAATATAGAGAGTAAAATAACACACATGAGCAGTTTATTGATTTTGTATTTTTATCCTTGAAGTACTTCTCATATGGATCTTTAGGTTTTTTACGCCTGTGTGTAATGGAAAGACTGTGTTGAAATGTTTGAGTGGCTGATTTTAATTTAAAACCCATTTCCCAAAGTTCTATAACGTACTTCTTTCTAAGTGAGTTGTAGTTGGCTAAGCGAGAATTCATGACTTTTAGAATTCTAGATTTTTTAGTCTTTTATAGTTGAGAGAGTTTCGTCTAAGCGAGGAATGACATGGTGTTACTGGACTAGGCACTCCAAACGAGCATTGTCGTGTTCCAAGGTGCGCTTAGAAAGATGCCCTTCATTTTTTTGCATTTTGCTTCCCCACTATGATTTTTAAATTTTTTTAAAAGACTAAACAGAAAAACTACAAAATGGGTTAGGATGCCTCCTAACAAGCTCTTATTTAACTTCAGTATCTTGACGATTGTATATGTTACGTAATACCAATTACCTTAAAACATACCTCAAGGTTTCTAATTCTAACCTTTACTTTACTTGTGTTCACATCCACCAACATTCTTGCGGTTTTCATGAATGGTCTTCCCATAATGAGAGGTATCTTTAGGTTTTCCTTGATATCTAGTACCGTAAAATCTACAGGAAATAAGAAGTTTTTAATCTTAATCCGAACATATTTGATTGTTCCCAATGGTTTCTTGCATGTTTTATCTTCCATCTGCAGTGTTGTTATAGTTGAATCTATTCGAAGGTCACCAATTTTCTTTACCACTGATAATGGTATTATGTTCACACTTACACCCATGTCAATGAGAAAATTTTCAACTTCTATATTTCCAATGGATACAAGCAATATGAATACACCATGATTTACTTCTTTTAGGGGTAGATCTTGTTGATTGATCTCGCAACTTTCTTCATGCAACTTTTCATCCCCTGGAATGTTTGTTCCTTTCTATTGACTTTAAAAAACAATGATTTTAGCATCAACAACAACACTGCAATGCTCCCTTGGATTAGTTTGTATATTGGCATTGAATGTGTCTTTTTGTTGGTCAGCCAATTGTTTTTCTAATCAGTCGACTTGTGTCTTAAGGTTTCTTATGGAGGTTCCAATTTTTTTCTAACTGGCCATAGACACATGCATAAATTGATTGAGCATATCCTCCAACTTTGTTGCTTTGTCTTTTTGTAGAGATTCTTGTGTATAATTATGATAGGATTGTCTATTTTATGGACCAACTTTAAATCTTCATCCTTAATTGAAGTTGTTGTTCCTTGGAAGTATTTGTTTGGATATTTCCCAAGCCTTTGTTGATTGCCTACATATTTGGCTTCTTTATCACTAAAAATCTTGTTGGAAGATCACAGTTGCATAATTCTCAAAATGCAACCAGCCTTTGTTGTGGAATTTCATGCATTTCCTTTAATTGTTGTGTCAGTTTAGACAATAACTTTTCTAGCTCATCTAGTGTTTATGCCAATAACTTATTTTGTTCTAGAATAGCATCATTGGTATTCAACTCCATGATACCATTATTTCTTTGAGAATGGTTTCAATTATGTTGTTCTTGATGATCATTGAAACCACTCTTTCAATGATTGCAATTTCATATTATGCACTTTTTGACACAAGAGAACCCTTTATAGTAGCATATAGGAACATTTTGGTTGTAGTTGTAATTCATTTATGTAGATGTAGACCTATGTAAGATCGTTGAAATCGTGGTGTGTCATTTGTGTGTCAGTTATATATTTTTGAAAGACATTTTTAATTTTCCATAGACTCGTACAAGTCTGCGAGTCGAGTCTACGAGTCGAGTTTATAGACCCTTTACGAGTTTAAGTAGACTAACGAGTCTAACAACCTTAATTGGAATGGCTCATTTTGAAGCTTTGTATGATAAGAGGTGTAGAACACCTTTGTGTTAGTATGAATCAGGTGAAAGTACGGTACTTGGACCCAAGATTGTTCAGCGGATTACTGAGAAGGTCAAGATGATTCAAGTAAACGTGAAAACATTGCAGAGCATGCAGAAGAGTTAGCATGATAAGCGAAAGAAGGCATTTGAATTCCAAGAGGGAGATTATATGTTTTTGAGAAGGGACTGGTGTTGGTCATGCGTTTGAAATTGCAAAAGCTTACTCCTCATTTCATTGGTCCTTATCAAATTCTCCAAGGAGTCGAAAAAGTTGCTTATTGAGTTGTCTTACCACCGTTTCTTTCAAATCCTCGTGGCGTCTTTCATGTGTCTCAGCTTCAAAAGTATATTCTTGTTTCGTATCATGTGATTCAAGTGGATGATGTGCAAGTTAGAGAGAACTTGACTGTTGAGGCATCACCATTGAGGGTAGAGGATCAAGAAGTGAAACACTTGAGAGGTAAATAGATTGCTTTGGTGAAGGTAGTGTAGGGAGCACCTGTTGATGGAAGCGTGATGTGGGAGCTAGAGAGTCAGATAAAGGATTTGTATCCAGAGTTGTTTCCTTCAGGTAATTTTCGAGGGAAAAAATTCTTTAAGTGAGGGGAGAGTTCTAACACTGTTTCTCATATTTTAATTTTAATTGAGTTTAATATTAATTTTTAGTAACTATTTGTGTGCTCGGGTATTTTATTGAGAATAATTAAGGTGTGTAGAAATTATTAAAATATAATTAAAATTTTTGGTTAATTTTAATTAATTAAAATAAATAGAAAATAGTGAGTTTAAGTGGATTTGGTGGAAAATTGAAACTATGAGGAAATAAGGGAAGTGTTGATAATTAGAAGCAAGTTGGGGGCCAATGTATGATTATTAAAAGATGGGTTAAATAAGTTTTTGGTCCCTCTAAATATCTCAAACTTCATTTTTAGTCCCTCTAAAATTTTCCTTCAAAGAATGGTCCTCCTAAAAAATTAAATTTTAACTTTTGGTCCCTCCTGCAATTTAACGACAGTTTTTATAACTTAGCGACGGTTTTAACAACTTAGTGACGGCTTTAGCGACGATTTTTATTTAGCGACGAAATTAGAGACCATTTTAGCTACGATATTGTCATGAGGGACCAAAAGTTAAAATTTAAATTTTTAGGAGGACCATTCTTTGAAGAAAAATGTTAGAGGGACTAAAAACAAATTTATTTAGAAGGACCAAAAACGTATTTAACCCTTAAAAGATTAAGTCATTTTTTTAAAATAAAAAGGGATTATTGGAGCTTATTTGAGTCAGTATGTGCAATTGAGAAATTAGAATAAATAATATTTTTGGCGAGAGAGTGTAAAACAAAGGTTGGAAGAAGAAGAAACCATTGCTAGAGTTTATTGTTGCTGAAAAATTAAGGTAATGGGGAGAACTACTCTTATATGAGTGTGAATTGTATGAAGGGTAGAGGGGGATCCTCACCCTCCAATAGGTTTTTCATATTTTTCACCATTGTTGATGTTTGTGTGTTCTTGAGAAGAGTTGATATGAATTTTGTTGTTATTGATATGAAATTCATTATATTGTTTTATACTATAAATTATGTGTGATATACTTGTTTGAATATGTTTATGTTACTACCACTGGTGTGTGTTTTGGTGAGTCATATCAAATTGGTGAATTGAAGGTAAAATCATGGGTTATACGAAGTATTAATCATGGTATAATATATGTTTATTTAATTCTATGTGAACTGGGTGAATCAGGGTCGAAATCGGAGCTTTGGGGGAACTCTAATGGTGAAAATTTGTATTATTATTTTTGTAGGACCACACGTTTTTGCCTAGCGAGGCCAGAGGCTCTCCTGGTGAGATGTGTAGGGGGAAGAGGATTATGGTTTTGAGACTTCACCTGGTGAGCAAGATTTTCGCCTGGCGAGAGCTCGCCTAGCAAGATATGTGGTCGCATGGAGAGGCTGACAGCACAAAGTTGATTGTTTTCAACTAGATTTTTCAATAGCGCCTTATTTTAGTGAATGTTTGGTAATTTTAGATGCCAATGACCACTATTAATGTTTGTTTGATGTTGATTGATTACTTTTTAATTATTTTACCAAATTTTAATAATTTGTGTGTTTGTGTGTTTGATTCAGAGATGTAATTGATGTGTGATGCGACCTTGTGTTACGGCGATGTTATGTTAGTGTATTTGGTTTTGAGATGGAACAATTGTTAAACTATGCAGGTGAAGGTTGAAGTGAACCTCATATGATGTTTAATTGTCATTCATGCATCATGTATGAGTTAGGTGTTGATGTTGTCAGGTTCAGAGATGGAACTAGTGGCATGTCGCATGATCTAGAGACATGATCAATGATGGGATGATTTCAGTAACATACTTCAGAGCTTCCAAAGCTCTGGTAGCACATGCATATATAGTCTAGGACTTGAATTGTATTGCATAAATACTTGCATTGTAAATTGATTGTCATTGTGTTGCATGAATAATCGATTGTTGATGATATCTGTACTTGCATTCTTTTGTACCACTAACATATTTTGACTATATTCTCACCCTCTATTTGCTTGCTATGTTGGATTTACGTCTATGATACAGATACTCAAGTAGAGACTAAGAAGCCTTAGATGTTGTTGCATGGAATATGGCTTATGCCTTCTCCATTTATCATTTTATGCATTCTGTTTAGCATTTGGTGTCGCTCTGATAGTGTAACATTGGGAATGAGATCGTTATTTCTTTATTCTGCTTATTGTTAAATTGTTATGAAACACATATTTTATTTAGTTTGAAGTTAATTCTATTTGAAACTATGAGGTGTTTTCTAAATTGTTTTATAAATTTTGTTGTGATGTGTTTGAGTTGTGAAAATGTTTTATTATGAGAATGTGTGACACTCTTTTGTGAAAAGTAAACTCTAATCATTTTATATTATGTGAGTTGGGGAATTAGCGTGATACACAAAGCCTCTACTTCAATTTAGGGTCTCGGAGGACATAACTCTCATCATCTAAGATCCAAACTGAATACTCTCATGCGATATTTAGAAAATCAAATAGTTGTCAAGCTCGCGTATCATTCACCTTAGATTGACGACAGAGGGAAGATACTATTCACCAATCTTGAACTAAAGATAAGTGGGGATTTAAAGGTTATATGGAGTAAAATTTACCGTTACTCAATAAAGCATCCAATTGAAATGGATGCGACATTTGAAAGATTAATCGAAGATATTCTAAGGATGTTGTAACATCTTGAACCACCCATTTATAATGAAATATAATGGTAAATTTATGTTAATGATTATCCATGTAATGATAAGTATTTTGATGTTAATTTATGTTGTTTTTCCAACATTCTGTCATTATTTCTGGTTTGACCTAATAGAGCATATTCTGGAGACACATCTCAAAAAAACTCACTTAATATTGAATTAAGGTTTGTTACAGAGATGCATCTTTGGACTCAATATAATGTTGATACGAAGATGCATATGCAAAATAATTTTTAATAAAATAAGGGTGTCTCAGCAATTTGAGCTTACACGTATGTGGAAAGGATGCGGTCGAAGATGCATCTCCAAATTTTAAGGACAATTGTGATTTTTCACCGTGGAGTGGAAGCACCCCATAGGATATGATGAGTATTTCCCAAAATTAATATCTAATTTAAATTGGCCTAATGGAAATATATCTAACAAAGCAATAAAATAAGGGGGTTACTTTTTCCACCCTTATGTGTGCTCCCCCACCATCGTAAAATCTCACAAATATCCCTAACACCGGGGATGCATATCTGGACACACCTTTTTTATACACCCTCTAACATAAATTGGTGAACCACCTTTTTTTTCCAAAAAAAAAAATTAGTCTGGAGATGCATCTCCTGAGTATTCCAGAGTTGCATCTCTGTAAACTTCTCTAAAGAATTAGTCACATTTTTCATGAAATCCCATACCATTTTCATAGTAGTTGTCTCTGTCATGGTGTTCCATTTCATTGTTTTTGTTATGTTATCTAATTGGACTTGGATATATGTTAATATTCAATCTTCTACATGTATGAAATTGCTAGATTTATAATAACTTGATCTTACCTTATTGCGGAAATTTTACAATGAGTGCATTGTTAACTTCCAAATGAAAACCTCTTACTGTTTGCATTAAGTTTCAATTTTTTGATAGATAAGAAACAATTAAATAAAAGGAAAAATGGGCGCACAACCCAACAAAAGTACGATATAAGAGGGAGGCCAAGTCAACCAAAGAAAACTAAAAAACTCCAAAATGAAAGTGGAGAAAAACACAAGAAAGGGGGGTTTGAATTGTGTTGATAGAACTTTTTCCCTTTCTAAAGAGTTTGCAGAAGCCTTTGAGCAAGTAGAAATTAATAGCAGTAAAGAAAACATTCATTTTTATACAAGTTCACCTTCTCAACTAAGGCTACATCTTGTCCACCCTCCTCAGGTGATTTTGCCTTAGAAAAGGACTTAATCCACTAATCTTGAAAGATTACAACAACCTCTAAGAGTCCATAAAGACCTCTTAGCCCTCTCAAGTATACAGACTAGAAAGTTACTTGAGGAAACACCCGTTCTAGAAAGAATTGTTTTTCTAGAGATTTACAAGAGTGCTTCTTATCAAGCATATTTCTCCTACTTAGAGTACATATTGTTTTGACAAGCTTTTGAGCAACAACTCCTTGTCTAAAACAATTTATATGAAGGTTTCTAAGAGATAAAACAATCAGATCAATAACTCTTATGTTTTGTATGTTCCTACAAGATTAAATATTATGGAGATTAAGTACAAAACATCTTGTAGTCTTCTTATCTTCATCTTCTTTGTTAATTAAGTTGAACAAAATAGCTTCTTTCTTCTTTTCTGGTTTCTCTTGAGATGCGTTTTGATTTATATTTTGAATGACATCTTGTTGAGATCTTCAGCTTCTTTTCTTCAATGATCAAGACATGATGTTGTACCCCAAAATTTTCCCTCTCATGTTTTCTAAGGTCTTCTCCTACATGGTTGGTCACAAACCCTTGCCTAAGGAAAAAGAAATGTTTTTAGTAGTTTTTTAAGTACCTTTCGATTGGAATGGACAATGCCCTTCGATTGGCATGTCACAAGGCCTTTCGATTGGCGTTCCGAAAATGTTTCGATTGGAATTATGGCCAAGCCCTTCGATTGGCATGGACACAAGGCCTTTCGATTGGCCTCGTGACAAGCCTTTCAATTGGAATTGTGTCAAGGCCTTCGATTGACATTTTGAAAGACCCCTTTTGTTTGGCACCCTGGGCCAAGCCTTTTGATTGGCATGGAAAGGGATCCTTCGATTTGGCATTGTGTCAAGGAAGCTTCGACAGGCATGTTAGCTGTGTCCTTCGATTGACATGGACAAGATCTTTCAATTGGCGTAGCAAATGACTCTTCGATTGACATTTCAATAAATACCCTTCGATTGGTATTTGGACAAAGGACATTCGAAGGAAATGAATCAAAGTCATTCGAAAGAGCTCCATCAGAGCCGTTCGAAGAAGCTGAATCAAGGCCATTCGAAGGAGGCCATCAACCCATTCAAAAGAGAGCATTCGAAGGCCAGTATGTCCACATTTATGCCAAATTCAAAAATGGACAATATCCCTTAACTTTGGCCAAGGTTACATATTGGTATTCATGGCATTCAAATGGCTGTTACAAATATTACTTCTCTTGTCCCCTCTCAGTCCTATAAAGATGAGGCCAAGGACACATTACAGGGGGGACGAACACACACGCATACTGCATCATATAGATCACGCTTCCTCCGAAAGCACATCAAAAAACTCTAAACTCACAAAGTGATCCCAATCGAAATACATTTTCTGCAGGCATCACCATTCCAAAAGAATACCAAATTCGTGTTTCTGAGTCATCCAGGAGTCCACCCTAACTCCTAAGCAAACATCTCCACACCCAGAGCCACATATCATACATCTTCGATTGGTAAGGGTTTGCAAAACCAAAATTGCACCTTCATGACATTTAAATACACATTGCACATATATTCTTGTTATTACTGATTATGTTGCATGTAAGCTAAAGCGCAGAGATGAGATCGTGCCATTGCTGGGGAACGATCTAAGTTTTTCCTTCGAATCTCAGGACAAAACAAACCCAGACCCAGACCCAGACTCAGCAGATTCGAATTGAGGAAGGATTTGAATTGGGAGGAGATTCGAATTAGGGGGGGTAAAGTCCCCCTGGATCTCTAACATTTGTTTTGTTTTGCAGGAAACATCTTCTCAGAATCTTGTTCAGAGCTTCGAAGCAGCTCAACTTCGAACTGGATCCAAAGTTCCCAGATCAAAGGATGACATATCCAGATCAAACACCCCAAAGTGCAACCCCTCATACACCTTCGATCAAGCCTCTTCACAGGATCGAAAGACAGCCTAAGCCTCTTTCGATCCAGGCCTCCAGAATTACACCTTTCTTGATTTACTGCCTGTTCCTTCGATTTCATCTTTGTTTTGACTATTTTATTTCTTTTTTTTAATCAACATAAAATCAATATAAAAAAAACCACAAAAACATTAGGATAGTTTTTCTATTAAATTAATTTTGTTAATTAATCATTTAATTATCTTAACATTTTCTCAAAACTAAAATTAAGAAGATTTAGATCATTTTTCCAAAATAAAATAAAATAACAAAAAGATTTTACTCTTAGGATTTTTAGACGTTATTTTCAAAGTTGCGCGCGTTTATTTTAACTACCTACTGGTTTGTAATAGCTTAATTAGGACTTTTACACTTTAAACTTTATTCCACCAATTTTGGACATGTAAATAATCCCCCTCCCCGAAGCCTTGTAATAGCGTAAGATTTACAATTCCCGCACTTTAAATTCTTGTACATATATTAACTGCTTAGATGTATGCTAACTAGGATTGCATGAAAAGATATGAAAACAAACGGTAGAACACCTAAATGTTTAAAGATAAAATAACTGAAACACAACACACTATCACATGTAAACCTCTAAGGTACGTCCGTTTTGGTTGCCTTCGAAAACAGTCATGTCCCTCGAGAATGGGGACGCTTTAGCAAAGACCCGTAAAATCAAAAGATCATAGTCCCTCGATGACCCTTACAGTGTTGCCTTTTGGTAAATAATCTCGTCCCTTAAACCAAAGTTGTTAAAGCATCTCCGTATGTTGCCTTTATGACTGTAAAATGTCCCTTCGAATGTCCCTCAACATCCAACGATAAGGCTACCTACTTACTAATAGTAGGATAACACTGTCTAAAGGATAGGAGGAAAAGAATGACCCTTTTCGAGTATAAAAGTAGATATCTATTAGAGGTTTGCTCAAAACATTTTGCACTTACACAAATGCTACTTTTCAAAAACAATTTTCAAAACATTTGCTTTGTTAATACTCTTGAGGACTGATACAAGAGTTAAACGCAAAGCAAATCGCCGCACTAAGGAATTTTCCAAACATTTTCCAAACATTTTCAAAACACACAAAGCACAAAGGCATTTTAAAATGAGCAAACCTCTAAGAGCCCGTGGAAAACCACGGATGGAAAGGGTGCTAACACCTTCCCTTTCCATAATCTACCCCCCTTACTCAGAAAACTCTTGAAAAGGTCTTTTTCTATTCTTTTCACCCTTTCCATTGTTGGATAAAAGAAAATACGGCGACGACTCTTGCTTACCGCACATTTGTGAACATAAACATAAACCAGTATTAAACAGTCGGTTCTGCGACCGTATCACACACGAGTATTGACTCATGTTTCTTATTTCTTGTTGATCCTTCATTCTTTCTGTTTTTGTGATTTTTCTCTTGTAAGATTTGACAAATTTTTTGGAACTAAGTTGTGATAAGCATGTTACTTCTTCGTAAGTTGTTAACACTTTAATATGCTTTATGAAATATTACATTATAGAGTAACAACTCAGTGTAAATATTACATTTCAAAGTGATACTACTTTCTGCTTGTGAAATTCTTGGTGCTGTTTAGCCACACACCACATAGCCATCTCTTCACACGTATACAAATTTGTTTTATATAGGCTTGAGAGAATAGTACCGTTGGAGCACATAATGTGTTATAACGTTTATTTTGCAATTTGATATATTTTCAATGAAAATATACCTTTTGTAATGATTATTGTGTAAGAGACGTGATTTCTTCTTTTTATTTATCCACAATATAGCTGAGAATTACCATCATTGTTTTCCTCGAAAACCATGATCATTTGTCAGTTTTGATTAGAGCACTACTGAAGACGTATCTAGACATTTCTGGTCTTTGTTTAACTTGTTTCTGTAGAACTTGATTTCTCCAAAAGATGTTATTTCTGTTTCTAAAGTGTTGAGCTTGAGACTTATTTCTTCTCTTGTTCTCCTGATGAGTAGTTCAGAAACTACTAATTTGATGTAGCGTAAAAACACTAGATTGAACTTTAGGAACACGTCTTGTTTTCAGAGCTATAGACATCAGCTTATCTGAAAGACAACTTCAGTTGTAGAAGCTTTCTGATTCTTGTATCTTCAACTTTCTGAGCTATATTTGCGCAAGCTCTTAGAATCTTTTTGATGGACGATCATGTCTTCAGATGTATAGGTAACAACTTATATTGAGAGACAACTGCAGTTATAGAAGCTTTCTGATTCTTGTATCTTCAGCTTTCTAGTTGTATTTGCACAAGCTCTTAGAATCTTTTTGATGGACGATCACTTCTTCGGATGTATAGGCATCAACTTATCTTGAGAGACAACTTCAGTTGTAGAAGATTTCTGATTCTTGTATCTTCAGATTTCTGAGTTATATTTGCACAAGCTCTTTTATATTTAGAGTTATATTTAGAGTTAACTTTCCCTGAGCTCCCCCAGAGCTGGATAGCTCCCCTGATTCAATTACTTGATAAGGATCGATTATCCTGACTCTGAACCATTTGAGTAAAACTCCCCCTGGTTCCAATAGATCAGATATCAAGATCTTAAGAGTATTTGCTTCAGGAATTTCATACAGTTTTTTAACTTCTGATTTACTATGTTCTTCCGAAAGACATCTGCTTCTTCTTTTGATTCTTATTTTCTAAATATCATGTTCTCAGACATTTTACATCTTCTGAACATTATGATACTAAAATCAAGATAACTTTAACTTTCAGAAAGTTCTCAACTTCTGAACAATATTGGGTTAATCTGATTCTTGAACATATGTTCATAGAGTATACATCTTGGAATATATGAATAATCAGTCTTTAAGAGATTAAATAGATTTCTTTCATGTTGACCTGTCTTAGAATGCCTAGTGAACTTGTTCAGAGTTCCTCGGTTAATTACCAAACAGACAAACACACATTAGTGGTAAATGGACATTTTATTTTATTATTATGATGAGTTTTTGCTCCTCTTTAGGTTCATCAAAATCATTATACTTCCCCCCTTTTTGACATCATCAAAAAAGATAAATATTCATGAAAAGCATTAAAATTTAACAGAAGAATCAATAAGTGCTAATCAAAAATAGTTGTATTGATGATATAATTGAACAGATTACAAAATAAAATCCTATGGGAACCACTGATCATCAAACGTTTCACACTTTTCTTGATGCAGAGCATCACTGAGACCATCAAGAATCCTTCGGAGGATTCTTACAATCTCATTTTGAACACACACTTCTGACATGATTCTTCCATAGGTAATGAAGGTTTTGTTTAAATTTCTGGAGGAAGTGAGGGACCTTTTTATATGATTTAGGATGACTTGAGGAAGATTGATCGGAATTCGTTTGATCAAACAGAAAATTAGAGCCTTATCATTATTGGTTAAGACATTTTTGTTAGTTTTGCATTGACAAAGATTTGTCAGAATAAAGCGAAACCAGTCTTTCGTAATGGGCTTAAGACTCTCAGGGCTAGTAGAGTCGAACTCAGAGGATGCTTCAAAGATGGAAATGATGTCACCATCAGGAATTCTATCAAGAGAGACACGACCAGTCGTGATACTTACACATGGACAATTTATTATCTCGGTAATACATTTGGCAGTGAAGAAAACATCCTAGCCATAGATGTTTGAGGAGATTGAGGTACCATCGAAATTGACAGAGGCATTTTTCCAGAAAGTCTTTACAAGATTTGGATAAACATGCCCTCTTAGTAAGGAAAGATAGTGATTCCACTTTTGAAAGAGGATGTTGAGATGGAATTTCGAACTCGCACCAAAAAGTCTTGGATATCTTTCAATGATAACTTCCAAGTGATCATCATTTTCATGATAAGTTGTTGAAGTCACAATGAAAATAGAAAGAGAGTGAAATAGAAGGCAAATGTTATAAATTGTAAGAGATTACTTGTTAGGAGAGGTAGAGAGCAGACATGATGTATAAAAAGAAACGAGAATATGTAACTTGACAAGAGAATTAATTTTCCTTATGTAAGGTAATAAATTTTAGGAGACTCAATAATAAATGACTGAGGAAGGTTGGAAGGGCAACAATAACTCCTAAGATTCGTTAAGAGAGAGAAAAGAGTGACAGTTGATATCTTTGAATCCGGTTGTGAGTATAGAGAAGACTAGTAAACATAGATGTATGGGGAAGGAAAAAAGAATAGTTAATTTCATTTATGAGGGAATATCAAAATGTTCATAACTTAGAAAAAGTCTATTTTCTAAAATGTGAATAAAGTAACTGACAAACATCAAGATCTGAGACCTTATCTATGACTCAGAGACACATGCGTGACTGTTTTATTTCAGACTTTAATGAATTTATAATACCTAAATACTTGTCATTTTATGATAAGCAAAATTAACAAACAATAATTTATCATAAAATAAAGACTGCATTAATTTAGGACAATTTAACAGATACAAGTTTAAAAGTTAAGAACTAAACGGATGACACGATCAAGAAATAAAAACAATCATACTTTTGAAAATACAAGTCATATTTTTCTTAGCTAATAAAACTCTCGCACTTAGATTTTAACAAGCAATCTCCAGGACATTTTTGTGGACCATTTTCTCCTATTATTTCTTTGAACATATCCATTATTCCCTCTTGGAAAATAATTTCAGAAAAAACTCGTCCATAAGGAATATGAGACTTTTTGTGATTCCTAGACTCAAAAATAGATTTCCAAAGAAAGATGAAGATTGACTGTGGAAAGCACGATTATTATTCATCAGAAAATAGATAAGTGCTTGGTCATCATACCTCAAAAGGTCTTGATTATCCCCTATGGGAAGAAAGTTAGACAACACAAGCTTGAACCAAGCTTTTGAAATGGGTAGTAGATTTTCAGGATTGATAGGCTCATATCTTGATGACATGTCATGAAGATGATCAAATTTATCAGACATCATAAACCTAGACTTGACATAGTCAACTGTGACACCTATATTCTCACATCCAGTGGCAAGAGTGATTGAGAAGGGAGTAACGGTGATGAGAATTTCAAAGATATAGGAGTGAATGGAGCCATTTTCATAGTCAAGACAGGCATGCTTCAAGAATTCTTTAACAAGATTCACGTAAACAGGTTTCTTCAGCATACTGAAGTATCTTATCCATTACTGAGATGCTGGAAGCAATGTTACTTTCAAGAGAGGAAATTTCAATTTTCTTTTCGATGGTGATTTCAAGAAGATCTTCATTTCCAATAAAGATTGGTTGAGGCATGATGAAACAGATGAGAGGAAGAATCTTGATAGGAATTAGTTTATGAGAGGATAAGATAAATATGATAAATCGTTGTTGATATATATATATATATATATATATATATATATATATATATATATATATATATATATATATATATATATATATATATATATATATATATATATATATATATATATATATATATATATATATATATATATATATATATATATATATATATATATATATATATATATATATATATATATATATATATATAAGAGGGTGAGGGAGGTTGTACTAATCTGCACGAATGACATAGATCATTGACAAGGACAAGAATTTCAAGGAAAATGGAATGGTGTGAATCAGTCTTTATAAAGATAGAGTACCATACATGTTCTAAATAAGGACTTTGAGTGAATTAGCATTTGAAGGTGACATACCAGAACATAAATAGTAAAACATTGAACATAGTCGCTTGAATGAGAAGCTATCATCACATACATCATTCGTAAAATATTCGACTCATCCTCAAGAGAACTTACGAGTTCACATTGTCTAGAGAATTGATTAAAAGATCTTTCTCTTGGAGGAGAGAATGTTCCAGATCATGAAATTTTTACTTAACCAGAAAATTCACAACTTGGAGATGCACTAACATTTAGAATGCTCCTGTTTAAAAACATCTTCTAACTTGTAGAGGTATTTTTGTCAGAAGTTCTAATAAGTTATATATAAAAGAAAACATACCTTTGGGGTTCTAAAATCTTTACAATAATTCTTTTATCTGAGTGATCTCTATTCTAGTTTTGACTTTAGCTTGTCCTTGATAGAGCTTATTATTAGTTTGTCATGTCTTTGAAGATTTTCCACTTGTCTTTAATTTTAGCTTTCTCTTAGAACCAACTTCTGAACAACTTCTTTCGTCTTATGCTTTCTTCAGAGCTGTCTTTCAGAGGTTCTGAATTATCTGGTCAGTTTAAAAAAAATGTCTTCTTACTTTTTCCTTCTACAGATACATTTTGTTGTGTTGTAGCGAAGAATGTTGCTTCCTTGAGAACCCTTCTAGAATTTTCCGGAACTGCCTTCTTATAGAGAATTCTCTTTTCTCTATAACATAGCTAGCTCAAGTATGCAGAGCTTATGATGCTTACTTCAGATAATTTCTTTTCTCAAGATGTTTGTGGTTTTCTCTAACTGGATCTATCTACACGGTTAAGTGTTTGATTCAAGAATCAATAACAGAGCCTAACTCTGATACCAATTGAAGGTGGAGAAAAACACAAGAAATTGGGGTTTGAATTGTGTTGATATAAACTTTTTCTCTTTCTAAAGAGTTTGCGGAAGCCTTTGAGCAAGTAGAAATTAATAGCAGTAAAGAACACATTCATTTTTATACAAGTTCACATTCTCAACTAAGGCTACATCTTGTCCATCCTCCTCGGATGATTTTTTCTTAGAAAAGGACTTAATCCAGTAATCTTGAAAGATTACAAAAACCTCTAAGAGTCTATAAAGACCTCTTAGTCATCTCAAGTATACATACTGGAAAGTCACTTGAGGAAACACCAATTCTAGAAAGAATTGTTTTTCTGGAGATTTACAAGAGTGTTTCTTAGCAAGAACATTTCTCTTACTTAGAGTACATATTGTTTTGACAAACTTTTGAGCAACAACTCCTTGTATAAAACAATTTACATGAAGGTTTCTAAGAGATAACACAATCAGAGCAACAACTCTTGTGTTTTTTTTATGTTTCTACAAGATTGAATGTTATGGAGATTAAGTGCAAAACATCTTGTAGTCTTCTTATCTTCATCTTCTTTGTTAATCAAGCTGAACAAAATAACTTCTTTCTTCTTTTCTGGTTTCTCTTGAGATGCATTTTGATTTATATTTTGAATGATATCTTGTTGAGATCTTCAGCTTCTTTTCTTTAATGATCAAGACACGAGTATCGACTCAGGTTTCTTATTGCTTGTTGATCCTTCATTCTGTCGGTTGTTATGATTTTTCTCTTGTAAGATTTGACAAACTTTTTGGAACTAAGTTGTGATAAGAATGTTGCTTCTTGGTAAGTTGTTAACACATTAATATGCTTAATGAAATATTACACTATAGAGCAATAACTTAGTGTAAATATTACATTTCAAAGTGATACTACTTTATGCTTATGAAATTCTTGGTGTTGTTCAGCCACACACCACATAGCCATCTCTCCACACGTATACAAAGTTGCTTTATATAGGCTTGAGAGAATAGTACCGTTGGAGCACATAATGTGTTATAACGTGTATTTTGCAATTTGATATATTTTCAATGCAAATCTACCTTTTGTAATAATTACTGTGTAGGAGGCGTGATTTCTTCTTTTTATTTATCCAAGATATAGCTAAGAATTACCATCATTATTTTTCTCAAAAACTGTGATCATTTGTCAGTTTTGATTAGAGTACTACTAAAGATGTATCTGGACATTTCTGGTCTTTGTTTAACTTGTTTTTGTAGAACTTGATTTCTTCGGAAGATGTTATTCCTGTTTCTGAAGTGCTGAGCTTGAGACTTATTGTTTGTCTTGTTCTTCTGATGAGTAGTTTAGAAACTACTGATTTGATGTAGCATAAAAACACTAGATTGAACTTTAGGAACACGTCTTGTTTTCAGAGCTATAGACACCAGCTTATCTGAAAGACAACTTCAATTGTAGAAGCTTTCTTATTCTTGTATCTTCAACTTTCTGAGTTATATTTGCGCAATCTCTTAGAATCTTTCTGATCGACGATCACGTCTTTAGATGTATATGCAACAACTTATGTTGAGAGACAACTTCAGTTGTAGAAGCTTTCTGATTCTTGTATCTTCAGCTTTCTGAGTTGTATTTGTGCAAGCTCCTAGAATCTTTCTGATGGACGATCACGTCTTCAGATGTATAGGCAACAATTTATCTTGAGAGACAACTTCAGTTGTAGAAGCTTTCTGATTCTTGTATCTTCAACTTTCTGAGTTATATTTGCACAAGCTCTTTTATAGAATGTTTCTTGTTATTAGATATGCACACTCAATAAAACCATTAGTAGCACCAAATTGTTACTCACATAATATATGGTTGTTATCATTAAAACAAAGAATTGCTTAGAAGCTTTCTTGCTCTAACACTAAGCATCTAGCCGGAGAGACACATAAATCCGACCAAAGCAAGTTACTACTCGGTTTACAAGTCAAAAGAAATCATTCCCAAGATAAATTTTTTTATCATACCTACACCATGAAAAGAAGAAAGAACTCCTCCGTAAAAAAGAATGGCGTTTCTACACGACCAAATCGACCAACAAATAGATAATCCAAAAATTCAACCTGACTCCACCTTAAAGCGAGACCGAATAGAACTCTTCAAAGAAGAGAGCCGCTCAAGGAGAGTCAAAGAACTATGAGCAAAATCAACATTGAACCAATCATAAATTTTAATCCACCATCCTAAGGAGACTTGACAACCACCAAAAATATGTTCGACATCCTCATCTTCCCGCAAATAAAGAGAATAACACAAATTACAGAAATCACCCCAAATATAATGCTTGAACAAATTGACTATAAACGAAAGACGATACATCAACAATTTTCAACCAAAGAAAAGAGACTTAGACTTTTTGTCTTCCACATTGATCACAAGTTTCAATTGTTTAATACTCTGCACATGATATATTCATATTTTCAATGTATATCCAATTACCCACTTCAAAAAAAAACTTATTACTACTATTAGTCATGTTACTTAATTAAGACTCTACTTATTCGTTTTAAGTATCTATTAGGATAAACAACTAAATCAATAAATAATAGAATAAACACATATTGTATGTACTTAGATATAACAAAAATAAAATAGTCAAAATTGTTTTTATATAAGCTATGGACATATCATAAGTTGTGTCCATAAGTAAGTTCAAATAATTCAATTCAAATAACACTTCTATTATCAGAATATTTGCATCATCCTTTTTAGAATTCCTTGCTCCAACACTGAATCTAGAACCAAATTTTGTAAACTCCCAGTATGAAACTATCACTACTCAAAATTTGACCACAAAAATTATCATCTCAAAAGATGATGTTCAATAGTGTGGAGTAACAAATATACCTCATTATTCATGAACCAATTTTTATTGTAATACTATCTATAGGCTTTTTCCGTCCCGCATTCACTTTTTTATGAGATAGGTCTCAATTTTAAACCCTCATCCTCAATTATGTCTGTCTCTCCCCACTCCGTTTTTTTATAAACTTTTACAGAACAGACCTAAACGAGACAGAATGCCCGTATTCCATTTGAGATACTATAAAGATAGAAGCATATTTAAATGCTTTTAACACCAACAATAGCACCACACATTACTTTTTCCAAAGAACAATTATATTTGAAACTAACATAATAGTACTCTAGAGTTTGATGCAGCAAAAAATAACTCACACATGCTCCAAAGGAACTTTCAATATTGAATAAAACCATGACAATATATTTCTAGGTTGTAGAGGAATGAATTGAAATAGAAACTAAAATCGTACTTCATGGATGAACATTTTTTTAAATGAAAAAAACTTTTACCTTAACCAAATTACAATTAAATAGTAACAAATAAATTTAAAAACCTCTACCATTAAGTTTTTTTTCTTCGAATTCTTTTTAGCAAAGTTGTGGTAAGAAATCTTGAATTCTTATATTATTTATTGTGTAATATTAATTTTAAAGTTATATTTTTTTATTTAAATTATTATATTTATATTTCAAATTTTTTATTCAAAAATTTATTAAATGCTATTTTATATGAACAATTTTCATTTGTATAAGAATAATATCGAATACAGTAAAAGAGTTTATTTTAATTTTATTTATAAAAATTATCTGATTGTGGTGTAAGATATGATTATACGTTTTTTTTTTATAATTTTGGTGATTGAGATTGATATATTTTAAAGTTATTTTTTTAATATATTGTTTTACACACTAAAAATGTCAAAAAAATAATGTTTTGAAAACTTTATAAATTGATTTCAAGTAACTTGAAAAGTAGTTTTGATATTGAGTTACTAGGGTGAGTTGAACTATTCAACTTTTTTGAGGGAATGGATTTTAGTGCTTAAGAGGTTCAGAGCTAGAAGGAAGAAGGAGACAATATGTTAGGCAACACTAACATATATTGTACGAAGGACAAATATTTTAAACTCGCACCATTAATTATGTCTGCTCTGTGCTATTCTATTTTTTATAAACTTTTGTATGATAAGTTTAAATAGAGCAGATATTCCCATTTATTACCCTTAAATATGAATAAACTTTTTTTTTAACATAACATCACAATTTAATATCAATTTAAATGTCAGGTTAATATTATAATAAAAAATCAATAATTTAATTCTTAGACATTTAAAATAATTTAATTTAATTTAAACTCATTTATTTGAATCCATTGAAATATATTTTATTTATGTAAATTTTATTTAATTCAATTTTTAAATATTTTTTTGTGTGTTTCGAACATAATTATTGTCGATATTCACATTAATTTCATTATTTATGTACTGGTTAAAAAGTACATGGTGTGTTCTCCCAGTAAAGTTAGGAAGACTCAGATACATCTGTAGATATATTACGATGTGAGGTTTCCTCACGACGAAAAAAAATCTCATATGATGATATTTGTGGTGATTTATGAGGTCTGTTGATTACATAAGGTGAGCATCTCTATAAATAGCGTGATAGTCTAATGTGTCTCACTTAAGTTCTTTGTGAGTTATGATCTCTTTTTAGGAGAGAAGTATTTATAGAGGCTTTTGGTC
Source organism: Vicia faba (assembly GCA_948472305.1). Lineage (NCBI taxonomy): Eukaryota > Viridiplantae > Streptophyta > Magnoliopsida > Fabales > Fabaceae > Vicia > Vicia faba. The sequence goes on along the minus strand of OX451741.1, from coordinate 150,706,156 downwards.
TAAGATTTTCTTTAAGAAAGATCATCGACCACCTTATTGAATAATTGAACTCCTATTTTTAAAAGAGTGTGAGTCAGTTATTAACATTCACTTCTCTTTTCTCTTTATCTCGTAAACATTTTATCTCATATTTTATGATCACCGTCCTAGATGTCCTTTATAAATATAACACTATAATAAAATCAATTAATTTTTGTGTATGTATGAATCAAAAGATTATAAAAATAATTTTTAAAACTAATTATATATAAATAACAAAGATTATTCATAATTAAAATGTGTCTTATATCATATTGAAGTTGATTTAAATAAAAATATTATATTCAAATGAAAAAAGACATGGTTATCATTCACTTAAATGTACTATTTGAGTTTAAATTAAATTGTGATTAATAAATTTAAATTAAATTAATCTCAATTATATCATATTAAATATTTTGATTATTGTCACTTGCTAACTTTTTTTAAACTATTATTACTATTATCTAAACAATCAATTTTTTTAATACTAATTATTATATAATCTATATATTTGTATAAAATGTTATATGCTTAAGTTGTGGTAATGTTTGTCCGTGTTTACAATTAAGTGAGAATGGTAGAAATTAGAGTTATGTTAAATTATATCAAAATTGTTTAGGTAATAGTAATAATAGGCATTTTGCAATAATTTAATCTTTATTATAAATATTTACAAATTTGTTGATGATGATTTTATTTCTTACCTTATATATTCTCAAAATAGGAAATTTTCAATTCATTTAACACTACACTAAAAGTAAAAATGGTTTATACTTATATTTTTGAATTTTAAAAATATTTTCATTATTATTATTTCATTTTGGATTCTTTCTTTTACATTTATTCTGATTTTATTTTATAGAAATCCTATCCAAAAGGTAGAGATACAGGGTTTTGTTATTAAATGGAGAAAAATTTACTGATGACTAGAAAATATACTACTTAAGGAATGGACAGCTCCAACTTTGTTACCTATTAATTTGGTACAATGTTTGCTCTTTATATTATATATATAAAAAATTATTTTGTTTCAACTTAATACTTATTTATTTTTTAGTAATTAAATTAGCTTAATCTAAAATCAACCGATTTATATTTGCAATTAAAATAGTGAAGACATTGAATCTTTTGTCATGTATGTTTTACAAAATAATGATGACAATAACGAAAATCAAAATGTATGCTTATCACATATATAAATCTTATAAAAATAATATTAAAATATTATATTCATAATGATTCTCTTTCATCTATTTTTAGAAATCACAAAAATATTTGTTGTAATATTTTCAAGCACCAATTATTTTTATTTTTTATTTTGTGAATAAATCAAATATCAATATAAAATATTTTATGATTCTATCACATGAATATATAAGAAATAGTAAAAAAAATGAAAAAGTTTTTTCATATTTCTTAATCTCTAGTTACATTTTTTGATTTTGAATCCTTTCCTTTATTTTTCTCTTATTCCCTTTTCTTACCTTATATTTTTGATTTAGGACTCTCTCTTAACTTAAAAATGAAAATATAATAAAGAGAGAATGTAGTTAAGAGAGAATTAAAGAGTAAAGATAATGGTTATTGTTTTGGACTGGGCCGGGCTGGCCCAAAAACAAGGATGAAGGTCCAATCCAAACGGTCTTGCAGGGGGTCGCGTCGATCAAGAAGCCACAGCTTTGTCCACGACATCCTCGATTTCATGCAGTCCAGCCCGACCTCAACTCGAGCACTCCTCGTAGGGCAGACTATGACCATTACGCCATCATCTGAATTTCGAAAAGACCGCGTCTCCGTCCGTCCGTACTTCTCGCAGAACACCCAGGAAGGAGACCACGTGCGGGTCCCCACTACACACGCAGAACCTGGCAGTTCCTTCATTGGGCCAAACCTGCCCGGCCCAATGAAGGGATCTTGGCCCAGCGCTGGGGGTTATAAATACCCTCTGTTCCCAGAGGGTCAGGTATTCATTCTTTTACCATACACACACTTTCTTGCCTGCTCGTACTGCCACTTACTTTAGCATCAGAGTGCCTTGCAGGTACCCCCCCCATCTCGTTCAACTTCATCTCGGAGTCAGTCGTGACGGTCCAAGTCTGATCCGGTAAGATCAGTGGCGCCGTCTGTGGGAAACTAGCTTCCCCGTCTTGCAAACAACTCGAAGACCAAAGCTCGACTCAACTACCACTGTCATGGATGACCAAGCTCGCGATGAACAAAACGTCCGCGTCGTCGACACCAACAACAGCCCCGCGGACAAAAACGGACACCTTGACAATGTCGGCAACCCCGGTCATAACACCATCCCCGTGTCAACTGCCCCCGGGCCTTCAACCCACCGCGACGGAGCTACCGCGTCATCTTCCTCGGTCCCTCCGCCACTCGAAGAGGACGATGCAACTCTCGCGAACTACCGGGCTGCCCAGTTTCAGGAAGTCCCCGTCCCCGCCGGGGCGGATGGCACAACCCGAGCGTTGTTCGCAATGATCAATCAGACAAATTACCCCGTCTTCGCCCAAGGGGAAAGATTGAGGGCACTTGAAGACGATCGAAGACCCCCGAGGAGGCATCGGAGGCCCCAGACTCCACCTCCTCGAGTGACTGAAGTTCATCTCCCGTCTCCCCCGCGGAGACATTACAGAGATACCTCTCGAAGCTCGTTACCCCGCCCATCGGGGAAACGACCCCCTTTGGAGAGGCAACCCATCATCGAAGTCGGATGACACGGCCGCGCCCCCGCAAGACAGGAGAGAAGACACTCTGGAGACGGGCGTGGAAGAATCAACCAACAAGCATCACGCTCGAGAGATGCCCAGTACGACCAGGACCGTCGTGCCCGACAGTATTACAGGTCCCCATCTCTGTCCCCAGAACGGAGCGACGAGGACGACCCCCGCGGTCCCCTATTGCAAGCTATCATGGAGGCGCCCATCCCCCGGGAATGGAGAAGCCTCCACACTTGAAGGAATACGATGGAGTCGCAGACCCGGTCGATCACATAGACGGGTTCGAGGCTATGATGCACTATCACAATGTCGGGGGGCCCATCAAATGCCGCCTCTTCCCCATGACCCTCAGGAAGGCAGCAATGGACTGGTACAAAGGACTCGCCCCGGGGTCAATCACCTCATGGCGAAACCTGAAGAACCAGTTCATTAGTTCATTCACGACATCTCGCCGACACCCGAAGACCAAGGCGGATCTCGAGGCCATCATCCAGAGACAGGATGAAACCTTGAGAGAGTTCATCAATCGCTTCAACCACGAAGCCATACAGGTCCCCTGCACGGACCATATGAAGAGATATCTGCTGGAGAGGGGGCTCCTCCCCGGCACAGAATTCAGAAAGGCCGTGGGCATCGAGCCACCCAGGACATTCGACGCCCTCCTCGAAAAGGCCCGGGCATACATGGACTACGAGGAGAGAGAAGCGACCAACAGAGCCCGAGACCCCAGGACTCGCAGGTCCAACAGCAACTCGCGCCAGGAAGCTCCTCCTCCTCGACGAACCGGGGAGAAAAGAAAATAAGACAGACCCCGGGAAGTCCGGGAGTAACGGGGACCCTCGGGGCGTTTTACCGAGTACACTCCGCTCACAGCTTCCCGCGAGCGCATTTTAGCAGAGTGTGCCAGCACGGACTTCAAGGACGGCGGCGTCAAACGTCCTCGACCTGCTCCCGCCAAGCCCGGAGCAGACAAGAACAAATATTGTCAGTACCATAGGAGCCATGGTCATCTGACTAAGGATTGCGTCCATCTCAAGGACGCCATCGAAACCCTCATCAAGGGAGGAAGGCTTGCACAGTACCGGCGAAACGACACTCCTCGCTGTGACGCCCAGGAGACAGGAGAACCGGAGGAAGACGCCCAACCATCTGACGAGTCGGTCCCCATCCAGACCGCCTTCTCCGTGACCAGACCCGAGGACTTCGACGTCCCCGAACACCTGCAGGAGCCGCTCACAACACAAAGCAGGTGGGAATATTTCCCCTCCGCCATGGTCATCAACGGCGGAGGATTGAACGACTTGACCATTAATTCGGCAAAGAGGAAGCTGGATGAGCTGGTCGACGCGGCACCCCCGCAAACAGTGACATTTGAAAGGGTGAAGGGCAGGTCAGAACCCATCACCTTCTATCTAGAAGAGCTCCCCGGGGGAGCCCCCAACGCGGTCATCCCCTTACTGATAAGGGAAAGAATGGCCAACTTCGATGTGCATCGCATCCTCATCGACGAAGGAAGTTCCGTCGATGTAATGTACAGCCAATTGTTTCGAACTCTACAGCTGGATGACTCACATCTCTCGCCATATGTAGGGTCGGACTTACAAGGTTTCAATGGCTCGACCTTCAAACATTGGGGATATGTCGAGCTCCTGGTTACATTCGGAGAGGGAACAACGACAAGACAGGTCAAAGTACGCTTCCTCGTCATCGACTGCCCGTCCCTCTACAACTGCATCCTGGGAAGACCAACACTGGCAGAACTGACAGCGGTGCCCTCAACAGTCCACCTGAAGATGCAATTCTACACCAAAAGGGCACGGGTAGCTACTATCCAAGGAGACCTAGCCGCTGCTCGGAGGTGTTTCAACGCTGCATCTAAGGGACGCGACACGGTCGACGTAGGGACAAGGCCCGCCAAAAGGACGCGACAAGAGCCCGACAAGCAAGAGTCCGCCAAGGAAGAAATACAGAAAGCTCCACCAAAGGTCGACTCTATAGCTCTGGACGCTCGTTTCGACCAGGACGAACCTCTTAACGGCCTGCAAGTTCCACTCTGACCGATACCGGATGGGGATTTTGAGCTTGTTCCCCTCGGCACAGACCCGAACAAAGGAGTGAAGATTGGCAAGGATCTCCCCGACCTGGCAAGGAAGCAAATCAAGGCCTGCTTGCGCGAGAATGCTGACCTGTTCGCCTAGAGCGCCGCGGAGATGCCCGAACTCGACCCTGAGGTCGCCTGTCACCACCTCGCCATAGATCCTGCCGCTAGGGCTGTAGTACAATGTAGGCGTAGGCAGTCTCTAGAGAAAACGGAGGCTGCTGAAAAAGCTGTAAAAGACCTCCTAGAGGCAAATTTTATTTCTGAAGCCCGGTATTCCACCTGGCTGTCAAACGTTGTACTTGTTAAAAAGAATAATGGAAAATGGAGGATGTGTGTTGACTATACCGATCTCAACCGGGCCTACCCGAAAGATGCTTTTCCTTTACCGAACATAGACATGCTGGTCGACAACTCGGCCGGCTACAGAACATTGTCGTTCATGGATGCTTACTCGGGCTATAACCAAATCCTGATGGTCGTGGGCGACAAACACTGCACGACTTTCATGACCAGCTCGGGCAACTATTACTACAACGTAATGCCCTTCGGACTGAAAAACGTCGGGGCAACTTACCAACACATGATGAACAAGGTTTTCCACAATCAAATTGGGGAGATGCTCGAGGTTTACATGGACGACATGATCGTCAAATCCCGAGTAGACACCGACCATGCAGCATACCTCAAGGCAATCTTCGCCCAAGCAAGACAAAGCAAAATGAGATTCAACCCCGAGAAATGGACGTTCTGGGTCAAGGCAGGAAAATTCCTCGGATTCTACCTAACAGAACGAGGAATCGAAGCCAATCCCGACAAGTGTCGAGCGTTCTCCGACTTCCCGACACCGACCTCGAAGAAGTCGATACAAGTCATGAACGACATGCTCACATCATTGTCCCGTTTCATCACGAGGTCTGCTCAGCACGCCCTCCCCTTCTTCAAACTCCTTCGTAAAGAAGCAGCCTTCGAATGGAACGAGGAGTGTGAACGGGCACTGCGCCACCTAAAAAAAAGTTTATCTCAACCGCCCATATTATCTCGACCAGTCGACGGGGAGCCACTGTTCCTATACTTGGCCGTCTCGAACGAAGCCATCAGCGTGGCTCTCATCCGCGAGACCACTGACGGACATAAACTTGTCTACTTCACGAGCAAAGCCCTACAAGGACCCGAAAGCAGGTACCAACAGATAGAAAAGGTAGCCCTAGCCCTTGTCAACGCGACGAGGAGACTCAGACACTACTTTCTGGCCCACACAATCATCGTACGAATCGACCAACCAGTGAGGCAACTCCTGAGTCGGCCCGACATGGCGGGAAGAATGTTGAGATGGTCCTTGGAGCTCTCCGAATTCGACATTCAATACGAGAGCAGGAAAGCCCTGAAAGCACAAGCCCTAGCCGACTTTGTCGCGGAAATGACCGCTCATGACCCACCTACCGGGAAGGAACACAAATGGACCATCTTCGTCGACGGGGCCTCCATCTCGTCCGGAAGTGGCGCGGGAATCCTCCTGGAGAACGAAGAAGGCGTAGTGGTCGAACACTCATTAGCTCTCTCCTTCCCAACGTCGAACAACCAAGCAGAGTACGAAGCCCTGCTCGCAGGACTGAGGCTAGCCGAGGACCTGGGAGCCCGCGAAGTACAAATCTACACAGACTCCCAACTCGTCGCCTCCCAAGTCCAGGGGAGTTACCAAGCCAAGAATGACAGCCTCGTCGAATACTTAAACTTAGTCAAAAAATACATGGCAAAGTTTGAAAGAGCGGAGATCTCACATGTCCCGCGCGAGCAAAACACAAGGGCAGACATATTGTCCAAACTCGCGAGCACGAGGAAGAAGGGCGGAAACAAATCCGTCATACAAGAATCCTTAGCACGCCCGAGCATCGAAAGATCCTCGACACCAGTCGAAGTCCACGCCATAGGAGACGCCTCGTCCTGGATGACCCCGGTGTACAATTTCCTGACGAAAGGCGAACTACCCTCGAACCAGACAGATGCAACCACCACAAAGCGACAAGCATGCTCGTACGTGGTGCTCAAGCAAAAACTCTACCGCAGAGGATTCTCCACTCCCCTCCTGAAGTGCATCGACGAATCCACAGTACCTGAGGTACTGCGGGAGATACATGAAGGGATCAACGCCCAGCACATGGGCGGTAAATCTCTGGCGAGGAAAGCCCTTCAAGTGGGGTATTATTGGCCGACGATGCAGCAGGACACCAAGGAACACGTCAAGAGGTGTGACAAGTTCCAGAGGCACGGGGACATGCACCTCGCCCCCCCTCACGAACTAAGTATACTGTCATCCCCGTGGTCGTTCGCGTGGTGGGGTATGGATATCCTCGGTCCCTTCGTGCAAGGGACCTATCAAAATAAATTCCTCATCGTGGCCGTGGATTACTTCACGAAATGGATAGAAGCCGAGGCTCTCGCGAAGATCACCTCACACAACATCCTCCGTTTCTACAAGATAAACATCCTCGCCAGATTTGGAATCTCGAGGGCACTGGTGACCGACAACGGCACCCAATTCACCGACCACGGGTTCCAGGACTTCGTCACCAAACTAGGAACAAAACAACACTTCACCTCGGTCGAGCTCCCTCAAACCAACGGGCAAGCCGAAGCCGCGAACAGAGTCATTCTCCGTGGACTCAAACGCCGACTCGGCGAAGCAAAGAGGGGTTGGGTCGAGGAACTGCACAACGTCTTGTGGGTATACCGCACCATGCCCCACTCAACGACGGGCGAGACCCCCTTACGACTAACGTACGACACCGAGGCCGTCATCCCAGTGGAAATCAGGGAACCCTCCAGACGGACAGAGAATCCCCTCGATGAAGAAATGAACGACGAGGCACTCAGGGACGAACTCGACTTAGTCGAAGAAATCCGATCGGGGGCGGCCCTACGCGAAGCCACCCTAAAACAACGAGTGGCTTTGTGCCACAACGACAAGGTCATTAAACGCGAGTTCGAAATCGGCAGCCTGATGTTACGAAGGAACCAGAAAGACGCCCGCGAAGGGAAATTGGCCGCGAACTGGGAAGGGCCTTACCGCGTTTTTGCTCTTCTCTTTCAATGATTGATCTTCTCTTTCAAGTAAACAATTATTAACATGATACACAAGTACTAAAAGATTATGATGCCGAAAGTTTCTGGAATGAAAAATGTTATGTAGTAAGTTTCAAACAAAGTTTAAGAAACAATGCACTTGTATTTGAAAATTGAGAGAATAATGTGTTTTAATTAGGTGAGATTTTAAATTTGAAGAACACAGAATATATATGTGCATTACATCTTTTTGAAAGAGTATAAATTGATCAAACAATGCAATGATTCATGGTGAAGAAACAAAATTCGTTTGAAATATTATTTTCGTAAAAAGTGTTACTGGTTCAGTGGTAACCGGTTACCTCACCATATAACCGGTTACCTCACATGTAACGTTAAAAATTTTCAAAAAGAAAAACAGTTCATGTAACCGGTTACCTCATCATATAACCAGTTACCTCACTGAAAATATGCAAAAACACGTAAATGCAGAGGTACTATCCAAGGCCATGTAATCGGTTACTTCATGATGTAACCGGTTACATCACTGAAAGTTTTGATTTTTTTTTAAAAAACTCATTGAAAACCAATGTCAAATGAATTAAATGATGGTTATGCATATGTATGAAAATATAAGTAATTTTGAGCACTTAGAATATATCAAGGCTTGAATTGAAACTTGTACCAATAAAAATTGAAGATCAATCAATGAAAGCTCATCTTCATGAAAGTTGCATATTTATCAAGTCTTGATGCATAGCTCTTTGATTTTTTGAACATCCTTTATTGATATATTATGATAGTTGTATTCATCAAAACAAAGTATTTGGAGAAGCTTGAATTCACAGTTACAACACATAGATTACCCTCAACCACCCACCTTAAGGCCCAAGTCATCCACACTATTCAAAACAAATATTTAACTACCCCTCACAACACTCTAAAATAAGAGTATAATAAATAATACAAATAGTCAAATATAATCTTAAAGTCCTTTTAACCGGTACTTTTTGGAACAAAAAACTTGAATCCTATATATAATTTTGGACTCTTTTTTCCTTCACAACTAAACGACGTGGGACTTCGAAGAACTTGAATCTTATATATAGTCTTGAACTCTCTCTTCCTTCAAAAATTAAATAATGTAAAACTTTTTCAACATGTACATTTTCAACCAACTCCAACAAAAATATCTAAAAATACAATACTTTGATACATAAAATGCACTCTTAAAATTTTTGAAGTCTTTGAGAGGAAGATATAAGGGATAACCCAGTGTACGAGGCTCCCATTTTATGGATTTTGGAGGGTCGGATGTATACAGCCTTACCCCTGTTTTTATAATAGAGGGGCTGTTTCCAACAGGTTTGAACTCATGATCCCAGAGTCGCAATGGAAAAACCTTACCATTAAGAGGAAGATATTTAACAATAAACGTATGAAACTTCTAACAAACTTGTAATACTAATAACTAACCAATTTTAACTATATTTAATAAACTTCAACTATATATATATAACAAAATCACAAATGATATCCAACAGTATGAATGAAATTTCAGTCCAAGTCCTCAAATAACCTGGTTTGACTCATGTTGAAATCTCACACTGAGCGCACTTTCTTAATAGTGCCAGCATTACATTTCAACCGATAACAAAAAAGTCCTCAACACAAAAATGTTGCTAACATATATTTCAAAGTTGACAATATACTTGTTATATGTAATTTTCCTCTTTTCAACCAATAAATGTCATTTACATAAAGTCTAACATTCTCCTAAAAAATAAACCAACAATAAACATATCGAATTATCACCATATCATTACAAATCAAGATACAGATATTGATGATCTAGGTTTATATGAAGTATCTTCTTCTCCAAGTAAAAGTGCTTTCAAAATTGCCTCACCTAAGCCACTATAATGTACAATCAAATGGCCACCATCTATAACTTCATGATATTGTATCCATGGTAGCTTTTCTGAAATGAATCTTTGAATTTGAGAGGGAACTACTTTATCTTCATAGCCTTGCCAAATGTGAACTGGACTTCTGTTTTTGTCGGGAAATGGATTACTAAGCTTCATTGGATCAAATTCCCACTTTCCAAAGGCAATCATCCAATCGCCCCTTAGAGTGTCAAAAACAACTTGGTGCCTCAGCATATCCTATAAATCGGAACATAAATACAATCATCACATTTACCATCGCAGAAAAAGTATTACAAATATTTTAAGAATCGGACTAGACCAACCGCTTAGACTGGGAACCAGTCCGTCAGCCAATTTGTTCAACTATGGTCGGTTCTCAGTCTCTTAGAATCAAATCGAACTAGGTTGGACCTTGGTTGGTTAAGCTCATTTATTTTATTAGTACTTACTAATTTATTTATTAGTTGTCTGGTTCAATCAATTGAACTACAAACGAAGGTCTCACCAGTTCAATCTCCGGTTCAATTATTAAAATATTAGTCTGAGTCGTCTCAAGTTTTTGGAGGCGTTGTGTAGGTTAACCGCAGTTTAACCATAGAAAAATAAATAGAGATCCTATTTAACACGAATCTAACTGTGACAATATTTTATGAGGTCCTATTTAACCACGGTTAAACCTTGACAAATTTTTGACCTTGTACGATAGCTCGCTTTGCACGCCCTCAAAGACAACCCTGATATTATTAGTTATAATACAAGTTTCAAAATACTGTGACCGCAATTCAATCTGCAAAATCAATATTTTTTATTGCGCTGCAACCATGATTGAAGTAGTATCAATCACATTTGACAGCGATTTAAAACTCTACTACAACACTTTAAACAAGTTGAAAGAAACATGTCATTTACCTTGGTAAGCATCGGAAACCCGGGAATTATCTCTAAAATTTCTAAATCTCTTTTGTTGAAGAATGCGGGGTTTTTCTCTATGACAGAATTCGAAGGGAGCCACGTTTGAGTCACCCACCAGTGTAATAGTCGAGGCGAATACCTTGCAAGCCACATAGCTATCTTGACAAGTTTCTTTCTATAATCATCCTTTACGAGACTCTTTGGAAGGGAAGGCCATTCATAGTTGATGATTGGTGCTATCATTGCCACACCAGCTAGCCTTCACAAATGTTGAACTTGTCGTCAAATTAACATCGCATTTTTAACATAAACTCAACATAGAATTGTATAAAAATATGGTCCCAAGTTTTAAAAATATGATCAAAATTGCATTTAAGCCGCATAATTTAAAAATTGAATTTGCAACTAACCTGTTAGGGATATAGTTGAGACAACTCCAGGTAGCATGTGATCCCATTGAAACTCCAATCACATAAAACTTTGATCCTATTTGTAACTGATCAGCTAGTTCTTCAATGTCAAGTGCTTCACTTTTCAGTGATCGTTTCGGATTTGGATCGCTCTGTCCATAACCAGCTCGATCATAATGCAGAATATATACTCCTAGTTCATCTATTACTTCCTGCAGATTCAGTGTCAATGTCATTTTAGTTAGCATATTTAATGGATGCAGTGCAACTTCAAGGTGATGAAAAGATGCATCAAAATTCAGAATCCATTATAGTTTACAACTCATTGGATAATTAGAGAAAATTACATTAACCTTCCCTACAAAAAATAAACTGCGGCGATTTTCTATCATTCAAACTTTAAGGATTTCAGATTACAACATGTGTTTACATTATCCTTAAGCTGTTGCGACCTGCCCCTACATATCATCAAACTACGAGTCATACTCAAAGTGTGTCCATCAGGCTTATAGGATTGAATTATCGCACACACTTGCGGGGGGGCGTTTTAAACCAGAGCTACTCTATATGGACTTGGCCCAACACTCGGTCATTCCAGCTGTTACAACGCAAATATTTATCGACAAATGCTTGAAATACTCAGTTGAGATACACTTAAAATTAAGATTTTTATATTAAATCTGAAAAAATTCGGATTTAGAGTTTTAAATTTTAGGCTAGAAGAACCAAACTAACGAGGTCAAAATTGTCTTATGTGGTTTTTAATGCGATAAGACACAGAATTTAAAATCACACAGCAATTACGATCTGATGCAGTTGCAGAGGCTACTGCAACAATATTACTCCAACCCAAATTGGAGATAGTCAATTTTAAACCATAATTTGAACATATTGCATCAATTTCCACTCATTCCTCTTAAAATTAAGATCTAAACCCATTAATTCATCATGTCACATAAACAACTCTCAGATCAACAAATCAAAATCTCAATTAAAATCAAATCAAGTGTAATAATAATAATAATACCTGGGATGCTGGAAAATTCATATCTTTAGAGCTTCCAAATCCATGAACAATAACAACACTATGCTTAGCTTTATCCTTTGCAACACCCATTTCTCTATAAGCAAGATACCTGCCATCACTAAGCTTAATCCTAGATGAAACCACATCACAATTCTCATCACCATTAACTGAATCATCACTGTTTGGTGGAGGAAGTTGAGTACCTTGATAAACCATTCCCAATAGACCTATCAACAACACTATAACTGCTTTTGAAACCATCTGAAAAATTAACAATAACAGATATATATAGATAGATAGATAGATCTATGACACTTTTTTTATTAAATATTTATTTTCAGCATGATAATAAATATTCAATCATATATGAAAAAAAATGTATAAGGTAAATTTTTACCTGTCAAAATTGAATCAAAGATGCTTTGAAATTTGGTTGTTGGATAATTTGACTGGTTATATGTATTTTGACTTTGTGAGATTATTTTAAATTTGGATTTATTTAATTAGGAAGCAGCATAAAAAAAAGATATGAGCATCTTGTTCATGTTAGTTTTTGCAGAAAATGGGCCATAGAGTGTGTCAGATTGTTCAGAAAACTTTTTTTTACTCTAATACTAATTCACGCTTATTAATATCTTTGACCCTACATTAAATATTTCCGTGGCTTACGTTTTTTCCATAATCAGATTAAATGTCTGAGTTGGAATATTACCCATTTAAATATAAGATTCTTTCAATAAATATTTGAATCAATGATATATTTTTTATGTATATAAATGTTATTTTTTCACATTACTTATATAAATATTTATAAATAATTCTTTAATACTAAGAGAAGATTTTATTAAAATTTTAATTAGTCAAACTAATTGGGGTGGCAAAGCGGGCGGCACGCCCTATTTAAGCCCGTCCAAAAGTGGGGCGGGGCGGGACATGCCAACATAGGAGTTCAAGCTCAAAAGTCAAGTCATCTCGTTTATTAACGAGTTGGCGAGTTGGCGGGTCAACCCGCTAATTTTTAATTTTTTTAATTTTATAATTTGATTTAATACATAATATAGAAAATTTTAATTATTACCAAAGAAGTCGATAAATAATTTTTTTTAACGCATAATAGAACTTTAAGATGTTTTAAGTCCAAACAATTCAAAAAATTTAATATATAAAGACCAATTACAACAATAAAAACAAAATAAACTCAAACACAATAAAAAAAATATCAAAATAAATAAACAATACATATCATCGTATTCCTATTTAAAAACTAACTACTAAAAGAATCCAATTTAGAATTTACACAAAACTAACAATGATAACAATAACATTGCATAAAACATCACAGTGCATAAAATAGTAATGCGTAAAATATCAACATCAAACTTTCTCACTGTTTACATTATATAGACTATTATATTGACTGATTCTTTAATAGTTAAATCATAAATTTGTCACACATATACACTAATCAAATTCTTCTTTTTTCTTAAAATCAACATCTATTTCTATAAAAAAACATCTAAGTTAATATATTGAAAACTTAATAATTATGCATGTCACACATTTGTTCTTTTATTCCAATCATTTTCAATCAACGCATGTATTAGAAAGTTATAGAAAGAACGTTACAATTGTAATTCAATTTGTTTGTATAATAATTTATAATACAATTCTAAGAGATAAGTGTTGTTTTTATAGTTAAAGTTGTTTTAATTCTTAATAAAAAAGTAAAAATTTTAACAAAAAGTCCGCGGGGAAAACCCGTCCCGCCCCGCTTCGGCCCGCTTTTTTAAACGGGTTAGGCGGGACATGCCAACTTAATATACCGAGCCGAAAACCTCAATCCAGTCCACCAAAAATGACGGGTCAAACGGGTCAACTCAACGGGCCCAACCCGTTTTACCACCCCTATATATCATATTTTGATAAGATTTATTATTTTCTTTAAAGATATTATTAACCATTTGACTTTTTATTTTCAATATGTTGAAGAATTATAATTGTTTGGGTAATGGTGAAATAAAATTTTGGTATGATGGAGTGTGCTTTTGATACAACGAAGATCGAGTGGGCTTATCTGAAAGGTTAACATTTTAATGTTCAAATTTGTGAGAGAATGAAAAATAATGAGAGAGTGATAATGATTTTGAATACTTGAGAATGACGTGTTTTCTATCTTTTATAGTTAAAGCAGTTTAAACTAAAAGCGGGGAGTGCAACATCGGTCGTAATTAGCCATCTGATTTAGTTGGAAGATTGGTAATGCTTTTGAGGTGGAATTGTTTGCTTCAGGCAAGAATAAAGGTACACTTATTATTCGTATATGCTTCCTTGCTTCACCTTTGAGTCCTTCGTGTTGGGCCTTATGGGTTCCCCAAAACAGTTTCCCCTCAAACTATTTACCCTGCTTCAAAGGACAAGGGTTTATCATACACGCCACAAAACGTTTGATTGGTTCGAGGAGACAAAGAACTTTGACATAGGTCACTATCATTGAGAACATTTGCATTTAAATATTTTTATTAAAATAAGTAACATTTTAGGAGGAACAAGATGTGTATCCCTACGTTAGTTGGTAATGATTTTTCCTCTTCCTTAGGGTACTTGAGTATTTTTCTCAACTTTTGATGAAATCTCGATCGATGGTGATGCACAGTGGATCATATGATCCTCTGTGGTTGAGGCACATCTAAAAGATCTATGAAGCATTATTTTTCTCTTTTCTTCCATTCAGGACCTATAAAAGATATTTTTTCTATCTTGTCAACTTAGTTCTTTCTCTAGAGCTATTTTGTTCCAACATCTTGGTTAACCTCACATGTGATATTCGTCTAGCGCCTTTTGACACATATAACGTACCTATTTCTTTTAAGGTAAAGCCAACTTCTTATTCTTGCTTCGCTCCATTTTTATGGTTTTTTTGGTAGTGAATTTTTGATCTCTTCGTCATTCGAATTCTTGTCGTTGGCTTGTTCAATGAGAGTGTTGGATCTTCATATTCCCATTTTGTGTGTTGGCAGTTCTCTTAGAGTGAACATTCCACCTACCATGCATCGCAAGGAAAAGGGAGATATTTCTCCAGCGTAGGTGGATCAAAAAACATTAGATACAACTTCTAGTTTCACCTATGAAGGTGGTTTGGATCGAGCCTTTACTAAGGTGGGGCCCTAGTTTAACTGAGGAATGCTTATCCCTAGGAAATATAAGAGTGTGTGTCATAAGTATGATGATCATGTTATCCCTCTTCATGAGTGTATTTTCTATATGATATGTTTTCGTCTCCCCTTCAACACGTTCGAGGTTGGCATATTCAATCATTTGTTAATCTCGTATTTATAACTACACCCGGTGAACTGGGCTTACATTAAGTATTATAATACTTGTACGAATGTGTTGTACCCTAAAATTTACCCTCCCTTTTTACTCAACACATGCCCATTGAGGTCCCCAACTTGCCCAAGGATGACCAAGAATTGACCAGACAAATTCTCCTCCTAAGGCAATGAACCTCTAACTAGGGTTTCAATTTTCATCAAGATGTGTGAGCTCCAAAGATCTCAAATATTTTCCATGGTTCTAATATGTATTCAAGATAGTCCATGCCAGATATCACGCTTTGCACAAAAAGTTTGCTCAGTCAATTGCTCAAATACTTGAAAATCAACTACAATAGGTCAAAAGTCAAATGTGGCCTATATACAGTCAAACTTCAAGATTTTTTTACAACCTCGACATTTTGAAGTGATATCCAATGAAATTCTGGCAGCAAATACTCAATGTCACAGTGAATGTTATGACACCGTATCTGACATTCTTCAAGACAGTAAATTTAAAAGCAGTAAAGAACACAGTCAATTGTTTACCCAGTTCAGTGTGTAACAACACCTACTCTGGGGGCTACCAAGCCAGAGAGGAAATTCACTATAAGAGATATTAATTCAGGAATAAACCAACCAGTTTATCTCCTTCACTTAAGACCTACCCAATGCAACTTCAATCTAAGTTCAACTTAAACCTGAGTTCCTACTCACTCCCCCTCAATCACAGCAGTGATACTAAACAATTGATTAATGAAATTATGAAGACACTCTTCAGAATACACACTTGATTTTGCTTCACAGCTTTAATCAAGTGACAATCACTCGTGCTTCAAAGCTTGGAGTGATACACAACCCTAACTTGACTTTGCTTCAAAGCTTCAATCAAGTAACACAAACACTCGTGCGTCAAAGCTTTGAGTGATACATAACCCTTACAATCAAATCCTACTCCAAATCACTTATCACAATGATAATTGATTGGCTCACAGTAGTTACAACTATACAGTCCCTTATTGATCTTCTATCAAAAAGTGTGCTTCACCAACAGTCCTCATGAGGAATATATAGGCAGCTATTCTTCGGTTAGGGCTTCCACGAAAATAGCTAGGGTTAATTAGGGTTAACCTCAAGACTTGGTCATAGGTCTTTAACAACTAGATTAGGGTTAAGAAAAGTTAACCTAATGTCCACGTGAGAATCTGATCTGGACTGTATAAACCAGATTCCTGAAAATTCTCAGAAATAACAAATCTGCACAAATGTTAGATCAGTATAGGATGTCTTAACATTGGTTATGACAACAAGAATCATGTTTACTGATTTTGGTAGAATGCAAAAAATATGATCATTGCATAATGATCAGCTAAACACTCATATTGAGCAGCTCCTGTAAGACATTCTCTTTCTGCAGAATGTACCTTGTATCCCAGAATGTTATGACATCAGTCATGACATTCACACAACTGGTTTTACCAAAAAACATGCCAACAACCAATCACTTACAAACTCCCCCTTTGGCAAATTTTTGACTAAAACCCCTAAACAATCAGAGATTAGAAAGCAGCAAAAATTTTAATAACATCTACCAAGTCTAATTCTACCCAAAAACACACAATCTTCTCCCCCTCTTTAGCCATAAATAGGCCAAAGATACTTGTACTTTTAAGTTATACAGTCATCCAAAAGGAATAATAAAAACACAAAGAGAAAAAATCAAAAGTCATTTGCAGCAACAGGTACCAGCAGCAAACTTGTCAACAACACTGATCTTCAAGCACTGTCATCTTTAGAGGAGGCACTATCTTCAGCATTAAGCTGGTCTTCATCAGCATCCCCTTCCCTTATTTGTCCTTCAATCTCCTCCTGTTCTAGTCTAGCAATCAGGTCCTCAAGAGTCCTTTTCCTTATATCAAGCTCCTTGCAGGTTTCCTTCAGCACAACTATAACATCAGTTTTCTTGGAATGAGATTTGATAGTTGATGTCTCAGCAGATGTCATGAGAATGTCAGGAACATGTGTTCCCTGAAATAGCTTATAGTGCAAACCAAGAGCAGGGGCTCTTTTGCATACAGTATCTTTTTCAACTAGAATGTCAGGATATTGAGCAAGGACTATACCACACAGGAGAGAGGGAAAGGAAATAAGGCCTTTAATAGCACAGCTTCCAGCATGTTTTAATGTTTGATCAAAGATATACTTTCCATAGTCAAAGTTTGTCCTGGTTCCAACAACATAAATAAATCTTCCCAAGACTGTGGACATGGTTGATTTATGGTTGGTGGGAACCCAGTTAGCTGCACCAATTTTGTGCAGAATGGAAAATTTCATGCTTAACTTGCTTGCATTCAGCTTCTCTTTTAAGGGCCAGCTCTTGACTTGATTTGCAGTGATGGTTTGACACACTTGGTTGTCAGTAACCTCAAGCTCAGGGCAAGCATCATCATGTCTTCCTAGGAATTTGTTTATTTCAGAGGGAGAGAAATTTACCTTCTTTCCTCTTACATACACACACTTAAAATCAGCCGACTTTCCATCAGCACATCCATCAGATAAATTTACTATGAATTCTTTGACCAGAATTTCATAGCAGTTGGTAAACTTTACCACAATATTTATTAGACCAGCAGTCTTGATTAGATCCATGATTTCCTTACATTCCATGGCACTGTTGTTCAACTCTCTTTCCAAAGCTATCCTTTTCAAAAATACATACTTCCACCTGTTTGCATTCTCTGGATGGTGAAAGGAGATGTTGTCAATGGCAACTTCATGGACTTTAGGCATTTTTCTCGAAGAGAGTTTCCTTCTGAGAGGAGTGTCTTCAACATCAAACTCAAATTCTGATTCCTCATCAGATTCAGAGGGTTCAGGCTCCTTCCTTTTCTTGGCTATTGGTTGTCTCAAAGGTTTTGAGAGACTACCAACAGGTACTCTAGTTTTCACCTTCCCTTTCTCTTTTGACAGTCCAGCCTTCACAGCTTCTGCTCCAGTCTTGTTCTCGGACCTGGTTTTCTTATGAACAACATCAGCAGTCTTCTCTTTGGAGAGGATTTTGGTAGCATCCTGCTTTCCTTTTCTGTTCATCATCCTTCTAGCTATGCTAGGGTTGATATTGGAAATTAAGTCATTATCATAGTATTCTTCATCAACATCAATAACCGGGGGTTCAACATCCTTCTCAGTAGGGTTCTGGTGATCATCACGATTTTCAGGAGATTTCTTAATGTTGTCATCAGGTGTCTCAACATTCTGAGTGACATCTGGATTCATTTCAACATTTGGACTAGCAGATTCTTGGTTCAAAGATACAGAAATGCCAGGTACAGAGTGATTCTCATTTAGAATCCTAGTGACTAGTCTAGCTATAGCTTAATGAACATACACAGAACCTTTCCTATTTGCTATTTCTGGAGGAACAAAAGATGATGGTTAAGAGGGTTTACCAGATGAAGAGGCTTGTGATCTTCTTGCATGTCTGGTTCGCAGCTTCTTGACCTTAGTGGGGCCAACTTCCAGTTCACGAAGAGGAGTTATCTCCAGAACATCAGAATCCATGCAGTTTATGATTTCCCTAGGTTCTCGATCAGAGGATGCGGAAGAAGCAGTCGCCTTTGAAGAGGATGATGACATGGACAGTTGAGACATTTTGAGTGATTTAGAAAATAGGTAACAGTGATAGTGAAATCTTCGTTTGAGAGATTGGAGATTGTTGCAGAAACGCGAGAGGAGGGAGATATATGAATGTCTATTCAACTTCTTAAAATTTTGGAAGGAAATAGAGAAACAGATGATTAGCCCAATCAGAGTAGGCTTAACTAAAATATCTCTCTCATCCCTTGTTTTAAGCAAAATTAATTGCTACATTTCTTCATGTTGGCAAATACCCAGCTTGCCCCTCAAATTTTCAAATTGATTAGCATCAAGTGCCTTGGTAAAAATGTCAGCCAGTTGTAGTTTAGTGGCAACATGTTCCAGTTTAATCGTCTTCTCCTCCACAAGATCTCTGATGAAGTGGTGTCTAATGTTAATATGCTTGGTCCTGCTATGCTAAATAGGATTCTTGGAAATGTTGATAGTACTCAGATTGTCACAGTACAATGTCATAACATCTTGTGTGACATTATACTCAGTAAGCATCTGTTTCATCCAGATCATTTGAGAACAGCTACTACCAGCTGCTATGTATTCAGCTTCAGCAGTAGATAGAGACACACAGTTCTGTTTCTTGCTGAACCAAGAGACAAGATTATTTCCTAATAAGAAGCATCCTCCAGAGGTGCTCTTTCTATCATCAGCACTTCCAGCCCAATCAACATCACAGTAACCAGTCAGAGTTGGTTCACATCCATGAGAGTACAGCAAGCCATAGTTGTAGGTTCCACTCACATACTTCAGAATTCTTTTCACTTGGTTGATATGACTTACTTTGGGTTCAGCCTAGTATCTTGCACATACTCCAACTGCAAAAGCAATGTCAGGTCTGCTGGCTGTTAAGTATAGCAGACTTCCTATCATGCTTCTGTACAAGCTTTGGTCCACCTTAACCCCACTTGAATCTTTGGACAGCTTTAAATGAGTAGGTGCAGGAGTCCTTTTGTGACTGGCATTCTCCATCCCAAACTTCTTGATAATGTTCTTTGCATACTTGCTTTGAGACAGAAAAATTGAGTCTTCCATCTGTATGACTTGCAGTCCAAGAAAGTAGGTCAATTCTCCCATGAGGCTCATTTCAAATTCAGCTTGCATCTGGTCAGCAAAATGTTTAACCATTTTATCTGACATTCCCCCAAACACTATGTCATCAACATAAATTTGAGCTACCATTATCTTTCCTCCTTCATTTTTGACAAAAAGAGTTTTATCCAAGCCTCCTTTCCTGTATCCTTTGTCAAAGAGGAACTTTGTCAACCTGTCATACCATGCTCTAGGAGCTTGTTTCAGGCCATATAAAGCTTTCCTCAATTTGTAGACATGATCAGGGCAGTTTGGATCCACAAATCCTTTAGGCTGTTCCATATAAACTTCCTCATTTAAGTACCCATTAAGGAAGGCACTCTTTACATCCATCTGAAATAACTTGAACTTAAGGAGACAAGCAATTCCCAATAGGAGTCTGATTGATACCAGTCTGGCTACAGGAGCAAAAGTATCATCAAAATCAACCCCTTCAACTTGAGTGTATCCTTGTGCAACAAATCTTGCCTTATTCCTGGTAACAACTCCTTCAGCATCTGATTTGTTCTTGTAGATCCATTTTGTGCCAATGATGTTTGTTCCTCCTGGTCTAGGAACTAACTCCCATACTTCATGTTGCTTGAATTGGTTCAATTCATCTTGCATTGCTCCAATCCAGTATTCATCAGTTAAAGCCTCCTTAACATTTCTTGGTTCAATCTTAGATACAAAGAAAGAGTTTGTAATGATTTCTCTAGATCTTGTAATGACTCCACTGTTAGGATATCCTATGATGAGTTCCTTAGGATGATCTTTCTGAATTCTGATGGAAGGGTCTTTGTTAGCTTCCTTTGATTCAGATTCTGATGAAGTAGTTTTAGGAATATCATCCTTTTGAGTTGAGGTCTCAAAGAATGTCTCAACATCATATGGGACATTTGTTTCCTCATGGTAATCATCAACTATGACATTTATAGATTCCATCATAACTTTGGTCATGGAATTTAATACCCTATAAGCTCTGTTGTTGGTAGAGTATCCTAGGAATATTCCTTCATCACTTTTAGGGTCCATCTTTCTCCTTTGTTCACGATCTGTCAGAATATAGCACTTGCTTCCAAATACATGGAAGTACTTCACTGTAGGCTTTCTTCCTTTCCAAAGTTCATAAATGGTGGATGATGTTCCCTTTGTCAAGGTGACCCTATTATGGACATAACAGGCTGTATTCATAGCTTCATCCCAAAAATGAATAGGAAGTCTTTTGGCATGTATCATTGCTCTGGCAGATTCCTGTATAGTCCTGTTTTTCCTTTCCACAACTCCATTTTGTTGAGGAGTTATGGGTGAAGAGAATTCATGATTAATTCCTTCTGAGGAGCAGAACTCATCAAACTTACTGTTTTCAAATTCCTTGCCATGATCACTTCTGATTCTGACAATGCATCCTTCTTTTTCTCTTTGAATTCTTTTGCACAGATCCTTAAATACTTCAAATACATCAGACTTTTCCCTAATGAAGTTAATCCAGGTGAATCTGGAAAAATCATCCACAACAACATAGGCATATCTTTTTCCACCAAGACTTTCCACCTGCATGGGTCCCATCAGATCCATATGTAGAAGTTCTAGCACCTTAGAGGTGGTCAGATGTCTTGACTTTGGATGTGACATTCTAGTCTGCTTTCCAACCTGACATTCACCATATACCCTCCCTTCATCAATTTGCAGCCTTGGAATCCCTCTGACTGCCTCCATGGATATAATCCTTTTCATTCCTCTTAGATGTAAATGACCAAATTTTTGGTGCCACAGTTTCACTTCTTTTCTTCTTTGGCAATAGAGCACACAGAAGAATAATTAGTGTTCTCAGACTCCCATAAGTAGCAGTTGTCTTTAGATCTGACTCCTCTCATTACAACTTCTTATTTTTCATTAGTTACAAGACATTCAGACTTGGTGAAGTTGACCTTGAATCCTAGATCACATAATTGACTGATACTTATGAGATTAGCAGTCAAGCCTTTTACCAACAATACTTCATTTAGGTTTGGAACTCCAGGACAGTCCAAGTTTCCAACTCCTTTGATTTCTCCTCTAGAACCATCTCCAAAAGTCACATAACTAGTAGTGTGAGGTTTAACATTATTGAGAAGATTCTTGATTCCAGTCATGTGTTTAGAGCATCCACTGTCAAAGTACCAGTCTTCCTTTGCAGAGACTCTAAGGGAGGTGTGAGCTATCAGGGCAGCAGCCTTTTTCTTCCACTGTTGAGTATATGGTGCCTTGTTAGACTTAGGTTTGACAACTGGGGTCTGATTAGGATATCCATATAATCTGAAGTAGAATGGCTTTATGTGACCAAACCTCCCACAATGATGACATCTCCATATTTGATACTTTTTCTTCATATTTCTCTGTTCTCGATGTTGAGTGCTATATTGTGACATCTGTGTGATCGGTGGATCTGGAACTGACTGTTTAACGCTGGTTCGCGAAATGTCGCGGAAGCAAGAGTCGCCACCGTCTTTTATTTTCTCCAAATGGAAAGGACAAAAGCACAGAAAAATTCCTTAAAGAGATTGCTCTCGGTTCGGGAGGTAGGTTATAGAAAGGGAAGGTGTTAGCACCCTTTCTATCCATGGTTATCCATGGGCTCTTAGATACTTGCTCATTTGTGTTTTCAAAATTGTTTTGTGTGCTTTTCAATGTGGGTTTAAAAAAAGTTTCTTTGAAAAATTTCAGATCGACTCATACGTCAGAGTGTTTGAAAAGTTTGCTTTGAAAGCTTTTGAAAAGTGTCAGTGTGAAAAGTCTTTTGAGTTTGTTTTGAGATTAGAGCAAGTATCCTTGAGAACCTACCTACCCTAAGGAATTCGTCTGTGTAGATGTCCTTAAAAGTAGTGCCATCCCACCATTGAGAGGTAGGTAGCACCACCGTTGGAGGTATTCGGGTCAATTCGATGTTCGGGACGTGGTGATCACCAGAGCAATGGGAAGACACCTTAGAAGCTACCCTCATGCCAGGTTCCCGGATCATGAGGACTTACTAAGACATCCTCTACTCGACGATCACCTTTCGAGGCAAGGCAACAGTGAGGCGTACCCTAGGGGTGGTGTGTGCGATTCGTGTGTCATGTTTCAGTTATTTGTATTGTCATGTTTGTCGTGTTCTACGCTTGATTTTATTTTAATTCCATTCATTCTTGCATGCATATTTAACAGTTATAAATTGCGAGGAAATAAAGCTAGACTATTACAAATGGCGCGGGTCCACATCGCCAAAATTAAACCGGACCCGATTTAGCGGAAAAATAAATAATGCGAAGAAATAAAGTGCGAAAAGTAAATTACATGGCTTAGGGACAATTACATAATTATAATTAAACGACATAAGATAAATGCGCAAATTAAATAATTAAGACGAAACTAGGGCGTTGGACCCTTTTGCAAATAATTAAAATTAATAATGAGTTACAAATTAAAATTAAATGAGAATGATATTTTTTGTGTTTTTTAGATTTAATGAAAAAAAGAAATTAATTGAGATTAAATTAAACGGCAAACCCTAATTCTAATATTTTTTATTTATTAAGAAAGAATTAAAATATGACCTAAATTCAACCTAATTCATTTATGTACAATTTAAATAAAATAAATAAATAAATAATAATTATTATTGTGAAAAAAGGGAAATAAGAAGAATTAACAATTAAAACCTAAATTCTACATTTTTTGGATTTTTATTAAAAAGGAATTAAAATTAAAACCTAATTACACTACATAATTTACATTCTAATTTATTTATGAAAATAATTATAATGCAATAAATATTATATTTTTTTTGTATTTTCTGATTTTTAGAATGTTTTCATATTTTATAGAAAAAAATAAATTAATTAATTAAAGCAATAAAAATAAATAATACAATAATTAAAACAAAAAGAAAAGAAAATCAAACCAGGGTGGGGTGTTGCCCCATTAGGGAGGTATAGGCCTGGTAATTTAAGGCCCATTAAGCTTGATTTTGCTGACTTTCTATAATTCCATATGATGCGTTTGACTCATGCCTAGGGTGTACCCTGAAGCCTGGACATTGATTTGATCATTGTGGACGCGTGGCTAATGGGATGCTGATGGAATATGGTGATCCTCCTCAAGCGCGCTGCATAAGAATTTTTTATGAAAAATAATGTGAAACTTTTGCCAGACCTGGGACTTGAACCCAGGTCTTGAAGGTTACAAACGCGTCCCCTGGCCAGCTGAGCTATGCAAGTTCATTTGATATATAATATAACATAAATAATATAAAAGAAAACATAATGCTAATTGGTGAAACATGCGCGAATTTCAAAAGGACCTATCACGTGGTGACAACGAGGTTGTCTTCTTCCTTTTCCTGAAACAAGAAACTCATGGGCAACGGTTTTTGATCGTGGCTTTAGGGGGTTTATGAGAAAATAGCGATTAGAAATATATGAAACATAAATTCATCGCGAGGGTTCAGACATCATCGTCTGGAGGTGCTGAATCCAACCCTGGCCATCTTGAACCCTAATTTTACTTGGTTGTGAAACCCCCAATTTGGGAAACCTGTAACCCTAGTATGTGACAATGGCGAATTCACGTATGTGACTCAAAAACACAATCAAACGTTGCAGTTAGTTCAGAAACATCAATATAAACATGAATCCATGAAAAAAAATGCAAAATAATGCTTAATTCATGCTATGCGATTTCAAGATTTTCTTGATACAGTTGGGCTCGTGGGTACCAATTCAGGGCCTTTTTGTTGTTGTTATTGATTGAGAAAGGTTCAAGAATGCCTCAGGATGCTATTGGAATAAAAATTGGAGCTTGAATCACACTAAAACCTTGATTTCAGTATTGGTGTTTTTATGAGAAAATTCAAGAATGCAATGGAGTTTTGGGGCGCAGCTTTCAGTCTTGTAGCATTAGGGTTCTCCTCTAGTACTTGTATGGAATGGTTTAGGTTAAAAACTTTGCACAAAATCTCAAGCATTCATGGATTTCAATATTTGATTTTGGAAAATCTTTTTCATATCTTTTTTCATGTTGTTTTTGTTCAATCATGATCCAATCTCATCCAAATTTGCCTAATTGAGATATGCACGAAATATTAAGAATAATCATGCATGAAAAGATTTTTTTAGGTTAAGTTTGATATTTTTCATATATTAAAATTATTTAAATGAATATAAATTAATATTAATTCAAATAAATAATTAAAAAATATGAGAATACTTCCCTTTGGGCCTAGTGGTCGTGCATAGGCTTGGCATGAAGAAATTTGGAAGAAAAATGGGCCCATTTGCATTTTTAGGCCTTTTGCATCAATGTTGACTTTTCAAAATTCCTAAAAATTTCCCAACTTCCACAAGGCATAACTTGGTCAATTTTTAAGCTTTTCACATGTTCTTGGACATTTTGGAAAGGTCTTTGAGTCCTTTAACCAATGCCTTTGGTCCCATGTCATTTTGATTTACCAATCTCAAGTTATGGCCTTTGACTTAAAGTCACTTTTTGTTGACTTTTGAAAATGACCTATAATGTTGAAATTGATAACTTTTTGTGAGAGCATTTCTTGGACTTGGAACATGAAGATGAATTGTAGGAAATGTCTTTCTCTTCAAAATGAGCTTTGGATGGAATTTTTCTGATAATCCATGTGAAAGTTATGCCCTGGTCAATTTCAGTTGACTTTTTCAGCTGTCCAAATATAGCAACTTTTGCATCTTTGATGATTTCTGAGCCAAATTTTGAGAATCATGATCAAGCATTGATCAAATGATGTTTGTGGCTTCAAAATGATATGTTGACCAAAAATTTGAACTTTTGACTGTCAAATGACCATTTTGCCCCTACAGTTGACTGTAATGCAATCTAGGGTTTTGACTGTGCAATTTTGAGCTGAATGCCTTGAAACTTGACATGAGGATACTTGACCATCTTTGTAAGCATATGAGACTTGATTGGGCCTTTGAAAAGTTCATTTGCTTGACCAGAACTCAAACCCTAGTTTTGACTGTATAGGATACAGTTGAGCTACATAACCCTGGGGGAATTTTGTGACCTTGACTTGGCAATTTCTTGATGAATATGGGAGGGCAAATTTTGGGGTACAACAGTTGCCCCTGTTCAATCTTCTTAGACCTGAGGATGTAGATTGGCTGACGTGCCTTTCGTAATCCGAGGGTAAAAGATGATTGAACACTAGAGTGCCCAGAAATTTGCGCTCACATAGTAGCAGTGATGATGAGGGAATGGGCTTATAGATGCCATTTGGATGTTGCTTGGATAGGATGATGGGCTTATAGATGCCATCTGGACGTTGATTGCGTAGGAGATTCCTTAGCGAGGACCTGCATACCTGCAAGAGAGAAAATGAGTACCTGACACGTCGCAGGAGCTGATTTTAGATGCTTGATATAGATATGTCCTGACTAGTTACAGGAGCTGAGTCTGGAGCTTCAAACGTTGATGAATGAACCAGGGATGGTTACTGCCTTAGCATGGATGGTAAGAGAATCCTGAATGATTTCAACCTCAACAACGCTCGTTGAGAAAATCTTGGTGAGAGTTACCATCTTCGTAGTGTCAGGAAGGGAACCAAAGGACAATATAATCTCAAAGGGAGTCACCTCACTCACCGTTGGGGAGGGACCTATAGGAAATTATAATCTGAAAGGAAATATCACCTCACACGCCGTTGGAGAGGGGATCATAAGAGAATATCACCTCACGCTCATGCCGGAGAGGGGAACATCTGACAAAGGAATCACCACCTCACACGCCGTTGGAGAGGGGACCATAATAGAATATCACCTCACGCTCATGCCGGAGAGGGGAACATCTGAAGAAGGAATTACCACCTCACACGCCGTTGGAGAGGGGACCATAAGAGAATATCACCTCACGCTCATGCCGGAGAGGGAAACATCTGAAGAAGGAATTACCACCTCACACGCCGTTGGAGAGGGGACCATAAGAGAATATCACCTCACGCTCATGCCGGAGAGGGAAACATCTGAAGAAGGAATTACCACCTCACACGCCGTTGGAGAGGGGACCATAAGAGAATATCACCTCACGCTCATGCCGGAGAGGGGAACATCTGAAGAAGGAATTACCACCTCACACGCCGTTGGAGAGGGGACCATAAGAGAATATCACCTCACGCTCATACCGGAGAGGGGAACATCTGAAGAAGGAATTACCACCTCACACGCCGTTGGAGAGGGGACCATAAGAGAATATCACCTCACGCTCATGCCGGAGAGGGGAACATCTGAAGAAGGAATTACCACCTCACACGCCGTTGGAGAGGGGACCATAAGAGAATATCACCTCACGCTCATGCCGGAGAGGGGAACATCTGAAGAAGGAATTACCACCTCACATGCCGTTGGAGAGGGGACCATAAGAGAACATCTACTGAGTCTTTATCAGAAAAATCTGTTTGGAGTCGATTTAACTGGACTGGAGAAATCCTTGAAGTATGTTTGAGAACTTCAACTGCACCCTTCCTGAAAGGTAGAGGTCAGTTATATGCGATGCATGATATGGATCAAGCAAACATGGATACGATTTATATGATATGATGTGTACATGCATGCTATAATGAGGTATGTGATGATTCATGTATGTTTTTGTTTAGGAAAATAAATCCTTGACGGGTGCCGGGAAGTCATATCCTGGGCTGATGTTGAGGAAGAGATTTTGCTTCCGCTGTGGATGATTGTTGCAAGAATACCGGTAGGAGAAGATAACTCCGTTGAGGAATAAACTTGGCAAATGAAATAATTCTGCGGGAGAAAAGATACTCTAGCGATCATGCTGGGGAGTGTTACTCTGTGGGGATAGCGATGCTTTGCTGCGTTGATGAAGATAACTCCGCTGGGGATACCGTTGATGAGTTATGCTGGGGATATCTTTGTTGTGCTGGAAGTGTTGATAGACTTCGCTGGGGGTAGGAAGATATTTTGCTGAGGACGCTCTTTCCGTGGCTTTTGGCTGAGGATAACCCAGTTATATCCTGTTACGGAAATAACTCTTTAAATCAAGCCGGGACGACGCGTTCGTGTTCTGCGAGGGATAGGCTTCCAGAATCTACTGGGGATAAGCTTGCTGCTTGGGGAGATATGAATTCCAACTTTCCTGGGGAACTGGATTGGACTCTTCTGGGGGAGGTTTGAATTGCAGGGAAGTGATTCCTTTGAATAGTGGTATACCGCCGGGGAACCATCTTTAGACCAAGACTGCCGGGGATGTTTGTGTATTGCTGCTGGGGAAGTATTGAGATCTACGGGAGGATACTCAATTTCCTTGATATTTGATGACTTGCTTGGAGGAGAATGTATTGTTTTGTTGAACCACTCTCTGGGAATTAAGATACACTTGGCCGTGTTCTGTAGCTGAACCTACCTTAGTACCTTGGGGGATAGAACAATTAGACTGCTCAGACAACTCTTTATTGCCCCTGTTTCTAGTGTCACCTGCAATTAATTCCTTTGTTTCGTATGCAAATATTTATGAGTTAGCAAATTATTGTCAATGCATACATCACAAATTGAACCTTGGACGTTCTTCGCAAAACAAAACAGAAAAGAAAAACACTTGGGCACGTTTAACTGGAAATATATTTTTATTGATTTTTGAATGGCCTGAATAGGCGTTTTGTGTACAAGAGGCTGACGTCCTAGTAAGAGGTACGTCGCCGATCAAAAGAGTTTATACAAGTTTTGTACAAAAGAAAATAAAACAGCTGTGTGAAAGATGAATGATCCACTGGGTTTCAACTCTGCTATTGCCTTTATAACTCCGAGCGTCTCATCACTTGATGACCTTGGTTGAAGGTGAAGCTGACTGATCGATGCCGTTTTGAACTTGATGCAGATACCGGATTCTGGATGCACAGTGATCAATGAGACATAGTTTTACGCTTTTATCCCTAACTTTTGCCTGGACCGCCCTTTCGGGTTTTCAGTCCACCGGGATACCCTTTTTTGCCCAAGCCGCCTTTTCAGGTTTTCGACTTGCCGGGTGTACAGATTTTTTCATTTTCATCCCTACATTTTGCCCGAACCCTTTTGGTTCGACGGGAAGCCCTAATTTTTGCCTAGGCATGTCAGCCTAGCGGGTCTTTTTTCATGCGTAGTATTTTTTAACTATGTCTGCATTGGCGGGGTGAGGAAGGTCGTCACCATCCATGTTGGTTAAGATCATTGCTCCTCCTGAGAACACATGCTTAACCACAAATGGCCCTTCGTATGTGGGAGTCCATTTGCCCCTTGGATCACTCTGAGGAAGGATGATTCTCTTGATAACCAGATCCCCAACTTGATATTCTTGTGGTCTGACCTTTTTGTTAAATGCCCTGATCATCCGTTTCTGATACGTCTGACCATGGCAGATAGCAGCAAGTCTCTTTTCATCAATAAGGTTGAGTTGGTCAAGTCGTGTCTGGATCCAATCATCTTCGTTCAGTTTTGCATCCTTCATTATTCGGAGAGAGGGAATTTGCACTTCGATCGGCAAGACTGCCTCCATGCCATAAACCAGGGAGAAAGGAGTTGCCCCGGTTGACGTCCTGGCTGATGTACGGTACCCATGCAGAGCGAACGGTAACATCTCGTGCCAATCCTTGTACGTCACTGTCATCTTTTGCACGATCTTCTTGATGTTCTTATTCGCTGCTTCTACAGCCCCATTCATCTTCGGTCTGTAAGGAGAAGAATTGTGGTGCTGTATCTTGAACTGTTCGCAAAGCTCAGCAATCATCTTATTGTTCAGATTGGTACCGTTGTCTGTAATAATCCGCTCAGGGACGCCGTATCGACAAATCAGATTGTGCCGAATAAACCGTGCCACAACAGTCTTGGTTACTGTAGCATAGGATGCTGCCTCAACCCACTTTGTGAAATAATCAATCGCCACTAAGATGAAGCGATGTCCATTGGATGCCGTGGGTTTTATCTCGCCGATCATGTCTATGCCCCACATTGCAAACGGCCAAGGCGCAGTCAGAACATTTAGGGGAACCGGAGGAACATGCACCTTATCCGCATAGATCTGGCACTTGTGGCATGTCCTGGAGTGTTGGTAGCAGTCAGCTTCCATTGTGGACCAATAATATCCTGCCCGTAGGATTTTCTTAGCCATTGTATGTCCACTGGAATGCGTACCAAAGGTCCCTTCATGTAGCTCTTCCATGATTCTTTCCGCTTCAGTCTTGTCCACACAACGCAGTAAGGTTGAATCATGGTTTCTCTTGTACAAGACGCCGTTGCTTAGGAAGAACTTGGCTGCGAACCTCCTCAGGAATTTCTTATCGTTGACAGAGGCACCTTCAGGGTATTCCTGAGCTTCCAGATATCTCTTCACTTCGTGGTACCAAGGCTTCTCAGTTACCAATTCAGTTTCGAGATCACAACAGTATGCCGGTTCGTCCAGTTTCCAGATGATGATCCGGGGAGCTTCATTATCCCATTTAACCTTGAACATTGAAGACATTGTAGCTAACGCGTCCGCTAACTGATTCTCTTCTCTTGGAAAGTGCTCGAAGGTTATCTCTGTGAAGTGGGGAATCAGGGTCAACACACATTCTCTGTAAGGAATCAAGTTTGGATGTTTCGTATCCCACTCTCCGTTGATCTGATTGATCACAAGGGCGGAATCTCCGAAGACACTGAGGAACTTGATCCTTAAGTCAATCGCAGCTTGAAGACCCATGATACACGCCTCATACTCCGCCATGTTGTTGGTACAGTTGAAACACAGCCGGGCAGTGAGTGGAGTATGAGTACCTTGTGGAGATATGATTATGGCGCCGATACCATTTCCCAAAGCATTGGAAGCTCCGTCAAAGTGCATAGACCATCGGGATCCCGGTTCAGGTCCTTCATCCGGTCCAGGCACTTCACAATCAGTCACAATCATGATGCTTTCATCCGGAAACTCGAAGTTCATTGATTGGTAGTCATCTACAGCTTGATGAGCTAAGTGGTCTGCCAATACACTCCCCTTGATGGCTTTCTGGGTTGTGTACTGAATGTCGTATTCCGTCAAGATCATTTGCCATCTTGCAATTCTCCCAGACAGAGCAGGCTTTTCGAATATGTACTTTATAGGATCCATCTTTGAGATCAACAAGGTAGTGTGAGTCAGCATATACTGTCTCAGCCGGCGAGCAGCCCATACCAAAGCGCAGCAAGTTTTCTCAAGCAGTGAGTATCGGGTCTCACAGTCGGTAAACTTTTTGCTAAGGTAATAAATGGCGTGCTCTTTTCGGCCAGACTCGTCATGCTGCCCCAGCACACACCCCATTGAGTTGTCTAACACTGTCAGATATAGTATCAGAGGTCTCCCTTCCACCGGTGGCATAAGGATGGGTGGTTCTTGGAGATACTCTTTGATTTTGTCGAAAGCAGCCTGACATTCATCGTTCCAACGTACTACCTGATCTTTCTTCAGCAGCTTGAAGATTGGCTCACAGGTAGCAGTCAAATGAGATATGAATCGAGCGATGTAATTCAGGCGTCCTAAAAAGCCTCTGACTTCCTTCTCTGTCTTGGGAACTGGCATCTCTTGAATGGCTTTGACCTTAGCAGGGTCCACTTGAATACCTTTATCACTGACCACGAAGCCTAGCAATTTCCCAGATCTTACCCCGAAGGTGCACTTGTTCGGGTTCAATCTCAGCTTGTACAATTTCAACCGGTCGAACAATTTCTGCAGATGATCTAGGTGCTCTTCCTCAGTCTGGGACCTAGCAATCATGTCGTCCACATACACTTCGATCTCATGATGGATCATATCATGAAATAAGGCAACCATGGCACGTTGGTAGGTTGCCCCAGCATTTTTTAATCCGAACGGCATGACCTTGTAACAGAAAGTGCCCCACTGAGTGACAAACGTAGTCTTTTCCATGTCTTCAGGTGCCATCTTGATCTGATTGTAGCCTGAAAAGCCATCCATGAAAGAGAATACTTTGTGCTGAGCTGTATTATCAACAAGGACATCAATGTGAGGTAAGGGGAAGTCATCCTTGGGGCTGGCCCTGTTCAGATCCCTGTAATCGACACACATTCTGACCTTGCCGTCCTTCTTAGGTACCGGCACCACATTAGCAACCCACTGAGGGTAAGAAGTCACTGCAAGGAACCCGGCATCAAACTGTTTCATCACCTCGGCTTTAATCTTCTCGGACATCTCTGGACGCATCCGACGAACCTTTTGTTTAACTGGAGGGCAGTCTTCCCTAGTCGGCAAATGATGGACGACAATATCGGTATCCAACCCTGGCATGTCTTCGTAGGACCAGGCAAAGATCTCCATATAGTCATGTAACATCTTGGTTAACCGTTGCTTCACGCTGAGCTCTAGGTTGGCACCAATCTTTACCTCTTTTCTGTCTGCCTCAGTTCCCAGGTTTATAGTTTCCACTGGCTCTTCATGGGGTTGAATTGCCCTCTCCTCCTGAAGCAACAGTCTTGCAAGCTCGCCAGGCACTTCGCAATCATCTTCACCTTCGTCTTCGGCTAAGTTGATCGGATTTTCGAAGTCATAATTGGCATTAGCAGAGCTGTTATCAGTGAGATCCAGAGTGGATTGGAACCTGTATGAGTGAGTGTGTGTGTAAATACAGCTGTTTTGAAAATTATGTAAAAGAAAAGATAGAAAAGGAACACAATATTTGCAATGCGAAAAACGTCCAAGATTTGCATTCATGATGTATAAAATGACAGTTCATATGCCCTCACAAATAGAACCACGGTGCCTCGGGTAAGACACCGGGCCATAGAGTTTATTATTGTTTATTACAAAATAGCAAAACAAAGAAATTTATTACTTAGTAACCAAAGAAACATGGAGGTTGTCCTTTGCGCTCCAATTGTTGAGTCCACCATCAGTTGCCGGGTAAATCCAGCTATCGAACTCAGCTTCATCCACTTCCTCTTCATCACTAATAGCATTAACTCCATGAGCAGGCAGGGGAGCTGTTACCACATTAGGTTTGTCAGATGCCTCGAACTGTACTTCCTTAGCGTCAATGAGGTCCTGCAGCTTGTTCCTTAGTGCCCAACAGTCGTCAGTGGCATGCCCCGGGCTGTCTGAATGGTAAGCACAACGGGCGTTCGGGTTGTACTTGGGAGAGGTAGTGTTAGGGAACTTTGGTGCCTCCTTGACAGATACCAAATTGGTTGCGAGCAGCTGTGGCAGAATCTGCGATAGGGTCATGCTTAACCGGGTAAACTCTCTCCGGGGTCTATCAACCCTCTGAGGATTGTTTGGCCGGGGAGCGGCGGCAGGCTTAGCGATCATTACCGCGCTGACAGATTGGCGGTGATCAGGTCTTTCGGATTTTCTGGAGCCATACACAGCACTAGACTCCTTTTTAAACGGTTTCTTGTCCGAACCAGATGATGATGCAGCCTTTGCAATCTTCCCAGACTTTAACCCAGCTTCAATTCTCTCTCCAGTTAAGATTAAATCATTGAAACCAGCAGAAGAATTCCCAATGAGATGGTTAAAGAACGGCCCAGATAGGGTCCCCAAGAACATGTCAACTAACTCTCGATCAGTCAAAGGTGGCTGCACCCTGCCAGCCAGATCTCTCCACTTCTGCGCGTACTCTTTAAAACCTTCACTTGCACCTAACGACATACCCTGGAGTTGGGTACGTGTGGGGGCAAGGTCGGCATTATACTGATACTGCTTGTAGAAAGCAGTAGCCAGCTCCTCCCAGTTACGAACTTTGGTCCCATCCAGCTGATAGAACCATTCGAGATGAGTCCCTGAAAGACTCTCCTGGAAGAAGTGGATCCATAGATTCTTGTCCGCAGAGTACGGCTGAATCTTTCGCACATAGGACCTCAAATGCAGCTTGGGACAGGATTCCCCGTCATACTTGGAGAAGGTGGGAGCTTTGAATTTATGTGGAATAATTATACCAGTCGACAAACCCAGATCTCCGAAATCCAGCCCAGGTACCTGCTGAACTTCCATGGCCTTCAACCTGTCTTCCAGTTGTTTGTACCTGTTGTCTTCAGGAGGGTACTGCTCTTCATCAAAATCTGTCTCGTTGTCGGAGACCACCGGACTAGGAACCCTTGCTTCTGCCTGAGAAGGACTCTTGCCAACAGAAGAAGCAACCTCTTCATTGTGTAGAGTATTACCCAACCT
Organism: Vicia faba; assembly: GCA_948472305.1. NCBI lineage: Eukaryota > Viridiplantae > Streptophyta > Magnoliopsida > Fabales > Fabaceae > Vicia > Vicia faba. Next base: position 150,671,769 of record OX451741.1, on the reverse strand, counting down.
TCGGCCCGTGTTGAATAGAACAATTCTTCTTTTCTTCTTCTTCTCCTTCTTCAGGAGCATGGTCTTCAGTTCCTCTTGGCCTTTGGCTAGACCCAGGATTAGCTCTTGAAACTGCGCATTCTGCGCCTGGAGAGCCTTGATTGAAGTCTCAGTTGATTCAGATCCGGAATTCATGATGCTGAAATAAACAGCGAAGAACTGTAAGCAACCTGAAAAGGGAGAAACCTGCTATGCACATGATGTATGAAATGCGTATGCAATGCATTCAAGGGTTCGAAAGTTCAAATTCGTTGTAGACAAGAAAAGAACACACGTTATCATTAATGAAATCATTGTTTAATACATCAAGGCCTCATGGGCAAAAGTACAAGAATCAAGTCAATCCCAAAATACATTGCGCATCCTCTTCGGAGCTATGTAGGTGTTGAGGTTCCTCTCCTCGTGCAGCAGACGGGTGAGCTCCAAGACTTTCTTTTCACTGGCATGCAGACTAGTCTCAAGAGAATTCCGCTCTTCTTTAAGCTGGATCCAGCTCTTCTGCATCTCTTCCCAGGATGTGGGCATATCAGGGTGCTGAATAACATGAGACACTTCCCCTTCCAAGACAGGTTCTTTGATTACTGGGAGCATGTGAGGATAAGGCATTACTAACTTCTGAGAGCGGGCTCGTACCCATTTGAGATAAGGCTCCAAAGGGATGGAGTTCTTGTGCCCCAGTGTCTTGCTGTCTATCCTACTGGGCATCCTCCAGGCTCTGATAAACCTCTGACGAAGTCCTTGAGTATCACTGTCGAAGTCAAAAACTATGTCGGGGATTAGCATGTCATGAGGACCGTCCCTCCGAGCATAACCAAACTGTCTCCAAGCCAGGCATGGGCTATAGGTAATACCTCCTCTGATTCCAAGTAAAGGAACATTAGGGTACTCCCCACAACGATCAATGATAGTGACATCTCCTCTAGATCTAGGACACCAATGTATATCTGCATGTGTAAGAGTCATCAACCGTTGTGACCATCTCAAACCCCGCTCATTCTTCAGGACTGATTGGGGAAGGTGCGAAATAAACCACCTTCCCAGGAGGGGAGTGCAACACATAAGGACACCTCTTTTTCTCATGGTTCGAGTGTAACATGAGTGAAGGATGTCCCCCAGCAATGTAGGTATCAGATTCCTGGACATAAAGATCTGAACGGCACTGATATCAATGAGCTGATCTGGGTTAGGGAACAACACCAAACCATAAACAAGGAGGGCTACCACTTCTTCAAAAGCCTGCAAGTCAAGGGAGTTCCAACATTCAAGGGCTTTTTCAAACAGAAACTTGACTAAGAACCCTTTGATACCACTTCTGACTTCCCAATGTCCCTTGAGGTCAGATGACTGCAGGTGCAAGGCTTTAGCAATCTCTTCGAGCTTAGGTTCCTTTTCTGTACCGTTGAAAGGTAGCTGATCAAGGATAGGGATCTTCAGGAGCCGGGAGAACTCCTCCAATGTAGGTACCAACTGATAGTCCAAGAAGGTGAAACAGTGATGCAGGGGATCAAAGAACTGGAACAAGACCTTTATCATATCTTCCTCAAGGTTGGTGTTGACCAAGCTGATGAGGCTTCCATGCCTGTCACTGAATGAAGAGTTCTCGGGAATCCTGGATATAAGCTCCTTAAGCTGAGGAGGGATCCTTACAAGATTGACCTGAATTGTCTTTCTACGAGCAGTTTCCATGTCCTACAAAACAAGAACAAAGATGAAAATTCGAACCCCTGAAATGGTTAGTCAATGCATATGATGCAGGATGATGTCATGATGCTATGATTAAACACACCACAGATATTTACAAAGACAAACACGTAAGGCACACAAGGCACACAAGACAAGCCCTTAAGGTTTAAGGCCAGCATGGGGTCTGGGTAGTACCCTCTTGAGTTGGTGGGTTCATACCTGTCCTAATCAAAGTAACCGGGTTCTAAGGTTCCCAATATCACGGGATTGCTTTCATTGTTCATCGTTTCGATTTAGCCACTGAACTGGCGACCGAAATATTCCAGGAAAGCAACCCTCAATTGAGCGTAGTATCGAGTATCAACCAACCTCGGACTGCACCAAAGTCAGTTATCTCACTACCCTAAAGAGGCCAAGATAGTTCAATTAAGGTTCCTAAGGTCTGTTGATGCTTCACGACACCACGCGGAGGCCCCGTACTCTCCTTGACTGAACTCAAGGGTTACCGGTACACACCAAAGTGCCACATCAACGTAGCAGACTGTTTCAACCGTGTCGGTATACCCCGCACAGTTCCCTCACAGCCTTGTTGCTACTTTCTAAGAAAGGTATCCCCCAGATCCGGGTGTAGGACCTATAGAACTCCCAAGCAACCCACAATAATAAAGCAAGCAAAGAAGACAATTGAAAACACAGTGATCTTAATCCTAAGGTACACCCCACTTTAAGTTTATCCCCAGCAGAGTCGCCAGTTCTGTGATCGGTGGATCTAGAACTGACTGTTTAACGCTGGTTCGCGAAATGTCGCGGAAGCAAGAGTCGCCACCGTCTTTTATTTTCTCCAAATGGAAAGGACAAAAGCACAGAAAAATTCCTTAAAGAGATTGCTCTCGGTTCGGGAGGTAGGTTATAGAAAGGGAAGGTGTTAGCACCCTTTCTATCCATGGTTATCCATGGGCTCTTAGATACTTGCTCATTTGTGTTTTCAAAATTGTTTTGTGTGCTTTTCAATGTGGGTTTAAAAAAAGTTTCTTTGAAAAATTTCAGATCGACTCATACGTCAGAGTGTTTGAAAAGTTTGCTTTGAAAGCTTTTGAAAAGTGTCAGTGTGAAAAGTCTTTTGAGTTTGTTTTGAGATTAGAGCAAGTATCCTTGAGAACCTACCTACCCTAAGGAATTCGTCTGTGTAGATGTCCTTAAAAGTAGTGCCATCCCACCATTGAGAGGTAGGTAGCACCACCGTTGGAGGTATTCGGGTCAATTCGATGTTCGGGACGTGGTGATCACCAGAGCAATGGGAAGACACCTTAGAAGCTACCCTCATGCCAGGTTCCCGGATCATGAGGACTTACTAAGACATCCTCTACTCGACGATCACCTTTCGAGGCAAGGCAACAGTGAGGCGTACCCTAGGGGTGGTGTGTGCGATTCGTGTGTCATGTTTCAGTTATTTGTATTGTCATGTTTGTCGTGTTCTACGCTTGATTTTATTTTAATTCCATTCATTCTTGCATGCATATTTAACAGTTATAAATTGCGAGGAAATAAAGCTAGACTATTACAAATGGCGCGGGTCCACATCGCCAAAATTAAACCGGACCCGATTTAGCGGAAAAATAAATAATGCGAAGAAATAAAGTGCGAAAAGTAAATTACATGGCTTAGGGACAATTACATAATTATAATTAAACGACATAAGATAAATGCGCAAATTAAATAATTAAGACGAAACTAGGGCGTTGGACCCTTTTGCAAATAATTAAAATTAATAATGAGTTACAAATTAAAATTAAATGAGAATGATATTTTTTGTGTTTTTTAGATTTAATGAAAAAAAGAAATTAATTGAGATTAAATTAAACGGCAAACCCTAATTCTAATATTTTTTATTTATTAAGAAAGAATTAAAATATGACCTAAATTCAACCTAATTCATTTATGTACAATTTAAATAAAATAAATAAATAAATAATAATTATTATTGTGAAAAAAGGGAAATAAGAAGAATTAACAATTAAAACCTAAATTCTACATTTTTTGGATTTTTATTAAAAAGGAATTAAAATTAAAACCTAATTACACTACATAATTTACATTCTAATTTATTTATGAAAATAATTATAATGCAATAAATATTATATTTTTTTTTGTATTTTCTGATTTTTAGAATGTTTTCATATTTTATAGAAAAAAATAAATTAATTAATTAAAGCAATAAAAATAAATAATACAATAATTAAAACAAAAAGAAAAGAAAATCAAACCAGGGTGGGGTGTTGCCCCATTAGGGAGGTATAGGCCTGGTAATTTAAGGCCCATTAAGCTTGATTTTGCTGACTTTCTATAATTCCATATGATGCGTTTGACTCATGCCTAGGGTGTACCCTGAAGCCTGGACATTGATTTGATCATTGTGGACGCGTGGCTAATGGGATGCTGATGGAATATGGTGATCCTCCTCAAGCGCGCTGCATAAGAATTTTTTATGAAAAATAATGTGAAACTTTTGCCAGACCTGGGACTTGAACCCAGGTCTTGAAGGTTACAAACGCGTCCCCTGGCCAGCTGAGCTATGCAAGTTCATTTGATATATAATATAACATAAATAATATAAAAGAAAACATAATGCTAATTGGTGAAACATGCGCGAATTTCAAAAGGACCTATCACGTGGTGACAACGAGGTTGTCTTCTTCCTTTTCCTGAAACAAGAAACTCATGGGCAACGGTTTTTGATCGTGGCTTTAGGGGGTTTATGAGAAAATAGCGATTAGAAATATATGAAACATAAATTCATCGCGAGGGTTCAGACATCATCGTCTGGAGGTGCTGAATCCAACCCTGGCCATCTTGAACCCTAATTTTACTTGGTTGTGAAACCCCCAATTTGGGAAACCTGTAACCCTAGTATGTGACAATGGCGAATTCACGTATGTGACTCAAAAACACAATCAAACGTTGCAGTTAGTTCAGAAACATCAATATAAACATGAATCCATGAAAAAAAATGCAAAATAATGCTTAATTCATGCTATGCGATTTCAAGATTTTCTTGATACAGTTGGGCTCGTGGGTACCAATTCAGGGCCTTTTTGTTGTTGTTATTGATTGAGAAAGGTTCAAGAATGCCTCAGGATGCTATTGGAATAAAAATTGGAGCTTGAATCACACTAAAACCTTGATTTCAGTATTGGTGTTTTTATGAGAAAATTCAAGAATGCAATGGAGTTTTGGGGCGCAGCTTTCAGTCTTGTAGCATTAGGGTTCTCCTCTAGTACTTGTATGGAATGGTTTAGGTTAAAAACTTTGCACAAAATCTCAAGCATTCATGGATTTCAATATTTGATTTTGGAAAATCTTTTTCATATCTTTTTTCATGTTGTTTTTGTTCAATCATGATCCAATCTCATCCAAATTTGCCTAATTGAGATATGCACGAAATATTAAGAATAATCATGCATGAAAAGACTTTTTTAGGTTAAGTTTGATATTTTTCATATATTAAAATTATTTAAATGAATATAAATTAATATTAATTCAAATAAATAATTAAAAAATATGAGAATACTTCCCTTTGGGCCTAGTGGTCGTGCATAGGCTTGGCATGAAGAAATTTGGAAGAAAAATGGGCCCATTTGCATTTTTAGGCCTTTTGCATCAATGTTGACTTTTCAAAATTCCTAAAAATTTCCCAACTTCCACAAGGCATAACTTGGTCAATTTTTAAGCTTTTCACATGTTCTTGGACATTTTGGAAAGGTCTTTGAGTCCTTTAACCAATGCCTTTGGTCCCATGTCATTTTGATTTACCAATCTCAAGTTATGGCCTTTGACTTAAAGTCACTTTTTGTTGACTTTTGAAAATGACCTATAATGTTGAAATTGATAACTTTTTGTGAGAGCATTTCTTGGACTTGGAACATGAAGATGAATTGTAGGAAATGTCTTTCTCTTCAAAATGAGCTTTGGATGGAATTTTTCTGATAATCCATGTGAAAGTTATGCCCTGGTCAATTTCAGTTGACTTTTTCAGCTGTCCAAATATAGCAACTTTTGCATCTTTGATGATTTCTGAGCCAAATTTTGAGAATCATGATCAAGCATTGATCAAATGATGTTTGTGGCTTCAAAATGATATGTTGACCAAAAATTTGAACTTTTGACTGTCAAATGACCATTTTGCCCCTACAGTTGACTGTAATGCAATCTAGGGTTTTGACTGTGCAATTTTGAGCTGAATGCCTTGAAACTTGACATGAGGATACTTGACCATCTTTGTAAGCATATGAGACTTGATTGGGCCTTTGAAAAGTTCATTTGCTTGACCAGAACTCAAACCCTAGTTTTGACTGTATAGGATACAGTTGAGCTACATAACCCTGGGGGAATTTTGTGACCTTGACTTGGCAATTTCTTGATGAATATGGGAGGGCAAATTTTGGGGTACAACAATCTGCTTTGACGTTTGTTTATCAGGCCTGATTTTCTTCTTGTCTATAATAGATTTCTTCGCTGCCACAAATCCTAGACCAGACTTGTTTCCCACATTTTGTCCAACCTGAAGGATTTCTTCTAATTTTTCAGTTCCATTTGTCAGCATCCTGACAGATTTGGTCATTTGGTCAAGTTTTGAGTTTAGCATTTGAACTTCACTTTCGAGATGACTTATAGTATCAGTGTCTGGCTTCTTCTCAGCCTTCAACTTTACTATGAGCTTTTTTTGTCTCTCATTTTGCTGACAGACTTCAGCACTTCTGATACATAACTTCTTGTAGGAGTCAACCAGTTCTTCAAATGTTACTTCCCCATCACTAGAGTCACTATCAGAGTTACAAATACCAGTTAGTGCAGTAATTAGTTTGGCAGATTCTTCTTCAGAATTACTTTCTGAGTCACAATTAGACCAAGTAACAGACATTCCTTTCTTTTGTTTCTTAAGAAAGGTAGGACATTCAGCTCAAATGTGCCCATATCCTTCACATCCATGGCATTGGATTCCTTTGCTTTGATTTCCCTTCTCTTCAGACTTTGGTCTTTTGCTGGAGTCATAAGATCTGTTAATGTCAGAGGGGATGTTCTTGACATTTGACCTTGACTTTGGGTCCATTCTCTTGATGAGTTTGTTGAACTGCCTTCCAAGCATGGCTATAGCTTCTGAAATATTTTCTTCTTCATCCTCCTTATTTTCATCTTTAGTATTGGATACAAGTGCTATGCTCTTGTTTTTCTTGTCGACATTGTCACTGATCCCCATCTCAAAGGTATGAAGTGACCCAATGAGTTCCTCAACCTTCAAGTTGCAGATATCCTGAGCTTCCTCTATAGCAGTCACCTTCATTGCAAATCTTTTAGGCAAGGATCTGAGAATCTTTCTCACCAGTTTTTCTTCTGACATCTTTTCTCCCAATGCTCCTGAGGTGTTGGCAATTTCCAAGATGTTCATGTGAAACTCATGAATGGTCTCATCTTCCATCATCCTTAGGTTCTCAAATTTGGTAGTCAGCATCTGAAGCCTTGACATTTTTACTTTGGATGTGCCCTCATGGGTAGTTTTGAGAGTGTCCCAAACATCCTTGGCCAGTTCACATTGATGTACTAGTCTGAATATGTTTCTATCAATTCCATTGAACAAGGCATTTAATGCTTTGGAGTTACCCAGGGCTAACTCATCTTCTTCTTTGCTCCATTCTTCCTCAGGTTTCAGACTGGTTGTCCTATCTTTCCCAGTTATGGTGGGATGGTTCCATCCTTTGTCAGCAGCTCTCCAAGCCTTTTTGTCCAGTGATTTTAAGAAGGCAATCATACGAGGTTTCCAGTAGTCATAATTTGATCCATCCAGAATGGGTGGTCTGTTCCCAAATCCTCCTTCTTTATCCGTAGCGCCATAAAATAATATCCCTAGATCTCACCCAGTAAGACAGGCAGGGTGCCTGCTCTGATGCCAATTGAAATTCTGGCAGCAGATACTCAATGTCAGAGTGAATGTTATGACACCGTATCTGACATTCTTCAAGACATTAAATTTAAAAGCAGTAAAGAACATAGTCAATTGTTTACCCAGTTCAGTGAGTAACAACACCTACTCTGGGGGCTACTAAGCCAGGGAGGAAATTAACTATAAGAGATATTAATTTAGGAATAAACCAACCAGTTTATCTCCTTCACTTAAGACCTACCCAATGCAACTTCAATCTAAGTTCAACTTAAACCTGAGTTCCTACTCACTCCCCCTCAATCACAGCAGTGATAATAAACAATTGATTAATGAAATTATGAAGACACTCTTCAGAACACACACTTGATTTTGCTTCACAGCTTTAATCAAGTGACAATCACTCGTGCTTCAAAGCTTGGAGTGATACACAACCCTAACTTGACTTTTCTTCAAAGCTTCAATCAAGTAACACAAACACTCGTGCTTCAAAGCTTTGAGTGATACACAACCCTTACAATCAAATCCTACTCCAAATAACTTATCACAATGATAATTGATTGGCTCACAGTAGTTACAACTATACAGTCCCTTATTGATCTTCTGTCAAAAAGTGTGCTTCACCAACAGTCCTCATGAGGAATATATAGGCAGCTATTCTTCAATTAGGGCTTCCACGAAAATAGCTAGGGTTAATTAGGGTTAACCTCAAGACTTGGTCATATGTCTTTAACAACCAGATTAGGGTTAAGCAAAGTTAACCTAATGTCCACGTGAGAATCTGATCTGGACTGTATAAACCAGATTCCTGAAAATTCTCAGAAATAACAAATCTGCACAAATGTTAGATCAGTACAAGATATCTTAACATTGGTTATGACAACAAGAATCCTGTTTACTGATTTTGGTAGAATGCAAAAAGTATGATCATTGCATAATGATCAGCTAAACACTCATATTGAGCAGCTCCTGTAAGACATTCTTTTTCTGCAGAATGTACCTTGTATCCCAGAATGTTATGACATCAGTCATGACATTCACACAATTGGTTTTACCAAAAAACATGCCAACAACCAAACACTTACATCCATCATTTGATCAAGGGTTGATAATGATTCCTCAAGAAATTCTCCTAATTCATCAAAAGTCAAGAATTGCTAATTAGGGTTTCTATAGGAAAAGTCAACCAAACTTTGACCAGGCATAACTTTCTCATACTTTATCAGAAATATTTCCACCAAAGATCATTTTGAAGAGAATCCAATTCCCCATAACTTCTCTTAAGCCCTAAAGTTCAAGAAATTCCCCAGTTAAAAGATACAAGCTCAGACATTATGGGTCCTTTCAAAAAAGTCAACAAAACACCTTTTGGGTCAAAGCTTGGTACTTGAACATGGAAGATCCAATTGAGATGAAACTAAAAGGGTTGTTTAGAGGACATCCTAAGATTTCTAAAAAGTCCAAGAACACCCTCATGGGGTTAAAATTGAGAGAGATATGCATTGCTAAGGTTGACCAATTTTGAAGAAGTACATGAAGAAAATATTGCCAAACTTGGTTTTCTTCCAAATGGGCCTTAGATTTTATGATCTGAACTTATTCCTAACATGACCCATAACTTCTAAGCTCAATTACACGACCTCCTTTTGTTTATTTAATTTATTTTGAATTAAATCTTTAAAGTTCAATTTTAATTAAAATAAAATGCAAAGAGAGACTTAAAGGCGTGTGGGCTTGATATCCAAGTCTCTTAAAATCCAAGATAAATCATGCAATGCTGTGACATGACAAGAGAATTGTGCAAGGCCATGAAAAAGGAAAAAATCTTCAAAAATGGAAAGTTTGGAAACATTTTGAAACACCATAATTCCATTGGATTTGTGCCATATTTGTTACCCTAATCTTGTCTCACATATAAGCACAGACATTCCAGCCTGCATACACACACACAATTGCCTTAGAGAAGCCCTAGCAAATTAAAAAAAAAATCAAAGAGTGGTGCAATTCACAAACGCTCGATCCAGCCAACCTCCATCAGATCCAAGCATCCTATCACCCTTTTAGGACCCCAGGGATTGAACCAATCCATTTTTGAAGGCCAAAGCACACAGGATCGTCCCCTCCAACACCTCACAGTTTAGTATATTTCATTGATCTCAAAATCTTATTTCATGCAACATAAATGATATCTCTGCATATATTTGTGCTTAAAATCATGTTTGCGTGTGTCTAGAACCATTATATGCAAGTTTTGACGTAGAAACAGAAAAGTGCCATTGTTAGGGAACGAAGATCCTTCCTCTTTGTATCTGAATTTGCAGGCTGTTTCTGTCAAAAAGGGAACCACCATCGTGATCGCAGCCCTCGAAATAGGGGGTGTGGTACCCTTTGCATCTTTATCTTACGTGATTTACAGGTTTGGAATTTTGAGGCAACCGGAGTTGGACTCCGGCACCATTGACTTGCGTAGACTCTGGTGGCTTAATTGTCATATTATCATTGGTCCACGTGAGATGTGATCTGGCGCGTTTGAAAATTTGACACTTTGACTGAATTACCATTATGTTATCTTTGTGTTATTATAGTCATGAATGAGCAGGCAACGCAAATGGTAAAGGCATAAGGCATGTGAAGGAAGGGACTTGAGTTCGATCCCAGGTCCAACAATTTTACATTTTTCTAACATTTGTTTGTAGGATCCTGTACAACGTATCCCCACACGCACAACATGGACTATCATCCTGATCCATTAGATCACAGGTGGTCTGGATCCAATGCTCTCACAAGCGCAGAACATGGTGGACTTTCCATGACGTAACAACACTGGATCAGGCAGGCATTGGGCTTGTGCATATGGGCCTAACAGGCTTTCAAACGTACACCCCCAAATTGATTAACAGCATCAGGCCCATTCTCTCATTGGTTTTAATTTCTCTATTTCTATTTTAATTGTCTTAAATTCATTTTTATTTTTTTTTCCATTAATCATAAAATCGAAAATCGCAAAAAAATAGAATTAGGTTTTTCATAATTAAAATTAATTTTTTAAAATTAATTAATTTAATTATTTCAACTTGATTATTTCATTTAAATAAAACTAATTAGAAATTAGGTTAAAATTTGTAAATATTTTTCTCAATAAAATAACAAAAATGTTTTTCTAAATCAAATAGATTTTTTTAGGTTTTTCAACTTGTTCCCGTTTTAATGTTCGTGCGTTTATTATTCTCCATTTTATTATTATTTTCAATTATTGTATTTGTGCACAGTTTGTAATAGCTTTTAACTTAGGGTTTATTTACTATTTTTTATCCCCAAAGTTTTGGTTATGTATCCCCCTCCCCGAAGCTCTGTAATAGCGTAGGATATTTCTGTTTGCTTTATCGTTTTTACTACTGTTAATGGCTTAGATTAATAGGATTGCATGAAAACGACTGAAAATTAAAACAATTAGATAACACTAAATGCACAAGATAAATGAACTGAATCAATACACTTGCACATGCTCACCCCTAGGATATCTCCCACTTCGGCTGCCTTTGGAAACAGTCACAATTCTCGAAATGTGAGAATTTTTAGTGGCTGTCCTTTAGTTTAAGAGATCACAAGTCCCTCGATGACCCTTTAGACGCCGCCTCGGTTAAAAAGTGATCTTAGAACTTTAAGACAATTACTAAAAGTTCTTGACCAGTTGCCTTAGTGATCGTAAACGTCCCTTCGATAGTCCCTCAACATCCAACGATTAGAGCTACCTACTCACTAATAGTAGGATAGAATTATCTAAAGAAAAGGAGGAAAAGAACACCTTTTTTGAGTAGGTAGATAACTGTTAGGTACTTGCTCAAAAACAACTTTTTCACATTACGATTTCAAAACATTTTTCAAAAAACTCTTTATCAACACTCTTGAGGACTAATACAAGAGTTATCATAAAGCAAACAAACTTTTCAAAACACACAAATATGACATCAATTTTCAAAAATGAGCAAGTACCTAAGAGCACATGGAAAACCACAGATGGAAAGGGTGCTAACACCTTCCCTTTCCATAATCTACCCCCTTACTCAGAAACTCTCGAAAAGGTATTTTTATGTTATTTTCACCCTTTTTTTGTTGGATAAAAGAAAAGTCAGTGGCGACTCTTGCTTACCGCACATTTGCAAATCCAAAACATAAACCAGTATAACAGTCGGTTCTGCCACCGTATCACAGAACTGGCAACTCTGTTGGGAATTTATAAAGTGGGGTTACCTTAGAGTTAGTTCATCATTTTAAATGCTTGATTGTGTGTTTTCTTGCTTTATCTTTGAGGGTTTGTTGGGGTATTCTTGTAAAGATCCTACACCCGAATCTGGGGCATCTTATTAGGTAAGTATAAATAAATCATGGAGGATGTACGGCGTAGACCGATATGAACGAAGTGGTGGTTATGTTAGCGCGATACTCTGGATTGTACTAATGTTCCTTGAGTAAGTCAAGGATAACATTAGGTTTCCTCATAGTGTCACTAAGCGCTAACTAAAATTTAGAACCTTTAATCGACTCATCCTAGCCATTAGGAAGTAGTGAGATAACCGGATTTGGTTCTGACCGAAGATTGGTTGATACTCGATGCTACACTCATTGATAATGGACTTTCAGGATTTTTTGGCTGCAATACTTCGGTGCGTAAGCTGAAACAATTCCTAATGGGAAGGTCAATGATATTGAGACTCCTTAGAAGCAAGTTACTATTAATAGGACATGTTGAGCCAACTAAATTTCAAGAGGGTACTTACCTACAAACCCCATGCAAGCCTAAACCTAAGGCTGCTTGTGTGATTTGTTTGCTTTCAACTTGAGCTACTTGCAGAGTTTTTATCTAACAACATGATCTCCTTGTAGGATTTGTTTACAGTCATTATCCAATAACCTGGACTTCTTAGACTCACTTGTCTTCATCACCTTACATTTTTGCTTAACGTATAGCATACACATCATAACATCATGCCACAATATTTCCTTAACCATTTCAAGGATCTCAAGGGTTTGTGATGCAGGTTACGATAAATCAGACGTCTAGCAAGGGGAAAGGGGATTTATTTTCCTCTAGCCAATGCCGTCAAAAGATCAAAACTCAACAACTTGAGTCAGGGGCTATGACCCACTTGATATATGGTGAGCTTGACTCTCGTAGAAGGAAACTCAACAATACGAAGTTCTTCAATCAAAGCTGCAAATTTCAACTTCTGACATTTTCTTGTTTACCCCGCGAGATCCTTGAAGACATTGCATACATGCCATTTCATAACAGGTCTTTAGTACATGTTTCTCATCTTTTCGCTGTTTATTTCAGCAAAAGAAATATCCCTTAAACAAACAGTAAAAGACCTTCAAGCTCAAAACGCTCAGTTTCAATAAATGTTCATGGCTTTGGCCCATGGGCAGGAAGAACTGAAAGCTCTCGTCATCAAAGAGAAGAAGAAGAAGGCAAATAAATCGATTGGCATCCTGAATATGGGAAGAAGACTCAGAGGTCCGGTTAAAGGAGCTCTAGATCTTTCAATTCCATCAAATAAAAGGGATAATCATAAAGAAGATAACAACCTGGGGACTGATGAAGACAAAGCTGATTATTCTGAGGAGCAATATCCTCCTGCTGATGATAAATACAAACAGCTGGAGGATCGTCTCAATACTATGAAGATTCAACAGATACCTGACTTGGACTTTAAAGAATTAGGGCTGGTTTTTAGCGTGATCATCCCACCAAAATTCAAGGTTCCCATGTTCGCCAAATATGAAGGGGTCTCTTGTCCTAAACTTCACTTGAGATCATATGTCAGAAAGATCCAGCCTCACACTGCTGACCGGAAGTTATGGGTCCATTTCTTCCAAGAAAGTTTAGCTGGCACGCAACTGGAGTGGTTCTATCAGCTAGAAAGAACAGACATTCATACCTGGGAAGACTTGGTTGCTTCTTTCTACAAGCAGTACTAATACAATGCTGACCTCGCTCCAACCCGTACTCAATTTCAAAGCATGTCTATGGGTTCTAGCGAAGGCTTCAAGGAATATGCCCAAAAATAGAGGGATCTAGCTGGAAGGGTACAACCTCCTTTGAATGATCGAGAAATGGTAGACATGTTCATGGGCACTCTAACAGGCCCGTTCTTTAATCTTCTGATTGGGAGTTCCTCATCCGGGTTCACAAAGATGGTTCTAACTGGAGAAAGGATCGAAAGTGGTATCAAGAGTGGGAAGATCCTGATGGCTGCATCTTCTAATGCTGAGAAGAAGCCATTTGCTGGTAAGAGGGAAGCCAATGTTGTGTATGGCCAGAAGGTTCATAATAAGGAAGACTACCACCAATATGTGGGGGCAGTGCTGGTCTCTAATTCGGCACGCGTGCAACAACCATAACAACGGGGTAATTAGTGAAGGCAAGACGATCCTAAGAGACAGTTTACCAAAATCAACATGCCACTGTCTCAAGCATTACAACATATGTTAAGGATGAATTTGATTACGTTGATAGGACCTCATCCAAACCATAAGAATTCTTCTCCTAACTACAATCCTGATGCAAGGTGTGCCTATCATTCTGGCAGTCCTAGGTACGATACTAACGATTGTTGGGCACTGAAATACAAGATTCAAAATATGATTGACGCCAAGGAGATTGAGTTCAACCCTCCTGAGACTCCCAACATGATCACTGCTCCCATGCCAAATCATGGCCAGGATTGAGAGCATTTTTGTTCATTTAAATTCTCAAGTTGTATTTTCTTTGTTTAAACAATTATTGTCATGTCAAACTTTGTTATTTCATTAATGCATTGCACATGTTTTTCTTGAATTAATTTGTTTTCATAATGCTTAAACTGCTTTCTTACTTCCCTTTTGTGATATTCAACTTTTGATTAAAAGCTCTAAGCCTTTAGAGGGAGGATGACGAGAATGATACCACAATCTCTATAATATGCTTTTGAACAGACCCCGCTGACGATGTACATGTGTTGTTTCAAATCCTAAATAGTGGAGTTATAAGGAAGATAATCCCTAGTCAACCCCTTTGAGCCTAAGAAGTAGGCGTTTTCTTTTCACACAAATTAAAATCCTTAATCATAACCTGGGGCAGGGTAGTTTTCTCAGTTAATTCAGATGTGCATTCAGTCGCAAGCTTTCCCTTCATACACGACAAATAATGTAGAAGATGCTCTCCAAAAGATGGTGATGGTTCCACATAATCATTAAGAACAGGTGTGATCGGTGGAAATAGAACTGACTGTTTTGAAATGCTGGTTCACGAAATGTCGCGGTAAGCAAGAGTCGCCACCGTCTTTTATTTTCTCCAACAAGGAAAGGACAAAAGCACAGCAAAATTCCTTTTCGAGATGTTTCTCGGTTCGGGAGGTAGATTATAGAAAGGGAAGGTGTTAGCACCCTTTCTATCCGTGGTTATCCACGGGCTCTTAGGTACTTGCTCACTATGTTTTAAAAAATGTTTGCTTTTCTTGTGTTTGTGGGTTTTGAAAAAGTTTGTTTTGAAAACTTTTAGGTAACTCTTGTATCAGTCCTCAAGAGTGTATGAAGTGTTTGTTTGAAAACTTTTGTTTGAAAGTGTGAGTGCGAAAATTTATTTTTGTTTTGAAAGAGCAAGTACCCAGGAGAAATCTACCTACTCTAAAGAAATTAAGCTGTGTAAATGTCCTTTAGACAGTACTATCCCACTATTGAGAAGTAGGTAGCACCGTCGTTGGAGTTATTCGGGTCAATTCGATTATAGGGACATGTGTGGTCACCAAAGCAATGGTAGGACGCCTTAGCGGTAACCCTAATGTCCTAGATCCTTTTTATCTGAGGCAACCGTTTCGAGGCAACTGGATCTTTAGACAGGAGGGCGACCTCTAAAACACCCTATACTCAATGACCACGTCGAGGCAACCAAGTGAGGCGTACCCTAGGAGTGGCATGTGCGAGTGTGTCAGGTTTCAGTTTAATTATCTTTGCACATGTCATGGTGAGCTACGTTTTGATTTTAATTTTCAGGCAAGTCTTGTCATGCATAGTTAATAGTTAATAATTGTGCGGAAAGTAAATTGCGGAAAGTAAATCTACGCTATTACAAGGCGTCGGGTATTTACATCGCCAAAAACATAACCCTTGAAAAGTAAATGCGGGAATTAAAGAAAGCGATAAAGAGTCCTAATTACGCTATTACATTCTCGGAGCAATTACATAAATATGATCAAAAATTAATATGCACGCAAAGAAATTGAATCGGGAAAAGTCTTAGGGTTTCGACCCCTTTTGAGAAAAGAATGAATTTTGGTCCTTTTTGCATTTAATTAAACCTAATTCTAATTATTTAAATAATTAAAAGAAAAAAGTATTTTTTATGTTTTTAATGAAAATAAAATAAAATAAAAAGATGATTAAAATTGTCAAAACCCTAATTCTAGGTTAATTTTATTTATTATGAAAAAAAAGTCAAATTTAACCTAATTAACTAATTAATTTATTAGTATTTATTTACAAAGATAAATTAAGGTGAAATTAATAAATAATAATAATAATAAAAATATTTACATTTTTTAATTTTCTGAATTTTATTATGAAAAAAATAGTTAATTATATTAATTAAATAATAATAATAATAATTAAAAAAAGATAATAAAAAGGAAAAGAAAATAAAAACGAATAGTAAACCAGGGGGGGTGATGGCCCATTAGGAGGTATGCTAGCAATTCTGGCCCATTTGCACACAAGCCTTTGTTGACTTTGGAAATTGTCCACGCATGCTTTGACTGGGAGTACCATGGTCTTCATCTTTTGACCATTGGATTGCTGCTTGAAGACACATGGCATGCTGATGTTTGGAGTACATGGTAGACACTATTAAGGAACCTGCATGTGAACATATTGGAAAAAATAGAAACAATTATTCTGGGGGACCTGGGATTCGAACCCAGGTCCCAACGCCTATTGAACACTTGGCCAACCACTCAACCAACTTGCACGCTTTGTTATAAGAATAAGAAGCAAATATAATATATAAAAATTAATAAATATGCTGAAACACAAAACAAGCGCGCGTTTTTTGAACTGTCCAATAGCATATCACCACGTACTCATCTTCTTCGCTGATGCCTGCAAAAACAAATTAGATAGCGGGGGTTTTTAACCCCCACAATTTGACATGAGGAATAATAGCGAATAGAACCCTGGTACACATAAATATTTCGCGAGGGTGGCTTTTGATTCGTCTGGTTCTCACGAATCTAACCATGGGTCTTAAGGGTTCCAATTTTTCCTGGATAATAAAGCCCCAATTTTAGAGTTCAAGAACCCTAGAATTCATCAATGGTAATTTGTGATTCTGTACATTTCAATGCAATTAAACTATACCATCAACTTTGTACAGTCCCTATGGACACAAAACAATCAACAAAATATGTCAAATGCGCATGAATAATGAGTTGCAATTCTGGAAAAAATGTACAAACCGTGAAACTGTTCTTGGTGATTTCTTGAGCTTCAACGCTTGGCTTTGATTCCTACACGTTCCTGGGGACCCCTGCAATGTGTTAGAATCAATAAAAAGCTTTGAATTAGCCTGGAATATGGAAATCAGTTTTCAAGTTTTCTTCAATTTCTTCAATATGCTTATGGCTTTGTTTGCAGCAATTTCACTTGTGCATGAGTAGGGTTCACTTGTGTACTTATAGGAGAATGAAACTAGGTCAAATCTTTGCCAAGAAATCCATGGAATTGATGTTTGTATATTTGATTGAAAATCAAATATTTTTGAATCTTTTTGATTGGAAAAACTTGCTAAATTTGGAGATTCTTGTCCCTTTGATTTGCACACGAAATTGCCAGCATGATTAGGTCATTCTTGCTTCACAAAAAGATTGAAAAATCAAATCTTTGAATTTCCTACAATTTAAATTAATTAAATGAATTAAAATCAATTAAAAATCCAATTAATTAATAAAAATAAGAAAATAAATTCAAATAGGCTTGATGGGTCGTGCATAGGCCTTGGATAAAGTTTCAAGAAGAAATTTGAGGCTCATTAGCAAAAACAAGGTGTTTTGAGCAAAGTTGACTTTTGCAAATTCACAAAAATTTCCCAACTTCTCCAATGCATATCTTGCTCAATTTTGATCATATGAATATGTTCTTGGACATTTTGGAAAGGTCTTGAAGTCCTCTAACCAATGCCTTTGGTCCCATGTCATTTGGATTTACCAATCTCAAGTTATGGTCTTTGACTTAAAGTGCATTTTTGTTGACTTTTGAAATTGACCTATAATGTAGAAATTGATAACTTTTATGAGAGCATTTATTGGACTTGGAATGTGAAGATGAGTTGTAGGAAATGTTATCCCCTTCAAAATGAGCATTGGATGGGATTTTCTGATGAACCATGAAAAAGTTATGCCTTGGTCAAGATACAGTTGACTTTTCTACTGCCCAAAAATAGTAACTTTTGCATCTTGATGATTTTTGAGCCATTCTTGTGGAATCATGATCAAGACTTGATCAAATGATGATTGTGACCTCAAAATAAGATGTTGACCAAAAATTCTGACTTTTGACTGTAAAATGACCATTTTCCCTTGCAGTTGACTGTGGATCAAATGGAGCTTTTGACTGTGCAAATTGACATTGTGAGTCTTGAGACTTGACATGTAGATGCTTGACAATGTATATAGGCCTATGAGACTTGATTGAGCCATTGAAAACCCCAAATTCCTTGAAAGAGACAAAACCCTAATTTCAGCTGGCTTAGGAGAGGGTTTGATTGTGCAACCTTTGAATAGTCTTGAACCATTTGAAGATGATTCTTGTCAAACCTTGAAGAATATGGGAGGGAAAATTTTGGGGTACAACAGTTGCCCCTGTTCAATCTTCTTAAACCTGAGGATGTAGATTGGCTTGCGTGCCTTTCATGATCCGAAGGTGGAAGATGATTGAACACTAGAGTGCCCAGAAATTTGCACTCGCATAGTAGTGTATCAGCAATGTGATGTCGGGAATGGGCTTACAGATGCCATTTGGAGAGATGGTGGATATGAGGATGGGCTTATAGATGCCATCTGGAGATGTGACAGAATCTTGTCGGGAATGGGCTTATAGATGCCATTTGGAAATGTAATAGATAGTTGTGGAGATGGGCTTAAAGATGCCATCCAGGGGTGTCTATCGCGTAAGATATTCCTTAGCGAGAACTTGCATACCTGAGAAGGAAAGATAGTTTTCCTGTCTGGTTTTAGGTATTGGTCTTCAATTTCTTCATGTAGATACTTTCCTGGCTATTTACAGGTGTAGATCCATAATCATTCGCTCACAGATATTTCCTGACTAGATACAGGTGTTGATCCGGAACTTAAAAGGGTTGGTCGAGATAACTTTCCTGGCTGGATACAGGTGTAGACCTCTGACCTGAGAATGAAAGATAATTTCCTGGCCTGTTACAGGTGTTGATCTTCAAACTCTTCATGCAGATACTTTCCTGGCTAGATACAGGTATAGATCTACAATCAATCGCTCACAGATATGCCCTGGCTAGATACAGGTATCGAATCTGGAACTTCAAAAGGTTGGTAGAGATAGCTTTCCTGGATGGATACAGGTGTAGACCTCTGACCTGAGAATGAAAGATAATTTCCTGGCCTGTTACAGGTGTTGATCTTCAAACTCTTCATGCAAATACTTTCCTGGCTAGATACAGGTATAGATCTACAATCAATCGCTCACAGATATGCCCTGGCTAGATATAGGTATCAAATCTGGAACTTCAAAAGGTTGGTCGAGATAGCTTTCCTGGATGGATACAGGTGTAGACCTCTGACCTGAGAATGAAAGATAATTTCCTGGCCTGTTCCAGGTGTTGATCTTCAAACTCTTCATGCAGATACTTTCCTGGCTAGATACAGGTATAGATCTACAATCAATCGCTCACAGATATGCCCTGGCTAGATACAGGTATCGAATCTGGAACTTCAAAAGGTTGGTCGAGATAGCTTTCCTGGTTGGATACAGGTGTAGACCTCTGACCTGAGAATGAAAGATAATTTCCTGGCCTGTTACAGGTGTTGATCTTCAATCTCTTCATGCAGATAACTTTCCTGGCTAGTTACAGGTATCGAATCTATAATCAATCGCTCACAGACATTTCCTGGCTAGATACAGGTATCGAATCTACAATCAATCGCTCACAGACATTTCCTGGCTAGATACAGGTATTAATCTGGAACTTAAAAAAAGGTATGGTCGAGATAGCTTTCCTGGATGGATACAGGTGTAGACCTCTGACCTGAGAATGAAAGATAATTTCCTGGCCTATTACAGGTGTTGATCTTTAATCTCTTCATGCAGATAACTTTCCTAGCTAGTTACAGGTATCGAATCTACAATCAATCACTCACAGACATTTCCTGTCTAGATACAGGTATTAATCTGGAACTTAAAAAAAGGTTTTGTCGAGATAGCTTTCCTGGCTGGATACAGGTGTAGACCTCTGACCTGAGAGTGAAAGATAATTTCCTGGCCTGTTACAGGTGTTGATCTTCAATCTCTTCATGCAGATACTTTCCTGGCTAGATACATGTATAGATCTACAATCAATCGCTCACAGATATGCCCTGGCTAGATACAAGTATCGAATCTGGAACTTCAAAATGTTGATGGTAATATCTTTTGATTGACCTTTTCCTGAAAAGGCAAAACATTAGTTGTATGTAATGTCATGATGTATGAAATGCATGATGTAATGATGTTCTCAAAATAAATGAGATCGTGTCGTATGCACTTTATCGTGTATGTAAATAGGAGATATGAAATGTGAAATGTTTATGAATGTATTTTCGTCTGGGAAAATAAATCCTTGACGAATGCCAGGAGCTTGTTAAATCCTGGGCTGATGGTGAAGAGTAGAGTTCTTCGTTTCCGCTGGGGATGATGATTGCAAGAATAAACTGGTAGGAGAAGATGACTCCGTTGAGGAATAAACCTGGTGAAGATTACTCTGCGGGGAATTACTCTGTGGGGAAGAGATACTTCGCTGAGAATTTAACGATAACTCCACTGGGGATTCCGTTGATAAGCTCTGTTGGGGAATTTGATGAACTCCGCTGGGGATAGGAAGAACTTCGCCGAGGACGATCTTTCCGTTGTAATTTGCTGAGGATAACCCAGTTAGACTCTGGTGGGGAATAACCTTTGAATATGGCTGGGGAGATGCATTTGTACTCTGCAGGGGACAAGATTCCAGAATCTACTGGGGAGATGGTTCAACTCTCCTGGGGAAACTTTGGACTACACTGGGGAAATGGCTCCGCTTGGGTGTCTGTATTCCGCCAGGGAACAATCTTATATTTCTGTCGAGGAATATTAAGACTGTCGGGGATGCTTGTTGAGGAATATTTGTATACTCTGCTAGGGAATATTGAGATCTTATGGGGATATCCAACTTCCTTAGGGCTGACAGTAGCCTAACTCTGCTTGGGGAGAGTGTTGTTGACTTGCTAGGGATACTGTGCCTTTTCGGGGCTGATGGGAGACCAACTCTGCTTGGGGAGAGTATTGTTGATTTGTCTTACTCCCGGGGAGTGAAGGTATCTTGGTCGTATTCTTCAGCTGGACCTACCTTGGCACCTTGGTGCACAGAGCAACTAGATCGCTTAGACAATTCTTATTGCCCCTGTTTCTGATATCACCCGTAATTAGTTATTCATTTCGCATGCAAATATTTATGAGAAGCAACTAATGTCAAATGCATATATCAAAAATGAACATTGGACGTTCTTTGCGAAACAAAACAGGTAAAGGAAAACAATTTGCAATTTGTCTGAAAAGTGAGTTTGTATTGATTTTGAAATTTGCCTGTAAATAGGCGTTTGTACAAGAGGCTGGCGTCCTAGTAAGAGAACGCCGCTGAACAGAATAGAGTTTATACAATTTGTAAAAAGAAAAAACAAAACAGCTATGTGAAAAATCCCACTGGGTTCCAACTCTGCTATCGCCTTTATGTCTTCAAACGTCTCATCACTTTGCTGCTTAGTTGAAGAGGAAGCTGACTGATTGGTGCCGTCTGAGCCTGATATTTGATACCGAAGTCCGGATGCAAGGTGATCCAATGAGACATAGTATTACGCTTTAATCCCTAACTTTTGCCTGGACCGCCCTTTCGGGTTTTCAGTCCACCGGGATACCCATTTTTGCCCAAGCCGCCTTTTCAGGTTTTCGACTTGCCGGGTGTACAGATTTTTTTTCATTTCATCCCTTATTTTTGCCCGAACCCTTTTGGTTCGCCGGGAAGCCCTTTTTTGCCTAGGCCAGTCGACCTAGCGGGTCTTTTATTCATGCGTAGTATCTTTTTACTATGTCTGCATTGGCGAGGTGAGGAAGGTCGTCACCATCCATGGTGGTTAGAATCATCGCACCTCCTGAGAAGATGTTCTTAACTACAAATGGCCCTTCGTACGTATGGGTCCATTTTCCCCTGGGATCACCTTGAGGTAGAATGATGCGCTTGATTACCAGGTCCCCAACTTGATACTCTTGTCGCCTGACTTTCTTGTTAAATGCCTTGATCATCCGTTTTTGGTACGTCTGACCATGACAAATAGCAGTGAGTCTCTTTTCGTCGATTAGGTTCAATTGATCAAGCCGAGTCTGGATCCAGTCATCTTCACTTAAACCTGCATCCTTCATTATCCGGAGAGAGGGTATTTGAACTTCGAGGGGCAGGACTGCCTCCATGCCATAGACTAAGGAAAAGGGTGTTGCCCCTGTTGACGTCCTTGCTGAGGTACGATACCCATGAAGAGCAAACGGTAACATTTAGTGCCAATCTTTGTAGGTCACTGTCATCTTCTGCACAATCTTCTTAATGTTCTTGTTAGCCGCTTCTACAGCCCCATTCATCTTCGGTCGATAGGGAGAAGAGTTGTTGTGCTGTATCTTGAATTGCTCGCAGAGCTCAGTGATCATCTTGTTGTTAAGATTGGTACCATTGTCCGTAATGACCCTCTCAGGTACACCGTATCGACAGATCAGGTTGTACCGAATGAACTGTGCCATGACGTTCTTGGTTACGGTGGCAAAGGAAGCTGCTTCAACCCACTTTGTAAAGTAATCGATCGCTACCAGGATGAAACGATGCCCGTTGGATGCCGTAGGTCTGATCTCGCCGATCATATCAATACCCCACATTGCAAAAGGCCAAGGTGCTGTCAAAACGTTCAAAGGAACCGGGGGAATGTGCACCTTATCAGCATAGATCTGGCATTTGTGACATGTCTGAGAATGTTGATAACAGTCGGCTTCCATTGTGGACCAGTAATATCCTGCCCGAAGGATTTTCTTTGCCATGGTGTGTCCACTAGAATACGTTCCGAAGGTACCCTCATGCAACTCTGCCATGATTCTTTCTGCTTCAGTCTTATCCACACAACGCAGTAAAGTTAAATCATGGTTTCGTTTGTAGAAAATGCCGTTGCTGAGGAAGAACTTTGCCGCGAACCTTCTCAAAAACTTCTTGTCATTAACAGATGCACCCTCGGGGTATTCTTGAGCTTCAAGGTACCTCTTCACTTCATGATACCAAGGCTTTTCTGTTACCTCTTCGGTCTCAAGATCACAACAATGTGCAGGTTCGTCCAATTTCCAAATAATGATCCGGGGAGCCTCGTTATCCCATTTGACTTTGAACATAGAAGACATCGTAGCCAGCGCGTCCGCCAACTGATTCTCCTCTCTTGGGAAGTGTTCAAAAGTTATCTCCTCGAAATGGGGAATCAATGTCAATACATACTCCTTGTAGGGAATAAGATTTGGGTGTTTCGTATCCCACTCGCCTTTGATCTGACTGATCACGAGAGCGGAATATCCGAAGACACTCAGAAACTTGATCCTTAGGTCAATTGCAGCTCGAAGACCCATAATGCATGCTTCATACTCCGCCATGTTGTTGGTGCAGCTGAAACATAGTCGGGCGGTAAGTGGAGTATGAGAGCCTTTAGGAGATATGATCACAACGCCAATACCATTACCCAAAGCGTTTGAGGCTCCGTCAAAGTGCATAGACCATCGGGATCCTTCCTCAGGTCCTTCATCTGGTCCAGGTACTTCACAATCAGTCACCACCATGATATTCTCGTCTGGAAACTCAAAGTTCATTGACTGGTAATCGTCCACCGCCTGATGTGCCGAATGGTCTGCCAACACACTTCCCTTGATTGCTTTCTGAGTCGTGTACTGGATATCATATTCGGTCAAGATCATCTGCCATCTTGCTATTCTTCCAGACAAGGCAGGCTTTTCGAAGATATACTTGATTAGATCCATTTTTGAAATCAACAGAGTAGTGTGAGTCAACATATACTGTCTCAGCCGGCGAGAAGCCCATACCAAAGCGTAGTAAGTTTTCTCGAGCAGCGAGTATCGGGTCTCACAGTCGGTAAACTTTTTGCTAAGGTAATAAATGGCATGCTCTTTTCGGCCAGACTCGTCATGCTGACCTAGCACACATCCCATTGAGTTGTCCAGTACTGTCAAGTATAAGATTAGAGGTCTCCCTTCAACCGGTGGCATGAGAATGGACGGCTCTTGGAGATACTTTTTGATTCTTTCGAAAGCGGCCTGACATTCATCGTTCCAACGTACCACTTGATCTTTCTTCAGCAGCTTGAAGATTGGTTCACAGGTAGTAGTTAGGTGTGAGATGAATCGGGCAATGTAGTTCAGACGTCCTAGAAAGCCTATGACTTCTTTCTCTGTCTTGGGAACTGGCATCTCTTGTATGGCTTTCACTTTGGCAGGGTCCACTTGAATACCTTTGTCGCTTACGACGAAGCTTAGCAATTTTCCAGATCTCACCCCAAAGGTGCACTTGTTCGGGTTCAACCTCAGCTTGTACAACTTTAGACGGTCAAACAGCTTCTGTAGATGGTCGAGGTGTTCCTCCTCAGTTTGGGACCTTGCAATCATATCGTCGACATATACTTCGATCTCATGATGGATCATATCATGAAACAAAGCAACTGTGGCACGTTGGTAGGTTGCCCCAGCATTTTTCAACCCAAAAGGCATGACCTTGTAGCAAAAGGTGCCCCACTGAGTAACAAAAGTGGTCTTCTCCATGTCTTCAGGAGCCATCTTGATTTGATTATAACCGGAGAACCCGTCCATGAAGGAGAATACCTTATGCTGAGCAGTGTTATCAACCAGAACGTCAATGTGAGGCAAAGGGAAGTCATCCTTAGGGCTGGCCCTGTTCAAATCCCTGTAGTCAACACACATTCAGACCTTACCATCTTTCTTCGGCACTGGAACCACATTGGCGACCCACTGAGGGTAAGAAGTCACTGCTAGAAAACCGGCGTCAAATTGTTTCATAACCTCAGCTTTGATTTTCTCGGACATCTCTGGGCGCATACGGTGGATCTTCTATTTTACCGGAGGGCATTCTTCCTTGGTAGGCAGGTGATGAACCACAATGTCGGTATCCAACCCAGGCATATCTTCGTAGGACCAGGAAAAAATTTCCACGTAGTCATGCAGCATCTGAATCAACCGTTGTTTCACACTAGACTCCAGATTGGCACCAATCTTGACTTCCTTTCTGTCTGTCTCAGTACCTAGATTTACCATTTCCACTGGCTCTTCATGTGGCTGAATGGCCCTCTCTTCCTGGAGTAGCAGTCTTGCAAGCTCACCAGGCACTTTGCAATCATCTTCACCTTCGTCTTCGGCTAAGTTGATCGGATTTTCGAAGTCATAACTGGCAGTAGCAGAGTCGTTACCAGTGAGATCCAGAGTGGATTGGAACCTGTATAGGTGAGTGTGTGTAAATATAGCTGTTTTGCAATATATAATAAAGAAAGACAAGGAGCGCAAGATTTGAAATGAAAAAAATGTCCAATGCTTTTATTAATGATATATGCAAATGACACACAAAAGCCCTCACAAATGAAGCCACGGTGCCCCGGGTAAGACATCGGGCCATAAAGTTTCAAATTATTGTCTGTTACAAATTCAAAACAAAGGAGTTCATTACTGAGTGACAAAAGTAATAGGTATGAAGTCTTTCGCAGTCCAGTTGCTTGGTCCACCGTTGGTCGTTGGGTAGATCCAGCTGTCGAATTCAGATTCCTCCACGTCGGCATCATCCCTAATAGCATTTACTCCATGATTGGGCATGGGGGCTGTTACAACATTAGGCCTCTCGGGCGCCTCAAACTCAACCTCTTTAGCATCAATAAGGTCCTGAACCTTATTCTTCAGAGCCCAACAATCATCCGTAGTATGCCCCGGGCTGTCAGAGTGATAAGCGCAGCGGGCGTTAGGATTGTACTTTGGAGATGTTGTGTTTACAACCTTTGGAGCTTCTTTTATAGTTACCAGATTGGTTGACAGTAGTTGCGGCAATATCTGGGACAAGGTCATATTGAGCCTAGTGAACTGCCTTTTGGGTCTCTCACCCCTTGGTTGGTTATATTGCTGAGGAGCAGCAGCAGGTTTTGAAATTACCACTGTGTTGACAGCTTGGTGGCGTTCCAGTTTATTCTGTCTCCTTGAACCATAAACAACACTAGATTCTTTCTTGAAGGGCTTCTTCTCAGTGTTCGAGGATGCACCTTTCTGTATCTTCCCAGACTTGATACCAGCTTCTATCCTCTAACCAGTTAAGATCAGATCTGTAAACCCAACAAAAGAATTTCCGATCAGATGGTTGAAGAACGGACCAAACAGGGTCCCCAAGAACATATCAATGAGCTCACGGTCAGTTAGAGGTGGCTGCACCCTTCCAGCCAGGTCTCTCCACTTTTGAGCATACTCCTTAAATCCTTCACCCGTCCCTAGTGACATACCCTGGAGTTGGGTACGCGTAGGAGCGAGGTCGGAATTATACTGATACTGCTTATAAAACGTAGTAGCCAAGTCCTCCCAGTTACGAATACTGGCTCCATCCAGCTGATAGAACCATTCGAGTTGAGTCCCTGAAAGACTATCCTGGAAGAAATGGATCCATAAATTCTTGTCAGCTGTATAAGGTTGGATCTTCCTTACATACGATCGGAGGTGCAGCTTAGGACAGGAAGCTCCGTCGTATTTTGCAAAAGCAGGTGCCTTGAACTTATGGGGGATCACCACCCCAGAGGATAAGCCTAGGTCTCTAAAGTCCAACCCGAGCACATGTTGAATCTCCATAGCACTTAAGCGGTCCTCCAACTGTTTGTACCTATCCTCGGCAGGAGGATATTGTTCATCATTGTAATCCGTCTCGTTGTCGGAGACCACGAGACTAGGAACCCTTCTCTCTTGAGGATTGTCCTTCCCTATAGAGGAAGTAGTCAGATCAACCTCATTTTGTAGTCCATTCCCAAATCTGCGTCCAGTGTTGAACAACACAGTCCTCTTTTTCTTCTTCTTCAGAATCAGAGTCTTCAACTCCTGTTGACCCTGGGCTAGGCTCATAACCAACTCTTGGAACTGGGCGTTCTGGGCCTGGAGGGCCTTGATAGCTTGTTCAGTAGTAGGTTCAGAAGACATGTTGATTACTGAAATAAACAGGGAAGAAGATAAGTGACCTGTAAAAGGGTACCTGTTATGCATATGATGATATGAAATGCGTATGATTTATGTTTTCAAAGAAAATCGGGATTCAACTTTGTAGACAAAAGGGAAACAAACTTTATTATATTCAACTTTGGAATTTAAATTGTTCAACAAATTGCCCTTAGGCGTTACAGAATGAAAATACTGAAAAGGAAATAAAAGCTGTAAAAGTAACATCCAAAGCCCATCAGTGCTCCCATGGCCTCTTCTTCTCAGTATGGATATAGTCATTCAGGATCCGCTCATTCTCCAATTGCTTAGTCAGCTTCTGGATCTTTTGTTCTTGTTCATTGAGCCTTTCCTGATAAGAATCCCGTTCTTCCTAACTTCTGAGCACGGATGCGGACCCATCTGTAGTAGGATTCCATAGGCAGAGAAGTCTTCGGTCCCAACTCATGTGGGTCAGCTTTGTGAATTCTGTCCCAAGCCCTGATGAATCTACGACGTAGCTCGTCGCTATCTACCTGAAACTCAAAACTGGTGTGAGGTACCAACATCTTATGAGGTCCTGCTCTTCTGGCCCTTCCAAACTGACGGAGAGCTAAACATGGGTTACAAGAGATTCCTCCCTGAGTACCGATCAATGGAACATTAGGATATTCTCCGCAACGATCAATAACAACCACCTCATCTAAACCTCTGAGAGTCCAAATGATGTCATTATCAGTGAGAGACATTAACCTATGAGCCCAGACCCTTCCTTCTTTGTTCTTCAGCACGAACTTAGGGAGGTGCGAAATAAACCACCTCACCAACAAAGGAGCACAACACCACAAAGTTCCCCGTCTTCGGGCAGTACGAGCATAGAGTTGTTGCAGGATATCACCCAAGAGAGTGGGCACAGGGCTCCGAGAGATGAAGATCCTTATGGCGTTGACATTAACAAAGGTATCAGAATTTGGAAACAATACCAGACCATAGATTAAGAGAGCCATAATGTCTTCATACGCCCTGAAGTCTAAGTCATTCCAGAAACTGTTAGCTTTACCAATAAGAAACTTAGCCAAAAAGCCTTTAACTCCGCTTCTAGTCTACCAGTTATCCATTACCTCTTTGTTGGTCAAGGGAAGGGCTGCAGCAATCTCCTCAAGCCTAAGAGTCTTTTCCCAACCAGTGAATGGAGTTTGTTCCAAAACAGGGATACCAAGCAAATCAGAGAATTCTTCCAGGGTAGGGACCAGCTGGAAGTCTTGAAAGGTGAAGCAATGGTACAGGGGATCATAAAACTGGGTCAGGACACTCATCAATTATTGGTCCCACTTTGAAGTGACTAAACCGAGAAGAGAACCATGCCTCTTGATGAAGGAAGTAGTGTTTGGAATCCTATCAACCAATTCTTTAAGCAAATCAGGTGGGTGAACAAAGTTGAGCCGGATAGTATTCCTTCGCACAGGCATCATGATGTCCTACAAAACAGAGCAAAGATGAAACCCTCTTGTCTTTGAAATGGGTTAGTCCTTATGCAGGATGCATGCAATGTTATGATGGTATGATGTTATGATAAAGCACACCACAAGTATTCGCAAAAGGCAAACATGGTAAGGCACACAAGTCACACAAGACAGCCCTTAGAGTTCAGGCCAGCATGAAGTTTAGGTACTACCCTCTTTCAGTTTCGTTGGTTAAGACCTGTCCTAAAAATAGTAACCAGGTTCTAGAGGATCTCAATATCACTGACTACCCTCAATCGGTCATAACTCTAGCTTCGCAATCTTTTCTTGCGGCCAGAACCATTGCGAGAGTTTAGCCTCAATGAGTGTAGCATACTACTACTGTTCTATGGCCAAGTTGGGTCAATTTAAGGTTCTAAGGTCAGTTGGTGCTTAATGACTCCTCAGAAGACCCATATTCTCCTCGTTCCAACATAAGGGATATCGGTACAGACCAAGGTGTCACACCAACGTAGCTACTGCTTCACCCGTGTCGGTCTACGCCGGACAGGTCCCTCACAGCTTATTGCTACCTAAAGGGTATTCCCCAGATCCGGGTTAGGATCTATGAAACTCCAATACAAGCCCACAAATATAAATCATACAAAGCATGCAATTGAAAACATAGAATGATCTAATCCTAAGGTACACCTCACTTATTTTTTCCCCAACAGAGTCGCCAGTTCTGTGATCGGTGGAAATAGAACTGACTGTTTTGAAATGCTGGTTCGCAAAATGTCGCGGTAAGCAAGAGTCGCCACCGTCTTTTATTTTCTCCAACAAGGAAAGGACAAAAGCACAGCAAAATTCCTTTTCGAGATGTTTCTCGGTTCGGGAGGTAGATTATAGAAAGGGAAGGTGTTAGCACCCTTTCTATCCGTGGTTATCCACGGGCTCTTAGGTACTTGCTCACTATGTTTTCAAAAATGTTTGCTTTTCTTGTGTTTGTGGGTTTTGAAAAAGTTTGTTTTGAAAACTTCTAGGTAACTCTCGTATCAGTCCTCAAGAGTGTATGAAGTGTTTGTTTGAAAACTTTTGTTTGAAAGTGTGAGTGCGAAAAGTTGTTTTTGTTTTGAAAGAGCAAGTACCCAGGAGAAATCTACCTACTCTAAAGAAATTAAGATGTGTAAATGTCCTTTAGACAGTACTATCCCACTATTGAGAAGTAGGTAGCACCATCGTTGGAGTTATTCGGGTCAATTCGATTATAGGGACATGTGTGGTCACCAAAGCAATGGTAGGACGCCTTAGCGGTAACCCTAATGGCCTAGATCCTTTTTATCCGAGGCAACCGTTTCGAGGCAAATGGATCTTTAGACAGGAGGGCGACCTCTAAAACACCCTATACTCAATGACCAAGTCGAGGCAACCAAGTGAGGCATACCCTAGGAGTGGCATGTGCGAGTGTGTCAGGTTTCAGTTTAATTATCTTTGCACATGTCATGGTGAGCTACGTTTTGATTTTAATTTTCAGGCAAGTCTTGACATGCATAGTTAACAGTTAATAATTGTGCGGAAAGTAAATTGCGGAAAGTAAATCTACGCTATTACAAGGCGTCGGGTATTTACATCGCCAAAAACATAACCCTTGAAAAGTAAATGCGGGAATTAAAGAAAGCGATAAAGAGTCCTAATTACGCTATTACATTCTCGGAGCAATTACATAAATATGATCAAAAATTAATATGCGCGCAAAGAAATTGAATCGGGAAAAGTCTTAGGGTTTTGACCCCTTTTGAGAAAAGAATGAATTTTGGTCCTTTTTGCATTTAATTAAACCTAATTCTAATTATTTAAATAATTAAAAGAAAAAAGTATTTTTTATGTTTTTAATGAAAATAAAATAAAATAAAAAGATGATTAAAATTGTCAAAACCCTAATTCTAGGTTAATTTTATTTATTTTGAAAAAAAGTCAAATTTAACCTAATTAACTAATTAATTTATTAGTATTTATTTACAAAGATAAATTAAGGTGAAATTAATAAATAATAATAATAATAAAAATATTTACATTTTTTAATTTTCTGAATTTTATTATGAAAAAAAGTTAATTATATTAATTAAATAATAATAATAATAATTAAAAAAAGATAATAAAAAGGAAAAGAAAATAAAAACGAATAGTAAACCAGGGGGGGTGATGGCCCATTAGGAGGTATGCTAGCAATTCTGGCCCATTTGCACACAAGCCATTGTTGACTTTGGAAATTGTCCACGCATGCTTTGACTGGGAGTACCATGGTCTTCATCTTTTGACCATTGGATTGCTGCTTGAAGACACATGGCATGCTGATGTTTGGAGTACATGGTAGACACTATTAAGGAACCTGTATGTGAACATATTGGAAAAAATAGAAACAATTAGTCTGGGGGACCTGGGATTCGAACCCAGGTCCCAACGCCTATTGAACACTTGGCCAACCACTCCACCAACTTGCACGCTTTGTTATAAGAATAAGAAGCAAATATAATATATAAAAATTAATAAATATGCTGAAACACAAAACAAGCGCGTGTTTTTTGAACTGTCCAATAGCATATCACCATGTACTCATCTTCTTCGCTGATGCCTGCAAAAACAAATTAGATAGCGGGGGTTTTTAACCCCCACAATTTGACATGAGGAATAATAGCGAATAGAACCCTGGTACACATAAATATTTCGCGAGGGTGGCTTTTGATTCGTCTGGTTCTCACGAATCTAACCATGGGTCTTAAGGGTTCCAATTTTTCCTGGATAATAAAGCCCCAATTTTAGAGTTCAAGAACCCTAGAATTCATCAATGGTAATTTGTGATTCTGTGCGTTTCAATGCAATTAAACTATACCATCAGCTTTGCACAGTCCCTATGAACATAAAACAATCAACAAAATATGTCAAATGCTCATGAATAATGAGTTGCTATTCTAGAAAAAATGTACAAACCGTGAAACTGTTCTTGGTGATTTCTTGAGCTTCAACGCTTGGCTTTGATTCCTACACGTTCCTGGGGACCCCTGCAATGTGTTAGAATCAATAAAAAGCTTTGAATTAGCCTGGAATATGGAAATCAGTTTTCAAGTTTTCTTCAATTTCTTCAATATGCTTATGGCTTTGTTTGCAGCAATTTCACGTGTGCATGAGTAGGGTTCACTTGTGTACTTATAGGAGAATGAAACTAGGTCAAATCTTTGCCAAGAAATCCATGGAATTAATGTTTGTATATTTGATTGAAAATCAAATATTTTTGAATCTTTTTGATTGGAAAAACTTGCTAAATTTGGAGATTCTTGTCCCTTTGATTTGCACACGAAATTTCCAGCATGATTAGGTCATTCTTGCTTCACAAAAAGATTGAAAAATCAAATCTTTGAATTTCCTACAATTTAAATTAATTAAATGAATTAAAATCAATTAAAAATCTAATTAATTAATAAAAATAAGAAAATAAATTCAAATAGGCTTGATGGGTCGTGCATAGGCCTTGGATAAAGTTTCAAGAAGAAATTTGAGGCCCATTAGCAAAAACAAGGTGTTTTGAGCAAAGTTGACTTTTGCAAATTCACAAAAATTTCCCAACTTCTCCAATGCATATCTTGCTCAATTTTGATCATATGAACATGTTCTTGGACATTTTGGAAAGGTCTTGAAGTCCTCTAACCAATGCCTTTGGTCCCATGTCATTTGGATTTACCAATCTCAAGTTATGGTCTTTGACTTAAAGTGCATTTTTGTTGACTTTTGAAATTGACCTATAATGTAGAAATTGATAACTTTTTATGAGAGCATTTCTTGGACTTGGAATGTGAAGATGAGTTGTAGGAAATGTCATCCCCTTCAAAATGAGTATTGGATGGGATTTTTCTGATGAACCATGAAAAAGTTATGCCTTGGTCAAGATACAGTTGACTTTTCTACTGCCCAAAAATAGTAACTTTTGCATCTTGATGATTTTTGAGCCATTCTTGTGGAATCATGATCAAGACTTGATCAAATTATGATTGTGACCTCAAAATAAGATGTTGACAAAAAATTCTGACTTTTGACTGTAAAATGACCATTTTGCCCTTGCAGTTGACTGTGGATCAAATGGAGCTTTTGACTGTGCAAATTGACATTGTGAGTCTTGAGACTTGACATGTAGATGCTTGACAATGTATATAGGCCTATGAGACTTGATTGAGCCATTGAAAACCCCAAATTCCTTGAAAGAGACAAAACCCTAATTTCAGCTGGCTTAGAAGAGGGTTTGACTGTGCAACCTTTGAATAGTCTTGAACCATTTGAAGATGATTCTTGTCAAACCTTGAAGAATATGGGAGGGCAAATTTTGGGGTACAACAACAGGCAATCACTATCTCTCAAAATAAAAGCCCATTAAGTCAAAACCTATGAAGGAGACTTAAGAAAAAAACTGGGGCATCCCGCTGGCTGTAATCACAAAATAAACAGTTCAGGCAAAAGACAGGGATAAGAAAATCAAAAAAGAAAGAGGTCCTACAAATCCTCAACAAAAAGAAAAGGTCGCAAAAATGACTGCCTTCTCAAACAAACGTTCAATTTCTGAACCATCACCGGAATATCAGGGCCAACATTCCAGAACTTAACTAGGATTCGAAATGCATAATTAACTGAGCATAGGACTGAAGAACATCACGAAGAATGGGTGGGTACAAATAAATTTTGAGCCTTTATCCTTTGTTTCTTAAACCGTGAACCAGGCCATGTTATAATCCTTAAAAGTCCCAGCTGAAGCATGGGTTAGTTCGAGAGCATACTGTTACAAAGGTATCCTGACTCTTGTAAGGTTTACTTTAAATAATGAGTTGATATCACATTCTTGCAAATTTTGTTTTACTACAAAAAGCGCATTTTCAAAAAATTTCAAGACAGACATAAGCTTTGCATTCTTTAAATGACACTGTTTACATATGGTTAATTATTCAAATGGTAGAGAAATTCACACAACAAATATTCAGTGAACGAAGACCCCCTCAATGGACAGAATCACCTCAGGCGGAAAAAACATTCCCAATAACAAGCCTTTCATAAGCAAGGGGCATGACATGGTGTCTAATTAATTTGGGGCAGTCAAGCCAATATGCAAATAAGCTCTCTAAAAATGCTGAATAGATAGGGGCAGATCTCCATGTGCATCACTCAGAGGCTGTTACATTGATCGGGGATTCCAGCAGAAAATCACTGTGAAATTTGAATCTTTGGTACCACCAAATTGCTTGTTTGTGCCAGTAGTATCAGATGGTGTCAGTATCATGTCTTCGAATCCTTCTATGACAGTTCTTAGAAAAGATACCTAGGAAATTCAAGACTATTAGAAACTTGATCAAACATCAGGTGCACCAGATTCATCCTGAAGCAGCCCCACACAGGCTCCCACGTATGAAAGGACACATACGATCACATAAACATTTTCTGTCATTTCTACAACACTTGTTGTCATAGACGGTGACAACTCTCCACATCCTATGAGCGCGGACATAGTCAGAAAATACTACGCATGAAAAAGACCCGCTAGGTTGACAGGCCTAGGAAAAGTTAAGGGCATCCCGGCGAACCAAAAGAGTTCAGGCAAAAATTAGGAATATACAAAAATTATACACGCGGCAAGTCGAAATCCTGAAAAGGCAGCTTGAGCAAAAAAGGGTATCCCGGTGGACTGAAAACCTGAAAGGGAGGTCCAGGAAAAAGTTAGGGATTAAAAATGTACGACTATGTCCTTTCATCTTGTCATTTGTTTATCAGTAGAAGACTTATTATCCTGATCAGCATTTACCAAGCACCCCAGGAGTTGGGATGACACTCAAACCATTCACAAAGTCTCCGCAGGTACTTTCTTCAGCAGGTACAAAGGCATGGGCATCTTACTAAAAAGTCGCTGCCATATCCTCATCTTACAACCTAGTGATGTCAGGTGTTCTTGTATCCCCGGTAGAACAAGAATTCCCAACTACTGCTCCAACATCAGGTTGTCCCTAGTAAAGTTGTCAAACTTCTCAGGATTATCCAATAGGATTTCACAAAATCCTCTAGCAATGCACGAAGCTTTCCTTCCCCAACAAAGTTTATTTCTCTAACAACGGAAGATCATCTCCCAGTAGTTCAGCTTCAACAAAATCTGAAGACCTACATTCTTCATCGCCAGCTGCAATCAGATATTTATTTTCCCTAATTCAATAGTGTTGCAATAGAACAACTGATACATTCACATATTGCATTCATACATCATTCTACAAACGTCATAGCATTTGCAGTACAAATGCATACATCCCAATCAAATTTATTTTAAGAACACCATTACACAATGCATTTCATACATCATGACGTTGCATACAGCTAACGCTTTACCTTTTCAGGAAAGATCAATCAACAAATATTTATTATCAACAATTTTCAACATGTCCAAGATTAGCTCCTGAAACAAAACAGAGTAATTATCTGTGCGACCAAATATAGCTTTACACGGGCTCATCATAAAGCAATCTTACACGAGTTTCTTCTGACTACCAAATACAGCTTTACATGGGCTCATAATCTTACACGGGTTTCTTCTGACTTCCAAATACAGCTTTACACAGGCTCAACATGAAGCAATCTTACACGAGTTTCTTCTGAATTCCAAATACAGCTTCACGGGCTCATCATGAAGCAATCTTACACGGGTTTCTTCTAACTCCCAAATACAGCTTTATACGGGCTCTTCATGAAGCAATTTTACACGGATTTCTTATGAATTCAAAATACAGTTCTATACGGGCTCTTCATGAAGCAATCTTACACGAGTTCCTTCTCCCTCCATCTGAAGTTTTACACGGACTCATCCTGAAGCAACCCTACCTAGGTTCCTTCTCACGATCTCCAGATGCAGTTTTACACGGACTCATCCTGAGGCAACCCTACCCAAGTTCCTTCTCACAATCTCCAGATGCAGTTTTACACGGACTCATCCTGAGGCAACCCTACCCAGGTTCCTTCTCTTGAATTTCCAGATGCAGTTTTACACAGGCTCATCTTGAGGCAACCCTACCCAGGTTCCTTCTCACAATCTACAGATGCAATTTTACACGGACTCATCCTGAGGCAACCCTACCCAAGTTTCTTTCTTACAATTTCTAGATGCAGTTTTACCCGGACTCATCCTGAAGTTTCCCTACCCAGGCTCCCTCTCATATATCTCATGAACCTGCCTTACCAAGACTCCCTCTCATATATATCCTGAAGCTTCCCTACCCAGGCTCCCTCTCATATATCTCCTAAAACATCCCTACCTGGGTTCCTTCTCATACACTTCCAGATGAAGTCTTACCCGGACTCATCCTGAAATAGCCCTGCACAAGTTTCTTCTGATACATTTCCAGATAGCAGTTAATTTCATTCTCCCCAGCAAATTACTGCGAAGCCTGGATTTCAACCAGAAAACAACAAACTTTCATCTCTCCAATCCAGAGATAACCCCTCAGTAGAGTCATGGACAACTGAAGTTCCTAGACTCTATTCCCCATAGAGTTTTCCTCAAACAGGAAAACAACAGAAATCAACATCCCCTAGTGGACTCCTCCTCAGACAATAGGAACAGGAATCCCCACAAAGGGACCATTTATGACTCCCAGTCATCTACTTCTGATGGCATCTTTAAGCCCATCTCCGATGACTCTCAGTCATCTACTCCAAATGGAATCTGTAAGCCCATTCTCGATTAGCGTCAACCAACAGTCTTACTTCATGCGAGTGCAAATTTCTGGGCACTCTAGTGTTCAATACTCTTCCACCTTCAGATCACGAAATGCAGACAAGCCAATCTAAATCCTAAGGTTTAAGAAGATTGAACAAGGGAAACTGTTTTACCCTAAAATTTCCCCTCCCTTTTTACTCAACACATGCCCATTGAGGTCCCCAACTTGCCCAAGGATGACCAAGAATTAACCAGACAAATTCTCCTCCTAAGGCAATGAACCTCTAACTAGGGTTTCAATTTTCATCAAGATGTATGAGCTCTAAAGGTCTAAAATGTTTTCCATGGTCCTAATATGTCTTCAATATAGTCTGTGATCGGTGGATCTGGAACTGACTGTTTAACGCTGGTTCGCGAAATGTCACGGAAGCAAGAGTCGCCACCGTCTTTTATTTTCTCCAAATGGAAAGGACAAAAGCACAGAAAAATTCCTTTAAAGAGATTGCTCTCGGTTCGGGAGGTAAGTTATAGAAAGGGAAGGTGTTAGCACCCTTTCTATCCATGGTTATCCATGGGCTCTTAGATACTTGCTCCATGTGTTTTCAAAATTGTTTGTTTGCTTTTCAATGTGGGTTTAAAAAAGTTTCTTTGAAAATTTCAGTTCGACTCATACGTCAGAGTGTTTGAAAAATTTGCTTTGAAAGCTTTTGAAAATGTGTTGGTGTGAAAAGTATTTTTGAGTTTGTTTTGAGATTAGAGCAAGTATCCTTGAGAACCTACCTACCCTAAGGAATTCGTCTGTGTAAATGTCCTTGAAAGTAGTGCCATCCCACCATTGAGAGGTAGGTAGCACCACCGTTGGAGGTGTTCGGGTCAATTCGAGGTTTGGGACATGGTGATCACCAGAGCAATAGGAAGATACCTTAGAAGCTACCCTCATGCCAGGTTCCCGGATCATGAGGACTTACTAAGACGTCCTCTACTCGACGACCACCTTTCGAAAGGCAACAGTGAGGCGTACCCTAGGGGTGGTGTGTGTGAATTGTGTGTCATGTTTCAGTTATTTGTCTTGTCATGTTTGTTGCGTTCTACGCTTGATTTTAATTAAGACATTCATTCTTGCATGCTTTTTAACAGTTATAAATTTGCGAGAAAAATAAATCTAAGGCTATTACAAAGGCGCGGGTCCACATCGCCAAATTAAACCGGACCCGATTTAGCGGAAAGTAAATAAAGCAATAAAGAAAAGTGCGAGAAGTAAAAATTGTTACAAGGCTTTGGGACATGTACATAATTAATTAAGCGACAAAGTGAAATGCGCGAAACAAAATAATTAAAGCGACGAGCGTTGGACCCTTTTGCAAAATATTAAATTAATAAGGAATTAAAATAAAAAAATGAAAAAATTAAATGTTTTTGGTATTTTATGTTTTTTTAAGATTTAAAAGAAAAAGAATTTATTGAAATTAAAAATAAAATGCTAAACCCTAATTCTAATGTTTTTTTAATTTATTATGAAAGGAATTAAAATTGCAAAATCCTAATTAAACTAAATTTATTTACATACCAATTTATTTATAAAAATAATTAAATAATTTATTATATTATTATCTTTTTTCTGTATTTTTTATGTATTGTAAAAAATATTTAATTAAATTAAAGCAATAAAATAAATAACATAATGATTAACAATAAAATAAAAATAAGTAAAAAATTGAAAGAAGTTGCAAACCAGAGTGGGGTGTAGTCCCAATTTAGGAGGTACAGGCCTTAGAATTTTGGCCCAATTAACCTTGGATTCGTTGACTTTTGTGCAAGCCTATGACACGTCTGACTATGGTACATGGTGTTCCTTGAATCTTGGCCTCTTGATTGATGGAACTGGACGCGTGTATGTCTGGATGAGGACGGAACATGGTGAACCACAATAGGCGCGCTGCATAAGAATTTACGTTGAAAAATAATAATGCAATTTGCCAGACCTGGGACTTGAACCCAGGTCTTTGATGTTACCAACACATGTCCCTGCCACTGAGCCATCACGTTTCAATTAACATATTATATTAAAGAAATAACAAAAAGCAAAACCCACGCATAATGGTTAAAAACGCGCGCAAATTTGAAACACCCAACCACTGCTTGCCAACGCATCATCGTCTTCGTTCTCTTTTTATTTTTTCTGAAAACACAAGCCTATGGAAACAGTTTTCTGGGCGTGGTCTAAAGTAGGTTTACAGAAAATAGCGACTAGCGCTATGGTGATCATAAATTGATCGCGAGGCTTGCGTCTTCTTCGTCCAGACCTACTGTATACAACCATGGCATTCATGAGTCCTAATTTTTCCTCTATGCAAAAGCCCTAATTCAGAAAACCTGCAACCCTAAATTTTAACAATGGCAAAATCGCCCACAACGCATAATAATCAAATTAAAGTTATGGGTTAGCTTTGAAATCATGTCAGGAATAAGAATTAATCAATGAAATGTCATGAGAGTGCATAGAATATAGAATACGATTTTGGAATTTTCATGGAATTTCTTGAGTTCTGTACACTGGTTCCTTGCCTTTTGATGAGGGTTATGAATTGGAATACGTTCAAGAGATCACAAGGAAGCAATTGAACCAAGTTTTAGGGCTTGAATCGTCCTCTAGGATGCTTTTCAGTTTTGAACTTTTAGGGAAAACTTTCAATGTGCAACAACTTTTTTGGGCGCAGCTTAGAGTGTAAAGGCATTAGGTTTGCATTCCTGATCATATAGTGAAGGCATTAGGTCAACAAAATTGCATGAAATCTCATGAATTCAATGTTTTGCATATTTGATTTTGTAAGATCTTTTTGAAATCTTTTCCATGTGCAATTTGTGTCAATCATGCTCCAATCACACCAAAACTTTCCATAATCAAACAAGCACGAAATATTGAGAGTAGAATGTGCACAAAAAGATTTTTTTTAGGTCAAATTTATATTTTCTACATATTTAAATGATTTAAATGAATTAATATTAATTCAAATAAATAATTAAAAATTGAGAAAATACTTCCCCTTGGGCTTAATGGTCGTGCATAGGCTTGGCATGAAGAAACTTGGAAGAAAAATGGGCCCATTAGCATTTTTGGATCATTTGAACCATTGTTGACTTTTCAAAATTCCCAAAATTTCCCAACTTCCACAAGGCATAACTTGCTCAATTTTTAAGCTTTTCACATGTTCTTGGACATTTTGGAAAGGTCTTTGAGTCCTCTAAACAATGCTTTTGGTCCCATGTCATTTTGATTTACCAATCTCAAGTTATGTCCTTTGACTTAAAGTCCCTTTTTGTTGACTTTTGAAAATGACCTATAATGTTGAAATTGATAACTTTTTGTGAGAGCATTTCTTGGATTTTGAATATGAAGATGAGTTGTAGGAAATGTCTTTCTCTTCAAAATGAGCTTTGGATGGAATTTTTCTGATAATCCATGTGAAAGTTATGCCCTGGTCAATTTCAGTTGACTTTTTCAGCTGTCCAAATAAGGCAACTTTTGCATCTTTGATGATTTCTGAGCCAAATTTTGAGAATCATGATCAAGCATTGATCAAATGATGTTTGTGGCTTCAAAATGATATGTTGACCAAAAATTTGAACTTTTGACTGTCAAATGACCATTTTGCCCCTACAGTTGACTGTAGTGCAATTTAGGGTTTTGACTGTGCAATTTTGAGCTGAATGCCTTGAAACTTGATATGAGGATGCTTGACCATCTTTGTAGGCGTATGAGACTTGATTGGGCCTTTGAAAACTTTCAATTCTTGATCAGAACACAAACCCTAGTTTTGACTGTATAGGAGACAGTTGAGCTGCACAACCCTTGGGGCATTTTGTGACTTGGCTTGGCAAATTCTTTGAAGAATATGGGAGGGCAAATTTTGGGGTACAACAGTTGCCCCTGTTCAATCTTCTTAGACCTGAGGATGCAGATTGGCTGACGTGCCTTTCGTAATCCGAGGGTAGAAGATGATTGAACACTAAAGTGCCCAGAAATTTGCGCTCACATGTTAGCAGTGTGATGGGGGAATGGGCTTATAGATGCCATTTGGAGATTGCTGGATAGGATGATGGGCTTATAGATGCCATCTGGATGTTGATCGCGTAGGAGATTCTTTAGCGAGAACCTGCATACCTGCAAAAGAGAAAATGAGTACCTGACACGTTGCAGGAGCTGATTTTAGATGCTTGGTATAGATGTGTCCTGACTGGTTACAGGAGCTGAGTCTGGAGCTTCAAACGCTGATGAATGAACCAGGAATGGTTACTTCCTTAGCATGAATGATAAGAGAACCTTGGGTGACTTTAATCTCAACAACGCTCGTTGAGAAAAATCTTGATGGGAATTATTATCTTCGCAGTATTGGGCAGAGAACCATAGCCAATTATAATTTGAAAGGAATGATCACCTCACTCAACGTCGGAGAGGGAACCATAGGAAAAGGAATTGTTACCTCATACACCGTCGGAGAGGGAAACATCTGAAAAAGGGATTACTACCTCACACACCGTCGGAGAGGGAACCATCTGAAAAAGGGATTACTACCTCACACACCGTCGGAGAGGGAACCATAAGAGACTATCACCTCACACTCATCGTCGGAGAGGGAAACATCTAAAAAAGGGATTACTACCTCACACACCGCTGGAGAGGGAACCATAGGGAGAATATCACCTCACACTCATCGTCGGAGAGGGAAACATCTAAAAAAAAGGATTACTACCTCACACACCGCTGGAGAGGGAACCATAGGGAGAATATCACCTCACACTCATCGTCGAAGAGGGAAACATCTAAAAAGGACTTCTGGAAGCAGTATCAGAACGTCACCATATCTGGTTTACATCTGAAACTATATCTGGAAGGAAATCTGGAAGCAGCATCAGAACGTCACCATATCTGGATCATATCCGAAACTATATCGAGAAGGAATTCTGGAAGCAGTATCAGAACGTCACCATATCTGGATCATATCCGAAACTATATCGAGAAGGAATTCTGGAAGCAGTATCAGAACGTCACCATCTCTGGATCATATCTGAAACTATATCGAGAAGGAATTCTGGAAGCAGTATCAGAACGTCACCATCTCTGGATCATATCTGAAACTATATCTAGAAGGAAATCTGGAAGCAGCATCAGAACGTCACCATGTCTGGTTTACATCTGAAACTATATCGAGAAGGAATTCTGGAAGCAGTGTCAGAACGTCACCATATCTGGATCATATCTGAAACTATATCGAGAAGGAATTCTGGAATAGTTTGATAGTAGTCATTTTTGTATTGATCTTTTTCCTGAAAAGGTAGAACATAATTGTATGCCAAATCATGATGCGTGAACTGTATGTCTTCAAAATCAATGAGATTCGTGTAATATGATGCATATGTATGCTATAATGATGTATGTGACGTTTTATGAATGTATGTTTGTCTAAGAAAATAAATCCTTGACGGGTGCCGGGAAGTCGTATCCTGGGCTGATGTTGAAGAATAGGTGCAAGAATTCCCATAGACGAAGATAACTCCGTTGGGGAATAAACTTGGCGAATGGAGGATTCTGCGGGGAGAAAAAGATATTCTAGCGACCGTGCTGGGAAGAAATACTATGTGGGGAGATGCTTTTGCTGAATTGTTGAGGATGACTCGCTGAGGATACCTTGCTGTATTGGAAGTATGCATGGACTTCGCTGGGGATAAGAAGATTCTGTCGAGGACGATCTTTCCGTGGCTTTTGGCTGAGGATAACCCAGTTATATCCTGTTAAGGAAATAACTCTTTGAATAAAGCCGGGCGACGCGCTCGTGCTCTGTGAGGGATAAGCTTCCCGAATCTATTGGGGATAAGCTTATTGCTTGGGGAGATGGATTCCAACTTTCCTGGGGAAACTGGATTGGACTCTCCTGGGGAAGTATTGAACTGTATTGGTTATGTTCTTCCACGGAGCTTACCCTGATACCCTGGAGGACAGAACAATCAGATTGCTTAGACCATTCTTTATTGCCCCTGTTTCTATGGGGGAGGCACTTGTGGGATGCTGATAGTTGTTGAGAGTCAAACCTTCTTCTGGTAGGCGGGTGACAAGATGATAGGACATAGTCGTACGCTTGGATCCCTAACTTTTGCCTGGACCGCCCTTTCGGGTTTTCAGTCCACCGGGATACCCATTTTTGCCCAAGCCGCCTTTTCAGGTTTTCGACTTGCCGGGTGTACAGATTTCATCCCTTCATTTTGCCCGAACCCTTTTGGTTCGCCGGGAAGCCCTTATTTTTGCCTAGGTATGTCAACCTAGCGGGTCTTTGATTTTGCGTAGTATTTTCCGACTATGTCCATGTTCTTAGAATGCAGATAGGTGCCCCTGGCTGCTTGTATTGCCATATTACCAGAAGATGTCTGATCGGGCAAGATTCGTTGCTGGAGTGCCCCAAGTGACTTAGGCAGAGATTAGCCCCAGGCTTTTTGGCCTTTTGAGAGATTCTCTGGATCTTGACTTAACTGCCCCAGATGGTGGACGATAGTCATGCCGTGCCCCTGGATTGGAGATACTCTTGTTCATTAGACTTTCCTCGTGCGAATTTCCCTGCTGCTCAAACAAAAAGTCATATGCGAACAAAGTTATGTTAAAAATGCAAAGCTTATGTCTGTCTTGAAGATTTTGAAAATGCATTCTTTTTTTCATAAAACAAGTGAATGTTTGTAAAAGCATGATGTCAACTCTGTATTTACCGTAGGCCTTAAGGAGTCAGGATACCTTTCGTAACAGTATGCTTTCGAACTAACCCGTGCTTCAGCTAGGACTTTTAAGGGTTATCACGTGGCCTGGTTCACGGTTTAAGAAACAAAGGATAAAGGCTCAAATTATTTGTACCCCCCCGCTCTTCGTGATGTTCTCCAAACCTAAACTCAGTTGATCATACGTTAGACCTTGTTTGAGTCTTTGTCTTGATGTTCCAATGATGGTTCAGATGTTGATAACTTATTTTGAATAGGCAGTCATTTCCTTTTTTGCTGAGGGTTTGTAGGACCTCTTTTTTGATTTTGCTATCCCTTTCTTTTTTGCCTGAACTGTTTCCTTTTTTGGAACTACAGTCAGCGGGATGCCCCAGTTTCATAAGTCCCCTTTGTAGGTTTAGACTTTTTGGGCTTTTCATTTATGAATTTTGATGATGACTGCCTGTCCTTTTGATTGTTCTGAACCATTACTGTCTTTGCTCGTTTTGTAAAGATGCACTTGGATCAACTGAGAGAACTACCCTGCCCCAGGTTATGATTAAGGGTTTTAATTTTCGAAAATAAAAACTCCTACTTCTCTGGCTCTGATGGGTTGACGAGGGATTATCATCCTTATAACTCCAGTGTTTAGGGGTTGAAACAATGCCTGTACCTCATCAGCGGGGTTTGTTCAAAAGCATACTGTAATGATTGCGGTATCGTTTTCGTCATCCTCTATCAAGAGGCTCAGAATTATTAACCAAGAGTTGATCATCAGAAAAAATAGGAAAAGAATTTGAACATAATGAAAATAATTCTATTAATTTCCAAAACATACGTATGCGATGCATTGATAACATAAAAGAGTTTGCTATGACATTAATTGTTTGTATAAGCAAAGAAAAGTACAACTCAAAAATTCAAATAAACAAAAGGTCTTCAATGATTGGGCAACGGAGCAGTGATTATGTTCGGAGCCTCAGACACTTCAAACTGAATCTCCCCGGCGTCGATCATGTCTTGAATTTTGTTCTTGAGAGGCCAGCAGTTGTCTGTAGTATGCCCCGGGCTATCAGAATGATACGCGCACCTATCGTTGGGATGATAGTTGGGAGCAGAAGTGTTCGGATTCCGAAGAGGAGCCCTTAAGGTGATCAGCCCTGCTTTCAACATTTGTTGCAGTGCTTGATCCAACGACATGTTGAGTTTGGTGTACTGCCGTTTCTCTTTGCGCTGCTGCCCCTGTCCTTGTTGAGCAGGTCCGGGATTGGAAATCTGGATTGCCCCTGCCTCATGACGGCTCTTTTTACCGTGCACAGCATTGGATTCTTTCTTTCCATGATGAGGCTTTTTATCAGAAGGTGCAGCCTCTTGAATTTTCCCAGACCGAATACCAGCTTCTATTCTCTCTCCAGTCAAGATAAGATCTGTGAATCCAGCAGACGAATTCCCAATTAGGTGGTTGTAGAACGGACCGGACAGGGTCCCCAAGAACATATCCACAAGTTCCCGATCAGTCAGAGGTGGTTGTACCCTTCCAGCAAGGTCCCTCCATT
This sequence comes from Vicia faba, assembly GCA_948472305.1. Lineage (NCBI taxonomy): Eukaryota > Viridiplantae > Streptophyta > Magnoliopsida > Fabales > Fabaceae > Vicia > Vicia faba. The sequence goes on along the minus strand of OX451741.1, from coordinate 150,627,105 downwards.
TCTGCGCATATTCTTTAAAACCTTCACTTGATCCTAACGACATACCCTGGAGTTGGGTACGCGTAGGAGCAAGGTCGGCATTATACTGATACTGCTTGTAGAAAGCAGTTGCCAACTCCTCCCAGTTACGAACTTTGGTCCCATCCAGCTGATAGAACCATTCGAGATGAGTCCCTGAAAGACTCTCCTGAAAGAAGTGGATCCACAAGTTTTTGTCCACAGAGTACGGCTGAATTTTCCGAACATAGGACCTCAAATGCAGCTTGGGACAAGATGCCCCGTCATACTTCGAGAAGGATGGTGCTTTGAACTTGCGGGGAATAACCACACCAGTTGACAAACCCAAATCTCCAAGATCCAGCCCAGGTACTTGTTGGGTCTCCATAGCATTCAGCCTATCCTCCAACTGTTTGTACTTGTCCTCAGCCGGAGGGTACTGTTCGTCGTCGAAATCTGTTTCATTGTCAGAGACCTCTGGACTGGGCACCCTTTCCTCTTGATGACTGCTTTTTCCCACAGATGGGGTTGTCCTCTCAGTTTCAATTTGCGGTGTATTCCCAGATCTGCGTCTAGGGCTGAACAAAACAGTCCTCTTCTTCTTCTTGTCCTTCTTCAAGAGCAGAGCCTTCAGATCTTGCTGCCCCTGGGTCAGATTCATGATCAGCTCTTGGAACTGGGCGTTCTGAGCCTGGAGATCCTTGATAGTCTGCTCGGCTGATGATTCAGGATTCATGACGAGCGGCTGAAATAAACAGTGGAGAAGGGTAAGCAACCTGTCAAAGGGATACCTGCAATGCAATGAGATGTATGACATGCATGTAATGTTTTCAAGGACCTCGCGGGGTAAACAGAGAAACTTTGTTAGCATTTGGAACCGGTAGCTTGAATGAAGGCACTGCATATTGTTGAGAGTCCTTCATCAAGGGTCAAAGGCTCACCATATCCAGTGGGTCATAGCCCCTGACAACCTTGGCTAGAGGAAAATAAATCCTCTTTGCCCCTTGCTGGGATAGTTGTTCATTATGACCTGCATCACAAGCCCTTGAGATCCTTGAAATGGGTTAGGATGTATGCAATGGTATGATGTCATGCTATGCATGGGGTGATATAGGTAGACCATGTTATGAGCCCTTATCAAGGACTACAAACAGACCCTGCAAGAAATTCAGTATACTTTGTTATGAGTCCCAATTAAGGACTATAAACAAAACCTGCAAGATATCTAGTAAACCCTGTTATGAGTCCCCGTTAAGGACTATAAACAACACCTGCAAGAAATTTGGTAAACCTTGTCATGAGTCCTAGTTAAGGACTATAAACAACCCTGCAAGAAATTTAGTACCCTGTTATGAGTCCCCATTAAGGACTATAAACAAGACCTGCAAGAAACAAGTGTCAGGCAACAAGTACGCAAGTAGGCAAGTACAAAGGCACACAAGTCACACAAGAGAAACCCTTAGGGTTTAGGCCAGCATGGGGTCTGGGTAGTACCCTCTTGAAGTTGGTGGGTTCAACCTGTCCTAATCAAAGTAACCGGGTTCTAAGGGTCCCAATGTCACGGGATTGCTTTCATTGTTCATCGTTTCGATTTAGCCACTGAACTGGCGACCGAAATATTCCATGAAATCAACCCTCAATTGGGTGTAGTATCGAGTATCAACCAACCTCGGACTGCACCAAAGTCAGTTATCTCACTACCCTAAAGAGGCCAAGATAGTTCAATTAAGGTTCCTAAGGTCTGTTGATGCTTCACGACACCACGCGGAGGCCCCGTACTCTCCTTGACTGAACTCAAGGGTTACCGGTACACACCAAAGTGCCACATCAACGTAGCAGACTGTTTCAACCATGTCGGTATACCCCGCACAGTTCCCTCACAACCTTGTTGCTACTTTCTAAGAAAGGTATCCCCCAGATCCGGGTTTAGGATCTATAGAACTCCCAAGCAACCCACAATTTAAAGCACACAAGGAAAACAATTGAAAACATAGTTATGAGCTAGCCCTAAGGTACACCTCACTTTAAAAACATTCCCCAGCAGAGTCGCCAGTTCTGTGATCGGTGGATCTGGAACTGACTGTTTAACGCTGGTTCGCGAAATGTCACGGAAGCAAGAGTCGCCACCGTCTTTTATTTTCTCCAAATGGAAAGGACAAAAGCACAGAAAAATTCCTTTAAAGAGATTGCTCTCGGTTCGGGAGGTAAGTTATAGAAAGGGAAGGTGTTAGCACCCTTTCTATCCATGGTTATCCATGGGCTCTTAGATACTTGCTCCATGTGTTTTCAAAATTGTTTGTTTGCTTTTCAATGTGGGTTTAAAAAAGTTTCTTTGAAAATTTCAGTTCGACTCATACGTCAGAGTGTTTGAAAAATTTGCTTTGAAAGCTTTTGAAAATGTGTTGGTGTGAAAAGTATTTTTGAGTTTGTTTTGAGATTAGAGCAAGTATCCTTGAGAACCTACCTACCCTAAGGAATTCGTCTGTGTAAATGTCCTTGAAAGTAGTGCCATCCCACCATTGAGAGGTAGGTAGCACCACCGTTGGAGGTGTTCGGGTCAATTCGAGGTTTGGGACATGGTGATCACCAGAGCAATAGGAAGATACCTTAGAAGCTACCCTCATGCCAGGTTCCCGGATCATGAGGACTTACTAAGACGTCCTCTACTCGACGACCACCTTTCGAAAGGCAACAGTGAGGCGTACCCTAGGGGTGGTGTGTGTGAATTGTGTGTCATGTTTCAGTTATTTGTCTTGTCATGTTTGTTGCGTTCTACGCTTGATTTTAATTAAGACATTCATTCTTGCATGCTTTTTAACAGTTATAAATTTGCGAGAAAAATAAATCTAAGGCTATTACAAAGGCGCGGGTCCACATCGCCAAATTAAACCGGACCCGATTTAGCGGAAAGTAAATAAAGCAATAAAGAAAAGTGCGAGAAGTAAAAATTGTTACAAGGCTTTGGGACATGTACATAATTAATTAAGCGACAAAGTGAAATGCGCGAAACAAAATAATTAAAGCGACGAGCGTTGGACCCTTTTGCAAAATATTAAATTAATAAGGAATTAAAATAAAAAAATGAAAAAATTAAATGTTTTTGGTATTTTATGTTTTTTTAAGATTTAAAAGAAAAAGAATTTATTGAAATTAAAAATAAAATGCTAAACCCTAATTCTAATGTTTTTTTAATTTATTATGAAAGGAATTAAAATTGCAAAATCCTAATTAAACTAAATTTATTTACATACCAATTTATTTATAAAAATAATTAAATAATTTATTATATTATTATCTTTTTTCTGTATTTTTTATGTATTGTAAAAAATATTTAATTAAATTAAAGCAATAAAATAAATAACATAATGATTAACAATAAAATAAAAATAAGTAAAAAATTGAAAGAAGTTGCAAACCAGAGTGGGGTGTAGTCCCAATTTAGGAGGTACATGCCTTAGAATTTTGGCCCAATTAACCTTGGATTCGTTGACTTTTGTGCAAGCCTATGACACGTCTGACTATGGTACATGGTGTTCCTTGAATCTTGGCCTCTTGATTGATGGAACTGGACGCGTGTATGTCTGGATGAGGACGGAACATGGTGAACCACAATAGGCGCGCTGCATAAGAATTTACGTTGAAAAATAATATTGCAATTTGCCAGACCTGGGACTTGAACCCAGGTCTTTGATGTTACCAACACATGTCCCTGCCACTGAGCCATCACGTTTCAATTAACATATTATATTAAAGAAATAACAAAAAGCAAAACCCACGCATAATGGTTAAAAACGCGCGCAAATTTGAAACACCCAACCACTGCTTGCCAACGCATCATCGTCTTCGTTCTCTTTTTATTTTTTTCTGAAAACACAAGCCTATGGAAACGGTTTTCTGGGCGTGGTCTAAAGTAGGTTTACAGAAAATAGCGACTAGCGCTATGGTGATCATAAATTGATCGCGAGGCTTGCGTCTTCTTCGTCCAGACCTACTGTATACAACCATGGCATTCATGAGTCCTAATTTTTCCTCTATGCAAAAGCCCTAATTCAGAAAACCTGCAACCCTAAATTTTAACAATGGCAAAATCGCCCACAACGCATAATAATCAAATTAAAGTTATGGGTTAGCTTTGAAATCATGTCAGGAATAAGAATTAATCAATGAAATGTCATGAGAGTGCATAGAATATAGAATACGATTTTGGAATTTTCATGGAATTTCTTGAGTTCTGTACACTGGTTCCTTGCCTTTTGATGAGGGTTATGAATTGGAATACGTTCAAGAGATCACAAGGAAGCAATTGAACCAAGTTTTAGGGCTTGAATCGTCCTCTAGGATGCTTTTCAGTTTTGAACTTTTAGGGAAAACTTTCAATGTGCAACAACTTTTTTGGGCGCAACTTAGAGTGTAAAGGCATTAGGTTTGCATTCCTGATCATATAGTGAAGGCATTAGGTCAACAAAATTGCATGAAATCTCATGAATTCAATGTTTTGCATATTTGATTTTGTAAGATCTTTTTGAAATCTTTTCCATGTGCAATTTGTGTCAATCATGCTCCAATCACACCAAAACTTTCCATAATCAAACAAGCACGAAATATTGAGAGTAGAATGTGCACAAAAAGATTTTTTTTAGGTCAAATTTATATTTTCTACATATTTAAATGATTTAAATGAATTAATATTAATTCAAATAAATAATTAAAAATTGAGAAAATACTTCCCCTTGGGCTTAATGGTCGTGCATAGGCTTGGCATGAAGAAACTTGGAAGAAAAATGGGCCCATTAGCATTTTTGGATCATTTGAACCATTGTTGACTTTTCAAAATTCCCAAAAATTTCCCAACTTCCACAAGGCATAACTTGCTCAATTTTTAAGCTTTTCACATGTTCTTGGACATTTTGGAAAGGTCTTTGAGTCCTATAAACAATGCTTTTGGTCCCATGTCATTTTGATTTACCAATCTCAAGTTATGGCCTTTGACTTAAAGTCCCTTTTTGTTGACTTTTGAAAATGACCTATAATGTTGAAATTGATAACTTTTTGTGAGAGCATTTCTTGGATTTGGAATATGAAGATGAGTTGTAGGAAATGTCTTTCTCTTCAAAATGAGCTTTGGATGGAATTTTTCTGATAATCCATGTGAAAGTTATGCCCTGGTCAATTTCAGTTGACTTTTTCAGCTGTCCAAATAAGGCAACTTTTGCATCTTTGATGATTTCTGAGCCAAATTTTGAGAATCATGATCAAGCATTGATCAAATGATGTTTGTGGCTTCAAAATGATATGTTGACCAAAAATTTGAACTTTTGACTGTCAAATGACCATTTTGCCCCTACAGTTGACTGTAGTGCAATTTAGGGTTTTGACTGTGCAATTTTGAGCTGAATGCCTTGAAACTTGATATGAGGATGCTTGACCATCTTTGTAGGCGTATGAGACTTGATTGGGCCTTTGAAAACTTTCAATTCTTGATCAGAACACAAACCCTAGTTTTGACTGTATAGGAGACAGTTGAGCTGCACAACCCTTGGGGCATTTTGTGACTTGGCTTGGCAAATTCTTTGAAGAATATGGGAGGGCAAATTTTGGGGTACAACATAGTCCATGCCAGATTTCATGCTTTGCACAACAAGTTTGCTCAGTCAATTTCTCAAATGCTTGAAAATTAACTACACTAGGTCAAAAGTCAATTATGGCCTATATACAGTCAAACTTCAAGATTTTTTGTCAACCTCAACATTTTAAAGTGATATCCATTATTTGATCAAGGGTTGATCATGATTCCTCAAGAAATACTCCTAATTCATCAAAAGTCAAGAATTGCTAATTAGGGTTTCTATATAAAAAGTCAACCAAACTTTGACAAGGCATAACTTTCTCATACTTTATTAGAAAATTTCCACCAAAGCTCATTTTGAAGATAATCCAATTCCCTACAACTTCTCTTCAGCCCTCAAGTTCAAGAAATTCCCCATTTAAAAGATACAAGCTCAGACATTATGGGTCCTTTCAAAAAGTCAATAAAAACACCTTTTGGGTCAAAGCTTGGTACATGAACATGGAATATCCAATTGAGATGAAACCAAAAGGGTTGTTTAGAAGACATCCTAAGCTCTCTAAAAAGTTCAAGAACACCCTCATAGGATTAAAATTGAGAGAGATGTGAATTGCTAAAATTGACCAATTTTGAAGAAGTGCATGAAGAAAATATTGACCAATCTTGGTTTTCTTCCAAATGGGCCTTGGTTTTTATGATCTGAAATTATTCCTAACGTAACCCATACTTCTAAGCTCAATTACGCGCCCTCATTTGTTTATTTAATTTATTTTGAATTGAATCTTTGAAATTAAATTTTAATTAAAATAAAATGCAAAGAGAGACTTAAAGGTGTGTGGGCTTGATATCCAAGTCTCTTAAAAGCCAAGATAACTCATGCAAGGAAGTGACATGACAAGAGAATCATGCAAGGCCATGAAAAAGGAAAAAATCTTCAAAAATGGAAAGTTTGGAAACATTTTGAAACACCATAGTTCCATTGGATTTGTGCCATAATTGTTACCCTAATCTTATCTCACATATAAGCACAAATATTCCAGCCTGCATACACATGTGCAGCTGCCTTAGAGAAGCCCTAGCAAATTTCAAAAAAATTCAAAGAGTGGTGCAATTCACAAACACTCGATCCAGCTAACCTCCATCAGATCCAAGCATCCTATCATCCTTTGGAGGACCCCAGGGATTGAACCAATCCATTTTTGAAGGCCAAAGCACACAAGATTGTCCCCTCCAACAACTCACAGTTTAGTATATTTCATTGATCTCAAACTCTTATTTCATGCAACATAAATGATATCTCTGAATATATTTGTGCTTAACATCATGCTTGCGTGTGTCTAGAACCATTATATGCAAGTTTTAACGTAGAAACAGAAAAGTGCCATTGTTAGGGCACAAAGATCCTTCCTCTTTGTATCTGAATTTGCAGGCTGTTTCAGTAAAAAGGACACCACCATCATGATTGCAACCCTCAAAATAGGGGGCATGGTACCCTTTGCATCTTTATCTTGCATGATTTGTAGGTTTGGAATTTTGAGGCAACCAGAGAAGGTGACCAGAGTTGGACTCTGACACCGTTGACTTGCGTAGAATTTGGTGGCTTAATTGTCATATTATCATTGGTCCATGTGAGATCTGATCTGGCGCATGTGAAGATTTGACACTTTGACTGAATTACCATTATATTATCTTTGTGTTATTATAGTCATGAATGAGCAGGAAGCGCAGATGGTAAAGACATAAGACATGTGAAGGAAGGGACCTGAGTTCGATCCCAGGTCCAACAATTTTAAAATTTTCTAACATTTGCTTGCAGGATCTGTAAAACGTTTCCCCACGCGCACATCATCGACTATCAACCTGAGCCATTAGATCACAAATGGTCTGGGTCCAATGCTCTCACAAGCACAGAGCATGATGGACTTTCTATGATGTAACAACACTGGATCAGGCATGCATTGGGCTTGTGTATATGGGCCTAGCAAACTTTCAAACGTACACCCCTAAATTGATTAACAACATCAGGCCCATTCTCTCTTTGGTTTTAATTTCTCTATTTCTATTTTAATTGTCTTAAATTCATTTTTTTTTCAATTAATCATAAAATCAAAAATCACAAAAAAACAGAATTAGGTTTTTCATAATTAGAATTAATTTTTGAAAATTAATTAATTTCATTATTTTAACTTGATTATTTCATTTAAATAAAACTAATTAGAAATTAGGTTAAAATTTTTAAATATTTTTCTCAATAAAATACCAAAAATGTTTTTCTAAATCAATTAGATTTTTTTAGGGTTTTCAACTTGTTCCCGTTTTAATATTTGTGCGTTTATTATTCTCTATTTTATTATTCTTTTCAATTATTGTATCTGTACACAATTTGTAATAGCTTTTAACTTAGGGTTTATTTACTGTTATTTTATCCCCAAAGTTTTGGTTATGTATCCTCCTCCCCGAAGCCCTGTAATAGCATAGGATATTTTTGTTTGCTTTATCGTTTTTACTATTGTTAATGGCTAAGATTAATAGGATTGCATGAAAAAGACTGAAAATTAAAACGATTAGATAACCCTAAATGCGCAAGATAAATAAACTGAATCAATACACTTGCACATGCTCACCCCTAGGGTATTTCCCACTTCGGTTGCCTTCGGAAATAGTCACAATTCTCGAAACGTGAGAATTTTTAGTGGTTGTCCTTTACTTCAAGAGATCACAAGTCCCTCGATGACCCTTTCGACGCCGCCTCAGTTAAAAAGTGATCTTATAACTTTAGGACAATTACTAAAAGTTCTTGCCCAGTTGCCTTAGTGACTGTAAACGTCCCTTCGATAGTCCCTCAACATCCAACGATTAGGGCTACCTACTCACTAATAGTAGGATAACACTATCTAAAAGAAAGGAGGAAAATAACACCTTTTTCGAGTAGGTAGATAAATGTTAGGTACTTGCTCAAAAACAACTTTTTCACATTACACTTTCAAAACATTTTTCAAAATACGCTTTATCAACACTCTTAAGGACTAATACAAGAGTTATCATAAAGCAAACAAACTTTTCAAAATACACAAACACGACAACAATTTTCAAAAATGAGCAAGCACCTAAGAGCCCGTGGAAAACCACAGATGGAAAGGGTGCTAACACCTTCCCTTTCCATAATCTACCCCTTACTCAGAAACTCTCAAAAAAAGGTCTTTTTATGTTCTTTTCACCCTTTCCTTTGTTGGATAAAAGAAAAGTCGGCGGCGAGTCTTGCTTACCACACATTTGAAAATACAAAACGCAAACCAATATAACAGTCAGTTCTGCCACCGTATCACAAAATGCAAAGGGAGTTTTCCAAACTTGATGCTCCTTTTCCATCTCTTCAAAGGTTCGTCATAGCACAAGTGCTTCACCGAGGGGCCAAAGCTTATTATCTCTTCTCTAGTGTGTTGGGATGTTTGATGTTTATTCAAATAACGTGAATCACCTAAAGGACTTATTTTTCCCGGTCATCCCTCTAAAAAAAGAGGCTCATGCAAAAATTTACTCCATACATCCTAAGCCATCTTACCAATGCACAAATAAGTTTTCTAAGTTCTAGAACCAGAGCAACTTCCTGATGGAATCTAGAACCTATGTTACAATATGGATGGTTTGAATCAAGAGGAAATATTCTTGATGATACAACTGGTGTCCTTCTTCAAAGGTCTAGATTACACGGGGGTTGTTACCTTTTCTGCTATAGCATAGAAAAAATAAGTAAGGTGGCTCATTGAGACATGAGTGCTTAAAGAAGCCGACTCGAAGGAGGATAAGAAATATATTTTTAATAAGTGATCTAAATAATATCCTCTTCTTTGGATATTTCTTTGTTACCCTCATGTAACCCACCTATTCTTTTCCTTTTGATAAGGTGAAATATGAGAGGATAATCCAACAAATGAAGAGGGTCGCCTCTGTGTGATGCGTCTCGAGAACCTTTCCTTGTCCAAAGAGTATGCAAAGTCATTGGAAGAGAGTCACTATATTGCGCAGGACTCTTTTGAAAATTCTTTGCAGTATGTGAAGTATTTTTATCACAATAGGAATATCTCTCGATAGCAAGTCCATCCTGACCAAGTGATGGAAGATGGAAATCTAGTTTCCTTGATGGATTAGCCAGATAAGTGTTACTTTTTTCGGTGTGATTATACCCAACACTTATGTATCGTTATAAAATGAGTAAATTTATGGTACCTTCCATGCAATGTATATTTCAGTCTTTGGTACTTACTATTGTTTTTACTTATTTACTTGGTATTGCTTTCAATCCCAAGTTCATTTCTCTAGGAGATAACTTGTCTTTCGAGATTGTGCTTGAAATTTTATTAGATGTCCCTGGGGACCATGTCCGGCCAAGGGAAAAAACCTCTTCCCTTCCCTAGGTGATAATTTGGTTTGAGTTTGAGGGGAATGAGCGTGTATTTGCCACTTTATGTTCTGGTGTCTTTGTTTGTGCGTTGACACTATGGAGATTTGATTACTTTAGTCGTACGCCTATGGAGTTTGAGAAAACACCTCCGAGTCTTTGTAATAGGGCGTTGATTTCTTTGGTTGTACACCTATGGCGTTTGTGACAGTGCTACTGACTCATTGTTAGCTTTATAATCACAAGGAAAAGAGAGTGCTTAAGTGAAATTTAATTATTTTTTATGGAATAACTATGTACATCTTAGAAGTACATCTTAGCTTTACATGTGGAGCAAATTAAAATTAACCAAGTATCTGGCCGTCGCTTATTAGTCATTGGACATGTGAAATGTGACTTTAACTTTCATTCGGCTTGGACCATGCCTTTGTTAAGGTAAGAACTTGTTCGAATTGAGGGTGCTTCCCCCTGGGGAAGATCAAAGGATATGCAACAAATATGATGAGTTTATCATTCCTCCTCATGGATTCATATTTTCCTTGATAGGTTTCCTCCTACCATTCAATTACTTTGAGGTTGATGTTCTTAATCATGTATTAATTACTCCTTTGCAATTCCGGTAAGTTGAGATTATGTCAAAGTATTTAATTATTGGTATGAATACAAGAAGGGAGTACCAAGCATGACCTTTTTCTTCCATCTCTTTAAAGCACAACACAAATACGCCATTTTAGCACGAGCGCAAGGTCTAATATCTCTTAGGTAGTGTACCAAGAAGATGTTCGACATTTACTTAAAAGTGTGAAGTATTTCAAGGACTAGAACTAATTGGTTTCTACTCTCATGATGACTCATTATAACATGTGTACCATAGAACCTGGGCCACCTTATTAATTTTTGAATAAATTCTCCAAGTTTTGGCATCAGGGCCATTTCTTAGCGGACTCTGGAACTTATGCCCATAAGATGGATGATTTATCTGAAGAGGAGATTAATCTGAAAAGGATATATATATATATATATATATATATATATATGTATATATATATATATATATATATATATATATATATATATATATATATATATATATATATATATATATATATATATATATATATATATATATATATATATATATATATATATATATATATATCCTTCTACCTAGGTTTAGGTTTCGTCGACGGTGTTCTCTCTTATGATGCAGCAGGGAAGAAAGTGAAGAAGTGTTACATAGAGATGTGCTTGCCAGTAAATGTCGGCTTGAAAGAGGATATGAAGATTATTTTTTGTGATTAACACGGGGAATCCCCTTTTTAATGAACGTTCCTTTGGTTTTTTACTTTCTAACATGTCTACTCTTGGCGTGCATATAAGATGAAATGTTACAAAAAAATGAAATAAATGAAAGGACCCCTCAGACCGTCCACCTGCTGGGAAGCATTACTAACATTTGAGTCGCTATAAGAGCTCAGACTGTGGGGGTTTCTCTTGATAGGGTCATAGTGGAATATGCTTCATTGCCATCCTTACACGTGGTTGGGGGGCTTACGTTTATTATCCTTGAGCTTGATGCGCTTCATGAGGAGGGGTCATAAATTAGACGTCCTCGGGTGCTTGAGTAAAACTTAGGGGGATCTGATTCTTTGGGAGGCACTAAAATAACATTGTTTGTATTAATTTTCTTTGAAAATAAAAGGAAGTGCTTTAAAACACGTCAATACTATTACAATCATTGTGCTTTTTCCATGGGGTTTTGATTGCTTTAGTCATGTGCATGTAGTGTTTGTCACATAACCCCTAAGCCATTTCCTATAGGGTTTTAATTTCTTTGGTTGTGTGCTTGTGGTTATTGGCAGCGCCTCAACCATGTGGCTATCATGTAATAAGAAGAAATTTAACCAAGTGGCATAACTTCTTCTTATTGGACACTTAGGGCATTGATAAGGTGTGAAATAGTTAGCTACAACTTTCATCTGGATTCTTCCCCTACATGATTCATATTTGAATTATTAACTTTACCTATTGGGGGCTTAACCATCTTATCTCTTAAGTGCATGATGAGATAGGCTACATGGGTCTTCATCGCCTTTTCTTTGTCTTATTTTTATCACATTGTAGATTTTTGTGCATCTTTTGTGCCTCAGATAGGTTGGCGCATCTTGTCACCGTCTTAGTTTCATGCATCATTTGTGCCTCATATAGGTTGGTGTATATTGTCACCATATTAGTTTTGTGCATCATTTTTGCCTCAGATAGGTTGGCATATCTTGTCACCATCTTAATACAATTATAGACGCTTTAGCAGAGAACTACCAAAATTTTAGGTCAAACGTCTTAGTTTCTCTCCATTCTCCCAAGGTGACCATCAACTTAATATATTCCTAGGGGCAGGTTACGATGCCATTGAAAGCTGGTAGGTCAGATCCCTCACAGGGCCACAACTTCTCCTATTTCAACCCTAACTTTTCAAAAAGCTCCACGTAAATGATGTCAAAGGAGCTTCCAACACCAATAAGGATCCTATACACATCAAAATTGGTTGTGGTAGTCGTTATGACCAAGGGAAATATCTCGTTTGAGATCCCACCTACTTTTTCAATATCTAGAAATTCGAGGATATGTCTTTCTGGCTCCCTAGTCAAAGTCAATCTCTTTTCTTTGCTTAAGCCATAAACTCAATAATTCTCCTTTTTATGGTTCCATTGGAGGGTTTTTTTTCTTTTGGAAGATACCAATAATGGATGTGATGTATTAGCGCTTTACTTTTCGGTCTTTCTCTTCTTCACTACTATTGTCTTTTTTTATGGCTCTAGCCATAACATCAATAGCTTTATTGGGGGATGATTTCTCCCAGCGAGGGGACAGTTTCTTCATTGGTGGTTCTTCTTGCCCCTAGGTTTCTCTTCTTCTACTGACCACCTTTTGGGTCACCTTCTCGGGTATAATCGGTAAGTCTCCCCTTTTTAATCAGCTCTTATATCGTGACCTTCATATGGTGCACTAATTAGTGTTGTGACTGTGACTTTTATGGAAACAACAATATTTGAATGTATTAGTCCTAGAAGATTCCCTTACCGTGTAAGAATTTTTTATCCTGACTTCCTTAAACTTTATGTTAGAAAACCCTCACCTGATTGTATCCATCATAGTGTTTAATGAAGTGTAGATGGATGTGATAAGGTGGGAGAACTGACTTGAGGTTTTGCGTTTGTTTTCGCAAATGTTCGGTTGAGCAAGAGTCGCCACCGACTTTTTATTTTATCCTAAGGAAAGGTTAAAAAGCACAGCAAAAACCTTTGAGATGTTTTCTTGGGTTCGAGGAGTAGATTATAGAAAGGGAAGGTATTAGCACCCTTTCTATCCATGGTTATCCATGGGCTCTTAGTTACTTGCTTAGATCAACTTGCCTTGGTTTTCAATTGTTTGAAATGGTGCTTTGTGTGTGGGTTTGAAAATGTTTTGAAAAGAGGCCAATGTGGTGGCAACCTTTGTAATGATCCATGTTGGGATGCATACAAAGGTGTATGTCTTTTGAAAGGTTTTCAATGTTTTTGAAAGTTTGTTTTGAAAGTGTAGTGGTGTGTGGTTTAGAAAATAGGCAAGTGTTTTTGTTTTGCAAGTTTGATTCAAGTAACTAAGAGGTTGTCTACTCCTAAATTTCTCAAAGATTTCTCCTATGTTTTTAACCCTTTTAACAATTTTGTTCCACCATTGCATTTGGTGGACAATCTTGTGTTAGGATGTGAAAGGGACGGGCGCGGGTCATCGTTTAGACCATAATTGCAATGGTGCCAAGTATCTTTGGGCAATTTTTCCTTGGAGGGACTTGATCATTTTTTAGGCAACTTTCGAAAGCGTCATCAAGGGACTATGATCATTTGATTGCTTTGTTTTGCCCAAAGAGACCTAACATGCAATATGGCCCATTATTGAAGGCAACAAGTGGAATACCCTAGGGGTGCAAGTGTGATTAGTGTTGTCCATTTTCATGCTTGATTATCTTGAATTTAGGTCAAACTATTTTTGGTTAATTGATTTGCATAGAAACCCTAATTCTAGCATGGTATAATTAGAAAGCATTAAAGTGCGAAAAAATAAAGTTCCTAAGTTATTACAACACAATATATGGGAAGGGGGGGTACAAATGTTCAAATGGGGGTATTTTGACAAGGAATTTAAACCTAGACTATTACATCAAATTGGGAATTATACAAATTATTTAATATACAACAATTAAATAAAAATGGAATAACTATGCAAGATGCAAAAAATGTTTTTTATATGTATGAAAAAAAGTGTTTTTTATATGTCAAATAAACAAAATAAAAAGAATTAATTTTTGGAGTTTTTATGTATTTAGGGCAAAACCCTAATTTTGCAAATAAGAGGTATTAAATATTTAATATGTACAATATTTATTAGTTATGTACAAAAAATAAATAAAAAGAAGTATATTTGTCAAAAAGATATTTTTAATGCTAAATATTAATAAAAATAAAAATGTATATATTTTGTATTTTTTTAACCTAAATATACTAATATATATGTATGTATTTGTATTATTTATTAAATATATTGAATATGCACAAAATAGTAATATTTAATATTTATAAAAAAAGTATATTTTGTATAAAATATTTTCAGAAGATAAAATAAAATAAAAATCAGAAAATAAATGTGTTTGCATTATTTTTTAGTATTTTGAATAAAAGTATATCTATATATTTATTTATGTACAAATACCCATTTAAACAAATAAATGCCTAATAAATACAAAAATGGTTTAAAAAATAATTTTTATATTTTTTATATTATGAGAAAAAATAAATAAGTCAGAACAAAAAAGAAAAGGTCAAAAAATCATGAAAATAAGCATAATGGGCCAAGGGGGTGTAAAAGTAAAAATGGGGTGTAAACAGAAATAACAAATCAGGCCCAACCCACGTGGAGCTTCTTCAACCTCCAGCCATTCTTGTTTCAAAAACGTGCGCTTCTCAGGCTTGTTCAAACATCCTGATTCTTTGATTTTTAACAAAAACTTACAACATCAAAAATGTTAAGCATCAAACAACGAATCCATACATATCAAAAACTTGATCTAACTCTCAGAAATGAGAGAGAATTTCTTCTCCCCCAATTCCTGACCTAGTTTTTGTTCCATGTTCAGACATCAAATTTTCACAGTACACATAACATAAATGAAAACTAATTATATGGGCATGTTCAGGGCTATGAATGTGACATAATTTCTTCACAAACCTAAAGCTAACAATGCCTGGATAGAGACATACGAGTTCATGAACTTACCTGTTCAGTTGGAATCGTATCTGGTGATGGAGGTGTTTTCAATGCAAGGTGATGATTGGTACAGCTTCCTTGATGTCCAGGGATGCTATTCTAAACTTTAGTTTGCTTGGAAACCAAGAGAATCGTGCTATGGTACCTCAACTGCAAAACAGAAAAATGAAAATGGTGATGTTAGCTAGGGATGTTACAGGTCGTGTTTAGGGCTTGGAATAGTTTCAAGGGATGATGTGGGATGTGTTTGAAGTGGTTTTAGCAAGAATGCATGAATGGATTGAGTTATGGAACTCAATCTGCAGCAGGTACCCTGTTTTGGCAGTTTGAGGGTGATTATGTGTTTGAGAAGGAAATGGAGATGGTTGGCTCGTGTTTTAGCTTAGGTTTGATGATTAGAAAGTGTTTGATAACTTTGCTTAAGCTCTGGTTTACAGGAATGAGAGTTGTGTATTGTTATGCTATGTTTCTTCAACTTTAAGCAACAAATGTCAACTTGTCTTTCTAGCTTGTGCAGGCCCCCAATCTATGCTGCATACCTTGGCCTTGATCAGTGTAATTAGTTCATAAACTTGTGCCAAAAGGATCTGCCTTGTACTTGCTTGGATTTGCATTTGACATAAAGTTTAACTTTTCTAAAATGGCAAAAATGCTTTATCTAAAAATGGCTTAATCTTGCATATAATGTTTGAACACACAAAATAAGGCCTTGGCACAATGAGTTAGCATTAAATTATTGAGTTCAAATGGGATATAGGACCTGTAATCAAGGAAAGCAAGCTGAATTCAAAATGGCACAAGTGTATGAACATGTAAATTGGCCAAATCAAAAGTGAGTTTTTCCCAACTTGCCAAATTTGATTCTCCCTAACCATGAGGTTGTTTCATGAGTTCTTGGAAATTTTGGAAAGCTTGGAATGTGTACTACAATCCATCTTTGAAATGCAAATTGAAATTCCAAGTGGAAGCATGTGAAAAGTTGCCATGAAGTTAGGCAAAAACCTTGCTTAAAATAGGTCAAATTTCTCTAAGTTAAGAATGGTTTGGTACCCTTGTTCCAAAAATTGTAACTTGAGCTACAAGCTTCTTTTGAGGAAACTTTGTGAATCAAAGTTGTAGATTTTGCAATAGGCTACAACTTTCATGTTTTGACTTTTGCTTTAATCCAAATGAATCTTGGTGAGAAAGTGGGACAAAGTTAGGAAAAAATTAGGGTTTTTCATAACTTAGAAAAATTCTAAGTTATGAAAAATCTTCATTTCAAACCCTAATTTGCAATTCTTGATTTCTTGATGAACAAGTTTCATGATTTGGCATGTTTTGATGAAAAATGAACCTTGACACTTGATTTTGACCAAAAAGTCAAAGTTTGACTTTTCAGTATACAGTCAAAATTGATCAATTGACTGGGAAATTCAACTGTCAATCTTGTGCATTTGGGATCTTTTGAACTTGTTGAGTATGTCAAGACAATTCCATGGGGTCCTTGAGTCCATATGTGAATTAGGTTTGCCATTGGCTAGGTCAAACAGTCAAAAATTGCCTTTGTGCAGTCAAAACCCTAAAAATGACCATTTTGCCCTTTTAGTGATCTGATCAAATTTCTTGTGGAATTGTGATACAAACTTGATCAAATGGTCCATATGAGTTCATAATGTTGATGTGGGTCAATTTTCATGAGATTTGACTGTCAATTGGCCACAATTGACTTTTTCCCCAATACAGCTGATTTCTAGGTCAACTGTCCAATTGATTGGGCAAAATTTGGAATCAAGACTTGAAACTTGGTATGGATAAACTTGGGAGTCCAACATGAAGCATGAAAGTCATCTTAGGCATTTTAGGTCAAAATATCTTTGTGCAAACACAAACCCTAATTTGGGTCAACAGTGCAAGGAGAAGTCTTGAGCAGAGGAAACCCTAACTGGACCTTGAGCTCCAAGGGTCTTGTGATGAGAACATGTTGAGGAAATGGGAGGGAAAATTTTGGGGTACAACAGTTGCCCCTGTTCAATCTTCTTGAACCTGAAGAGTTAGATTGGCAAGTTTGCCTTTCGTGACTCGAGGGTAAAAGGAGATTGGACACTAGAGTGCCCGGAAATTTGCACTCACATGTTGGAGTATCGACAAATGTGATGTCGGGAATGGGCTTATAGATTCCATTTGGAGAGATGGTGGATAGGGAGATAGGCTTATAGATGCCATCTGAAGGCGTGACAGAATCTTGTCGGGAAAGGGCTTATAGATGCCATTTGGAGGTGTTGATCGCATAAGAGATTCCTTAGTGAGAACTTGTGTATTTTGAGAAAGACAGATGTTTTCCTGGCTTGTTATAGGTGTTAATCTTCAATCTCTTCATGTAGACATGCCCTGGCTAGATACAGGTGTCGAATCTACAATCGGTTGCTCGCAGATATGCCCTGGCTGGATACAGGTATCGAATCTGGAATTAGTCGTCAACAGATATGCCCTGGCTGGATACAGGAATCGAATCTTCGAACTCTTCAGATGTGCCCTGGCTAGATACAGGAATCAAATCCGGAATTGTGACAGTTGATAGATATGCCCTGGATGGATACAGGGATCGAATCTTCAAACTCTTCAGACGTGCCCTGGCTAGATACAAGAATCGAGTCTGGAAATAGTCGTCAACAGATATGCCCTGGCTGGATACAGGAATCGAATCTTCGAACTCTTCAGATGTGCCCTGGCTAGGTACAGGAATCGAATCTGGAATTGTGACAGTTGAAAGTAGTTGTCTTTTGGGTTGTCTTTTTCCCTGAAAACGCAAAACATCAGTTGTATGCAATGTCATGATGTATGAAATGCATGATGTCATGATGTTCAAAATGAGATAGTGTTGTATGCACTTTATTATGTATGTAAACAAGATGTGTGAAATGTTTATGAATGTATTTTCGTCTTAGGAAAATAAATCCTTGACGACCGGCCGGGGAATTAAATCCTGGGCTGACGTTGAAGAGTAGAGTTCTTCGTTTCCGCTGGGGATGATGGTTGCAAGAATACACCGGTAGGAGAAGATGACTCCGTTGGGGAATAAACTTGTTGGAGAGATTACTCTGAGGGGAATTACTCTGTGGGAAGAGATACTTCGCTGAAGTTTTGATGGGGGCTCCGCTGAGGATTTCAATGATGGACTCCGCTGGAGAGGACAATGATAAACTCCACTGGGGAATGTTGATAAGTTATGTTAGGGAACTTCGATGAACTCCGCCGGGGATTGAAAGAACTTCTCCGAGGGCAATCTCCCGTGGCAATTAGCTGAGGATAACCCAGTTATAAGCCCTTGTGAGGAATAACTTTGAATAAAACTCGAGAGAGACGTCCGTACTCTACAGGGGACGAGCTTCCAGAATCTACTGGGGATAAGCTTCAAGACCTGCTGGGGATATGAATTCCACTTTCCTGGGGAAACCTTCAGACTGTACTGGTAAATGGTTCCACTGGGGTGTCTGTATTCCGCCAGGGAACAATCTTAGATCAAGACTGCCGGGGATGCTTGCTGATGAATGCCTATACTCCACTGGGAAATGTTGATATCTTTTGGGGCTACCCAACTTCCTTTAAGCTGACCGTAGACTAACTCTTCTGGAGGAGAGTATTGCTGACTTGTTAGGGGAACAGGGTGCCTATTATAGGGCTGATGATAGACTAAATATTCCTTGAGAGGGTATTGCTGATTCTTGTCTTACTCTGTGGGGAGTTGAGGTAACTCGGTCGCATTCTTCAGTTAAACCTACCTTGGTACCCTGGCGGACAAAGCAACTAGACTGCCTGGACAATTCTAAATTGCCCCTACTTCTGATGTCACCTGTAATTAGTCTTTTGTTTCATATGCAAGTATTTATGAATTAGCAATTTAATGCCAAATGCATATATCAAAAATGAACATTGGACGTTCTTCGCAAGACAAAACAGAAAAAGGAAAAAACAATTGGCAATTTGTTTGGAAAAGTGAACTTGTATTGATTTTGAAATTTGCCTGTAAATAGGCGTTTTTTGTACAAGAGGCCGACATCCTAGTAAGGGAACGCCGCCGAATAACATAAAGTTTATACAATTTTGAAAAGGAAACAAAACAGCTATGTGTACAATATTCTCACTGGGTTCCAACTCTGCTATCGCCTTTATGTCTTCAAGCGATGATGAGTCTTGAATCAGATTAATCTGCGAATTGAGAGATTTCTTGAAATCTTGACTGGACTGCCCCAGGTTAACTGAATTTTGAAAGATCTGTTGAAACCTTGACTGGACTGCCCCAGGTTAACTGGACTTTGAAAGATCTGTTGGACCTTGACTGGACTGCCCCAGATTAATTGGATGGTGCTATGTCATGCCCCTTGTTGATAGGAGATTTGTAATGGAAGTGTCGTCCTTTTGAAGTGATTCTGTTCACTGAGAGAGTTTTCGTTCCTCCGAACATTCGCTGTATGAAATTCTTCGCTGTCAAACAAAAAGCCAAATGCAGACATTGATATTCAAGCAATGCAAAGTTTATGTTTGTCTCGGAGTTTTGCAAAATGCATTTTTAGCAGAAAACTTTTTATAAGACAAGTCAACGCAAGATTTAGAGCAAAGCCTTACAGGAGTCAGGATACCTTTTGTAACAGTATGCTTTCGAACTAACCCATGCTTCAATTAGGACTTTTGAAGGGTTGTAACGTGGCTTGGCACACGGTTTAGGAAACAAGGGATAAAGGCTCAAAGTTTATTTATACCCACCCACTCTTCGTGATGTTCTTCATACCTAAGCTCAGTTAATTGTGTGTCGTACTCTGTTTTGAGTTTAGAACGACTTTTGGGAGGTGGTTCACCAATTGAATTTTGGGAGACAGTCATCATCTCCTTTTTCTTTTTCAACATTTTTCATGTTGTTGAGGATTTGTAATGACCTCACTATTTTGATTTTTATTTGTTATCCCTAACTTTTGCCTGACTGTTCCCATTTTTCGAGATTACAGTCAGCGGGATGCCCCAGCTTTCTTAAGCCTCCTTTATAGGTTTTGGCTTGGTAGGCTTTTCTCTTTTGAGAGATTGACTGCCTATGTGATAGGGAACAACCCTTGTCTTTTGATTCCAAAGGAATGCTTTTCTTTTTTTTGACGTCGTTCGTTGTGTTGCGAACTGAGAGTTTGCGACTTCGATGTGCGTTTTCTCTTGAATTAGTTGAGATACTACCCTGCCCCGGGTTTATATCAAAGGTTTTGATCGTTCAGAACAGAAAACTCCTACTTCTTTGGCTCGAAGGGGTTGACTAGGGATTATCTTCCTTATAACTCCAGTGTTTGGGATTTGAAAGAAATGCCTGCACATCATCAACAAGGTCTGTTCAAAAGCATATTGTATAAGATCATGGTATTGTTTCGTCATCCTCCCTCTAAAGGCTTGCAGCTTTTTATCAAGAGTTAAATATCATAAAGAAAGCATAAGAGTAGTGAAACGAATGGATGAATTCAAGACAAACATATGCAATGCATTAATGAAAACAGAGTTTAACATCAACAGATAATTGTTTGACAACAAAATAAATTACAATTTTGAAAATTCAAACGAAACAAAAGTCTTTCAGCTTGAGCTTTGTCACTTCAGGTGGAGAACCCCTTAACGAAAGATTTTCATCTCGTCGTCTGGCATGAATTCCAGCACTCCAATGTCGATCAGATCTTGAATCTTGTTCTTCAAGGCCCAACAGTCGTTGGTGTCGTGTCCCGGGCTGTAGGAGTGGTAAACACAAAATGCGTCGGGACGATAGTTAGGAGAAGAGGCATTGAGCTTCTGAGGAGGATCCCTTAAGGTAAGCAGGTTGACCTCCAACAGGCGCTTCAGTATGAAGAATGATGATATTTCAGTCTCCATGAACTGTCTTCCCGACGTTTCTGGCTTACGCCGACTACCCCGTTGACGCTGGCGAGGTTGTTGATGGGCTTGTGACCCTGAAGCAAGCGAAGGAGCCTTCCCGTTGTCTTCTTGAGTGGATGGAGGCTGAGCGGTGACTTGCTCTTCAACCTCAGATGTTTGCCCCAGTTGGTTGTTTTGAAGCAGTTGGCGGACGAGAACTCTGAGTTCCTCTTGTCTTTGAGATAGGTCTTGGATGAGAGCCATCTGGCCCACCAACTGTCCCATCACTTGGATCCTCAATGTCGCCAGATCAAACTGCAACTCCGCAAGCTAATCACTCCTGGTATTGTTGGAATTCTCCAAGCCCTTTGTGAGGAGAGCTTTCATTTCTTCTTGCTCCAGAGACAAGTTCAGGAACATCTCCTGCAGCTGAGCAGTCTGGTCTTGGATGTCTTTGACAGACCTTTCTAGAGCCATCCCTTACTGAAATAAACAGCAGGAGAGTAAGGAAACCTGTAAAAGGAAAGATCGTTAAGATGCAATGCATGATATGTGGATGCATGCTTTCAAGGATCTCTTGGGGTAAACACAAGAAAATGTTAGAGGTTGAACTTTGCTCTTGGATTGGAGAACTTTGCACTGGTGGATGTCTTTCCACTAGAATCAAGCTCACCATGTCCAGTGGGTCATAGCCACTGATTCAAGTTGTTGCACTTGAACTTTGACTGGAGAACTTTGTATCGGCGGATGTCTTTCCACGAGAATCAAGCTCACCATGTCGAGTGGGTCATAGCCACTGATTTAAGTTGTTGTACTTGAACTTTGATGGCATTTGTTTAGAGGAGAAACCTCTTGTCCCTTGGTAGACGTCTGGTTCAACGTAACCCTGCATCAAAAGAACCCTCGAGATCCTTGAAATGGTTATTGAAAATGCTATGGTATGATGTCATGATGTTATGTACATGTATGCAAAAAAGCAAGTGAGTGTATATATAGACAAACATATTCACACAAAGCAAACAAGTCCTTAGGTTTAGGCTTGCATGGGGTTTAGGTAAGTACCCTCTTGAAGTTAGTTGGCTCATCCTGTCCTAAAATAGAAACCGGGTTCTAAGGATCTCAATATCATTGGATTGTTTTCTGTGTTCATTGTTTTGGTTTAGCCACTTACTGGCGACCAAAATATTCCAAGAAAACAACCCTCAAATGAGTGTAGTATCGAGTATCTACCAACTTCGGACTGCACCAAAGTCGGTCATCTCATTACCCCTAAAAAGGGTAAGATGGTCAATTAAGGTTCTAAGAGTTCGTTAGTGCTTCACGACATCACTCAGCGGCCCCGTACTCTCCTTGACTGAACTCAAGGGTTACCGGTACTCACAAATATGTCACACTAACATAGCTTACTGCTTCAACCATGTCGGTATACCCCGCACAGTTCCCTCACAGTTTTTTTTTTGCTATTTACCTAAGAAGGTGCCCCAAATCCGGGTGTAGGATTTACAACAAACCCAAACAGGAACCCAAAAGATAAAGCAATCAAGTCAATCAAAGCAAGAAAGTAAAGGTGATCTAAACCCTAAGGTAACCCCACTTTTAAGAATTCCCCAGCAGAGTCGCCAGTTCTGTGATACGGTGGGAGAACTGACTAGTGTTTTGCGTTTGTATTCGCACTTGTTCGGTTGAGCAAGAGTCGCCACCGACTTTTTATTTTATCCTAAAGGAAAGGTTAAAAAAGCACAGGAAAACCTTTTGAGATATTTCGTGGGTTCGGGGGGTAGATTATGAAAAGGGAAGGTATTAGCACCCTTTTCATCCATGGTTATCCATGGGCTCTTAGTTACTTGGTTTTTTAGATCACTTGCCTTGATTTTCGATTGCTTGAAAATGGTGTGTGTGTGTGTGTTTTTTTGAAAATGTTTTTGAAGAAGATGCCTCGTCTTAGGCAACCCTTGTAACAATTCTTTACTCGAATGTTTTACAAAGGTGTGTATCTTTTCGAAAAGATGTTTCAAATGTTTTTTGAGAGTTTGTTTTGAAAGTGTGTATGAAGTGTGGTTTTTGAAAAGAAGGCAAGTGTTTTTGCAAGTTGATCTTAAGTAACTAAGAGTTTTGTCTACCCCTATTGTACTCAAAAGGTTTTCTCTATGTTTTCAACCCTTTTTAACAATTTTGTTCCACCATTGAATTTGGTGGACAATCTTGCGTTTAGGATGTTTAACGGGACGGGCGCGGGTCATCGTATGGACCATGAATGCAATGGTGCCAAGTGTCTTTGGCAATTTTGCTTTGAAGGGACTATGATCATTCCATTTAGGCAACTTTCAAAAGCGTCATCGAGGGACTTATGATCATTTGAATTTGTTTTGCCAAAGAAACTCGACGTGCAAGCATGGCCCATTTTGGAAGGCAACATGTGGGATTACCCTAGGGGGTGCAAGTGTGATTGTGTATTGATTTCATATATTTGTCTTGTATTAGGTTATCTAGCATTTGGTTTTATGTACATGCAAACCCTAGGTCTAACCATGGTATAATTGGAAAGCGGTAAATTGCAAGAATTTAAAGTCTACGCTATTACAAATAGTATCCGGGAGTGGGGGTACAAATTCACAAATGGGGATGAGACTTTAGGAATGTAGTGTCCAATAATTTACAACCAAATCGAATTGCGATAAAATGTAAATAATGTAATGTAACGTATAAGAATAACAATTGTATGTGTATCAAGTGTAAGGTGTATTGTGTAGGTGTACGTGTAAGTGTATATGAATTATTTACAAGTGCGGAAAGGTGAATTTAAATGTGTATTATTTAAGTGTTGTTTAACTTAAAAGAATTATATGTTTATTTATTTAATCTTTGTAATCTTGTATATTTCTTTAATATGCACAAAAAGAAAATTTAAGAAAAAAAAGAGAATGTTCTAAGTTTGAAAATTGTCATTTACATTCGATATAAATTTGTATCTTCATATTTTTTGTTTAATATATATACAAAAGAGGTATTTTAATTAAAAGAAGGAAAAAATGTTTTTTTAATTTTAATTATATCATGTAAAAAGATGTATTTTCATTTATTATGCACAAAGATAATATCATGAAAAAAAGAGAAAAGTATTTATCTTAAGAAAAATTAATATTCCATGTGTAAGATTTTAAAGAAAGTGTAAGTTTAATTATAGAGAAAAAATATTATTTTTATAAGTTTCTACATAAAATTTAATTATGATATATATATAAAAAAGGTATTGTTAGTGTAAAAATAAAATAAAATTAGTATTAAATAAGTTATAAAAAGTAGTTAATTAATGAAAAATGTATTAGTTAAAGTAATAAAAGGATAGAAAATATGTTAGTAAAAGAAATGAATGGGCTTGGTGGGGGGTGCCAAATGGAGATTCGCTTGGGCTTTGTGTGCTTTGAACGGGTTATGGCCCAATTCGTTTGAAACGAATAATTAGGGTTCACAATTTTGTTCCATTTGGGACATGGCTTAGGGTTTGTGTACACAGAAGCGCCGTTCACTTGTTTCGTTCGTCACCTTCTTCGTTCACGCCAAACGCCTAGCTCAAACCCTTCGCCCCAGCCACCAGCGCCACCATCTATGTCCTTCTCCTCTCCTTGGTTCCACGAAACGAGATTAAGGTGATGTTTTCTGTCTTTTTAACGCATTGTGAGTTTCGAATTTTATGTGTCTTGCATGTCTTGATTATGGATTCTGATGGAGTGTTATTATTATTCTTGTTGGAGGTGCGTGAGAAGGGAAAGAAATTATACCTCTTGGAGAAGACAGAGAAGGATGGAGGCGCTCGGAGGCTTGGACGGTGAGGGGTATGCGCGATGAGAGCTCGCTACGGTACTCTGTATTCTTCTTTTCCCTTTTAGGGTTTAATGATGATAGGCTTGAAAACCCTTTGTATGACTCCTTTCTTCTTCTCTGTTGCCTTGAACGTTTGCCTTTTCCTCTTCTTTCTCTGCCTCGTTGCTTTCTTAGTATGCTTGAATGTTTGCCTGTGATGTTAATTTTCTGAGGCTTCTGTACCTTCTTCTTGTTGGCTTGTATGTATGCTTTTAGTATGCTTGTTCCTTTTCTGGTTGGATTGATACATTTTGGTGACTGAGTTGTAGTGATATTTGTTGATGTTGGTTATGGCTTTTGATTCATATGATTGCCCAATGATGAAGGTTTTCTGAGGGCCCTGTGGTTTGGCTTTGTGCTGTTGGAATGGTTGTTGGTTTGGTGAGGCTTCAAGCAGGTTTGAGGATTGGGAGGTTTATGCAGGTTTCTTGATGGTTGAGTTTGACAGTTTGTATGGTTTTGTAAACTGGCTTTTTGACAGGTTATGGGGGCTTTCTTAGATTTTCTTCAGGCAGGTTATACTGGTTGGTGGCCTTGTGGCTTTTTACTGGTTTTTTGTGAGGCTTAGCAGGTTTTCTGGTATAATATGCTTGAGGTTATATCTTTTCTGATAGGCAGGTATGCTTGGTAATGTTGACTGGTTTTTTTGTGAACTGGTTTGGACAGTTTGTGGTTGGTTGGAGGTTTGAAAACTGGTGGTACAGGCTTGATGGTTTTAGGCAGGTTCAAAGCTTGGGCTTGCTTAGACCATTTGACAGTTTGTGGTTTGATGATAGGCAGGTTTGTTGTGAGTATACTGGTTATTGTGAACTGGTTTGGACAGTTTTTATGGTTATGCTGTTTGATATCTCTTGCTTTGATATCTTCTCCCAGATTTTCTGCCCTTTGGTACTGTGTTATTACAGTTGTTTTTATATCTTTTCTTTCTCAAGCCTCAAAGCCAGTAAGCCTGTAAAACCTGATTTTCCTCTCTTCTTTCTCTCTCCAGTACACTTCAAAATATTAAAATATGTTTTATGTGTACTTTTTTCTGAAAGGGCAGCATTGGGAAATGATGAAAATGAATTAGCTTGCTTGCATATTAATCCTTCTCTGCATATTTGTCCCTTTTCCTCCAGATTTTGTGTTGCACTTGTACTTGCATCTGAATATTCTGATATCTTTGATATCTTGATATCTTGTGGACAGCTTGGGTAGCCTTGTGACAGTATCTTGTACTTTTGGCAGAAAGTTTGAATTTGGACTTTGTTTGGCAATTTGAACTTTTAGTTGTACATGCTGTTTGCTTTTGAACTATACAGTTGGTTTGACAATTTTGACTTATGAATTTCAACTTTGTGCATTCCAAATTAGCAAGCAAATATTCATCCCTTTTTGTGAACCGGGAGAAATCCCGTGATTTGCAAAGAGGGCTAACTGATCCCAGTCAGTTGCCCTTAATGATGAACTTTTTATCTGTCTGTCTTTTATTTATTTATCTGCTTCTAACTTTTCTTTTGTTCTTTGTTTTGCAGATAAAATTCCATGGAGCACTGGAGCAATGGGCGGAAGATGAAGACTTAAGAATTTTCTTAGGATAATTTTGTTTCAATTTTAATTATTGTAATCATTATTAGAATACTTTGTAAATAAATACAGTACTCGAATAAAAATTGTAACGAATAATTAAAGACGAATAAAATCCAATCTTTTATCATTTAATTCCTTTCCTTCCTTTTCAATTATTTATTTATTATTTATAGTTCTTTAAATTAAAATAACTGAAAATTAAATTCCAGCTATTTAATCTTTAGAATAATAAATAATTAACTAAACATTGATTCAGCGTTGATCAATTAATAAACTTGGCGCTTCCAACATCCAAAGCAAAGCACAGTCAAACACAACAACTGATCAGACGCATTCCCCTTTTTTACTGATTTTTACCAGACACTGCAAATTCAATACAAAAGCATCCTTTCACTGATTTAGTCACACAATGCGAATTTAATCCCAATGTTTCAATCCACATCCCAGCATAACTTGAAAAGCACTGTAGAATTTAAATCTTTCCGAGAACGCGCGCACAAAAACCCTAATTCCTGATCAAATGCCAAAGAAGCGTTCGCCTGATCAAAATTGATCCAAAATCAACCAAACCTTAAACAAACTGTATGAACTGTTCCAGAGCCATGAAAACCAATAAAACCCTAATTGTGTCTGACTGACGAGAAAAGTCTGTTTGACTGATTCTTGAGCCAGTTTGAAAAATCAGGAAACGCCTGAAGCTGTGATTTCTTGTTGAAAAATGCAAGGGTAAATTTTGGGGTACAACACAACGCATGACCAAAATTGCCAATATTTATGGTATAAAAACTAGAGATCTGTTACTGTTGTAGAACTCCTAGACCCAATTTCTCTAATTATACATAAATATTATCTCATTATCTTTCTAACTCAATTGACGGGGTCTCAAACGGACTTACGAAGCTCAAAATATGCACGAAACAATTTGATCAATACTCTCTTGTGTTTTCCTGCGATTTCCTTACGATAATTTCACTTCTAAGCTCATTTTTTTCAACTTAGACCTATCCCAAATATCCATAACATGTCCAAATAGATTATTTTGAAAAGTTACTCCATACCCCCATTTAATCCACTATTACCACATCATATACACCAATTAACATATTCTTCAGGTTTAGATTTTAAAATTTTCAAGAACACATCTATGGAGAAACAATCAGCAGAACGCAACAGGTTATTATATGAATCAATTGACGTGAATTCATCCATGAAAACAAAATTATTATCACAATCAATCATCAAGATTTATATTGATATACAACAAAAACAAATCACGACAGATTCACACAAATTCAATTAGAGGTTAAAGACTCCTCATTCTGTCCCTCATGCATTATATTGAATCAATTCTCCCCCTACCTAGTTTTCCTAGTAGCAACCTTCTAAGGATCTCTTTTACAAAGCCCTAGCTCTCTATACAAAAGCTCTTGCTTCCTATTCTCTTCCTTTTCACGTACCGATCAAAAACTCACTAACTCTCTCAGCTCCTCTTTTTATAATAATAAAAAAATCCATAATTTGACTTTCTCTATTCTATCCTTTTGTACTCCCACGATCCCTATTTTTCCCTTTTCTTTAAATTTCTATTTTATTTTAATATTCAATTTATTAATCAAATATTCTACTAACTACCTCTATTTTCTCATTAAATCTAATAAATCT
Source organism: Vicia faba (assembly GCA_948472305.1). Lineage (NCBI taxonomy): Eukaryota > Viridiplantae > Streptophyta > Magnoliopsida > Fabales > Fabaceae > Vicia > Vicia faba. The sequence continues at coordinate 150,598,888 of OX451741.1, read as the reverse complement.
AATAAAACACTATTACTTTAACTATTAAAATAAACTCTAATAATTTTAATCAAACTCTACTAGTATCTAATTAATCTCCACACTCTTACTTCTAGGTCACACACTCCTATCACCTATATTTATTTAATTAATATTGCCCAATAATTAAATAAATACATAAAAAATCATAATAAATCAAATAATATAATAACTCAAAAATTGAGGTGTTACAAATCTCCCTCACTTAAAGAACTTTCTCCCTCAAAATTCATATGAAGTAAACAAATCAGGGTAATACTCTCTCGTTCTATCCTCTAACTCCCTTAAAACATCTCAACTTGACCGATATACAAGAATCTCAAATCCATATTCTCTTCGAGTTTGGGAAACAATATCGTCTCAATAATATCTACACTCTTGCAATCAGTGGCACACTGAACCAACTCTCCACACCTGCAACATCTCAGAGAAGCAGAAGCATATTCCCCACTTGTTTCAATCTCGCTCTTGCAGGAAAACGGTTCGAAAAAAAGTAAGCACCGACAGTGTTTCACGCACATGTCGCATACTAGGTGTAATACAATGAGATAACTGACTTGGTTTTGTGTTTTATCATAAATGTTGCGGATAGCTAGAGTCGCCACCGACTTTTCTTTTATCCAATAAGGAAAGGGTGAAAAGAACATGAAAGACCTTGAGATTATTGAGTTTGGGGGGTAGGTTATGAAAAGGGAAGGTGTTAGCACCCTTTTTATCCGTAGTTATCTACGGCTCTTAATCGCTAGCTCACTTTTTGAAAATGCTTTGTGAATGTGTGTTTGAAAATATTTTGAAAATGCCAATAGTAAGGCAAACTTTGTAATGATTCTCGTATCGGTCCTCGAGAATGCGTACAAAGTGTTTTGTTGAAAATATTTTAGGAAAGTGTTTGTGAAAAGATGTTTTTGTTTTGGAACGTTTATGAGCAAGCGATTACGAGCGATATACCTACTCAAGGTCTTTATTGTTATTTTCCCCCTCCTTTAGACAATACTATCCTACTATTAGTTAGTAAGAAGCCTTATCGTTGGATGTGAAGGGATGGATGTGGGTCATCGTTCAGCCATAGAAGGCAACTGGTAAGGACGTTTTAGAAATTATGTTTAAGGGACTAGATCGTTTATCGAAGACAAAATATACCCTTAGGGTGGTTGACTTACGTCCCGAAAGTAGGTTAATACCCAACCGTACTTCTTAACTTAGACCGCTTCTTGCTTAGACAGAAACTTGAAACAATTTGTCCCTTAGGACCAACTGAAAGTGATGCACCACTGCTCAATGAAGATTTTTGGGCAATTAAAAATTCCACATAATTTGCTTCAGATCATTTCTCAAACTGGTCTTCTTTTACTCAATGGAGTCAACATAAAATCTTCCCCAAATTAAGATCATTCTCAAAATGATTTTCTCTTTAACACATTCCTGAAGCAATTTGTCCCTTAAGATAATCAAACTTCCATCTGATGCTCATTATGCAAGCTCACTTGATGTTTAAGCACTTTTTCGTATGCAAATAATTTTTATTCTAAGAATGATAATTCTAATGCAAATCCAATGCTTGTCTTGAAATTTAAAAACTTTTATTGAAAAGATGTTGAAACATCAATTTTTTGTATAAAAGATAGTAAGATGGAGTGACACCAACTCAAAAATTTTAGCAAGCCTCATAGGAGTCAGATTATAGTACTCTCGTTACAGTATTGCTTCAAATTAACCCATGCTTCAGTTAGGACTTTCAAGGGTTGTAACGTGGCCTGGTTCACGGTTTTATAAAAAAGAATTTAAGGCTCAAAATATTTGGTGCCCACCTATTCTCCATGATGTTCTCCAGTCTTACATTCAGTTAAACCAATACGAGCACTCATCTCTCGAGAGGAGCTTATGATGGTTGAGGAACCACTGAGGTGTCTTGGACATGACATTTACTCACCTTTATTTCCCTTCTGATTTATCATCACACGACTTTGTTCTTGTTTGGAAACTTTTATCGTCCCCTTTTCATTACTTTGCTATTTCCCTGCCTAAGTCGTTATATATATATATATATATATATATATATATATATATATATATATATATATATATATATATATATATATATATATATATATATATATATATATATATATATATATATATATATATATATATATATATATATATATATATATATATATATATATATATATATATATATATATATATATATATATATATATATATATATATATATATATTATTTAGACCTGTGCGAGACAATGGTTAAAATTCTTCTAAGTAAAAAAATATATTCTAGAACTACTTAAAGTTTACAAATAAAGTTATAATAAGATGATAATTTATTATAAAATGTCGTTGTTATCAATAGTATACATAAATTTTTTTTATAATATAGTGATGGTTAAAAATGTATATAAAATATTAAAAGAATAACAAATTTATATTTTCATAAGAAATTTGCGTATTCACCAATCATAATTGTCTCATGGTTTTTAATAAAAGCAAATATTTGTATAAACTATTTTTAGTAAAAATATTAACATTTTATCATAAAAAAAGATATATTTTTTCAAGTCAATTTTATTTTTTCTTGTATCATGTCATAATATCATATATTCTCTCCGCCCCAAAATAAATATCATTTCATTAAGTATATAATATTTGTTTATCTAAGAGAAAAATCATACTTAATAGATTGAATTAATTATTATAGAAGTGATAAAAAAATTACGTTCTAATTCCAAAACAAATTTTAAAAAATCAAAATAAAATTGAATTAATTCATTAATATTTTAAATGTATCCCATAAAATAAATGTTTTAAATGTATTCAATTAACTCATTTTTTAGTTCATTTCAATTGCCCAAAAAAAAGATTTAACCTACCATCATGTTTCCAAATATTTATTTTTAATTGATTTATAATAAATATTTATAAAAATGTTTGATGTGTTTAATAATATATTTCTATTTATAAATCATTCATTGTACTGAATTTTCAATTTAGTAGAATTTTTAATTATAATTTAAATTAGAATTATAAATTTTAATGTAATTTTTTCTTCGTAATGTTTAATTTTATTTCCTTAACAAATCTAATAAGTTATTTTCATTTTTATCGCACCATTAATTATTATTAATGCATATTAATCATGCAAAATCACTTTTATATAAAAAAATCAAAATCAAAAATAAAAATATAAGAATAACGAATATTATATATTTTATAAAAATATAATAGAGAACACTTTATTATATTTTGATTTTTTTTATGTAATGGTCAACAAAAAATCATGTTATATGTACTATAGTTATTTTTTAAATAATAGTTTTTTTTTAATTTTAAATATAGTACTATGGTACTATAGTTATTTATTTAAATATGCATCTTAATCTATTTTTTTCTTTATTCATAAAAAAATATAATATAAATATCATTAAAATGTCAATTTTTTTCTTAATTACAATTTATTTACATACTTATTATCTTTATGATAATTAGCTAACTATATATACAAATTAACCAAAACTCTATCTTTCAATTCTTATTAAAAATAGAAGGGCAATAAATAAAAATCAAAAGCATTCAATTAAAATAATCATTAAGACATGAAAAAACATATTTAATTAAACTTAATCAAGGTTAATATTAAAAATGAGTATAAATGAAAGTTGTGTTTTTCATATACATCATAATTGAAGTATAATTTGTTTCTGTTAATATTATGTGTTATTTTAAAATAGAGAGAAAATCTTTAAAATATATATTTGCTTTTATTATAAACTTTCGGATATTTTCACGTATTTAAAAAAGTTCAATCAATTTTATTATTTTATTTATTTATTAATATTGAAAAATATAATCTATATATTAAATCACCTAATTTATTTGAAATATATATATTTATTTTGAAAGCAAGTTGTTTTGTTACTCAAAGGGGTTAACAAGGGTCTATCTCCCTCATATCTTCGGTGTTTAGGAATTGAAACAAGGCATGTACATCGTCAGCAGGATTCTTACTCGAAAGCATACCTGTGATACGGTGGGAGAACTGACTATGGTTTTGCGTTTGTTTTCGCAAATGTTTCGGTTGAGCAAGAGTCGCCACCGAATTTTTATTTTATCCTAAGGAAAGGTTTAAAAAGCACAGCAAAAACCTTTGAGATTTTTCTTGGGTTCGGGGAGTAGATTATAGAAAGGGAAGGTATTAGCACCCTTTCTATCCATGGTTATCCATGGGCTCTTAGGTATTTGCTTAGATCAACTTGCCTTGGTTTTCAATTGTTTGAAATGGTGCTTGGTGTGTGGTTTTGAAAATGTTTTAAAAAGATGCATTGTATAGGCTACCCTTGTAACAATTCTTTACTCGAATGTTTTACAAAAGGTGTTTTGCCTTTTGAAAAGATGTTTCAAGGTTTTTTTGAAAGTTTGTTTTGAAAGTGTTTGTGAAGTGTGGTTTGAAAATAGGCAAGTGTTTTCTTTTGCAAATTGACAAGTACTTAAGAGCTATCTACCCTAAAGTTCTCAAAGATTTATGCTATGTTTTAAACCTTTTGACAATTTTGTTCCACCATTGCATTTGGTGGACAATCTTGTATTAGGAGGTGAAAGGGACGGGCGCGGGTCATCGTCTATACCATAATTGCAATAGTGCTAAGTGTCTTTGGGCAATTTCTCTTTGAAAGGGACTTGATCATTTTAGGCAACTTTTCGAAAGCGCCATCGAGGGACTATGATCATTTGATTGTTTGTTTTACCCAAAGAAACCTAACATGCAATATGGCCCAATTATTTGAAGGCAACAAAATGGAATACCCTAGGGGTGCAAGTGTGATATGTGTTGTCCATATTTCATGCTCATTTATCTTGAAATTAGGTCAAGCTATTTTGTTCTTTTTATTTGCATACAAACCATAATTCTAGCATGGTATATTTAGAAAGCGTTTAAAGTGCGAAAAGTAAAATTCCTACACTATTACAACACAATATGGGAAGGGGGGTCCAAATGTTTCAAATGGGGGATATTTAGACAAGAAATTAAACCTAGCTATTACATCATTTTCTTTGAATATTTACAATATAATTAAAGGCATAAATTAAATAGAAATAAAACAAATATGCAAGAATGCAAAAAAAGTTTTTATATGTATGAAAAAAAAAGTATTATTTATATCACATAAATAAAAATGAAAAAATATTATTTTGGAGTATTTTAATATTTAGGGCAAAAAACCTAATTTACTAAATAAAATGCATTATTTATTCAAAATATACAATATTCACTATTTATATACAAAAATAAAATAAAAATATAGTTTATTTGTAAAAATGTATTTTTAATGTTAAATATTAATAAAATAAAAATATGTATATTTTTGGGTATTTTATTCTAAGTGTACTATATATATATATATATATATATATATATATATATATATATATATATATATATATATATATATATATATATATATATATATATATATATATATATATATATATATATATATATATATATATATATATATATATAATATATATATATATATATATATATATATATATATATATATATATATATATATATATATATATATATATATATATTATATATATATATATATATATATATATATATACTATATAATATATATATATATTATATATATATATATAGTATATATATATTTATTTATATTATTTACAAAAATATATTAAATATGCACAAAATAATAATATTTAATTTTTTATAAGAAAAGTATTTTTTTGATACAAAATGTTTCCAAAGAGAAAAATGAAATAAAAATCAGAAATAATATGTTTACATTATTTTTTCTAATGTTTCTAATAATAGTATATATATATATTTATGTATAAATGTCCATATAAACAAATAAATACTTAAAAAATGCAAAAATGGTGTAAAAATCATTTTTCAAGTTTTAAACATTATTAGCAAAAATAAATGAGTCAAATAAAAAAGAAAGATCAAAAAATCATTAAATCAAACAAATGGGCTCAGGGGGGTATGAATCAAAAAATATGGTGTAAAAAGCAATACAAAAGCTGGCCCACGCCCATGAGGCTTCTTCTTCAACCTCTGAACAAAATTATTCAAAAAAACGCGCGCTAGAACTCCATTCGAACATCCTGATTCCTTGATCTTTTGCACAAACTTCCAACATAAGAAATGTTAAGCATTGAAATCACCGATTCTAAATATATAAAAAAACTCCATCCTAACTCTCAGAAATGAGAGAGAATTTTGACATTCCCAAATCCTGACCTAAGTTTTGTGCCATTTTCAAACCTTAAATTCTCATAGCTCAGGAAAAAATAAATGAAAAGTAAAAGCATGTACAGGTTCAGGGGCATGAGTAGAACATTTCTTATTCACAAACCTAGAGTTAATGATGCCTATACTAAGAGTTAGAAGTTCACCAAAATACCTGTTCAGTTGAAGTTCTATCTGGCAATGGGGAAGCTTTCAGTGCAAGGTGATGGTTGGTATAGCTTCCTTGAGGTGTGGTGATGCTGTTCCAATGTTTACTTTGCCTTGAGACACCTTGAATCGAGCTGTGGAACTTCAACTGCAAAATGAGAAAGTGAAAATGGTGGAACTTGTTAGAGGAATTACAGGTCGTGTTTAAGGTCTTGGTTAGCTTGCATTGATGCTAGGGAATGTGTTTGATAAGCTTTGGTCAAGAAATCATGCAAGGAATGAGAGATGGTGTTCAATCTGCAGGCCCTGCCCTGTTTCTGAAGTTTGAGAGTGATTATGGCAATGGAGAGGTATTGGAGGTCTCAGGGTCGTGTGCTAGCTCAGTTGGGATGTCTTGAATGTGTTTTTAAAAATTGCTTAAGGGTTTGCAAGCTGATATCAAAGTTGTGTTGTACAATGCAATGTTTTTTAGCACTTAAGCAAGAAAAGGTCAAGTTGGTGTTTAGGCAGCTAGAGGCCCCCATAACATGCTGCATAACTCAGTCTTGATCAGTGTGATTAATCCCTAAACTTGTGCCAAAGAGATCTTAACTGTACTTCTTGGATTTTCAATTGGACATAAAACTTGCTTTTTCAAAAATGGATAAAGTGCTTTATCTATTTTGGGATTAATCTACTATGCAATGCTTGAATCCATAGAACATGGTCTTGGCACAAAGATTTTGCATTAAATTTATGAGTGTTGGATGGTTTAAGGACCTGTAATCAAGATATGCAAGCTGAGATTGAAAATGCCTAGTGTTATGAACATGTAAATTGACCAATTCAAAAGTGAGTTTTTGCCAAATTGTGAAATTCGATTCTCTCAAGTTATGAGGTTGTTTGATGAGTTCTTGGACATTTTGGAAAGCTTGGAATGTGTTCTACAATCCATCTTTGAAATGCAAATTGAAATTCCAAGTGGAAGTGTATGGAAAATGGCCTTGAAGTTGGGTAGAAAACCTTGTCAAAATAGGTTAAAATTTCACTAAGTTAAGAATGGTTTAGTACCCTTATTCAAAAAATTGTAACTTGAGATACAAGCCTCATTTGGGAAAACTTTGTGAATCAAAGTTGTAGATTATGCTACAAGCTACAACTTTCATGTTTTGACTTTTGTTTGAATCCAAATAGATCTTGGTGAGAAAGTGGGGCAAAGTTGGGAAAAAATTAGGGTTTTTCATAACTTAGAAAAATTCTAAGTTATGAAAAATTCTCATTTCTAACCCTAATTTGCATTTTTTGATTTCTTGGTGAACAAGTTTCATGATTTGGCATGTTTTGATGAAAAATGAATCTTGACTCTTGATTTTGACCAAAAAGTCAAAGTTTGACTTTTCAGTATACAGTCAAAATTGATCAATTGACTGGGAAATTCAACTGTCAATCTTGTGTACTTAGGATCTTTTGAGTTTGTTGAGCATGTCAAGATAATTCCATGGGGTCCTTGAGTCCATATGTGAGCTTGTTTTGCCATTGGTTGGGTCAAACAGTCAAAAATTGCCTTTGTGCAGTCAAAACCCTAAAAATGACCATTTTGCCCTTTTGGTGATCTGATCAAATTTCTTGTGGAATTGTGATCCAAATTTGATCAAATGGTCCATATGAGTTCATAATGTTGATGTGGGTCAATTTTCATGAGGTTTGACTGTCAATTGGCCACAGTTGACTTTTTCCCCAATATAGTTGATTTCTAGGTCAACTGTCCAATTGACTGGGCAAAACTTGGAATCAAGACTTGAAACTTGATGAGGATAAACTTGGGAGTCCAATATGAAGCAAGAAAGTCATCTTAGGCATTTTAGGTCAAAACATCTTTGTGCAAACACAAACCCTAATTTGGGTCAACAGTGCAAGGAGAAGTCTTGAGCAGATGAAACCCTAACTGGATCTTGATCTTTAAGGGCTTTGTGGTGAGAAATCAATGAGAAATGGGAGGGCAAATTTTGGGGTACATCAGTTGCCCCTGTTCAATCTTCTTGAATCCGAAGAGTTAGATTGGCAAGTTTTGCCTTTCGTGACTCGAGGGTAAAAGGAGATTGGACACTAGAGTGCCTGGAAATTTGCACTCGTCAAAGCAATGGATGCGGGAATGGGCTTAGAGATGCCATTTGGAGATGGACTTAGAGATGCCATCTGGAATGAGTATTAGGAAGGCGTCCATGCTTTGGACCATCTTCGAACTGGGGGTCTGAATAAGCAATAGATTGACATCCGTTGTTGGGAGGAATCCGTAAACTGTTTTCAAAGGTTGCATCCGAACAAGTGATAGATTAACATCCGTTTGTTGGGAAGAATACATAGACTGTTTTCAGAAGTCTGGAGAAGAAACTGAACAAGCGATAGGTTAACATCCGTTACTTGGAGAACCCGTAAACTATTTTCAGAAGTCTTGGAGTTGAATAAGCAATAGAGCAGCATCCGTTGTTGGGAAGCGTCCGTAAACTGTTTTCAAAGGTGAGAAGAGTCTGAACAAGCGATAGGTTAACATCCGTTACTTGGAGAACCCGTGAACTGTTTTCAGAAATCTTGGAGTTGAATAAGCAATAGAGCAGCATCCGTTGTTGGGAAGCGTCCGTAAACTGTTTTTAGAAGTTGCATCTGAACAAGTGATAGATTAACATCCGTTGTTGGGAAGAATCCATAGACTGTTTTCAGAAGTCCGAAGAAGAATCTGAACAAGCGATAGGTTAACATCCGTTACTTGGAGAACCCGTAAACTGTTTTCAAAAATCTTGAAATTTAAGGAGGAACCGGTGCAGGGTTGCCTGATGATGAGTCCGTGTAAAACTGCATCTGAGACTGTTAACGATAGCCTTTTATTCTTATCCTGAAAAGGATAAAATGTTAGCTAAACACAAAATTATGTTGCATGAAATGTATGATGCAATATATGTTATACCAATGTTTATGATATGAATGTAATGAATGCGCATGTAAGCTGATGAGCTGTCTTGCTGGGGATAGATGAATCCTGGATGGCTGAAGATAAAAGCATCTTGACTGCTGCCGGGAAGAATAATTCCTTGGCTGTTGCTGGGAAATAAGGATCTTGGGTTGTATACCAAACCTCTGGGGAATTCCTGATGACTTCTACTGGGGAGTACCAATCTAGTAGACTCATGCTGGGGACGCAAGACTGAGAATCTTCCGTTTGGCGAGAAGCATCTCTGGCGACTTCACTGGGGAACTCAAGATTTGCTCTCCTAAAACTCTGTAGGGAGAAGGTTCATCAGCCTGGCTTCGCTGGGGATTCTGAAACTTAAACTCTGAGGGGAATTGAATTCCTGAGGACCCTCTGGCTGGGGGATTGTAAAGATAAGTTACTGCTGGGGAATTTTGATGAACTCCGCTGGGGATAGGAAAAATTTTGGTGAGTGCGATCTTCCGTGGTTGTTAGTTGAGGATAACCCAGTTATAAGGCCTTGTGAGGAATAACTTTGAATAAAACTCGGGAGATACGTCCGTACTCTGCAGGGGATAAGCTTCCAGAATCTACTGGGGATAAGCTTCAAGACTTGCTGGAGGATATGGATTCCAAATCTCCTGGGGGTTTCCTTTGAAAGGGTATCAAGATATCCGACCGCACCTTTGACCTATCAGTAATCCTCTTTCTTGATTCGTAAGGAAATTATTATGTTCAAACGTATATGCCTATTTAACAAAACATTGGACGTTTCTCAAAATAAAACAAATAGTGCAAGAGAAAAGGAAAAAGGAAATGACACAAATTTCTGGGAAAAGTATTTGTATTGACTTTCTATGAGTATATTTGTACAAAGGAGACAATCATCCTAGCAAGAGGACTTTGTCGTAAATATTTGAAAGATTTATACAAAATAAGGATGGCTATGTGATATAATTCCATGGGATTCCATTCCGCTATAGCTTTCACAACTCTGAATATCTGTCCATTCAATGCTTCGTTTGACGATGACTGGATTGATCAGAAGCCTGGAACCGGTTGATGAAGAGATTGTCCTTGAAGTGATCCGACGAGACATAGTCATACGCTTTAATTCCCTAACTTTTGCCTGAATCTCCCTTTCGGGTCTTCGATCCACCGGGAAACCCCTTTTTGCCCAAGCCGCCCTTTCGGGTTTTCAACTTGCCGGGTGTACAGATTTTTTGTTTTTATCCCTAATTTTTGCCTGAACCGCCCTTTCGGGTTTTCGATCCACCGGGATGCCCATTTTTTTCCCAAGCCGCCCTTTCGAGTTTTCGACTTGTCGGGTTATTTTATGCGTAGTATCTTTTGACCATGTCTGCGTTCGCAGGGTGCGGCAAATCGTCGCCGTCCATGGTGGTCAGAATCATTGCACCACCGGAAAATATGCTCTTGATCACAAATGGTCCTTCATATGTAGGAGTCCATTTGCCCCTGGGATCACTTTGCGGCAAGATAATCCGCTTGATTACGAGATCTCCGACTTGATACACTTGACGTCTGACTTTCTTATTGAAGGCCTTGATCATTCGTTTTTGATACGCCTGACCATGGCATATAGTAGCAAGTCGCTTTTCGTTGATCAGATTGAGTTGATCAAGTCGGGTCTGCATCCAATCATCTTCATTCAAACCTGCATCCTTCATAATCCTTAGAGAAGGAATCTGAACTTCCATAGGCAAAACAGCTTCCATGCCATAAACCAAAGAAAATGGGGTTGCCCCAGTTGAAGTACGTGCCGTCGTACGGTATCCATGCAGAGCAAATGGTAACATCTCATGCCAGTCTTTGTAAGTGATCGTCATTTTCTGAATGATCCTCTTAATGTTTTTGTTCGCAGCTTCAACAACACCGTTCATCTTCGGCCGATAGGGAGATGAATTGTGATGATAAATCTTGAACTGTTCGCACAAGGCAGTGATCATTGTGTTATTCAGATTTGTACCGTTGTCTGTGATGATCCTGTCTGGAACACCATACCGACATATGAGATTTTGCTTGATAAAGCGGGCAACCACATTTTTAGTCACAGAGGCGAAGGAAGCTGCTTCGACCCATTTGGTGAAATATTCAATGGCAACCAGGATGAAGCGATGTCCGTTGGAGGCCGTGGGCTTGATCTCTCCAATCATATCAATGCCCCACATTGCAAAGGGCCAAGGAGCAGTCAGGACGTTGAGAGGGACCAGAGGGATATGAACTTTGTCAGCATAGACCTGACATTTGTGGCAAGTACGGGAATGTTGATGGCAGTCAGCTTCCATGGTAGACCAGTAATAGCCTGCCCTTAGGATCTTCTTAGCCATTGTATGCCTGCTCAAGTGAGTGCCAAATGTGCCGCTGTGTATATCAGTCATGATCAACTCTGCTTCAGCTTTATCTACGCATCGGAGTAATACACAATCATGGCTTCGTTTGTAAAGGATGCCATTGCTCAGGAAGAACTTAGCAGCGAATTTCCTTAAGAACTTCTTGTCATTTACGGAAGCTCCTTCAGGATAATCTCTGGTCTCGAGATACCTTTTGATTTCATGGAACCAAGGTTGTTCCACTACTTCTTCGGTATTAATCTCGTGACAATGTGCAGGTTCATCCATTCGCTCGATGGTGATTTGGGGAGCCTCGTTATCCCAGTTGAGTTTAAACATGGAGGACATTGTGGCTAGAGCATCTGCTAGCTGATTCTCTTCTCGCGGGAAATGCTCGAAGGTAATTTGCTCGAAATGAGGCAACAATGTCAGGACATGTTCTTTGTATGGGATAAGATTAGGATGCTTGGTATCCCACTCTCCTTTGATTTGACTGATAACCAAAGCCGAGTCCCCAAATACGATCAAAGATTTGATCCCCAAGTCTATAGCAGCCTTGAGACCAAAGATGCAAGCTTCATACTCAGCCATGTTGTTTGTGCAGCTGAAGCAAAGTCGGGCCGTGAAAGGTGTGTGACAGCCTTCCGGAGAAATGAGTATTGCGCCGATACCATTTCCAAGTGCATTTGAAGCACCATCAAAGTACAGGGTCCATCGGGATCCCTTTTCGGGTCCGTCATACGGTCCGTTACCTTCAATGTTGTCCAAATTCATGATGTCCTCGTCCGGGAAATCAAATCTCATGGGTTGATAATCTTCGATAGCCTGATGAGCCAGATGGTCAGCTAGTACACTCCCTTTTATAGCTTTTTGGGTGGTGTACTGGATGTCATACTCAGTTAAGATCATTTGCCATCTAGCTATCATTCCAGATAAAGCAGGCTTTTCGAAAATATACTTGATAGGATCCATTTTGGAAATCAACAAGGTAGTATGAGTCAACATATACTGTCTTAGTCGGCGAGCAGCCCATACCAAAGCGCAGCAAGTTTTCTCGAGCAGTGAGTAGCGAGTCTCACAGTCGGTAAACTTTTTGCTAAGGTAATAAATAGCATGCTCTTTTCGACCAGACTCATCATGCTGGCCCAAAACACACCCCATTGAGTTATCCAAGACGGTCAGATACATGATCAATGGTCTTCCTTCGACGGGTGGATCAGAATAGGAGGTTCTAGCAAATACTCCTTGATCTTATCAAAAGCAGCTTGGCAATCGTCGTTCCATTCGACTACCTGATCTTTCTTGAAGAGTTTGAAAATTGGCTCACAGGTAGCAGTCAGATGAGAGATGAATCTGGCAATATAGTTCAAGCGCCCCAAGAACCCTCTAACCTCCTTTTCAGTACGGGGAGCAGGCATCTCTTGTATTGCTTTTACTTTTGCCGGATCGACTTCAATGCCTTTGTTGCTTACAATGAATCCCAGGAGTTTACCAGACCTAACTCCAAAAGTGCATTTACTTGGATTCAGCCTGAGCTTGTATTCTTTCAACCTGGCAAACAACTTCTCCAGATGTTCAAGGTGCTCTTCCTCTATTTGTGACCGACCTATCATATCGTCTACGTAAACTTCAATCTCATGATGTATCATATCATGGAATAAAGCTACCATGGCGCGTTGATAAGTTGCCCCTGCGTTCTTCAGCCCGAACGGCATCACCTTGTAACAGAAAGTACCCCATTGCGTGACAAAAGTTGTTTTCTCCATATCCTCGGGGGCCATTTTGATTTGATTGTAACCCGAGAATCCATCCATGAAGGAAAACACTTTGTGCTGAGCTGTATTGTCGATCAAGATGTCAATATGAGGTAGCGCGAAATCATCTTTGGGGCTGGCCCTATTCAAATCCCGGTAGTCCACACACATCCTGACTTTGCCATCTTTCTTAGATACTGGCACGATGTTAGCGACCCATTGAGGATAGGACGTAACAGCCAGAAAGCCAACCTCAAATTGCTTCATTACTTCTGCTTTGATCTTTTCAGACATGTCAGGCCTCATTCGGCGAACTTTTTGCTTGATCGGTGGACAGTCCTCTCTTGTGGGGAGACGGTGAACCACGATGTCTGTGTCTAAACCCGACATGTCTTCATAAGACCAAGCGAAGATTTCAACATACTCATTCAACAACTGTATCAGGCGTTCCTTGACACTCGGTTCCAGATTGGCACCCACTTGCACCTCCTTCCGGTCTTCCTCGGTCCCTAAGTTGACAATTTCCAATGACTCTTCATGCGGTAAGATGGCCCTTTCCTCTTGTTGCAGAAGTCTGGCTAGTTCCCCGGGTACTTCACAACCTTCGTCATCTTCATACTCGGCTAGATTGACCAGATCTTCAGAGTTATTGAAAGATATAGCAGAATAGTCACCCATGGAATCCGGAGTGGATGGGTACCTGCATTGGTGAGTGTGGGTGTGTGTAAGGGATAGCCATCCTTAAACAAAAACGCAAAAGGAAAGAAAAATGAACACAAGCAGTTTATCAAATGAAAAACGTCCAATGAATCATTAAATATGGCATATGGATATGAAAAAAATAATCAAAACCCTTACAAATGGACCTACATGCCCCGGGCAAGGCATGAGGTGAAAAGATAGTGTACGGATTGTTTGAGAGTAAATATTACATACCAAATAAGAAATGTTTAACAGATAAATTACTGATGAATAAAAGTGATGGGGACAAAGTCTTTTGCCTCCCAGTTGCTCAATCCTCCTTTGACAGTTGGATAGATCCACTCTTCGATGTTGCTCTCTTTGTCTTCATCCTCCAAAGCGTTGATTCCCTAGGGAGAAATTTTGACTGGCGCCCTTTCAATCTTCGAACGACGCATAGCTTTCTGGCCAGCGGCTGTGAACCCTAATCCAAATTTGTCGGTCTTATGCGGAATGTCAGGTAACTGCCCCCATGCTGAATTTTTCCCTTCCTTTATTGCGGCCCTTGCATCCTCCAGAGATGCCATCCTGGCCATCTGCCTCGGTGTCTCAGCTGCCAACTTTGTTACTGCTATTTCAGGAAGGACTTCTTCGAAATGCTGAAAAGGCGTTTCAATGAATTCCCCTTCAACCTCCACATATCGGAAAGAATTTAAGTGGCTAATCATGTACTCTTCTTCGCCATGGACAGTAATGATCTTTCCCTTGACAGGATACTTCAACATTTGATGCAAGGAGGAGGTGACTGCCCCAGCATGGTGTATCCAAGGTCTACCCAGCAAGCAAGAGTATGACGGACGGATGTCCATCACATAGAAAGTGGATTTAAACACCTCAGTGCCTATCTTGATGGGAATTTCAACCTCTCCATGGACCATTCTCTTCGAACCATCGAAAGCTCTGACAACAATATCACTCGGCTTCAATTCCAACCCTTCACAATCTAGTCGGTCCAAGGCCTTCTTAGGCAATACATTCAGCGACGAACCAGTATCAACCAAGACATGTGCGAGGGTGGTTCCTCGGCACTCGACTGAAATGTGCAAAGCATCATTGTGGTTTCTACCTTTAGGAGTTAGGTCGGCATCAGAAAAACCTAATCCATTGTCCGCAGTCAGGCTAGCCACGCAATTTTGAAATTGATCCGCAGAGGTCTCCTGGGGCACATGGGCTGCCTTCAGGAATTTTATCAGGGCTTTAGCGTGTGCTTCTGAGCAAAGCAATAGTGCCAGCATGGAGATCTTGGAGGGGGTTTGCCCCAGCTGTTCTACCACATTGTAATCACTCCTTTTGATTATCCTCAAAATCTCATCCATTTCCTTCTTGGAGGTTTCCGGGATGACCAAGGGTTGAGCCCTCGTCCTGACGAGCTCATCTTGGATTCCCTTACCTTTGTCAGCAGCGGTAGGAGAGACATTACTAGGAACAACAACGTCTTCAATTAAAGGAGTTCTAGCAGAAAGTTTTATTGGTGCAGGGATGACCTTGTCAGCTGATGAGGGTCCAAAGATTGCTCTTGGGGGGGCAATCTCTGGAGAAAATATTCTCCCGCTCCTAGTGATTTTGATAGTGCCCGCAATGTTACTAATGCTGACTTCTTCATCATCCGAACTTTCTTCAGTTATTTCGATTTGTTTGATACCATGGTAGTAGACGTCACCGCCATAGTTCCAAGGTATCGACTTCTCAGAAACATAGGGAACAAGCCCTGGCATTGTTATCTTCAAAGGAACAGATTTCGTAGCTGGTGTAATCTTAACAGTCTTTTTGACGGCCTTGGAAAGATTGACGTGAATGGTTATGATTGAGACATCTTCAGTATGAACTGGAACAGCAGAAACTTTTTCAAACAAAATTTGTCGACTATCCATAAGACCTTGGATGCCTTTCTTCAGTAACGGACAATCAAACGGCAGAGAGTAACAACAATAGCAGTCTTCCTTACATCCCGGGAAGATCCCGGCCCTTAACAGGTTCAACTTAATGGTTAGCAGTGGAGTAGTCAGATCACTGACATCAGCAACATACAAATCTTCTTCAATGGCACTGACATTTCGGCCGTGCTTCGGCATGGGTGCATATATCACATTAGGCTTCTCTGGAGCGTCAAACTCCACCTCCTTCGCCTCTATCAGGTCTTGGATTTTATGCTTGAGTGCCCAACAATCATTGGTGTCGTGTCCAACACTGTCTGAATGGTAGGCGCATTTAGCATTAGCATGATAATGCGGAGAGGACGTATTCACATTCTTTGGTGCCTCCTTGATGGTGGCGAGGTTCAACTTCAACAGATGGGGAAGCACTTGCGCTGGAGTCATATTAATACGGGTGAACTGTCGTTGTGGCTGTTCCACTCGTTGTTGATTTGGTCTGGACTGGTTATAGCGAGGCTGCTCACTTGGAGTGTTTTGAATCATTACGACCCCCACAGTTGGCCGACGCTCCGTCTTCCCTGCTCTTCTCTGAGAATATACCATAGCTGTCTCCTTCTTAAAAGGCTTCTTCTCAACACTTGCAGCAACACCCTTCTGAATCTTTCCTGACTTGATGCCAGCTTCTATTCTTTCGCCTGTTAAGATCAAATCGGTAAACCCCGCGGAAGAGTTACCAATCAGATGATTGAAAAATGGCCCAGATAAGGTCCCTAGAAACATATCAACAAGTTCGCGGTCGGTTAAAGGAGGCTGCACCCTGCCAGCCAAATCACTCCATTTTTGTGCATATTATTTGAATCCTTCGCCGGTTCCTAACGACATACCCTGAAGTTGGGTACGAGTAGGAGCAAGGTCAGAATTATACTGGTATTGTTTGTAGAAAGCGGTGGCCAAATCTTCCCAATTTCGGACGCTGGTTCCTTCTAGCTGATAAAACCACTCCAACTGAGCTCCAGAAAGGCTGTCTTGAAAGAAGTGAATCCAAAGGTTTTTGTCTGCCGTATAGGGTTGAATCTTTCTCACGTAGGACCTGAGATGCATTTTGGGACAGAACAACCCATCATACCTCACAAACACTGGCACTTTGAATTTTGGGGGGATCACAATCCCGACGACCAAACCCAAGTCTTCAAAATCCAAACCCGGTACTCTTTGTAATTCCATGGCGGCCAATCTGTCTTCTAGCCCCTTGTATTTATCATCAGCTGGAGGGTATTGCTGATCAGAATAATCTTCATCTTCTTCGACCTCTTCTTCTTCTGCATCAGACTCGGAAGGTACCGCAGCTCCACCTCCTTTGCTGGTTCCTTCATCATAGATAGGAGGAAATTCAAGCACTTTCCGAGCTTCTCCGTCAAATCTTCTCCCCAAAGTAGCCACCCCGAGTCTCTTTTTCTTCTTTTTCACTGGGTCCTTGTTCCCCAATTGAGTCTTGATATCCTCCTGACCCTTAGCCAAGGTCATCAGGAGTTGCTGGAACTGTGCATTCTGAGCTTGCAGGTCTTTGAATGTTTGCTCGAGATCCATCCTACTGAAATAAACAGCAGACAGATAAGGAAACCTGGAGTGAGACCTGCTTATGCACATGATGAATGGTATGCTTATGTATGCAATGCATTCAAGGATTTCGGACATTCAAAATTGTTTCAGACAAAGAAGAACGCACGTCATATTAATAAGAAGAAATTTGTTAGTACATAAATGCCCCATGGGCCAAGTATTACAAAATAACTTCTCAAGGCAAAAAGACATTGCGCATCCTCTTTGGTGCGATGTAGGTGTTGAGGGCCTCTTGCTCATGGAGTCGACGGGTAAGCTCTAGAACCTTCTTCTCACTGGCGTAGAAGCTAGCTTCAAAAGTGTTCCGTTCCTCCTTGAGCTGAATCCAACTTTTCTGCATTTCCTCCCACGATGTAGGCATATCAGGATGTAGGACGGTGTAGGAAACCTCTCCTTCATTGACGGGCTCTTTAATCACTGGGAGTACATGAGGATAAGGCATCATTAGACTTTGGGCTCGGGCTCGTACCCACTTGAGATAGGGCTCAAGAGGGATGGAGTTCTTGTGTCCCAGAGTCTTGCTATCAACCTTGTTGGGCCTCCCCCAAGCTCTGGTGAGTCTTTGGCGAAGTCCTTGCGCATCGTTTTCGAAGTCAAACACTAGGTCAGGAATCAACATGTCATGAGGGCCATCCCTCTGTGCATATCCAAATTTCCTCAAAGCTAGGCAAGGGTTGTAGGTGATACCTCCTCTGATTCCAAGTAAAGGAACATTAGGAAATTCTCCGCAACGATCGACGATGATGACATTTTCTCTGGACCGAGAACACCAATGTACATCAGAGTGGGTAAGAGTCATCAACCGTTGGGACCACCTTGAGCCTTGGTCGTTCTTCAGGACAGATTGGGGAAGGTGCGAAATAAACCACCTGGAAAGGAGAGAAGTACAGCACATGAGAACACCCCTCTTTCTCATTGTTCGTGTGTAAAATGAGTGAAGAATGTCCCCAAGCAATGTTGGTATTGGGTTTCTGGACAAGAAGATTTTGACGGCGTTGAAATCTATCAATTGGTCAGAATTTGGGAACAAGACCAATCCATAGATGAGGAGTGCCACAATCTCTTCAAAGGCTTGTAGGTCCAATGAATTCCAACATTCTTGTGCCTTCTCAAACAAGAATTTTACTAAGAATCCTTTGACGCCGCTTCTGGTTTCCCAATGCCCCTTGATGTCAGATGGTTGTAGATGTAATGCTCGAGAAACATCTTCCGGCTTTGGTTCCTTTTCCGTACCGTTGAAGGGTAGTTGATTAAGGATAGGAATTCTTAGGAGTTGAGAAAACTCCTCCAAAGTGGGTACCAATTGATAATCAGGGAAAGTGAAACAGTGGTGAAGAGGGTCAAAGAATTGGAATAGCACTTTCATCATGTCTTCTTCAATGTTGGTGTTGACTAAACTGAGCAGTCTACCATGTCTTTCACTGAAGGATGAATTTTCAGGGATTCTTGAGGTGAGATCCTTGAGTTGAGGTGAAATTCTCACAAGGTTGACTTGAATGGTGTTTCTGCGAGGAATTTCCATGTCCTACAAAACAAAGAACAAAGATGAAGATCCAAAACCCTTGAAATGGTTAGTGAATGCATAAGATGTTTTATGATGTTTATGATGTATGCACAAAACATATGTACAAGCAATTCACACCAAACCCTAGTTTCAAGCTTGCATGGGGTTTCATAGGTAAGTACCCTCTTGAGTGTAGTTGGCTTAAAAACCTGTCCTATAAATAGTAACCGGGTTCTAAGGAGCTCAATATCACAGGATTGTTTTCATTGTTCATTGTTTTGGTTTATCCACTTAACTAGCGACCAAAATATTCCAAGAAAACAACCCTCAATGAGTGTAGTATCGAGTATCTACCAACTTCGGACTGCACCAAAGCCGGTCATCTCACTACCCCTAATAAAAGGCCAAGATGGTCAAGTAAGGTTCTAGGTCATTAGTGCTTAGTGACATCACTCAGCGGCCCCGTACTCTCCTTGATTGAACTCAAGGGTTACCGGTACTTACAAATATGTCGCACTAATATAGCTATTGCTTCGACCGTGTCGGTATACCCCACATAGTTTCCACAACGTATTGCTATCTATGAATGTTTCCCAAAATCCGGGTGTAGGATTGCAAACCCAAACAATAGAGCCAATATATAAAGCAAACAATTCAAACAATTAGTCATGCAAGAGGGTGATCTAAGCCCTAAGGTTACTCCACTTTTAAAAATGTCCCCAGCAGAGTCGCCAGTTCTGTGATACGGTGGGAGAACTGACTATGGTTTTGCGTTTGTTTTCGCACATGTTTCGGTTGAGTAAGAGTCGCCGCAGAATTTTTATTTTATCCTAAGGAAAGGTTTAAAAAGCACAGCAAAAACCTTTGAGATTTTTCTTGGGTTCGGGGAGTAGATTATAGAAAGGGAAGGTATTAGCACCCTTTCTATCCATGGTTATCCATGGGCTCTTAGGTATTTGCTTAGATCAACTTGCCTTGGTTTTCAATTGTTTGAAATGGTGCTTGGTGTGTGGTTTTGAAAATGTTTTAAAAAGATGCCTTGTATAGGCTACCCTTGTAACAATTCTTTACTCGAATGTTTTACAAAAGGTGTTTTGTCTTTTGAAAAGATGTTTCAAGGTTTTTTTGAAAGTTTGTTTTGAAAGTGTTTGTGAAGTGTGGTTTGAAAATAGGCAAGTGTTTTCTTTTGCAAATTGACAAGTACTTAAGAGCTATCTACCCTAAAGTTCTCAAAGATTTATGCTATGTTTTAAACCTTTTGACAATTTTGTTCCACCATTGCATTTGGTGGACAATCTTGTATTAGGAGGTGAAATGGACGGGCGCGGGTCATCGTCTAGACCATAATTGCAATAGTGCTAAGTGTCTTTGGGCAATTTCTCTTTGAAAGGGACTTGATCATTTTAGGCAACTTTTCGAAAGCGTCATCGAGGGACTATGATCATTTGATTGTTTGTTTTACCCAAAGAAACCTAACATGCAATATGGCCCAATTATTTGAAGGCAACAAAGTGGAATACCCTAGGGGTGCAAGTGTGATATGTGTTGTCCATATTTCATGCTCATTTATCTTGAAATTAGGTCAAGCTATTTTGTTCTTTTTATTTGCATACAAACCCTAATTCTAGCATGGTATATTTATAAAGCGTTTAAAGTGCGAAAAGTAAAATTCCTACACTATTACAACACAATATGGGAAGGGGGGGTACAAATGTTTCAAATGAGGGATATTTAGACAAGAAATTAAGCCTAACTATTACATCAATTTCTTTGAATATTTACAATATAATTAAAGGCATAAATTAAATAGAAATAAAACAAATATGCAAGAATGCAAAAAAAGTTTTTATATGTATGAAAAAAAAGTATTATTTATATCACATAAATAAAAATGAAAAAATATTATTTTGGAGTATTTTCATATTTAGGGCAAAAAACCTAATTTACTAAATAAAATGCATTATTTATTCAAAATATACAATATTCACTATTTATATA
The DNA here is from genome assembly GCA_948472305.1 of Vicia faba. NCBI lineage: Eukaryota > Viridiplantae > Streptophyta > Magnoliopsida > Fabales > Fabaceae > Vicia > Vicia faba. The sequence continues at coordinate 150,577,642 of OX451741.1, read as the reverse complement.
CAAAAATAAAATAAAAATATAGTATATTTGTAAAAATGTATTTTTAATGTTAAGTATTAATAAAATAAAAATATGTATATTTTTGGGTATTTTATTCTAAGTGTACTAATATATATATATATATATATATATATATATATATATATATATATATATATATATATATATATATATATATATATATATATATATATATATATATATATATATATATATATATATATATATATATATATATATATATATATATATATATATATATATATATATATATATATATATATATATATATTTATATTATTTACAAAAATATATTAAATATGCACAAAATAATAATATTTAATTTTGTATAAAAAAGTATTTTTTTGATACAAAATGTTTCCAAAAGAGAAAAATGAAATAAAAATCAGAAATAATATGTTTACATTATTTTTCCTAATGTTTCTAAATAATAGTATATATATATATATTTATGTATAAATGTCCATATAAACAAATAAATACTTAAAAATTGCAAAAATGGTGTAAAAATGATTTTTCAAGTTTTAAACATTATTAGCAAAAATAAATGAGTCAGAAATAAAAAAGAAAGATCAAAAAATCATTAAATCAAACAAATGGGCTCAGGGGGGTATGAATCAAAAAATATGGTGTAAAAAGCAATACAAAAGCTGGCCCAGCCCATGAGGCTTCTTCTTCAACCTCTGAACAAAATTATTCAAAAAAACGCGCGCTAGAACCTCCATTCGAACATCCTGATTCCTTGATTTTTTGCACAAACTTCCAACATAAGAAATGTTAAGCATTGAATCACGATTCTAAATATATAAAAAACTCATCCTAACTCTCAGAAATGAGAGAGAATTTTGACATTCCCAAATCCTGACCTAAGTTTTCTGCCATTTTCAAACCTTAAATTCTCATAGCTCAGGCAAAATAAATGAAAAGTAAAAGCATGTACAGGTTCAGGGGCATGAGTAGAACATTTCTTATTCACAAACCTAGAGTTAATGATGCCTATACTAAGAGTTAGAAGTTCACCAAAATACCTATTCAGTTGAAGTTCTATCTGGCAATGGGGAAGCTTTCAGTGCAAGGTGATGGTTGGTATAGCTTCCTTGAGGTGTGGTGATGCTGTTCCAATGTTTACTTTGCCTTGAGACACCTTGAATCGAGCTGTGGAACTTCAACTGCAAAATGAGAAAGTGAAAATGGTGGAACTTGTTAGAGGAATTACAGGTCGTGTTTCAGGTCTTGGTTAGCTTGCATTGATGCTAGGGAATGTGTTTGATAAGCTTTGGTCAAGAAATCATGCAAGGAATGAGAGATGGTGTTCAATCTGCAGGCCCTGCCCTGTTTCTGAAGTTTGAGAGTGATTATGGCAATGGAGAGGTATTGGAGGTCTCAGGGTCGTGTGCTAGTTCAGTTGGGATGTCTTGAATGTGTTTTTAAAAATTGCTTAAGGGTTTGCAAGCTGATATCAAAGTTGTGTTGTACAATGCAATGTTTTTTAGCACTTAAGCAAGAAAAGGTCAAGTTGGTGTTTAGGAAGCTAGAGGCCCCCATAACATGCTGCATAAATCAGTCTTGATCAGTGTGATTAATCCCTAAACTTGTGCCAAAGAGATCTTAACTGTACTTCTTGGATTTTCAATTGGACATAAAGCTTGCTTTTTCAAAAATGGATAAAGTGCTTTATCTATTTTGGGATTAATCTACTATGCAATGCTTGAATCCATAGAACATGGTCTTGGCACAAAGAGTTTGCATTAAATTTATGAGTGTTGGATGGTTTAAGGACCTGTAATCAAGATATGCAAGCTGAGATTGAAAATGCCTAGTGTTATGAACATGCAAATTGACCAATTCAAAAGTGAGTTTTTGCCAAATTGTGAAATTCGATTCTCTCAAGTTATGAGGTTGTTTGATGAGTTCTTGGACATTTTGGAAAGCTTGGAATGTGTTCTACAATCCATCTTTGAAATGCAAATTGAAATTCCAAGTGGAAGTGTATGGAAAATGGCCTTGAAGTTGGGTAGAAAACCTTGTCAAAATAGGTTAAAATTTCACTAAGTTAAGAATGGTTTAGTACCCTTATTCAAAAAATTGTAACTTGAGATACAAGCCTCATTTGGGAAAACTTTGTGAATCAAAGTTGTATATTATGAAACAAGCTACAACTTTCATGTTTTGACTTTTGTTTGAATCCAAATAGATCTTGGTGAGAAAGTGGGGAAAAGTTGGGAAAGAATTAGGGTTTTTCATAACTTAGAAAAATTCTAAGTTATGAAAAATTCTCATTTCTAACCCTAATTTGCATTTTTTGATTTCTTGGTGAACAAGTTTCATGATTTGGCATGTTTTGATGAAAAATGAATCTTGACTCTTGATTTTGACCAAAAAGTCAAAGTTTGACTTTTCAGTATACAGTCAAAATTGATCAATTGACTGGGAAATTCAACTGTCAATCTTGTGTACTTGGGATCTTTTGAGTTTGTTGAGCATGTCAAGATAATTCCACGGGGTCCTTGAGTCCATATGTGAGCTTGTTTTGCCATTGGTTGGGTCAAACAGTCAAAAATTGCCTTTGTGCAGTCAAAACCCTAAAAATGACCATTTTGCCCTTTTGGTGATCTGATCAAATTTCTTGTGGAATTGTGATCCAAATTTGATCAAATGGTCCATATGAGTTCATAATGTTGACGTGGGTCAATTTTCATGAGGTTTGACTGTCAATTGGCCACAGTTGACTTTTTCCCCAATACAGTTGATTTCTAGGTCAACTGTCCAATTGACTGGGCAAAACTTGGAATCAAGACTTGAAACTTGATGAGGATAAACTTGGGAGTCCAATATGAAGCAAGAAAGTCATCTTAGGCATTTAGGTCAAAACATCTTTGTGCAAACACAAACCCTAATTTGGGTCAACAGTGCAAGGAGAAGTCTTGAGCAGATGAAACCCTAACTGGATCTTGATCTTTAAGGGCTTTGTGGTGAGAAATCAATGAGAAATGGGAGGGAAAATTTTGGGGTACAACAATACCATTTAAGTTTTTTTGGTATATTTTGTAAGAGAAAGATTTGATTCTACAATATCATCTCTGAGTTTTGATGATAATAAATGAGTATGATTATATAAACAATTTTGTTATACTAATGTTTGTTATTGTTTAGTACTTAATAAATAGGTTCTGCTTATAACAGATGGCGTAGCCAACACATAAGAAGAAGAAATGATTCTGCTTCTATGCTACACAAGTTCTGTGAACAGTAACAACACACTCCAGAAGGCTTTGAAATATAAACCATGATATTTGTCTGAAGAAACCATTGAAAAACTCTGAAGACATAAGTTGTTACTTATATCTAGATGTTAAAGACTCAAGCTTTTAAAGAAAACATGTTCTAAGGAAACCAGTCAGAAGATCCGAAGACATAAATTGTTACTTACATCTAGATGCTGAAGACTCACGTTTCTAAAAGACAATGTGTTTCAAAAAAAGAAGTTAGAAGATCTAAAGACGAAGTTTCTACTGAAGTCCAGATGCTACAAAATTAGTTTCTAAAATACAACTTGTTCCAAAGAAGACAAAGTTAAAAGATCAAAAGACAACATTTCTAACTGAAGTCTAGATGTTGAAGACTTTGTGTTTCTAATAACAAGGTTCTGAAGATAAGGATTCTTAAAGAACCAAGTGCTAAAGATTATAAAGACATAAGGTCTGAAGATTCCAAAGACTTGAAGTTCTAAAGGTCCATGGTTATCTACAAATAGGTTTTGAAGACTAAGTGCTGAAGACTCTAAAGACACGGTTCTTAAGACTCTGAAGACTTGAAGCTCTTCTGATATAAAAGTTCGCTACAACGGGTTCTCACGGCCAAGTGTTGAAGACTCTGAAGACGTAATTCTAAAGACTCTGAAGACTTAAAGTTCTAAAGACCTTATGTTATGTTCCCTATTCTAATCTCATGCTCGCAGAAGCCTCTGAAGTGCATAAGAAAAAAATATAACGGTAACATAGTAAAATAGTACACAATACGAAAAGCTGTATGCCACTACCTTTCTACTAACTTAAAGTATGAAAGAGATAAGGATGTCGTAGTACTATTTGTAACGACTCTTTTTCAAATAGCCAACAACTCTATTTTTCTTGGCTATATAAGAAAAGAATCGTATGTTTAAAATTGTTGGTTGGTGTGTTGGTTGATTGGTTAGCTAGTTATTTAACACATGATGCCGATCAAGCTAAACATTAATAAGCTTACCATAAGCTGCTTGGCTGGGTTCTAAAAGCTGCAAGTTGAAAGTCATAGGTTGTTGATGTTCAATTTAAAAAGAAACACTATCATTATTAGAACACAACCAAAACAAAGCTATCATCCACTATAACAATATGAAGAACTCTACAAGATGTTATTCAATTTACTAATCATATACATATTGGAAGAATCATGAAAAAGCAAGGAGTTGTTGCTTGTATCTTGCTTAATAAAGAAAGAAGATAAAGATGAAGAAATCTTCAAGATGCAATTCAAATCATCAATCATATACATCTTGACAGAATTATGAAGAAGCAAGGAGTTGTTACTCATAAATTACTCAATAAAGAATATGAAGACAAGAAGACTACAAGATGTTGCACTTAATTTAGATTACATTCATCTTTGTAGAAATATGTAAAACACAAGAGTTGTTGCTCAGATTGTGTTATTCTTAAGATCTTCATGTAAATTATTTGTACACAAGAGTTGTTGCTCAGAATTGTGTCAAACAATATGTACTTAAATTATGAGTAATCTGCTTGATAAGAAGCACTCATATAATCTCAAGAAAAACCAATCCATTTAGAATTGGTCGGGACCTTAAGTGATCGAGTGAAGATCAAGACTTGAGAAGACTTTGGCTGCGGCCATCATAGATGAAATCCTGGTAGTGGATTCTATTGGGTCAATGGTAGTCATATCTTAAAGGGGACTGAGTGAAGGTCATCCTTCTGAGATCACTGATGGATATCATTGGGAGGAAATCCTGATAGGAGATTCTGGAGAATCAAATTCTGTTGGGTCAATGAATGTTATATCCCGTTTGGATCCCTGGATGTTTCATTAGATGTTAGTCATCGACAGTTTCCTGTGCGATTGTAATCAGATTGATTATAGTGAATTAAGTCCTTGACTTCAAGGAGAAATCATCTCGGAAGGGTGGGCTGGATTAGCTTAGGGGTTTCTCAAGTGAAACAAGATATATCGTGTGTTCTTTACTTTTTCTTATGCTTTAGAGTTTATGTTTTCTTAATCAAATTAGAAGCATTAATTAGAAGCATTAATTAGAAGCAACAACCACATTGTTCAATGATTAATGCTTAGAAGCTAAAGTTTTACAAGAAAGGAAAACCAAATTCAAACCTCCCTTTCTTGCGTTTTCTTCACACCTTCAGTTGGTATCAGAGTCCAGTTCTGTTATTGATGGGTATCAAACACTTAACAGTGTCAGATAAAGATCTATATGCTATGCGAAGAAATACTCTAAGGTGATAGTTATTCAATTTTCAACTAATGTCTAAATCCAGAAAAATTGAAGAACAAGCTGACAGGAAAAGATTCATCAGATAAGAAGTTATATCTTTTGAATGCTTTTGATTAAGTTCCGTTGAGAAATATGAGATGTTTTCAAGAAACAAATTAGTCCACCCTTGAATTTCTCATAAGACCTCATTAGGAATCTTTTCAAAAGAAGAAAGATTGTTATCTTATAATACATAAGAATCTCATCATAAATCTGTCTACTCAAACAGACAGAAGATCCTGTGAAGATATAATCATTGGTTCGGTCAAAAAAGGCTTTTCCAAAGTCTAGACATTACTGAGGAAAGAATGCTCATTGATGCATCAGAAGTATGGTCAAAGACTAATGTTAGCTCAACATTGAAAGAACAAATTGTTAATCAGAGACGTCAAAGTTTAAATTAGAATAGATTCTGCAATTTGTTCAAGGAAACAAAGATTTCAGAAGATGCTAAGCAATAATAGTTAATCCTCTCTATCACATAGCTTCTCAGAAGTTAATGAATTATTGACCTTCTGAAAATAATCTTTTGTTCAAAGAAATCTTGACACACAGATGGATGATTCTGATAATAAAAGACCAGAATATCTTTGCTCTGAGGATTCTCTCAAAAAGACATTAGAATCCAAAAGTAGATTACTCTTTTCAAATCAGAAAATTGAGAATACTCAAAGAGATAAGAGGATTCAATATGAATATATTTCATAACCTCTTAAAGACTTCTCTGAAGAAAGCATAAGAAGAAAGAATTAAATCAAAATCTGTATCTAAAATCTCAATAATCAGAGGATGCTTCAGTCAGAAATATCTCTGATCAGATGAAATCTTTTAGTCATTCAGACCCTTAGTATATTGATTGTGTCACTTAGTTATAAAAAGTGGTTAACGCGTGTAATTCTCGATTATTCCTAGTCATCACATGTTACCTAAGCTAGATTGTGAACATCGTGTAATTTCGTGAATTGATTCGTCATGATTACTTTCATTAATTAGAACACCATTAATTGTTTTCTATTTCTGCTTAAAATACCCAATACCACACGTCACTCCCCACACTTGTTAACAACCCTAAAACCCTTTTTCTCTCAATTTTTCCTCGCCTCTCTCTAGGGTTTCTTCATCCTCTTTAAAAGTTCATCTACAACCATCTTCTACAAATCTCCATCCAGTTTCAAAATGATGACTCCCGCTCAAGAAGAAGCTATTAAGTTTTCTAGTAAACTAGAACAAGCCCTAAATTTATTTGTCGCAACATCGTCAACCATTGCATCTTCGTCTTCAACAATGGTTCTGTCATCTTCAACATTTTTGTCTTCATCAACCATCGCCCAATCTTCATCAACTGAGGTTCCCTCATCTTCAGCAAATCCTACTGATGACAATCATATTACGTGGAAAAGTCCTCAAGTTCATTGTAACCTAAAACCAACGGAGTTAATTTTTCTTAAGGATGTAATGTTTGATTTTGACAACCTCACTGCAAATGGGTGTGACTTAAAAGAAGAACTAAAGGCTCAAGGCTGGGAAAATTATTTCCAAAGGCTTCATGGTACTCTATATGAGGCACTAGTGATATATTTTTGGAAAAATGATGATTGTGACGACTTTCATATTATTTCGGACGTCATTGGACAAAGGATCATCATCACTAAAGAGTACATTGCAAAACCGTTGGGATTGAAGTTCTTGAAAGGAAAACGAGTGTATGGATTAGACAATAAATCAAAGGAGGAAAACAAATCCCTAGATCAACTACTGTTCAAGAATTTCTCTGCTGAGAAATCCAAGTACAAAAGCAAGGATCTTCATGATAATCTCAGAGTATGGCATAAAATTATTCTAGGCTGCATAAACCCTAGACCTCCTTTAAGTTCCTCTGATTATTTCAACATCAATCAAAAGTCCATACTATACTTTCTGATGTTCAAACAAAGGATTAATCTTCCTTTCGTTTTGTTTAATTACTTGAGGGATTATATTAGAAAGACCAGAACCATCGCACTTCACAATAAAAGGTGTCTCCCAGTATCCCCCACGGATGACTTCTAACTGATATTTTTGTTGAAAATGGCTTAATAAAGTTTTTGATTGAAGACGCCAATTATAAAGAGGATCTGACTCCAAGAATTGGAGATTCCTTTAATGGATAAACTATGAGGAATATGAGGTTGATTTAAGAACTCAAGGTCAAGCCTATGATTGAACCATCTGAGATTATAACCATAAAAGAATTCTTGTGAGGGACTATCCTCTATTCTCCAAACGAGATCCAGTGTCCAGCGTGGCTGCATATGTTCTAATGATGCAACAAGAAGGACATCATATGTAAAACTTTAATTATTCATATTTGCCAGCTGAGGGTGTTTATTATTCTGTTGGTAAAACAAAGAGAAGCTCAAATGCTTCTGAACCAGAGAAGAAAAAGAAAAAGAAAAAGAAGTCTAACTTTCTAAAAGATGTTGTTCTAAGTAATGAAACTTCTGTAACAACTAGTAAGTCTCCTGTTGATACTTCTGTACCTGTTTCATTATTTGTTTCTAAAATTATTGATGCAATCTCATCTATTCCACCCACCATCACACAAACATCAATTTTGTTCCATCATCCACCATTATCACTTTTATTTCTGTTCCAGTTGTAAATATTCCAATTGTTTCAAACACCACTACAACTGAAATTGTTATAACTTCAAATAAGTATATTCCACCATCAAAATAAATCATCTCTAAATCCACCACAACATAAGCTCATGCTTCAAATCCTACTCCATTTTCACTACCTTCATTCCCCCGGAACCAATACATACTTCCACTTCTCCATTAACCTTATCTCAATTACCCCTACAAGACTCTCACCTTTATACTTTCAATACCAATCTTCATTTTGCTTTCTTCAACAAAGTAACCACTCTTCATGACTCACCCATCATTCATCCTGGTCCAACTTCTTCCCCATATATCGAAATATCAAAAAGAAAAATCTTTGATAATCAGGAAGCTATTGAAATTTCTTCAATTTAACCTTTCACTTGTTCAGAACTTTTCGATATTACCGAACCTTTACAACAAAATTCTCATGAACAAACTTCTGAGCCAAGTCATCCTTAAACCAACCTAGCCTTGGTTGTTTATGATAAACCTTCTCCGAAAACCTTAGATGAATACATTAACATATTTAGAATAAAATATAAGAAAAGGATTGCTAAATTAAAAGCATAGGCAAGTACAAGTATTGAGCCTTAAGACATGGATGGTTATTAGAAGTAGTTTCAGAAGTGGATGTCTTCTGAGGTTATTCGAATGAATTCTTTTGGTGAAGCATCTAGAATTGGGGATGTTCAAATGGTAACCGAAAGAAAGGAAGAAAGAGAAAGAGTTATGTATGTTGAACTAATTGCTTCCAATCAAAGAGAAGCTGAAGAACAAGCTCGACTTGTTGAGGATGAAGCAACAAGAGTGAAAGAAGAAGAAGAAGCTAAAGCTGCAAAATAAGCCAGACTAGCTACAGAAGCTGCAAAGGCTACTGAAGAAAAAGGAAAGCAGCAAGATCTAATGGTATCCAACTTTAAATCTAATTGCGATGTAAAAACAACCATTAATGAAATAAAGGAAGAACGGAGAATGTTCAGAGAAGACTTCAAATCTTAGAACAAGGTCAATGAATCTGTTCAAACTATGCTCAAGATGATTTTGGCAAAACTTTCTGAACCTTCATCATCTACTCGTCCAACTTCTAGAACCTAGGTGTAATACGATGGGAGAACTGACTTGAGGTTTTGCGTTTGCAAATGTTGCGGTTAGTAAGAGTCGCCACCGGCTTTTATTTTATCCAAAAGGAAGGTCAAAAAGCACAGGAAAGACCTTTGAGATGTTTTCTTGAGTTCGGGGGGTAGATTATGAAAAGGGAAGGTGCTAGCACCCTTTTCATCCATGGTTTTACATGGGCTTTTAGTTACTTGTTTTAGATCACTTGCTTTGCTTTGCCAATTGTTTGAAATGGTGCTTTGTGTGGTTTTGAAAGTATTTTGAAAAGAGGCCTTTGTTTAGGCAACCTTTGTAATGATTCTTGTTTGTAAGAATGTATACAAAGATGTTTGTCTTTTGAAAAATGTTTCAATGTTTTGAAAGTTGTTTGGAAATTGTTTTTGAAATGTGTGTTTGTTTGAAAATAGCAAAGATTATTTGCAAATTTGATCAAGTAACTAGAAGCATTCTACCTACTCAAAAGACTTTCCTACACATTTTTATTCCTTTGATATTGTTGATTTACCATTGCATTTGGTAAACAACCCTATCTTTGGATGTTAAACGGGATGGGGGTGGGTCATCGTATGACCATGATAGCAATGGTGCCAAGTATCTTGGCATTTTGAGGGACTAAGATCATCTTTGTTTAGGCAACCTTTTGATAGCGTCATCGAGGGACTATGATCTTTTGTTTTGTTTGATTTTGCCAAGATACCTAGCATGCATACCATGGCCATTTTTAAGGCAACAAAGTGGATGAAACCCTAGGGGTACTTGTGTGCAATGTGTTATCATTTTTCATGCATTTTTGTCTTGTATTAGGTCATGTCTATTTGTTTGATTTTTGTCTTATCATACAAACCCTAATTTACTAAACATGTATATAATGCGATAAATTGCGTAAAGTAAATCTAAACTATTACAACAATATTATGGGAGGGGGGATACAAGTTTTTGAATGAGAAATATTGCTCAAAATAAAACCCTAATTTACTATTACAACCCAATTGAATTTATTGTATAAATAAATAAATAAACAATTATTTAAATATGCAATAAAAATGTAAATATGCAAAAAATGTTTTGTAATTGTTTTATGTATGAGAAAATAAAATTATCTAAATCCTAAAAATAAGAAAAAAAAATATTATTATTTTTGAAAGGGGAAACCCTAATTATGTTTTAAAAGAAAATATTGTTTTCTAATATTCTTTTATTCACTTTTGTTCAAGAAAAATTATAATAATATTATGTATAAATATTAGAAATTAAATATGTGTGAAAATAATGTTTTTGTGTGAAAAATAATAAAATAAAAATGTATAATATTTTCATTAAAAGTTTTTATGAATAAATAAGAAAATAAGCTCTATTTATTAAAATAAAATTATTTTACATGTGAAAAAAATAATTAAAATAAAATAAAATTGCAAAAAATTAAGAAAATTATTTTTGTGATTTTTAATGTTTAGAAAAATAAATGCAAGTCAAAAATATAAAATATGCAAGAAAACATGCAAAAATATAAAAATAATCAAAGGGGGTGCAGATAGGAAACATCGGGGTGTGGAAAGTAGCAGGCCCAAGGCGCCAGGGCCAGCCAGCCTTCATCCCTGACCTTCAGCCAACGTCCAAACGCGCGCTTCTGTGCTTCAACTTGTAACTCTTACATACTGTTGTACCCCAAAATTTGCCCTCCCATATTCTTCAAGAAATTGCCCAGCCAAGTCACAAAATTCCCCAAGGGTTGCACAGTGCAAAGGCCTCCTAAACAGTCAAAATTAGGGTTTTGAATCTGATCAAGAAAAGGAAGTGTTCAAAGGCCCAATCAAGTCTCATATGCTTACAAACATGGTCAAGCATCCTCATATCAAGTTTCAAAGCATTCAACTCAAAATTGCACAGTCAAAACCCTAAATTGCACTACAGTCAACTGTAGGGGCAAAATGGTCATTTGGCAGTCAAAAGTTCAAATTTTTGGTCAACATATCATTTTGAAGCCACAAAAATCATTTGATCAATGCTTGATCATGATTCTCAAAATTTGGCTCAGAAATCATCAAAGATGCAAAAGTTGCTATATTTGGACAGCTGAAAAAGTCAACTGAAATTGACCAGGGCATAACTTTCACATGGATTATCAGAAAAATTCCATCCAAAGCTCATTTTGAAGAGGAAGACATTTCCTACAACTCATCTTCATACTTCAAGTCCAAGAAATGCTCTCACAAAAAGTTATCAATTTCAACATTATAGGTCATTTTCAAAAGTCAACAAAAAGGGACTTTAAGTCAAAGGCCATAACTTGATATTGGTAAATCAAAATGACATGGGACCAAGGGCATTGGTTAAAGGACTCAAAGACCTTTCCAAAATGTCCAAGAACATGTGAAAAGCTTAAAAATTGAGCAAGTTATGCCTTGTGGAAGTTGGGAAATTTTTGGGAATTTTGAAAAGTCAACAATGGTTCAAATGACCCAAAATTGCTAATGGGCCCATTTTTCTTCCATGATTCATCATTCCAAGCCTATGCACGACCACTTGGCCCAAAGGGAAGTATTTTCTCATTTTTTAATTATTTATTTGAATTTATATTAATATTAATTCATTTAAATCATTTAAATATGTAGAAAATATAAACTTGACCTAAAAAAATCTTTTTATGCACATTCTAGACTCAAGATCTCGTGCTTAACCAATTATGGAAGGATTTGGTTTGATTTGAGTTGATTGAACAAAATTGCACATGAGAAAAGATATGTAAAGATTCTTAGAAAATCAAAGATGGAAAACAATGAATGCCTTGGATTTTATCAAGTTTTGTTGACCTAAAAGCTTGGCTACATATGCAGGATCACAAACCTAATTGCCTTACACAAAAAAGCTGCGCAAGAAGCTCTCTACAAACTTGAATTTTTTCCATAAAACACAAAATCTGATTTCAAGGTTACAGGTCGATTCCAACCCTAATACTCATTCCAAAGGCTTCCTTGTGAACTCCTGATCAAATTCCAATCAATATCAACTACCAAAACGCCCTGAATCGGTATCAAGAACTCGAACTGTGTCACAAAACTTTTGAAATCGCATATCACAATTCATACATCTTTTTGCATTTTGATTGATGAATTCTTGTTCAGTATGAAGTTTCCAAGCTAACCATACCAATTAATTTCATTTTTGTGCAATATAGGCGATTTTGCCATTGTTAAATATTAGGGTTTGCAGGTTTCAAAATTGGGGTTTCCCAAACCAAGTAAAATTAGCCTTCCATACCATGATAGTCATACTCAGCAAGCATGGACGAAAAGGAAGCACTATTCGCGATGAATTTATGACCACCATAGCCCTATTCGCTATTTTCCCATAGCATGCTTAAAGCAACACGTTAAAACCGTTGCTATTGTGTTTTATTTTTCAGGTACGCGAGGAAGAAGAAGCCGTGGCAGCCAGTGATACGTTCATTTGAAATTTCGCGCGTTCCCTCCACTACGCGTTGGTTTTGCCTTTTGTTATTTATTCATTATAATATATTAATTGACATTTAGTGGCTCAGTTGGCAACACGTGATGCATACAACCTCCAAGACCTGGGTTCAAGTCCCAGGTCTGTGCAATTTCCATGCTATTTTTCATTAACCACTCCTATGTAGCACTCACACTAAGGATCATCATGCACGCTCAGGGATCAGCGCCCACGCGTCCTAGGAGATCCATCAAAGGGCTCAGAGTCAAGGTGTACCATGAATGCAAGTCAACGCGTTAGCACACAACTGGAAAAGTCAATGGATCCACTGCTTATTGGGCCTGATTTGCTGAACAACACCTCCATGTTGGGACTACACCCCCACCCTGGTTTGCTAGTTTTATTTATTTTTCTTATATTTATTTTTAATTATTATTTTACTTGTTTTGTTGCTTTAATTCAATAATTATTTTTTACAAAAAATATAAAAAAACATCATAAAATCAGCAAACGGCAAAAATATAATATTTATTTTATTTTAATTATTTTTTCTAAATAAATTAATATGTAATTATTTAGTTTAATTAGTTTACAACATTAATTCTTTTTTAATAAAAATCCAAAAAATGTAGAATTAGGTTTAATGAATTCTTTTTATTTCTATTTTTTTAATTTTTTCCCTTTTTACCATAATATTAGTATTTATTTATTTTCTATAATTAAATTTTGCATGTAAATCAACTTAGATTTAAATTAGGTTAAAACTTAATATTTTCATAATAAACTTAAAAGTGATTAGACTCAGGTTTAGTTTTTTTTATTAATTCTTTTTTCATTAAATCTCAAAAAATACAAAAATACCAAAAACATTTAATTTTTAATTTTAATTTCCTATTAATTTTAATTTTTGCAAAAAGGGTTCAACGCCCATTGTTTTAATCATTTAATTTCGCGCATTTATTTTATGTTGTTTATTATAATTATGTAACTCTCCCAAAGCGTTGTAACATTTTATACTTTTCGCACTTTCATCTTATTGCTTTATTTACTTTCAGTCAAATCGGGTCCGGTTTAATTTTGGCGATGTGGACCCGCGCCTTTGTAGTAGCCTTAGATTTATTTTCCCGCAAATTTTATAACTGTTAAAAAGCATGAAAGAATGTATGGCCTTAAAAATAAAATCAAGCGTAGATCATAACAATCATGACAAGACAAAAATAACTGAACATGACACACAAATCACACACCACCCCTAGGGTACGCCTCACTGTTGCCTTTCGAAAGGTGATCGTCGAGTAGAGGACGTCTTAGCAAGTCCTCATGATCCGGGAACCTGGCATGAGGGTAGCTTCTAAGGTGTCTTCCCATTGCTCTGGTGATCACCATGTCCCGAAACTCGAATTGACCCGAACAACTCCAATAGTGGTGCTACCTATCTCTCAATGGTGGGATGGCATTACTTTAAAGGACATTTACACAGACGAATTCCTTAGGGTAGGTAGGTTCTCAAGGATACTTGCTCTAATCTTCAAAACAAAATACTTTTCACACCAACACATTTTCAAAAGCTTTCAAAGCAAACTTTTCAAACACTCTGACGTACGAGTCGATCTGAAATTTTTCAAAGAAACTTTTTTTAAACCCACATTAAAAAGCAAGCAAACAATTTTGAAAACACATTGAGCAAGTATCTAAGAGCCCATGGATAACCATGGATAGAAAGGGTGCTAATACCTTCCCTATCTATAACCTACCTCCCGAACCGAGAGCAATCTCTTTAAGGAATTTTTCTGTGCTTTTGTCCTTTCCATTTGGAGAAAATAAAAGACGGTGGCGACTCTTGCTTCCGCGACATTTCGCGAACCAGCGTTAAACAGTCAGTTCCAGATCCACCGATCACAGAACTGGCGACTCTGCTGGGGAGATCTTTATAAAGTGAGGTGTACCTTAGGGCTAGCTCATAACTATGTTTTCAATTGTTTTCCTTGTGTGCTTTAAATTGTGGGTTGCTTGGGAGTTCTATAGATCCTAACCCGGATCTGGGGGATACCTTTCTTAGAAAGTAGCAACAAGGCTGTGAGGGAACTGTGCGGGGTATACCGACATGGTTGAAACAGTCTGCTACGTTGATGTGGCACTTTGGTGTGTACCGGTAACCCTTGAGTTCAGTCAAGGAGAGTACGGGGCCTCCGCGTGGTGTCATGAAGCATCAACAGACCTTAGGAACCTTAATTGAACAATCTTGGCCTCTTTAGGGTAGTGAGATAACTGACTTTGGTGCAGTCCGAGGTTGGTTGATACTCGATACTACACTCAATTGAGGGTTGCTTTCCTGGAATATTTCGGTCGCCAGTTCAGTGGCTAAATCGAAACGATGAACAATGAAAGCAATCCCGTGATATTGGGAACCTTAGAACCCGATTACTTTGATTAGGACAGGTTGAACCCACCAACTTCAAGAGGGTACTACCCAGACCCCATGCTGGCCTTAAACCTTAAGGGCTTGTCTTGTGTGCCTTGTGTGCCTTATATGTTTGTCTTTGTAAATATCTGTGGTGTGTTTAATCATAGCATCATGACATCATCCAGCATCATATGCATTGACTAACCATTTCAGGGGTTCGAATTTTCATCTTTGTTCTTGTTTTGTAGGACATGGAAACTGTTCGTAGAAAGACAATTCAGGTCAATCTTGTAAGGATCCCTCCTCAGCTTAAGGAGCTTATATCCAGGATTCCCGAGAACTCTTCATTCAGTGAAAGGCATGGAAGCCTCATCAGCTTGGTCAACACCAACATTGAGGAAGATATGATTAAGGTCTTGTTCCAATTCTTTGACCCTCTGCATCACTGTTTTACCTTCTTGGATTATCAGTTGGTACCTACATTGGAGGAGTTCTCCCGGCTCCTGAAGATCCCTATCCTTGATCAGCTACCCTTCAACGGTACAGAAAAGGAACCGAAGCTGGAAGAGATTGCTAAAGCCTTGCACCTACAGTCATCTGACCTCAAGGGACATTGGGAAGTCAGAAGTGGTATCAAAGGGTTCTTAGCCAGGTTTCTGTTTGAAAAGGCCCATGAATGTTGGAACTCCCTTGACTTGCAAGCTTTTGAAGAGGTTGTGGCCCTCCTTGTTTATGGTTTGGTGTTGTTCCCTAACCCAGATCAGCTCATTGATATCAGTGCCGTTCAGATCTTTATGTCCAGGAATCCTATACCTACGTTGCTGGGGGACATCCTTCACTCATGTTACACTCGAACCATGAGAAAAAGAGGTGTCCTTATGTGTTGCACTCCTCTCCTGGGAAGGTGGTTTATTTCGCACCTTCCGCAATCAGTCTTGAAGAATGAGCGGGGTTTGAGATGGTCACAACGGTTGATGACTCTTACACATGCAGATATACATTAGTGTCCTAGATCCAGAGGAGATGTCACTATCATTGATCGTTGTGGGGAGTACCCTAATGTTCCTTTACTTGGAATCAGAGGAGGTATTACTTATAGCCCATGCCTGGCTTGGAGACAGTTTGGTTATGCTCGGAGGGATGGTCCTCATGACATGTTAATTCCTGACATAGTTTTTGACTTCGACAATGATACTCAAGGACTTCGTCAGAGATTTATCAGAGCCTGGAGGATGCCCAGTAGGATAGACAGCAAGACACTGGGGCACAAGAACTCCATCCCTTTGGAGCCTTATCTCAAGTGGGTACGAGCCCGCTCTCAGAAGTTAGTCATGCCTTATCCTCACATGCTTCCAGTAATCAAAGAACCTGTCTTGGAAGGGGAAGTGTCTCATGTTATTCAGCACCCTGATATGCCCACATCCTGGGAAGAGATGCAGAAGAGCTGGATCCAGCTTAAAGAGGAACGGAATTCTCTTGAGACTAGTCTGCATGCCAGTGAAAAGAAGGTCTTGGAGCTCACTCGCCTGTTGCATGAGGAGAGGAATCTCAACACCTACATAGCTCCGAAAAGGATGCGCAGTGTATTTTGGGATTGACTTGATTTTTGTACTTTTGCCCATGAGGCCTTGATGTATTAAACAATGATTTCTGTAATGATAACGTGTGTTCCTTTTTGTCTACAACAAATTTGAACTTTCGAACCCTTGAATGCATTGCATACGCATTTCATATATCATGTGCATAGCAGGTTTTTCCCCTTTTCAGGTTGCTTATAGTTCTTCGCTGTTTATTTCAGCATCATGAATCCCGGATCTGAATCAACAGAGACATCAATCAAGGCTCTTCAGGCGCAGAATGCGCAGTTTCAAGAACTAATCAAGGGTCTGGCTAAAGGCCAAGAAGAACTGAAGGCTATGCTCCTGAAGAAGGAGAAGAAGAAGAAAAGAAGAACTGTTCTATTCAACTCGGGCCGAAGGTTTGGCAATACTCTGCACCATGAAGAGGCTGGTTCTTCTGTTGGCAAGAGTCCTTCTCAGGCAGAAGTAAAGGTTCCTAGTCCGTTCGTCTCCGACAACGAGACAGATTTTGATGAAGAGCAGTACCCTCCTGCAGATGACAGATACAAACAACTGGAGGACAGGTTGAAGGCTATGGAGGTGCAACAGGCACCTGGGCTGGATTTCGGAGATCTGGGTTTGTCGACTGGTGTGATTATCCCGCATAAATTCAAAGCACCTTCCTTCTCCAAATATGACGGGGCGTCTTGTCCCAAGCTGCATTTAAGGTCCTATGTTCGGAAAATTCAGCCGTACTCTGCGGACAAGAATTTATGGATCCACTTCTTCCAGGAGAGTCTTTCAGGGACTCATCTCGAATGGTTCTATCAGCTGGATGGGACCAAAGTTCGTAACTGGGAGGAGCTGGCTACTGCTTTCTACAAGCAGTATCCGTATAATGCCGACCTTGCCCCCACACGTACCCAACTCTAGGGTATGGCGTTAGGCGCAAGCGAAGGTTTTAAGGAGTACGCTCAGAAGTGGAGAGACCTGGCTGGCAGGGTGCAGCCACCATTGACTGATCGGGAATTGGTAGACATGTTCTTGGGGACCCTATCTGGGCCGTTTTTCAACCATCTCATTGGGAATTCTTCTGCTGGTTTCACTGATTTAATCTTGACTGGAGAGAGGATTGAAGCTGGGTTAAAATCTGGAAAAATTCCAAAGGGTGCATCATCCAGTGCTGAGAAGAAACCCTTCAAGAAGGAGTCTAGCGCCGTATATGGTTCCAGGAGATCAGAGAGAAATGAACATCGCCAATCTGTCAGTGCGGTAATGATTGCTAAGCCTGCTGCCGCTCCCCGGCCAAACAATACTCAGAAGGTGGAAAGACCCCGGAGAGAATTCTCCCGTTTAAACATGACCTTGTCGCAGATCCTGCCACAGTTGCTCTCAACTAATTTAGTGACTGTCAGGGAGGCGCCGAAGTTTCCAAATACTGCATCCCCCAAGTACAACCCGAATGCTCGTTGTACTTATCATTCAGAAAGCCCGGGGCACTCTACTGATGACTGTTGGGCGTTGAAGAATAAGGTGCAAGACCTTATCGACGCAAAGGAGATACAATTCGAAGCGCCTGCAAAGCCGAATGTAGTTATTGCCCCTATGCCTCAGCACGGGGTAAATGCTGTTGATGAAGACGTTTATGCTGTTTCTGTGGATGATCTAGCCACTCCTCTAAAGATCGTTAAGAAGAACCTACTGCAGGCCGGTTTATTTCCGGGTTGTAGTGAGGGTTGCCTGTTCTGTGTTGTGTCCCCATCCGGTTGTCCCTTGCTAAAGTTAGGCATCCAAAGCTTAATGGATAGCAAGGAGATTCTATTCAAGAAGTCTGCTGTTCGTTTGGTTCCAATAGAAGAAGTCTCTGTGGTGACTATCTTCAATAATCCGATCCCGGCTCTCCAGAGGAAGCCCGTCCAAATTCTGACCGTTGCACCCGTTGTTATCACTGTTCCAGGGCCCCTGCCCTATGTATCTGATAAAGCTGTCCCTTGGCACTATGGGGCAGACGTATATATAAACGGGATTAAACAAGAGCTCAACGCTGGCGCCAGCATCTGTGACATCACTGGCCCAGCCAAAGTTACCCGCAGTGGCAGGCTCTTCTCGCCTGACATTGCACCGCCTGCTGCCCGAAGACCGCTCCTGATAATTCTTACAAGTACACCTATGCCTGTTGCTGATCAAGTTATTGTTCCTGCTGCTAATCCTATTGTTTCTCCTGCTGCCGAGTCATCCAATACTCGGGGCAAGGGGATTGAAGTTGAGCCTGCCCAGATGGGGGCACCCATACCCATAGCTGCTGAGGCCTCCCCACAAGAGATGGAGGAGATTTTGAAGATTATAAAGAAGAGCGATTTTAATGTTGTGGAACAGCTGGGGCATACGCCCTCCAAGATCTCCATGCTCTCTTTACTGCTGTGCTCTGAGGCCCATGCAAAGGCCCTAATCTCGTTCCTCAAGACGGCCCATGTGCCACATGAAACCTCTGCAGTCCAATTCACTGACTGCGTGGCAAGCCTAACGGCAGATAATGGCTTGGGTTTCTCAGATGCTGACTTGACCGCAAAGGGGAGAGACCATAATGATGCTCTGCATGTCTCAATCGAATGCAGGGGCACCACCTTGGCACATGTGTTGGTTGATACTGGGTCATCTTTGAATGTGCTACTTAAGAAGGCTCTGGATCGTCTAGATTGTGAAGGCCTGGATTTGAAACCCAGCAACATCATCGTCAGGGCTTTTGACGGTTCAAAGAGGATGGTCCATGGAGAAGTTGACATTCCGATTCGGGTGGGCTCTCAGGTGTTCGACTCCACTTTTTATGTGATGGACATCCGTCCATCTTACTCTTGTCTGCTGGGTCGACCCTGGATACATAAGGCTGGGGCAGTGACCTCTACCTTGCATCAAAAGCTGAAGTACCCCGTCCGAGGGAAGATTGTCACCGTGCAAGGAGAGGAAGAATATATGGTGAGCCACCTGAACTCGTTCAGATACATTGAAATGGATGGGGAGTTTATTGAAACCCCCTTTCAGCACTTCGAGGAGGTGTTTCCAATTGCAGCAGAAACAACAGAAGCAAGTGGTCCTTTGAAGATGGCCTCTCTGAAGGATGCCAGGGCTGTGGTGCAGAAGGGTGAATGTGCCGACTGGGGCAGACTTCCAGACTTCACCCAGAAGACTGATAAACTTGGGCTGGGTTTCACCTCAGAAGGTCAGAGAGCTATGAGGAAAGCAAAGATCGGAAGACCTCCGGTATTTATTAAAAGTTCAGAAGTGAATGCTGTTGGGAATGAAGACGAAGTGGACGATGCTGAGTTTGATAGCTGGATCTACCCGGCAGCCGACGGCGGATCTAACAATTGGAGTGCAAAGGACAACTTATCTGTTTCTCTTGTTACTAAGTAATAAATTTCTTTGTTTTGTTATTTTGTAATAAACAATGATAAACTCTATGGCCCGGTGTCTTACCCGAGGCACCGTGGTTCTATTTGTGAGGGCATACAAACTGTCATTTCATATATCATGAATGAAAATCTTGGACGTTTTTCGCATTGCAAATATTGTGTTCCTTTTCTGTCTTTCTTTTCCTTTACATAATTTTCAAAAAAAAAAAAACAACTGTATTTACACACACACTCACTCATACAGGTTCCAATCCACTCTGGATCTCACTGATAACAACTCTGCTAATGCCAGTTATGACTTCGAAAATCCGATCAGCTTAGCCGAAGACGAAGGTGAAGATGATTGCGAAGTGCCTGGCGAGCTCGCAAGATTGTTGCTTCAGGAAGAGAGGGCAATTCAATCCCATGAAGAGCCAGTGGAAACCATAAACCTGGGTACTGAGGCAGATAGAAAAGAGGTAAAGATTGGTGCCAACCTAGAGCTCAGCGTGAAGCAACGGTTAACCAAGATGTTACATGACTATATGGAGATCTTTGCCTGGTCCTACGAAGACATGCCCGGGTTGGATACCGATATTGTTGTCCATCATTTGCCGACTAGGGAAGACTGCCCTCCAGTTAAACAAAAGGTTCGTCGGATGCGTCCAGAGATGTCCGAAAAGATTAAAGCCGAAGTCATGAAACAGTTTGATGCCGGTTTCCTTGCAGTGACTTGTTACCCTCAGTGGGTTGCTAACGTGGTGCCGGTACCTAAAAAGGACGGTAAGGTCAGAATGTGTGTTGATTATAGGGATCTGAACAGGGCCAGCCCCAAGGATGACTTCCCCTTACCTCACATTGATGTCCTTGTTGATAATACAGCTCAGCACAAAGTGTTCTCTTTCATGGATGGTTTTTCAGGTTACAATCAGATTAAGATGGCACCTGAAGACATGGAAAAGACTACATTTGTTACTCAGTGGGGCACCTTCTGTTACAAGGTCATGCCGTTCGGGTTAAAGAATGCTGGGGCAACCTACCAACGTGCCATGGTTGCCTTATTTCATGACATGATCCATCACGAGATAGAAGTGTATGTGGACGACATGATCGCTAGGTCCCAGACTGAGGAAGAGCATCTAGATCATCTACAGAAGTTGTTCGATCGGTTGAAACTGTACAAGCTGAGATTGAACCCGAACAAGTGCACCTTCGGGGTAAGATCGGGAAAGTTACTAGGCTTCGTGGTCAGTGATAAAGGTATTCAAGTGGACCCTGCTAAGGTCAAAGATATTCAAGAGATGCCAGTTCCTAGGACAGAGAAGGAAGTCAGAGGCTTTTTAGGACGTCTGAATTACATTGCTCGCTTCATCTCACATCTGACTGCTACCTGTGAGCCAATCTTCAAGCTGCTGAAGAAAGATCAGGTAATACGTTGGAACGATGAATGTCAGGCTGCTTTTGACAAAATCAAAGAGTATCTCCAAGAACCACCTATCCTTATGCCACCGGTTGAAGGGAGACCTCTGATCCTATATCTGACAGTGCTCGACAACTCAATGGGGTGTGTGCTGGGGCAGCATGACGAGTCTGGCCGAAAAGAGCATGCCATTTACTACCTTAGCAAAAAGTTTACCGACTGTGAGACCCGATACTCACTGCTTGAGAAAACTTGCTGCGCTTTGGTATGGGCTGCTCGCCGGCTGAGACAGTATATGCTGACTCACACTACCTTGTTGATCTCAAAAATGGATCCTATAAAGTACATATTCGAAAAACCTGCTCTGTCTGGGAGAATTGCAAGATGGCAAATGATCTTGACGGAATACGACATTCAGTACACAACCCAGAAAGCTATCAAGGGGAGTGTATTGGCAGACCACTTAGCTCATCAAGCTGTAGATGACTATCAATCAATGAACTTCGAGTTTCCGGATGAAAGCATTATGATAGTAACTGATTGTGAAGTACCTGGACCGGATGAAGGACCTGAGCCAGGATCCCGATGGTCTATGCACTTTGACGGAGCCTCCAATGCTTTGGGAAATGGTATCGGCGCCATCATCATATCCCCTCAAGGTACTCATACTCCACTCACTGCCCGGCTGTGTTTCAACTGTACCAACAACATGGCAGAGTATGAGGCGTGTATCATGGGTCTTCAAGCTGCGATCGACTTAAGGATCAAATTTCTAAGTGTCTTCGGAGATTCCTCTCTTGTGATCAATCAGATTAAAGGAGAGTGGGATACGAAACATCCAAACTTGATTCCTTACAGAGAATGTGTGTTGACCCTGATTCCCCACTTTACAGAGATAACCTTCGAGCACTTTCCAAGAGAAGAGAATCAGTTAGCGGACGCGTTAGCTACAATGTCTTCAATGTTCAAGGTCAAATGGGATAATGAGACTCCCCGGATCACCATCTGGAAACTGGACGAACCGGCATACTGTTGTGATCTCGAAACTGAATTGGTGACTGAGAAGCCTTGGTACCACGAAGTGAAGAGATATCTGGAAGCTCAGGAATACCCTGAAGGTGCATCTGTCAACGATAAGAAATTCCTGAGGAGGTTTGCAGCCAAGTTCTTCCTAAGCAACGGCATCTTGTACAAGAGAAACCATGATTCAACCTTACTGCGTTGTGTGGATAAGACCGAAGCAGAAAGAATCATGGAAGAGCTACATGAAGGGACCTTTGGTACGCATTCCAGTGGACACACTATGGCTAAGAAAATCATACGGGCAGGATATTACTGGTCCACAATGGAAGCTGACTGCTACCAACACTCCAGGACATGCCACAAGTGCCAGATCTATGCAGACAAGGTGCATGTTCCTCCGGTTCCCCTGAATGTTCTGACTACGCCTTGGCCGTTTGCAATGTGGGGCATAGATATGATTGGCGAGATCAAACCTACGGCATCCAACGGACATCGCTTCATTCTAGTGGCGATTGATTATTTCACGAAGTGGGTTGAGGCAGCATCCTATGTTACGGTAACCAAGACTGTTGTGGCACGGTTTATTCGGCACAATCTGATCTGTCGGTACGGTGTCCCTGAGCGGATTATTACAGACAACGGTACCAATCTGAACAATAAGATGATCGCTGAGCTCTACGAACAATTCAAGATACAGCACCACAATTCTTCTCCTTACAGACCGAAGATGAATGGGGCTGTAGAAGCAGCAAATAAGAACATCAAGAAGATCGTGCAGAAAATGACAGTGACGTATAAAGATTGGCACGAGATGTTACCGTTCGCTCTACATGGGTACCGTACCTCAGCTAGGACGTCAACCGGGGCAACTCCCTTCTCTCTGGTTTATGGCATGGAGGCAGTCTTGCCGATTGAAGTGCAAATTCCCTCTCTCCGGATAATGAAGGATGCAAATCTGAACGAAGATGATTGGATCCAGACACGACTTGATCAACTCAACCTCATTGACGAAAAGAGACTTGCTGCTATCTGTCATGGTCAGACATATCAAAAACGAATGATCAGGGCATTTAACAAAAAGGTCAGGCCGCAGGAATATCAAGTTGGGGATCTGGTTATCAAGAGAATCATCCTTCCTCAGAGAGATCCAAGGGGCAAATGGACCCCTACGTATGAAGGGCCATTTGTGGTTAAGCATGTGTTCTCAGGAGGAGCAATGATATTAACCAACATGGATGGTGACGACCTTCCTCACCCCGCCAATGCAGACATAGTTAAAAAATACTACGCATGAAAAAGGACCCGCTAGGCTGACATGCCTAGGCAAAAATTAGGGCTTCCCGTCGAACCAAAAGGGTTCGGGCAAAATGAAGGGATGAAAATGAAAAAATCTGTACACCCGGCAAGTCGAAAACCTGAAAAGGCGGCTTGGGCAAAAATGGGTATCCCGGTGGACTGAAAACCCGAAAGGGCGGTCCAGGCAAAAATTAGGGATAAAAGCGTAATACTATGTCTCATTGGATCACTTCGCATCCAGAATCCGGTATCTGCATCAAGCTCAAACGGCATCGATCAGTCAGCTTCACCCTCAACCAAGGTCATCAAGTGATGAGACGCTCGGAGTTATAAAGGCAATAGCAGAGTTGAAACCCAGTGGATCATTCATCTTTCACACAGCTGTTTTATTTTCTTTTGTACAAACTTGTATAAACTCTTTTGTTCGGCGACGTACCTCTTACTAGGACGTCAGCCTCTTGTACACAAAACGCCTATTCACAGGCCATTCAAAAATCAATAAAAATATATTTTTCAGTTAAACGTGCCAAGTGTTTTTCTTTTTTCTGTTTTGTTTTGCGAAGAACGTCCAAGGTTCAATTTGTGATATATGCATTGACAATAATTTGCTAACTCATAAATATTTGCATACGAAACAAAGGAATTAGTTGCAGGTGACACTAGAAACAGGGGCAATAAAGAGTTGTCTAAACAATCCAATTGTTCTATCCTCCAAGGTACCAAGGTAGGTTCAGCTAAAGAACACGACCAGTACATAGTAGTTCCCCAGAGAGTAAAACAATACACTCTTCTCCAAGCAAATCTCAAGGAAATTGAGTATCCTCCCGTAGATCTCAATACCTCCCCAGCAGTATACATATATTCTCAAACAAGCATCCCCGGCAGTCTTGGTCTAAAGATTGTTCCCCGGCGGTATCTCAATATTCAAAGGAATCACTTCCCCGCAGTCCAAAACTTCCCCAAAAAGTCCAATCCAGTTCCCCAGGAAGGTTGGAATCTATCTCCCCAAGCAGTAAGCTTACCCCCAGTAAATTCTGGAAGCTTATCCTCACAGAGCACGAACGCGTCGTCCGGCTTTATTTAAAGAGTTATTTCCTTAATAGGATATAACTGGGTTATCCTCAGCCAAAAGCCATGGAAAGAGCGTCGTCGACAAAGTCTTCTTACCCCAGCGAAGTCCGTCAACACTTCATACAACAACGGTATCCTCAGCAAGTCATTCTCAATAATTCAAGCAAAGCATCTCTATCCCCACAGAGTACCGCTTCCCTGCATAGTCACTAGAGTATCTTTTCTCCCCGCAGACTCTTCATTTGCCAAGTTTATTCCTCAACGGAGTTATCTTCTCCTACCGGTATTCTTGCAGTTATCATCCCCAGCGGAAGCAAAATCTATTCTTCAACGTCAGCCCAGGATACAACTTCCCGGCACCCGTCAAGGATTCACTTTCCTAGACGAAAACATACATAAAACTTCACATACATCATCATAGCATGCATAACGCACTGCATCATACAAGTCTCCTTTATGTTGAGAACATCATTGCTTGATCCATATCATGCATTGCATATGACTGACTTTTACCTTTCAGGAAAGATGCAGTTTAAAGTCTCAATCACATTTCAAGACCTTGACCGGTTCAGTTAAATCGACCCTAAGATTTTCCTGATGCTTATCCAGTCAAAGGCCTTCTCTGGTTCAGTCAGATCGACCCTAAGATCTCCCTGATGCTTATCCAGTTGAAGATATTCCAAGACCTTGTCCGGTTCAGGTAAATCGACCCTAAGATTTTCCTGATGCTTATCCAGTCAAAGGCCTTCTCTGGTTCAGTCAGATCGACCCTAAGATCTCCCTGATGCTTATCCAGTTGAAGATATTTCAAGACCTTGTCCGGTTCAGTTAAATCGACCCTAAGATTTTCCTGATGCTTATCCAGTCAAAGGCCTTCTCTGGTTCAGTCAGATCGACCCTAAGATCTCCCTGATGCTTATCCAGTTGAAGATATTTCAAGACCTTGTCCGGTTCAGTTAAATCGACTCTAAGATTTTCCTGATGCTTATCCAGTCAAAGGCCTTCTCTGGTTCAGTCAGATCGACCCTAAGATCTCCCTGATGCTTATCCAGTTGAAGATGTTTCAAGACCTAGACCGGTTCAGTCAAATCGACCCTAAGATTTTCCTGATGCTTATCCAGTCAAAGGCCTTCTCTGGTTCAGTCAGATCGACCCTAAGATCTCCCTGATGCTTATCCAGTTGAAGATATTCCAAGACCTTGTCCGGTTCAGTTAAATCGACCCTAAGATTTTCCTGATGCTTATCCAGTTAAAGGCCTCCTCTGGTTCAGTCAGATCGACCCTAAGATCTCCCTGATTCTTATCCCAGTAGAAGACACCCAAGATTTTTCTCAACGAGCGTTGTTGAAGTTAAAATCGCCCAAGGTTCTCTTACCATCCATGCTAAGGCAGTAACCATCCCTGGTTCATTCATCAGCGTTTGAAGCTCCAGACTCAGCTCCTGTAACCAGTCAGGACACATCTATACCAAGCATCTAAAATCAGCTTCTGCAACGTGTCAGGTACTCGTTTTCTCTTTTGCAGGTATGCAGGTTCTCGCTAAGGAATCTCCTACGCGATCAACATCCAGATGGCATCTATAAGCCCATCATCCTATCCAGCAATCTCCAAATGGCATCTATAAGCCCATTCCCCCCATCACTGCTACTATGTGAGCGCAAATTTCTGGGCACTCTAGTGTCCAATCATCTTCTACCCTCGGATTACGAAAGGCACGCCAGCCAATCTGCATCCTCAGGTCTAAGAAGATTGAACAGGGGCAACTGTTGTACCCCAAAATTTGCCCTCCCATATTCTTCAAGAAATTGCCCAGCCAAGTCACAAAATTCCCCAAGGGTTGCACAGTGCAAAGGCCTCCTAAACAGTCAAAATTAGGGTTTTGAATCTGATCAAGAAAAGGAAGTGTTCAAAGGCCCAATCAAGTCTCATATGCTTACAAACATGGTCAAGCATCCTCATATCAAGTTTCAAAGCATTCAGCTCAAAATTGCACAGTCAAAACCCTAAATTGCACTACAGTCAACTGTAGGGGCAAAATGGTCATTTGGCAGTCAAAAGTTCAAATTTTTGGTCAACATATCATTTTGAAGCCACAAACATCATTTGATCAATGCTTGATCATGATTCTCAAAATTTGGCTCAGAAATCATCAAAGATGCAAAAGTTGCTATATTTGGACAGCTGAAAAAGTCAACTGAAATTGACCAGGGCATAACTTTCACATGGATTATCAGAAAAATTCCATCCAAAGCTCATTTTGAAGAGGAAGACATTTACTACAACTCATCTTCATACTTCAAGTCCAAGAAATGCTCTCACAAAAAGTTATCAATTTCAACATTATAGGTCATTTTCAAAAGTCAACAAAAAGGGACTTTAAGTCAAAGGCCATAACTTGATATTGGTAAATCAAAATGACATGGGACCAAGGGCATTGGTTAAAGGACTCAAAGACCTTTCCAAAATGTCCAAGAACATGTGAAAAGCTTAAAAATTGAGCAAGTTATGCCTTGTGGAAGTTGGGAAATTTTTGGGAATTTTGAAAAGTCAACAATGGTTCAAATGACCCAAAATTGCTAATGGGCCCATTTTTCTTCCATGATTCATCATTCCAAGCCTATGCACGACCACTTGGCCCAAAGGGAAGTATTTTCTCATTTTTTAATTATTTATTTGAATTTATATTAATATTAATTCATTTAAATCATTTAAATATGTAGAAAATATAAACTTGACCTAAAAAAATCTTTTTATGCACATTCTAGACTCAAGATCTCGTGCTTAACCAATTATGGAAGGATTTGGTTTGATTTGAGTTGATTGAACAAAATTGCACATGAGAAAAGATATGTAAAGATTCTTAGAAAATCAAAGATGGAAAACAATGAATGCCTTGGATTTTATCAAGTTTTGTTGACCTAAAAGCTTGGCTACATATGCAGGATCACAAACCTAATTGCCTTACACAAAAAAGCTGCGCAAGAAGCTCTCTACAAACTTGAATTTTTTCCATAAAACACAAAATCTGATTTCAAGGTTACAGGTCGATTCCAACCCTAATACTCATTCCAAAGGCTTCCTTGTGAACTCCTGATCAAATTCCAATCAATATCAACTACCAAAACGCCCTGAATCGGTATCAAGAACTCGAACTGTGTCACAAAACTTTTGAAATCGCATATCACAATTCATACATCTTTTTGCATTTTGATTGATGAATTCTTGTTCAGTATGAAGTTTCCAAGCTAACCATACCAATTAATTTCATTTTTGTGCAATATAGGCGATTTTGCCATTGTTAAATGTTAGGGTTTGCAGGTTTCAAAATTGGGGTTTCCCAAACCAAGTAAAATTAGCCTTCCATACCATGATAGTCATACTCAGCAAGCATGGACAAAAAGGAAGCACTATTCGCGATGAATTTATGACCACCATAGCCCTATTCGCTATTTTCCCATAGCATGCTTAAAGCAACACGTTAAAACCGTTGCTATTGTGTTTTATTTTTCAGGTACGCGAGGAAGAAGAAGCCGTGGCAGCCAGTGATACGTTCATTTGAAATTTCGCGCGTTCCCTCCACTACGCGTTGGTTTTGCCTTTTGTTATTTATTCATTATAATATATTAATTGACATTTAGTGGCTCAGTTGGCAACACGTGATGCATACAACCTCCAAGACCTGGGTTCAAGTCCCAGGTCTGTGCAATTTCCATGCTATTTTTCATTAACCACTCCTATGTAGCACTCACACTAAGGATCATCATGCACGCTCAGGGATCAGCGCCCACGCGTCCTAGGAGATCCATCAAAGGGCTCAGAGTCAAGGTGTACCATGAATGCAAGTCAACGCGTTAGCACACAACTGGCAAAGTCAATGGATCCACTGCTTATTGGGCCTGATTTGCTGAACAACACCTCCATGTTGGGACTACACCCCCACCCTGGTTTGCTAGTTTTATTTATTTTTCTTATATTTATTTTTAATTATTATTTTACTTGTTTTGTTGCTTTAATTCAATAATTATTTTTTACAAAAAATATAAAAAAACATCATAAAATCAGCAAACGGCAAAAATATAATATTTATTTTATTTTAATTATTTTTTCTAAATAAATTAATATGTAATTATTTAGTTTAATTAGTTTACAACATTAATTCTTTTTTAATAAAAATCCAAAAAATGTAGAATTAGGTTTAATGAATTCTTTT
Source organism: Vicia faba (assembly GCA_948472305.1). Lineage (NCBI taxonomy): Eukaryota > Viridiplantae > Streptophyta > Magnoliopsida > Fabales > Fabaceae > Vicia > Vicia faba. Next base: position 150,548,493 of record OX451741.1, on the reverse strand, counting down.
TATTTCTATTTTTTTAATTTTTTCCCTTTTTACCATAATATTAGTATTTATTTATTTTCTATAATTAAATTTTGCATGTAAATCAACTTAGATTTAAATTAGGTTAAAACTTAATATTTTCATAATAAACTTAAAAGTGATTAGACTCAGGTTTAGTTTTTTTTTATTAATTCTTTTTTCATTAAATCTCAAAAAATACAAAAATACCAAAAACATTTAATTTTTAATTTTAATTTCCTATTAATTTTAATTTTTGCAAAAAGGGTTCAACGCCCATTGTTTTAATCATTTAATTTCGCGCATTTATTTTATGTTGTTTATTATAATTATGTAACTCTCCCAAAGCGTTGTAACATTTTATACTTTTCGCACTTTCATCTTATTGCTTTATTTACTTTCAGTCAAATCGGGTCCGGTTTAATTTTGGCGATGTGGACCCGCGCCTTTGTAGTAGCCTTAGATTTATTTTCCCGCAAATTTTATAACTGTTAAAAAGCATGAAAGAATGTATGGCCTTAAAAATAAAATCAAGCGTAGATCATAACAATCATGACAAGACAAAAATAACTGAACATGACACACAAATCACACACCACCCCTAGGGTACGCCTCACTGTTGCCTTTCGAAAGGTGATCGTCGAGTAGAGGACGTCTTAGCAAGTCCTCATGATCCGGGAACCTGGCATGAGGGTAGCTTCTAAGGTGTCTTCCCATTGCTCTGGTGATCACCATGTCCCGAAACTCGAATTGACCCGAACAACTCCAATAGTGGTGCTACCTATCTCTCAATGGTGGGATGGCATTACTTTAAAGGACATTTACACAGACGAATTCCTTAGGGTAGGTAGGTTCTCAAGGATACTTGCTCTAATCTTCAAAACAAAATACTTTTCACACCAACACATTTTCAAAAGCTTTCAAAGCAAACTTTTCAAACACTCTGACGTACGAGTCGATCTGAAATTTTTCAAAGAAACTTTTTTTAAACCCACATTAAAAAGCAAGCAAACAATTTTGAAAACACATTGAGCAAGTATCTAAGAGCCCATGGATAACCATGGATATAAAGGGTGATAATACCTTCCCTTTCTATAACCTACCTCCCGAACCGAGAGCAATCTCTTTAAGGAATTTTTCTGTGCTTTTGTCCTTTCCATTTGGAGAAAATAAAAGACGGTGGCGACTCTTGCTTCCGCGACATTTCGCGAACCAACGTTAAACAGTCAGTTCCAGATCCACCGATCACACATACGCGCACAAAAATAAAATCTTGCAACATAAAACTTGTAGCATTTTTTATCACGATTCCAATGATATAAAATTTGAAACCTAACTCTAAGAAACCAGGGAGAATTTCAGTGGCCCTAATTCCTGACCCTATTTTTTCAGCATGTTTAACAACCAAATACTCTTAGCTCAGTTAATATAAATGGAAAGTATGCATATGTACGGCTTCAGCAAGTTAAGGACTACATTTTTGCTTCACAAATCTAAGCTTAAGGATGCTTAAATAAAGAGATAGAACTTTGAAAAATACCTTGTTCAGTTGAGTTTGGATATGACAATATGGGGACTTTGAGTGAGGCCTGGAGATCGTGTGAGATTCCTTGAAGTTCCCTCAAGCTTTTCCAATGCTTAGCTGGCCTTGTAGATGCTTGAATCTCCCTGTAGAAGTCAACCTGCAAACCTCCAAAATGAAAATGGTGAAGCTTGAAACAGGGCACACAGTTGCAAGACAAAGGCCTGGACAATTTAGGTAGGATGTATGTAATGTGTTTGAAGCCTTGAAATAAGAAATGCACGAGCCAATATTGATTTGGCAAGGGTTCTACAGAAGATGCCCTGTTTGGGCAGAAAAATGTGATGTTGGTGTTTGAGAGTGTTTGGGATGCTATGGATTCGTGTATTGGCTTGTGACAAAGTTCTGAAGTTGTTTCAAATGATACAAAGTCTTGCCTTTAACAGATACACAAGTTGTCTTGACTTTTGCAAGTTTGCTTGCTTTTGAAGAAAGTTTACATGACCAATGCCAAAGGCCTGTATAGGCTTGCTTGTTAGCTGCATAGGGTTGGTGTACTTTGCCTGATATTCGTGGATCTTGTTTGTAACAAAAGATCAGGTCCATGGCTCAAGAATTGCAAAGTTGTAAAAAGCTAACTTTATGAAAGTAGTATTATGAACTTTATGCCATAAATGGATTAATTCATTGTGCAATGCTTCAAAAGTCAGAACAAGACCATTATCCATCGAGTTTGCATTAAATTATGGAGTGTATAAGGGATTAGGACCTGTAATGCAAGGTAAAAGCATGTTTGAAACTGATTTGCAACTTGTAACATTGTGAAAATGCCTTGAACAAAAGTGATAAATTGCCATTTTCCTTTCTTCGATTCTCCCTAACCATAAATGATCTTGGAGAGTTCTTGGACATTTTGGAAAGCTTGTAAATGATATACAATCCATAATTGAAATTCAACTTGAGATACCTCCTGGAACTAGGTGAAAAGTTGCCATGAAGTTAGGTCAAAAACCTGCCTAAACTAGGGCAAAATTTCACTTAGTTAAAAAGTTTATGGACCCCTATTCACGAAATCATAACTTGAGATCCAAGAATCTTTTGGAAAACTTTGTGAATAAAAGTTGTATATTTCATGGAGGACTACAACTTTCATGTTGGAAGTTTTCTTTGAATCCAATTGCATCATGGTGAAAGAGTTGTGGAAAGTTGGGAGAAAATAAGAAATTTCCATAACTTAGAAAAAATTCTAAGTTATGAAAAATTTCAAATTAAAACCCTAATTTGTAATTTTAGGTTTCTTGATCAACAAGTTTCACATTTTGACATATCTTGATGAATTATGACCCTTGGCACTTTATTTTGACCAAAAAGTCAAAGTTTGACTTTTCAGTGTACATTTGATTTTTGATCAGTTGACTGCAAAATTCATCTGTCAATCCTATGCATTTGAGATATTTTGAACCATGTGATTAGGTCAAGATGATTCCATTGAGTCTTTGAAATCATGTTTGAACCCAATTGGCCATTGGCTAGGTCAAAAATCAGAAATTGCCCCTTCTCAATCAAAACCTTAATTTTGACCATTTTGCCCTTTTGATGATCTGATCAAATTTCTTGAAGAGTTGTGGTCCAAACTTGATAAAATGGTACATAGGAGCCTAGAATGTTGTTTTGGATAAAAAATTATGAAGTTTGACTATAAATTGGCCATGGTTGACTTTTTCCCTAATACAACTGATTTTTAGGTCAACTGTCCAATTGACTGGGAAAAAATGTGATTTTAGGCTTGAAACTTGACATGGGAAATCTTAGGGGTCCAAGATGGTATATGAAAGTCACATGAGGCATTTATGGTCCAAAAATCCTTGTGCAAACTCAAACCCTAATTTCAGGTCATCAGTGCAAGATGTAGTCTTGAGCTGAGCAAACCCTAATCCTGTCTAGAGTCCAAGAAGTCTTGTGAGGAAAATCTTGATAAATGAGAGGGAAAATTTTGGGGTACAACAGCTGCCCCTGTTCAATCTTCTTGAACCTGAAGAGTTAGATTGGCGAGTTTTTCCGTTCGTGACTCGAAGGTAAAAGATGATTGGACACCAGAGTGCCCATAAATTTGCACTCGTCAAAGTATGGTTGAGGGAATGGGCTTTAAGATGACATTTGGAGAAGTGAAAAAAATCTTGTTGGAGATGGGCTTGTAGATGCCATCCAAGAATGTTTGTTGAGTTATAAGTTGTAAGTCAGAAGAATGAGTATCAGAATAGTGTCCGTGTCTGGAACGTATCTGAACTGTATCTGGAGACTGAATCTGTATGAGCAAGGGAATAACAGCCGTGTATGGAGCGTATACGAGCTGTAACTAAACTTGAATCTGAATGAATAACGGAATGACTTCCGTGTCTGGAGTGTATCTGTATTGTATCTGAGTCTGAAGTCTGAATAAGAGACAGAATGACAATCGTGTCTGGAGCATCTCTGAGCCGGGGAAAATCAGAATAAGTGACAGAATGGCAACTGTATCTGGAGCGTATCTGGACTAGAATCTGAATAAGTAGCAGAATGACTTTCGTGTTTGGAGTGTATCTAGACTTGAATCTTGACTTGAAATCTTGAATAAGTATCAGAATGACTTCCGTGTCTGGAGTGTATCTGAACTGTATCTGAAATCTGAACCTGAATGAGCAATAAAATGACTTTTGCGTCTGGAATGTATCTGTAATGTATCTGAAGTTGAGATCTGAATAAGTAACGAAATGACTTCCGTGTCTGGAGTGTATCCATACTGTATCTGAAATCTTCGAACATTGTCAAAAGTAGTTGTTAATCTTATCCTGAAAAGGGTAAAATGTTAGTTGAAACACAAAGTTATGTTTCATGAAATGTATGATGCAATAAATGTGTTTTGTCAATGTTTAAGATATATGTAATGTATGCGCATGTAAGCTGATTCGATGTTTTGCTGAAGAAAATAAATCCTTGACTGCTGCCGGGGAAAATAAATCCTTGACCGCTGCTGGAGATTAAAAATCTTTGTTTGTTGAGGATGAGAAATCCTTGGCGACTGTTGGGGATAATAAATCCTTAGTGACTTTACTGGGGATATGGGGATCCTTCAAGTCTTGAAATTGGAATATTGACAAAATCTGTTGTGAGAGTAATGCCAAATACTATTTGAGAACTTTGATGACATCTGCGGGGAATTAAGAATGAGAATCTTCATTCCGGCGACCTTACTGGGGAATAGTAAAACTCTGTGGGGAAGAAGACTTACTACTGGGGAGTAGGTCTAGGAGTTTGGGTTGTATGCCAATCTACTGGGGAATCAACCTAGGTTGGGGAGAGTCAAAAGTTAGTTGTTATCTGGTTGATTCTCAGATTTCAAGACAACTTACTGGGGAATTTGGAGAAACTGGATGGTCTCCACTGGGGATTGATAGTTGGAAATCTTGACTCGACTGGGGAGGAAGGTTTCATCTCTGCTGGGGATCTGTAACTTAAAGTTTTTGGCTCCGCTGGGGATTGGGAGTTTGAAAACTTAACTCTGATGAAGATTAAGGGTTTGAAATTATAACTCCGCTGGGGATCTGTATTTCAAGGTTTCAGCTCCGCTGGGGATCTAGATGATGTACTGTAGGGATTTCTCCTGGAATAGCCTAAAGACGTTTTCCTATCCTTTCAGTCTGTCAGTAATTGTTCTTTTTCATCCTGTTTATTTGTAAACAGTAATTATGTTCAAATGCATATGTTCATCAATGAATCATTGGACGTTTTTGCAAATAAAAACACAAGTGTAAAAAGAAAAAGACAAAAGGTTTTTGTACTTTAAAGAGATATCTTTGTATTTACTTTGAATAAGTATTTGTGTACAAAGGAGACAGACATCCTAGTAAGAGGATGGTGTCATAAAAAATGAGAAAAATTTTATACAAAGAAAGATAGCTATGTGTAAAAATCCCACGGGGTTCCCATTCCGCTATAGCCTTCGTAACTCCGAATATCTTGTCCATTCGTTACTTCGTACGAAGATGATTGGATTATTTAGAAGCTTCATGTTTGTTTGTGAAGAGATTGTCCTTAAAGTGATCCGACGAGACATAGTCATACGCTTTAATTTCCTAACTTTTGCCTGGACCGCCCTTTCGGGTTTTCAGTCCACCGGGAAACCCTTTTTTGCCCAAGTCGCCCTTTCGGGTTTTCAACTTGCCGGGTGTACATATTTTTTTTATTTATCCCTAATTTTTTCCTGAACCGCCCTTTCGGGTTTTCGATTCACCGGGATGCCATTTTTTTGCCTAGGTGTGTCAACCTAGTGGGTCCTTTTATGCGTAGTATCTTTTGACTATGTCTGCATTCGCAGGGTGCGGCAGGTCATCACCGTCCATGGTGGTTAATATCATTTCCCCACCAGAAAAGATATTCTTGATTACAAATGGTCCTTCATAAGTAGGAGTCCATTTTCCCCTGGGATCACTTTGTGGCAAGATGATGCGCTTGATCACTAGATCTCCAACTTGATACACTTGTCGTCTGACTTTCTTGTTGAAAGCCTTGATCATCCGTTTTTGATACGTCTGACCATGACAAACAGCAGTAAGTCTCTTTTCGTCAATTAAGTTTAACTGATCAAGCCAGGTCTGAATCCAATCGTCTTCACTCAAACGAGCATCCTTCATGATTCTCAAGGAGGGAATGTGAACCTCGATAGGCAAGACAACTTCCATGCCATAAACTAAAGAATAGGGTGTTTCCCCAGTTGATGTGCGTGCCGTGGTACGATACCCGTGGAGAGCAAACGGTAACATTTCATGCCAATCCTTGTAGGTGACTGTCATCTTTTGTATGATCTTCTTGATATTTTTGTTCGCAGCTTCGACAACACCATTCATCTTTGGCCGATAGGGATATGAATTATGATGTTGAATCTTGAACTGCTCGCACAGGGCGGTGATCATAGTATTGTTAAGGTTTGTACCGTTATAAGTGATAATCCTTTCGGGGATACCGTACCGGCAAATAAGATTCTGTTTGATGAAGCGGGTAACAACATTCTTAGTAACGGATGCGAAGGAAGCTGCTTCGACCCACTTGGTGAAGTAGTCAATGGCCACCAGAATGAAACGGTGTCCATTGGATGATGTAGGCTTGATCTCTCCAATCATGTCGATTCCCCACATAGCGAACGACCAAGGAGCTGTTAAGACATTTAGAGTAACTGGAGGCACGTGTACCTTATCTGCATAGATTTTACACTTATGGCATGTACGGGAGTGCTGATAGCAGTCTGCTTCTATGGTAGACCAGTAGTAGCCTGCCTGTAGAATCTTCTTAGCCATCATATGCCCGCTAGAGTGAGTGCCAAATATACCTTCATGCAATTCAGCCATAATCCTTTCAGCTTCAATCTTGTCCACACAACAGAGCAAAATAGAATCATGATTGCGCTTGTACATGATGACATTGCTTAGTATCCCACTCTCCTTTGATCTGATTGACGACCAAAGCCGAGTCCCCAAACACAATCAAAGATTTGATTCCCAAGTCTATGGCAGCCTTGAGTCCAAAGATGCAAGCTTCATACTCTGCCATGTTGTTCGTACAGTTGAAGCAAAGTCGGGCAGTGAAAAGAGTATGGCAACCTTCTGGGGAGATGAGTACCGCGCCGATACCGTTTCCAAGTGCATTGGCGTCCCCATCAAAGTACGGGGTCCATCGGGATCCTTGTTCAGATCCATCATATGGTCTGAAATCTTCAATGTTGTCCAATGTCATGATGTCTTCGTCTGGGAAGTCGAACTTCATGGATTGGTAATCTTCTACAGCTTGATGGGCTAGATGACCAGCTGTCACACTCCCCTTTATAGCTTTTTGGGTTGTGTACTGTATATCGTATTCCTTTAGGATCATCTGCCATCTAGCTATCCTTCTGGACAAAGCAGGCTTCTCAAAGATGTACTTTATCGGATCCATCTTAGATATCATCAAAGTGGTATGAGTCAACATGTATTGCCTTAGCCGGCGAGCAGCCCATACCAAAGCGCAACAAGTTTTCTCTAGCAGTGAATATCTTGTTTCACAGTCGGTAAACTTTTTTCTAAGGTAATAAATGGCATGCTCTTTTCGGCCATACTCGTCATGTTGGCCCAGTATGCACCCCATTGAATTCTCTAGGATGGTCAGATACATGATTAGCGGTCTTCCTTCGACGGGTGGCATCAAGATAGGAGGTTCTAGCAAATACTCCTTGATTTTATCGAAAGAAACTTGATAGTCATCATTCCATTTAATTACCTGATCTTTCTTCAACAACTTGAAGATTGGTTCACAGGTAGATGTTAGGTGAGAAATGAACCTTGCAGTGTAGTTTAGGCGTCCCAAGAAACCTCTGACCTCCTTCTCAGTGCGAGGAGCAGGCATTTCTTGTATAGCTTTGACTTTGGCAGAATCAACCTCGATGCCTTTGTTGCTGACAATGAAACCTAGAAGTTTACCGGACCGGACTCCGAAGGTACACTTGTTTGGATTCAATCTGAGCTTGTACTCCTTCAACCTGACAAACAACTTTTGCAAGTGATCAAGGTGTTCTTCTTCAGTTTGTGATCAGGCTATCATGTCATCTACGTAGACTTCTATCTCATGATGTATCATATCATGAAACAAAGCTACCATGGCACGTTGATAGGTTGCCCTGACATTCTTCAGTCTGAATGGCATCACTCTGTAGCAGAACGTACCCCACTGTGAAAAAAGTAGTTTTCTCCATGTCTTCAGGTGCCATTTTGATCTGGTTATAGCCTGAGAATCCGTCCATGAAAGAAAATACTTTATGCTGAGCTGTGTTGTCAACCAGGATGTCAATGTGCGGAAGTGGAAAGTCATCTTTAGGGCTGGCCCTGTTTAAATCTCTATAATCCACTCACATTATCACTTTGCCATCCTTCTTAGGCACGGGCACAATGTTAAAAACCCATTGTGGATAGGAAGTAACAGCCAGAAATCCAACATTGAACTGTTTCATAACTTCGGCTTTGATCTTCTCTGACATGTCAGGTCTCATGCGGCGGACTTTTTGCTTAACTGGTGGACAATCTTCTCTTGTGGGTAGACGGTGTATCATAATGTCTGTATCGAGTCCCGACATGTCTTCGTATGACCAGGCAAAGATCTCAACATATTCATGTAACAGCTGAATTAGGCGCGCTTTGACACTCGGCTCTAGGTTGGCACCCACTCTTATTTCTTTCTTGTCTTCCTCAGTTCCCAAGTTGATTGTATCCAAATGCTCTTCATAAGGCAAAATTGCTCTTTCCTCTTGTTGCAGTAATCTGGCCAATTCCCCTGGCAACTCACAATCTTCCTCACCTTCGTATTCGGCTTGGTAGATCATATCTTCAGAGTCACTGAAGGCTATAGCAGTATCGTTACCCATGGGTTCCGGAGTGGAAGGGTACCTGCATTTGTGAGTGTGGGTGTGTGTAAGGGCATAGCCATCTTAAAACAACAAAATGTAAAAGAAAGATAATGAGCACAAAAGGTTTTAATATGAAAAGCGTCCATGATTCATTAAAATGACATATAAAATGAAGATAAGAACCCTTACAAATGGACCTATGTGCCTCGGGTAAGACACAAGGTTGAAAAAGTATGAATTGTTTGTGAATTATTACAGATCCAACAGAAATGGAAAAGATAAATTACTGATTTATGAAAGTAATCAGAACAAAGTCTTTTGCTTCCCAGTTGCACAGTCCTCCGCCAACAGTAGGAAAAATCCAGCCTTCCAAGCTACCCTCTTCTTCACTGTCCTCTAGTGCATTAACCCCTTGATGGCTGATCTTCACAGGTGGCCCTCCGGCACGGGTGCGGCGCACGGCCTTCTAAGCAGTTGAGGTGAACCCCAAGCCGAGTTTGTCTGATTTGAAAGGAAAGTTGGGAAGCTGCCCCAGATAGTGGATCCTCCTTCTTCCACTACCGCCCTTGCATCTTTTAGAGAAGACATATGAGGTACAGGTCTTATGATTACAGGAGTCGAAGATACCGCTTTGGTTGCTGCTATTTCAGGAGAAACTTCTTCAAAATGTTGGAAAGGGGTCTTTATGAATTCGCCATCTAACTCCACATAACGGAAGGAATTCAGATGACTAATCATATATTCCTCTTCCCCATGGACAGTTATGATTTTCTCTTGGACGGGGTATTTGAGCATTTGATGTAAGGTGGACGTGACAACTCCGACATTGTGAATCCAGGGGCGTCCCAACAGAAAAGAGTAGGAAGGACGGATGTCCATCATGTAGAATGTTGAATTGAACGTCTGGGTACCCACCTTGATCGGGATGTCCACCTCTCCATGGACCATCCTTTTAGAGCCGTCAAACGCTCTTAAAATGATGTTGCTGGGTTTTAGGGTTAAGCCTTCACAATCCAATCTATACAAGGCTTTCTTTGGCAAGACATTTAATGATGACCCAGTATCAACCAAAACATGAGCTAGGGTGGTTCCCCTACACTCCACCGAGACATGTAGTGCATCATTATGTTTTCTCCCTTTGGAGGTCAAGTCAGTATCGGAGAAACCCAAGCCATTTTCAGCTGTCAGACTGGATACACACTCTTGGAATTGATCAGCTGAAGACTCTTGCGGCACGTGCGCTGTCTTCAAAAACTTGACCAAAGATTTAGTATGTGCCTCAGAGCATAGCAACAGGGCTAACATAGATATTTTGGAGGGGGTCTGCCCCAGTTGTTCAACAACATCATAATCACTTTTCTTAATGATCCTCAGAATCTCTTCCATCTCTTTCTGGGATGTTTCAGGAATGACTAGTGACTGAGCCTTCTTCAAGACAGGCTCCTCTTGAACATTCTTTCCTTTTTTCTCAGCAGCGGAAACAGGGATGGGAGTTGCATTGTCATTGTTGGCGGGTACACTGGCCGGTGTAATCACTGGTACAACTGTAATCTTTGGAACGGGTCCAGAGACTGCCTTTGGTGGCGCAATCTCTGGAGAGAAAATTCTTCCACTACGAGTAATTTTTCTTGTGCCAGCAATGTTACTAATGTCAGAATTGTCTTCTTCAGAGCTCTCATCTTCGGCAGTCTATTCAATCTGTTTGACACCATGGTAGTAGATTTCTCCACCATAGTTCCATGGTACCATTTTATCTCATTTGTATGGGGCAGGCCCAGGCCCAAGCATTGTTATCTTCAATGGAGTAGTCATATGAGCGGATGTAATCCTAACGGGTTTTTTAGGAACCCTGGAAGGATTAGCGTATATGGTTATTATTGAAACTTCTGGAACTGGAATGGGTGAGACAGGAGCTTTCTCAAACAAAATTTCCTTGTTATAAATCAATTGTTGGATTCCTTTCTTCAATAGAGGACAGTCAAATGGTGAGGACAGGAAAGTATGGCAATCTTTGTCACAACCTGGGAACACCCCAGCTTTTAACAAATTCAACTTGATGGTTAGGAGAGGAGTTAACAGTTCATCCACAGTAGAAACAAATAGATCTTCTTCCACAACATTGGCATTATGTCCATGCCTAGGCATTGGAGTGGAGATAACATTTGGTTTTTCAGGAGCTTCAAATTCAACTTCCTTTGCGTCGATCAGATCTTGGATCTTGTTCTTCAGAGCCCAACAATTGTTGGTGTCGTGCCCTGCACTTTCAGAGTGGTAAGCACACCTGGCATTCGGATGGTAATGTGGAGATGAATTATTAGGATTTTTAGGGGCCTCTTTCAGCATGGCCAAATTCAACTTCAAAAGATGTGGTAGGACTTGAGTAGGAGTCATGTTTGTCTTGGTAAATTGCCTTACAGGCCTTTCCACCCTTTGCTGGTTATTCCTCGGCTGATCATTTCTAGGCTGATTGTTTCTTGGCTGGTCTGATGCAGACTTTTGAATCAGAACAGCCCCCACAGTTGGTCGACGCTCGGTTCTTCCCTGATTCCTCTGAGCATAGACAACAGACACTTCTTTCTTTCCCGTGAAGGGCTTTTTGGCAGCAGCAGAGGTAGACGCGTCTTTCTGAATTTTCCCGCTTCTAATACCGGCTTCTATCCTCTCACCAATTAGAATCAACTCAGTGAAACCTGCAGAGGAGCTTCCAATCAGGTGATTAAAGAAAGGACCCGACAGAGTCCCCAAGAACATGTCCACTAGCTCCCTTTCAGATAATGGTGGTTGTACCCTTCCGGCTAAATCCCTCCACTTCTGGGCGTAGTCTTTGAAGCCCTCATTGGACACCATAGCCATACCCTGGAGTTGAGTACGGGTTGGTGCCAAGTCGGTGTTGTATTGATACTGTTTATAGAAGGCGGCTGCCAAATCCTCCCAATTATGGACATCAGACCTCTCCAACTGGTAGAACCAATCAAGCTACGTTCCTGACAAACTGTCTTGGAAAAAGTGGACCCACAGGTCTTTGTGAGAAGAATGTGGTTGAATTTTACTGACATAGGATCTGAGGTGCATTTTTGGGCAAGACACCCCATCATACTTAGCAAACATTGGCACCTTAAACTTAGGAGGGATTACAATTCCAGAAACCAACCCTAACTCCTCAAAGTCTAGCCCCGGTACTCTCTGTATCTCCATAGCAGCTAGACGTTCTTCCAAGTTCTTGTATTTGTCATCGGCTAGAGGGTACTGCTATTCAGAATAGTCTTCATCCTCTTCTTCCTCAGCTTCAGATTCAGATGGCAATGCAGTTCCTTTTCCCTTTCCTTCCCCCTCTTCAGATGTTGATGGGAATTCCAAAGTCCGTATGGCTTGTCCTTCAAGCCTTCTGCCCAAGATAGCCACACCAGCTCTCTTCTTCTTCTTTTTCTCTTTCTCCTTTTCTAGTAGAGTCTTGAGCTCCTCCTGCCCCTTAGCCAAGGTCAAGAGTATCTGTTGAAATTGTGAATTCTGAGCTTGTAAATCTTTGACTGTTTGTTTAATATCCATCTTGCTGAAATAAACAACAGAGAGACGAGGAAACTTGGTGTGAAGACCTGTTTATGCATATGATGAATGATATGTATTCATGTAATGCTTTCAAGGATTCAAAAATTCAAATTTGTTTTAAACAAAAAAGAAACACACGTCATTTTAATAAGATAGAATTTGTTAGTACATCAATGCCCCTTGGGCAAAATAATACAAAATTCTAAGGTAAAAAGACGTTGCACATTCTCTTTGGTGCAATGTAGGTGTTGAGAGTCTGCTATTCGTGAAGTTGACGAGTGAGTTCCAAAACCTTCTTCTCGCTTGCGTAGAATTGGGCTTCAAAAGTATCGTGTTCTCCCTTGAGTTGTATCCAACTCCTTTGCAGATCTTCGAGTGATGTTGGCATGTCAGGATGTAGGAGGGTGTATGGAACCTCTCCTTCCATAACAGGCTCTATAATCACAGGGAGAATGGAGGGGTAAGGCATCATAAGACTTTGGGCGCGGGTTCGTACCCACTTAAGGTAAGGCTCAAGGGGGATGGAAATCTTGTGTCCCAAGGTCTTACTGTCTACCTTGTTGGGCATCCTCCAAGCTCGGATGAACCTTTGTCAAAGTCCTTGGTCCTCGTTGTTGAAGTCAAAAACCAAGTCTGGAATCAGCATATCATGTGGGCCATCCCTTCGGGCATAACCAAACTGTCTCAGAGCCAAGCAGGGGTTGTAGGTGATGCCTCCCCTAATGCCAAGTATAAGGACATTAGGTAATTCCCCACAATGGTCGACGATAATAACATTCTCTTTGGATCGAGAACACCAATGAATATCTGAATGTGTAAGAGTCATCAATCGTTGTGACCATCTCAAACCTTGCTCATTCTTCAAGACTGATTGGGGAAGATGAGAAATAAACCATCTTTCCAGTAGAGGAGTGCAACACATGAGAACACCTCTTTTCCTCATTGTTCGAGTGTGAAAAGAGTGGAGGATATCCCCAAGCAATGCAGGCACCAAGTTGTGAGTCATGAAGATTTTGACAGCACTCACATCTATGAGTTGGTCAGGATTTGGGAACAAGACCATCCCATAGATGAGAAGAGCTACAATCTCCTCAAAAGCTTGTAAGTCCAAGGAATTCCAGCAGCTTTGGGCCTTCTCAAACAAGATCTTTGCCAAGAAGCCTTTGACACCACTTCTAGTTTCCCAATGGGCTGTGACATCAGATGAGTGCAAGTGCAGGTCTTGAGCAATCTCTTCTGGCTTTGGATCTCTTTTCGTACTATTGAAAGGTAGTTGATTGAGAATAGGGGTCCTCAAGAGTTGAGAAAATTCCTGCAAAGTGGGCACAAGCTGGTAGTCAGGAAATGTGAAGCAGTGATGCAAAGGGTCAAAGAACTGGAAAAGAACTTTCATCATGTCTTCCTCTGTGTTGGAAGTGACTAAGTTGAGAAGACGACCATGCCTCTCGGTGAATGGAGAATTCTCAGGAATCCTTGAAGCTAGCTCCTTGAGTTGTGGAGGAATTCTTACAAGGTTGACTTGGATAGTTTTCCTGCGAAGTAAATCCATAACCTACAAAACAGGAACAAAGATGAAATTCCAAAATCCTTGAAATGGTTAGTGGATGCAAATGATGCTCATGATGTCCATGATGTTATGCACAAGTATATATGTACAAGAAAATCACACAAGTTCCTAGTTTAGGCTTGCATGGGGTTTCATAGGTAAGTACCCTCTTGAAGTTTAGTTGGCTCAACCTGTCCTAGAAATAGTAACCGGGTTCTAAGGAGCTCAATATCAATGAATTATTTTCTTGTTCATTGTTTCAATTCCTCCTATTTACTGGCGACCGAAATATTCCAAGGAACCAACCCTCAATGAGTGTAGTATCGAGTATCTACCAACTTCAGACTGCACCAAAGCCGGTCATCTCACTACATCCTAAAAGGCCAAGTTGGTCAAGTAAAGGTTCTAAAAGTTCGTTAGTGCTTCATGACATTACTCAGCGGCCCCGTATTCTCTTTGATTGACTCAAAGGCTACCGGTACCCACAAATATGTCACACTAACATAGCTATTGCTTAGACTGTGTCGGTATATCCTGCACAGTTTCCACAACGTATTGCTATTTACCTATGAATGTTTCCCAAATCCGGGTAGAGGATTCAAACCCAAACAATAGAACCAAAGTGTAAAGCAATCAAGTCAAGCAAGATAAGCATGTAAAGTTGATCTAAAACCCTAAGGTAACCCCACTTTTATAATTCATTCCCCAGCAGAGTCGCCAATTCTGTGATACGGTGGGAGAACTGACTTGAGGTTTTGCGTTTGCAAATGTTGCGGTTAGCAAGAGTCGCCACCAAATTTTATTTTATCCAAAAGGAAAGGTCAAAAAGCACAGGAAAGACCTTTGAGATGTTTTCTTGAGTTCGGGGGGTAGATTATGAAAAGGGAAGGTGCTAGCATCCTTTTCATCCATGGTTTTCCATGGGCTCTTAGTTACTTGTTTTAGATCACTTGCTTTGATTTTCCAATTGTTTGAAATGGTGCTTTGTGTGGTTTTGAAAGTATTTTGAAAAGAGGCCTTTGTTTAGGTAACCTTTGTAATGATTCTTGTTTGTAAGAATGTATACAAAGATGTTTGTCTTTTGAAAAATGTTTCAATGTTTTGAAAGTTGTTTGGAAATTGTTTTTGAAATGTGTGTTTGTTTGAAAATAGAAAGGATTGTTTGCAAATTTGATCAAGTAACTAAAAGCATTCTACCTACTCAAAAGTCTTTCCTACACATTTTTATTCCTTTGATATTGTTGATTTACCATTGCATTTGGTAAACAACCCTATCTTTGGATGTTAAACGGGACGGGCGTGGGTCATTGTATGACCACGATAGCAATGGTTCCAAGTATCTTGGTATTTTGAGGGACTAAGATCATCTTTGTTTAGGCAACCTTTTGATAGCGTCATCGAGGGACTATGATCTTTTGTTTTGTTTGATTTTGCCAAGATACCTAGTATGCATACCATGGCCATTTTTAAGGCAACAAAGTGGATGAAACCCTAGGGGTACTTGTGTGCAATGTGTTGTCATTTTTCATGCATTTTTATCTTGTATTAGGTCATGTATATTTGTTTGATTTTTGTCTTATCATACAAACCCTAATTTACTAAACATGTATATAATGCGATAAATTGCGTAAAGTAAATCTAAACTATTACAACAATATTATGGGAGGGGGATACAAGTTTTTGAATAGGAAATATTGCTCAAAATAAAACCCTAATTTACTATTACAAGCCAATTGAATTTATTGTACAAATAAATAAATAAACAATTATTTAAATATGCAATAAAAATGTAAATATGAAAAAAATGTTTTGTAAGTGTTTTATGTATGAGAAAATAAAATTTTCTAAATCCTAAAAATAAGAAAAAATAATATTATTATTTTTGAAAGGGGAAACCCTAATTTTGTTTTAAAAGAAAATATTGTTTTTTAATATTCTTTTATTCACTTTTGTTCAAGAAAAATAATAATAATATTATGTATAAATATTAGAAATTAAATATGTGTGAAAATAAAGTTTTTGTGTGAAAAATAATAAAATAAAAATGTATAATATTTTTATTAAAAGTTTTTATGAATAAATAAGAAAATAAGCTCTATTTATTAAAATAAAATTATTTTACATGTGAAAAAAATAATAAAAATAAAATAAAATTGCAAAAAATTAAGAAAATTATTTTTGTGATTTTTAATGTTCAGAAAAATAAATGCAAGTCAAAAATATAAAATATGCAAGAAAATATGCAAAAATATAAAAATAATCAAAGGGGGTGCAGATAGGAAACAAGGGGGTGTGGAAAGTAGCAGGCCCAAGACGCCAGGCCCAGCCAGCCTTCGTCCCTGACCTTCAGCCAACGTCTAAACGTGCGCTTCTGTGCTTCAACCTGTAACTCTTACATACGTGCATAAAAACAAAATCTTGCAACATAAAACTTGTAGCATTTTTTATCACGATTCCAATGATATAAGATTTGAAACCTAACTCTAAGAAACCAGGGAGAATTTCAGTGGCCCTAATTCCTGACCTAATTTTTTCAGCATGTTCAACAACCAAATACTCTTAGCTCAATTAATATAAATGGAAAGTATGCATATGTACGACTTAAGCATGTTAAGGACTACATTTTTGCTTCACAAATCTAAGCTTAAGGATGCCTAAATAAGGAGATAGAACTTTGAAAAATACCTTGTTCAGTTGAGTTTGGATATGGCAATGTGGGGACTTTGAGTGAGGCCTGAAGATCGTGTGAGCTTCCTTGAAGTTCCCTCAAGCTTTTCCAATGCTTAGCTGGCCTTGTAGATGCTTGAATCTCCCTGTAGAAGTCAACCTGCAAACCTCCAAAATGAAAATGGTGAAGCTTGAAACAGGGCACACAGTTGCAAGACAAAGGCCTGGACAATTTAGGTAGGATGTATGTAATGTGTTTGAAGCCTTGAAACAAGAAACGCACGAGCCAATATTGATTTGGCAAGGGTTCTCCAGAAGATGCCCTATTTGGGCATAAAAATGTGATGTTGGTGTTTGAGAGTATTTGGGATGCTATGGATTCGTGTATTGGCTTGTGACAAAGTTCTGAAGTTGTTTCAAATGATACAAAGTCTTGCCTTTAACAGATATATAAGTTGTCTTGACTTTTGCAAGTTTGCTTGCTTTTGAAGAAAGTTGACATGACCAATGCCAAAGGCCTGTACAGGCTTGCTTGTTAGCTGCATAGGGTTTATGTACTTTGCCTGATGTTCGTGGATCTTGTTTGTAACAAAAGATCAGGTCCATGGCTCAAGATTTTCAAAGTTGTAAAAAGCTAACTTTATGAAAGTAGTATTATGAACTTTATGCCATAAATGGATTAATTCATTGTGCAATGCTTCAAAAGTCAGAACAAGACCATTATCCATTGAGTTTGCATTAAATTATGGAGTGTAGAAAGGGATTAGGACCTGTAATGCAAGGTACAAGCATGTTTGAAACTGATTTGCAACTTGTAACATTGTGAAAATGCCTTGAACAAAAGTGATAAATTTCCATTTTCCTTTCTTCGATTCTCCCTAACCATAAATGATCTTGGAGAGTTCTTGGACATTTTGGAAAGCTTGTAACATGATCTACAATCTATATTTGAAATTAAACTTGAGATACCTCCTGGAACTAGGTGAAAAGTTGCCATGAAGTTAGGTCAAAAACCTGCCTAAACTAGGGCAAAATTTCACTAAGTTAAAAAGTTTATGGACCCCTATTCACAAAATCATAACTTGAGATCCAAGAATCTTTTGGGAAAACTTTGTGAATAAAAGTTGTATATTTCATGGAGGACTACAACTTTCATGTTGGAAGTTTTCTTTGAATCCAATTGCATCATGGTGAAAGAGTTGTGGAAAGTTGGGAGAAAATAAGAAATTTCCATAACTTAGAAAAAATTCTAAGTTATGAAAAATTTCAAATTAAAACCCTAATTTGTAATTTTAGGTTTGTTGATCAACAAGTTTCACATTTTGACATATCTTGATAAATTATGACCCTTGGCACTTGATTTTGACCAAAAAGTCAAAGTTTGACTTTTCACTGTACATTTGATTTTTGATCAGTTGACTGCAAAATTCATCTGTCAATCCTATGCATTTGAGATCTTTTGAACCATGTGATTAGGTCAAGATGATGCCATTGAGTCTTTGAAATCATGTTTGAACCCAATTGGCCATTGGCTAGGTCAAAAATCAGAAATTGCCCTTTCTCAGTCAAAACCCTAATTTTGACCATTTTGACCTTTTGAGGATTTGATCAAATTTCTTGAGAAGTTGTGGTCCAAACTTGATCAAATGGTACATAGGATCCTAGAATGTTGTTGTGGATCAAAAATTATGAAGGTTGACTGTAAATTGGCCATGGTTGACTTTTTCCCCAATACAACTGATTTTTAGGTCAATTGTCCAATTGACTGGGCAAAAATGTGATTTTAGGCTTGAAACTTGACATGGGCAATCTTAGGGGTCCAAGATGGTATATGAAAGTAACATGAATCATTTATGGTCCAAAAATCCTTGTGCAAACTCAAACCCTAATTTCAGGTCATCAGTGCAAGATGTAGTCTTAAGCTGAGCAAACCCTAATCCTGTCTGGAGTCCAAGAAGTCTTGTGAGGAAAATCTTGATAAATGAGAGGGAAAATTTTGGGGTACAACACTAGGCAATAGTATTTTCGTTTGGTTTTCTTGTTTGCATTTACTGTTTTTGAATAAATTATCCTCATGATTAATTGACATATTATCTTAGAGTTTTTGTGTTTTTCCACATAATTATCTTTTTTTATGATAACAAAAAGGGGGAGAAGTATAATAATTTTGATGAACCTAAAGAAATTAAAAACTCATCATAATAATAGAATGATATAAAATGATATACATTTAACCACTAACGCGTGCTTGTCTGTTTGATGATTAACCGAGGAACTCTAAACAAGTTCACTAGGCATTCTAAGACATGTCAAAATGAAAGAACTCTGTTAAAGTTCTTAAGAACTGATTGTTCATATATTAAAATATGTATACTCATTGAACATATGTTCAAGAATCAAATAGACCTAATATTGTTCAAAAGTTGAGAACTTTCTGAAAGTTAAAGTTGTCTTGATTTTGGTATCATAATGTTCAGAAGACGTATCATATCTGATAATGTGATAATCAGAACATAAGAAGCAAAAGAAGAAGCATATGTCTTCCATAAGAATAGATAAAATCATAAGTTAAAGACTGTCTGAAATTCCTGAAGTCAAAACTCTCAAGATCTTGATATCTGATCTATTGGAACCAGTGGGAGTTTTACTCTAATGGTTCAGAGTTAGGATATTCGATCTTTATAAAGTCATTAACTCGGGGGAGTATCAGAAAAAGGATAAGTATTTCTTACCCTTTTAATTTCACTGATTATGATTAAATGTACAAAATTGTATCATCAATATACATAGTTTTGTCATCATCAAAAATGGGGAGATCGTAAGAACAAGATTCCGTTGTGCAATATCATCTGAGTTTTGATGATAACAAATGATTATGATTGTATGAACAATTTTGATATACTAATGTTTGTTATTGTTGAGTATTTAACAAATAGGTTCTGCTTCTGATGGATGGCGTGGCCAAGACATAAGAAGAAGAAATGATTCCGCTTCTACGATACACAAGTTCTGTTGAACAGTAACAACACACTCCAGAAGGCTTTGAAATGTAAACCCCGATATTTGTCCTAAGAAACCAGTCAAAAGATCTGAAGATAAAAGTTGTTACTTATGTCAAGATGATGAAGACTCAAGCTTCTAAAGACAACGTGTTCTAAGGAAACCAGTCAGAAGATCTGAAGACAAAAGTTGTTACTTACATCCAGATGCTGAAGACTCACATTTCTATAAGACAGTATGTTTCAAGAAAAAAAGTTAGAAGATCAGAAGACGAAGTTTCTACTGAAGTCCAGATACTAAAAACTTAGTTTCTAAAAGACAACTTGTTGCAAAGAATAAAAAGTTAAAAGATCTAAAGATGACATTTCTAACTGAAGTCCAGATGATGAAGACTTTGTGTTTCTAATAACAAGGTTCTGAAGATAAGGATTCTTAAAGAATATAGTGCTAAAGATTCTAAAGACAAAAGGTATGAAGATTCCAAAGACTTGAAGTTCTAAATGTCCAAGGTTATCTACAAACATGTTCTGAATACCAAGTGCCGAAGACTCTAAAGACGCAGTTCTTAAGACTCTGAAGACTTGAAGCTCTTCTGATCTAAAAGTTCGCTACAACGGGTTATCACGACCAACTGCTGAAGAATATGAAGACGCGGTTCTGAAGACTCTAAAGACTTGAAGTTCTGGAGACCTCATGTTATGTTCCCGCTTCTAATCTCATGCTCGCAGAAGCCTCTAAAGTGCAGAAGGAAAGAATATAACGGTAACATAGTACAATAATATACAGTATGAAAAGCTTTAGGCCACTACCTTTCCACTAACTTAAAGTATGGAAGAGATAAGGATGTCATAGTACTATTTGTAACGACTCTTTTTCAAATATCCAACGACTCTATTTTTTCTTGGCTATATAAGAAAAGAATCGTATGTTTAAAACTGTTGGTTGATATGTTGTTGATTGGTTAGCTAGTTGCTTAACACATAATGCGGAACAAGCTAAATAATGATGAGCTTACCATAAGATGCTTGGTTGGGTGCTAAAAGCTGCAAGTTGCAAGTCACAGCTTGTTGATGTTCAAGTGAAAAAAAGAAAAGTTATCATTATTAGAACACAACCAAAACAAAGCTATCATCCACTATAACAATATGAATAACTCTACAAGATGTTCTTAAATTTACTAATCATATACATCTTGGAAGAATCATGAAAATGCAAGGCGTTGTTGCTTTTATCTTGCTTAATAAAGAAAGAAGATAAAGATGAAGAATTCTTCAAGATGCAATTCAAATCATCAATCATATACATCTTGATAGAATTATGAAGAAGCAATGAGTTGTTGTTCATAGCTTTCTCAACAAAAAAGGTGAAGTCAAGAAGACTACAAGATGCTGCACTTAATTTAGATTAGATTCGTCTTTGTAGAAATATGTAAAACACAAGAGTTATTGCTCAGTGTGATACGGTGGGAGAACTGACTTGGGATTTTGTGTTTGTGTTCGCAAATGTTGCGGTTTAGCAAGAGTCGCCACCGACTTTTTATTTTATCCTAAGGAAAGGTCAAAAAGCACAGGAAAGACCTTTGAGATGTTTTCGTGGGTTCGGGGGGTAGATTATGAAAAGGGAAGGTGCTAGCACCCTTTTCATCCATGGTTATCCATGGGCTCTTAGTTACTTGTTTTAGATCACTTTCCTTTGCTTTTCAATTGTTTGAAATGGTTCTTTGTGTGTGGTTTTGAAAATGTTTTGAAAAAGATGCCTTGTATAGGCAACCTTTGTAACAATTCTTGTTTGAATGTTTTACAAAGGTGTTTGTCTTTTTGAAAAGATGTTTCAATGTTTTTGAAAGTTTGTTTTGAAATTATTTTTTGAAGTTGTGTTGTGGAGTCTGTTTTGAAAAATGGCAAGGATGTTTTGCAAGTTTGGTCAAGTAACTAATAGGTATCTACCCTATTTTACTCAAAGATATTTCTTATGTTTTAACCCTTTTAACAGTGTTGTTTCACCATTGTGTTTGATGAACAACCTTGCGTTAGGATGTTGAACGGGACGGGCGTGGGACGTTTGTATAGTCATAGAAGGCAACATATGGGACGTTTTAGCAATGTCGTTTTAGGGACTAGATCGTTTACCGAAGGCAACATCGAGGGTCATCGAGGGACTACGATCTTTTATCGAGGGTCTTTGCTAAAACGCCCATGCTCGAGGGACATGACTATTTTCCGAGGCAACAAGTGAGATTACCCTAAGGGTGCATGTATGCAAAGTGTGTTTTATTGCATGCATTTGTTCTTTGATTAGAGGTTGTCTACTTGTTGGTTTTATCTTGCCATACACACCTATTTACTAGCATTTGTACAAAGTAAATAAAATGCAGAAAGATAAAATCCTACGCTATTACAACCATATCGAAAGGCATAAAATATAAAGGCAAAAATAAAATAAAAGCAAGAAAAATGAAGGTCTTTCGATTGGGGCAGAAAACCCTTCGATTCTGCACTTTCTGGCTTTCTTCGATTTGGCCTGAAAAAGGGTGAAGGCATGACTTTCGACTGAGGCCTCACGGTCAGCATGTTGTGCCTTTCGATTGGGACCAGTGGGACAGCATGTTGTGCCTTTCGACTAGGCCTGGAACCAGTATAAGATGCAATCTGCCTTTCTGCCTCCTTCGATTGGGCCTGGAGTCAGTGAGGAAGCCTGAGGCTTCGTTTCATATTCCTGTTTCCTGTTTATTTCGTTTGAGATATTAAATAGCAACATGGCCTAAGGCCATGCTATCATTACCTCAGGGCCAGGTTAGTTCTTAAAGCATCTGTAACCAACCAAAGAACCAAACCAAAAGGAGAAGTAATAAAAACAGACTAAAGGGTGGAAACGAAAAGGTAACAAACACTACGTATATATTTGAAACGAAAAGGAAGCTTATTTACATGTTATGCTAGAAATGAAGGGTTCAAGGTTAAGAATGACTTACCTTGCTTGAGGCTGGAACGTGTGCTAGGCCTTTAAGTGGTTTCCTTGAATGCTTCTGGATTCAAAGGGAGGAACCAGGGTTATGTCTTTGATACTGGATTCGAAAGAGAAGAACAAGTGTGAGGTTCTTCCTACTGGATTCGAAGGGTAACAAGGTATAGGGATGTTTCAGATTCTATGGGGATAAGTGTTTGGATTCTGGGTATGTATTTGATGAGTGTTTAAGTGTTTGAGAAAATTTGGTGTTTTTGAGAATTTTCTGAAGATTCGTTCGCCTGGCCAAAAGATCCTCCCTTAGCTTTGCATAAATTCCTCTATTTATAGAGAAAGAATGGACATGTCTTCAGCATCCAGCCTTGCAAAATAATAAAATAATAGGTAACGTGACATTACATGTGGGGGGCCTGTTGGCAGCAGCAACAGTGGGGTGCAGAAGATGTGACTTAGGCCTCTGACGTTGCTTGTGCCTTGACCGAATTCAGTTTGAAAGCTGCTTTTTTGATAAAGGTACTTTCTATGAAAAGAAAGAGTATGTAGCCTTTAACCCAGAATAGTAGTATCTAAAAGACAAAGTTTAAAACCTTTGTACAAGCTTCTGACTATGTTAAGATTTGGATGCAACACAGCCTGGCAAACGAGATTTGGTCTTGAGTCAAATGCACGAGTGAGATCGAAGCACACCTGTTTGAAGGAATCCTTTGCCTCAGTCGAAGCTTGTGGTCGAAACAAGCTAACTCGAAGGAAGCTATTGCCCAATCGAAAGCTCATGCTCGAAGGAAGCATATTGCCCAATCGAAACCTGGGTCGAAGCAAACATATTTCCCAATCGAAAGTCCGTGTTCGAAGGAAGCTTAGAGTTCAACATGAAGGACATATCCAAGTTGCATTCGAAAGAGGCTTTTGCTAAAAACGAAGGATGTAATCCAAGTTGCATTCGAAGGAGGCTCTTGCTCAACTGAAGTTTTCATCCAGACACACAGAGGTGAGTTCCCAAACGAAGACTTGCCTTGCAGGGGGGTACATGTGACCAGTAGGTCATGGCCTTCGATTGCAAGCATGCAGGCAGCAATCTTGTCCAGTCGAAGCAGGCTTGTAGGCAACAAAATGTCCAGATTCAAAAGAGGCATACATGAGGCAAAATGTCCAGATTCGAAAGAGGCATACAAGAGGCAAAGAATCCAAATTCGAAAGAGGCATACATGAGGCAAAATGTCCAGATTCGAAAGAGGCACGCTAGTAGCCATTTTGAGCAATCGAAGGAGGCCAAGAGTTAATCGAAAGAGCTGAATCGAAAACACTTGTTTTTATCCAAATTTGCCAAAATATTAATTTTATCTGTTTTCCCCCTTTTTGACAGTTTCCTTTTGGTATTGGAAAATCCCAATGCACTTGTTTAAGCTTGAACCTTGAAATCCTTGTAAGAAAAGCCTTGAGAATTGAGAGGGCAAATTTTGGGGTACAACAGCTGTCCCTGTTCAATCTTCTTACACCTGAGGAGTTAGATTGGTAATTCTGCCATTCGTGACTTGAAGGTGAAAGATGATTGAACACTAGGGTGCCCAGAAATTTGCACTCGGTGATGTGATGATTGGGATAATGGGCTTAGAGATGCCATTTGGAGAGGTGATAGAATCCTGTTGGAGATGGGCTTGTAGATGCCATCCAAGAATTCCTGTTGAATTGTAATTTTATAAGTTGAAAGAAGGAACCTGTGTAGGGTTTCCTGATGATGAGTCTGTGTAAAACTGCATCTTGGAAGGAAGGAACCTGTGTAGGGTTTCCTGATGATGAGTCCGTGTGAAACTGCATCTCGGAAGGAAAGAACCTGTGTAGGGTTGCCTGATGATGAGTCCGTGTGAAACTGCATCTTGGAAGAAAGGAACCTGTGTAGGGTTGCTTTATGATGAGTCTGTGTGAAAATGCATCTTGGAAGGAAGGAACCCGTGAAGGATTGCCTGATGATGAGTCCGTGTGAAACTGCATCTTGGAAGGAAGGAACCTGTGTAGGATTTCCTGATGATGAGTCCGTGTGAAACTGCATCTTAGAAGGAAGGAACCTATGTAGGGTTGCTTGATGATGAGTCCGTGTGAAACTGCATCTTGGAAGGAAGGAACCTGTGTAGGGTTGCCTGATGATGAGTCCGTGTGAAACTACATCTTGAAAGGAAGGAACCTGTGTAGGGTTGCTTGATGATGAGTCCGTGTGAAACTGCATCTTGGAAGGAAGGAACCTGTGTAGGGTTGCTTGATGATGAGTTCGTGTGAAACTGCATCTTGGAAGGAAGGAACCTGTGTAGGGTTGCTTGATGATGAGTCCGTGTGAAACTGCATCTTGGTAGGAAGGAACCTGTGTAGGATTGCCTGATGATGAGTCCGTGTGAAACTGCATCTTGGAAGGAAGGAACCTGTGTAGGGTTGCTTGATGATGAGTCAGTGTGAAACTGCATCTTGGAAGGAAAGAACCTGTGTAGGGTTGCTTGATGATGAGTCCGTGTGAAACTGCATCTTGGAAGGAAGGAACCTGTGTAGGATTGCCTGATGATGAGTCCGTGTGAAACTGCATCTTGGAAATGAGAAGGAACCAGTGTAGGGTTGCCTGATGATGAGTCTGTGTAAAACTACATCTAAATTTGAGAAGGAACCGGTGTAGGGTTGCCTGATGATGAGTCCGTGTAAAACTTCATCTAGAATTGAGGAGGAACCGGTGTAGGGTTGCTTCATGATGAGTTCGTGTAAAACTGCATCTGAATTTGAGAAGGAACCGGTGTAGGGTTGCCTGATGATGAGTCCGTATAAAACTTCATATGAAATTGAGAAGGAACCTGTGTAGGGTTGCCTGATGATGAGTCAGTGTAAAACTTCATCTTGGAAAGAGAAGGAATCGGTGTAGGGTTGCCTTATGATTAGTCCGTGTAAAACTTCATCTTGGAAAGAGAAGGAACCAGTGTAGGGTTGCTTCATGATGAGTCCGTGTAAAACTGCATCTTGGAAAGAGAAGGAACCGGTGTAGGGTTGCTTCATGACGAGTCTGTGAAAAACTGCATCTTGGAAAGAGAAGGAACCAGTGTAGGGTTGCTTCATGATGGTCAAGTAGATAATTGTCCTGTCTAGTTTCAGGTATTAATCTGGAACTTGAAAAGGTTGATGGTAGCCATCTGTTGATTGACCTTTTTCTAAAAAAGGTAAAACGTTAGTTGTATGCAATGTCATGATGTATGAAATGCACGATGTCATGATGTTCTCAAAGTAAATGAGATTGTGTTGTATGCACTTATCATGTATGTAAATAGGATGTATGAAATGCGAAATGTTAATGAATGTACTTTTGCCTGGGAAAATAAATCCTTGACAAATGCTGGGGAGTCGTTAAATCCTGGACTGCTGTTGAAGAGTATGTGTGTCTTCAAACTTTGCTTAGAATATTTCCAATGGATTCCTGTTTTGTTGTTTGAGGAGAACTCCGCTGGGGGAAGTTGAAAACTCTATGGGGAGTATGTTTATTTCTGCTTGGGAAAAGAGTTTAGGAGTCTTAGTCATCCGTTGCTCTACTGGGGAGTCGAAGTTGAACTGATATCTGGTCGGGTCCAGGTTTCACAGTAACTTGCTGGGGATTGTAGAGTAGTCTACTGGGGAAGAGGAGTAGTGTTCCTTTGATTTGTAGTAGTCGAAGAGGCAAAATCAAGCTGGGGAATCCTAGTGTTGTTGGGGAAATAAACCCTGTCGTCAGTCCGCTAGAGAGGTGACATCTTCGTTAGGGGAAGTCCTCGAGGATTCTTGAGGTTGATTCAGCTGGGGAAAGGGGGTCAGAGATTATACTCTTGCTGGGGAATCATCCTATGAGAAGGGCTTTGGGGAGACTTGTCATTTCCCCTAGTAGCGAATGTTTGTGGCATTGCCAAAAAGTTTGATTGTACGCAACCCTTTGTTGGGATTGACGCTCAATGTCCCAAGTGATGGAGATGGAGACCTGCCCCTGGTTACTCTGCAATTCTTGAGAGAATTCTTGGAATCTTGACTGGACTGCCCCAGGTGTGCTGGATAGTGACATGTTAAGTCCCCCTGTTGATAGGAGATTCGTCAATGGAAGTGTCATCCTTCTTGAAGTGATTTTATCCACTGAGAGAGCTTTTGTTCACTGAATATTCATTGTGTGAATTTCTCTGCTGTCAAACAAATAGCCAAATGCAAACAGTGATATTCAAGTAATGCAAAGTTTATGCTTGTCTTGAAGTTTTGAAAAATGTGTTTTTTTTTAGCAGAAAACTTTTTATAAGACAAATTCAACACAAGATTTAGGGCTAAGCCTTACAGGAGTCAGGACACCTTTTGTAACAGTATGCTTTCGAACTAACCCATGCTTCAGTTAGGACTTTTGAAGGTTTGTAACGTGGCTTGGTTCACGGTTTAAGAAACAAAGGATAAAGGCTCAAAGTATATTTGTACCCACCCGCTCTTCGTGATGTTCTTCAATCCTAAACTCAGTTAATTGTGCGTTTGAACTCCAATTGAGTATGGAATAACGTTTTGGTGATGGTTCAGACAAGTTAAGTTTGTCGGAAGGCAGTCATCATTTGCAACATTTTTCATGTTGTTGAGGATTTGTAGTGTCCTCTTTTTTTTATTTGTTATCCCTAACTTTTGCCTGACTGTTCCTGTTTTCGAGATTACAGTAAGCGGGATGCCCCAACTTTCTTAAGCCTCCTTTGTAGGTTTTGGCTTAGTGGGCTTTTTTTTTTGAGAGAGATAATGACTGCCTATGAGATAAGGAACCACCACTGTCTTTTGATTCCAGAGGAATGCTTTTGATGTCGTTCGTTGTATTACGAACTGAGAGTTTGCGACTTCAATGTGTATCTTTTGACTTAACTGAGAGACTACCCTGCCCCAGGTTTAAATTAAAGGTTTCAAATTTGTGTTTAAAACATAAAACTTCTACTTCTTTGGCTCGAAGGGGTTGGCTAGGGATTATCTTCCTTATAACTCCAGTGTTTAGGATTTGAAAGAAACGCCTGTACATCGTCAGCAAGGTTTGTTCAAAAGCATAGTATATGAGATTATGGCATTGTTTCGTCATCCTCCCTCTAACGGCTTGTAACTTTTAGCAAGAGTTGAATGTCATAAAGAAAGCATAATTATAGTGAAAATGAAAGGATGAATTAAAGACAAACATATGCAATGCATTAATGAAACAGAGTTTGACATTAATAGATAATTGTTTAAATAACAAAAGAAATTACAACTTGAAAATTCAAATGAAACAAAGATGCTCTCAATGATTCGTCAAAGGAGCAGTGATTATGCTAGAGTCTCCGGAGGGTCAAACTCGATCTCCTTGGCATCAATCATGTCTTGGACCTTGTTCTTCAGAGCCCAACAATTGTTTGTATCATGTCCAGGACTATCAGAATGGTATGCACACCTTTCATAGGGATGATAGGTAGAAGCAGAAGTATTTGGGTTCCGGAGAGGAGCCTTTAATGTAATTAGCCCTGTCTTCAACAAGTGTTGTAGCACCTGAGCTAACGACATGCCAATCCTGGTAAATTGTCTCCTAGGTGCAACCTTCTTGTGCTGATTCTTTTGTTGTTGTTGGCGAGGTTGTTGCTGGGCTTGTGACCCTGAAACAAGTTGAGGAGCTTTTCCCTTGTCTTCTTGTCTCAAAGGGGGTTGACTGATGACTCGATCTTCAACCCAGGATGTTTGCCCCACTTGGTTGTCTCGAAGCAGTTTGTTGACGAGAACCCTGAGCTCTTCTTGTCTTTGAGCCAAGTCCTGGATGAGAGCCATCTGGCCCACCAGCTGTCCCATCATTTGGATCTTCATTGTTGCCAACTCAATCTGAAGTTCTTCCAACTGATCATTCCTGACACTGCATGAATTCCACAAGACCATGTCCCTTGTGAGGAGAGCTTTCACTTCTTCTTGCCCCTGGGACAGGTTCAAGAACATTTCTTGAAGTTGAGAGTTTTGAGCCTGGATGCCCTTGACAGTCTGCTCTAGAGCCATCTCTACTGAAATAAACAGTAGGAGAATAAGGAAACCTGAAAAGGAAAACCTGTTATGATGCAATGCATGATATGTGGATGCATGCTTTCAAGAATCTCACGGGGTAAACACAAGAAAATGTTAGAGGTTGAACTTCGATCAACATCTTTGATTGGATAACTTTGTATCGGTGGATGTCTTTCCACGAGAATCAAGCTCACCATGTCAAGTGGGTCATAGCCCCTGATTCAAGTTGTTGCACTTGATCTTTGACGGCGTTTGTTTAGAGGAAAATGAAACCTCTTGCCTTTTGGTAGACGTCTGGTTCAACGTGCCCCTGTATTAAAAGACCCTCGAGATCCTTAAAATGGTTATTGAAAATGCTATGGTATGATGTTATGATGTTATGTACATGTATGCAAAAGTAAGCAAGTGTATATACAGGTAATCATGTTCACACAAAGCAGACAAGTCCTTAGGTTTAGGCTTGCATGGGGTTTGTAGGTAAGTACCCTCTTGAAGTTAGTTGGCTCAACCTGTCCTAAAATAGAAACCGGGTTCTAAGGAGCTCAATATCATTGGATTGTTTTCTATGTTCATTGTTTTGGTTTAGCCACTTGACTGGCGACCAAAATATTCCAAGAAAACAATCCTCAATGAGTGTAGTATCGAGTATCTACCAACTTCGGACTGCACCAAAGCCGGTTATCTCACTACCCCTAATGAAAGGCCAAGATGGTCAAGTAAGGTTCTAGTTCATTAGTGCTTAGTGACATCACTCAGCGGCCCCGTATTCTCTTTGATTGACTCAAAGGCTACCGGTACTCACAAATATGTCGCACTAACATAGCTACTGCTTCAACCATGTCGGTATACCCTACACAATTCCCTCACAGTTTATTGCTATTTACCTAAAAAGGTGCCCCCAAATCCGGGTGTAGGATTTACAACAAACCCAAACAAGGAACCCAAAAAGTAAAGTAATCAAAGCAATCAAAGCAAGCATGTAAATGTGATCTAACACCCTAAGGTAACCCCACTTTTAGAATTAATTCCCCAGCAGAGTCGCCAGTTCTGTGATACGGTGGGAGAACTGACTTGGGATTTTGCGTTTGTGTTTGCAAATGTTGCGGTTTAGCAAGAGTCGCCACCGACTTTTTATTTTATCCTAAGGAAAGGCCAAAAAGCACATGAAAGACCTTTGAGATGTTTTCGTGGGTTTGGGGGGTAGATTATGAAAAGGGAAGGTGCTAGCACCCTTTTCATCGATGGTTATCCATGGGCTCTTAGTTACTTGTTTTATATCACTTGCCTTTGCTTTTCAATTGTTTGAAATGGTGCTTTGTGTGTGGTTT
The DNA here is from genome assembly GCA_948472305.1 of Vicia faba. Lineage (NCBI taxonomy): Eukaryota > Viridiplantae > Streptophyta > Magnoliopsida > Fabales > Fabaceae > Vicia > Vicia faba. Next base: position 150,518,500 of record OX451741.1, on the reverse strand, counting down.
TGAAAATGTTTTGAAAAAGATGCCTTGTCTAGGCAACCTTTGTAACAATTCTTGTTTGAATGTTTTACAAAGGTGTTTGTCTTTTTGAAAAGATGTTTCAATGTTTTTGAAAGTTTGTTTTGAAATTATTTTTTGAAGTTGTGTTGTGGAGTGTGTTTTGAAAAATGGCAAGGATGTTTTGCAAGTTTGGTCAAGTAACTAAGAGGTATCTACCCTATTTTACTCAAAGATCTTTCTTATGTTTTAACCCTTTTAACAGTGTTGTTTCACCATTGTGTTTGATGAACAACCTTGCGTTAGGATGTTGAACGGGACGGGCGTGTGACGTTTGTATAGTCATAAAAGGCAACATATGGGACATTTTAGCAATGTCGTTTTAGGGACTAGATCGATTACCGAAGGCAACATCGAGGGTCATCGAGGGACTACGATCTTTTATCGAGGGTCTTTGCTAAAATGCCCATGCTCGAGGGACATGACTATTTTCCGAGGCAACAAGTGAGATTACCCTAAGGGTGCATGTGTGCAAAGTGTGTTTTATTGCATGCATTTGTTCTTTGATTAGAGGTTGTCTACTTGTTGGTTTTATCTTGCCATACACACCTATTTACTAGCATTTGTACAAAGTAAATAAAATGAAGAAAGATAAAATCCTACGCTATTACAACCATATCGAAAGGCATAAAATATAAAGGAAAAAATAAAATAAAAGCAAGAAAAATGAAGGTCTTTCGATTGCGGCAGAAAACCCTTCGATTCTGCACTTTCTGGCTCTCTTCGATTTGGCCTGAAAAAGGGTGAAGGCATGACTTTCGACTGAGGCCTCACGGTCATCATGTTGTGCCTTTCGATTGGGACCAGTGGGACAGCATGTTGTGCCTTTCGACTAGGCCTGGAACCAGTATAAGATGCAATCTGCCTTTCTGCCTCCTTCGATTGGGCCTGGAGTCAGTGAGGAAGCCCGAGGCTTCATTTCATATTCCTGTTTCCTGTTTATTTCGTTTGAGAGATTAAATAGCAACATGGCCTAAGGCCATGCTATCATTACCTCAGGGCCAGGTTAGTTCTTAAAGCATCTATAACCAACCAAAGAACCAAACCAAAAGGAGAAGTAATAAAAACAGACTAAAGGGTGGAAACGAAAAGGTAACAAACACTACGTATATATTTGAAACGAAAAGGAAGCTTATTTACATGTTATGCTAGAAATGAAGGGTTCAAGGTTAAGAATGACTTACCTTGCTTGAGGCTGGAACGTGTGATGGGCCTTTAAGTGGTTTCCTTGAATGCTTCTGGATTCAAAGGGAGGAACCAGGGGTTATGTCTTTGATACTGGATTCGAAAGAGAAGAACAAGTGTGAGGTTCTTCCTACTGGATTCGAAGGGTAACAAGGTATAGGGATGTTTCATATTCTAAGGGGATAAGTGTTTAGATTCTGGGTATGTATTTGATGAGTGTTTAAGTGTTTGAGAAAATTTGGTGTTTTTGAGAATTTTCTGAAGATTCGTTCGCCTGGCCAAAAGATCCTCCCTTAGCTTTGCATAAATTCCTCTATTTATAGAGAAAGAACGGACATGTCTTCAACAGCCAGCCTTGCAAAATAATAAAATAATAGGTAACGTAACAGTACATGTGGGGGGCCTGTTGGCAGCAGCAGCAGTGGGGTGCAGAAGATGTGACTTAGGCCTCTGACGTTGCTTGTGCTAAGACCGAATTCAGTTTGAAAGCTACTTTTGTGATAAAGGTACTTTCTATGAAAAGAAAGAGTATGTAGCCTTTAACCCAAAATAGTAGTATCTAAAAGACAAAGTTTAAAACCTTTGTACAAGCTTCTGACTATGTTAAGATTTGGACGCAACACAGCCTGGCAAACGAGATTCGGTCTTGAGTCAAATGCACGAGTGAGATCGAAGCACACCTGTTTGAAGGAAGCCTTTGCCTCAGTCGAAGCTTGTGGTCGAAACAAGCTAACTCGAAGGAAGCTATTGCCCAATCGAAAGCTCATGCTCGAAGGAAGCATATTGCCCAATTGAAACCTAGGTCGAAGCAAACATATCTCCCAATCGAAAGTCCGTGTTCGAAGGAAGCTTAGATTTCAACACGAAGGACATATCCAAGTTGCATTCGAAAGAGGCTTTTGCTAAAAACGAAGGATGTAATCCAAGTTGCATTCAAAGGAGGCTCTTGCTCAACTGAAGTTTTCATCCAGACACACAGAAGGTGAGTGCCCAAACGAAGACTTGCCTTGCAGGGGGGTACATGTGACCAGTAGGTCATGGCCTTCGATTGCAAGCATGCAGGCAGCAATCTTGTCCAGTCGAAGCAGGCTTGTAGGCAACAAAATGTCCAGATTCGAAAGAGGCATACATGAGGCAAAATGTCCAGATTCGAAAGAGGCATACAGGAGGCAAAAAGTCCAGATTCGAAAGAGGCATACATGAGGCAAAATGTCCAGATTCGAAAGAGGCACGCTGTAGCCATTTTGAGCAATCGAAGGAGGCCAAGAGTCAATCGAAAGAGCTGAATCGAAAAACACTTGTTTTTATCCAAATTTGCCAAAATATTAATTTTATTTGTTTTCCCCCTTTTTGACAGTTTCCTTTTGGTATTGGAAAATCCCAATGCACTTGTTTAAGCTTAAACCTTGAAATCCTTGTAAGAAAAGCCTTGAGAATTGAGAGGGCAAATTTTGGGGTACAACACTCAGGTTGTGTTATTTCTTAAGATCTTCATGTAAATTATTTGTGCACAAGGGTTGTTGTCAGAATTGTTTCTAACAATAAGTACTTAAATTAGAATTAATCTTCACTCATATAATCTCAAGAAAAAACATTTTTAGAATTGTCGGCACCTCAAGTGATAGAGTGAAGATCAGAAGACTTGAGAAGAATTTGGCTGTAGCCATCGTAGATGAAATCCTGGTAGTGGATTCTATTGGGTCAATGGTAGTCATATCTAAAAAGGGACTGAGTGAAGGCCAACCTTCTGAGATCACTGATGGATATCATTGGAAGGAAATACTGATAGGATATTCTGGAGAATCGGATTCTGTTGGGTCAATGAACATTATATTTGGTTTAGATCACTGAACATTTCATTGGATGTTAGTCACCGGCGGTTTGTTAGAACATAGTTTGATTTTACAACCCTTGGTTAGAGTTTTGATGATAACAAATACAAAGAATAAATAAATACAAAGAACAAATATGCACCTTAAAAATATGTTTTATGTATGCAGAAGTTCTGATCAGATCAGCATCAGAAGATAAGCCATAAGTGTTACACGCTGAAGCAATCAGATCATACGCTGAAGATTGGTGACCAGAACCTGCGCTTAATTATAGTAAACTCTGATTCTGAACAAGATCATATCAAACCAAGTCATCAATATTCTGAAGCGTCATCAGCAGTAAGGAAAAAAGATTCTTAAGCATTACTAAACATTCAAGACAGCATCAATTCCAATGACTTCCTTCAGACAGGATCTTCTCCAAAAGGAAAGTGTGTTAATGACATTAAACATGCTTTATGATCAACGTCATTACACTGCCTATATAAACGAGACAGCTTTCAAAATGAAGCACATACGTACACACAACAATTTTCCAGATCACCACTCACGCATATTCAAGCTTCAAGCAAATTCATTCTTTATTCTAAGCTATAAACCTGTGTAATTTATCACGGTTGTGATAAACCGTTTTTGTTAGAAAAACAACAACACATATTGTTTAATCATATTGAAAAAGAGATCCTTGAGATTAACCGGATTGTGGTTGTACTCAAGAAGACTTTAACAGTTGTTAAAGTAGCTTTTGTAATCTTGTTGAGATTAGTGGATTAAGACCTCGTTGGAGAGAGGCGAAATCACCTTGACGGGTGGACTGGAGTAGTTTGAGATCAAACGAACCAGGATAAAAATACAGTGTCATTAAGCTATTTTAGATTCAAGTTTTCAATTCAACCCCCCTTCTTGTGTTTTTCACATATTCAATTCGCATCAGAGCGCCTGGTTCTGAGTTTAAACACTTAACCGTGTCAGTACAAGATCCAAGCATCAGAAAAACACTATGGTGGGACCAAGCCAAAACATCAGCAATGACAACAATGAAGACAAGGACAGATTCAGTGGTAAACCTCCAGTCTTTGATGGAGAAAACTTTGACTGCTGGAAAGACAGAATTGAGAGTTTCTTTCTGGCCCATGATGCTGATCTGTGGGACATGGTGACTGATGGATACACGCATCCTGTGGATGGACGTGGTCAGAAGATAGACAGGAAAATGATGTCTGATCAGCAAAAGCGTGAATTCAGAAACCACCACAATTCCAGAACAATTCTCCTCAGCGCCATCTCATATTCAGAACATGAGAAAATATCAAACAGAGAAACTGCCAAGAATATGTTTGACTCTCTGAGAATGACACATGAAGGCAAAATTCAAGTCAAAGAAACCAAGGCCCTTGTGCTCATTCAGAAGCATGAGGCATTCAAGATGGAAGATAGTGAATAAATAGAAACTATGTGTTGTACCCCAAAATTTTCCCTCCCATATTCTTCAAGATTTGCAAAGAGCATGCTTCAAAATCTCCCCAAGGGTTGCACAGTTCAAGGGCCTCCTAACAGTCAAAAACTAGGGTTTTGGTTCTGACAAAGAAACTGAAGTTTCCAAGGGTCCAATCAAGTCCCACATGCCTATAAACATGGTCAAGCATCCACATGCCAAGTTTCAAGACTTACAGCACAAAATTGCACAGTCAAAAACCCTAATTGCCCTACAGTCAACTGCAGGGGCAAAATGGTCATTTGACAGTCAAAAGTTCAAATTTTTGGTCAACATCTCATTTTGAAGCCACAAACATCATTTGATCAATTCTTGATCATGATTCTCAAAGCATGGCTCAAAAAGTCTCAAGATGCAAAAGTTTCCATATTTGGACAGTTGAAAAAGTCAACTGTAACTTGACCAAGGCATAACTTCCACATGGTTCATAAGAAAAATTCCATCCAAAGCTCATTTTGAAGAGAAAGACATTTCCTACAACTCCTCTTCACACTTCAAGTCCAAGAAATGCTCTCACAAAAAGTTATCAATTTCAACATTATAGGTCATTTTCAAAAGTCAACAAAAAGGGACTTTAAGTCAAAGACCATAACTTGAGATTGGTAAATAAAAATGACATGGGACCAAAGGCATTGGTTAGAGGACTTCAAGACCTTTCCAAAATGTCCAAGAACATGATCAAATCTTAAAAATTGAGCAAGATATGCCTTGTGGAAGTTGGGAAATGTTTGGGAATTTTGAAAAGTCAACTTCACTTCAAATGCCTCAAAATTGCTAATGGGCCACATTTTCTTCCAAGATTCATCATCCAAAGGCTATGCACGACCATTTGGCCCAAAGGGGATTTATTTCATCATTTTTATTATTTTATTTGAATTTTTAATTACCATTAATTCATTTAATAAAATAAAATATGAAAAAAATACTAAACAAATGCATTTGAATCTTTTTATGTAGCCTATGCCCTCATTGGTTACTCAAGATTTCGTGCACTTCAAAAAAGGGAAGATTTGGTGCAAATTGGCATGATATTCATGTGGAAAAGATTTGAAAATATTCATTGAAAATCAAATATTTCTTTCATCAATGCAAAGGGTTTTGGATCCAAATTTCAACCCTAATCCATTCCCATACATAAACAGATGCAAACCCTAAAGCTGACAACCTGGAAGCTACGCCCAATCCTAAGAACAACTTTGGCATTTTTGTGAAAAAAATTGAAAACTGAAAACGCCTTTAGAGTTGGTTTCAAGGCAAGATAACTATTCCAATCGCTTGCCAAGACCACAAGGAAAGTTTCTGGATCAAAATCACAGCTTCTAACACAAAGAATTGGTAATATGATGCCGTCCTGTCCTTAACATTTTTGATATTCGTGTTTCAATTTATAAGCATCCTCATTGCATTCTTTCTGTTGATTTGGACTAATCTAACCATTCTAAAGCTAATGATGTCATTTAATTGGATTTTCATGCCCTGTATGAGAACCTACCATTAACGTCCTCTAGGTTTTCAGAGGTTCAAATTTGGGGCTTCCTTATTCTGGAAAAATTGAGACACGAGACCAGGGCCATTTGAACCGGAAGCTTCACACGAATCCATTGCATAGGTCGCGCTCAATTTATGAGCAACCAGGACCTATTCGCTATTTTCATGTTTATCACTTAGTGGGGGTTTAAAACCCCCGCTATTTAGTTTGTTTTTTCAGGCAAAATGCAGAACGAGTGAAGAAGAAGGCGTGTTGTCAACCGGTGATTGGACAATTCAAGTTTTAGCGCGTTTTTTTGAATTAACAGCATTATCGTTTTGTTTTTCATATATTAATTGCATTCCATTAATGTTACAAAGAAAGCGCCTGGCACAGCTGGTTGATGCGTTGTCCAATAGGTACTGGGACCTGGGTTCGATTCCCAGGTCCCCCATATTTTTCAATGAATTTTGTTTTCACTTGATCTCATGCAGCGTACGTCCAGGGGTTCATCATACACCCACCATCCAAGCTTGCCACATGGCCAATAATCTCAATCCACTGGCCCTGATCTGAGGAGCACCCTATGCACTGGTCAATGAAGCCACACGTGACTACTAGAAGTCAAACAGGCCTCCAATGATTGGGCCTAATTGCTGGCCAAACACCTCCAAATTGGGGTCAACACCCCCAAATGTTTGTATTTCTTTTCTTTTTCTATTTTTTTATTATTATTTGTTTAATTTAATTATTTCCTCTTAATTCATAAATTAATATTTTCCTAATATAAAAAATACCCAAAAAATTCAGAAACTATAAAAAATAAAAAATATATTTTATTTAAATATTTTCCTTGTAAATAAATTTTATTAATCGATTTAGTTTTAATTCTAGGTTTAATTTTAAATGTTTTTTTTTAATAAATTAAAAAAATGTAGAATTAGGGTTCTAAATATTTATATTCTTTTTTTCTTTTCTTGTATCATTATTGAATATTAATTATATTTGTAAATAAAATTTGCCATGTAAATAATTAATTTAAACTAGGTCTAATTTAAATAGTTTTCTTAATAAATTAAAAACAATTTAGAATTAGGGTTAATTAACTTTTCTTTTTAATTCCAATTTAATTTTCTTACTAAAAATCCATAAATACAAAAAACTCAAAAAAATAATTTCTTTTTTCTCCTTAAATTTAATTAATTTCATAATTATAATTTAATTTCCTTAAAAGGGTCCAACGCCCTCGCATTCGATCGTAATTCTAATTCGCGCGCTTATTTTATTTCCTCTTTTCATGTAATTCTCCCAAAGCCATGTAATAGATTAATTAGGATATTTATTTTTCGCACCTTATTTTATTTCAAATCGGGTCCTGGATTAATTTGGCGATGTGGACCCGCGCCTTTGTAACAGCGTAGGACTTTTAATTCTTGCATCTTTTAACCGTTATTAATTTGCATGAAAGAATGAATGTCAAAATAAAAGCAACGCGTAGATCACCAATGCATGAACAAGACAAAAATATCTGAAAACGACACACAAATCACACACCACCCCTAGGGTACGCCTCACTGTTGCCTTGCCCCTCGAAAGGTGGTCGTCGAGTAGAGGATGTTTTAGTAAGTCCTCATGTCCATGAACATGGCGTGAGGGTAGCTTCTAAGGTGTCTTCCTATTGCTCCGGTGATCACCATGTCCCGAACCCTCGAATTGACCCGAATACCTCCAACGGTGGTGCTACCTACCTCTCAATGGTGGGATGGCGCTACCTTAAGGACATTTACACAGACGAATTCCTTAGGGTAGGTAGACAACTCTAGATACTTGCTATAATTTCAAAACAAATCAAAAAATACTTTTCACACCGACACCTTTTCAAAAAGCTTTCGAAAGCAACTTTTCAAACACTCTTGAGGACCGATACAATAGTCGAACTGAAATTTTCAAAGAAACTTTTTTTAAACCCACAGTTGAAAAGCAAACAAACAATTTTGAAAACACAAATGAGCAAGTATCTAAGAGCCTATGGATAACCATGGATAGAAAGGGTGCTAACACCTTCCCTTTCTATAAATCTACCTCCCGAACCGAGAACTAATCTCTATAAGGAATTTTTCTGTGCTTTTGTCCTTTCCATTTGGAGAAAATAAAAGACGGTGGCGACTCTTGCTTCCGCGACATTTCGCGAACCAGCGTTAAACAGTCAGTTCCAGATCCACCGATCACACTATGTTTTCAATATTTCAAATTCTTGTTGCTGGACTAAAAGTTCTTGACAAAGGGTATTCTACTGCTGATCACGTTAAGAAGATCATCAGAAGCTTGCCCAAACAATGGAGGATAATGGTCACAGCACTTAAGCTAGCCAAAGATCTCAACAAAATCTCTCTGGAAGAACTTATTAGCTCCCTCAGAAGTCACGAGATAGAGCTAGAAGAAGATGAACCTCAAAATCAAGGTAAGCCATTAGCTTTAAAATCTAACTGAAAATCTGACTCCAAAGTTTTGCAGGCTGTGGAAGAAACCTCTGATGGATCCTCATCAGAAGAAGATGAAATGTCTCTCCTCTACAGAAGGGTGAACCAACTGTGGAAGCAGAGACAAAGGAAGTTCAGAAATCCCAGAAGATCAGAAAATCAGAATGAATCCTCTTCCAGATACATAAAGTCTGAGTCCTCCACTAGACACAGAAGATCTGAAGGTTCTTCAGGATACAGAAAGCCAAACAACAAGGACATCATCTGCTATGAATGTAACGAGCAAGGGCACTACAAAAGTGACTGCCCAAAGCTTCAGAAGGAAAAGCCCAAAAATAAGTTTCTCAAGGAAAAGAAGAAAAGCCTCATGGCTACATGGGATGATTCTGACACATCTGAAGCTGACTCAGAATCAGATGATGAAAGAGAAACATAGCTCTCATGGAAAACGTATCAGAAGATAGTGAAGCTTCTGGTTCAGACTCAGAATCAGACACTGAAGAGGTATTCCCTGACTTTACCATAAACTTTACTAAGGCTGAACTTGCTGAAAGTCTAAATGAAATTCTGGAAAGGTATCAGCAGATCAGAGTCAAATTCAGAAACCTGAAAAGGAATCTTGCCTCTGACTCTGAAAAGACTGAGAGTCTCAGATTGGCGAATTCTGAGTTAAGAGAAAAAAATTTCAAAATTAGAAAATGATTTGCAAAACTCTCAGAAGGAAACAATCTCTGAAACCCCCAGCAATGCTGATGAGATCATCAAAGAGTATGATCATAGCTTTCAGAAGTTTCTAGCTAAAAACATAGACATAAGCAAGATGACTTCAATGATCTATGGAGTTAGCAGAAATGGCAGAAAAGGGATAGGATATCAAGGTAAGGTACCTACACCAAAAAATGCCATGGACTTAGTTATAAAACGCACACCACTCAATTCACATTTTATATATGGGCACACACATGACATAAAATACACAAGTAGTGATTATTCTGTCAAACCAAAATTCAACCAGAATTTTGGTAAAACTAACAAATCAGGACCCAAGAAAATGTGGGTACCTAAGGATAAAATCATACATGTGGCATATATCTTTAGCAGCAAGGCTAAGACACCAATCATGGTACATGGACTCTGGCTGCTCACAACACATGATTGGAAGAAGGCATATGTTCCAAAGCCTGGAACTTAAGCTTGGAGGACACATGGGCTTTGGAGGCAATCAGAGAGGAAAAATCATTGGCTCTGGAACATTAGGTAATGGAAATATCCCCTCTATGAGTAATGTTTTATTAGTTGATGGATTAATGCATAACCTGTTATCCATAAGTCAATTAAGTGATAATGGTTATAATATAATCTTCAATCAAAATTCATGCAAAGCTGTTAGTCAAAAAGATGGGACTATCCTATTTAATGGAAAGAGGAAAAACAACATTTATAAAATAAAACTTTCTGAACTAAAGAGTCAGAATGTAAAATGTCTACTGTCATCAACAACGAGCAATGGATCTGGCACAGAAGATTGGGACATGTTAGTATGAGAAGAATATCTCAGATTAACAAACTCAATCTGGTCAGAGGACTTCATAACTTGAAGTTCAATTCAGATGCTCTGTGTGAAGCATGTCAGAAAGGCAAATTTGCAAAACCTGCTTTCAAATCCAAAAATGTTGTTTCCACCTCTAAGCCATTAGAACTTCTGCACATTGACTTATTTGGACCAGTAAAAACTGCTTCAGTCAGTGGCAAGAAGTATGGGTTAGTAATCATAGATGACTATAGCCTATGGACATGGGTAAAGTTCTTAAGACACAAGGACGAGTCACACTCTGTGTTTGTTACCTTCTGCAACCAAGTTCAGAATGAAAAGGATCTTAGAATTGTCAAAGTCAGAAGTGATCATGGTGGAGAATTTGAAAACAAAGATTTTGAATTATTCTTCAATGAAAAAGGCATTCTGCATGATTTCTCTTATCCTAGAACTCCCCATCAAAATGGAGTTGTAGAACGAAAGAACAGAACATTGCAAGAAATAGCCAGAACCATGATCAACGAGACTAACGTTGCTAAGATTTTCTGGGCAGAGGAAATTAACACAACGTGTTACATTCAGAATAGAATCTCCATAAGACCTATTCTGGAAAAGACTCCATATGAATTGTGGAAGAACAGAAAGCCCAACATTTCTTATTTTCACCCATTTGGATGCACATGTTTTATTCTGAATACAAGAAATTATTTGAACAGGTTTGACTCAAAAGCACAAAAGTGCACTATGTTAGGATACTCTGAACGCTCGAGAGGGTAGAGAGTATACAATACAGAATTACAGATTGTTGAAGAGTCAATCAGTGTTAGGTTTGATGATAAGCTTGACTCTCAAAAGTCAAAGCAAAATGAATTCCTTGCAGGTATGGAAGTTGAACTCACAGGTACTGAAGACAACTCATCAGAGGTTCTCAACAGAGACACTCCCTCAACAGCAGAAAGAGTCACTGCAAGCAATCCAACACCTTCTGTTGATCAACTCCAGAAAAGACTATCCAGAAGCAGCATTGATCACCCAGAAGATACAATACTGGGAAAGATGGAAGATCCAATAAGAACAAGATCAACATTCAAAAACTCTAAAGAATCTCTCATGGGACTGGTTTCCCTGATTGAACCAACAACAATTGATGAAGCACTTCTGGACAATGACTGGATTCTGGCAATGCAAGAGGAACTAAATCAATTCACCAGAAATGACGTATGGGATCTGGTTCCCAAACCAAAAGGATTCAACGTCATTGGTACAAAATGGGTGTTCAGAAACAAACTGAACGAGCAAGGTGAAGTCATCAGAAACAAAGCACGACTGGTAGCACAAGGTTATAGTCAGCAAGAGGGGATAGACTATACAGAAACCTTTGCTCCAGTCGCCAGGTTAGAATCTATCAGACTTTTAATATCATTTGCTGTTAATAAAGGCATCACTCTGTATCAGATGGATGTCAAAGTGCATTCTTAAATGGCTATATAGATGAAGAGGTATATGTGCACCAACCTCCTGGTTTTGAGAGTTCCAAAAATCCAGAATACGTTTTCAAACTAAAGAAGTCACTCTATGGTCTGAAACAAGCTCCCAGAGCTTGGTATGAAACACTAAGTAACTTCCTGTTAGAAAAGGAATTCACCAGAGGGAAAGTGGACACAACCTTGTTCTGTAAGAAAATTAAGAATGACATGTTAGTATGTCAGATTTATGTTGATGACATCATATTTGGATCCACTAAACCCTCTCTGGGGAGAGAATTTGCTAAATGTATGCAGGCAAAGTTTGAGATGAGCCTAATGGGGGAACTCAAATTCTTTCTGGGCATTCAGATAAATCAAACTCCAGAAGGAACTTACATTCATCACAGCAAATATGTCAGAGAACTTCTGAAGAAATTTGATCTCTCAGAATGTAAGCCCTCAAAGATTCCAATGCATCCCACGTGCATTCTGGAAAAGGAAGAGGTAAGTAAAAAGGTAGAACAAAAGGTCTACAGAGGTATGATTGGTTCTCTTATCTATCTGACGGCTTCAAGGCCTGACATTCTATTCAGTGTTTGCATTTGTGCTAGATTCCAATCAGATCCTAGAGAATCTCACTTAACAGCAGTTAAGCGAATTTTCAAGTATCTGAAAGATACTACTAATCTGGGTTTATTTTGTAGAAAATCAAGTGATTACAGCTTAGTAGGATACTGTGATGCTGACTTTGCTGGAGACAGAGTAGAACGTAAAATCACTTCTGGAAGCTGCCAGTTTCTGGGAGAAAATCTGATCTCATGGTCCAGTAAAAGACAATCCAAAATAACACTATCAACAGTAGAAGCTAAATACATAGCAGCTGCTAGATGTAGTACGCAAATGCTCTGGATGAAAAGTCAACTTGAAGACTTCAATATATTCGAGATTAACATCCCTATCCTCTGTGACAATACTTCTGCTATTTGTCTCAGTAAAAATCCTATTCTGCATTCTAGGGCTAAGCATATAAAAATAAAACATCATTTTATTAGGGACTATATTCAGAAAGGGATTCTTAACTTAAAATTCATTGACACAGGCCATCAATGGGCTGATGTATTTACAAAACCTCTTTCTGAAGATAGGTTTAACTTCATTCTGAAACATCTCAGCATGAAGCCTTGCCCAGAATAAATTGTTTTATTTACATATCTTAACCTTCAGAACTTAGTTATTTTCTGTGAACTAATGATCAACCTGCCTTTAGAGTTTTAGAAGTACATATTCCATCAGAACCTATCCATAAAGATCTGAGCGTTTCATTTCAAGGATAGAAGTGTGTTGTTCATGTAAGCAAACAGTTGTCATCCATTCATCAGCTACCTTCTGAGGCTGAACACGTATTCACTTTTCTGAAAGGTCAAAAGCGCTGATTGGGTGCATTGAGACACACGTCATGGGTAACCGTTCCAATATCTTTCTGAATCCCCTAAAATCAGCTGTCATTAATGCTTATAATCATGACTAATTGTTTCTCTCTCTTACTGTTCATGCTTTCAAGAAAATCTATTTAAACTCAAGTTTCACTCTTTACATTCTTTCACTTTTAATCTCAATACCTTCTATTGTTTTCAGTTCGTACTTTCAAAAACCCTTCCATCTTTCTCAAAATTCTTGTGTGAACATGGCTTTTTCAAGCGTCCAAAACACCAGTACTCAGGAAACTGCTTCTATGGAACAATACGAAGAACCATACAGAACGCTACTCACTCCCATTGACAATTTGGAAGTTCTTTCAGAACTGATTGTTGACTTCGAAAGCCTTCAGGAGAACGGCTTCAATCTCTATGAAGATGTCAATGCTCAAGGTTGGAACAGATATTTTGACCGTCTTCTAGGGCCAACGTTTCCAATTCTTGTCAAAGAATTCTGGATACATGCTTCCTCCTTAAACCATCAAGTTACCTCGTATGTCATGGGGAAGAAGATTGTCATTACAGAAGACCTAATTTCAAGACTTATCGGTTACAATGGTGGAGGTGTCAGATGTATTGACATGGCTGAAAAATGTTCTGATGTTGCTTCTATTGCAAGGGAAATATTTACTCTGGGTCTACCCTCCAGCAAGATTAGGGATCTGAAGGATCATCACAGAATTTGGGCTAAAATAATTCTGGGATGCATCAACCACAGGAAGCCAACTAGCTCTCCTGATTACATAAACATTGATCAGCAGTTTCTGATCTACTTTATCTCCAAGAAGACTAAGGTAAACCTCCCTCACTTGCTATTTAATCATCTGAGGACCAATGTAAAGGAAACAAGAGAAGATGAGCGTACCAAAAGGGAATGGATACCCCTAGGAAGACTCATATCATATATTCTGACAAAGAATAAGCTGATAGAGCATTTGACTGAAGCACAGGAAATTAGCTCACTAGGAGCAACTGATGGGAAGCCTCTAAACGCAAAAAATCTGAAAAAGATGAAAATCATTAAGAACATCAAGAAGGAACCCAATGTTACTTCTTTTGCAACCATCACTTCCAGAAGAATTCCTCTGGATGATTTTCCTCTTTTCTCTGAGATTGACTCCAAGCCTGCGATAATTGTCAGATATATGGATGCGTGTAAGGCAGATGGCACTGCACCAGAAATAAATATCTAGGACTTGCATCAGGATGCTCCAAAAGTTGTTTTGAAGAAGACCAAGAAAAGGAAGGCGGAAGCAGAAGGATCATCCTAGAGGACTCCAAAAGCTGCTAAAAAGAAAGGTAATCCTTCCTCTGTTACTATTTTAGAATCAATAACTATATCAACATCTGAAACCATAACTACCCAATCAGAACATCCAACCCCACAAACTTTTGATGACTTTGACATAGGGTTTGACCCATCAGAAACTCTAAGTCTAAGTGAAACTCACTCCCTTCCTATTAATCCAAATCCTGAACAAACTCAACCAGAACTTGCCAAAGTTCTGTCTGATATTGACTCTTTTGACCAAGACATTTCAGCTCCCACACCACAAAATGCAAATCCTCAAATCCCTGATAATCTAAACTCCGAAACTACAACAGATGTTCCACAACAAGATATTCCTCATCCACCATCACCTCAACCTGAACAATCACAACCAGAAGCTCAAACTTCTGAGAATCAACCATCTGAGACCCATGAACCAGAACCTCACAATATTTCAACCAGCCAATCTGAAGAACCTACTTTAGATTCAGATACAATACCAATCCCAGGAATCACTGAACCACTTTCCATTTGCATGCCTCTTACCATCCTGGACATTCCATAAATTCCTTCTTCTTTAGAATCCACAACACCAAATTCCCCTACCAGTCCAATCATCATACCCGATTCTCCCACTCCTTCACCCAAGAGCAATCAAACTGACAATGTAAGACTTGTCATTGATCCAACTGCATTGGAAAGATTAGCTGCTATATCTCACAAAACTTCTGTTCCCAAACCAAAACCAACTGAAACCACACCAGATGTTGGTACAAGTTTGTTGATGTTTGAAACAGGAATACAAGAATGGATAACCTCCTTGAAGCATGCTAGTCTAGAGATGACTAATCCTGCTGCTTCTGACTATCTATGGACAAGTTTCAGAAATTGGCTAAGTTCTGAAACATTAAAGCTAAAAGAACAGAGCTATGAACATGTTCAACGAAATTTCAATGATATGATAAAGGTTTTTGAAGACCAAGTTCTGAGCCATCTGCTCAAGAAGGAGATTCTCCCTCTGGATAATGCTCCCTGGTCAGAACATCGTCCCTCAGATGAAGTTCAACCAGAATCAGAAGGTCTCTCCCTGACTGCTGCTCCAGAAGAGATGATCTCAACAGAGGAAATGGTTCAATGTGATCAAACTGCAGAATGCTCTGAGAAGAATCTAGATACTGAAGAATCTCCAGCTCCTTCCTATATCCTGCAAACTCTGGAAGAATTGAAGAGAGTAAATGCTGTTATCCAGGAAAGGTTGGATAAGCAGGAGGACACAAACAAAGAAATCAAGAGCATTTTGGGAAAACAAGAAGAATTTAACACCCAGATCAAGGGCTTGCTGGAAGCTTTGTTCACACGCCTTCCTCCTCCCTCTTAGATTCTTTTCTGTTATAAATCTGTTTATCTATAACGTTTGTTTTACATTGCTTATGTTCTGGACTACTTATCATTGCTTCTTGCTTTTTAATATAAATCAACTATTTGGGCTCTGATTATATTGCCTTTTTGATAACTGACAAAAAGGGGGAGAAAGTAAGATATTTTTAATAACGGTTTAATGAGACAGAAGTCTCAAACATTCTGGACTACTTAACCTCTATCTTCTGAAAAGCTTGAACAGGTACAGGTACAAACTCTGATGAAAGATGCAGTTAAACTCTGATGCTGAAGGACTCAAGGAACTTAAGGGAAGTAATCAACTCAGGGGGAGTTTTTCTTCTTTATTCTAAACTTTTTATTCTTTATTTTTTAATTGAAAAATCTGGTTTTTGTCATCATCAAAAAGGGGGAGATTGTTAGAACATAGTTTGATTTTACAACCCTTGGTTAGAGTTTTGATGATAACAAATACAAAGAAGAAATAAATACAAAGAACAAATATGCACCTTAAAAATATGTTTTATGTATGCAGAAGTTCTGATCATATCAGCATCAGAAGATAAGCCATAAGTGTTACACGCTGAAGCAATCAGATCATACGCTGAAGATTGGTGACCAGAACCTGCGCTTAATTATAGTAAACTCTGATTCTGAACAAGATCATATCAAACCAAGTCATCAATATTCTGAAGCGTCATTAGCAGTAAGGAGAAAAGATTCTGAAGCGTTACTGAACATTCAAGATAACATCAATTCCAACGGCTTCCTTCAGACAGGATCTTCTCCAAAAGGAAAGTGTGTTAATGACATTAAACATGCTTTATGATCAACGTCATTACACTGCCTATATAAACGAGATAACTTTCAAAATGAAGAACATACGTACACACAACGATTTGCCAGATCACCACTCACGCATATTCAAGCTGCAAGCAAGTTCATTCTTTATTCTAAGCTATAAACCTGTGTAATTTCACAGTTGTGATAAACCGTTTTTGTTAGAAAAACAACAACACATATTGTTTAATCATATTGAAAAAGATATCCTTGAGATTAACCGGATTGTGGTTGTACTCAAGAAGACTTTAACAATTGTTAAAGTAGCTTTTGTAATCTTGTTGAGATTAGTGGATTAAGACCTCGTTGGAGAGAGGCGAAATCACCTTGACGGGTGGACTGGAGTAGTTTGAGATCAAACGAACCATGATAAAAATACTGTGTCATTAAGCTGTTTTAGATTCAAGTTTTCAATTTAACCCCCCCTTCTTGTGTTTTTAACATCTTCACGGTTTCTCGTGCAATTGTAATCAAATTGATTATAGTAGATTAAGTCCTTGAGTTCAAGGCGAAATCACCTCGAAAGGGTGGACTGGATTAACTTAGGGGTTTCTCAAGTGAACCAGGATATATCGTGTGTTCTTTACTTTTGCTTATGCTTTAAAGTTTATGTTTTCTGAGTCAAATTAGAAGCATTATCTTATTGATGGGTATCAAACACCTAAAAGTGTCAAATAAAGATCCATATACTTTGTGAAGAAAAACTCTAAGGTGATAGTTACTCAATTTTCAACTACTGTATAAATCCATAAAATTGAAGAAAAAGCTAACAGGAAAAGATTCATCAAATAAGAAGTTATATATGTTGAATGCTTTTCATTAAGTTCCATTGAGAAATATGAGATGTTTTCAAGAAATGTATTAGTCCACCCTTGACTTTCTCATAAGACCTCATTAAGAATCTTTTCAAAAGAAGAAAGACTGTTATCTTATAATACATAAGAATCTCATGATAAAACCGTCTACTCAAACAGACAGAAGATCTTGTAAGGATCTACTCATTGGTTCTGTCGAAAAAGGCTTTGTAGAAGTCTAGACATTGTTGAGGAAAGAATGCCCATTGATGCATCAGAAGTATGGTCAAAGACTAACTCTAAGAAAGTTAACTCAACATTAAAAGAACAAGATTGTTAATCAGAGACATCAAAGTTTTGTTTAGAACAGATTCTGCAATTCGTTCAAGGAAACAGAGATTTATGAAGATGCTTGTTGTACCCCAAAATTTGTCCTCTCATTTCTCAAGACATTTTTCACAAGGGGATCCCAAAAATTCAAGCTTACACAAATATATTTGGACTTTTCAGCATCAAAATTAAAGAGGAAATTTCTAAAAAAGACAAAACAGATGAAAATACTCTTTTTGACAAAATTAAAGGAAAAGCAAGTTCTTTTCGATTTTGCATCCTTCAATTAGACACCTTGGCTTTGGTTGCATCTTTCGTTTGGGCGCTGGACTCCTTTAGGGAAAGTTCATTTCATGCTTCAATTAGGGAATTGGACTCATGTGGGAAAGTTCATTTCCTGCTTCGTCGGGCACTAGGCTTTGTTTGAACGTTTATGCAAATCTTTCGTTTGGCCACATAGCATCTTTCCTACGTGTTAGCCAAGACTTATAAGGAAGAATTCCTTACCATGTTAACATGCACAAGGCCAAAGTCACCCTTTTAAGCAAATTTTTACAAGCTTCGATAGGGCAATACTTCCCATCAACTAGCTTCAATTCAGAGGCAAAAGCCTTCTGATGATGTCTTTCGATTCAGGAGGCCAAAGCCTCTCTTCTGATCTCTTTCGATTACACATCTTGCCTCCTACAAACCTCTTTCATTTGGGGCATATGGCCTTCCCAGTGTTACAATTTTTCGATTGTTCCTTTCATCCTCTGCATGCATTCTTCGTTTGGAGCGTGTGAATCCTTCAACACAAGCTCTTAGTCATGCCTTTCGTTTGGGCATGTGGCTCTCTTTTTACAAACTTTCATTTGAGCATGTTTGCATAAGGTCACAAGGCAGGGAACTCCTGCATACACTCTTTCGTTTGTCCATATGACCCCTTTTAGGAAAATTTGAGTGGGCAATATCTCCCTTGGAAATGGCTTGCTTTAACACACAAATTCAGCACTATGCCATTGTCTCATACGAAAGAAGTACCATGGTGGCACATTCGAAGGACTTGCCAGACATGTCTAAATATCCCAATCGAATGTCATATCTTGCTAACCCACCCCAAGAGCACGTATTTGGACCATTCGAAGGAACCCATAAAAGGTCTGGTCGAAAGACACTTATTTGGGGCCCCTTCAGAGGATATCCACATGAGCCATTCGAATGAGACTTCGATTTTAAAAAAAGGAAATGGTTGTTAAAGAGTCTGGTCGAAAGAAAAGGCTAGGGGGTCAAGATAAAAGGTTGAGATGTAAAAGGTACTTGTTGACCAAGTTCATGCGCTGCAAGGTTCAGGCTTGATACACTGGCCATAAAACTCCAAAACTGCTGCACATCAGTCCTGCAACACCGCCTTATTCCTTGCACAAAAATGGCATACAAATACTGTCCATCGAAAGCTACAAATACATCATGCCTTTTTTTGTTTGAACCTTTTGTTTTCCCTCCTAAAACATCAGTCCAGGCCATCTATAAATAGGAGACTCCACCACACATGTTAGGGGCGCCTGAAGGATTGCAAGAGAACACTTGTGAAAATTCCCAAACACTTCCAATTTTTTTTTCAAACACTTATGAAAAACTCAACCCTCTTTTGTTATAAAAAGAACCTTCGATTCATCCCCCAAGTGACCATATAACTAGCCTTCAACCCACTTCCCCAACTACCATACAATAGCCCTTTAAGTCATTACATTACTTGTTATAAAAAGAACCTTTAATCCACTCACACAACCTCCTTTGATTCAGTGACTGCTTGCACAAAGTGGTAACTGAATTAGTCTCAGGAAGGTCCCAACGAACTCCCATTCTCCACCAAGGAAGGCACTTGCAGTTTCCTTCGATTTAAGAACTTCAAGAGGTAAGTTCCCTTCAAGCCTGAATCTATTCTATTTTAATATCATGTGCACATGCCAATAAAGAAAAATGTAGATATTTCATATAGGGAGCTTTACCATGTTTTAGCTTTCGATTCTGACTTCCCATATGCTGAAAACTCAACTTTGATTAGTTAGGATTTGGACTTTGAGACCCAATGGTTTTGTGCTAACTCCTGGACTGTAGTTACATTTGAATGTTGCATTTTAAGAATTTAAGACATGTTTATTATACCCTTCGATTGGCTAACTACACAAGCCTTCCGAATCACAATCTAAGGGCCCAAAATGCTTACAGTCGAAGGAGTCAGCAAGGAGCCTATGGAAAATAATGAACCTTGCTGACTCCAGGCCTCAAACAAAGGAATGAACCTTGCTGACTCCAGGCCTCAAATGAAGGACATAACCTTGCTGCCTCCAGGCCTTAAATGAAGGACAAAACCTTGCTGCCTCCAGGCCTCAAATGAAGGACATAACCTTGCTTCCTCCAGGCCTCAAACGAAAGACAGAACCTTGCTACCTCCAGGCCTCAAACGAAGGACAAAACCTTGCTGACTCCAGGTCCAAATCGAAAGAGGTTAAAAAGTTCAGAATCGAAGGATGCTTCTGCCTGGATCGAAAGAGCTCATTTTTCTCCTTTTTATCTTATTTTGTCTTTATATTTTCTTGCTATTTCAATATGGTTGTAATAGTGTAGGATTTATTTTCTTTTGCATTTTTATTGTTTTTGTATAAATGTTAGTAACTAAGATGTATGGTAAGATAAAAACAACAAGTACATAACCAAAAGTTCAAAAGACAAAAATGCATGCAATCAAACACACTATTCACACACATGCACCCATAGGGTAACTCCACTTGTTGCCTCGGAAAAATAGTCATGTCCCTCGAATATGGGCGTTTTAGAAAAGACCTTCGATAAAAGATCATAGTCCCTCAATGACCCTTAATGTTGCCTTCGGTAAACGATCTAGTCCCTAAACAAAATTGCTAAAATGTCCCATATGTTACCTTCTATGACTATACAAATGTCCCGTGTCCGTCCCTTCACATCCAATGATGGGGCTTCTTACCAAATCAATGGTAAGATAGTAACATCTAAAGTTGGAGGAAAAGAAAAATTAGACCTTTTGAGTAGGTAGGGTGCTCTTAGGTGCTCGTTCACAACAAAAACATTTTATACACCCACAATTTCACTTTGAAACATTTTTTAAAAGACAAAACACTTTGTACGCGTTCTTATAGAGATAAGAACCATTACAAAGACATTCCTTTTCAAAATACTTTCAAAACCCACACCACAAGCACATTTTCAAACAAAAAGCAAGTGATCTAGAAAGCAACTAAGAGCCCGTAGATAACTAAGGATGAAACGGGTGCTAATACCTTCCCTTTTCATAACCTACCCCCCGAACTCAAGAAAAAAATCTCAAAGGTCTTTCCTATTCTTTTCACCCTTTCCTTATTGGATAAAATAAAAATCTGTGACGACTCTTGCTATCTGCAACAATTACGATCAAATGCAAAACACTCAAGTCAGTTCTCCCACCGTGTTACAGAACTGACGACTCTGCTGGAGAAATATACTTAAAAGTGAGGTTACCTTTGGGCTAGATCACCTTTACTTGCTTTTCATTGTGTGATTTGTTTGCTTTATATTATGGTTCCTTGTTTGGGTTTGTTTTGATCCTCTACCCGGATTTGGGGCACCTTTTTAGGTAAGTAGCAATAAGTTGTGGAAACTGTGCGGGGTATACCGACATGGTCTAAGCAATAGCGATGTTAGTCTGACACATTTGTTGGTACCGGTAGCCCTTGAGTAGTCAAGGAGAATACGGGGCCGCTGTGTGGTGTCATGAAGCACTAACTGACTTTAGAACCTTTAATTGAACAACTTGGCCATTAGGAAGTAGTGAGGTAGTCGGCTTTGGTGTAGTTCGAAGTTGGTTGATACTCGATACTACGCTCATTGAGATCGGACTTTCGGGATGTTTCGATCGCCAATAAAGAGGCTTGTACTGAAGCAATTCCCGATGAAGAAAGATCAGTGATATTGAGATTCCCTAGAACCCGTTTACTTTCTAGGACAGGTTGAACCAACTAAACTTCAAGAGGGTACTTACCTATAAACCTCACGCAAGCCTAAACCTAAGGACTTGTTTGATTAACTTGTGCATATGCTTGTACATAACATCATGGCATCGTACCATAATATTTTAGACTAACCATTTCAAGGATTTTGAGATTCATCTTTGTTCTATTTTATAGGATATGACTCCTGCTCGCAGGAACACAATCCAAGTCAACCTTGTATGAGTACCTTTTCAACTCAAGGAGTTAGCATCAAGGGTCCCTGAGAATTCTCTGTTCACCAAAAGACATGGACGACTTCTCAACTTGGTTACCTCAAGCTTTGATGAAGATATGATGAAGGTGCTTTTCTAGTTCTTTGACCCTTTGCACCATTGCTTTACCTTCCCCTATTACCAGCTTGTACCAACTATGGAAGAATTATCTCAACTCTTGGGAATTCCTATTCTCTATCAACTACCTTTCAACAGTAATGAAAGAGACCCAAGTCCTGAAGAAGTTTCCCGAGCTTTACACTTGCAACAATCCGACGTCACGGCTAATTGGGAAACAAGAAGTGGTGTCAAAGGGTTCCTAGCCAAGTTCCCATTGGAAAAAGCTCAAGACTGTTGGAACACTATGGATTTACAAGCTTTCAAAGAAATTTTGGCTCTTCTCATCTATGGGATGGTACTATTTCCAAATCTTAACCAACTTATAGATGTAAATGCTGTCAAAATCTTCATATCTCGTAATCTAGTGCCTACTTTGTTGGGAGATATCTTGCATTCTCTATATTCTCGCACCATGAAGAGAAGAGGATCCCTCATGTGTTGTACTCCTTTGTTGGCTAGGTGGTTTGTTTCGCATCTCCCCCGATCCGTTGTGAAGAACGAGAAAGGCTTGAGATGGTCCAATAGGTTGATGTCACTCAGACATTCAGATATCCACTGGTGTTCTCGGTCCTTGGAGGATATTACTATCATCGACCGTTGTGGGGAATTCCCTAATGTCCCTCTACTTGGCATTAAGGGAGGTATCACTTATAACCCTTGCTTAGCTCTACGACAGTTTGGGTACGCACGAAGAGATGGTCTACATGATGCGCTCATCCAAGGTTTGGTGTTCGACTATGAGAGCGACTATCAAGGCTACCGTCAGAGGTTTATACGAGCTTGGAGGATGGTAAACAAAGTGGATAGTAAGACATTGGGACTCAAAAATTCCATTCCCCTTGAGCCTTACCTTAGGTGGGTACGAGCTCGTGCTCAGAGTCTCCTAATGCCTTACCCCTCCATCCTCCCTGTTATCATAGAGCCTGTTGCTGAAAGAGATGTTCCGTATACTATCCTTCATCCCAACATGCCTACCTCTCTTGAAGACTTGCAAAAGGTTTGGATTCAGCTAAAGGAAGAGAGAGAGACACTTTCGATGCCCAATTCTATGCCAGTGAGAAGAAGGTTTTGGAACTCACTAAGCAGCTTCGTGAAGAGCGGAGTTTGAACGCCTACATCGCACCGAAGAGGATGCGTTCAACCTTTTTGTCTTAGGAATTTTTGTATTTTATTTCTTCCATTGTAAGCCCAAAGAGGCATGATGTACTCTGTTGTACCCCAAAATTTGCCCTCTCATATTTCCCAAAGTCTTCCCCCTGCATGGTTTATCACAAACTCTTGCCTGAGGAAAAGGAAAATTTTTGAGTGTTGCTTCAAGTACATTTCGATTGGCATTCTGAAAGACCCTTCGATTGGTGTTCTGAAGAAGCCTTTCGATTGGCATTCTGTCAAGCTCTTTCGATTGGCATTCTGGACAAGCGCTTCGATTTGCATTCTGAAAGACCTTTTGATTGGTGTTCTGAAGGAGCCTTTCGATTGGCATTCTGGACAAGCCTTTCGATTGGCATTATGGACAATTACTTCGATTGGCATCATAGCAGTGTCCTTCGATTGGAATTCCAAAAAGGTCCATTCAAAGAAGCATTCAAAGGGTCCATTCGAAGAAGCTTTCGAAAAGCATTCGAAGGAGGCCATCAGCCCATTCGAAAGGGAGCATTCGAAGGAGGCAATCAGCCCATTCGAAAGGGAGCATTCGAAGGCCAGTCATTCAAAATTCAAAAAGGGATAGGATCCCATGTGTTTAGCCAACATTACAAACTCTCATTCATGGCTTTCAAACACATAATTAACGTTACAAATTCTCATTCGTGGCTGTCAAACACATAATCAAGGTCATTTAAACCTTTGTCTTCCTGTCCCCTCCACCCCCTCTATATAAAGAGATCACAAATGTTGCAAGAAAGGACACGGAAAAATAAACAGAAAAATAGAGAAGTTGGAGATACGCTGCCAGCACTTCCAAGAAGCCATACCCAATCCTTGCACAAGCCAAAGCTGCCACCCAACAAACACCTCCACCCTCAGAACTACAGATCGAAGCACTTCTGTTTGGAAATATATTCTCAGGATCCTGTTCAGAGTTTCGAAGCTCAGCAGCTTAGCTTCAAACTGGACCCAGGACTTCCAGATCGAAGGATGACATATCTAGATCGAACACCCTCAGAGTGCAGCCCCTCATGCACCTTCGATCCAGCCTCTTCACTGGGTCGAAAGCCAGCCTGCACCTCTTTTGACCCAGGCCTCCAGAATTATTTTTTTCTTCTTGTTTTGTTGCCTGGCCCATTTGTACTTTGTTTATTTCTTTTTAGTTTTTTTTAATCAACATAAAAATCATAAAAAATAAATAACTTAGAATTAGGATTTAATTTAGTTAATTACTTTAACTTATTTTCTTCAAATTTTAAAAATCAGTAGACTTAGGATTTATTTGAATTCAATATTTTTCATAAACAAAAAATACAAAAAAAATATTAGGTATGTTTTTAGAGTTAATTTTAATCAGTTTTTTTTAATTAATTAAATTTGACTTAGTTGAACATTTAGCATTTTCCCCAAAAAATAAAATAAAACAACAAAAAGATTATATGCTTAGGATTTTTAAGATTCATGCGCCTTTATTGTAACTGCTTATTATTCCCCCAATTTTGGACATGTAAATAATCCCCCTCCCCGAAGCCTTGTAATAGCGTAAGATTTACAATTTCCGTACTTTAAATTCCTGTATATATATTAACTGCTTAGATGTATGCTAACTAGGATTGTATGACAAGATCTAAAAACAAATGGTAGAACACCTAAAAATATAAAGATGATATAAACTGAAAATTGACACACTTGCACATACCACTCCTAGGGTACACCTCACTTGGTTGCCTCAAATGTGGTCATTAAGTATATGATGTTTTAGAGGTCGTCCTGTTGTCCCAAGATCATAAGTTGCCTCGAAATGGTTGCCTCGATAAAAAAATGATCTAAGACATTAGGATTACCACTAAAGCGTCCTAACGTTGCTTTAGTGACCACACGTCCCATAAATCGAATTGATCCGAAAACTCCAACGACGGTGCTACCTACTCCTCAATAGTGGGATAGCATTGTCTAAAGGACGTTTGCACAATTTAATTCCTTTTCGAGTAGGTAGAGGTTCTTAAGTACTTGCTCCTTTAAAAAACAAAACAAAACTTTTCGCACTTACACTTTCTTCAAAAACAAAACAAAACTCTTTTCAAAACCCACAAACACAAAGAAAAGTAAACATTTGAAAACATAGTGAGCAAGTACTTAAGAGCCCGTGGATAACCACGGATAGAAAGGGTGCTAATACCTTCCCTTTCTATAATCTACCTCCCGAACCCGAGAAAAATCTCGAAAAGGAATTTTTCTGTGCTTTTGTCCTTTCCTTGTTGGATAAAATAAAAGACGGTGGCGAATTTTGCTTACCGCGACACTTTTGCGAAAACAAACGCAAACGCGAACCAACATTAAAAAACAGTCAGTTCTCATTCCCACCGGTCACATACTCGAACATGGATTTATTAATACAACGTGTGTTTCCTTTTTGTTTAAACAAATTTAAATCTCTAATTTCCTTGAAATCATTTGCATATGCATTTTCATTCATCATAACACAAACAAGTTTCTCACAACAGGTCTCCTTATCTTTCTTCTATTTATTTCAGTGAGATGGATATTGAACAGACAGTAAAGGATCTTCAAGCGCAGAACGCTCAATTCCAACAAACGTTCTTGGCCCTGGCTAAAGGACAAGAGGACTTGAAGGCTCTAATGATCAAAGATAAGAAGAAGAAGGCGAAGAAACCAGTCAGTGTTTTGAATATGGGAAGAAGGTTCAAAGGTCCAGCCAGGTGAACTCTAGATTTCGCAACCTCGTCGGGTGAAGGAGATAATAAAGAAGGAAAAAAAGGAAGGAAATGACCACCTAAAGTATGAAGAAGAGGAAGAAGTGGACTACTCTGAAGAGCAATATCCCCCAACTGACAATAAATACAAACAGTTGGAGGATCGCCTCAATGCTATGGAGATCCAGAGGGTACCCGGGTTGGATTTTGAAGAGCTAGGACTTATCTCAGGGGTTGTCGTCCTACAGAAATTCAAGGTCCTCACTTTTGATAAATATGACAGTGTCTCTTGTCCTAAGCTGCATTTAAGGTCATACGTCAGGAAGATTCATCCCCATACTGCTAATAGGAATCTATGGGTACATTTCTTCCAAGAAAGTTTGTCAGGGACGCAGTTGGATTGGTTCTATCAGTTAGAGGGAACCAATATTCACAATTGGGAAGATTTGGTTGCCGCTTCTTACAAGCAATACCAGTATAATGCTGACTTAGCTCCAATTCGAACACAACTACAAGGTATGTCTATGGGCACTGGTGAAGGTTTCAAAAGTTATGCCCAAAAGGGATCTCGCGGGAAGAGTCCATCCCCCTTTATCTGACAGAGAATTGGTGGATATGTTCTTGGGCATGTTGTCAGGCCCATTCTTCAACCATCTGATCAAAGCTCTTCGGATGGATTTACTGAACTAATCATGACTGGTGAGCGGGTAGAAGCCGATATTAAGAGTGGAAATATCCAAAAGGGATGCATCCTCAAGCACGATGAAGAAACCCTTTACCGAAAAGAAGGAGGTTAATGTTTCATATGACCATAGAAATCAAAGCAAAACTGAACGTCGCCCGACGGTAGGGGCTGTTATGATTTCCAATCCTGTACCAAATCAACAGCGAAGCTATCAACACAGGAAGCTACTGAAGTCCAATCAACCGGATCAACATGACCTTGTCCCAAGTTTTGCCGCATCTACTGAAGTCCAATCTGGAGACTCTAAAGGAAGCTCCCAAGAACCCCAATACTTATTCTCCCCGCTACAACCCAAATGCTCGATGTGCCTATCATTCTGAAAGCCTAGGGCATGATACAAACGATTGTTGGGCCTTGAAGAATAAGGTACAAGACCTTATCGAGGCGAAATAGATTGAGTTTGACCCCCCAGAAACACCTAACATAATAACGGCGCCAATTCCCAAACATGGTCAAGGTGTCAACGCTGTTGATGATGACTGTTTTGTTTCCTCCGTGGATGATTTAACTACTCCCCTTTTGACCGTTAAATGAAATCGATTGCAAGCCGGCCTGTTTCCGGGCTGTGATGAAAGTTGTCTATTATGTATGTCTCTACCAAATGGCTATTTGTTACTGAGGGTGGGCATCCAGCGTCTGATGGTTAACAGAGAAATCTTGTTTGAAAATTTTTCTCTTGCCAGAAATTCTTGTGAAGATGTTTCAATAATCACCATTTCCGACAATCCTCCCAGGGTCTCCACCAAAATACCCGTCAGGATTACATCTGTTCCAAAGTCTTCTCCCCTAATCATCACCATGCCGGGGCCAATACCATATTCTTCGGATAAAACTGTTCCCTGGAACTATGGGCTGACGTCTGTTACCATGGCGTCAAGCAATATTTATTGGCTATCAAATACAAACTGCTAAAGACACTGATCTTGACATCGACAATATCGTCGGGACCACTAAAATAACAATAAGTGGAAGGGTTTTCTCCCCTGAGATCTCTCCAAAGATCATTGATACTCCTGTAATTATTCCCACTATCGCTCCTACCAACATTCCCAGTGATACTCCCGTTGATAGTCCTACCGTTATCCCTGCTACCGAGACAATGGGCAAAGAGGTATTGTTTGAGCCTGTCCAGAAGAAGGCACATCCAGAGGTCATTCTTGAAGCTTCTAGCAAGGAGATGGAAGAGATACTAAAGATAATCAAGAAAAGTGACTACAACTCCGTAGAGCAGTTGGGGCAGACCCCCTCAAAAATATCAATGTTGGCTTTGCTTTTATGCTCTGAGGCCCATGCCAAGGCCTTATTAAAATTTATGAAGACCGCCCACATGCCCCAAGAGACCTCTGTAACACGGTGGGAGAACTGACTTGGGTGTTTTGTGTTTGATCGCAATTGTTACGGATAACAAGAGTCGCCACTGACTTTTCTTTTATCCAAAAGGAAAGGTTGAAAAGAACAGGAAAGACCTTTCGAGATTATTTCTTGAGTTTGGGGGGTAGGTTATAAAAAGGGAAGGTGTTAGCACCCTTTTCATCTGTAGTTATCTACGGTCTCTTAGTTTCTTGCTAGATCACTTGCTTTTGTTTGAAAGTGTGCTTGTGATATGGGTTTTGAAAGTATTTTGAAAAGTGTTTTTGTAATGGTTCTCGTCTCTATAAGAATGCGTACAAGGAGTTTTTTTAACCTTTGAAAATGTTTCAAATGAAAGTGTTGGTGTATAAAATGTTTTTGTTGTGAGCAAGCGAGCAACTAGGAGAAACCTACCTACTCAAAAGGTCTTAAATGTTATTTTCCTCCTCCTTTAGATGTTGCTACCTTACCATTGGTTTTGTAAGAAGCCCCACCATTAGATGTGAAGGGATGGGCACATGATGTTTTGTATAGTCATAGAAGGCAACTTATGGGACATTTTAGCAATATCGTTTAGGGGCTAGATCATTTACTGAAGGCAACATTGAGGGTCATCGAGGGACTACGATCTTTTATCGAGGGTCTTTGATAAAACGCCCATATTCGAAGGACATGACTATTTTCCGAAAGGAAACAAAGTGAGATTACCCTAGAGGTGCTAGTGTGTAAGTGTGTTTGATTGCATACATTTTGTCTCACATTTAAAGGTTATCTACTTGTTGATTTTATCTTGCCATACACCCTAATTACTAACCATATATGAAAGCAGATAAATGCGGAAAATAAATCCTAAGCTATTACATCATTTCAGGGATGGGGGTACATGTTTACAAATGGGGAGTTGAAAGAATTTAAATCCTAATTATCTATTACAAACATATTGAATTGTACAATATAAGAAAAGGAAAGGACTTGTTTTGAAAATTATTTTTTGTCTTAATAAATTAAAAGAAAAAATAATTAGTTAATAAAAGAAAATATTTTTTATGCCTTTTTATATTAATAAAAATAATATTAATGCTGGAAGTAATAAGAATAAGAAAGAAAAGGAAGAAAAAATGAAAACTGGATCAACATGTTGCTGAAAGCAAAATGAAAGGGACCAGAAGTTCTGATGTTAGGCATGTTGTAGTTTAGAAAGAAACGTTAGAGGGGACCCAAAGTTCTGGGTTGCCGAGCGCTGAAGTTTTGAAATAAACGTTAAAGGAAACCAGAAGTTATGTGTTGTGTTATAACAGTGAGAAAAACCTAGAAATTTTGTGTGTGTTAAAGCAGTAAGAAAGCCTAGAAGTTCTGTGTGTGTTAAAACAGTAAGAAAGCCTAGAAGTTCTGTATGTGTTAAAACAGTAAGAAAGCCTAGAAGTTATGTGTGTGTTATAACAGTAAGAAAGCCTAGAAATTCTATGTGTGTTAAAACAGTAAGAAAGCCTAGAATTTCTGTGCGTGTTAAAACAGTAAGAAATCCTAGAGGTTATGTGTGTGTTAAAACAGTAAGAAAAACTCCTAGAAGTTCTATGTGCTGTGATACAACAGTGAAAAACCTAGAAGTTCTTGTGTTACACTTCATCTCCTTTCTTGCATTAACCAAAGCATCTGTAACTTGTTCATTTCTCAACAACAGTAAAACAGAAAAATAAAAGCACGATAGTTTATAGAATTTCTATCCCTAATTCTGAGCCTAGTTTTCTTCAAGAAGTTCTAATCCATAATTTTTCTACTTGGGCAATGATATATACAATCTCAACATTATGATATCTACATTTTTAATGATGTTCTGAATGAAAAAAAAAAATCAAAGTCGGGATGACTTACCTTGAATCTAAAGCGTGTGTTTGAGACTTGAACTACTGCCTTTGAATGTTCTAGGGTCAACAAGGAATAAAATAGAAAAGGTTGTGTTCTTTGATTCAAAAGGGAAGAGCAAAGGTATTGTTTTGGGAATTATGGGTTTAAGAATGTGTGAATGTTTTCTTTTCTCTCTTTTTTTGTATTTTATCACTCTCTCTCCAAAAGCCAGCCCTTATTTATAGATGAGTTTGCTATGGTTTTGGGGGGAAAAACAAATGGGATTTGAACCTTTTTTGGCATACTGTTTCATTGCTTTTTAAACACAGCTTTTATGTGCTAATTTGGTGCAAATATGGGGTTTGAGAAAAATGCAGGCGTGGACTAGATCAGCAGCAATTTGGAGTGTTGCGGCAGCTGGATGCAGAACTGTGCCATAGCAGTTGTGATACAGTGGGAGAGAACTGACTGTTTTTTGGAATGCTGGTTTGCGTTTTGCATTTGTTTTTGCAAAATGTCGCGGTAAGCAAGAGTCACCATCGACTTTTATTTTATCCAACAAGGAAAGAAAAAAAGCACATAAAAATTCCTTTTTCGAGATGTTTCTCGGGTCCGAGGGGTAGATTATAGAAAGGGAAGGTGTTAGCACCCTTTCTATCCGTGGTTATCCACGGGCTCTTAGGTACTTGCTCATAGTGTTTTCAAAAATTTGCTTTCTTTGTGTTTGTGGGTTTGAAAAGAGTTTTTGTTTTGAAAAGGAGTGTAAGTGTGAGAATTTGTTTTGTTTTGAAAGAGCAAGTACTTAAGAACCATCAACTAATCGAAAAAGGAATCTTTCTATGCCATCTTCCTTTATACACTGTTATCCCACTATTGATGAGTGGGTAGCATCGTCGTTAGAGTTTTAAGGGTCAATTCGATTAAGGGACGTGCGGTCACTAAAGCAATGTTAGGACGCCTTAGCGGTAACCCTAATGTCTTAGATCATTTTATCCGAGGCAACCGTTTCGAGGCAACTTATGATCTTAGGACAAGAGGGCGACCTCTAAAACTTCCTATACTTAATGACCGCGTATGAAGGCAACCAAGTGAGGTGTACCCTAAGAGTGCGCATGTGCGAGTGTGTCATTTTTCAGTTATTTTGTCTTTGTACATGTTATGGGTGATCTATTTTGATTTTAGGTTTAAACGTTCAATCTTGTCATGCATTCCCTATTACCAAACATCTAACAGTTTATAAGTTGCGGAAATTAAATTGCGGAAATTAAACTAACTATTACAAGGCGTCGAGTATTTACATCGCCAAAAGCAACCCTTGAAATTAAAATGCGGAAAATAAATAAAACGGTAAAAATAGTCCTAATTATCTATTACATTCCGGAAACAAATACAATATTGAAATAAAATGGATCGCGTGCGGGAAATTAAATCGGGCGCCAACTTTAAGGTTTTGACCCTTTAATTATTAAAGAAAAGATTTTTTTTTGGTTATTTTTGAATTAAGAAAGGAATTAAATCTAGGTTAATTATTAAATTAATAACTAAATTAATTAATAAAAATATTTTTGAGTTTTTTATATTTAAAGAAATAAAAATAAATTTGATCAATGTTAATAAAACCTAATTGTCTAAGTTAATTTTAATTATTGCAAAATATATTAAAAGTTATTCCTAATTAACTAAATTAATTAAATTAATATTTATTAACAAAAATAAAATAGTGAAAATTAATTTGAATAAGAAAATATTTTTTGGTTTTTAATTTTATTAAGAAAAAGTTTTGATTGTTTAGCTAATTAGTAAAAATAATAACAATAAATAATTAAAAGAAAATTAAAAAAGAAAGGATTAGGAGGTTTGGGCCTGTTTTGGGGGGTTTATTCATCAATTCCAGGGCCCAATTTCATTGGCCTCGCTTGACTTTTCCTAATTCCCTACGCGCCCATTGACTTGGTAGCATGGTGGACATCCCATCTGGGCCATCAGATTTGGCTTGGGGCCATCTGTCCCTTGATTGAATGAGGGAGTATGATGCATCACGTGCTGGCATTAACACTGGATTACCTGAAGAGAAAAAATACAAAGCATATGGGGGACCTGGGATTCGAACCCAGGTCCTGTTGGATATTGGATACACGCCTTTGCCACTCAACCAACGCGCTTCAACTGTTAGTATAATGGACAATAATTATAATATGGGGAAAAATAATAATATGCCAGAATAAAAAAAATAAAACGCGCAAAGTTTGAACCGACCACTAAGAGGGGGACACATTTGTCGTCCCTGACCTTCAGACCTGTAATTTTTCCTGCGGATTCATATCCGCAGCTGAATTCGTAGGTTGATCCTAAAATCCATTCTAGTCCATGGAAATTGATTCTAAGCACATGGTTGAATTCGTCTAGGCCTCCTGAACAAACCTATATCTTTCTTGAGTCTTGATTTCCCCGAAAAAGAAAAAACCCCAAAACACAAACGAAGAACCCTAGAGATGGGGGTTCTTCATCTAGGCCAGCAAAACACAATTGGCTAATGCAGAATGCTTATAAATTTGACGATAATCATGAATATGCAATGAGTTTGTAAGAAAAGTGCAAGAATAAGGATCTATGAATTCAAACTAAAAGCATTTTTTGAGACACTTACAGAGCTTTTGCGCGTGTATGGAGACTGGCTTTGGGTTGGTTTTGCTCTAGTGATTGTCCAGCAAGCGATTGGTATTGAGTTTTGCTCCTGAATTTGCCTCTAAGAATGATTTCAGTTTCACACTTTTTTGTCAAATTTTCAAGTTTGGTTCTTGATGTTCTTGCAGCCTCTAGGTCTCAAATTCGTGTGCCTTGGATTGTATATGTATGCTGAAATGTATTAGGTCAACAAATTGGTCTTGAATCTTTCCACATCAATGCCTTGAGATTGGATTTGATCCTCCATTGAAAACTTGCTTAATTTGCCAAAAATCCAACCTTTTTGCACATGGAATGCTTGATATGAATTTGATCATGACATTGATGATGATTAGGTCCTGAAAATAGAAAAAGATCTCATGTAATAAAGTTTTGGGATTTTATTTGATTTAAATTGATTTAAAATGAAATAATTCAATACAAAATCATATAAAATAGAAAAATTGATAAATGGACACAAGGCTGAAGCTAGGACACGTGTGTAGTGTGAAAAGATCAAATCAAGTGGAAAAGAATGGGCCCATTTGACAAAATTTGAAGTTTTGGGGATAGTTGACTTTTGACAATTTTGCGAAAATGCCCAACTTCAACAATGGATAACTTCTTCAATTTGGAACTTTTGGAAGTGTTCTTGTACTTTTTAGAAATCTTGAGATTTCCTCTAACCAACCCGTTTGGTCTCATCTCATTTTGATATTCCATTCTCAAGTTATAAGCTTTGGCAAAAAATGTGTTTTTGTCGACTTTAAAAAATGACCTATAATGTCCAAATTTGTAACTTCTTGTGAGTGCATTTCTTGATCTTGGGTTATGAAGATGGATTGTAGGAAATTGCATCCTCTTCATAATGAGCTTTGGATGCGTCATTTCTCATAAAGTATGAGAAAGTTATGCTTGGTCAAAATTGGTTTGACTTTTCCTACAAAACCCTAATTTAGCAACTTTTGAGTCTTGATGAATTTTGAGCAATCCTTGATGAATCATGAAAAACCCTTGATAAAATGATGAAATATACTTCAAAATGATAATGTTGACAAAAAATCTTGAAGTTTGACTGTATTTGGGTCACAGTTGACTTTTGCCCTAGCACAGTCGATTTTTGGACCCTTTGAGCAATTGACTGAGCAAACTTCCTCTGCAAGGCTTGAAATTTGACATGGATGACCTTGAGAACATATTAGGACATTAGGGAGCATTTGAGGTCATTGGGACTCAAGTATCTTGATGCAACACAAAACCCTAATTTGGGGTTGACTGCCTTAGGAGATAGCTTGACTGTCCAAATCTTGAGCAATCTTGAACCACTTGGAGATTTTTCTTGAAATGTTTTGAGATATATGAGAGGGAAAATTTTGGGGTGCAACAGCTGCCCCTGTTCAATTTTCTTAAACCCGAGGATGTAGATTAGCTTCCGTGCCTTTCGTGATCCAAATGTGGAAGATGATTGAACACTAGAGTGCCTAGAAATTTGCACTCGCATGAAGTGGTATCAGCCTTGTGATGTCGGGAATGGGATTACAGATGCCATTTGGAGACTGTTGATAGGAGGTCTGAACTTCGGCTGGAATACGAATCAGGGAGATCTTATCGTCGATCTGACTGAACCAGAGAAGGTCTTGGATTAACTTTGACTGGATAAGAATCAGAAAAATCTTAGGATCGATTTAACTGAACCAGAAAAAAGTCTTGGAATATCTTCAACTGGAATACGAATCAGGGAGATCTTAGGGTCGATCTGACTGAACCAGAGAAGGTCTTGGATTAACTTTGACTGGATCAGAATCAGAAAAATCTTATGATCGATTTAACTGAACCAGACAAAAGTCTTGGAATATCTTCAACTAGAATACGAATCAGGGAGATCTTAGGGTTGATCTGACTGAACCAGAGAAGGTCTTGGATTAACTTTGACTGGATCAGAATCAGAAAAATCTTAGGATCGATTAAACTGAACCAGACAAAAGTCTTGGAATATCTTCAACTGGAATACGAATCAGGGAGATCTTAGGGTCGATCTGACTGAACCAGAGAAGGTCTTGGATTAACTTTGGCTGGATAAGAATCAGAAAAATCTTAGGGTCGATTTAACTGAACCATACGAAAGTCTTGGAATATCTTCAACTGGAATACGAATCATGGAGATCTTAGGGTCGATCTGACTGAACCAGAGAATGTCTTGGATTAACTTTGACTGGATAAGAATCAGAAAAATCTTAGGTTCGATTTAACTGAACCAGACGAAAGTCTTGTAATATCTTCAACTGGAATACGAATCAGGGAGATCTTAGGGTCGATCTGACTGAACCAGAGAAGGTCTTGGATCAACTTTAGCTGGATAAGAATCAGAAAAATCTTAGGGTCGATTTAACTGAACCAGACGAAAGTCTTGGATATCTTCAACTGGAATACGAATCAGGGAGATCTTAGGGTCGATCTGACTGAACTAGAGAAGGTCTTGGATTAACTTTGGCTGGATAAGAATCACAAAAATCTTAGGGTCGATTTAACTGAACAAGACAAAAGTCTTCCATAGAGGACTTCTAGGTCATATGAGTAGTCAGCGGTGTTTACTGATTCGTCTTTCCCTGAAACGGTAAAGAGTCAGTCATATGCAATGTCATGATGTATTAAATGCATGATATATATCAAGCAATGATGCTCTCAACATAAATGAGATTGTATGGTATGATGCGTATATGCATGTATCAAGATGTATGGAAATGTAATGTTTCTAGCTGGGGAAAATAAATCTCGGATAGCTGCTGGAGAAAAGAGTTGAATTCTTCGTTTTCGCTGGGGATGACGAACAAAGATGATTGTGAGAATAAACCTGCAGGAGAAGATAACTCCGTTGGGGAATAAACTGATGAGGAGATTACTCTGTGGGGAAGAGATGCTCTGCTGAAGATTCCGCTGATAAATTCCGTCGGGATGAATTATTGTTGCTGGTGATATTGAATCTGTTGAGGATTGAATTCCTGTTTGTGAAAGGGAAGAACTCCGCTGGAGACGATCTCTCAGTGGCGACGTTACTGGGGATAACCTGTTAGACTTTTGCGGGGATAACCCTCTGAATTCTGCTGGGAATGATCCTTTGAACTTGGCTGGGGAGATTTATTTTGTACTCCGCTGGGGATAAACTTCCAGAGTCTACTGGGGATGATGCTTCAACTCCGTTGGGGAAGCTTTTTCAGACTGCGCTGGGAAAATTTTAACTCCACTGGGGGTATCTTGTATTCTGCTGGAAAACATTCTTATACTCTGCCAGGGAATATTAAGACTGCCGGGGATATCAAGCCTTTTTAGTGCTGATGGTAGATAAACTCTGCTTGGGGAGGAAATTACTGATTCACTCACAGTTGCAAGTCTCAGCTAGGGAGAGCTATCATTACTGTCTTACTCTGCGGGAAGTGAAAGTACCTTAACCATATTCTTCAGCTGAATTTACCTTGTACCTGGTGGATAGAGCAACTATATAGCTTGGACACTTCTTATTGCCCCTGTTTCTGATGTTACCCGTAATCGTCTTTTGTTTCGCATGTAAATATTCATGAGCAGCAATTAATGTCAAATGCATATATCAAAAATGAACATTGGACGTTCTTTGCAAATCAAAACAGATAAAGGAAAAACAGTTTGAAATTTCTTTGAAAATGAATTGTATTGATTTTGAAGTTTGGCCTGTAAATAGGAGTTTTTGTACAAGAGGCTGACGTCCTAGTAAGAGAACACTGCCGAGCAGATAGAATTTACACAAATTGTGAAAAACAAAACAACTATGTGAACAATCCCACTGGGTTCCAATTCTTCTATTGCCTTTATGTCCTCGAGCATCTCATCACTTTGCTACTTGGTTGAAGGTAGATCAGATTGATTAGTGTCGTTCGAACTTGATAGTCGATACCGAAGTCTGGTTGCATGGTGATCCAATGAGACATAGTGTTACGCTTTGATCCCTAATTTTTGCCTGGACCGCCCTTTCGGGTTTTCAGTCCACCGGGATACCCTTTTTTTCCCAAGCCGCCTTTTCAGGTTTTCGACTTGCCGGGTGTATAGATTTTTATTTTCATCCCTTATTTTTGCCCGAACCCTTTTGGTTCGCCGGGAAGCCCTTTTTTTTGCCTAGGCCAGTCAACCTAGCGGGTCTTTGATTATGCGTAGTATCTTTTCACTATGTCTGCATTGACAGGGTGAGGAAGGTCGTCACCGTCCATGGTGGTTAGAATCATAGCTCCTCCTAAGAAAATGTTCTTAACCACAAATGGCCCTTCGTAAGTAGGGGTCCATTTGCCCCTGAGATCACCTTGAGGTAGAATAATGCGCTTGATTAACAGATCCCCAACATGATACTCTTGTCGTCTAACTTTCTTGTTAAATGCCTTGATCATCCGTTTTTGATACGTCTGACCATGACAAATAGCAATAAGTCTCTTTTTGTCGATTAAATTCAGTTGATCAAGCCGGGTCTGAATCCAGTCATCTTCACTCAAACCTGCATCCTTCATGATCCGAAGAGAGGGTATCTGAACTTCAATGGGCAAGACGGCCTCCATGCCATAAACCAAGGAGTAGGGTGTTGCCCCTGTTGACGTCGCGCTGAGGTACGGTACCCATGAAGAGAAAATGGTAACATCTCGTGCCAATCTTTGTATGTCACTGTCATCTTCTACACAATCTTCTTAATGTTCTTATTAGCCGCTTCGACAACCCCATTCATCTTCGGCCGGTAGGGTGAAGAGTTATGATGTTGTATCTTGAATTGCTCGCAGAGCTCGGTGGTCATCTTGTTGTTGAGATTGGTACCATTGTCCGTAATGATCCTCTCTGGTACGCCATATCGACAAATCAGATTGTGCTGAATGAACCGTGCTACGACATTCTTGGGTACAGTAGCAAAAGAAATTGCTTCAACCCACTTCGTAAAGTAATCAATTGCTACCAGGATGAATCGATGCCCGTTGGATGCTATAGGTCTGATCTCGTCGATCATATCAATGCCCCACATTGCAAAAGGCCAAGGAGCTGTCAAGACGTTCAGAGGAACTGGAGGTATGTGCACCTTATCAGCATAGACTTGACACTTGTGACATGTCCGAGAATGCTGATAACAATCAGCTTCCATTGTGGACCAATAGTATCCTGCCCGTAGGATTTTCTTTGCCATGGTATGTCCACTAGAATGGGTTCCGAAAGTACCTTCATGTAACTCTGCCATGATCCTTTCTGCCTCGTTCTTATCCATACATCACAGTAAGGTTGAATCATGGTTACGCTTGTAAAGAACGCCATTGCTGATGAAGAACTTCGCCGCGAACCTTCTCAGAAACTTCTTATCATTAACAGATGCACCCTCGGGGTATTCCTGAGCCTCAAGATACCTCTTCACCTCATGAAACTAGGGTTTGTCTGCTACCTCTTCAGTCTCAATGTCATAGCAATGTGTCGGTTCGTCCAATCTTTCAATGATAATCCGGGGAGCCTCGTTGTCCCAATTGACTTTGAACATAGAAGACATCGTAGCCAGCACGTCCGCTAACTGATTCTCCTCTCTAGGGAAGTGTTCAAAGGTTATCTCCTCGAAATGGGGAAGCAACGTCAATACATACTCCTTATAAGGAATAAGATTTGGGTGTTTCGTATCCCACTCGCCTTTGATCTGACTGATCACAAGAGCGGAATCTTCGAAGACACTCAGAAACTTAATCCTTAGGTCAATTGCTGCTCGAAGACCCATGATGCACGCTTCATACTCCGCCATGTTGTTGGTGCAGTTGAAACATAGTCGAGCGGTAAACGGAGTATGAGAGCCTTTATGAGATATGATTACGACACCAATGCCATTTCCCAAAGCGTTCGAAGCTCCATCAAAGTACATAGACCATCGGGATCCTTCCTCAGGTCCTTCATCTGGTCCAGGTGTCTCACAATCAGTTACCAACATGATATTCTCGTCCAGAAATTCAAAGTTCATAGACTGGTAATCATCCACTGCCTGATGTGCCAAATGATCTGCCAAAACACTTCCCTTGATTGCCTTTTAGGTCGTATACTAGATGTCATACTCAGTCAAGATCATATGCCATCTTGCTATTCTTTCGGACAAGGCAGGCTTCTCGAAGATATACTTGATTGGATCCATCTTTGAAATCAATAGAGTAGTGTGAGTCATCATATACTGTCTCAGCCGGCGAGCAGCCCATTCCAAAGCGCAGCAAGTTTTCTCAAGCAGTGAGTATCGGGTCTCACAGTCGGTAAACGTTTTGCTAAGGTAATAAATAGCATGCTATTTTCGGCCAGACTCGTCATGTTGACCCAGCACACACCTCATTGAGTTGTCGAGTACTGTCAAGTATAAGATCAGAGGTCTCCCTTCAACTGGAGGCATCAGAATAGGTGGCTCTTGGAGATACTCTTTGATTCTTTTGAAAGCGGCCTGACATTCATCATTCCACCGTACCACTTGATCTTTTTTCAGTAACTTGAAGATTGGTTCACAAGTAGCAGTCAGGTGCGAGATGAATCGGGCAATGTAGTTTAGACGTCCTAGAAAGCCTCTGACTTCTTTCTCTGTTTGGGGAGCTGGCATCTTCTGTATAGCCTTCACCTTTGCAGGATCCACCTGAATACCCTTATCGCTTACGACGAAACCTAACAGCTTACCAGATCTCACCCCGAAGGTGCACTTGTTCGGGTTTAACCTCAACTTGTACAACTTCAGCCTGTCAAATAACTTCTGAAGGTGGTCCAGATGTTCTTCCTCAGTTTGAGATCTTGCAATCATGTCATCGACGTACACATCAATCTCATGATGGATCATGTCATGAAACAAAGCAACCATGGCACGCTGATATGTTGCCCCAGCATTCTTCAATCCAAAAGGCATGACCTTGTAGCAAAAGGTACCCCACTGAGTAACAAAAGTTGTCTTCTCCATGTCTTTGGGAGCCATCTTAATCTGATTATAACCGGAGAAACCATCCATAAAGGAGAATACCTTGTGCTGAGCGGTGTTGTCAACCAAAACGTCGATATGAGGTAGAGGGAAATCATATTTGGGGCTCGCCCTATACAGGTCCCTATAATCAACACACATTCGAACCTTACCAT
This sequence comes from Vicia faba, assembly GCA_948472305.1. Classification (NCBI taxonomy): domain Eukaryota; kingdom Viridiplantae; phylum Streptophyta; class Magnoliopsida; order Fabales; family Fabaceae; genus Vicia; species Vicia faba. Next base: position 150,478,930 of record OX451741.1, on the reverse strand, counting down.
CCTTCTTCGGCACAAGAACCACATTGGCCACCCACTGTGGGTAAGAAGTAACTGCTAGAAAATCGACGTCAAACTGTTTCATAACTTCAACCTTGATTTTCTCAGACATCTCTGGGCGCATTCGGCGAACTTCTGTTTCATTGGAGGACAGTCTTCCCTGGTAGGCAGGCGGTGAACCACAATATCGGTATCAAAACCAGGCATATATTCGTAAGACCAGGCAAAGATCTCAACGTAGTCACGCAGAATCTGAATCAACCGTTGCTTCACACTAAGCTCCAGATTTGCCCCGATCTTGACCTCTTTCTTGTCTACCTCTGTACCCAGATTCACTGTTTCCACTGGCTCTTCATGTGGATGTATAGCCCTCTCCTCTTGGAGTAGCAGTCTAGCAAGTTCACCAGGCACTTCGCAATCATCTCCACCTTCGTCTTCGACTAAGTTGATCGGACTTTCAAAGTCATAACTGGCATTAGCAGAGTCGTTACAAGTGAGATTCAGAGTGGATGTAGACCTGTATATGTGAGTGTGTGTAAAATAGCTGTTTTGCAATATGTAATAAAAGAAAAACAAAGAGCGCAAGATTTGAAATGCAAGAAACGTCCAATGATTTTATTAATGATATATGTAGATGACACACATAAAGCCCTCACAAACGAAGCCACGGTATCCCGGGTAAGACACCGGGCTGTAAAGTTTAAAACATTGTCTGTTACAAATACAACACAAAAGTCTCATTATGGGGTGATAACAGAAACGGGCATAAAATCCTTCGTTGTCCAATTGCTTAGTCCACCATCAGTAGTCAGGTAGATCCAACTATCAATATCAAACCCTTCATCATCGTCATCCCCGATAGCATTCACCCCTGCGTCTTGTTTAGGCTTTTCTGGTGCTCCGAACTCAATCTCCTTCGCATCGATCAAGTCTTATACTTTGTTCTTCAAAGCCCAACAATCATCTGTATCATGTCCCGGGCTGTCTGAGTGAAAAGCACAGCGGGCATTAGGGTCATACTTTGGTGACGTAGTGTTGGGATTCTTCGGGGCCTCCCTTGGAATCACTAGATTAGTCTTTAATAACTGCGGCAGAATCTGAGATAATGTCATGTTGAGTTGAGTGAACTGTCTTCGAGGTCTCTCGGCCTGTGACTGATTATTGCACTGAGGAGCACCAGCAGGTCTTGAAATAACAACCGCATTAACAGCTTGGCGGCGTTCAGGTCTATTCTATCTTTTCTAACTGTAAACAGCACTGGACTCCTTCTTAAAAGGCTTTTTCTTGGTGCTTGATGAAGAACTTTTTTGTATCTTACCAGACTTAATACCAGCCTCAATCCTCTCACCGGTCATAATTAGCTCTGTAAACCCAAACGAAGAGCTTCCAATCAGGTGGTTGAAAAATGGACCAGACAAGGTCCCCAGAAACATATCCACAAGCTCCCGATCAACCAAGGGTGGTTGCACTCTTCCGGCGAGGTCCCTCCACTTCTGAGCATAATCTTTGAAACCTTCGCCCATTCCCATTGACATATCCTGGAGTTGGGTACGCGTGGGAGTGAGGTCGGAATTGTATTGGTACTGCCTGTAGAAAGCAGTAGCCAAATCATCCCAACTGCGGATACTGGCTCCGTCCCACTGGTAAAACCATTCAAGTTGAGTCCCTGAGAGATTGTCTTGAAAGAAGTGGATCCATAGGTTCTTATCAGCGGTGTATGGCTGAATCTTCCTTACATACGACCGAAGGTGCAGTTTCGGACAAGAAACTCCGTCGTACTTAGCAAAAGCTGGTGCTTTGAATTTGTAGGGAATCACCACCCCATATGATAGACCCAGATCACCAAAGTCCAGACCAGGCACTTTCTGAACTTCCATCGCACTCAACCGGTCTTCCAGTTGCTTGTATCTATCCTCAGCCAGAGGATACTGGTCTTCATCAAAGTCTGTCTCGTTATCTGAGACCACAGGGCTAGGAGCCCTTCTTTCCTCTTGACTATCTTTCCCTCCGAGTGAGGTGGTCAAATCAACATCATCCTGTAGTCTGTTTCCAAACCTGTGACCTGTGTTAAACAGGACTGTCCTCTTCTTCTTCTCTTTTAGAATCAGGGTCTTCAGATCTTGCTGACCCTTAGCTAGATTCATGAACAGCTCTTGGAATTGGGTATTCTGGGCCTGTATGGCCTTGATTGCTTGCTCAGTTGATGGTTCAATAGACATGATGAATGCTGAAATAAATAGCGAAGATGATAAGAGACCTATAAGGGTACCTGTTATGAAGTGCATGGGATGAAATGCGTATGACATGATTTCAAAGACATCGAGAGATTCAAATTTGTAAACAAGAAATGAAACACACTTTTATTAGATAAACTTTGAAATTCAAATTGTTCAAACAAATTGCCCTTAAGGCGTTACAAGAAAGGAAATACTGAAAACTAAATAAAAACTGGAAAGGAAATAATCAAAGGACAATCAGTGCTCCCATGGTCGCTTCTTGTCGGTACGGACATAGTCATTGAGGATCCGCTCGTTCTCCAGCTGTCTTGTCAACTTCTGAATCTTCTGCTCTTGCTCGTTAAACTTTTCTCGGTAAGCATCTCGCTCTTCTCTCAGCTGCATCCAAGACCTTTTCAGTTCCCCAATGTCAGTGGGCATGTAAGGATGGAGGATGGTAGGAAAAACCCCCTCTTCATTAGCAACTTCAACAATGATAGGCAGGATGGCTTCATACGGCATACCCAGCTTTTGGGCACGGATACGAACCCATCTGAGATATGGCTCCATTGGAAGAGAAGTCTTTGGACCCAGCTCATGTGGATCAGATCTGTGAACTCTATCCCAAGCCCTTATGAATCTGCGGCGTTGCTCGTCGCTATCCCCTTGAAAATCAAAGATGATACTAGGCATTAGCAAATCATGAGGTCCTTCTCTTCTGGATCTCCCAAACTGACGTAAGGCTAAGCACGGATTGTAAGTAATTCCTCCATGGGTTCCTATCAGTGGAACATTGGGGTATTCCCCACAGCGATCAATAATAGCCACCTCGTCCATACCCTTGATAGTCCAGATGATGTCATTATGAGAGAGAGATATAACCCTATAGGTGCAGCCCATGCCTTCTTTGTTCTTTATCACTGATTTGGGGAGGTACGAAATAAACCACCTCGCCAATAATGGAGCACATCACATCAAAGTTCCCCGCTTCCGAGCAGTATGGGCATAAAGCTGATGGAGAATGTCACCCAAGAGAGCGGGTACAGGATTACAAGAGATGAAGATTTTCACCGCATTCACATCAACAAAGGAGTCAGAGTTCGGAAACAATACCAAGCCATATATCAGAAGAGCCAGAATATCTTCGAATACCTTGAAGTCTAGATTATCCCAGAAATAATTAGCCTTACCAACCAAAAACTAAGTCAGAAAGCCCTTTGCTCCACTTCTAGTCTCCCAATTAGCCATTACCTCATCTTTTGTCATATGAAGGGCTGAAGCAATCTCTTTCGGCCTAAGAATCTTCTCCCAACCAGTAAATGGGGTCTGCTCCAGAATAGAGATACCGAGCAGATCAGAGAACTCTTCCAAGGTGGGAACCAACTGGTAGTCCTGAAAAGTAAAGCAATGGTACAGTGGATCATAGAACTGGACTAGGACACTCATCATCTGCTCGTCCAATTTGGAGGTGACCAAACTAAGAAGATGCCCATGTCTTCTGATGAAGGAGGTAGTATCAGGCATCTTCACAACCAATTCTTTAAGCATAGTGGGAACTTGGACAAAGTTGATACGGATGGTGTTCCAACGCATAGGTGCCATGACCTACAAAACAGAACAAAGATGAATCTCTCCTGTCTTTGAAATAGGTTAGTCCAATGTAAGATGTATGTAATGTTATGATGTCATGATGTCATGATGTCATGATAGAAAGCACACCACAAGTATCCACAAATAGCAAACATGGTAAAGGCACACAAGTCACACAGAGAGCCCTTAGATTTCAGGCTGGCAAGGAGCTTAGGTACTACCCTCTTTCAATTCAGTTGGTTCAAACCTGTCCTAAAAATAGTAACCGGGTTCTAGAGGATCTCAATATCACTGACTACCCTCAATCGGTCATAATTCCAGTTTAGCAACCTTTTCTTGCGGCCAGAATCATCGCGAGAGTTTAGTCTCAATGAGTGTAGCATACTGCTACTGTTCTATGGCCAAGTTGGTCAATTTAAAGGTTCTAAGATCAGTTGGTGCTTAATGACCCCTTAGAAGACCCATATTCTCCTCGTTCCAACACAAGGGATATCGGTACACACTAAAGTGCCACACCAACGTAGCTACTGCTTCAACCATATCGGTCTACGCAGTACAGTTCCCTCACAGTTTATTGCTACTTACCTAAAGGGTATCCCCAGATCCGAGTTAGAATCTATAGTAACTCCGATACAAGCCCACAAATATAAAGCATACAAAGCAAACAATTGAAAACACAATGATCTATTCCTAAGGTACACCACACTTATTAAGGTCCCCAGCAGAGTCGCCAGTTCTGTGATACGGTGGGAGAGAACTGACTGTTTTTGGAATGCTGGTTTGCGTTTTGCGTTTGTTTTCGCAAAATGTCGCGGTAAGCAAGAGTCGCCACCGACTTTTATTTTATCCAATAAGGAAAGGAAAAAAGCACAGAAAAATTCCTTTTTCGAGATGTTTCTCGGGTCCGGGGGGTAGATTATAGAAAGGGAAGGTGTTAGCACCCTTTTTATCTATGGTTATCCACGGGCTCTTAGGTACTTGCTCATAGTGTTTTCAAAAATTTGCTTTGTTTGTGTTTGTGGGTTTGAAAAGAGTTTTTGTTTTGAAAAGGAGTGTAAGTGTGAGAATTTGTTTTGTTTTGAAAGAGCAAGTACTTAAGAACCATCTACATACTCGAAAAAGGAATCGTTCTATGCTATCTTCCTTTAGACAATGCTATCCCACTATTGATGAGTGGGTAGCATCGTCGTTGGAGTTTTAAGGGTCAATTCGATTAAGGGACGTGCGGTCACTAAAGTAATGTTAGGACGCCTTAGTGGTAACCCTAATGTCTTAGATCATTTTATCCGAGGCAACCGTTTCGAGGCAACTTATGATTTTTGGACAAGAGGGCGACCTCTAAAACTTCCTATACTTAATGACCGCGTACAAAGGTAACCAAGTGAGGTGTACCCTAAGAGTGCGCATGTGCGAGTGTGTCATTTTTCAGTTATTTTGTCTTTGTACATGTTATGGGTGATCTATGTTGATTTTAGGTTTAAACGTTCAATCTTGTCATGCATTCCCTATTACCAAACATCTAACAGTTTATAAGTTGCGGAAATTAAATTGTGGAAATTAAACTAACTATTACAAGGCGTCGGGTATTTACATCTCCAAAAGCAACCCTTGAAATTAAAATGCGGAAAATAAATAAAACGGTAAAAATAGTCCTAATTATCTATTACATTCCGGAAACAAATACAATATTGAAATAAAATGGATCGCGTGCGGGAAATTAAATCGGGCGCAAGCTTTAGGGTTTTGACCCTTTAATTATTAAAGAAAAGATTTTTTTTGGTTATTTTTGAATTAAGAAAGGAATTAAATCTAGGTTAATTATTAAATTAATAACTAAATTAATTAATAAAAATATTTTTGGGTTTTTTATATTTAAAGAAATAAAAATAAATTTGATCAATGTTAATAAAACCTAATTGTCTAAGTTAATTTTAATTATTGCAAAATATATTAAAAGTTATTCCTAATTAACTAAATTAATTAAATTAATATTTATTAACAAAAATAAAATACTGAAAATTAATTTAAATAAGAAAATATTTTTTGGTTTTTAATTTTATTAAGAAAAAGTTTTGATTGGTTAGCTAATTAGTAAAAATAATAATAATAAATAATTAAAAGAAAATTAAAAAAAGAAAGGATTAGGAGGTTTGGACCTGTTTTTGGGGGTTTATTCAACAATTCCAGGGCCCAATTTCGTTGGCCTGACTTAACTTTTCCTGATTCCCTACGCGCCCATTGACTTGGTAGCATGGTGGACATCCCATGACTTGGTAGCATGGTGGACATCCCATCTGGGCCATCAGATTTGGCCTGGGGCCATCTGTCCCTTGATTGAATGAGGGAGTATGATGCATCACGCGCTGGCATTAACACTGGATTACCTGAAGAGAAAAAATACAAAGCATATGGGGGACCTGGGATTCGAACCCAGGTCTTGTTGGATATTGGATACACGCCTTTGCCACTCAACCAACGCGCTTCAACTGTTAGTATAATGGACAATAATTATAATATGGGGAAAAATAATAATATGCCAGAATAAAAAAAATAAAACGCGTGAAGTTTGAACCGACCACTAAGAGGGGGACACATTTGTCGTCCCTGACCTTCAGACCTGTAATTTTTCCTACGGATTCATATCCGCAGCTGAATTCGTAGGTTGATCCAAAAATCCATTCTAGTCCATGGAAATTGATTCCAAGCACATGGTTGAATTCGTCTAGGCCTCCTGAACAAACCTATATCCTTCTTGAGTCTTGATTTCCCTGAAAAAGAAAAAAAACCCAAAACACAAACGAAGAACCCTAGAGATGGGGGTTCTTCATCTACGCCAGTAAAACACAATTGGCTAATGCAGAATGCTTATAAATTTGACGATAATCATGAATATGCAATGAGTTTATAAGAAAGTGCAAGAATAAGAATCTATGAATTCAAACGAAAAGCATTTTTTGAGACACTTACAGAGCTTTTGCGCGTGTATGGAGACTGACTTTGGGTTGGTTTTGCTCCAGTGATTGTCCAGCAAGCGATTGGTATTGAGTTTTGCTCCTGAATTTGCCTCTAAGAATGATTTCAGTTTCACACTTTTTTGTCAATTTTTCAAGTTTGGTTCTTGATGTTCTTGCAGCCTCTAGGTCTCAAATTCGTGTGCCTTGGATTGTATATGTATGCTGCAATGTATTAGGTCAACAAATTGGTCTTGAATCTTTCCACATCAATGCCTTGAGATTGGATTTGATCCTCCATTGAAAACTTGCTTAATTTTACAAAAATCCAACCTTTTTGCACATGGAATGCTTGATACGAATTTGATCATGACATTGATGATGATTAGGTCCTGAAAATAGAAAAAGATCTCATGTAATAAAGTTTTGGGATTTTATTTAATTTAAATTGATTTAAAATGAAATAATTCAATACAAAATCAAATAAAATAGAAAAATTGATAAATGGACACAAGGCTGAAGCTAGGACATGTGTGTAGTGTGACAAGATCAAATCAAGTGGAAAAGAATGGGCCCATTTGACAAAATTTAAAGTTTTAGGGATAGTTGACTTTTGACAATTTTGCAAAAATGCCCAACTTCAAAAATGTATAACTTCTTCAATTTGGAACTTTTGGAAGTGTTCTTGGACTTTTTAGAAAGCTTGAGATGTCCTCTAACCAACCCTTTTGGTATCATCTCATTTTGATATTCCATGCTCAAGTTATAAGCTTTGGAAAAAAATGTGTTTTTGTTGACTTTTAAAAATGACCTATAATATCCAAATTTGTAACTTCTTTTGAGTGCATTTCTTGATCTTGGGGTATGAATATGGAATGTAGAAAATTTCATCCTCTTCAAAATGAGCTTTGGATGCGTCATTTCTCATAAAGTATTAGAAAGTTATGCTTGGTCAAAGTTGGTTTGACTTTTCCTACAAAACCCTAATTTAGCAACTTTTGAGTCTTGATTAATTTTGAGCAATCCTTGATGAATCATGATCAACCATTGATCAAATGATGAAATATCCTTCAAAATGAGAATGTTGACAAAAAATCTTGAAGTTTGACTGTATTTGGGTCACAGTTGACTTTTGCCCTAACATTGTCGATTTTTGGACCCTCTGAGCAATTGACTAAGCAAACTTCCTCTGCAAGGCTTGAAATTTGACATGGATGAACTTGAGAACATATTAGGACATTAGGGAGAATTTGAGGTCATTAGGACTCAAGGATCTTGATGCAACACAAAACTCTAATTTGGGGTTGACTGCCTTAGGAGATAGCTTGACTGTCCAACTCTTGAGCAATCTTGAACCACTTGGAGATTTTTCTTGAAATGTTTTGAGAGATATGAGAGGGAAAATTTTGGGGTGCATCAGACTGTTCAAACAAGGTTTTAGGGCTTGGTGATGTTCTGATCAGAATGAGACTCGAAGGGTGATGTTATGATCGAAGCGTAGAACATAGTCTCCATATGCTGAAGAGCCATGTTATGATCTAAGAACATAGTTTCCATATGTTCTAATTAAAGAGTCATGTTCTGAATCAATTTTGCAAATTCTGATTGTACTTGTGTGTAAACTGGCCCAGAAGTTCTGTCCAAATTCTGACTTAAAAATGCTCAGAATTTACTAAGTGTTTTAGCTTCAAGGATGTCTTCATGGATTTATAACTTGAAATCCCAGCCTTTCTAAAAGAAGTTCTGTTTTGTAATGTTTTAGATCTCATTGAGATCTATGACTTTCATGTCAGAAGTTTTGATTGAATCATCTTGCATCATGATGAAAATCTGGCCCAAAGTTATGAAATTATCATATTTTCTTAACACTTAGAAAATTTTCTAAGTGTTTAGAAATTTGACTTTTCAAAGTAATCTTTGACTTTTGATTTCTTGATGAACCAACTTCATGTCTTGATGAAATATGATTTTTGAAACTTGATTTTGATCAAAAAGTCAAAGTTTGACTTTTCAGTGTGCATTTGACCATTTTGCCCTTGTGAATGGCTTTCTTGGAAAATTGTAATCTGAGACTTGAAACTTGACAGAAGCAATCCTGAGGGTCCAGGATGATCCCTTGAGAAATGAGAGAGTAAATTTTAGGGTACAACAGCTGCCCCTGTTCAATCTTCTTAAACCTGAAGAGTTAGATTGGTGAACCTATCATTCGTGACTTGAAGGTGGAAGATGATTGAACACTAGAGTGCACAGAAATTTGCACTCGATGATGTGGTGGTTGATTGTACAGGGAATGGGCTTAAAGATTCCATTTGGAGAGATGATGGAGAGTTGTCAGAGACGGGCTTACAAATGCCATCCAAAACTGATTGGTGGCAAAAATTTGAAGAAATATCAGAATGAATATCTGGTTGATTTATACTAAAATAATAGATGTTGTGGGATGAGTATCAGAAAATATCCATAAATGGATTGTATCTGAATCGCATCTGAAAGATGTACTGATTGAGCGTCAGAATGACATTCATATCTGGATCGTATCTGGACTATATTTGAGAAATATGATGAATGAGCATCAGAATGGCATATGTATCTGGAGCGTATTTGAACTGTATCTGAAAGTTGAATCTAAATGAGTATTAGAATGGCATCCGTATCTGGAGCGTATCTGAATTGTATCTGAAAGCTGAATCTGAATGAGTATCAGAATGAAATTCGTATCTGGAGTGTATCTGAACTGTATCTGAAAGCTGAGTCTGAATGAGTATCAGAATGGCATCCGTATATGGAGCGTATATGAACTGTATCTGAAAGATGAATTTGAATGAGTATTAGAATGAAAACATCCGTATCTAGAGCATATCTGAACTGTATCGGAAAGTTGAATGAGAAAGAGCCCGTGTAGGATTACTTCATGATGAGTTCGTGTAAAACTACATCTGGAAATGAGAGGGAACCTGGGTAGGGTTGCTTCAGCTGGTTGAGTAGATAGTTGTCCTGTCTGGTTTCAGGTATTAATCTTTGACCCAAGAAAGAAAGATAGTTTTCCTGGCTTGTTACAGGTGTTAATCTTCAGTCTCTTTATGTATATAGTTTTCCTTGCTTGTTATAGATGTTAATCTACAATCAGTCGTCCACAGATAGTTTTCCTGGCTAGTTACAGGTACTAATCTAGAACTTGAAAAAGTTGGTCATTTGAGATAGTTTTCCTGTCTGGTTCCAAGTATTAATCTCTGACTTGAGAAAGAAATATAGTTTTCCTGGCTTGTTGCAGGTGTTAATCTTCAATCTCTTCATGTATATAGTTTTCCTGTCTTGTTACAGGTGTTAATCTACAATCAGTCGTCCACAAATAGTTTTCCTGGCTAGTTACGGGTACTAATCTGGAACTTGAAAAAGTTGGTTGTTTGACATAGTTGTCTTGTCTGGTTTCAGGTATTGATCTCTGACCTGAAAAAGAAATATAGTTTTCCTGGCTTGTTACAGGTGTTAATATTCAATCTCTTCATGTAGATAGTTTTCTTGACTTATTACAAGTGTTAATCTACAATCAGTCGTCCACAGATAGTTTTCCTGGCTAGTTACAGGTATTAATCTGGAACTTGAAAAAGTTGGTCGTTTGAGATAGTTGTCATGTCTGGTTTCAGGTGTTAATCTCTGACCTTTTGAAGATCGTTGATGATATCCATCTGTTGATTTGATCTTTCCTGAAAAGGTAAATAGTTAGATGCATGCAATGCCATGATGTAAGAAATTCATGGTGCAATGATGTTCTCAAAATAAATGAGATTGTGTCGTATGCACTTGTCATGTATGTAATATGATGCATGAAATGCGAAATGTTATTGGAATGTATTTTTGTCTTGGAAAATAAATCCTTGACAAATGTTGGGGAGTTTTGGGAGGTTGAATCCCGGATGACCGTTGGGGATGAAGAGTATGCCCATCTTCAAACCTTGCTTAGAACGTTTCCACTAGGGATTCCTGTTTTTGTTGTTTGAGGAGAAATCTGCTAGGGGGTGTTGATTTTGCTTGAGAAGAAAACTCTATGGAGAGTGTTCATTTCTGTTTTGGGGAAAAATTTCAGGAGTCTTAGTCGTTCATTTCTCTACTGGGAGTTATCTCTTGAAAGTTAGTTGTTATCTGGTCGGGTTCCAGGCTTCACAATGACTTGCCGGGGATACAGAAATTGACGGTTATCTGGTTATTTTTCCAGGTTTTGCAGCAGCTCACCGGGGATTGTAGAAAAGTCTACTGGGGAAGAGGAGTTATGGTCCCTTGATTTGTGATAGTCTGAGAGGAAAATTCAAGCTGGGGAGTCTTGACGTTTGTTGGGGAAATAAACCCTGTCGCCAATCTGTTGGAGAAGTGTTTTCTTTTGGCCGAACTCCTTGAGGATTCTTGAGATCAACTCAGTTGGAGATGCTTTCAGAGATTGAAATTCTGGCTGGGGGACCACCCTATGAAAAGGCCTTTGTGGGAGATTTGTCACTGCCCCTGGTAGTATTGCCAGGAAATGTTTCCCTGACTATACGTAACCCTTTGTTGGAGTTCATGTTCAGTGCCCCAAGTGATTCAGATACAGACTTGCCCCTAGTTATTCAGCACTCGAGATATTTCTTGGAATCTTGACTTGACTTCCCCAGGACAGTGATCATGATGATGCCCCCTTGCTTACAGGAGATCTGTCATTGGAAGCGTCATCCCATTTTAAGTGATTTTGTTTCCTCAGAGAATTTCTGTGTTATGGGTATTCGCCGTGCGAATTTCTCTGTTGTCAAACAATTAGCCATATGCAAACAGCGATATCCAAATAATGCAAAGTTCATGCTTGTCTTAAAGTTTTGAAAATGCGTTTTAGCAGATAAAAGAATTTTTGTAAGAAAATTCAACACAGGGTTTGGAGTAAAGCCTTACAGAAGTCAGGATACCTTATGTAACAGTATCCTTTCGAATTAACACATGCTTCAATTAGGACTTTTGAAGGTTGTAGTGTGGCTTGGTTCACAGTTTAAGATACAAAGGATAAGGCTCAAAGTGTATTTTATACCCGCCCGTTCTTCTTGATGTTCTTCAGTCCCTAAACTCAGTTAATTGTGCGTTTGAACTCCAATTGAGTCTGGAATGACCTTTGGTGATGGTTCAGAAATTTGGGAGTTTATTTGTTGGAAGGAAGTCATTTTTTCCATACTTCCATGTTTTAAAGGGTTTGTAGTGACCTCTTTTTGATTTATTATCCCTGATTTTTTTTCCGGACTGTTCTTTGTTTTAAGATTACAGCCAGCGGGATGCCCCCGTTTTTCTTAAGTCTCCTTCGTAGGTTTTGACTTAGTGTGCTTTTCTTTTGAGAGATAATGACTGACTATTTGGTAAGGAACCATCACCGTCTTTTGATTCCAAGGGAATGGTTTTGATGTCATTCGTTGTATATGAAGTGAAGGTTCGCGACTGAACACGCTCAAAGGGGTTGATTAGGGATTATCCTCCTTATAGCTCTAGTGTTTAGGAATTGAAAGAACGCCTATACATCGTCAGCAAGGTCTGTCCAGAAGCATACTGTATGAGATTATGGCATTGTTTTCGTCATCCTCCCTCTAAAGGCTTGCAACTTTTTGAAAATAGAGTTTAATATCATAAAGGGAGTAAAAATCTTAGTTTAAATAGAATGAAAATGAATGGATTAATTCAAGACAAACATATTTAATGCATTAATGAGAGTAACCTAAGTCTGACATAAAGATAGGTGTTTAAGAAAACAAAGAAATTACAACTGAAAATTTGAATAAACATAAAATTTCCTTGCCCAGAATGCCACTTCATATGGATTCCCTTGAGGGGTGATAAAAAAGCTCCAGTTGACTGTCTTGTGTGAACTCCAATGCCCCTTCGTCGATCAGATCCTGGGTCTTGTTTTTCAACGTCCAACAATTATCAGTATTGTGCCCCGGACTGTTGGAATGATATGCACACCTTTCTCCATGATTGTAATGGGGAGAAGCAGTATTAGGATTCTGAGGAGTATCCCTTAATGGAACCAAATTCATCTTCAGCATGTGTCGCAAGACTTGCGATATTGGCATGTCGAGTTTGGTAAACTGCCTATCGGATGAGACCTGTTTACGCCGATTACCCTATTGTTGTTGTCGAGGTTGTTGTTGGGCTCGTGATGTAGCAGCAATTTGGGAAGGTCTGCTCTCCCTCAAACCGGTTTCTTGTCTCATGGGAGGCTGAATAATGACTTGATCCCCAATCTCGACCGTTTTCTTCATACAGTTGTAACTTTCTTGATGAAGTTTGTTGACGAGGGTCCTTAGCTCCTCTTGTCCCCGAGCGAAGTTTTGGATAAGAGCCATCTGGCCCACTAGTTGTCCCATCATCTGGATCTTCATTGTTTCTATTTCAGTTTGTAGCCGTTCCAACTGGTCATCCTTTTTTGTCTTCAGGATTCCCCATGATCATGCCCCTAGTGAGGAGTGCTTTCACCTCTTCTTGTCCCTTGGACAGGTTCAAAAACATTTCCTAAAGTTGAGCATTTTGAGTCTGAATGTCTTTGATAGTCTGTTCTAGAGCCATCTCTACTAAAATAAACAATAAGCAGATGAGAGACCTATGTGGAAAATCCTGTCATGATATGATGCATGGTATGTGGATGCAATGTTTCCAAGGACTTAGAAAATTTAAATTTGTTATAAACAAAGAAAGGAGTAAACATCAATTGTATTAATAAGTTTAAATTGATTACAATCATTCCCCCTGGGCTTACAATGGAGGAAATAAAGCAAAATAAACTCCTAAGACAAGAAGGTCGAACGCATCCTCTTTGGCGCGATGTAGGCGTTCAAATTTCGCTCCTCATGAAGCTGTCTCGTAAGCTCCAGGACCTTCTTTTAACTTGCATAGAACTGGACCTTGAAAGTGTCTCTTTCTTCCTCCAGTTGGATCCAAGCTCTTTGTAAGTCTTCAAGAGAAGTAGGCATGGTAGGGTGAGAGATAACACAAGGAATATCTCCTTCAACTGATGGCTCCATGATGATAGGCAAAGTGGCAGGGTATGTCATACCGAGTCTTTGAGCACGAGTTCATACCCACTTAAGATAAGGCTCCAAAGGAATGGAGTTCTTACGCCCCAATGTCTTTCTATCTACTTTGTTTACCATCCTCCAAGCTCGTATAAATCTCTGACGGTAGCCTTGATCGCCACTCTCGTAGTCGAACACCAAACCTTGGATGAGTGCATCTTGAGGACCATCTCTTCGTGCATAGCCAAATTATCGTAATGAAAGAGAAGGGTTATAGGTGATACCTCCCCTAATGCCGAGCAAAGGGACATTAGGGAATTCCCCACAATGATCAATGATAGTAGTATCCTCCAAGGATCGAGAACATCAATAAATGTCAGAGTGTGTAAGGGACATCATCCTTTGAGACCATGTTAATCCTTGATCATTCTTCAATGTTGATCGAGGTAAGTGCGGAGTAAACCACTTAGCGAGTAGAGGAATGCAACACAAGATTGTACCTCTTTTCTTCATTGTGCGAGTGTGGAAACAATGTAAAATGTCTCCAAGCAAAGTAGGTATAGGATTATGAGAGAGGAAGACCTTGATGGAATTCACATCTATGAATTGGTTCGGATTGGGAAATAGAACCAAGCCATAGATTATAAGAGCCAAGACATCTTCAAAGGCTTGGAAATCCATGTCTTCCCAGAATGAACGAGCCTTCTCTAACAGAAACTTGGCTTTGAAACCCTTAACTCCGCTTCTTGTCTCCCAATTTGCTATGATGTCGACTCTCTTTAGATGTAGGGCTTTGGAAATGACTTCAGGCTTTGGAGTACCTTCTAAACTAGTGAATGGTAATCGATCAAGCACGATCACTCCCAACAGTTGAGAGAACTCCTCTAGCGTAGGGACGAACTGATAGTCAGGAAAGGTGAAGCAATGATACATGGGATCAAAGAATTAGAAGAGCACAAACATCATTTCTTCTGGGAATTTGGAGGTAGCCAAGCTGAGAAGTCGACCATATTTCTCGGTGAAGGGAGAATCTCTAGGCACCCTTGATGCTAACTGTTGGAGTTAAGGGTGTGCTTTCACGAAGCTGATCCGGATGGTATTTTTTCGGACGAGATTCATGGCCTACAAAACAAAGCAAAGATAAATTCCTAAATCCTTGAAATGGTTAGTGAGAATGCTTATGATGTTATGATGTTTATGATGTTATGTACAAGTATGAAAAGCAGGCAAGTTGTTATGTACACACAAAATAGACAAGTCCTTAGGTTTAGGCTTGCGTGGAGTTTGTAGGTAAGTACCCTCTTGAAGTTTAGTTGGCTCAACCTATCCTAGAAAGTAACCGGGTTCTAGGGGATCTCAATATCACTGACCTTTCTTTTAGGCGTTGTCTTAGTAGAATCAATCTTTTCTTATGGCCGAGATATCCCAAAAGTCCAATCTCAATGAGTGTAGTATCGAGTATCAACCAATTTTCAGCTTTCAACTGAAACCAGCTATCTCACTACTTCCTAATGGCCAATTTGTTCAATTAAGGTTCTAAGGTCAGTTAGTGCTTCATAACACAGCTCAGCGGCCCCGTATTCTCCTCGATTCAACACAAGGGATACCGGTACCAACAAATGCGTCACACTAACGTAGCCATTGCTTTAACCATATCGGTCTACGCCATACAATTTCCACAATCTATTGCTACTTACCTAAAAAGGTGCCCCAAATCCGGGTAGAGGATCAAAACAAGCCCAAACAAGGAGCCATAATATAAAGCAAACAAATCAAACAAAGGAAAGCAAGTAAAGGTGATCTAGCCCTAAGGTAACCCCACTTTTAAGTAATTCCCCAGCAGAGTCGCCAGTTCTGTAACACGGTGGAAGAACTGACTTGGGTATTTTGTGTTTGATCGTAATTGTTGCGGATAGCAAGAGTCACCACCAACTTTTCTTTTATCCAAAAGGAAAGGTTGAAAAGAATAGGAAAGACCTTTCAAGATTATTTCTTGAGTTCGGGGGATAGGTTATCAAAAGGGAAGGTGTTAGCACCTTTTTCATCCGTAGTTATCTATGGGCTCTTAGTTGCTTGCTAGATCACTTGCTTTTGTTTGAAAGTGTGCTTGTGATGTGGGTATTGAAAGTATTTTGAAAAGTGTTTTTGTAATGGTTCTCGTCTCTATAAGAACGCGTACAAGGTGTTTTTTAACCTTTGAAAATGTTTCAAATGAAAGGGTTGGTGTATAAAATGTTTTTGTTGTGAGCAAGCGAGCAACTAGGAGCAACCTATACCTACTCAAAAGGTCTTAAATGTTCTTTTCCTCCTCCTTTAGATGTTGCTACCTTACCATTGATTTGGTAAGAAGCCCCCATCATTGGATATGAAGGGATGGGCGCGGGACATTTTGTATAGTCATAGAAGGCAACTTATGCGACATTTTAGCAATGTCGTTTAGGGGCTAGATCGTTTACCGAAGGCAACATTGAGGGTCATCGAGGGAATACGATCTTTTATCAAGGGTCTTTGATAAAATGACCATATTCGAGGGACATGAGGATTTTCCGAAAGGCAACAAAGTGAGATTACCCTAGAGGTGCTAGTGTGCAAGTGTGTTTGATTGCATACATTTTGTCTCGCATTTAAAGGTTATCTATATTGAATTGTACAATATAAGAAAAGGAAAGGACTTGTTTTGAAAATGGTTTTTTGTCTTAATAAATTAAAAGGAAAAATAATTAGTTAATAAAAGAAAATATTTTTTATGCCTTTTTATATTAATAAAAATAATATTAATGCTGGAAGTAATAAGAATAAGAAAGAAACGGAAGAAAAAACGAAAACAAGACCAGCATGTTGCTGAAAGAAAAATGAAAGGGACCAGAAGTTCTGATGCTAGGCATGCTGTAGTTCAGAAAGAAAAGTTAGAGGGGACCCGAAGTTTTGGGTTTCCGTACGCTGAAGTTCTGAAAGAAGCGTTAGAGGAAACCAGAAGTTCTATGTTGTGTTATAACAGTGAGAAAAACCTAGAAATTTTGTATGTGTTAAAACAGTAAGAAAGCCTAGAAGTTTTGTGTGTGTTAAAACAGTAAGAAAGCCTAGAAGTTCTGTATGTGTTAAAACAGTAATAAAGCCTAGAAGTTCTTTGTGTGTTAAAACAGTAAGAAAGCCTAGAAGTTCTGTGTGTGTTAAACCAGTAAGAAAGCCTAGAAGTTTTGTGTGTGTTAAAACAGTAAGAAAGCCTAGAGGTTCTGTATGTGTTAAAACAGTAAGAAAAACTCCTAGAAGTTGTGTGATGTGATACAACAATGAAAAACCTAGAAGTTCTTGTGTTACACTTCATCTCCTTTCTTGCATTAACCAGAGCATCTACAACTTGTTCATTTCTCAATAACAGTAAAACAGAAAAATAAAAGCACGATAATTTATAGAAGTTCTATCCCTAATTCTGAGCCTAGTTTTCTTCAAGAAGTTCTAATTCATAATTTTTCTACCTGGGCAATGATATATACTGTCTCAACATTATGATATCAACATTTTTAATGATGTTCTGAATGAAAAAAATTCAAAGTCATAATGACTTACCTTGAATCTGAAGCGTGTGTTCTAGACTTGAACTGCTGCCTTTGAATGTTCTGGGGTTAGCAAGGAACATAATAAAAAAGGTTGTGTTCTTTGATTCAAAAGTGAAGAGTAAATGTATTGTTTTGGGAATTCTGGGTTTAAGAATGTTTGAATGTTTTCTTTTCTCTCCTTTTTTGTATTTTATCACACTCTCTCCAAAAGCCATCCCCTTAAAAATGTGATGAAACAACTTATTTATAGATGAGTTTGCTATGGTTTTAGGGGGGAAAACAAATGGGATTTGAACCCTTTTTGGCATACTGTTTCATTGCTTTTTAAACACAGATTTTATGTGCTAATTTGGTGCAAATATGGGGTTTGAGAAAAATGTAGGCGTGGACTGGATCATCAACAATTTGGAGTATTGTGGCAGTTGGATGTAGGACTGTGCCATAGCAGTGCAACAGACTATTCAAACAAGGTTTTAGAGCTTGGTGATGTTCTGATCAGAATGAGACTCGAAGGGTGATGTTCTGATCGAAGCGTAGAACATAGTCTCCATATGCTGAAGAGCCATGTTTTGATCTAAGAACATAGTTTCCATATGTTATGATTGAAGAGTCATGTTCTGAATCACTTTTCCAAATTCTAATTGTACTTGTGTGAAAACTGGCCCATAAGTTCTGTCAAAATTCTGACTTAAAAATGCTCAGAATTTACTAAGTTTTTTAACTTCAAGGATGTTTTCATGGATTTATAACTTGAAATCCCAACCTTTCTAGAAGAAGTTCAGTTATGCAATGTTTTAGATCTCATTGAGATCTATAACTTTCATGTCAGAAGTTCTGATTGAATCATCTTGCATCATGATGAAAATATGGCCCAAATTTATGAAATTATCATATTTTCTTAACACTCAAAATTTTCTAAGTGTTTAGAAATTTGACTTTTCAAAGTAATCTTTGACTTTTGATTTCTTAATGAACCAACTTCATGTCTTGATGAAATATGATTTTGAAACTTGACTTTGATCAAAAAGTCAAAGTTTGACTTTTCAGTGTGCATTTGACCATTTTGTCCTTGTGAATGGCTTTCTTGGAAAATTGTAATCCGAGACTTGAAACTTGACAGAAGCAATCCTGAGGGTCCAGGATGATCCCTAGAGAAATGAGATGGCAAATTTTGGGGTACAACAACCTCCATTGATCAATTTAAGAAATGCGTGACCAGTCTAACTACTGATAATGGACTGGGTTTTTCTGACGCCGATTTAACTCCCAAAGGAAGGAAACACAATGATGAACTACATGTCTCCATTGAGTGTAGGGGCACTACATTAGCCCATGTTTTGGTAGATACGGGTTCGTTACTGAACATATTACCGAAGAATGATCTTGACCGGTTAGATTATGAAGGACTCACATTAAAGCCCAGCAATATTGTGGTGAGGGCCTTTGATGGTTCTAAAAGAACAATGCACGAAGAAGTAGACATCCCTATCAAAGTTGGAACTCAGACTTTTGATTCAACCTTCTATGTGATGGATATCCGCCCATCTTATTCATGTCTATTGGGTCGACCCTGGATCCATGTGGTGTCGTCATTTCTACCATACATCATATGTTGAAGTACCCAATCAAGGGAAAGATCATCACAGTCCATGGGGAGGAGGAATACATGGTTAGCCACCTGAACTCTTTCAGGTATGTTGAAATGGACGGTGAGTTCATTGAGACCCCGTGTCAGAATTTTGAGGAGGTCCCACAAATGGTTGCGAAAACCAAGACTACTACCAAGACTCTGAAGGTTACCAGACCTCCATTGAAAATGGCCTCTCTGAAGGATGCTAGAGAAATAGTGGAGGAAGGTAGATGTACCATTTGGGGTCAACTTCTGGATATTCCCTACAAATCCAATAAATTTGGTTTGGGTTTTACTGCGGAGGCCCAAAGAGCTGTTCGACATTCTCGCGCTGGGGGACCACCTTTACGTATCAGCAATCAGGGAGTCAATGCATTGGAAGACAGTGATGGCAACTATGACATGGACGAGTGGATTTTTCCAACCATCAGCGGAGGACTCAACAATTGTGAGGCCAAAGAATTTGTCCCTATTACTTTTATTCAAGAGTAATTTTCTTTTAAAATTTTTCGGACTTGTAATATTTAAACAATTTAGACTTTAAAACCTTGTGTCTTACCGGAGGCACAATGGTCCATTTGTGAGGGTTGTTACTTCATATTCATATGTCATCAATAAATCATGGACGTTTTTGCATGCAAATTTTACGCTCTTTATTTTTCCTTTTTTACCTTTTATTTTATTAAAGATAGCTATGCTCTTACACACACTCACATATCGAAATGCAGATCCACATCCACTCAGGATCCCATGGGTAACGATTCTGCTATGGCCTATCATGACTTTGAAAATCCGATCTACCAAGCCGAAGACGAAGGTGAGGAAGATTGTAAGGTTCCAGGGGAACTAGACAGGTTATTACAACAAGAAGAAAGGACCATACAACCCCACGAAGAGCCAGTTGAAACAATTAACTTAGGTACTGAAGAGGACAAGAAAGAAGTTAAGGTAGGTGCCAACCTGGAGCCTAGTGTCAAGAAGCGCTTAACTCAGTTACTACATGACTATGTTGAGGTCTTTGCCTAGTCATATGAAGACGTGCCAGAACTCGACACTGATATCGTGGTCCATCGTCTGCCGACAAAAGAAGTTTTCCCTCTGGTTAAACAGAAGGTCCATCGCATGCGGCCAAAAATGTCAGAGAAAATCAAGACTGAATTCATGAAGCAGTTCAACACCGGATTCTTAGCTATCACCTCCTATCCACAATGGGTCGCCAATGTTGTTCCAGTGCCTAAAAAGGATGGTAAGGTATGTATGTGTATGGATTACAGAGACTTGAATAGTGCAAGCCCCAAGGATGACTTCTCACTTCCCCACATCAATATTCTGGTTGACAACACCGAACAACATAAAGTATTCTCCTTCATGGATGGTTTCTCTGGATACAACCAAATCAAAATGGAACCTGAGGACATGGAGAAAACGACCTTCGTCATACAGCGGGGCATGTTCTGTTACAAATTTATGCCATTTGGGCTGAAGAACACCGGGGAAACCTATCAGCGTGCCATGGTAGCTCTGTTTCACGATATGATACATCACGAGATAGAGGTCTACGTGGATGACATGATAGCCAGATCTCAAACTGAAGAGGAACACCTTGACCATCTACAGAAACTATTTGAAATACTGAAGAAATACAAACTAAGGCTGAACCCGAATAAATGCACTTTTGGAGTAAGGTCAGGTAAGCTCTTAGGCTTCATAGTCAGCGGTAAGGGTATTGAAGTGGACCCTTTAAAGGTGAAAGAAATACAAGAAATGTCTGCTCCTTGCACTGAGAAGGAAGTTAGGGGATTCTTAGGACGGCTAAACTACATCGCCAGGTTCATTTCCCATCTAACCGCTACTTGTGAACCAATCTTCAAATTAATGAAGAAAGATCATATGGTGGAATGGAATGATGACTGCTAGGATGCCTTTGATAGGATCAAAGAGTACCTTCAAGAGCCTCCCATTTTGATTCCGCCAGTTGAGGGAAGGCCTCTGATCATGTACCTAACAGTATTGGAATATTCAATGGGGTGTGTGTTGGGGAAGCATGACAAGTCTGGCCGAAAAGAGCATGCAATATACTACCTGAGCAAAAAGTTTACCGACTGTGAAACCAGATATTCACTGCTCAAGAAAACTTTCTGCGCTCTGGCATGGGCTGCTCGCCGGTTAAGACAGTATATGTTGAATCACACTACCTTATTGATATCCAAGATGGATCCAATTAACTACATATTCGAGAAGCCCGCCCTCTTTGGAAGAATAGCAAGATGGCAAATGGTCCTGACTGAACACGACATTTAATACACTACCCAAAAAGCATTAAATGGAAGTGTACTAGATGATCACCTGGCTCATCAGGCTGTAGATGACTATCAATCCATGAATTTTGAATTCCTGGACAAAGACATCATGTTGGTAAACAATTTTGAATAACTCAGATCGTATGATGGACCTGAACAAAGATCCAGATGGGGCATGGTTTTTGATGGAGCTTCCAACGCACTCGGCAACGACATCAGCGCTGTAATCATATCCCCTGAAGGCTGTCATACCCCCATTCACTGCAAGGATGTGTTTCAATTTTACCGATAATATGGCAGAATATGAAGCATGTATTATGGGTCTCAAAGCTGTCATAGATTTGGGAATCAAGTCCTTAAGTGTTTTCGGAGATTCAGCCTTAGTCATCAGTCAGATCAAAGGAGAATGGGACACGAAGCATCATAATATCATCCCTTACAAAGAACATGTGTTGACACTGATCCCACGTTTTGAGGAAATTACCTTCGAGCATTTTCCACGAGAGGAAAATCAACTAGCGGACGCGCTAGCCACTATGTCATCCATGTTCAAAATCAGGTGGGGTAATGAGGCTCCTCAGATCACTATTGAGCGGATGGACGAACCAGTTTACTGTCATGAGATAAATGATGAAGAAGTAGTGGACAAGCCTTGGTTCCATGAAATTAAGATATATCTTGAGGCCAAAGAATATCTGAAGGGAGCTTCAGTCAACGACGAGAAATTCCTGAGAAGATTCTCTAATAATTTCTTCCTCAATAACAGAGTTCTCTATAAGCGCAACCACGAATCTGCTTTGCTTTGGTGCATAGACAAGAGTGAGGTAGACAAGATCATGGCTGATTTACATGAAGGCACCTTTGGAACCCATTCTAGTGGACACACGATGGCTAAAAAGATTCTACGGGCAGGATACTACGAGTCCACCATGGAAGCAGACTGTCATCAACATTCACGAACCTGCCACAAGTGTCAGATCTATGCCGACAAGGTATGGTTCCTCTAAACTTCCTGACTTCTCCTTGGTAATTTGCAATGTGAGGAATTGACATGATTGGAGAGATCAAACCTAAAACTTCTAATGGACACCACTTCATCTTGGTTTCCATTGATTACTTCACAAAGTGGGTTGAGGCAGCTTCATTCACTTCTGTTACCAAGAACATTTTGGCCCGATTCATCAAACAGAATCTTATCTATCAGTACGATGTTCCAGAGAGAATCATTACAGATAATGGTACTAATCTCAACAATACTATGATAAATGCACCATGCATGCAATACAAGATCCAACATCATAACTCTTCTCCTTACCGTCCGAAGATGAATGGCGTTGTAGAATCCTCTAATAAAACATCAAGAAGATCATACAAAAAATGATAGTGACCTACAAGGACTGGAATGAGATGTTACCATTTTCTCTCCACAGCTACCGCACCACGACACACACGTCAATAGGGGAAACTCCTTTCTATTTGGTATACGGCATGGAAGTTGTCCTACTAATTAAAGTCCAAATACCTTCTTTAAGAATCATGAGGGATGTAGGGTTGAATGAAGATGAATGGATTCAAACTTGACTTGACCAGTTGAACTTGATTGATGAGAAGAGGCTTACGGCTGTCTGCCATGGCAAGATGTACAAAAAACGTATGATTAAAGCTTTTAACAAGAAGGTCAGACGCAGGTATATCAGGTTGGTGACTTGGTAATCAAGTGTATCATACTGCCACAAGGTGATCCCATGGGAAAATGGACTCCTACACACGAAGGACCATTTGTGATAAAAAACATATTTTCTGGTGGGGAAATGATCTTAACCACTCTGGACGACAATGACCTTCCGCACCCTATAAACATGGACATAGTTAAAAGATACTATGCATGAAAAAAAACCTATAGGTTGACTGGCCTAGGCAAAAATTTAGGGTAAATACAAAAAAATATGTACACTCGCAAGCTGAAAACCTGAAAAGGCGGCTTGGGTAAAAAAGGGTATCCTGGTGGACTGAAAACCCGAAAGGGCGGTCCAGGCAAAAGTTAGGGATTTAAAGCGTATGACTATGTCCTGTTGGATCACCTTACAACCAATCTTTAGTATCAATCGTCAAACTCAAACGGTTCTAATCAGTCCAATCAGCTTCAGATAAAGCAGCGAATGGATGGGACGCTCAGAGACATGAATGTTATAGCATAATAGGAACCCCATGGGATTATTTCACATAACTGTCTTTATTTGTATCAGTTTTCATTTTTTACGACAACATTCTCTTACTAGGATGATCGTCTCTTTGTACAAAAATACGTATTCAAGTTAATACAAAGATATTCCTTTAAAAGTACAAAACTATCTGTTTTTCTTTTACTTTCCTGTTTTTTTTGCAAAAACCTCCAGTGATTATTTTTGAACATATGCATTTGAACGTAATTACTATTTACAAATGAACGCATAAAAAAGGAAAACTGAACAGAAAGACAATTACTAATGGCTTTGAGAAATAGGATAATATCTATAGGACATTCCATAAAATCCTCGCAGGTACTTTCTCTAACGGGGAAGAAGCAAGGACGTCCTGCTACAGGATCATTTCCATATCGCCAGTATGTAGCCCGAGGGTATCTGTTGCTTTCATATCCCCGATAGAGCGAGACGTCCATTTACCACTCCAAAGATTCCCCAGTAAAAGTCACCCAGCTGCTCAGGAATTCCCCAGCAGGATTTCACCGAGTCCACAAGCAATGCACAACGTTTCCCTCCCCCAACAAAGTTTACTTCTCTAATGATAGAAACCCATCTATCAATACTTCAATTTCAACAAAACATGAAGGTTTACACTCTACATTCCCAGCGGCAGTCAGGGATTTATTTTCCACAATCTAAACAACACTGCAGCTGAACAACTAATATGTGCACACATTGCATTCATACATCATAAACATCGACAACACAAATTCATATATCCCAATATCATTTATTTTGAGAAACATCATTACACCATGAATTTCATATATCATGGAATTACATACAACTAACTCTTTACCTTTTCAAGAAAGATCAATCAATAGAAAATCATCATCAAAATTTCAACAAGACATGATAACTATTTATGGACAAATCAATTGCAGATCAATTCCCGAGACAAGACTGGGTGACTATCTACATGAAAAATACTTCCTTCAGACTTCTGCTGGTTCAGTTTAAATCGATCGATGGTTTATCTTGATTCCTTTCTGGTAGACTCCTTCTCTGGTTCAGATAAATCGCTCCAAAGGTTTATTTTGATTCTTTTCCAGACCTCTGCTGGTTCAATTTAAATCTCTCAATGGTTTATCCTGATTCTTTCCCGTAGACATTTTCTCTGGTTCAGATAAACCGCTCCAAGGTTTATTCTGATTCTTTCTAGTTAAAGAATATTCAAGACCTCTGCTGGTTCAGTTTAAATCTCTCAACGGTTTATCCTGATTCTTTCCCGTAGACATTTTCTCTGGTTCAGATAAATCGCTCCAAGATTTAATCTGATTCTTTCCAGTTAAAGAATATTCAAGACCTCTACTGGTTCAGTTTAAATCTCTCAATGGTTTATCCTAATTCTTTCCCGTAGACATTTTCTCTGGTTCAGATAAATCACTCTAATATTTATTCTGATTCTTTTCCAGACCTCTGCTGGTTCAGTTTAAATCTATCAATGGTTTATCCTGATTCTTTCCCAGTAGACTCTTTCCCTAGTTCAGACAAATCACTCCAAATATTTATCCTGATTCTTTCTGGTTAAAGATTATTCAAGACTTCTGCTAGGTTCAGTTTTAAATCTACCAAAGGTTTATTCTGATTCTTTTCCAGTTGAAGTCAAGCTTAGACTTAGTCTAATTTCTGTCAACAATCACCTTTGGATGGCATCTATAAGCCCATCTCTGACAACTCTCCATCATTTCTCCAAATGGCATATTTAAGCCCATTCCTTATGCCTCAACCACAATATCATAAAGTGCAAATTTCTGGGCACTCTAGTGTTAAACCATCTTTCACCTTTAAGTCACAAATGGAAGATTCGCCAATCTAACTCTTCAGGTTTAAGAAGATTGAATAGGGGAAGCTGTTATACCCCAAAAATTTCCCTCTCATTTCTCAAGACATTTCTCACAAGGGGATCCCAAAAATTCAAGCTTACACAAATATATTTGGACTTTTCAGCATCAAAATTTAAGAGGAAATTGCTAAAAAAGACAAAACAGATGAAAACACTCTTTTTGACAAAATTAAAGGAAAAGTAAGTTCTTTTCAATTTCGCATCCTTCGGTTGGACACCTTGGCTTTGGTTGCATATTTCGTTTGAGCGCTGGACTCCTTCGGGGCAAGTTCATTTCATGCTTCGATTGGGGAATTGGACTCATGTGGGCAAGTTCATTTACTGCTTCGTTGGGCACTAGGATTCGCTTGGACGTTTGTGCAAATATTTTGTTTGGCCACATAGCATCTTTCCTGCGTGTTATCCAAGACTTACAAGGCAGAATTCCTTACCATGTTAACATGCACAAGGCCAAAGTCACCCTTTTAAGAAACTTGTTACAAGCTTCGACAGGGCAATACTTCCCATCAACTAGCTTCAACTCACAAGGAAAAAAGCCTCTTGATGATGTCCTTCGATTCAGGAGGCCAAAGCCTCTCTTATGCTCTCTTTCGATTACACATCTTGCCTCCTGCATGCCTCCTTCATTTGGGGCATATGACCTTCCCATTGTTGCAAGTTTTCGATTGTGCCTTTCATCCTCTGCATGCATTCTTCGTTTGGAGCATGTGAATCCTTCAGCACAAGCTCTTAGTCATGCCTTTCGTTTGGGCATGTAGCTCCCTTTTTACAAACTTTCATTTGAGAATGTTTGCATAAGGTCACAAGGCAGAGACCTCCTGCATACACTCTTTCGTTTGGCCATATGGCCCCTTGCAGGAAAATTTGAGTGGGTAGTATCTCCCTTGGAAATGGCTTGCTTCAACATACAAATTCTGCACTATGCCATTGCCTCATGCGAAAGAAGTACCATGGTGGAACATTCGAAGTACTTTCCAGACATGTCTGAATATCCCAATAGAATGACATATCTTGCTGACCCACCTCAGGAGCACGTATTTGGACCATTCGAAGGAACCCATAAAGGTCTGGTCGAAAGACACTTATTTGGGGCCCCTTCAGAGGATATCCACATGAGCCACTCGAATGAGACTTCGATTTAAAAAAAAAGGAAATGGTTGTTAAAGAGTCTGGTCGAAAGACAAGGCTAGGGGGTCAAGATAAAAGGTTGAGATGCCAAAGGTACTTGTCGACCAAGTTCCATGCGCTGCCAGGTTCGGGCCTAATACACTGGCCATAAAACTCCAAACTACTGCACAACAGTCCTGCAAAACTGCCTTATTCCTTGCACCAAAATGGCATACAAATACTGTCCCTCAAAAGCTACAAATACATCATGCCTTTTTTGTTCGAACCTTTTGTTTTCCCTCCTAAAACATCATCCCAGGCCATCTATAAATAGGAGACTCCACCACACATGTTAGGGGCGCCTGAAGGATTGCAAGAGAAGACTTGTGAAAATTCCCAAGCACTTCCCAACATTTTTTTCAAACACTTCTAAAAAACTCAACCCCCTTTTGTTATAAAAAGAACCTTCAATTCATCCCCTAAGTGACCATCTAACTAGCCTTCAACCTACTTCCACAACTACCATATAGTAGCCCTTTGAGTCATTCCATTACTTGTTATAAAAAGAACCTACGATCCACTCACACAACCTCCTTCGATTCAGTGACTTCTTTTACAAAGTGGTAACTGAAGTAGTCTCAGGAAGGTCCCAACGAACTCCCATTCTCCACCAAGGAAGGCACTTGTAGTTTCCTTTGATTTAAGAACTTCAAGAGGTAAGTTCCCTTCAAGCCTGAATCTATTCTATTTTAATATCATGTGCACATGCCAATAAAGAAAAATGTAGATATTTCATATAGGGAGCTTGGCCATGTTTAAGCTTTCGATTCTGACTGCCCATATGCTGAAACTCATCTCTGATTAGTTAGGCTTTGGAATTTGAGACCCAATGGTTTTGTGCTAACTCCTGGACTGTAGTTACATTTGAATGTTGCATTTTAAGAATTTAAGACAGTTTTATTATACCCTTCGATTAGCTAACTACACAAGCCTTTCGAATCATAATCTGAGGGCCCAACATGCTTACAGTCGAAGGAGTCAACAAGGAGCCCGCGGAAAAGAATGAACGTTGCTGACTCCAGGCCTCAAACGAAGGAATGAACATTGTTGACTCCAGGACTCAAACAAAGGACAAAACCTTACTGCCTCCAGGCCTCAAATGAAGGACAAAACCTTGCTACCTCCAGGCCTCAAACGAAGGACAAAACCTTGCTTCCTCCAGGCCTCAAAAGAAAGACAGAACCTTGCTTCCTCCAGACCTCAAACGAAGGACAAAACCTTGCTGACTCCAAGTCTAAATCGAAATAGGTCAAAAAGTGTAGAATCGAAGGATGCTTCTGCCTGGATCGAAATAGCTCATTTTTCTCCTTTTTATCTTATTTTGTATTTATATTTTCTTTCTATTTCAATATGGTTGTAATAGTGTAGGATTTATTTTCTTTTGCATTTTTATTGTTTTTGTATAAATGTTAGTAACTAGGATGTATGGTAAGATAAAAACAACAAGTAGATAACCAAAAGTTCAAAAGACAAAAATGCATGCAATCAAACACACTATTCACACACATGCACCCCTAGGGTAACTCCACTTGTTGCCTCGGAAAAATAATCATGTCCCTCAAATATGGGCGTTTTAGCAAAGACCCTCGATAAAAGATCATAGTCCCTCGATGACCCTTAATGTTTCCTTCAATAAACGATCTAGTCCCTAAAAATATTGCTAAAACGTCCCATAGGTTACCTTCTATGACTATACAAATGTCCTGTGCCCATCCCTTCACATCTAATGATGGGGCTTCTTACCAAATCAATGGTAAGATAGAAACATCTAAAGGTGGAGGAAAAGAACAATTAGACCTTTTGAGTAGGTAGGGTGCTCTTAGTTGCTCGCTCACAACAAATTTTTTTTATACACCCACGATTTCACTTTGAAACATTTTTCAAAAGACAAAACACTTTGTACACGTTCTTATAGAGACGAGAACCATTACAAATACATTCATTTTCAAAATACTTTCAAAACCCACACCACAAGCACATTTTCAAACAAAAAGCAAGTGATCTAGCAAGAAACTAAGAGCCCATTGATAACTACGGATGAAAAGGGTGCTATTGTTTCCTTTTTCATAACCTACCCTCCGAACTAAAGAAGACAATCTCAAAGGTCTTTCCTGTTCCTTTCACCCTTTCCTTATTGGATAAAAGAAAAATCGGTGGCGACTCTTTCTATCTGCAACAATTGCGATAAAATGCAAAACACTTAATTCAGTTCTCCCACCGTGTTACAACGCTAAGCAATAATAGTTAATTCTCTCTATCACATAGCTTCTCAGAAGTTAATGAAATATTGACCTTCTGAAAATAAGCTTATGTTCAAAGAAAGCTTGACACACAGATGGATGATTCTAATAATAAAAGATTAGAATATCTTTGCTCTGAGGATTCTCTCAAAAAGACATTATACTCCAAAAGTAGATTACTCTTCTCAAATAAGAAAATTGAGAATAATCAAAGAGATAAGAGGAATAAATATGAAGATATTTCATAACCTTTGAAAGAATGTGTGATACGGTGGCAGAACCGACTATTTTGAAAAATGCTGGTTTGCGTTTTGCGTTTGTGTTTGCAAAATGTCGCGGTAAGCAAGAGTCGCCACCGACTTTTATTTCATCCAACCGGAAAGGAAAAAAGTACAGGAAAAAAAAATCCTTTTTTAAGATATTCTGAGTACGGGGGGTAGATTATAGAAAGGGAAGGTGTTAGCACCCTTTCCATCCATGGTTTTCCATGGCTCTTAGGTACTTGCTCATCTTTAAAATTTCTTGTGTGTGTTTGTTTTGGAAAAAAATTGTTTTACTTCGTTTTAACCCTTATATCAGTCCTCAAGAGTGTTACGAAGTTGTTTTTGAAAACTTTAGTTTGAAAAGTTTGTTTGAAAGTGTATGGTGTAAAAAGTTTGATTTTGAGCAAGTACCTACTAGCATCTACCTACTCGAAAAAAGATTGTTTCTGTTCTCGTTTCCTTTAGACAATGCTACCCTACTATTGAGAAATAGGAAGCACCGTCGTTGGAGTTGTAAAAGGGTCAATTTGTAAGGGACGTACGATCACTAAAGCAATGTCAGGATGTCTCAGTAATAACCTTAGTGTCTTAAAATCATATTCGAGGTAACATTTCTGAGGCAACCTTTCCGAGGAAAGATTTCTGAATGGGACATTTGATCTTTGTCTAGACAAGAAGGCCACCACTAAAACACCCTATACTTAATGACCATTTACCGAAGGCAACCGAAGTGAGAGTATACCCTAATAGTGCACATGTGCGAGTGATTTGGTTTCAGTTATTATCTTTGCACATTAGGGTTTTCTAGCCATTTTAAAAATTATCACGCAATCTTGTCATACAATCCTATTAACATACATCTAACAGTTAATATTTGCGAGAATTAAAATGCGAGGAACAAAATCTACGCTATTACAAGGCTTCGGGGGAGGGATTAATTACATAGCCAAAAAACCCGTAAAACGATAAATAAAAGAAAACCCTAATTAAACTATTACATACTGTGAGCAGTTACATTAATATTGCAAAAATAGTAGACGTGCACGATGAATCGAGAACGAGAGAATTAGGGTTTTGACCCCACCTAAGCCTAATTGCAATTTAAAAGAAAAAAAATCATTTTTTTGTGGTTTTTTGATTATTTTGAGAAAATAAATTTTAATTGAATAAATAAATAAAAACTAATTTCTAATTAATTTAAATTTAAGAAAAATAAATAAATCGACCTATTTTTGTATTTTTTGTTTTATTTGAGAAAGAAATAGAAATTAAATCACATGCTAAACCTAATTTTTTTAATTGATTTTAAATATATGAAAAAGTTAGAATTAATCCTAAATTAAATTAAACTAACATTAAATTAAATTTGGTAAAATAAAATAAAACCTAATTCTAAATTTGTGAAATTTGAGTTTATGATTTTTTTATGAAAAAAAGGAATTATTTGTGTTAGAAAACAATTTAAACAAATTAAATTAAATAAGAAAAATTAGAAAAGAAATAGAATGGGCCTGGTGGTTTTCAGAAAAAGGGGGGTGTGGCTGGAAAATCTGAGCCCAACAAACTCCTTGGCCCTTTTGACTTTTCCAATCTCATGCGTGCGCTTGACTCATGCCTATGGTGGACCTTCAAGAGATGGCCCTGGATCTAGAGTGTTGATGGATGGAATGGTTGGATACTGAGGGCGTATGGTGGACTTATGGGGCACCTGTACACCTGATTATGCAAGGTAAAATAATATGAAATAATATTGGGACCTGGGGAGTCCAGCAATTGGTTGGGATGACTATAGTGCTTTGAATTGATCTGAAACGTGGAAATCAGTTTTCCACTTTTCTTGAATTTTTTGCAATTTGTTCTCTCTCTTGAACGCGTCCCATTCCCTTGTTTTTGGTCTGCAAATGTTCCTTATGTACCCTAGAATGGATTAGGGTTGCAAACTTGTTTCAAATCTTCTCCAATTATGATCATTGATTCATGATTTGATCCTTGTGCAAATCTTTCCAAATCAAGCAAAATGCAATCTTTTGGTGTCCAAATGAACCTTGCACGATTTGATCTTACTTCCAGCTGTGTAATGAACCTAAACATGCACAAAATCTCAAGATTTGATTAGTTTTTGATATTTTCATTATTTTATTTTGATTTTATTTGATTTAATTGAAATAAAATCAAAATAAATGACAAAAATAATAGAATAACAAATGTAAGGGATCATGGGTCGTGGGTCATATTACAAACTCAGGGCAAGCATAAAAAATTGGGCCCATTTAGCAAAAAATGCAATTTTGGACACATTTGACTTTTGGCAATTTTGCAAAAAGGGTCAACTTTTCCAATGTATAACTCCCTCAATTTTGACCCTAGAGAGGTGTTCTTGGACTTTTTAGAAATATTAAGATGTCCTCTAAGCAATCCTTTTGGTCTCATCTCAATTGAGTCTTCCATGTTCATGTATGAAGCTTTGACCCAAAAGGTGTTTTTGTTGACTTTCCAAA
Organism: Vicia faba; assembly: GCA_948472305.1. Taxonomy (NCBI): domain Eukaryota; kingdom Viridiplantae; phylum Streptophyta; class Magnoliopsida; order Fabales; family Fabaceae; genus Vicia; species Vicia faba. The sequence continues at coordinate 150,447,416 of OX451741.1, read as the reverse complement.
ATGACCTATAATGTCCAAATTCATATCTTCTTGTGAGTGCATATTTTGAACTTTGGAGCTGAAGATGGATTTTAGGGAATTACATCCTTTTCAAAATGAGCTTTGGATGGGTCATTTTTGATAAAGAATGAGAAAGTTATGCTTGGTCAAAGTTGAGTTGACTTTTCCTACAAAACCCTAATTTAGCAACTTTTGGGTTTTGATGAATTGTGAGAAATCCTTGAGGAATCATGATCAAACCTTGATCAAATGATGAATAATACTTCAAAATTAGAATGTTGACCAAAAATCTTGAGGTTTGACTGCATGTGGGCCACAATTGACTTTTGCCCTAACATAGTCGATTTTCAGGCCTTTGAGCAATTGACTGAGCAAATTTCCTCTGCAAGGCTTGAAACTTGACATGGATGATCTTGAGGACATATTAGGACAATGGTGAGCATTTGGGACCCTTTGGACTCAAACATCTTGATGCAAACTGAAACCCTAATTTGAGGTAGACTGCCTTAAGAGAGAGTTTGTCTGGTCAACCCTTGGACTTCCTTGAGCAATTTGAGAACCTCACTTGAAATGTATTGAGAAATATGGGAGGGAAAATTTTTGGGTAGAAGAGCTTCCCCTGTTCAATCTTCTTACACCTGAGGATGTAGATTGGCTTGTCTGCCTTTCGTGATCTGAAGGTGGAAGATGATTGAACACTAGAGTGCCTAGAAATTTGCACTCGCATGAAGTGGTACTTGTCTTGTGATATCGGGGATGGGATTATAAATGCCATTTGGTAGTCGATGACATGAAATGGGCTTAAAGATGCCATCAGAAGAAGTGTCGATTGCATAAGAGATTCCTTTGCGAGAACCCGTACACCTGTTGTTGAGGAGGACTACGCTGGGGAATGCTGGTCTCTGTCTTGAGAGAAATAGAGTTTTATGAGTTTCAGTTGTCCGTTATTCTATTGGGGAATCATCTCTTAGTCGAGGAGGTGAAAATGAACTGATATCTGGTCGTGCTCCAGGCTTTACAGTGATTTGCTGAGAAAAATAAGACTGACTGCTATCTGGTCGTGCTCCAGGGTTTACAGTGACTTATTGGGGAGATGAGATTAAACTTGCTATCTGGTCGTTTTCCAGGCTTTGCAATTTCTCAATTCTTATCTGGTCATGCTCGAAGCTTCAGAAGGAATCAAGTTGTTATCCGGCCGCATCCGGGCTTCAACTTGAATTTAAGGCATACTATTATCCGGTCGATTTTCGGGCTTCATAGCAATTGGACGAGTAAACTGCTATTTGGTCGAATTCTAAGCTTCGCAATACCTTATACTGTTTTCTGGTCGTGTCCCAGGCTTCAGTGTCTTTTGCTGCTATCTGGTCATGCTCCAGTCTTCACAGCGTCTTATACCGTTATCTGGTTGATTCCAGGCTTCATGGTATCTTTTATTGCTATCTGGTCGATTTCCAGGCTTCACAATAACTTGCTGAGGGTTAAGCTGTTTTCCGGTTGATTTCCGGGCTTCATAGCTTGTATTTAAGATATACCACTATCTGGTCGATTCCAGGCTTCGTAGTATTTTGGAGAAATCAAGATATTATCCGGTCGATTTCCGGGCTTCATAGGTTGAACTGGAATAGAAATCTTAGTATCGATTTGACTGAACCAGAGAAAACTTGTGAGAACTTGATTGTATCTTTCCATGTAAGATAAAGAGTTAGTCGTATGTAATGTCATGATGTATGAAATGTATTGAGTAATGATGTTCTCAAAATAAATGAGAGTGTGCTGCATGATGCGTATGCGCATGCTACGATGTATGGATATGCAATGTTCTTGTGATATTCTACGGATGGGGAGAATAAATCCTGGACTGCTGTTAGAGAGTATGAGGAGTTGAGTGCTTCTTTTCCGCTGGGGATAGTGAACGAAGATGATTAGCTGGAGATTTACATCCATTCTGCTTGAGAATATTCTGCCGGGAGAGACTTTGTCTAAGAACAATCCAGCGGGGTAATGACTCTGTTGGAGAGGAGATACTCTGGTGATAGGTCATGCTGAATTGGAGAAATAAACTCTGAAGAAGTGAAAAACACAAGAAGGGGGGTTGAATTGTAAAAACTTGAAATCAATTGCAGTCAACACAATATTTTTATCCTGGTTCGTTTGATCTCAAACTACTCCAGTCCACCCGTCAAGGTGATTTCGCCTCTCTCCAACGAGGTCTTAATCCACTATATTCAACTGAATATTACAACTGCTTTAACAACTGCTAAAGCCTTCTTGAGTCAAACCATAAACCGGTTTCTCAAGGGAATACTTTCTTACAGATAAATGAAATCTAAGTGTGTTGAATGTTTTCTACAAAAACTGTTTATCACAACTGTGATACTACACACGTTTAAGCTTATGAGAACTAGAGTGCTAAAATAATTGAGTAAAGAATTTGAGAGCTTTAGCAAACTGAGAGTGAGGAAGATGATGAATAGCTTTAGGCGTGTAAAGTGTTGTAGAGCATTAGCCAATTCAATCTTCACTGACTTGTTTATATAGCATTGGAAAATGGTACGTTGGAGTCCGTTAATTCCGTTTCAATGCCAATAACATTCTTTCCAAATTGAGAAGATCTTGTCTGGAATGATGCCGTTGGTAATAAAGCATCTTGAATGCACAATACCGTTGCCACTTAAGCGTGTTCTGGCTTTGGCTCATTCTGACGCTGCTAGATGCTGATGAATTGTTGTTTTCTTGATCAGAGTTCAGATTGTTACGCGCAGATCTGTTCATCAAGCTTCAGCGTAAGCACATGTTGATCTTCTGATTCTGGCATCTGATATAACATCCTCTGATGCTGATGTTGATATTTCATCTTCTGATGCTGCTGATGATATTCTCTTGCTGATACCCATCAGATTTTCTGTAAAACAGAATGTAATTTTTAGGTAGCATATATGTCTTACATGAATCATACAATTAATATATCTTTGCATTTTGTTATCATCAAAACTTAAACTTAGGGTAGTATATTCAAACTTTGTTCTAACAATCTCCCCCTTTTTGATGATGACAAAAACTAGATTTTTTCAATTGAAAATAAACGTGAAAAGTATCAGAGATAACTAAATAGTAAAGAGTATCAGAATTAAATAGGAAGTTATCAAAGATAAGAGGATAAGGGATAAAGAGATATCAGAGTTTAGATCAGAGATACTCCCCCTGAATTTATTACTTCCCTTTTTAATTCCAAGGGTTCTTCGGGATCAGATCTTTATTGACTTTCTTTGTACATCAGAACATCAGAGTTTCAGTGTATCAGAGATGATTAACTTCTTGTACCTGTAAGATTATGCAAAACAAAAAACATTCGAGTATATCAGAGTGTTAGAATGTTTGAGACTTTTTGTCTCAGTAATCCGTTATTGAAAAATATCATCCTTTTTCTCCCCCTTTTTGTCAGCAACCAAAAAGTGTAAGTAATATAAGCTAAAACGATCAGAGCAGAAAAACTGTTATATTTAATTCAGAGCATATAAAAAAGTACAGAAAACATGGAAATAAAAAAATGAAAACATCATGAATGAAAAACTAAGGTTGGGGTGGAAGGCGTGTGAACAGAGCTTCTAGCATGTTCTTTATCTGATCAGCAGTTTCCTTCTGCTGATGCACCATGCTGACAACTGTATCAATCTTTCCATCTTGCACATCCATCATTTCCTTCATCTTCTGATCATTCTCATCCATTCTTTGCTGCAGACGAATATCATTCTGCTTCAGCTCTTCCAGAGTCTGTCTGTCCAAGGCAGCTTGAGAAACGTCAAAAGCAGGATTCTTCTGAGAGCTTTCTGCAACATCTTCAGCTTGACTAACATCTTCAGCTTGAATAGTCTGATCTTCAGCTTGCTGAACTTTTGAAGCTGGACGCTTTTCAGACAATGGCTCACTATCCAGAAGTAGCACTTCCTCCTTTGGCAGCTGACTTTCAACTTCCTTCAGCAGCTTGCTGAAGTTCTGTTGAGCCTGTTCATAATTGATGTTTTGCAGCTTGAGGGCTTCAGCGCGTACCCACATTCTGAAATGTGTCCAGAGTTGGTCTGAGGCAGCAGGATCAATCATTCCAGGACAAACCTGCTTTAGAGAAGCAATCCAATTCTGCAAGCCTGTTTCAAAATTCAAAATGCCAGCACCAACATCTAGTTGTTTGGGTTTGGGGATGGCTATTTTATTTTTGAGGTCAGCAAGATGGTCAAGGATTGTTAAGTCAATGAAGGTCCTGCTGTGGTCTTCTGTATTTTGTTTGGGAGATGGAGTGGGAGAATCAAAAATGATTATTGGACTGTTGGGAGTATTTGGAGGGGTAGTTTCTGGTGATGATGGCAGCTGGGGTATGTTTACAGTTGTACCACAAGGCAACTGAATTGCCAAGGGTTGAGGTTCAGAGGATTGAGGTGAAAGAGGTTCAGGAGTTTGATGTTCAGGTGATGGAGTTTCAGAGTGTTGAAACTCAGGTTGTGGAGATGATGGTTGAGGTGAGGGTGGATGAAGTTCTGGTTATGGAGAGGGAGGTGGAATTTCTGGTTGTGGAGAAGGAGGTGGAATTTCTGGTTGTTCTGGTATTGGGGATAGTGTAGTTGCTGGTTGTGGGGAATGGGGAGTTTCTGGTTGGGTGTTTGGATTTTCTGAGAGGGGAGCGGAAGAACGTTGATCAATTTCAGAAAGAACTTTATCAAGTTCTGATTCTGTTGATGTGGTGGGTTTTGGATTTTGGGATTTGGTGCGGGATCTCCTGAGAGTTAGTGACTCAGAAGGGTCAGCCTCTGGTTCGGTGTCACCAATGGTTGGTATGGGGATTGGGAGTTCATATGAAACCGAGGTTGGGATTGATGTTGGAATAGCAGAAGAATTTAAAACATTAGCAGCAGATAGATTACCTCTCTTCTTAGGGGTCTGCTGGGATGGTCCTTCTGAAGTAGCCTTTCTTTTCTTCGTCTTATTCACAGTAACTTCTTGATTTTGCTGGTGCAGATCTTTAATGTTCAGAGTGGGATCTGTGCCATCAGCCTTGCAAGCGTCCAAGTATCTGAGAACAATGACTGGTTTAGAGTCAATCTCAGAGAATATTGGAAAGTCGTCCAGAGGGACTCTTCTGCTGGTGATGTCAGCAAGAGGAGTGACGCTGGGCTCCTTTCTGATATTCTCTATCAGTTTCATTTTCTTCAAATTCTTGGCATTCAGAGGCTTGCCAACAGTAGGTTTAATAGAGCTTACTTCCTGTGCTTCTGTAAGGTGTTCTATCAGCCTATTCTCAGTTAGAATATCTGATATTTACCTGCCAAAGGGTATCCAATCCCTTTTTGTCCTTTCTTCTTCTCTTGTCTCCTTGACGCTGGTCCTGAGGTGATTAAATAGAAGATGAGCCAAGTTAATCTTTACCTTCTGATTAATAAAATAGATCAGAAACTGCTGATCTATGTTTATATAATCAGGAGAGCTTGTGGGCTTCCTGTGATTGAAGCACCCCAGAATAATCTACGCCCATATTCTGTGCTGATCCTTCAAGTCTCTGATTTTGCTGCTGGGAACCCCATGGGTGAAAATCTCTCTTGCAATGACAGCAGCATCTGAGCATCTTTCTGCCATGTCGATACAGCGGATGCCACCACCGTTGTATCCAATCAATCTTGCAATGTGATCCTCAGTGATCACAATCTTCTTTCCCATTATATAGGAAGTAACTTGATGTGTTGATGAAGACGCATGAATCCAGAATTCCTTGACCAATACAGGGAAAGTTGGACCCACCAACCTATCAAAGTATCTCTCCCATCCTTGTGCCCTAACTTCTTCTGTCAAATCGAATCCATTTTCTTTCAGACTAGTGAAATCAACAATTAGTTCAGACAGAACTTCCAAGTTCTTCACTGGTGTGAGTAGAGTTCTGAAGGGAATTTTGTATTGTTCAGATGAAGCCTCCTTCTGAGAACCTGCAGAAACATTGCTAGAGGTTGCCATGTTCACACTTAGGGTTTTCTGAGAAAAAATTTGAGAAAGGGTTTCTTTTGAGAAAGGATGAACACACAAGTGAGAATGCAGAAAATATTTTGGATGATTGTAAGAGACGGTAAAAGTTTAATGAATGATGTTAATGTGCTTAAATAGATTTCAAAATGAGTTTTGAAAACGTAAACGGTTTTAAGAAAGAGAATTAATTCATGATTACAGTTTAACTCATGATTACGTGCATTTAATGCTTGCTGATTTTGGGGGATTTGAGAAAGATACTTGGAACGGTTACCAGACATGTGTCTCAATGCATCCAATCAGCATTTTGCCTTCTCAGAAGCGTGCACGTGTGTTCTGCTTCAGAGATTTGCTGATGATTGGATGACACTTGTTTGATTTAGTGAGCAGCACGTCTATCCTTGAGCTGAAACGCTCAGATCTTTAAGAATAGAATCTGATACAATCTGCATGTCTATCTTTATGAAAGGAGATTGATCAGAAGTTCACAGTAAAAAGAAAACACATTCTGAAGGTTAATATATAAAATTAAAACATTTTCACTCTGGGCAGAGTTTCATGCTGAGATGTTTCAGAATGAAATTGAACCTATCTTCAGAAAGAGGTTTAGTGAAGATATCAGCCCATTGATGGTCTGTATCAATAAATTTTAAGTTCAAAATTCCTTTCTGAATATAGTCCCTAATGAAATGGTGTTTTATTTCTATATGCTTAGCCCTAGAATATAAAATAGGATTTTTACTTAAGCAAATGGCAGAAGTATTGTCACAGAGTATATGGATGTTACTCTCAAAAATCTGGAAGTCTTCAAGCTGACTTTTCATCCAGAGCATTTGTGTGCTGTATCCAGTTACTGCTATGTACTCAGCTTCTGCTGTTGATAGCGCAATTGTGGATTGCCTTTTGCTGGACCAAGAGATCAGATTTTCTCCCAGAAACTGGCAGCTTCCAGAAGTACTTTTACGCTCTACTCTATCTCCAGCAAAGTCAGCATCGCAGTAGCCTACTAAGCTGTAATCACTAGATTTTCTATAAAATAAACCCAGATTAGTAGTACCTTTCAGATACTTGAAAATTCGCTTAACAGCTGTTAAGTTAGATTCTCTAGGATCTGATTGGAATCTAGCACAAATACATACGCTGAATAAGATATCAGGCCTTGAAGCCGTCAGACAAAGGAGAGAACCAATCATACCTTTGTAGACCTTCTGTTCTACCTTTTTGCTTACCTCTTCTCTTTCCAGAATGCACGTGGGATGCATTGGAATCTTTGATGACTTACATTCTGAGAGGTCAAATTTCTTCAGAAGTTCTCTGACATATTTGCTCTGATGAATGTAAGTTCCCTCAGGATTTTGATTGATCTGAATTCCCAGAAAGAATTTCAGTTCTCCCATGAGGCTCATCTCAAATTCTGCCTGCATACACTTAGCAAATTTTCTTCCAAGAGAAGGATTAGTAGATCCAAAAATAATATCATCAACATAAATTTGGCAAACTAAGATGTCATTCTTAACTGACTTACAGAATAAGGTAGTGTCCACCTTCCCTCTGGTGAATTCTTTTTCTAACAGAAAGTTACTTAGTCTTTCATACCAAGCTCTGGGAGCTTGTTTCAGACCATATAGTGACTTCTTTAGTTTGAAAACATATTCTGGATTTTTTATACTTTCAAAACCAGGGGGTTGGTGCACATAAACCTCTTCTTCTATATAACCATTTAAGAATGCACTCTTGACATCCATCTGATACAGAGTGATGCCTTTATTAACAGCAAACGAAATTAAAAGTCTGATAGATTCTAACCTGGCAACTGGAGCAAAGGTCTCTGTATAGTCTATCCTCTCTTGCTGACTATAACCTTGTGCTACCAGTCGTGCTTTTTTTTCTGATAACTTCACCTTGTTTGTTCAGCTTATTTCTGAACACCCATCTTGTTCCAATGACGTTGAATCCTTTTGGTCTGGGAACAAGATCCCATACGTCATTTCTGGTGAATTGATTCAGCTCTTCTTGCATTACTAGAATCCAGTCGTTGTCCAGAAGTGCTTCATCAATAGAAGAAGGTTCAATCAGAGACACAAGTCCCATGAGGGATTCTTCAGAGTTTCTGAAGCTGGCTCTTGTTCTGATTGGATCTTCTTTTCTTCCTAAGATAGTTTCTTCTGGGTGATCCAAGCTGCTTCTGGGTAGTCTTTTCTGAGGTTGTTCAGCAGCTGTTGCTGGATTGTTTGCAGTGCTCCTTTCAGATGTTGAAGGAGTGTCTTTGTTGAGAGCTTCTGATGAATTGTCTTCAGAACCTGTAAATTCAACTTCCATACCTGCAAAAACTTCATTCTTCTTTGACTTTTCAGAGTCAAGCTTATCATCAAAACAAACACTGATTGATTCTTCCACAATCTGTGTTTCTGTATTGTATACTCTGTACCCTCTTGAGCGTTCAGAGTATCCTAACATAATACACTTCTGTGCTTTAGAGTCAAACATGTTCAAATAATTTTTTGTATTTAACATAAAACAAGTACATCCAAATGGATGAAAATATGAAATGTTGGGCTTTCTGTTCTTCCACAATTCATATGGAGTCTTTTCCAGAATAGGTCTTATTGAGATTCTATTCTGAATGTAGCACGCTGTGTTTATTGCCTCTGCCCAGAAGATCTTAGCAACGTTTGTCTCATTGATCATGGTTCTGGCCATTTCTTGCAATGTTCTGTTCTTTCGTTCTACAACTCCATTTTGTTTGGGAGTTCTAAGACAAGAGAAATCATGCAGAATGCCTCTGTCATTAAAGAATGACTCAAAATCTTTGTTTTCAAACTCTCCACCATGATCACTTCTGACTTTAACGATTCTAAGATCCTTTTCATTCTGAACTTGGATACAGAAGGTAACAAACACAGAGTGTGACTCGTCCTTGTGTCTTAAGAACTTTACCCATGTCCATCTGCTATAGTCATCTACGATTACTAACCCATACTTCTTGCCACTGACTGAAGCAGTTTTAACTGGTCCAAATAAGTCAGTGTGCAGAAGTTCTAATGGCTTAGAGGTAGAAACAACATTTTTAGATTTGAAAGAAGGTTTTGCAAACTTGCCTTTCTGACATGCTTCACACAAAGCATCTGAATTGATCTTCAGATTAGGAAGTCCTCTGACCAGATTGAGTTTGTTAATCTGAGATATTCTTCTCATACTAACATGCCCCAATCTTCTGTGCCAGATCCATTGCTCGTTGTTAACAGACAGAAGACACTTTACATTCTGACTTTTCAGTTCATAAAGTTTGATTTTATAAATGTTATTTTTCCTCTTTCCATTAAATAGGATAGTCCCATCTTTCTGACTAGCAGCTTTACATGATTTTTGATTAAAGATTATATCATAACCGTTATCACTTAATTGACTTATGGATAACAGATTATGCATTAATCCATCTACTAGCAGAACATTATTTATAGAGGGAAGATTTCCATTACCTATAGTTCCAGAGCCAATGATCTTTCCCCTCTGATTGCCTCCAAAGCCAACGTGGCCTCCAGGCTTAAGTTCCAGGCTTTAGAACATATGCCTTCTTCCCGTCATGTGTCGCGAACAGCCAGAGTCCAGGTACCATGACTGGTGTTTCTGATTTGCTGCTAAAGATATCTGCAACATGTATTATTGTATCCTTAGGTACCCAGATTTTCTTGGGTCCTGATTTGTTAGATTTACCAAAACTCTGGTTGAATTTTGGTTTCACAGAATACTTGCTACTAGTGTATTTAATATCATGTGTGTGACCATACACAAAGTGTGAGTTTAGAGGGGTGTGTTTAATAGTTAAATCCATGGCATTCTTTGGTGTAGGTACCTTACCTTGGTATCCTATTCCCTTTCTGCCGTTTCTGCTAACTCCATAGATCATTGAAGCCATTTTGCTTCTATATATGCTTTTAGCAAGGAACTTCTGAAAGCTATGATCATACTCCTTGATGATCTCATCAGCGCTGTTGGGAGTTTCAGAAATTGTTTCCTTCTGAGAGTTTTGTAAAACATTTTCTAATTTTGAAATTTTATTTTTCAGCTCAGAATTTTTCAATTTAAGACTCTCAGTCTTATCAGAGTCAGATTCAAGATTCCTTTTCAGGTTTCTGAATTTAACTCTAATCTGCTGGTACCTTTCCAGAATTTCGTTAAGGCTTTCAGCAAGTTCAGCCTTAGTAAAATTAATTGCAAAGTTAGGAAATACCTCTTCAGTGTCTGATTCTGAGTCTGATTCAGAAGCTTCACTGTTTTCTGAAATGTTGGCCATGAGAGCTATGTTTGCTCTCTCATCATCTGATTCTGAGTCAGCTTCAGATGAGTCAGAGTCATCCCATGTAGCCATGAGACTTTTCTTCTTTTCTCTTCCAAACTTCTTTTTGGGCTTTTCCCTCTGAAGCTTTGGGCAGTCACTCTTGTAGTGTCCTTGCTCATTGCATTCATAGCAGATGATGTCCTTGGTGTTTGGCTTTCTGCTTCCCGAGGGGCCTTCAGATCTTCTGTATCCAGAGGAAGAATCTGACCTTCTGTATCTGGAAGAGGACTCATTCTGATCAGATCTTCTGGGATTCCTGAACTTCCTTTTCCTCTGCTTCCATAGTTGGTTCACTCTTCTGGAGAGGAGGAAAAGTTCGTCTTCTTCTGATGAGGATCCATCAGATGTTTCTTCAACTGCCTGCAAAACTTTAGACTCGGATTTTTTGTTAGATTTTAATGCTAAAGGCTTACCTTGCTTCTGAGGTTCATCAGCTTCCAGCTCTATCTCATGACTTCTGAGGGAGCTGATAAGTTCCTCCAGAGAAATTTTGTTGAGATCTTTAGCTAGCTTCAGCGCTGTAACCATTGGCCTCCACTGCTTTGGCAAGCTTCTGATGATCTTCTTGACATGATCAGCAGTAGAGTATCCTTTGTCCAGAACCTTGAGACCAGCCACCAGAATTTGGAATCTTGAGAACATTGTTTCAATGGTTTCACTTTCTTCCATTTTGAATGCCTCATACTTCTGAATGAGCACAAGAGCTTTAGTTTCTTTGACCTGAACGTTGCCTTCATGCGTCATTCTGAGTGAGTCAAACATGTTCTTTGTTGTGTCTCTGTTAGAGATCTTTTCATATTCAGCGTAAGAGATGGCGCTGAGAAGAATGGTTCTGGCCTTGTGGTGATTTTTGAAGTCACGCTTTTGTTGATCAGACATTGCTTTCCTGTCAATCTTCTGACCGCTTGCATTTACTAGGTGCGTGTATCCATCTGTCACCATGTCCCACAGATCAGCATCATGTGCCAGAAATAAGCTTTCAATTCTGTCTTTCCAGTAATCAAAATTTTCTCCATCAAAGACTGGAGGTTTGCCGCTGAATCTGTCTCTGTCTTCATTGTTGTCATTGCTGGTGTGTTGATAAGTTCTTGCCATTGTGTTTTTCTGATGCTGGATCTTGTACTGAGACGGTTAAGTGTTTTAGCTCAGAACCAGGCGCTCTGATGCCAATTGAAGAAGTGAAAAACACAAGAAGGGGGGTTGAATTGTAAAAACTTGAAATCAATTGCAGTCAACACATTATTTTTATCCTGGTTCGTTTGATCTCAAACTACTCCAGTCCACCCGTCAAGGTGATTTCGCCTCTCTCCAACGAGATCTTAATCCACTATATTCAACTGAATATTGCAACTGCTTTAACAACTTCTAAAGCCTTCTTGAGTCAAACCACAAACCGGTTTCTCAAGGGAATACTTTCTTACAGATAAATGAAATCTAAGTGTGTTGAATGTTTTCTACCAAAACTGTTTATCACAACTGTGATACTACACACGTTTAAGCTTATGAGAACTAGAGTGCTAAAATAATTGAGTAAAGAATTTGAGAGCTTTAGCAAATTGAGAGTGAGGAAGATGATGAATAGCTTTAGGCATGTAGAGTGTTGTAGAGCATTAGCCAATTCAATCTTCACTGACTTGTTTATATAGCATTAGAAAATGGTACGTTGGAGTCCGTTAATTCCGTTTCAGTGCCAATAACATTCTTTCCAAATTGAGAAGATCTTGTCTGGAATGATGCCGTTGGTAATAAAGCATCTTAAATGCACAGTACCGTTGCCACTTAAGCGTGTTCTGGCTTTGGCTCATTCTGACGCTGCTAGATGCTGATGAATTGTTGTTTTCTTGATCAGAGTTCAGATTGTTACGCGCAGATCTATTCATCAAGCTTCAGCGTAAGCACATGTTGATCTTCTGATTCTGGCATCTGATATAACATCCTCTGATGCTGATGTTGATATTTCATCTTCTAATGCTGATGATGATATTCTCTTGCTGATACCCATCAGAGTTTCTGTAAAACAGAATGTAATTTTTAGGTAGCATATATGTCTTACATGAATCATACAATTAATATATCTTTGCATTTTGTTATCATCAAAACTTAAACTTAGGGTAGTAGATTCAAACTTTGTTCTAACAAACTCCACCAGGGATGAATTTCCGTTGATGGTGATAATGAATTCTGTTGGAGATTGAATTTCTGCTTGTGAGAGAAATAAACTCTGCTTGGGGAAATACTTACCGACTCACTCGCGATTGTGAACCTCAGCCGGGAAGAGTTGTGTCCTGTTCGAGAAAGCTAACATCATTGTCTTTGGATACTTTTTACTCTGTGGAGAGTGTAGATGTTACTGGGACACATGCCGAGGATATGACAATGACTTTGCATCGAGACTTTTCTTCCCCTGTACCTGCTGGAGAAAGTGTCTGCGGAGGCCTTGTGGATTGAGTGTTATCCCAACTTATGAGGTGCTTGGTAACTTTTTATCGAAATGATAAGTCTTCTACTGGTAGGCAAGTGACGAGATGACGGGACATAGTCGTACGCTTTAATCCCTAACTTTTTCCTGGACTGTCTTTTCAGATTTTCAGTCCACCGGGATACCCTTTTTTGCCCAAGCCGCCTTTTCGGGTTTTCGGCTTGCCGGGTGTACATGTATTTTTTGTTTTTATCCCTAATTTTTTTCCGAACCCTTTTGGTTCGCCGGGATGCCCTTATTTTTGGCTAGGCCAGTCAACCTAGCGGGTCTTTGTTGATGCACAATATTTTCTGACTATATCTATGCTCTCAGGGTGTAGGGAGTTGTCATTGTCGATAGTGTTGTGTTGCCACACTACCAGAAGATGTTCGTTTGATCATACAAGATTCGTTACTTGAATTCATGTCCAATGCCCCAAGTGATTCAGACGGAGATCTGCCCCTGGCTATTTGGCATCTTTGAGAGATTCCTTGAATCTTGACTTGACTACCCCAGATGATGGACAATGATCATGTCGTGCCCCTTGGTTGGAAGTGTTTTTTCCACTTGAGGTGATCCTTTTTATTGAGAATGTTTTTGTTCACTAGATATTCGTCATGCGAATTTCTCTGTTGTTGAACAAATAGTCATATGCAAATAATGTTATTTTAAGAATAAAAAGCTTATGTCTGTCTTGAGGTTTGAAAATTCATTTTTTAGTAAAACAAGTTTTTTTTTTGCAAAAGTGTGATGTCAACTCAGGATTTATAGCAAACCTTATAAGAGTCAGGATACCTTTTGTAACAGTATACTTTTGAACTAACCCATGCTTCAACTAGGACTTTTAAGGGTTATAACGTGGTCTGGTTAACGGTTCAAGAAACAAAGGATAAAGGCTCAAAATTTATTTGTACCCACCCGTTCTTCATGATGTTCTTCGATCCTATACTCAGTCAATTGTGCATTTAGATCCCGTTTGAGTCTTGGAATATTGCCCTTGATGTTCCGGTGATGGTTCGGATACTGAAATTTTACTTGAAAAAGGCAGTCATTTTGTAATCTTTTTTTTTTGCCGAGGATTTATAGTAACCTCTTTTTTTTGGTTTTACTATCCCTGTTTTTTGCCTGAACTGTTTCTTTTGTGATTACAGTCAGCGGGATGCCCTAGCTTTTTTTTCTTCTTAAGTCTCCTTCATAGGTTATGACTTAATGGGCTTTTATTTCAAGAGATAATGACTGCCTGTCTTGACGATTATAGGGAACCATCACCGTCTTTTGTTTTGGAAGGACGTCTTCGATGCCATTCATTGTGCACCTGGATTAACTGAGAAAACTACCCTGCCCCAGGTTGTGATTAAGGGTTTTAATTTGTGTGAAAAGAAAAACTCCTACTTCTTTGGCTTGAAGGGGTTGACTAGGGATTATCTTCCTTATAACTCCACTATTTAGGATTTGAAACAACGCCTGTACATCATCAGCGGGGTCTGTTCAAAAGCATATTGTAGATATTTTGATATCATTTTCGTCATCCTCCCTCTAAAGGCTTACATCTTTTTAGTCGAGAGTTGAATATCACAAAAAGGAACGAAGTTTAAATATAGTGAATACGAATGAATTGATTCAGAACAGACATATGCAATGCATTGATAAAGTAACAAAGTTTGACATGAATAAATATTCGAACAATCAAAAGAAAATTACAAATTGAAAATTCTAATGAACGAAAAGCCCTCTTGTTAGAACTTGTCACTTCAAATGGTGGGCCTTGGAAGATTGACAGAAACATTCCAGTTGACCATCTTGTGTGAATTCCAATGCTCCTTCATGAATCAGGTCTTGAATTTTGTATTTCAACCTCCAACAGTCGTCAGTATCATGCCCCGGACTGTTGGAGTGATATGCACACCTTGCATTAGGATTGTAGTTAGGCGAAGAAGTCTTGGGATTCAGATGAGGTCTGTTGTACCCCAAAATTTTCCCTCCCATATTCTTCAAGATTTGTCAAGAATCACCTTCAAATGGTTCAAGACCACTCAAGGGTTGCACAGTCCAAATGCCTCTTAAGCCAGTCCAAATTAGGGTTTTGTTTCTGTCAAGGAATTTGAGGTTTTCAATGGCTCAATCAAGTCCCATAGGCCTATATACATTGTCAAGCATCTACATGTCAAGTCTCAAGACTTACAGTGTCAAATGCCACAGTCAAAAGCCCTATTTGATCCACAGTCAACTGCAGGGGCAAAATGGTCATTTTGCAGTCAAAAGTCAAAATTTTTGATCAACATCTTATTTTGAGCACACAATCATCATTTGATCAAGTCTTGATCATGATTCCACAAGCATGGCTCAAAAATCATCAAGATGTAAAAAGTTACTATTTTTGGACAGTAGAAAAGTCAACTGTATCTTGACCAGGGAATAACTTTTTCATGGTTCATCATAAAAATCCCATCCAATGCTCATTTTAAAGGGGATGACATTTCCTACAACTCATCTTCACATTCCAAGTCCAAGAAATGCTCTCACAAAAAGTTATCAATTTCTACATTATAGGTCAATTTCAAAAGTCAACAAAAAGGCACTTTAAGTCAAAGACCATAACTTGAGATTGGTAAATCCAAATGACATGGGACCAAAGGCATTGGTTAGAGGACTTCAAGACCTTTCCAAAATGTCAAAGAACATGTTCATATGATCAAAATTGAGCAAGATATGCATTGGAGAAGTTGGGAAATTTTTGTGAATTTGCAAAAGTCAACTTTGCTCAAAACACCTTGTTTTTGCTAATGGGCCTCAAATTTCTTCTTGAAACTTTATCCAAGGCTTATGCACGACCCATCAAGCTTAAATTGAATTATTTTCTTATTTTTTATTAATTAATTGGATTTTTTGATTTTAATTCATTTAATTAATTTAAAATGTAGGAAATTCAAAGATATGTTTTTTTCAATCTTTTGTGAAGCAAACAAGCTCAAGACAAGCTGGCAAATTCGTGTACCAATCAAGGATATCAAAATCTCCAAGTTTGACAAGTTTTCTCAATCAAAAAGATGCAAAAAGATGTGATTGCAAATCAAATATTGAAACCATCATTCCATGGATTTCTTGGCCAAGATTTAACCTAAACTCAGTCTCCTATATATACACAACTCAACCCTAATGCCATGGACGTGAAATCTCTGCAGAAAAACCATAATCACATTCAAGAAAAATCAAAGAAAAGTGAAAACTGATTTCCACATTCTAATGTGATTCAAAGCTTTTTCTTGTTTCTAACACCTTGCAGGAACTCCCAGGGACCTTTTGCAATCAAAATCACACGCTAAAGCTTAAGAAATCACTTCAAACAGTCACACGGTTTGCATACTTTGTCCATAATCGAAACTCATGATTCATAAGCATTTGATGTGATTTATGGTTTGTTTTGTATTGCTTGCATCCACCTAAAGCTAATGATATTAATTAATTGGATTATGATGCCCAGAATCGTTAATCACCATTGAAGAAATTTAGGGTTCTTGAGCCTCAAAATTGGGGCTTTGTTATCCAGGAAAAATTAGAACCTCTAATGCCTATGGTTGAAATCGTTGGAACGAGACGGACACAATGAGACCATCGCGCCATATTTATATTTAGCGTAGGGCTATTCGCTATTATTGGTCGTTCTGCTTTGTGGGGGTTAAAAACCCCCGCTATCTAACATGAATTTTGCAGGTTCAGTGGAGAAGACGATGATGTGTGGATGTATCATTGGTCCGTTTAAAAAACGCGTGCATTTTTTTTGTCTTATAGCATAGGCATTAATTTTGATATATTATATTTCCTTATTACCATAATAACAAATGCAGGCAAGTGGTTCAGTGGATGGTGCGCTGGACGTTGATCATTGGCACCTGGGTTCGATTCCCAGGTCCCCCAAAAGCTCTATATTATTTTTCATAACGTGATTGCATGCAGGCATTTAAAGGCGTTCCACCATGGACTCCCACATCCCAGGCGCCAGGTGTCTACAAGCAGTAATCCAATGGCCAGGAGATGATAGTCATCATGATCTTCAGTCAACGATTGTACACCTAATTCCAAAGGTCAACGTGGTTGAATAGCTTGATGGGCCACAAAAATTCCAGACAAACCTCCTAATGGGCCAACACCCCCCCTGGTTTATTATTTTCTTATTTTCTTTCTTTTTATTTTCTTTTAATAACTATTATTATTATTTAATTAATTCACAAATAATTATTTTCATAATAAATTCATAAACCTAAAATATTATTTATTTTCGTTATTTATTAATTTCACTATTAATTATTATTTTGTAAATAAATACTAATAAATTGATTTAGTTTAATTAGGGTTAATATTGGATATTTTTGCAATAAATAAAATAGATTAGGATTAGGGTTTTTCTCTTGGCAACTTTTAATTTCTTTTTATTTTATTTTCATTAAAGACCTAAAAAGCTAAAAAATATTTTTTTTCTTTTAATTATTCAATTAATTAGTTTTAGGTTTAATATTTAATTCAATTGCAAAAAGGACCAAATTTCTTTCTTTTCTCAAAAAAAGGGTCAAAACCCTAAGACTTTTCCCGATTCAATTTTTCTCGCGCATGTTTATTCTTGATTCCTATTTTGACTATATTTATGTACCTGTTCCAAGAATGTAATAGATAATTAGGGCTTTTATCGCTTTCTTTATTTTCTCGCAATTTATTTTCAAGGGTTATGTTTTTGGCGATGTAAATACCCGACACCTTGTAATAGCGTAGATTTAATTTTCCGCAATTTACTTTCCGCAAACTAATAACTGTTAACTATGCATGACAAGACTTGCCTGAAAAATAAAATCAAGACGTAGCTCACCATAATACATGTGCAAAGATAATATAAACTGAATCCTGACACACTCGCACATGCCACTCCTAGGGTACGCCTCACTTGGTTGCCTCGACGTGGTCATTAAGTATAGGGTGTTTTAGAGGTCGCCCTCCTGTCTAAAGATCCAGTTGCCTCGAAACGGTTGCCTCGGATAAAAAAGGATCTAGGACATTAGGGTTACCGCTAAGGCGTCCTACTATTGCTTTGGTGACCACACATGTCTCTATAATCGAATTGACCCGAATAACTCCAACGACAATACTACCGACTTCTCAATAGTGGGATAGTACTGTCTAAAGGATATTTACACAGCTTAATTCCTTAGAGTAGGTAGATTTCTCTTGGGTACTTGCTCTTTCAAAAACAAAACAAACTTTTCGCACCTACACTTTCAAAAAGTTTTCAAACAAACACTTCATACACTCTTGAGGACTGATACAAGAGTTACCTAGAGGTTTTCAAACAAACTTTTTCAAAACTCACAAACACAAGAAAAGCAAACAATTTTTGAAAACATAGTGAGCAAGTACCTAAGAGCCCGTGGATAACCACGGATAGAAAGGGTGCTAACACCTTCCCTTTCTATAATCTACCTCTCGAACCGAGAAACATCTCGAAAAGGAATTTTTTTGTGCTTTTGTCCTTTCCTTGTTGGAGAAAATAAAAGATGGTGGCGACTCTTGCTTACCGCGACATTTCGCGAACCAGCATTTCAAAACAGTCAGTTCTATTTCCACCGATCACAGAACTGGCGACTCTGCTGGGGAAAAATTAATAAGTGAGGTGTACCTTAGGATTAGACCACTCTTGTTTTCAATTGTATGCTTTATTTGCTTTTATATTGTGGGATTGCATCGGAGTTTCATAGATCCTAACTCGGATCTGGGGAATACCCTTTAGGTAGCATAAGCTGTGAGGGACCTGTCCAGCGTAGACCAACACGGGTGAAGTAGTAGCTACGTTGGTGTGACACCTTGGTCTGTACCGATATCCCTTGTGTTGGAACGAGGAGAATATGGGTCTTCTGAGGAGTCATTAAGCACCAACCGACCTTAGAACCTTAAATTGACCCAACTTGGCCATAGAACAGTAGCAGTATGCTACACTCATTGAGGCTAAACTCTCGCGATGGTTCTGGCCGCAAGAAAAGATTGTGAAGTTGGAGTTATGACCGATTGAGGGTAGTCAGTGATATTGAGATCCTCTAGAACCCGGTTACTATTTTCTAGGACAGGTCTTAACCAACGAAACTGAAAGAGGGTAGTACCTAAACTTCATGCTGGCCTAAACTCTAAGGGCTGTCTTGTGTGACTTGTGTGCCTTATCATGTTTGCCTTTTGTGAATACTTGTGGTGTGCTTCATCATAACATCATACCATCATACCATTGCATGCATCCTGCATAAGGACTGACCCATTTCAAAGACAAGAGGGTTTCATCTTTGCTCTGTTTTGTAGGACATCATGATGCCCGTGCGAAGGAATACTATCTGACTCAACTTTGTTCACCCACCTGATTTGCTTAAAGAATTGGTCGACAGAATTCCAAACACTACTTCCTTCATCCAGAGGCATGGTTCTCTTCTCGGTTTAGTCACTTCAAAGTGGGACCAACAACTGATGAGTGTCCTGACCCAGTTTTATGATCCCCTGTACCATTGCTTCACCTTTCAAGACTTCCAGCTGGTCCCTACCCTGGAAGAATTCTCTGATTTGCTTGGTATCCCTGTTTTGGAGAAGATTCCATTCACTGGTTGGGAAAAGACTCTTAGGCTTGAGGAGATTGCTGCAGCCCTTCCTTTGACCAACAAAGAGGTAATGGATAATTGGGTGACTAGAAGCGGAGTTAAGGGCTTTTTGGCTAAGTTTCTGATTGGCAAAGCTAATAGTTTATGGAATGACTTAGACTTCAGGGCGTACGAAGACATTCTGGCTCTCTT
Organism: Vicia faba; assembly: GCA_948472305.1. Taxonomy (NCBI): domain Eukaryota; kingdom Viridiplantae; phylum Streptophyta; class Magnoliopsida; order Fabales; family Fabaceae; genus Vicia; species Vicia faba. The sequence goes on along the minus strand of OX451741.1, from coordinate 150,427,804 downwards.
GATATATGGTCTAGTATTGTTTCCAAATCCTGACAACTTTGTCAATATCAACGCCATAAGGATCTTCATCTCTCGGAATCCTGTACCCACTCTCTTGGGTGATATCCTGCAACAGCTCTATGCTCGTACTGCCCGAAGACGGGGAACTCTGTGGTGTTGTGCTCCTTTGTTAGCGAGGTGGTTTATTTCACACCTCCCTAAGTTCGTGCTGAAGAATAAAGAAGGAAGAGGCTGGGCTCATAGGTTAATGTCTCTCACTGATAATGACATCATTTGGACTCTTAGAGGTTTAGATGAGGTGGCTGTTATTGATCATTGCGGAGAGTATCCTAATGTTCCATTGATCGATACCCAGGGAGGAATCTCTTATAATCCATGTTTAGCTCTCCGTCAATTTGGAAGAGCCAGAAGAGCAGGGCCTCATGAGATGTTGGTACCTCACATCAGTTTTGAGTTTCAGGTAGATAGTGACGAACTACGATGTAGATTCATCCGGGCTTGGGATAGAATTCACAAAGCTGACCCACATAAGTTGGGACCGAAGACTTCTCTGCCTATGGAATCCTACTACAGATGGGTCCGCATCCGTGCCCAGAAGTTAGGTATGCCATACGAAGCCGTCAGACCTATTATTCTTGAATTTCCTAATAGAGACGGGGTTCCTCCAACTGTACTCCCTCCTCAGATACCCACTGATGTTGATACACTAAAGAGATCTTGGGCGTAACTACAGGAAGAACGAGATTCTTATCGGGACAGGTTCAACGAACAAGAACAGAAAATCCAGAAGCTGACCAAGCAATTGGAGAACGAACGGATCCTGAATGACTATATCCGTACTGAGAAGAGGAGACCATGGGAGCACTGAGGGACTTTGGATGTTTCTTTTACGGCTTTTATTTCCTTTTCAGTATTTTCATTCTTGTAATGCCTAAGGGAAATTTCTTGAACAATTTAAAGTTTGAATCTAATAAAGTGTGTTTCCCTTTTGTCTATAAAGTTGAATCCTGATTGTCTTTGAAAACATAAATCATACGCATTCCATTCATCATATGCATAACAGGTACCCTTTTTCACAGGTCACTCATCTTCTTCGCTGTCTATTTTAGCAATCATCATGACTTCTGAACCTACTACTGAACAAGCTATCAAGGCCCTCCAGGCCCAGAACACCCAGTTCCAAGAGTTGGTCATGAGCTTAGCCCAGGGTCAACAGGAGTTGAAGACTCTGATTCTGAAGAAGAAGAAGAAGAGGACTGTGTTGTTCAACACCAGACGAAGGTTTGGGAATGGACTACAAAATGAGGCTGATCTGGCTACTTCCTCTGTATGGAAAGACAGTCCCCAAGAGAGAAGGGTTCCTAGTCCCGTGGTCTCCGACAACGAGACAAATTATAATGATGAACAGTACCCTCCTGCTGAGGACCGGTACAAACAGCTGGAGGACCGTCTAAGTGCTATGGAGATTCAACATGTGCCCGGGTTGGACTTTGGAGACCTAGGCTTATCTTATGGGGTGGTGATTCCACATAAGTTCAAGGCGCCTGCCTTTGCAAAGTACGACGGGGCTTCCTGTCCTAAGCTGCATCTCAGATCATATGTAAGGAAGATTCAACCTTATACTGCAGACAAAAATTTATGGATCCATTTCTTCCAGGATAGTCTTTCAGGGACTCAACTCGAATGGTTCTATCAGCTAGATGGAGCCAGCATTCGTAACTGGGAGGACTTGGCTACTGCGTTTTATAAGCAGTATCAGTATAATTCCGACCTCGCTCCTACGCGTACCCAACTCTAGGGTATGTCGCTAGGGACTAGTGAAGGATTTAAGGAGTACGCTCAAAAGTGGAGAAACTTGGCTGGAAGGGTGCAACCACCCTTAACTGACCGTGAGCTCGTTGATATGTTCCTGGGGACCCTGTCTGGTCTGTTCTTCAACCATCTGATTAGGAATTCTTCTGCTGGGTTTACAGATCTGATCTTGACTGGTAAGAGGATAGAAGCCGGTATTAAGTCTGGAAAGATACAAAAGGGTGCCTCCTCGAGTACTGAAAAGAAGCCCTTCAAGAAAGAATCTAGTGTTGTTTATGGGACAAGGAGACAGAATAAACCGGAAAGCGGTCAAGCTGTCAACGCGGTGGTAATTTCAAAGCCTGTTGCTGCTCCTCAACAATACAACCAACCAAGGGGTGAGAGACCCAAAAGGCAGTACACTCGGCTCAGTATGACCCTGTCTCAGATATTGCCACAACTACTGTCAACCAATCTGGTAACTGTCAAAGAAGCTCCAAAGGTTGTGAATACAACATCTCCAAAGTACAATCCCAACGCCCGCTGCGCTTATCACTCTGACAGCCCGGGGCATACTACGGATGATTGTTGGGCTCTGAGGAATAAGGTTCAGGACCTTATTGATGCTAAAGAGGTAGAGTTCGAGGCGCCCGAAAGGCCCAATGTTGTGACTGCTCCCATGCCCAAGCATGGAGTGAATGCTGTTGAGGAAGACCTGTATGTAGCCTCGGTGGATGATATTGTTACTCCGTTGCTGACTGTCAAGAGGAACCTGTTGCTAGCCGGTTTATTTCCGGGATGTGGTAAAGGTTGCCTTCTTTGTGCTGTTTCACCTACTGGTTGTCCTTTGTTGAAGTCAGGCATCCAAAACCTGATAGATAACAAAGAGATCTTGTTCGAGAAGATTTTTGTTCCTGTTATCCCTGCTGAAGAAGTGTCCATTGTTACTATTTTCAACAACTCTCCTAAGGCTCCCTCAAAGAAGCCTGTCAAAATCATGTCTACTCAGAAGATTGCTCCTATCATCATCACTGTTCCGGGGCCCCTCCCCTATACATCTGACAAAGCTGTCCCTTGGCACTATGGGGCAGATGTTTATGTGCTTGGAGTTAAACAAGAGTTTGATACTAGTACCGGCGTCAGCAACATCACCGGGCCTGCCAAAGTCACTCGTAGTGGTAGACTGTTCTCACCAGATATTGCGCCACCAGCCATCCAGAGACCTCTTGTCATCACACCTGCCAATGTGCCTATCCCCCTTCCTGACCAAGTTCCTATTTCTACCCCTGCTGCCGAATCATCTGACACTCAGGGCAAAGGGATTGTTACTGATTTGCCTGCCCAGACAGAGGCACCAAAGACAACCACTGTTGAAGCTTCCAAGCAGGAAATGGAAGAGATTCTTAAGATTATCAAGAAGAGTGATTTCAACGTAGTTGAGCAGCTGGGGCACACCCCATCTAAAATTTATATGCTATCACTGTTGTTGTGTTCAGAGGCCCATGCCAAGGCTCTGATTACCTTCCTGAAGATGACCCACGTGCCACAAGAGATGTCAGCTGATCAATTTACCGATTGTGTGGCCAACTTAACTGCTGATAATGGTTTGGGTTTCTCCGACGCTGATCTGACTGCTAAAGGGAAGAACCATAACGATGCCCTGCGTGTCTCCTTTGAATGCAGGGGCACTACTCTTGCCCATGTGCTGGTTGACACTAGTTCTTCATTAAACATATTACCCAAGAAAGCTCTAGACAGGTTGGATTGCGAGGGTTTGGAGCTCAAGCCAAGTAACATTGTTGTCCGGGCCTTTGACGGGTCCAAAAGGATGGTACATGGCGAAGTTGATATTCCAATCAGGGTTGGTTCGCAGGTCTTTGATTCTACATTCTACGTGATGGACATCCGACCATCCTATTCTTTTTTGCTGGGTCGTCCTTGGATCCATAAAGCTGGAGCTGTGACCTCCACATTACATCAGAAGCTGAAATACCCAGTCAGAGGGAAGATTGTGACAGTTCAGGGGGAGGAAGAGTATATGGTCAGCCACCTCAACTTGTTCCGGTACATAGAGATGGATGGGGAGTTCATTGAGACCCCCTTTCAACACTTTGAAGAGGTTCCTCCAACACTAGCATCAGCTGAAACTGTGATAGAGGATTCTCCTTTGAAGATGGCTTCCTTAAAGGATGCCCGGGCTGTGATTGAGAAGGGTGAGTGTGCAAACTGGGGCCGACTTCCTGATTTTACTCCGAAGACTGACAAGTTTGGTTTGGGTTTCACTGCAGAGGCTCAGAGGGCTGTTCGTAAGGAAAGGATTGGAAGACCTCCTATATTCATCACCAACCCGGGAGTAAATGCTATTGAAGACGACGTGGAGGAATCTGGATTCGATAGCTGGATCTACCCAACGACCGACGGTGGACCGAACAACTGGACTTCCAAAGACTTCGTACCTATTACTTTTGTCACTCAGTAATGAACTCCTTTGTTTTGAATTTGTAACAAACAATAATTTGAAACTTTATGGCCCGGTGTCTTACCCGGGGCACCGCGGCTTCATTTGTGAGGGCTTTTGTGTGTCATTGTCATATATCATTAATAAAAGCATTGGACGTTTTTGCATTTCAAATCTTGCGCTCCTTGTCTTTCTTTATTATATATTGCAAAACAACTATATTTACACACACTCACCTATACAGGTTCCAATCCACTCTGGATCTCACTGATAACGACTCTGCTACTGCCAGTTATAACTTCGAAAATCCGATCAACTTAGCTGAAGACGAAGGTGAAGATGATTGTGAAGTGCCTGGTGAGCTTGCAAGACTGCTACTCCAGGAAGAGAGGGCCATTCAGCCACATGAAGAGCTAGTGGAAACGGTAAATCTGGGTACTGAGACAGACAGAAAGGAAGTCAAGATTGGTGCCAATCTGGAGTCTAGTGTGAAACAATGGTTGATTCAGATGTTGCATGATTATGTGGAAATCTTTGCCTGGTCTTACGAAGATATGCCTGGGTTGGATACCGACATTGTGGTTCATCACCTGCCTACCAAGGAAGAATGCCCTCCGGTAAAGCAAAAGGTCCGCCGTATGCGTCCAGAGATGTCCGAGAAAATCAAAGCTGAGGTTATGAAACAATTTGATGCCGGGTTTCTAGAAGTGACTTCTTACCCTCAGTGGGTTGCTAACGTGGTTCCAGTGCCGAAGAAAGATGGTAAGGTCAGAATGTGTGTTGATTACAGGGATTTGAACAGGGCGAGCCCTAAGGATGATTTCCCTCTGCCTCACATCGACGTTCTGGTTGACAATACTACTCAACATAAGGTATTCTCCTTCATGGACGGGTTCTCCGGTTATAATCAGATCAAGATGGCTCCTGAAGATATGGAGAAGACCACTTTCGTTACTCAGTGGGGCACCTTTTGCTACAAGGTCATGCCTTTTGGGTTGAAAAATGCTGGGGTAACCTACCAACGTGCCATGGTTGCTTTATTTCATGACATGATCCATCATGAGATTGAAGTATATGTCGATGATATGATTGCAAGGTCCCAAACTAAGGAGGAACACCTTGACCATCTATAGAAGCTGTTTGACCGGTTGAAGTTATACAAGCTGAGGTTGAACCCGAACAAGTGCACCTTTGGGGTGAGATCTGGAAAACTACTAGGTTTCGTCGTGAGCGACAAAGGTATTCAAGTGGACCCTGCCAAGGTAAAAGCCATACAAGAGATGCCAGTTCCCAAGACAGAAAGAAGTCAGAGGCTTTCTAGGACGGTTGGACTACATTGCCCGATTCATCTCGCATCTAACTGCTACCTGTGAACCAATCTTCAAGCTACTGAAGAAAGATCAAGTAGTACGTTGGAACGATGAATGTCAGGCCGCTTTCGAAAGAATCAAAGAGTATATCCAAGAGCCACCCATTCTTATGCCACCGGTTGAAGGGAGACCTCTAATCTTATACTTGACAGTACTTGACAGCTCAATGGGGTGTGTGTTGGGGCAGCATGACAAGTCTGGCCGAAAAGAGCACGCTATTTATTACCTTAGCAAAAAGTTTACCGACTGTGAGACCCGATACTCACTGCTCGAGAAAACTTGTTGCACTTTGGTATGGGCTGCTCGCCGGCTATGACAGTATATGTTGACTCACACTACTCTGTTGATTTCAAAAATGGATCCAATCAAGTACATCTTCGAAAAGCCTGCCTTGTCCGGAAGAATAGCAATATGGCAGATGATCTTGACCGAATATGATATCTAGTACACGAATCAGAAAGCAATCAAGGGAAGTGTATTGGCAGACCATTTGGCACATCAGGCAGTGGATGACTACCAATCTATGAACTTTGAATTTTCAGACGAGAACATCATGGTAGTGACTGATTTTGAAGTACCTGGACCGGATGAAGGACCTGAGGAAGGATCCCGATGGTCTATGCACTTTGACGGAGCCTCAAACGCTTTAGGTAATGGTATCGGCGCTGTGATCATCTCCCCTAAAGGCTCTCATACTCCACTTACCGCCCGACTATGTTTCAACTGCACCAACAACATGGCGGAGTATGAAGCATGCATCATGGGTCTTCAAGTTGCAATTGACTTAAGGATCAAGTTTCTGAGTGTCTTCGGAGATTCCACTCTCGTGATCAGTCATATCAAAGGCGAGTGGGATACAAAACACCCAAATCTTATTCCTTACAAGGAGTATGTATTGACGTTGATTCCCCACTTCGAAGAGATAACCTTTGAACATTTCCCAAGAGAGGAGAATTAGTTGGCGGACGCGCTAGCTATGATGTCCTCTATGTTTAAAGTCAAATGGGACAACGAGGCTCCCCGGATAGTCATTTGGAAGTTGGATGAACCTGCACATTACTGTGACCTTGAGGTTGAAGAGGTAACTGAAAAACCTTGGTATCATGAATTGAAGAGGTATCTCGAATCTCAAGAATACCCCGAGGGTGCATCTGTTAATGACAAGAAGTTTCTGAGAAGGTTCGCGGAAAAATTCTTCCTCAGCAATGGAATTCTCTACAAGCAAAACCATGATTCAACCTTACTGCGTTGTGTGGATAAGACTGAAGCAGAAAGGATCATGGAAGAGCTGCATGAAGGTACCTTCGGAACTCACTCCAGTGGACACACCATGGCAAAGAAAATCCTTCGAGCAGGATATTACTGGTCCACAATGGAAGCCGACTGTTATCAACATTCTCGGACATGTCACAAATTCCAGATCTATGCTGATAAGATGCACATTCCTCCAGTTCCTCTGAACGTCTTGACATCACCTTGGCCTTTTGCAATGTGGGACATTGATATGATCGGCGAAATCAGACCTACGGCATCCAACGGGCATCGCTTCATCCTGGTAGCAATTGATTACTTCATGAAGTGGGTTGAAGCAGCTTCCTATGCTACCGTAACCAAGAACGTAGTGGCACGGTTCATTCGGCATAATCTGATCTGTTGATACGGTGTACCGGAGAGGATCATTACGGATAATGGTACCAATCTTAACAACAAGATGATCACTGAGCTCTGCGAGCAATTCAAGATACAACATCACAACTCTTCTCCTTACCGGCCAAAGATGAATGGGGTTGTAGAAGCGGCAAATAAAAACATCAAGAAGATCGTGTAGAAGATGACAGTGACCTACAAAGATTGGCACGAAATGTTACCATTTTCTCTTCATGGGTACCGTACCTCAGCACGGACGTCAACAGGGGCAACACCCTTTTCCTTAGTCTATGGCATGGAGGCAGTCTTGCCTATTGAAGTCCAGATACCCTCTCTCCGGATAATGTAGGATGCAGGTTTGAGCGAAGATGACTGGATCCAGACTCGGCTTGATCAATTAAACCTAATCGACGAAAAGAGACTCACTGCTATTTGTCATGGTCAGACGTACCAAAAATGGATGATCAAGGCATTTAACAAGAAAGTCAGGAGACAAGAGTATCAAGTTGGGGACCTGGTAATCAAGCGCATCATTCTCCCTCAAGGTGATCCCAGGGGAAAATGGACCCCCACGTACGAAGGGCCATTTGTGGTTAAGAACATCTTCTCAGGAGGAGCGATGATTCTAACTACCATGGACGGTGACGACCTTCCTCACCCCGCTAATGCAGACATAGTAAAAAGATACTCCGCATGATAAAAGACCCGCTAGGCTGACACGCCTAGGCAAAAATAAGGGTTTCCCGGCGAACCAAAAGGGTTCGGGCAAAAATAAGGGATGAAATGAAAAAGTCTGTACACCCGGCAAGTCGAAAACCTGAAAAGGCGGCTTGGGCAAAAATGGGTATCCCGGTGGACTGAAAACCCGGAAGGGCGGTCCAGGAAAAAGTTAGGGATTAAAGCGTAATACTATGTCTCATTGGATCACCTGGCATCCGGACTTCGATATCAACAATCAGGCTCGGACGACACCGATCAATCAGCTTCCTCTTCAACTAAGCAACAAAGTGATGAGACGCTTGAAGACATAAAGGCGATAGCAGAGTTGGAATCCAGTGGGATTTTTCACATAGCTGTTTTGTTTTCTTTTCGCAAAAATTGTATAAACTCTGTTTTGTCCGACGACGTTCTCTTACTAGGACGTCAGCCTCTTGTACAAAAAATGCCTATTTACAGGCAAATTTCAAAATCAATACAAGCTCATCTTTTCCAGACAAATTGCCAATTGTTTTTTCTTTTTCTGTTTTGTTTTGCAAAGAACGTCCAATGTTCATTTTTGATATATGCATTTGACATTAATTGTTGTTCATAAATACTTGCATGCGAAACAAAGGACTAATTACGGGCGACATCAGAAACAGGGGCAATAATGAGTTGTCTAAACGGTCTAGTTGCTCTGTCCACCAAGGTACCAAGGTAAGTTCGGCTGAAGAATGTAACCAGGATACCTTCACTCACCACAGAGTAAGACAAGAGTCAGCCATGCTCTCTCCTCAAGCAGAGTTGGTCTCCCATCGGCCCTAAAAAGGCACAGCATTCCCCAGCAAGTCAGTGATACTCTCCCCAAGCAGGGTTAGCTTACTGTCAGCCTTAAGGAAGTTGGGTATCCCCAGAAGATCTCAACATTCCCCAGCGGAGTATGCAGATGTTCCTAAGCAAGCATCCCCGGCAGTCTTAATATTCCTTGACGGAAATATAAGATTGTTCCCCGGCGGAATACAGACACACCCAGTGGAGCCACTTCCCCAGTACAGTCAAAAGTTTCCCCAGGAGAGTTAAACCATCTCCCCAGTAGATTCTAGAAGCTTGTCCCCTGCAGAGTACAAATATCTCTCCCCGACCATATTCAAAGGTTATTCCCCACCAGAGCCTAACTGGGTTATCCTCAGCAAATTACAACGGAAAGATCGTCCTCAGCAAAGTTCTTCCTACCCCCAGCGGAGTTCATCAAATTCCCCAACGGAGCTTATCAACGGAATCCCCAATGGAGTTATCATCAAAATCTCAGCGAAGCATCTCTTCCCACAGAGTAATTCCCCGCAGAGTAATCTCGTCAACAAGTTTATTCCCCAACAGAGTCATCTTCTCCTACCGGTTTATTCTTGCAATCATCATCCCCAGCGGAAACGAAGAACTCTACTCTTCAACATCAGCCCAGGATTCAACAAACTCCCGACAATCGTCAAGAATTTATTTTCCCAGACGAAAATACATTCATAAACATATCACATCTCATACCTCCTATTCATATACATAATAAAGTGCATACAACACGATCTCATTTATTCCTGAAACATCATGACATCATGCATTTCATACATCATGACATTGCATACAACTAATGTTTTGCCTTTTCAGGAAAAAGTCAAATCAAAAGATATTACCATCAACTTTTGAAGTTCCAGATTCGATACCTGTATCTAGCCAGGGCATATCTGTGAGCGACTGATTAGAGGTCTACGCCTGTATCCAGCCAGGAAAGCTATCTCGATCAACCTTTTGAAGTTCCAGATTCGATACTTGTATCTAGCCAGGGCATATCTGTGAGCGAATGATTAGAGGTCTACGCCTGTATCCAGCCAGGAAAGCTATCTCGATCAACCTTTTGAAGTTCCAGATTTGATACCTGTATCTAGCCAGGGCATATCTGTGAGCGACTGATTAGAGGTCTACACCTGTATCCAGCCAGGAAAGCTATCTCGATCAACCTTTTGAAGTTCCAGATTCGATACCTGTATCTATCCAGGGCATATCTGTGAGCAACTGATTAGAGGTCTATGCCTGTATCCAGCCAGGAAAGCTATCTCGATCAACCTTTTGAAGTTCCAGATTCGATACATGTATCTAGCCAGGGAATATCTGTGAGCGACTGATTAGAGGTCTACGCCTGTATCCAGCCAGGAAAGCTATCTCGATCAACCTTTTGAAGTTCCAGATTCGATACCTGCATCTAGCCAGGGCATATTTGTGAGCGAGTGATTAGAGGTCTACGCCTGTATCCAGCCAGGAAAGCTATCTCGATCAACCTTTTGAAGTTCCAGATTCGATACCTATATCTAGCCAGGGCATATCTGTGAGCGACTGATTAAGAGGTCTACGCCTGTATCCAGCCAGGAAAGCTATCTCGATCAACCTTTTGAAGTTCCAGATTCGATACCTGTATCTAGCCAGGGCATATTTGTGAGCGATTGATTGTAGATTCGATACCTGTAACTAGCCAGGAAAGTTGTCTACATGAAGAGTTTGAAGATCAACACCTGTAACCGACCAGGAAATTATCTTTCTTTCTCAGGTACGCAAGTTCTCGCTAAGGAATCTCTTACGCGATCAACATCTCCAGATGGCATCTTTAAGCCCATCTCCACCACTATCCATTACATCTCCAAATGGCATCCATAAGCCCATTCCCGACAAGATTCTGTCACGTCTCCAGATGGCATCTATAAGCCCATCCTCCTATCCGTCATCTCTCCAAATGGCATCTGTAAGCCCATTCCCGACTCACATTGCTGATATTCCACTATGCGAGTGCAAATTTCTGGGCACTTTAGTGTTCAATCATCTTCCACCTTCGGATCACGAAAGGCACGCAAGCCAATCTACATCCTCAGGTCTAAGAAGATTGAACAGGGGCAACTTTTGTACCCCAAAATTTTCCCTCCCATATTCTTCAAGATTTGTCAAGAATCACCTTCAAATGGTTCAAGACCACTCAAGGGTTGCACAGTCCAAATGCCTCCTAAGCCAATCCAAATTAGGGTTTTTTTCTGTCAAGGAATTTGAGGTTTTCAATGGCTCAATCAAGTCCCATAGGCCTATATACATTGTCAAGCATCTACATGTCAAGTCTCAAGACTTACAGTGTCAAATGCCACAGTCAAAAGCCCTATTTGATCCACAGTCAACTGCAGGGGCAAAATGGTCATTTTGCAGTCAAAAGTCAAAATTTTTTATCAACATCTTATTTTGAGCACACAATCATCATTTGATCAAGTCTTGATCATGATTCCACAAGCATGGCTCAAAAATCATCAAGATGCAAAAAGTTACTATTTTTGGACAACAGAAAAGTCAACTGTATCTTGACCAGGGCATAACTTTTTCATGGTTCATCAGAAAAATACCATCCAATTCTCATTTTGAAGGGGATGACATTTCCTACAACTCATCTTCACATTCCAAGTACAAGAAATGCTCTCACAAAAAGTTATCAATTTCTACATTATAGGTCAATTTCAAAAGTCAACAAAAAGGCACTTTAAGTCAAAGACCATAACTTGAGATTGGTAAATCCAAATGACATGGGACCAAAGGCATTGGTTAGAGGACTTCAAGACCTTTCCAAAATGTAAAAGAACATGTTCATATGATCAAATTTGAGCAAGATATGCATTGGAGAAATTGGGAAATTTTTGTGAATTTGCAAAAGTCAACTTTGCTCAAAACACCTTGTTTTTGCTAATGGGCCTCAAATTTATTCTTGAAACTTTATCCAAGGCTTATGCACGACCCATCAAGCTTAAATTGAATTATTTTCTTATTTTTTATTAATTAATTGGATTTTTTGATTTTAATTCATTTAATTAATTTAAAATGTAGGAAATTCAAAGATATGTTTTTTTCAATCTTTTGTGAAGCAAACAAGCTCAAGACAAGCTGGAAAATTCGTGTACCAATCAAGGATATCAAAATCTCCAAGTTTGGCAAGTTTTCTCAATCAAGAAGATTCAAAAAGATGTGATTGCAAATCAAATATTGAAACCATCATTCCATGGATTTCTTGGCCAAGATTTAACCTAAACTCAGTCTCCTATATATACACAACTCAACCCTAATGCCATGGACGTGAAATCTCTGCAGAAAAACCATAATCACATTCAAGAAAAATCAAAGAAAAGTGAAAACTGATTTCCACATTCTAACGTGATTCAAAGCTTTTTCTTGTTTCTAACACCTTGCAGGAACTCCCAGGGACCTTTTGCAATCAAAATCACACGCTAAAGCTTAAGAAATCACTCCAAACAGTCACACGGTTTGCATACTTTGTCCATAATCGAAACTTATGATTCATAAGCATTTGATGTGATTTATGGTTTATTTTGTATTGCTTGCATCCACCTAAAGATAATGATATTAATTAATTGGATTATGATGCCCAGAATCGTGAATCACCATTGAAGAAATTTAGGGTTCTTGAGCCTCCAAATTGGGGCTTTGTTATCCAGGAAAAATTAGAACCTCTAATGCCTATGGTTGAAATCGTTGGAACGAGACGAACACAATGAGACCATCGTGCCATATTTATATTTAGCGTAGGGCTATCGCTATTATTGGTCGTTCTGCTTTGTGGGGGTTAAAAACCCCCGCTATCTAACATGAATTTTGCAGGTTCAGTGGAGAAGACGATGATGTGTGGATGTATCATTGGTCCGTTTAAAAAACGCGCGCATTTTTTTTGTCTTATAGCATAGGCATTAATTTTGATATATATTATATTTCCTTATTACCATAATAACAAATGCAGGCAAGTGGTTCAGTGGATGGTGCGCTGGACATTAATCATTGGGACCTGGGTTCGATTCCCAGGTCCCCCAAAAGCTCTATATTATTTTTCATAACGTGATTGCATGCAGGCATTTAAAGGCGTTCCACCATGGACTCCCACATCCCAGGCGCCAGGTGTCTACAAGCAGTAATCCAATGGCCAGGAGATGATAGTCATCATGATCCTCAGTCAACGCTTGTACCCCTAATTCCAAAGGTCAACGTGGTTGAATAGCTTGATGGGCCACAGAAATTCCAGACAAACCTCCTAATGGGCCAACACACCCCCCTGGTTTATTATTTTCTTATTTTCTTTCTTTTTATTTTCTTTTAATAACTATTATTATTATTATTTAATTAATTCACAAATAATTATTTTCATAATAAATTCAGAAACCTAAAATATTATTTATTTTTGTTATTTATTAATTTCACTATTAATTATTATTTTGTAAATAAATACTAATAAATTGATTTAGTTTAATTAGGGTTAATATTGGATATTTTTGCAATAAATAAAATAGATTAGAATTAGGGTTTTTCTCTTGGCAACTTTTAATTTCTTTTTATTTTATTTTCATTAAAGACCTAAAAAGCTAAAAAATATTTTTTTTCTTTTAATTATTCAATTAATTAGTTTTAGATTTAATATTTAATTCAATTGCAAAAAGGACCAAATTTCTTTCTTTTCTCAAAAAAAGGGTCAAAACCCTAAGACTTTTCCCGATTCAATTTTTCTCGCGCATGTTTATTCTTGATTCCTATTTTGACTATATTTATGTAACTGTTCCGAGAATGTAATAGATAATTAGGGCTTTTATCGCTTTCTTTATTTTCTCGCAATTTATTTTCAAGGGTTATGTTTTTGGCGATGTAAATACCCGACGCCTTGTAATAGCGTAGATTTAATTTTCCGCAATTTACTTTCCGCAAACTAATAACTGTTAACTATGCATGACAAGACTTGCCTGAAAAATAAAATCAAGACGTAGCTCACCATAATACATGTGCAAAGATAATATAAACTGAATCTTGACACACTCGCACATGCCACTCCTAGGGTACGCCTCACTTGGTTGCCTCGACGTGGTCATTAAGTATAGGGTGTTTTAGAGGTCGCCCTCCTGTCTAAAGATCCAGTTGCCTCGAAACGGTTGCCTCGGATAAAAAAGGATCTAGGACATTAGGGTTACCTCTAAGGCGTCCTACTATTGCTTTGGTGACCACACATGTCCCTATAATCGAATTGACCGGAATAACTCCAACGACCGTGCTACCTACTTCTCAATAGTGGGATAGTACTGTCTAAAGGACATTTACACAGCTTAATTCCTTAGAGTAGGTAGATTTCTCCTGGGTACTTGCTCTTTCAAAAACAAAACAAACTTTTCGCACCTACACTTTCAAAAAGTTTTCAAACAAACACTTCATACACTCTTGAGGACTGATACAAGAGTTACCTAGAAGTTTTCAAACAAACTTTTTCAAAACTCACAAACACAAGAAAAGCAAACAATTTTTGAAAACATAGTGAGCAAGTACCTAAGAGACCGTGGATAACCACGGATAGAAAGGGTGCTAACACCTTCCCTTTCTATAATCTACCTCCCGAACCAAGAAACATCTCGAAAAGGAATTTTGCTGTGCTTTTGTCCTTTCCTTGTTGGAGAAAATAAAAGACGGTGGCGACTCTTGCTTACCGCGACATTTCACGAACCAGCATTTTAAAACAGTCAGTTCTATTTCCACCGATCACAAGGTCCTATCAACATTACCAGATTCATCCTCAACATGTGTTGTAAAGCTTGAGACAACGACATGTTGAGTTTGGTAAACTTCCTTTTGGGCATATCCGGCTGACTCTGATTAACCTGTTGTTTTTGGCGAGATTATTGTTGGACCCGTGATGTAGTAGCAATTTGGAAAGGTCCACTCTTCCCCAAACCAACCTTTTGTCTTCTTAGAGGTTGATCAATGACTTGGTCCCCGACCTTGACTGTTTGCCTCATACTGTTGTATCCGTCTTGATGAAGTTGGCTGATGATGGCTTTCAGCTCTTCTTGTCTTCGGGCTAGGCCTTGGATAAGAGCCATCTGCCCTAGCATCTGGGTTCTCATTGCACCTAACTCAGCTTGCAGTTGTTCCACTTGTTCATCCTTGTTGTTGTCAGGACGCTCCTTGGTCAGATTCCATGCGAAGAGTGTTTTCAGGTCTTCTTGCCCCTTGGATAGGTTTAGGAATATTTCCCTGAACTGAGCTTCTTGAGTTTGAAGATCTCTATTGTCTTGTTTGAGAGCCATTGCTGAAATAAACAGCGAGAACATGAGAGACCTGTACTAGAAGACCTGTTATACAATGATATGTATGATATATGTATGCAATGTTTTCAAGGATCTCTCGGGGTAAACAAGAAACTGTTAGAATTTGGTTGCAGCTTGATTGAAGAAACTTCGTGTCATTAAGAGTCCTTCTTCAAGAGTCAAGCTCACCATATTGAGTTGGTTATAGACATTGACTCAAGTTATCGTGTTTTGATCTCTAGACGGCATTGGCTAGAGGAAACTAAATCCCCTTGCCCCTTGCTAGACGTCTGATTTACCATAACATGCATCACAAACCCTTGAGATCCTTGAAATGGTTAAGGAAATGTTAAGGCATGATGTTATGATGTGTATGCTATGCGTTTAAGCAAAAGTGTGAGGTGATGTAAGCAAGTAAACCCGGCAAGAAATCCAAGTTATTGGATAAGGACTGTAAAAAAAACCTGTAAGGAACTCATGTTGTCAGATAATAAAACTGTGCAAGTAGTTCAAGTTGAAAGCACACAAGTCACACAAACAGCATTAGGTTTAGGCTTGCATGGGTTTTAAGGTAGTACCCTCTTGAAGTTTAGTTGGTTCAACCTGTCCTAGAAAAGTAACTGTGTTCTAAAGGATCTCAATATCACTGACCATCCTCCACCGATCATGGTTTCAGCTCACACAATCTTTTCTTGCGGCCGGAACTATCTCGAGAGTATGGTCTCAATGAGTGTAGCATCGAGTATCAACCAGTTCTCACTTTACACTGAGTCCGGCTATCTCACTACTTTCTAATGGCCAAGTTGGTCGATTAAAGGTTCTAAGGTCGGTTGATGCATAACGACACATGTAGCGGCCCCGTATTCTCCTCATTTCTCCATAAGGGATACCAGTACCAACCAATGTGCCACATCAATGTAGCTACTGCTTCAACCGTATCGGTCTACGCCGTACAGTTCCCTCACAGTTTATTGTTACTTACCTAAAAGGTGTCCCCAGATCCAGGTTAGGATCTATAGTAACTCCCAAACAAAACCCTTAAAAGTAAAGCAACCAAAACAAACAAGAGAAGCAAATATGATGAACTAGATCCTAAGGTATACCCCACTTATTGAATCCCCAGCAGAGTCGCCAGTTCTGTGATACGGTGTCAGAACCGACTGTTTTGAAAAATGCTGGTTTGCATTTTGCGTTTGTGTTCGTAAAATGTCGCGGTAAGCAAGAGTCGCCACTGACTTTTATTTCATCCAACCGAAAAGGAAAAAAGTACCCAAAAAAATCATTTTTTGAGATATTATGAGTACGGGGGATAGATTATAGAAAGGGAAGGTGTTAGAACCCTTTCCATCCATGGTTTTCCATGGGCTCTTAGGTACTTGCTCATCTTTAAAATTGCTTGTGTGTGTTTTTTTTGAAAAAATTTGTTTTACTTCGTTTTAACCCTTGTATCAGTCCTCAAGAGTGTTACGAAGTTGTTTTTGAAAACTTTAGTTTGAAAAGTTTGTTTGAAAGTGTATGGTGTAAAAAGTTTGATTTTGAGCAAGTACCTACTAGCATCAACCTACTCGAAAAAAGATTGTTTCTATTCTCGTTTCCTTTAGACAATGCTACCCTACTATTGAGAAATAGGAAGCACCGTCGTTGGAGTTGTAAAAGGGTCAATTCGTAAGGGACGTACGATCACTAAAGCAATGTCAGGATGTCTTAGTAATAACCCTAGTGTCTTAAGATCATATTTGAGGCAACATTTTCGAGGCAACCTTTCTGAGGCAACATTTCCGAATGGGACATTTGATCTTTGTCTAAACAAGAGGGCTACCACTAAAACACCCTATACTTAATGACCGTTTACCGAAGGCAACCGAAGTGAGAGTATACTCTAAGAGTCTACATGTGCGAGTGATTTGGTTTCAGTTATTATCTTTGCACATTATAGTTTTCTAGCCATTTTAAAAATTATCATGCAATCTTGTCATACAATCCTATTAACATACATCTAACAGTTAATATTTACGAGCAGTGTTTTAAAACCCAACCCGACCCGGCCGGTCAAACCGGTCTGACCGAGAACCGATGGGCCAGGCGGTCCGATTAAGGGATAAGACCGGAATAACATTTAGACCGGATGAAACCGGTGTGAACCGGCCGGATCACCGGTTAAACCAGTGAACCAGCGGTTTTTACTGAACCAGCGGGTTTGACTATTTATTTTATTTTTTAGGGCTTTTGAAAAAAAATTAACATAAACGCTTTACCTCCTCGTTTCCCAGACCTAGGCATTTGAAAGGTTTTCTTTTTTATTGTCTTTTATTTTTATAATTGAAGTCATATTCTCAATTTTCTCTACCAACAAAAACTCCCACTTGCTGCTGTTATTTGATATTCCTTGTTTGCCGTCAAAAATTTCATCAAAACATCAAAAACAAGTTATTTCTTTTTTACTTAGTCTAATTTGCATTGATGTTTTTCAAAATTAATATTATTGTTTCATTTTGTTGATTAATTGATATAGAAAATAAATGATTAAATTTGATCATTTTCTAAAAAATTGGGTCTTTTAGTTTAACAAATTGAGATAGAATTTGTATGAATGAAGCAGTTTTATACTTTTATGAATTAACTTATTATAGACTGGTAATGAAGTTGTTGTATATTGGAGATAGAAATTGGGATAGATATATATTACTGTAATAGTCGTTGTATATATTATGGAGATAGAAATTGGGTTTAAAACTATGTAATCTAAATTATATAGTAAGACAAAGTTTTCTGTTTTTTATTAATTTAAATTATATAACAAAGAAAAGTTTCAGGATTTTATTAATCTAAAATATATAGCAAAGGCAGGAAAGCAAAGTTTCTATTTTTTTATTATATATGGTGATGCACAGTAACGATGCTTAGTAGCCTATATGTAATATACAACAACATATTCATATATTTTGGATTTAGATATGCTACATATTTAATGTTTCTTATAATGTTTTTATAAATTCAATAATTTTTGTTTAAAATTGTGTTTTGTTAATATTTTTGTAATATAGTTTTGTATTTTTAAATTTTGATTGATATTAGATATGGCATCACCCGCTGAAGTAATAACTTCGGAAGAAGTTACATCTCAAAATCCAACCGAACTCCAGAGCAGTAGGGGAAAAACTGATATAGCTTGGGGTCATTGTAAACAAATTTAAGAGAAAGGAGGGGGATTAATAGGTTCAAATTCCATTTGGCTGGAATAAAAGGTCAAGTTGAAACATGTAAAAAGGTGCCTCCAGATGTTCAATATCAAATGAAACAAAATCTTGATGAAGGTGCAAATAAGAGAAGAAAGACTCAAGCACAAAATTTTGATGTTGATCTTACTACTTAAGAGGGTGGTGTAGTAGAAATAGATGTAGAACAATCAAGATCAAATTCGGTGATTGTGTCTCAAAAGAGAAAGAATACTAGTTGTATTGGTAATTATTTTATGCCTAAAACAACTCCTGGAGCTCAACCTTCTTTAAAAAGTGTGTTACAAAGTAAGGAATTGGTGGAGAAGTGTTATCTAGCTATTGCAAGATGGTTCATTGATTCTTCTGTGCCATTCAGTGCAGCTAATTCTGCGTATTTTCAATCTATGGCTGATGCACTTTGCAGCATGAGTCTGGGGTATAAAGTTCCAACTATGCATAGTCTTCGTGGCTATTTGTTAAATAAATGGGTTGAAGATGTGAATAAATTAATAGAGGAGTATTGTGAGATTTGGAAGAAAACTGGTTGTACTCTAATGTCCGATGGATGGACTGATTGAAAAAGAAGAACTCTTATAAACTTTCTAGTTTATTGTCCCAAAGGTACTATTTTTCTAAAATCCGTTGATGCTTCTCATGCTTCAAAAACTGCAGATATGTTGTATAAGCTTTTTAGAGAGGTGGTTTTATTTGTTGGGCCTGAAAATGTAGTTCACATAGTGACAGATAATGCTGCAAATTATGTTGCTGCTGGAAGGTTATTAGAAAATGAGTTTCCTACTTTATTTTGGTCTCCTTGTGTGGCACATTGCATTAACTTGATGTTGCAAGACATGGGAAAATTAGAGGAAGTAAGTGAGACAATGTCACATGCTTCTAATGTTACAAAATATATTTATAACCATTGTTATGCATTGTATTTAATGAGAAAGCAAACAGGTGGAAGAGAAATCCTTCGTCCTGCTCCAACTCAATTTGCCACTAATTTCATTGCTTTGCAAAGTATTTTGTCTCACAAAAACTCACTAAGAGCCATGGTAACATCTAAATAATGGACAAGCTCAGCATATGCCAAAGAAGCAAAGGCAAAACATTTTGTGGATCAAGTTTTAGATTCTGGATTTTGGAGTAAATGTGCTGATGTAGTTAAACTCACTGAACCACTTGTGCGTGTGTTGCATATTGTTGATAGTGAAGATAAACCTACTATGGGCATTCTATACAGATCTATAGTCAAAGTTAGAGAGGAGATGGTGAGGAGGTTTCAAAGAAATAAGAAGAAAGTGGATCCTTACTTGAAAATCTTAGATAAACATTGGGATTCACAGCTCCGCAAAAATCTTCATGCTACCGGTTATTAGTTGAATCCAGCTTGTAGATATAATGATGTAGAATTTGAAAAACATCCATCCACAACATCAAGACTTTTAGATGTCATTGAAAAGCATGCTAATGGAAATTCTGAACTTCGATTGAAGTTAACAGATGAGATGAGAATATTCAAAGACGGTGAATTAGATTTTGGAAGGAAATCAGCCGTGGATGAACGATGTATTGTGAGGGCAGGTAATTTCATAACTTCAAACTCTTGATATATATTTTATTTTATATTTCAATATGTTTATAAATTTATTTAATCACATGGTATAAACAGATCAATGGTGGGAAACTTATGGCACTTGTACACCAACTTTGCAAAGGTTAGCTATTCGTATTTTAAGCCAAACTTGTAGTGCTTCGGGTTGTGAACGCAATTGGAGTATATTTGAGCATATTCATTCCAAAAAAAGAAATAGATTGGAGCACCAAAAGCTTAATGATATAGTGTTTGTTCATTACAACTTGAGACTTCAAAATAGGTATTATTATGGTTAATTTTCTCTGATCATTATATTTTTATATTTAAATACATATACTTAGATTTAATTCATGTGTGCTTAGGAAAATAAGAAATGTGAGTTATGATCCTATCAATATTGAAACAATTGCCGACCATTCTAGTTGGGTATTAGAGGATTCACCACCTCTCTTAACCAATGAAGAGTTGGAAGCATTGCAGAATGACCTTGCAAATATGACCATCTAACCAATTTCAAGTGATATTGGTATGTTCTAATATGAGCATAATATAGTTTTTGGCTGTGAATCAATTTAATGTCTCATATTTACCATCTCTAAATTTTTTTTGTTAATTATTTTTTAAAATATTGTTATAGATCAAATAGATTTAGATGAGGATGAAGATGGAGATATGGGTAATGCATAAGATACTATTGTTGATACTGTGAATCAAGAAAAAAGCAACACCAGAGAAGATGAAGTTGGTGGAGAAGACAATGAAGTTGAAGATGGATATGAATATCAAGATTATGACAATTTGACTTCATGGACATAAAAAATTATGGATCGTTGAGTATGGATTTTTGTGACTTATTATAATTCTATAACTTATGAATTGTTAAGTTTCTATCACTTCTTTGAATTTATAAGTTGCTACATTAAGTTTCTATCACTTATTTTGATTGTTACTAATACTTTTGTTTATTCTAAATTATTTGAATTTATAATTTTCTATATTATTATAGTTACAAATTTCAGGTAATGAATATATTTTTTATAGAAACCGAGTCAAAAGCCATGCGGTCTGACCAGTGACCCACTGGTCCGACCAGTAACCCAGTGACCCAGTAACTTTACCGAGTCGATCATCGGTCTAGGTTTTAAAACATTGTTTGCGAGAATTAAAATGCGAGGAACAAAATCTACGCTATTACAAGGCTTCGGGGGAGGGATTAATTACATAGCCAAAAAACCCGTAAAATGTTAAATAAAAGAAAACCATAATTAAACTATTACATACCATGAGCAGTTACATTAATATTGCAAAAATAGTAAACGCACACGATGAATCGAGAACGAGAGAGTTAGGGTTTTGACCCCACCTAAGCCTAATTGTAATTTAAAAGAAGAAGAACAAATCATTTTTTTGTGGTTTTTTGATTATTTTGAGAAAATAAAGTTTAATTGAATAAATAAATAAAAAAACTAATTTCTAATTAATTTAAACTTAAGAAAAATAATTAAATTGACCTATTTTTGTATTTTTTGTTTTATTTGAGAAAGAAATACAAATTAAATCACATGCTAAACCTAATTTTTCTAATTGATTTTAAATATATGAAAAAGTTAGAATTAATCCTAAATTAAATTAAACTAACATTAAATTATATTTGGTAAAATAAAATAAAACCTAATTCTAAATTTGTGAAATTTGATTATATGATTTTTTTATGAAAAAAGGAATTACTTGTGTTAGAAAACAATTTAAACAAATTAAATTAAATAAGAAAAATTAGAAAAGAAATAGAATGGGCCTGATGGTTTTCAAAAAAAGGGGGGGTGTGGCTGGCAAATCTGAGCCCAACAAACTCCTTGGCCCTTTTGACTTTTCCAATCTCATGCGTGCGCTTAACTCATGCCTATGGTGGACCTTCAAGAGATGGCCCTGAATCTGGAGTGTTGATGGATGGAATGGTTGGATACTGAGGGCGTATGGTGGACTTATGGGGCACCTGTACACCTGATTATGCAAGGCAAAATAATATGAAATAATGTTGGGACCTGGGGAGTCCAACAATTGAGTGGCATGACTAGAGTGCTTTGAATTGATCTAAAACGTGGAAATCAGTTTGCCACTTTTCTTGAATTTTTTTCAATTTATTCTCTCTCTTGCACACCTCCCATCCCCTTGTTTTTGGTCTGCAAATGTTCCTTAAGTACCCTAGAATGAATTAGGGTTGCAAACTTGTTTCAAATCTTCTCCAATTATGATCATTGATTCATGATTTGATCCTTGTGCAAATATTTCCAAATCAAGCAAAATGCAATCTTTTTGTGTCCAAATGAACCTTGCATGATTTGATCTTACTTCCAGCTGTGCAATGAACCTAAACATGCACAAAATCTCAAGATTGGATTAGTTTTTGATATTTTCATTATTTTATTTTGATTTTATTTAATTTAATTGAAATAAAATCAAAATAAATGACAAAAATAATAGAGTGAAAAATGGAAGGGATCATGGGTCTTGGGTCACATTACAAACTCAGGGCAAGCATAAAAAGTTGGGCCCATTTAGCAAAAAATGCAATTTTGGACACATTTGACTTTTGGCAATTTTGTAAAAAGGGTCAACTTTGCCAGATCATAACTCCCTCAATTTTGACCCTAGAGAGGTGTTCTTGGACTTTTTATAAAGCTTAATATGTCCTCTAAGCAATCCTTTTGGTCTCATCTCAATTGAGTCTTCCATGTTCATGTATGAAGCTTTGACCCAAAAGGTGTTTTTGTTGACTTTCCAAAATGACCTATAATGTCCAAATTCATATCTTCTTGTGAGTGCATATTTTGAACTTGGGAGTTGAATATGGATTGTATGGAATTACATCCTATTCAAAATGAGATTTGGATGGGTCATTTTTGATAAAGTATGAGAAAGTTATGCTTGGTCAAAGTGGAGTTGACTTTTCCTACAAAACCCTAATTTAGCAACTTTTGGGTTTTGATGAATTGTGAGCAATCCTTGAGGAATCATGATCAACCCTTGATAAAATGATGAATAATACTTCAAAATGATAATGTTGACCAGAAATCTTGAGGTTTGACTTCATGTGGGCCACAATTGACTTTTGCCCTAGCACAGTCGATTTTCAGGCCTTTGAGCAATTGACTGAGCAAACTTCCTCTACAAGGCTTGAAAATTGACATGGATGATCTTGAGAACATATTAGGACAATGGTGAGAATTTGGGACCCTTTGGACTCAAACATCTTGATGTAAACTGAAACCCTAATTTGAAGTAGACTGCCTTAGGAGAGAGTTTGTCTGGTCAACCCTTGGACTTCCTTGAGCAATTTGAGAATCTCACTTGAAATGTATTGAGAAATATAGGAGGGAAAATATTGGGGTACAGCAGAGTGCTATGAAGAAAGCATAAGAAGAAAGAAGAAAATCAGAAGTTGTATCTAAAAGCTCAGTTATCAAAAGATGCTTCAGTTGCAAATATCTCTGATCAGATGAAACCTTTTAGTCATTCAGACCCTGAGTATATTGATTGTGTTACTTAGTTAGACAAAGTGGTTAACGCGTATAATTCTCGATTATTCCTAGTCATCACACGTTACCTAAGCTAGACTATGAACAACATGCAATTTTTGAATTGATACGTCATGATTACTTTCATTAATTACAACCCCATTAATTTTTTCTATTTATGCTTAAAACACCCATTACCACACGTCACTGCCTACACTTGTTAAAAACCCCTTTTCTCTCAATTGTTCCCCATATCTCTATAGGGTTTCTTTATCCTCTTCAAAAGTCCGTCTACAACCATCTTCTACAAATCTCCATCCACTTTCAACAATGATGACTCCCACTCAAGAAGAAGATGTTAAATTTTCTAGTGAACTAGAACAGTTCCTAAATTTATCCGTCGCAACATCGTCAACCATTGCATCTTCGTCTTCAAAAATGGTTCTGTCATCTTTAACAGTTCCATCTTCATCAACCATCACTCCATCTTCATCAACTGAGGTTCCCTCATCTTCAGCAAATCCTATTGATGACAATCATATTACTCGGAAAAGTCCTAAAGTTCATTGTAACTTAAACCCAACGAAGTTAATTATTCTTAAGGATGTAATGGTTGATTTTGACAACCTCGCTGTAAATGGCTCTGACTTAAAAGAAGAACTACTGGCTTAAGGCTGGGAAAATTATTTCCAAAGGCATCATGGACCTGTCTATGAGGCGCTAGTGATAGATTTTTGGAAAAATGCTGATTGTGACGACTTTCATATTGTTTCGGATGTCATTGACAATGGATCATCATCACTGAAGAGTCCATTGCAAAATTTTTAGGATTGAAGTTCTTGAAAGGAAAATGAGTGTATTTATTAGATAATAAATCAAAGGCGAAAAACAAATCTTTAGATCAACTACTGCTCACGAATTTCTTTACTGAGAAATCCAAGTACAAAAGAAAGGATCTTCATGATAATCTTAGATTATGGCATAAAATTATTCTGGGATACATAAACCTTAGACCTCCTTCAAGTTCCTCTGATTATTTCAACATCAATCAGAAGTTCAAGCTGTACTTTCTGATGTCCAAGAAAAGATTAATTTTCCTTTCATTTTGTTAAATTACTTGACAAATTCTATTAGAAAGACCAGAACCACTGTACTTCCCGATAAAAAGGTATCTCCCAATATCCCCTGTGGCCAACTTCTAATTGATATTTTTGTTGAAAATGGCTTAGTAAAGTTTTTGATTGAAAAAGCCAATTATAAAGAGGATCTGACTCCAAGCAATGGAGATTACTTTAATGGATAAACTCTAAGGAATATGAGGTTGATTGAAGAACTCAAGGTCAAGCCTCTGATTGAACCATCTGAGTATTATCACCACAAAAGAATTCTTGTGAGGGACTATCCTCTATTCTCCAAACGAGATTCAGTATCCAGCGTGGCTGGATACGTTCTAATGATGCCACAAGAAGGACATGATATGTCAAACTTTAATTATTCATATTTTCCTGTTGAGGGTGTTGATTGTTCTGTTGGTAAAAGTAAGAGAAGCTCAAATGCTTCTGAACCAGAGAAGAAAAAGAAAAAGAAAAAGAAAAAGAAAAAGAAGTCTAACTTTCTTAAAGATGTCGTTCTGGATAATGAAACTTATATAACAACTAGTAAGTCTTCTATTGATAATTCTGTACCTGTTTCATTATCTATTTCTAAAAAATATTAATGCAGACTCACGTATTCCAAACACCATCACAAAAACATCAATTTTCGTTCCATCATCCACCATTACCACTTCTATTTTTGTTCCAGTTGTAAATATTCCAACTGTTTCAAACACCACTACAATTGAAATTCCTGTAACTTCAAATAAGTCTTTTCCACCATCAAAATCAATCATCTCTAAATCCACCACAACACGAGCTCCTACTTTAAATCCTATTGCATCTTTCACTACCTTCATTCCATCAAAACCAATACATACTTCCACTTCTCCATTAACCTTATCTCAATTACCCCCACAAGACTCTCACCTTTCTACTTTCAATACCAATCTTCAGTTTGCTTTCTTCAACAAAGAAACCACTCTTCATGACTCACCCATCATTCATATTGATCCAACTTCTTCCCCAGTTCTCAAAATATCAGAAAGAACAATCTCTGATAATCAGGAAGCTATTGAAATTTCTTCAATTGAACCTTTCACTTGTTGAGAACTTTTCGATATTACTGAACCTTTACCACAAAATTCTCATGAATAAACTTTTGAACCAAGTCATCCTTAATCCAACCTAGCCTTGGTTGTTTATGATAAAACTTCTCCGAAAACCTTGGGTAAACACATTAACATCTTTAAAATCAAAGATAAGAAAAGGATTGCTAAATTAAAAGCAGAGGCAAGTACAAGTACTGGACCTCAAGACATGGATGGTTCTTGGAAGAAGTTTAAGAAGTGGATGTCTTCTAAGGTTGTTTGAATGAATTGTTTTGTTGAAGCTTCCAGAATTGGGGATGTTCAAATGGTAACTGAAATAAAGGAAGAAAGAGAAAGAGTTAGATATGTTAAACTAATTGATGCCAAGCAAAGAGAAGCTGAAGAACAAGCTCGACTTGCTGAAGTAGAAGCAACAAGACTAAAAGGAAAGCAGCAAGATCTGATGGTATCCAAATCTGAATCTGAATGTGATGTAAAACCAGCCATTAATGAAATAAAGGAAGAACGAAGAATGTTCAGATAACACTTAAAAGCTCAGGACAAGGTCAATGAATCTGTTCATACTATGCTCAAGATGATTTTGGAAATAAATTTTGAACCTTCATCATCCGCTCGTCAAATTTATGGAACCTAGGTAATAGGATTTTCGTTTGGTTTCCTTGCTTGCATTTATTGTTTTTGGATAAATTATCCTCATGATTAATTGACATATTATCTTAAATTTTTTATGTTTTTCCACATAATTATCTTTTTTGATGATAACAAAAGCGGGAGAAGTATAATAATTTTGATGAACCTAAAGAAATGAAAAACTCTTCATAATAATAGAATGATATAAAATGATATGCATTTAACCACTAACATGTTCTTGTCAGTTTGATAATTAACCGAGGAACTCTGAAAAAGTTCACTACGCATTATAAGAAAAGTAAAAATGAAAGAACTTTGTTAAAGTTCTTAAGAATTGATTGTTCATATATTAGAAGATGTATACTCTTTGAACATATGTCCAAGAATCAGATAGACCCAATATTGTTCAGAAGTTGAGAACTTTCTGAAAGTTAAAGTTATCTTGATTTTGGCATCATAATGTTCAGAAGATGTATCATGTCTGAGAATGTGATAATCAGAACATAAGAATTAAAAGTAGAAGCTTATGTCTTCCATAAGAACAAAGAAAAACAGAAGTTAAAGACTGTCTGAAATTCCTGAAGTCAAGACTTTCAAGATCTTGATATATGATCTATTGGAACCAGAGGGAGTTTTAATATAATGGTTCAGAGTCAGGATATTCGATCTTCATCAAGTCATTGACTCAGAGAGAGTATCAAAAAAAGCATAAGTATTTCTAACCCTTTTAATTTCACCGATTATGATTATATGTACAAAGTTGTTTCATCAAAATACATAGTTTTATCATCATCAAAAAGGGGGAGATTGTAAGAGCAAGATTTGGTTATGCAATATTATCTCTGATTTTTGATGATAACAAATGAGTATGATTGTATGAACAATTTTTTTATACTAATGTTTGTTATTGTTGAGTACTTAACAAATAGGTTCTGCTTCTGATGGATGGCATGGCCAAGACATGAGAAGAAGAAATGATTCTGCTTCTATGCTACACAAGTTCTGTTGAACAGTAGCATGTTACTCCAGATGGCTCTGAAGTGTTAACTCTGATATTTTTCTGAAGAAACCAGTGAAAAGACCTGAAGATAGAAGTTGTTTCTTATGTCTAGATGCTGAAGGATCAAGCTTCTAAAGACAACGTGTTCTAAGGAAACTAGTCAGAAGATCTGAAAACTGAAGTTGTTATTTATGTCCAGATGCTGAAGACTCGCGTTTCTAAAAGACAGTGTGTTTCAAGAAACAAAGTTAGAACATATGAAGAAGAAGTTTCTACTGAAGTCCAGATACTAAAAACTTAGTTTCTAAAACACAACTTGTTCCAAAGAAGATAAAGTTAAAAGATCTGAAGATAACATTTCTAACTGAACTCCAGATGCTGAAGACTTTGTGTTTCTAATAACAAGGTTCTAAAGATAAGTATTATTAAAGAACCAAGTCCTAAAGATTCAAAAGATAGAAGGTCTGAAGATTCCAAATACTTGAAGTTCTAAAGGTCCAAGGTAATCTACAAACAGGTTCTGAAGACCAAGTGCTGAAGACTCTAAAGATGCAGTTCTTAAGACTATGAAGACTTGAAGCTCTTCTCATATAAAGGTTCACTACAACGGGTTCTCACGACCAAGTGCTGAAGACTCTAAAGACGCAATTTTGAAGACTCTGAAGACTTGAAGTTTGGAACACCTTATGTTACTTTCCCACTTCTAATATCATGCTCGTAGAAGCCTCTGGAGTGTAGAAGGAAAGAATATAACGGTAAGACAATATAATAGTACGCAGTATGAAAAGCTTTATGCCACTACCTTTCCACTAATTTAAAGTATGAAAGAGATAAGGATGTCATAGTTCTATTTGTAACAACTCTTTTTCAAATAGCCAACGACTCTATTTTGCTTGGCTATATAAGAAAATAATCGTATGTTTAAAACTGTTGGTTGATGTTTTGGTTGATTGATTAGCTAGTTGCTTAACACATGATGCGGAACAAGCTAAACATTGACGAATTTCCATAAGCTACTTGGCGGGGTGCTAAAAGCTGCAAGTTGTAATTCACAGGTTGTTGATGTTCAAGTTAAAAATAAAATCTATAATTATTAGAATACCACCAAAACAAATCTATCTTCCCTTATAACAATATGAAGAACTCCATAAGATGTTATTCAATTTACCAATCATATACATCTTGGAAGAATCATGAAAAAGAAAAGAGTTTTTGCTTGTATATTTCTTAATAAAAAAAGAAGATAAAGATGAAGAATTCTTCAAGATGCAATTCAAATCATCAATCATATACATCTTGACAGAATTATGAAGAATCAAGGAGTTGTTGCTCATAGCTTTCTCAACAATGAAGATGAAGACAAGAAGACTACAGGATGCTGCACTTAATTTATACTAGATTCATCTTTGTATAAATATGTAAAACACAAGAGATGTTGCTCATATTGTGTCATTTCTTAAGATCTTTATGTAAATTGTTTGTACACAAGAGTTGTTGCTCAGAATTGTGTCAAACAATATGTACTTAAATCAGGAGTAATCAGCTTGATAAGAAGCACTCATGTAATCTCCATAAAAACCATTATGTTTAGAATTGGTCGGCACCTCAAGCGATCGAGTGAAGATCATAATACTTGAGAAGACTTTGGCTGCAACCATCGTAGAAGAAATCCTTGAAGTGGATTTTATTGGGCCAATGGTAATCATATCTCAAAGGGGATTGAGTGAAGGTCAACCTTCTGAGGTCACTGATGGATATCATTGGATGGAAATCGTGATAAAAGATTTTGGAGAATTGGATTCTGTTGGGTCAATCAACGTTATATCCGATTTGGATCCTTGAATATTTCATTAGATTTTAGTAACACACGGTTTCTCGTGCAATTGTAATCAGAATGATTATAGTGGATTAACTCCTTGAGTTCAAGGCGAAATCACCTCGGAAGGGTGGGCTGGATTAGCTTAGTGGTTTCTCAAGTGAACCAGGATATATCACGTGTTCTTTAATTTTGCTTATGCTTTAGAATTTATGTTTTCTGAATCAAATTAGAAGCATTAATTAGAAGTAACAACTAGAAGCATTGTTCAACGAATAATGCTTAGAAGCGAAAGTTTTACAATAAAGGAAAACCCAATTCAAACCCCCCTTTCTTGCATTTTCTTCACACCTTCAGTTGGTATATGAGCCACGTTCTATTATTAATGGGTATCAAACACCTAACAATGTCAGATAAAGATCCAGATGCTTTGTGAAGAAATACTCTAAGGTGATAGTTATTCAATTTTCAACTACTGTCTAAATCCAGAAAAATTGAAGAACAAGATAACAGGAAAAGATTCATCAAATAAGAAGTTATATCTGTTGAATGCTTTTGATTAAGTTCCATTGAGAAATATGAGATCTTTTCAAGAAACGGATTAGTCCACCCTTGAATATCTCTTAATACCTCATTAGGAATCTTTCCAAAAGAAGAAAGACTGTTATCTTATGATACATAAGAATCTCATGATAAAACCGTCTACCCAAACAGACAGAAGATCTTGTGAAGATCTACTCATTAGTTCTGTCGAAAAAGGCTTTACAAAAATCTAGACAATGTTGAGGAATGAATGCTCATTGACCCATCAGAAGTATGGTTAAAGACTAACTCTAAGAAAGTTAGCTCAACATTGAAAGAACATGATTGTTAATCAGAGACGTCAAAGTTTTGATTAGAACATATTCTGCAATTCGTTCAAGGAAACAGAGATTTCAGAAGAAACTTAGCAATAATAGTTAATTCTCTCTATCACATAGCTTTTCAGAAGTTAATGAAATATTGACCTTCTAAAAATAAGCTTCTGTTCAAAGAAAGCTTGACATGCAGATTGATGATTCTGATATTAAAAGATCAGAATATCTTTGCTCTGAGGTGTCTCTCAAAAAGACATTAAAATCCAAAAGTAGATTACTCTTCTCGAATCAGAAAACTGAGAATACTAAAAGAGATAAGAGGAATCAATATGAAGATATTTTTTAGAACATTTGAAAGATTGCTCTGAAGAAAGCATAAGAAGAAAGAAGAAAACCAGAAGTTGTATCTAAAAGCTCACTTATCAGAGGATGCTTCAGTCAGAAATATCTCTGATCAAATGAAACCTTTTAATCATTCAGACCCTGAGTATATTGATTTTGTCACTTAGTTAGACAAAGTGGTTAATGTGTGTAATTCTCGATTATTTCTAGTCATCACACGTTACCTAAGCTAGACTATGAAAAATGTGAAATTTCATGAATTGATACATCATGATTACTTTCATTAATTACAACCCCATTAATTTTTTCTATTTATGCTTAAAACACCCATTACCACACGTCACTCCCCAAACTTGTTAAAAACTCTAAAACCCTTTTCCTCTCAACCGTTCCTCGTCCTCTCTCTAGGTTTTCTCCATCCTCTTCAAAAGTTCGTCTATAACCATCTTCTACAAATATCCATCCACTTTCAACAATGACGACTCCCGCTCAAGAAGAAGGCGTTAAGTTTTCTAGTGAACTTGAAAAAACCCTAAATTTATCCGTCACAACATCATCAACCATTGCATATTCGTCTTCAAAAATGGTTCCGTCATCTTCAGTAGTTCCATCTTCATCAACTATCGCTCCATCTTCATCAACTGAGGTTCAATCATCTTCAACAAATTCTACTGATGACAATTATATTACTCGGAAAAGTCCTTAAGTTCATTGTAACCTGAAACTAGTTGAGTTAATTATTCTTAAGGATGTAATGGTTGTTTTTGAAAACCTCGTTGTAAATGGTTGTGAATTAAAAGAATAACTAAAGGCTTAAGGCTAGGAAAATTATTTCCAAAGGCTTCAAGGTCCTGTCTATGAGGCGCTAGTGATAGATTTTTGGAAAAATGATGATTGTGAGGACTTTCATATTGTTTCAGACGTTTCTAGACAAAGGATCATCATCAGTGAAGAGTCCATTGCAAAACTTTTGGGATTTAAGTTCTTGAAAGGAAAACGAGTGTATGGAATGAACAATAAATCAAAGGCGAAAAACAAATCTCTAGATCAACTACTGTTCACGAATTTCTCTGCTGAGAAATCCAAGTACAAAAGAAAGGATCTTCATCCTAATCTCAAAGTATGGCATAAAATTATTTGGGCTACATAAACCGTAGACCTCCTTTAAGTTCCTCTAATTATTTCAACATCAATCAGAAGTTCATGTTGTACTTTCTGATGTCCAAACAAAGGATTAATCTTCCTTTGATTTTGTTTAATCACTTGAGGGATTCTATTAGAAAGACCAGAACCACCACACTTCCCAACAAAAAAGTATCTCCCAATATTCCTTGTGGACGACTTCTAACTGATATTTTTGTTGAAAATGGCTTACTAAAAATTTTGAATGAAAAAGACAATTATAAAGAGGATCTGACACCAAGCATTGGAGGTTCCTTTAATGGACAAACTCTGAGGAATATGAGGTTGATTAAAAAACTCAAGGTCAAGCCTCTGATTGAACCATATGAGTATTATCACCACAAAAGAATTCCTATACGGGACTATCCTCTGTTCTCCAAATGAGATCCAGTATCCAGCGTGGCTGCATACGTTCTGAAGATACAACAAGAAGGACATGACATGTCATACTTTAATATTCATATTTTCCTGCTGAGGGTGTTGATTGTTCTGTTGGTAAAAGGAAGAGATGCTCAAATTCTTCTGAACCAGAGAATAAAAATAAAAAGAAAAAGAAAAAGAAAAAGAAGTCTAACTTTCTAAAAGATGTCGTTCTGGGTCATGAAACTTCAGTAGCAACTAGTAAGTCTACTGTTGATACTTTTATACCTGTTTCATTATCTGTTTCTAAAATTATTGATGCAATCTCCTCTATTCCAACCACCATCACACAAACATCAATTTTTGTTCCATCATCCACCATTAACACTTCTATTTTTGTTCCATTTGTAAATATTCCAACTATTTCAAACACCACTACAATTGAAATTCATGTAACTTCAAATAAGTCTTTTCCACATCAAAATTAATCATCTATAAATCCACCATAACACAAGCTTCTTCTTCAAATCTTATTCCATCTTTCACTACCTTCATTCCGTCAGAACCAATACATACTTCCACTTCTACATTAACCTTATCTCAATTACCCCCACAAGACTCTCACCTTTCTACTTTAAATACCAATTTCATTTTGGTTTCTTCAACAAAGAAACCATTCTTCATGACTCACCCATCATTCATCCTGATCCAACTTCTTCCTCAATTATCGAAATGTCAGAAAGAACAATCTCTGATAATTAGGAAGCTATTGAAATTTCTTCAATTGAACCTTTCACTTTTTTAGAACTTTTTGATATTACCGAACCTTTACCATAAAATTCTCATGAACAAACTTCTGAACCAAGTCATCCTTAATCCAACCTAGCCTTGATTGTCTATGATAAACCTTCTCCAAAAACCATGGATGAATGAATTAAACCTTTAGAATCAAAGATAAGAAAAGGATTTCTAAATTAAAAGCAAAGGATAATACAAGTACTGAGCCTCAAGACATGGACAGTTCTTGGAAGAAGTTTCAGAAGTGGATGTCTTATGAGGTTGTTCGAATGAATTCTTTTGCTGAAGCATCAAGAATTAGGGATGTTCAAATGGTAACTAAAATAAAGGAAGAAAGAGAAAGAGTTAGATATGTTTAACTAATTGCTGCCAAGCAAAGAGAAGCTGAAGAACAAGCTCGACTTGCTGAAGCTGAAGCAACAAGAATGAAAGCAGAAGAAGAAGCTAAAGCTGCAAAAGAAGTCAGACTGGAAGCAAAAGCTACAACGGCTACTGAAGAAAAAGTAAAGCAGCAATATCTGATGGTATCCAACTCTGAATCTGACTGTGATGTAAAAACAACCATTAATGAAATAAAGGCATAACAAAGAATGTTTAGAGAACACTTCAAAGCTCAGGACAAGGTCAGTGGATCTGTTCAAACTATGTTCAAGATTATTTTGGCAAAAATTTTTAAACCTTCATCATCTGCTCGTCCAACTTCTAGAACCCAGGCAATAGGATTTTCGTTTGGTTTCCTTGTTTGCATTTACTGTTTTTGGATAAATTATCCTCATGATTAATTGACATATTATCTTAAATTTTTTTATGTTTTTCCACATGATTATCTTTTTTGATGATAACAAAAAGGGGGAGAAGTATAATAATTTTGATGAACCTAAAGAAAGGAAAAACTCATCATAATAATAGAATGATATAAAATGATATGCATTTAACCACTAACGTGTTCTTGTCTGTTTGATAATTAACCGAGGAACTCTGAACAAGTTCACTAGGCATTCTAAGACAAGTAAAAATGAAAGAACTCAATTAAAGTTCTTAAGAACTCATTGTTCATATATCATAAGATGTATACTTTTTGAACATATGTTCAAGAATCAGATAGACCCAATACTGTTCAGAAGTTGAGAACTTTCTGAAAGTTAAAGTTATCTTGATTTTGGTATCACAATGTTCAGAAGATGTATCATGTTTAAGAATGTAATAATCATAACATAAGAATCAAAAGCAGAAGAATATGTCTTCCAGAAGAACACAAAAAATCAGAAGTTAAAGACGTTCTGAAATTCCTGAAGTCAAGACTGTCAAGATCTTGATATCTGATCTATTGGAACCAGGGGGAGTTTTACTCTAATGGTTCAGAGTCCGGATATTCGATCTTCATCAAGTCATTGACTCAGGGGGAGTATCAGAAAAAGGATAACTATTTCTTACCCTTTTAATTTCACTGATTATGATTATATGTACAAAATTATTTCATCAAAATACATAGTTTTATCATCATCAAAAAGGGGGAGATTGTAAGAACAAGATTTGGTTCTGCAATATTATCTATGAGTTTTGATGATAACAAATCCGTATGATTCTATGAACAATTTTGTTATACTAATGTTTGTTATTGTTGAGTACTTAAAAAACAGGTTCTGCTTCTAATGGATGACGTGGCCAAGACATATGAAGAAGAAATGATTCTGCTTCTACGCTACACAATGTTGAACAGTAGCAAGACACTCTAGAAGGCTCTAAAGTGTATACCCTGATATTTTTCTGAAGAAACCAGTCAAAAGATTTGAAGACATAAGTTGTTACTTATGTCCATATGCTGAAGACTCAAGATTCTAAAGACAACGATTTCTAAGGAAACCACTCAGAAGATATGAAGACAGAAGTTGTTACTTATGTCTAGATGCTAAAGACTCACATTTCTAAAAGATGGAATGTTTCAAGAAACAAAGTTAGAAGATCTGAAGACGAAGTTTCTATTGAAGTCCAGATGCTAAAAACTTATTTTCTAAAAGTAACTTGTTCCAAAGAAGACAAAGTTAAAAGATCTGAAGACAATGTTTCTAACAGAATTCCAGATGCTGAAGACTTTATGTTTCTAATAACAAGGTTCTGAAGATAAGGATTCTTAAAGAACCAAGGGCTAAAGGTTCTAAAGACAGATGGTCTGAAGATTCCAAAGACTTAAAGTTCTAAAGGTCCAAGGTTATCTACAAACAGGTTATGAAGACCAAGGGCTGAAGACTCTAAAGACGTAGTTCTTAAGACTCTGAAGACTTGAAGATCTTCTAATCTAAAGGTTCACTATAATAGGTTCTCACGTCCAAGTGATGGAGACTCTGAAGACGCGGTTCTGAAGACTTGAAGTTTTGAAGACCTTATGTTACATTCCTGTTTCTAATCTCATGCTAGCAGAAGCCTCTGAAGTGCATAAGGAAATAATATAATGGGAACACAGTACAATAGTACACAGTACATAAAGTTTTATGCAACTACCTTTCCACTAACTTAAAGTATGGAAGAGATAAGGATGTCAGAGTACTATTTGTAACGACTCTTTTTCAAATAGCCAATGGTTCTATTTTTCTTGGCTATATAAGAAAAAAATAGTATGTTTAAAACTGTTGCTTGATGTGTTGGTTGATTGGTTAGATGGTTGCTTAACACATGATGCCGAAAAAGCTAAACATTGATGAGCTTGCCATAAGCTTCTTGGTGGGGTGCTAAAATATGAAAGTTGCAATTCACAGGTTGTTGATGTTCAAGTTAAAAATAAAATCTATCATTATTATAACACAACCAAAAAAAATCTACCATCTACTAGAACAATATAAAGAACTCTACAAGATGTTATTCAATTTACCAATCATATACATCTTGGAAGAATCATGAAAAAGCAAGGAGTTATTGCTTGTATCTTGCTTAATAAATAAAGAAGATAAAGATGAATAATTCTTCAAGATGCGATTCAAATCATCAATCATATACATCTTGACAGAATTATGAAGAAGCAAGGAGTTTTTGCTCATAGCTTTCTCAACAAAGAAGATGAAGACAAGAAGACTACAAGATGCTGCACTTAATTTAGATTAGATTCATCTTTGAAAAAATATGTAAAACACAAGAGTTGTTACTAATATTGTGTTATTTCTTAATATCTTCATGTAAATTGTTTGTACACAAGAGTTGTTGCTCAGAATTGTGTCAAACAATATGTACTTAAATTAGGAGTAATCTGCTTGATAAGAAGCACTCATATAATCTCCAAAAACCATTCTGGTTAGAATTTGTCGGAACCTCAAGTGATCGAGTGAAGATCAAAAGACTTTAGAAGACTTTGGCTTCGGCCATCATAGATGAAATCCTATAGTGGATTCTATTGGTCAATGGTAGTCATATCTCAAAGGGGACTGAGTGAAGGTCAGCCTTCTGAGATCACTGATGGATATCATTGGAAGGAAATCCTGATAGGATATTATGGAGAATCGAATTATGTTGGTTCAATGAACTTTATATCTGGTTTGGATCCCTGAGCGTTTCATTGGATGTTAGTCACCGACAGTTTCCCGTGCGATTGTAATCAGATTGATTATAGTGGATTAAGTCCTTGAGTTCAAGGCAAAATCACCTCATAAGGGTGGACTGGATTAGCTTGGGGGTTTCTCAAGTGAACCAAGATATATCGTGTGTTCTTTAATTTTGGTTATACTTTAGAAATTATGTTTTCTGAAGCAAATTAGAAGCATTAATTAGAAGCAACAACCAGAAGCATTGTTAAACGAATAATGCTTAGAAGCAAAAGTTTTACTAGAAAGGAAAACCAAATTCAAACCCCCCTTTCTTACGTTTTCTTCACACCTTCATATTTGTCATCATCCTCCCTCCAGAGGTGTTTTCTTTGTTCATAAGAGTTGAGTATCAAAAACAAAGAAAAAAATTTAAGAGTGATTACGAATGGATTAATTCAAGACAATCATATTCAATGCAATATGATTAACATTCAAATATAAGCAAGTTTTGCATACAAGAAAGTACCAAACCAAAAAAGAAATATTACAAATGAGAATGCAAATGATACTTGAAAATTTCCATTGTTGGGATACTTGATTTCGTATGTACTTAATGATTCTAATGACTTTGTGAAGTCTTGATGCTCACTTAGTCAAAGGAAAACTCAAACTCATCCATGTGGTTTGAAGTTGATAGCCTTTGCATCGAGAAGGTCTTATACCTTTTCTATGAATGCTCTACAGTCTTTGATGGAATGGCCTGGTTCCCTAGGTATAGTGTGACGACTTTGTCTACCAACCGATCTACAACTAGATCCTCAATA
Source organism: Vicia faba (assembly GCA_948472305.1). NCBI lineage: Eukaryota > Viridiplantae > Streptophyta > Magnoliopsida > Fabales > Fabaceae > Vicia > Vicia faba. The sequence goes on along the minus strand of OX451741.1, from coordinate 150,390,837 downwards.
GTTGTAACTTGGATGGTATCCACTTAAGTCCAATTGTTTAACTCTTATCCTGAAACTCTTGGGTGGATCCAATCATCAATATTGTAGACACAATCTTCATCATCAACAATTTCATTGGTGCATTAATCCTGGGTAAAACCAGAACTGGAGAATTTTACTGGATTAAACAAACTTGAAGCTTTGGGAGCTACACTCTGCTTTCCAGGATTGAAACCCAAGCCAAACTTGTTAAATTTGGGAATGAAATCCACAACCTAACCCCAACCTTCAGGATGACTTACCTCTACCAATGCTTGAGTATCTTTGAATGAAGTCAAAGAAGTCTCAGGTTTTTTCTTCCGCTCACATGGAGGGATATTAAGCGTTTGTACTGTCTAGAAAGCTTGGAAAGGAGTTTCATGAACTTCTCCTTTAACTTCCATGTATCAGAATGAATATAAATGACTCACAATTTATTTTTCCTCACCATAAATAGTAATTGTTTTTCCATACAAAGGATACTCGAGCTTCTGATGAAGGGTAGAGGTAACTGCCCCTACTTTGTGTATCCATGGACGCCCCAACAAGCAACAATATGTCAACTGTATGTCCATTACATAAAATGTAGTAGTAAAAATACAAGGGCCCACCTTGATAAGTAAGTCCACTTCACCAAACATTGATCGCTTGGATCCATCAAAAGCTTTCACCACTAAATCACTAGGACACAATTCAAGTCTTGAGTAATCAATCTTCATTAGTGTAGACTTTGGCAATACATTTAGCGAAGATCCAATGTCTACCAACACACGTGATAAAGTTGTGCCTTTAAAATCCATGGAAATATGCAATTCTTTGTTATGGTTACTCCCCTCAGGAGGGAGATCAAAGTCAGTAAAACCCAAACCATTTTCGGCAGATATATTGGCATAAACTGTCTCAAATTATCCAACCGTTATCTCTTGTGGCACGAAAGCATTTTTCAGGTGTAGCTGCTCTATGATGTTGTAATCACTCTTTCTTATGATTCTCATCAACTTTTCCAACTCCTCATCGGGAGCTAAAGAAGTTCCAGGCACAACAATTGGTTTAGGAATACTAGCTTGCACGGGTTTCTGATTACCAATCATCACTTGCTTTCCTTTGGACCTAGCCAAGGCATCAACAACTTCTTGTTCATTCGAAGGACAAAACACTCTTCCACTCCGTGTCATACGACCAACACCAGAAAAATGATCATCATTAACATTGTCATCTTCAATAGGCTCTTCCTGTGAAGTACCTTCCATTTTCTTTACCCCATGATAATACACATCATCACCATAATGTCAGGGCGCAACTTTCTCACTTGTATATGGTATTGGACCAGGCAAAGTAATCATTAAAGGAACTATCTTGGCAGGAGCAGGAATTCTCTTTCGAGTGTGGGGAATAGAAATCACTGCAATATATTTCTCGATAACCTTTCTGTATTTTGGAGGTCTGTCAAACTGTAAAGAACCATCATTAATCAAATCTTGAATACGAGCTTTCAAGTTATTGAAACCCTTAGACCGCTCTACAAAATTGCAGCAGTCAAGACCGTAACCTGGGAAAAACCATTATCAATTAAATATCTTTTAACAAATAGAAAAGGAGTAGTCAATAAATCCACATCCATGACTAGATGCAAAATTTCACCTTCATTAATGGAAGCAATAACAGTTGGTCCTCCATGAGGCGGCATATAACGCTAAATAACATTAGGACCTGGAACGACATCAAAATGAATAGCCTTAGCATCCAACAGATCTTGTATCTTGCATTTCAAAGCATAACAGTTCTTTACATAATGGCCTACACCATCAGAATGGAACTCACATCTAGCATTAACATCATAGTTGGCTGGGAACCTCTCAGGATTAGTTGGCATATTTCTCAACCAACTTTGCCTCAAGTAGATGTCAGAGTTCTTGAGAATAGTTCATGGGCAAAGGATTAAACCTTATAGGATGCGTTGGCTGCTGATTATTGTTTTGGAGAGAATCATTTTGTTGCCCTTGTTGTTGCGGACGTTGTTTTTTAGGAGTATTCACCGGAATAGATACAATGTTGACTTGCTTATGCTGATGATTCCTTCCTCTTCCTCTATAAGAATGAACAACATTTGTTTAACCCTCTTTCTTTCTAGGGTATGTAGTAAACAATTTCTTATTACCTCCACTTGAGGAACCACTGGTGTTACATATTTGAATTCTCCCCATTTTTAGCCCAACCTCTACTCTCTCACCGGCCATAACCAAATCAACAAAACCTGCATAAGCATGCGATCATAGTATGGTCCTTGCAAAGTGCCCATAAACATATCAATGAGTTCTCTTTCCATTAAAGGAGGTTAAACTTGAAGGTGTGAAGAAAATGAAAGAAGGGGGGGGGGGGTTGAATTAGGTTTTCCTTTCTTGAATAACTTTTGCTTCTAAGAATTATTCGTTGAACAATGCTTATGAGTGTTACTTATAAGTAATGCTTCTAATTAGGTGAAGAAAACATAAACTCTAAAGCATAAGCAAAAGTAAAGAACATGTGATATATCCTAGTTCACTTGAGAAACCCCTAAGCTAGTCCAGTCCACCCTACCAAGATGATTTCACCTTAAACTCAAGGACTTAATCCACTATAACCAATCTGATTACAATCACACGGGAAACCGGCGGTGACTAACTGTAATACGATGGGAGACTGACTTGTTTAGTGTTTTATCACAAATCTTGCGGATAACAAGAGTCGCCACCGACTTTTCTTTTATCCAATAAGGAAAGGGTGAAAAGAACAGGAAAGATGTTCTAGATTTTTGAGTTTGGGGGGTAGATTATGAAAAGGGAAGGTGTTAGCACCCTTTTCATCTGCATTTATCTACGGGCTCTTAATCGCTTAGCTCACTTTGTTTTGAAAATTGCTTTGTGAATGTGTGTTTGAAAAATATTTTGAAAATGCCAATAGTAAGGCAACTTTGTAATGATTCTCGTATCAGTCCTCGAGAATGTGTACAAAGTGTCTGTTTGCAAATATTTTGAAAAGTGTTTGTGTGAAATACTTTGTTTTGAAAACTGTGAGCAAGCGATTAATAGTTCTAACCTTACTCAATGTATTTATTGTACTTTTCCTCCTCCTTTAGATAGTGTTATTCATACCATTAGTTAGTAGAAAGCCCTATCATTGGATGTGAAGGGACAGGCGCGGGTCATCGTACAATCATTGAAGGCAACTTGCAGGGGCGCTTTAGCAATTTCGTATGAGACTAGATCATTTACCGAAGGAAGCATCGAAAGGGTCATCGAGGGACTACGATCTTTTTAATTGAGGGTATTTGCTAAAGCGTCCCTACATTCGAGGGACATGACTGTGTTTCCGAGGCAATAACGGAGGTTACCCTAGAGGTGCGAGTGTGTAAGTGTTTTGTATTCAGTTATTTATCTTTGAAAATTAGGTTTTACTACCGTTTGTTTTTAGTCTTGCCATACAATCCTAATTACTAACAGTAGGATAAAAATAGTGTGGAAAGTAGTTACGGAAAATAGGAGATGAAAAGTAAACCTAAGACTATTACACTGCTTTGGGAGAGATACATAATAGAGACGCGGAATAGTAAACCCTAATTACTATTACAAACCATAGGCAGGTACAAATAATGATGAAAATAAATGTAAGAAATAGAAAACCATCTGCAACAACACAATTAACCTAAAAATTTGAATCGAAGGAAACCGAAATGTTTTTGTTGTTTTTTATAAAAAAAGGAAATTTATGATTAATTAATTAAAACCCTAATTAATGTTGATTAAGAAAGAAATTATTAATTAAAATAAAACCTAAAATCCTTAATTAATTTTGAAAAAAATGAAATTAATTTAATTATTAAAAAAAGAGTTGATTAGTTAAATTAATTAGAAAATGATTAAAAACCCTAAAAGTCTAAATCAATTTTAATTAATTAAACTAATTATATTATAAAAAAATTAAATTAAGAAATAATAGAAATTGGGCCTGAAATAGCAACCAAGGGGGTGTTGGATAGTAATTAAGGTCCAGGCCCAACTGTTTGGTCCGTTCGATCCAGTGTGCTACAGCTCAAGGGGTGTATTGTAGGGAAGAGTTTGAAGCGCTTGATGTCGAGGATGATGAGTATCTAATAGCTGAGAGTTGAGGGTGCATGGTAGATCCTCTAAGCATATCACACTTGATCTACAGGAATTAGAAAACATGAAAAAATATTGGGACGGGCAAGAATCAAATCCGTGTATGGGCATAATAGTGACTTATTGCGCGTGCTCTGACCGCTGGGGCTGTAATACATCCGTTGATTTATATGAAACGAATAAAAAAAATACTAAACCAAAGCGCATGGACAGAAGAGACGCCGGATCCCTAGCTTCGGTCGTCTTCTCCGATTAGAAGATTTCTTTTTCCTACAAAAAAGCACGTATTAGAGATGGGATGGTTCTTTTGGAATGAAACAGGCTGGTTTGAGAGCTATAAGGAAAATACATGGGATCAGTGTAGTTATGGTATTTTGTGATTCAATCAACATGGGACGTCTGTGAGGGTCTAGTCTTGCACTAATGAATCTCAAGAACACATTAATAACATTAACTTTAATTAAAACAACAAGAAAATAAAAATAGGAATTTATGAAATAATGATAGGGAGATGATGCATGAAAGGGTGTTTCGATCCCTTTAGATCATTGCAAACAATCTCATCTTATCCTCTGATCTTCCTGGGAGTGAATATGATAGTTAATTTGTAGTGAAGGTAGCTGTAAGTAGGTTTTCGAGTTGCTTTAGGTTTCTTGAGAAATTTGAGATTTTTTGGCAATCTTCTTGGTATAAGGGTTCGTGCCTTTCATGTCTGAATAATGGAGAATATATAGAGGAAATTAGGTTAAATAATATGGGCTTGGACTCTTGTAGTAAGCCTTTGTTTTGTTTTGTTTTGTTTTATTTTGACTTTTAAATAAATAAAAAACCAAAAATAAATAAAATAAATTAAAAGGGGGGTGTATGAACAAGTCTTGAGGTGCATATGGAGTGTAGCACACGTTTGGGCTATGAAACAATAGCCCAATGGCCCAAAATTTCAAGTTTTCTCAAGTTGAACTTCATGCATTTGCTCAAAATTTCACAACTTGCACTGGTCATAAATCTCTCAATTTTCATTATTTGAACGTGATCTTGGATTTTTTGAAAAGCTCAGGATATCCTATACAATCTCTATGTTGACCATTTTTTCATTTGAAGACTTTATCTTGATGTAAGTTGCCTTGACAAAAAGTTCCTTTTTGTTGACTTTTGAAATGACCTATAATGTTTTGGCCCATATCTCGCAAATGAAGCATTTTTTGGACTTGATCTCAGAGTGAAAAAGTTGTAGAGAATTGGATTAGTCAAGACATTCAGAGGAACTGGAGGTACGTGTACTTTGTCAGCATAGATTTGGCATTTGTGACAAGTTCTGGTGTAATGATGGCAATCGGTTTCCATAGTCGACCAATAGTAACCCGCTCTCAGAATCTTCTTAGCCATCGTATGTCCGCTAGAGTGAGTGTACCAAAGACACCTTCGTGCATTTCCTCCATAATTTTCTCAGCTTCCTTCTTGTCCATACAACAAAGCAAATTTGCATCATGGTTGCGCTTGTATAAAATTTCGTTGCTCAGGAAGAACTTAGCAGAGAACCTCCGTAGGAATTTATTGTCATTGATAGATGCCCCATCAGGATATTATTGAGCCTCGAGGCATCTTTTCATTTCAATGAACCAGGGATTCTCTTCTACTCCATCAGTGTCAACTTCATAGTAGTGTGCTGGTTCGTCTAGTTTTTCAATAGTAATTCAGGGAGCCTCGTTGTCCCATCAGACTTTGAACTTAGACGGCATGGTTGCCAATGCGTCTACCAACTGATTCTCTTCTCGTGGAATATATTCAAAAGTGATTTCCTCGAAGTATGGAATTAAATCGAACACATGCTCTCGGTAAGGAATGAGATTCGAATACTTTATATCCCATTCTCCATTAACTTGAATGATTACTAGGGCTGAGTCCCCATATACGTTCAAGAACTTGATTCTCATATCAATAGCAACCTTGATACTAATGATGCATGCTTCATATTCGACCATATTGTTGGTACACTCAAAGCACAATCTGGCAGTGAAGGGCACATGGCAACCCTTGAGGGAGATAATTACAACACAAATTCTATTACCAAGCACATTGGAAGCTCCATTGAGAACCATAGTCCGTCGGGACCCTGGCTCAGGTCCTTCATACGGCCCAGGTTCTTCGTAATCTGTAGCTAGAATGATATTCTCATCCGGGAACTCAAAATTCATAGACTGATAGTCGTCTACAGCTTGATGAGCCAACATGTCTTCTAGTACAATTCCTTTAATTGATTTCTGAGTGGTGTACTGAATGTTGTATTCTGTTAAGACCATTTGCCATCGGGCCATCGTTCCGGAGAGAGTTGGCTTCTCGAATATGTATTTGATGGGATCCATTTTAGAGATCAATAGAGTAGTATGGGTTAACATATACTTTCATAGTCGGTGAGCACCCCATGCCAAAGCGTAGAAAGTTTTCTCGAGTAGTAAGTATCTTCTTTCACAGTCGGTAAACTTTTTGCTCAGGTAGTATATTGCATGCTCTTTTTGACCAGACTCGTCATGCTGGCCCAATACACACCCCATTGAGTTCTCTAACACTATTAGGTACATGATTAGAGGTCTTCCTTCAACTGGTGGCATCATAATTGGAGGTTCTTGTAGGTATTCCTTGATTTTATCAAAGGCTATCTAGCAATCGTCATTCCACTTTACTACCTGATCTTTCTTCAGCAGCTTGGAGATCGGCTCACAAGTAGCTGTCAAATGAGAAATAAATTGGGAAATGCAATTCAGTCGTCCTAAGAAACCTCTTACTTCCTTCTTGGTGCGGGGAGCGGGAATTTCTTAAATAGCTTTACCCTTGGCGGGATCAACTTCAACACCTTTACCACTGATGACGAAACCTAGGAGCTTACAGGATCTCACCCAAAGGTGAACTTGTTCGGATTCAATCTCATTTTGTACTTCTCCACTCTCTCAAATAACTTGTGTATATGACCAAGATGTTCTTCATTAGTATGAGACATAGGTATCATATCATTGATATAAACTTCTATCTCATGATGAATCATGTCATGGAACAAGGCTACCATGGCACACTGATATGTGGCGCTGACGTTCTTCAGCCTAAAAAGGCATAACCTTGTAACAGAAAGTGCCCCACTGTGTGACGAAGGTAGTTTTCTCCATGTCTTCAGTTGCCATCTTGATCTGATTATAACCCGAGAAACTATCCATGAAGGATAATACTTTATACTGAACGGTGTTGTCGACCAAAACATCAATATGTGGAAGCGGAAAGTCATCCTTGGGGCTTTCCTTGTTCAGATCTCTGTAATCTACACACATTCGCACCTTGTTATCTTTCTTAGGTATTGGCACCACATTTTCCAATCATTGAGGATATTATGTAACAACCAAGATACTCGCATTGAATTGCTTCATAACCTCAGCTTTGAATTTTTTCTGACATCTCGGGATGCATGCGACGAACATTTTGCTTTATTGGAGAACAAAACTCTTTCATCGGTAGACGGTGAAGCACAATATCAGTATCGAGCGCTGGCATGTCCTGGTACGACCAAGCAAAGATCTCAACATATTCATGCAACATCTGTTTTAACCTATTCTTGATACCGTCTTCTAGGTTGGCACCTATCTTGACTTTTTTCCTGTCTGCTTCGGTACCCAAGTTTACAACCTCGACCGGCTCTTCATGTGGTTATATAGCATTTTCCTCTTGCACTAACAGTCTAGAAAGCTCCCCAGGTATTTCATAATATTCCTCACCTTCGTCCTCGGCTTGGTAGATCGGATTTTCAAAGTCATAAGTGGCAATAGCAGAGTTGTTGTCAACGAGATCTAGAGTGGACGTGGATCTACAATTTATTGTGTGGGTGCGTTTAAGAACACGTAGCTATTTTGAAACTGAGAAAAAATAATAGAGAGACAAAGAGCACAAAATTTGAATGAAAAACATCCAAAGCTTTATTAAATGAAGATATGTTTATGAAATGACAACCCTTAACAAGTGGACCATTGTGCCTCAGTAAGGCACAAGGCTTAAAGTCATTGTTTAAAACAAATTACATAACCAAAAATTCAAAAGCAATAAACCAAAAAGTAGCTATTACTCCTGACTAAAGGAGATTGAGATAATGTCTTGAGTCTTCCAGTTGCGGAGCCTGTTGCCGATGGTCAGAAAGATCCAACTGTTAAGGTCACAGTCACTGTCAGCATCTTCTATCGTGTTGACTCCATTATTGTTGACTCAGAATAATGGTCTTTTGGCACCAGCGTGACGAATAGTCCTTTGAGCATCTGCAGTAAAACCCAAACTAAACTTATTATATTTGTACGGAATATCAGGAAGCTGACCCCAAGTAGTGCAACCACCTTCTTCTACGACAACTCTAGCATCCTTCAAAGAAGCCATCCTGGGAGGAACCCTGGTAGCCTTGGGAATAGCCGAAACATCTTCAGTAGCAGTAGGAGGGACAACTTCAAAAGTATGACAAGGAGTCTCGATGAATTCTCCGCCCATCTCTACATACTAGAATGAGTTCAAATGGCTCACCATATACTCTTCATCGCTACAGACAGTAACAACCTTTCCTTTCACATGATATTTCAGCTTCTAATGTAAGGTTCAGATAACAACGCCTTCCCCATGAATCCAGGGGCATCCCAATAGAAAAAATAAGTCGGTCAGATTTCCATGACATAGAAGGTAGAATCTAAGACTTGAGTACCTACTTTGATCGAAAGATCTACTTCTCTGTGTACCATCCTCTTCGAACCGTCAAAGGATCTCACCATAATATCACTAGGTTCCAGTATAACCCCTTCGTAGTCAAGTCTGTCAAGAGCACACTTCGGTAGAGAATTTAACGGGGAACCAATATCAACTAACACGTGAGCTAATGTAGTCCCCCCTGCATTCAATGGAGACATGCATGGCCTTGTTGTGATTTCTTCCTTAAGGAGTCAGGTCAGCATCAGAAAAGCCTAGCCCATTGTCAGTAGTTAGGATAGAAACATAACTTCCAAATTGATCAATAGAAATCTCTTGTGGTACGTGCCCAGATTTTAAGAATTTACTAAAGCTTAGGCATCAGCCTCAGAACACAGTAACAAAGATAACATGGAGATTTTAGAAGGGTCTACCCCAACTGCTCAACAATCTTGTAATCAGTTTTCTGGATAATCTTTAACACCTCATCCAACTCTTGTCTGGGAGTATCATCAGTTGTAACTTCCTTAGGTGCCTCCTTCTGGGCAGGCTCCAATACTTGCTCTTTGTCCCGAGCCTCAATAGCTGACTCGTTAACGATAACACGAACAAGTGTGATGAAATTATTTGGAGAGATTTCCGGGGAGAAAACCCTTCTGCTTCTAATAAACTTGTTGGTCACTGCAATATTGTCAATGTCGGGATCAATAACTTTAGTACCTTCATTCACAGTGACCGATAATTCTTGTTTGACGCCATGGTAGTAGACGTCAGATCCATAGTTCCAAGAGATATCTTTATCCGAAGAATATGGAATTGGTCCAGGTGTGGTGATTATTAGAGGAGCAACTTTGGGTTGGGAAGTAATCCCTACAGGACCCTTGGAAGTGATCCTAATAGGAGTGCCAAATATTACAGATACCTCTTCCAACTCCAAATCTTGTAACAAATTCTCAACAGACGAAATCTTCTCAACCAGAATTATGTGATTATCCATTAGGCGCTGAATACCTTCTTCCAACAACTTGCAACCATTGGGTTCGGCTGCGCAGCAGTAACATCTTTCAATGCAACCCAGAAATAAACAGGCCTGCAACAGATTCTTCTTGATAACCGAGAGGGGAGTAGCCAGATCACTTATGGTAGAAACATAAATAACATCATCAATAACACTTATGACTTTGTTATGCTTCGGCATAGGTACAGTAATTACATTTAGGGTCTCGGGAGGATCGAACTCAATCTCTTTGTTGTCAATCATGTCTTGAATTTTGTTTTTCAAGGCCCAACAATTATTGGTGATGTGCCCAAGGCTATTGGAATGGTAATCACACTTCACATTTGGATTGTATAGAGGAGAGGAGGTGTAGGGATTCTGAGGAGGATCCCTTAATGTAATCAATTATGCTTTTAGTAAATGTTGTAATGGCTGAGACAGTGGCATGCTGATTTTGATAAACTGCCATCTAGGTGTGTTTAACCTTTGCTGATTATTTTGCTGATGTTGTTAAACAAGTGCAAGATTAGAAATTAACACAGCTCATACAGATTGATTGCGGTCATTTCTAGTACGACCCTTCTGGCTATAAATAACATTTGCTTCCTTCTTTTCATTGAACGTCTTCTTTACAGTGCTTGAAGATGCAACCACTTGAATCTTTCCACTTCTGATTCCACCTTTGACACGTTCCCCAGTTAATATTAATTCAGTAAAACCAGATGAAGAACTTCTGCTGAAATGATTAAAGAAAGGCCCTGCCAAAGTGCCAATGAACATATCAACCAGCTCCCTATCAGAGAAAGGAGGTTGCACTCGTCCAACCAGATCTCTCCATTTTTGGGCATATTCCTTAAATCCTTCGTTTGAGCCCATAGTCATGCTTTGTAGTTGCACACGAGTTGGTGTAAGGTTAGCATTATAATTGACATTGCTTATAAAAAGCAGCAGCTAAGTCTTCCCAAGTACGTATATTGGTTCCTTCCAACTGATAGAATCATTCTAGTTGTGTCCCAGATAAGCTCTCTTGAAAGAAATAAACCCATAACTTTCTGTCAGCAGTATAAGGTTGGATCTTCCGGATGTAAGACCGCAGGTGAAGCTTAGGACAAGACACGACATCATATATGGAAAATGTAGGGACCTTGAATTTTTGAGGGATAACAACCCCCAAAATAAGACCCAACTCTTCAAAATCCAGCCCAAGAAATTTATGTATCTTCATAGTATTAAGTCGATCTTCCAACTATTTGTATTTGTCATCTTCAAGAGCATACTGTTCAGCAGAATAGTCTTCATCAGAATCTTGGCCAAAACAAAGGCTGTTATTCTCTTCAGCTTTCACACTTTTGTAATCTTCTTCTTGGTTATCGTCGTTATTTAGGGGGACCTCAAAATCTATAGCCCTTTTAACCGGGCCTTTGAATCTTCTGCCCATATTAAGAAAGTCCACTGGCTTTTTAGTCTTCTTCTTATTCCCCTTTGTGACGAGGGTCTTCAACTCGTCTTGTCCCTTAGCTAAGTCCAAGAGCATTTGCTGAAACTGGGCGTTCTGAGCTTGAAGTTCTTTCACGGTTTGTTCAAGAGCCATCTTTTACCTATAAACAACAAGAAGATGAGAAAACATGTCTAGAAATTACCTGTTATGTGATGATATGCATGATATGTAAATGCAAGTGCAATGTTATCAAGGACCTTTGCGGGATTTAAATTTGTTTAAACAAAAGGAAACAAAATAAATTTTAGTAACAAGTTTAAAGTATAATTGCCTTTTAGGCTTATAATGATAACAAAAAGAGTTACAAAGAAGAAAAATGTGAATGCAAGTCTCCCATAAGTGCTTCCTCTTTGTGTTTACATATGCATTAAGGCTTTATTCTTCGTGGAGTCATTTTGTCAGCTCCATTACTTTCTTCTCACTAGCATAGAACTGAGCCTCGAAGGTATCTCTTTCTTCCTTTAGTTGAATCCAGGACTTATGTAGTTCTTCGAAGTCAGTAGGCATGTCAGGATGGAGAATTGTATGAGGAATCTCCCCTTCAATAACAGGCTCTATGATCACTGGTAGGATAATAAGATATGGCATTTTAAGATTTTGAGCACGAGACTGCACCCATATGAGGTAAGGCTATAGAGGAATGGAATTCTTGTGTCCCAAAGTCTCAGTATCAATCTTGTTGACCATTCCCCAAGCTCGTACAAACCTTTGATGGTAATTTTTAGGATCGTTCTCATAGTAAAACATAATACCCTGGATGAGCATATCATGAGGATCGTCCCTTCGAGCATAAACAAACTGACGTAGAGCTAGAGAAGGGTTGTAAGTGATTCCCCCTCTTATACCAAGAAGTGGTACATTAGGGAATTCCCCACCGTGGTCAATAATAGTGATATCTTCCTGAGATCGAGAACACCAATGAATATCCGAATGAGCGAGTGATATCAACCTTTGAGACCACCTCAAACCTTGTTCATTTTTCATCATTGATCGGGGAAGGTGCGAAATAAACCACCTAGACAGTAGAGGTATGCAACACATAAGGGTTCCTTGCTTCTTCATATTACGATTGTGAAGGGAATGCAGGGCATCTCCAAGCAAAGTAGGTACCAGATTATGAGTGAGAAATATTTTAATGGCATTCACATCTATGAATTGGTCTGGATTAGGGAATAGTACAAAACCATAGATCAGCAAGGCCAAAATATCCTCAAAATCACGAAAACTCATGGCATCTAGAAACCACTGAGCCTTCTCTATCAGAAACTTAGGAGGAAAACCCTTGACTCCACTCCTTGTTTCCCGATTAGATACAATGTTTGATCGTTTTAGATGTAACGAGACTGCAGTGTCTTCAGGTTTTGGAACTTGCTCTAGACTGGTGAAAGGTATCTGATCAAGAAAAGGCATTTCGAGTAACTTAGAGAATTCTTCCATTGTAGGAGCCAACTGGTAATCTGGGAAAGTAAAACAATGATGCTTAGGACCAAAGAACTGGAACATAATGCTTATCATGTCTTCTTTAAAATCGATAGTGTTGTACCCCAAAATTTTCCCTCTCATTTTATTCAAAACGTAACTCCTAGAGGTCCTCAAATGCTCAAGGTTGACCAAGAATTGACCAGACAAATTCTCTTGCTAAGAAATGAACTTCCAACTAGTGTTTCAATTTTCACAAAGAAGTTTGGGTTTCAAAAGCCTAAATTGGTTTCATATGTCCTCAAAGAATGCTCATGCCAGGTTTTCATGTCTTGTGTCACAAGTTTACTTAGTCAATTGCTCAGATGACTGAAAATCAACTATATTAGGTCAAAAGTCAATTATGGTCAATATACAGTCAAACTTCAAGATTTTTGGTCAACATCAACATTTTGAAGTGATATTAATCATTTGATCAAGGGTTGATCATGATTCCTCAAGGAATGCTCTCAAATCATCAAGAACCAAAAGTTACTAAATTAGGGTTTCATAGGAAAAGTCAACTGAACTTTGACCAAGCATAACTTTCACATGCTTCATCCATTTTTCCCCAACCAAAGCTAATTTTGAATAGAATCCAATCCTCTACAACTTTGTTTTATTCTAAAATCTAAAAAATGCATCATTGGAAAGATATGAGCCAATACATTACAAATCCTTTTAAAAGTCAACAAAAAAGCATTTTTTGTCAAGGCAAATTACATCAAGATAAAATCTCCAAATGAAAAAATTATTAAAAGAGAGAGTATAGAGGACATCTTGAGCTTTCCAAAAAGTCCAAGATCATCTTCAAAAGATGAAAATAAACAAGTTATGGTTTGCACAATTTGGGAAAATTGGTGAAAATGCAAGAAGTCAACTTTGAGCAAACATGCATCTTTGAGTTAATGGACCTATTTTTTTTGGGTTCAAACATGTTTATGACATACCCAAGGACCTATAAACCTATTTATGCACTATTGTGTTTTTTATTTTTATTCATTTGAATTTTTGTTCATTTAATACAAATAAAATCAAAACAAATTGTAAATTAATACGCCAAGGCGTGTGGATTGTGTGTTGGACCAAGTTTGAAGCCTAAATATCTTGCTGGTTGTACAAGAAGGCGTAAAATATTAAATTTGAACAAAATATTCAAAATTGGAAAGTTTGTAAATATATTTTATTTGGTTTTGATAACCATTACAAACCATTGATTCCTTTCTATCTTTGTTACCCTAATTGACACCACATATAAACACAAGCTTCACACCTCAAAAGGATACGCGCAGCCAGCCTCAAGCATAACCCTAAAAGCTTTCAAATTTTCGAAGAATATTACAAGCACATATCACGTGTTCCAGCAATTCTCATACCCTTTCAAGCGTTCAATCATACTCCTGAGGCCTCCAGAAGTTGTGCCCATCCGTCACTCAGGATTGAAGCGTCCCAGAAATCACCCAGTCAACTCACCCGTTCTTTAGTAAAATTTTAAAATCCAAACTCTTAATTCATGCATTGTTGACATGTTTGATGTGTTGGTTTGTGTTTAGGACATCCATTAGAACAAGTTGTACGTTTCACATGAAAGCTTTGAGGCCTGAATCATAGGATGCCATTGTTAGGGAATCACAAACGACAATCTTAGAACCTCACAATATAAAGACTTTTAGACCAAACGAGCACTACCATTGGATTCCTAGGAAAATTTTAAGGGGGTAGGATGTTTTGTGTGCTTTGATATCGCGTATTTTACAGGGTTTAATTTTGATGTCGTCGAAGAAGATGAACGTGACCACCGTGGCTGGTGGTTTGACCTGTCTTAGGCGGTGGTCCAAGCTGGTGTGGCCCTTTCCCTTTGTCCCATTGGTTAATTCAAAATAGTAGTTCCATCTCTCTACTCCTGATTGGTCCACCTTGACACCAGGGCCCCATTCTGAGCGCGCGTGTTAAACAATCAACGATTAAGGTGTGTTTTATATTTTTATTATTTGATGTGTTTATGTTAATGGAAGTAAAACCATCCCAATGGTAGAGAGAGTACGTGTTAAGGATTTGTGTGTGTAAGGGCAGGGGTTCGAACCCTACCTCTTGCATATTAATTTTATGATTTATTCTTGCAGATCCAGTACTCCAAGTCCCAGCACACCCAACATGCGCTCTTATCTCCATACCATGTGCTCTCATCAGATCCAGATCAAACGTTCCGGACCATGCGCCCACACTGAAGCCTCAATGAACTAGCAATACTAGATCACACGCAGGACATTGGGCTTGTTGGTTATGGGCTTAGACAAGTTTCAGACGCACCCCCAAATTGCTTCATACATCAGGCCCAATTTTTCTATTGTTTTTTTATTCTTTCTCTATTTTATTTATTTAATTGTTTTATATCACTTTTAAAAAACCAATTTTATTTTAATAATAAAAATCACAAAAAATGGACTAAGGGTTTTCTAATTAAATTTAATTTTTTTGCAATTTAATTGAATTTTGTTATTTTTGACTTTATTTTATTAATTGAAAAATAATTAGAATTAGGTTAAAATTTCAAATCTTTTTCTCAATAAACTTTTATTAAATAATTATATTATTTAGGGTTTCAACTTTATTCCCGCTTCAATCTTCGCGCATTTTTTATTTTTATTTTTTTGCATTATTATTTCCTCAAATATTGTATCTGCTCACGATTTGTAATAGTTTTAAACTAAGGTTTATTTACTGTTTTCCCCCAAAGTTTTTATGGCTTGTATCCCCCTTCCCGAAGCTCTGTAATAGCGTAGGACATTATTTCTGCTTTACTATTGTACTGTTATTACAACTTCTTAGAATAATAGGATTGCATGTCAAGACATAAAATAAATCAATAGCTCGCCCTAATTGCAAGATAAATGAACTGAATTGAATCGCTGGCACACTTCACCTCTAGGGTAACCTCTCTTTGCCTCAAAAAAGAAAATAGTCACGTCTCTCTAACGTAGGATATTTTGGTAGTGACCCTTTGGTTATAAGATCATAAGCCCCTCGATGACCCTTTCGACGTTGCCTCGGTAAAAGATCTTAAAAACTTAGGGTAATTACTAAAATATCTTATGAGTTGCTTTCGTGACTATACGATGACCCTACGTTTGTCCCTCAAACATCCAATGATAGGGCTTCCTACAAACTAATGATAGGATATCACTATCTAAAGGAAGAGGAAAATAACATGAAAGACTTTTGAGTAAGGGTAGAATACTGTTAATAGCTTGCTCACACATAACATCTTTTTCACACCTCGCACTTTCAAAAACATTCTCAAAACGCTTTATCAACACTCTTGAGGATTGATACAAGAGTTATCATGAAGCAAATTGCCTGGCTATTTGGCATGTCAAAACCTCTTCAAAAGCACACACACAAAATAAATAAAGAGAGCAAGAAATTAAGAGCCTGTAGATAACTATGGATGAAAAGGGTGTTAACACCTTCCATTTTCATAATCTACCCCCCGTACTCAGAAAATTCTCAAAGGTCTTTCTTGTTCTTTTCAACCTTACCTTTATTGGATAAAAGAAAAGTCGATGGAGACTCTAGCTACCCACATATTTTGGATAAAACGAAAAAGTCAGTTATCCCACCGTATTATAGAACTGTCGACTCTGTTGGGGAACAAATACTTAAAAGGAGGGGTTATCTTAAGAGCTTAGGTCACATTTACTTGCTTTAAAATATTTTCTTTGATTGCTTTACATTTGAGGGTTTTCGTTTGGGTATTTTCTTGCAAAGATCCCACACCTGAATTAGGGGACACCATTAGGTAAGTAGCAATAAATCATGGAGGTTGTACGATGTAGACTGATATGGATGATATGATAGCTACGTTAGTGTGATACTCTAGATTGTACTAATGTTCCTTGAGTCAGTCAAGGATAAGATTAGGCTTCCACATAGTGTCATTAAGCACTAATTGGCCTTTAGAACCTTAAATTGACTCATCTTGGCCATTAGAAAGTAGTGAGATGGCCATCTTTGGTGCATACTAAAGTTGGTTGATACTCGATGCTACACTCATTGAGATTGGACTTTCGGGATATTTATATCGCAATTCAGATGCTTGAGATGAAACAATGCCTGAGAGAAAGATCAATGATATGAGATCCCTAGAACCCGGTTACTATTGCTAGAACTGGTTGAGCCAACAAAACTTCAAAAGGGTACTCACCTATAGACCTCATGCAAGCCTTCAAGCCTAGGGTCTTTGTGTGACTTGTCTGCGTTTGCTATTTTGTTTTAAGCATGAACATAAAATCATAAACATCATAACATATCATTTGCACTAACCATTTCAAGGACCTGGGGATTTATCTCTTCTCTGTTTTGTAGGTTATGGCTTCCGCTCGCAGAATAACCATCTGGATCAACTTCATAGGAATACCTTCCAAGCTTAGGGAATTGGTCTTAAAGGTTCTTGAAAGTTCAAAATTCAATAAAAGACATGGTCACTTGATCAGTTTGGTTACTGCCGATTTTGACGAGGATATGATGAGCGTCTTATTCCAGTGCTTTGATCCTAAACATCATTGCTTCATGTTCCTCGATTATCTGTTGGTGCCTATGTTGGAAGAATTCTATAAACTACTTGGAGTGCCTATATTGGAGAAGATACCCTTCACAAGTTTAGAACAAGATCCAAAGTCTGAAGATGTGGCCACAACCTTGCACTTGAAGCCATCTAACAATGAATATGAGTAGGAAAGAAGAAGTGGGGTTAAAGGTCTTCTTGTAAAGTTTCTGATAGAGAAAGCTCAGTTGTTCCTAGACGCCATGAGTTTCCTTGCTTTTGAGGATATCTTGGCCCTCCTAATTTATGGGTTGGTATTGTTCCATAATCCGGACCAACTTATAGATGTGAGCACCATCAAGATTTTCCTTACTTACAATCTGGCGCCTACATTGCTCGGGGATATTCTGCATTCCCTCCATACCCGTACTAGGAAGAAACGAGGAACTCCTAGGCATTGTATACCTTTTCTCTATAGGTGGTTTATTTCGCACCTTCCTCGATCGATAATGAAGAATGATCTAGGTTTAAGATGGTATCAAAGGTTGATGTCTCTCTCTCTCTCTCTCTCACTCTGATATCTATTGGTGTTCTCTCTCTCAAGAAGACGTCTCTATTATTGATTGCTGCGAAGAATTTCCTAATGTGACACTCCTTGTAATTAGAGGAGGTATCACTTACAACCCTTCTATAGCCTTACGTCAATTTGGTTTGGCACGAAGAGACGACCCTCATGATATGCTCATCCAGGGTACTGTGTATGGCTACGACAACGATCTGTAAGGTTATCATTAGAGGTTCATACGCGCTTGGGGAATGGTAAAGAAGATTTATGGTAAGACTTTAGGGAACAGGAATTTCATCCTATTGTACCCCAAAATTTTCCCTCTCATTTTACTCAGCACATGCTCATTGAAATCCTTAACTTGCTCAAGGATGCCCAAGGATTGACCAGACAAATCCTCCTCCTAAGACAAGAAGCCTCAAACTAGGGTTTCCATTTTCATCAAGATGTATGAGCCCCAAGGGTATCAAATTATTTCCATTGCCCTAATATGTTCTCAAGATCATCCATGTCAAGTTTCATTCCTTACACAAGAAGTTTGCTCACTCAACTGCCCAGATGCTTGAAAATCCACTATATTAGGTCAAAAGTCAACTGTGACCCACATACAATCAAACTTCAAAATTTTTGGTCAACATCAACATTTTGAAGTGACATCCATCATTTGATCAAGGGTTGATCATGATTCCTCAAGGAATGCTCCTAATTCATCAAAACTCAAAAGTTGCTAAATTAGGGTTTCTTAGGAAAAGTCAACCAAACTTTGACCAAGCATAACTTTCTCATACTTCATCAGAAATTTCTCATCCAAGGCTCATTTTGAAAAGAATCCAATTTCCTACAACTAATCGTCAGCCCTCAAGTTCAAAAAATGCACTCATGGAAAGATATGAATTTCTACATCATAGGTCCTTTTGAAAAGTCAACAAAAACACCTTTTGGGTTAAAGCTTCTTACATGAACATGAAAGACCAAATTGAGATTAAACTAAAAGGTTTGTTTAGGGGACATCTTACGATTTCTAAAAATTACAAGAGCACCTTCCTAGGGTCAAAATTGGAGGAGATATGCATTGTCAAAGTTGGCCATTTTTGGAAAATTGCCAAAAGTCAAATGTGCTCAAAAGTGCATTTTTTATCAAATGGGCCTAGCTTTTCATGATAGTATCTTGTTGAAGACATGGTCCACGACCCAAATCACCATCCATATATTATTTTCTCTATTTATTAATTTTATTTTGATTTTTATTATTTAAAAGCCAAATTAAATCAAATAAATGGCAAAAAATATAAAAGATTGATTTTTTGATCTGATTTTTGTTAGAATCAAATCTAATCAAGCTGGCATATTAGGATCAAATCGTATCAAGGCAAATTGAGGGAAAAAAACATGATTGGGATGGTTTTGGAAAGATATCATATAGCAAACAAATCACATTCAATTTCCATGATTGGAAAAGATTCAGTATGTTTTTGTTTCCCTAATTCATCACACTGCATATATAGAACATACACAAGCCAAAAGGAAAAGGGTTGAAGTCGTGCAAGCTAGCAAAGAAAACTCAAAAATTGGACAAAAAGTGTGCATCCGATTTCTAACCCAGGGGACGATTCAAGGCCATTCAAAGCTTCTAATCGCTTCCTGGACATCTCATGAAGCTAATACGATCGTTTGCAAGCCTTCCCAAGCCCAGAATCGCTTCTGTTAAACCCACGGTTTGCATATACAAGCTTGATTTTGATCTTACAATTTATGTATGATTAACCACTTTTAAACATAGCATTGTGTTTTTATCATCATTTGGAATGTTTTGGTTCAAGTAATTTTGTGTTTTGATGACTGTTTCGTTAATTGCCATTGCTAGGGTTTATGGGGCCATTTTAGGGTTTCTCTGTACAGGTTAAATTGGTCCAAGAAAATGGTGCTATGGCACTCGTGAGACCAAGACGAGTTGATTGGTGTAGCTAGAATTAATTTATCATGAATTTTGTGAATTTTTGAAGCTTGCAGGTTTATAGCTATGGAAAATGTCCGTAGGTATAAGTCTGGTACCTAAGACGATGGACAGGGAAGAAGACGATGACTTGTCACCACCCCACTGGTCCATTTGAATAATCACGCGCGTTTTTACTTTATTAAGTCTATCCATTTTTTGTTACATATTATATTTGGCTTTATCCTATTGACAATTAAGCATGGTAGCACAGATGGCCAAGGCGCGCATTGAATGAGTGGGAGGACTTGGGTTCGATCCCAGGTTCCAACATACTTCTTTATTTTTCTTAACATGTGATTGCAGGTTCCATGCATTCCATGGCAAGACGTCCATCATGCGCCCCACTAATCCAGCCACTGGATCATTACCAATACATATCCAACGCTCAAACCAAGGAAAGACCATGGTACATTCTCCAGGCGTACCAACATTGAATCAGGCGTGGGGAATGGGCTCAGCCATAATGGGACCATCAAATTCAGAAACACACCCCCTAATTGCTCATCAAACAGGCCCAAGTCTTTTCTTTTTTCTATTTTAATTAATTTTTATTATTTATTAATTATTTTCTTTTTTCAATTAACATCAAAAATCATGTTTTTTAATTTATTTAATAAAAAAATCATAAAAACATCAAAAATAATTTTTTTTAAAATATTTTATTAATTAATTAGTTTAATTAAATTAGGGAAATTCAATTCTTTTTGTATAATATAAAATAATTAGAATTAGGGTCTAATGTTGTACATAACCTAATTTTTCTCAAAAAGATAACCTAAATATTTTTTTCAATTAGATTTTTAGGTTTTCTAATTATTTCTCGCATTTAATTCGCCGCGCGCGCCTTTACTTTTCCTTTTTCTATTATTGTAACTGCTCCGAGTTTGTAATAGTAATTAGGGTTTTAAATTTCCGCATCTTTATTTACAGTCTAAATAATTATGTATCTGCGAAAGCCTTGTAATAGCTAGGACTTTAATTTCTCGCACTTTAATCTCTGCAAACTATAAGCTGTTAGATGTATGTTAATAGGATTGTATGGAAAGACAAATTGCAATTAATACAGTAGAAAACCCTAAATGTGCCAAGATAAATAAACTGAAAAAACACACTTTCACATGCTCACTCCTAGGGTTTACTCCACTCCGGTGCCTTCGGTAAGCAGTCATGAAGTATAGGGAATGTTAGTGGTCGTCCTCTAGTCCCAAAAGATCTAAAATGACCCATTCAGATGTTGCCTCGGAAAAAGATCTTTAAAGGCTATAGGATGATTACTAAAATTTACTAACATTGCTTTTGTGACCATACTTGTCCTTTCGAACGTCCCTTAAAACTACAACGACGGTGCTACATATTCATTAATAATAGGATAGCGCTGTCTAAAGGAAAACAAACAAACTTTTTCGAGTAGGTAGATAGTTCCTAGGTACTTGCTCAAACAAACAAATTTTACACAAACACTTTTTAAAAAAGTTTTCAAAAACAACTTCGTCACACTCCTGAGGACCGATACAAGGGTTATCACGAAGTAAAACGTTTTTCAAAACAAGAACACACGAGCAATTTTAAAAATGAGCAAGTACCTAAGAGCCCATGGAAAACCATGGATAGAAAGGGTGCTAACACCTCCCCTTTCTATAACCTACCCCCCGTACTCAGAAACATATCGAAAAAGGTTTTTTCTATTCTTTTTCCTTTTCCTTTGTTGGATGAAATAAAAGTCGGTGGCGACTCTTGCTTACCGCGACATTTGCGAATACAAAATGCAAACCAGTACAACAATCGGTTCTGCCACTTTATCAGACATCCCTTTGGAACATTACCTCAAATGGGTGCGAATCGTGCTCAAAATCTTATGATGCCATATCTCGCCATCTTACCAGTGATCTTAAAGCCTATTGTTCAAGCGCACGAGTCTTTCATTATTCTTCATCCAGACATGCCAACAAACTTTGAAGAACTGCAAAAGTCTTGGATCCAAGTCAAGGAAGAACGAGACACCTTTGAGACCCAATTCTATCCCAATGAGAAGAAAGTGTTGGAACTAAAAAAATAGCTTCACGAGGAGCAGAACCTTAATGCCTATGTCATCACAAAGAAGAAGCGTCTATGGGAAACCTATAGTTGGTTCCCAAACCTTTGACTCCACTTTCTATATGATGTACATTTTCCCGGCTTACTCCTGTTTACTGGGATGCCCTTTGATTCATGAGGTTGGTGCTGTCACCTCCATATTACATTAGATGTTGAAATACCCTATAAACGGAAAGATTATTACAGTCTATGGTGAAGAGGAGTATATGGTGAGCCACCTGAATTATTTTAGGTATGTCGAGATGGAAGGAGTTTTCATTGAAACTCCCTGTCAGAATTTTGAAGAGGTTCCCCAGACGATTGCTGTCACCAAAGCTGCTACTATTATCCCAAAGATTACCAGGCCCCCTTTGAATATGGCTTCTCCGAAGGACACCAAAGCTGTGATTGAAGAAGGTGGGTGTACTATTTGAGGCTAAACCCCTAACATCCCTTATAAGTTCGACAAATTTGGTTTAGGTTTTACTTCAGGAGCTCAAAAAGATGTTCGTCGTGCTCGCGCCTGAGGACAACCACTACGCTTCAACAATCATAGAGTCAATGCTGTGGAGGACACTGACATTAATTGTGACCTGGACAACTGGATCTTCCTTACTATCAACGGTGGACCCAATAATTGGATGGCTAGAGACTTTGTGCCTATCTCTTTTATCTAGGAGTAATTGTTCTTTTCTATTTTTGGATATGTAATTTTTGAACAAATTAAACTCTAAGCCTTGTGTCTTACCCGAGATAAAATTGTCAATTTGTGAGGGTTATCATACTTCATTTTCAAATGTCATTAATGAATCAGTGGACATTTTGCATTCAAATTTTACTGTCTTTGTCTTTATTTTTACTTTATTTGTCAAAATAGCTATGTGCTCTTACACACACCCATAGATCAAATTGCATATCCACATCCACCCTGGATCCCATCAATAACAGTTATGCTATTGCCATTTATGACTTTGAAAATCCGATCTACCAAGTCGGGGATGAAGGTGAAGAAGATTTTGAAGTATCGGGAGAGCTTGCTAGACTATTACAACAAGAGGATAGAGCAATACAGCCTCATGAAGAGCCGTTCGAGGCGGTAAACTTACGTACTAAGGAGAATAAAAAGGAAGTCAAGATGGGTGCCAACTTGGAGGATGATGTCAAAGAATGGTTAATCCAGATGTTACGTGACTACGTTGATATCCTTGCTTGATCATACGAAGACATGTTGGGGCTTGATACTGATATTGTGATTCATCGTCTACCGACAAATGAAGACTGGCCTCCAGCAAAGCAAAAGGTTCATCGTATGCCTCCGGTTCCCTTGAACATCTTGACAGCTCCGTGGCCCTTTGCAATGTGGGGCATTGATATGATCGGAGAAATTAGGCCCACTGCTTCCAATGGACATCGCTTCATTCTAGTGGCCATTGATTACTTCACGAAGTGGGTTGAGGCGGCCTCTTTTGCTACTGTGACCAAGATCGTTATGGCGTGGTTTATCCGACATAATCTAATTTGTCGGTATGGTGTGCCTGAGAGAATTATTACTGACAATGGTACGAATCTCAACAACACAATGATCACCGAGCTCTGTAAACAGTTCAAGATACAACACCATAACTCTTCTCCCTACCGGCCGAAGATGAATGGAGTTGTTGAAGAGGCTAACAAGAACATCAAGAAATTGTACAGAAGATGATGTTGACATACAAAGACTGGCATGAGATGTTACCATTTGCTCTTCATGGATACCTTACCCCAGCACGGACGTCGACATGGGCAACACCCTACTCTCTGGTATATGGCATGGAGGAAGTCCTACCAACCGAAGTCCGGATACCTTCTCTCAGGATTATGAAGGATGCGGGTTTGAACGAAGACGACTGGATCCAAATTAGACTTGATCAACTAAATCTAATCGATGAGAAGAGACTTACCACTATCTGTCATGGTCAGACGTATCAAAAGCGAATGATCAAGGCTTTTAATAAGAAAGTCAGATGTAAAGAATATCAAGTCGAGGATCTAGTGATCAAGCGCATCATACTGCCGCAATGTGATCCCATGGGAAAGTGGACCCCCACATACGAAGGGTCATTTATGGTTAAAAACCTTTTCTCGATTGGAGCTATGATTCTAACCACCATGGACGGTGACGACCTTCCTCACCCTTTCAATGCAGACATAGTGAAAAGATACTATGCCTAATTAAAAGACCCGTTAGGTTGACTGGCCTAAGCAAAAATAAGGGCTTCCCAGAAAACCAAAAGGGTTCGGGCAAAAATAAGGGAAGAAAATGAAAAAATCTGTACACCCGGCAAGCCGAAAACCTAAAAAGGCGGCTTGGGAAAAAAGGGTATCCCGGTGGACTAAAAACCCGAAAGGGAAGTCTAGGTAAAAGTTAGGGATGTAAAGCGTATCACTATGTCCCATTGGATCATCTTACGACCAGACTTCGGTATCGACTATCAAGCTTGGACAACACCAATCAATCTAATCAACTTTCTGCAAAATAGAAAAGTGATGAGACGCTCGAAGACATAAGGGCAATAGCAGAGTTGAAACTCAATGGGATTGTTGCACATAGCTGTTTCCTTTTGCACAAAATTGTATAATTTCTATTTTTATAGCGACGTTCTCTTACTAGAGCGTCATCCTCCTTGTATGAAAACGCTTATAATAGGCCAACTTCAAAAATTAATACAAAATCATTTTCACAAGAAACTTTGAGT
This sequence comes from Vicia faba, assembly GCA_948472305.1. Classification (NCBI taxonomy): domain Eukaryota; kingdom Viridiplantae; phylum Streptophyta; class Magnoliopsida; order Fabales; family Fabaceae; genus Vicia; species Vicia faba. The sequence continues at coordinate 150,366,117 of OX451741.1, read as the reverse complement.
TTTTTCTTTTTTCTGTTTTATTTTGCAAGAACGTCCAATGGTTTATTCTTGACATATGCATTTGAATATGATTGCGGCTCATAAATATTTACATAAGAAACAAAAAGACAATTACTCGTCATTCCAGAAACAGGGGCAAAAACAAGAAGTGTCCAACCCGACAGTTACTCTGCCCAGCAGGTACCGGGACAGAGACACCTTTGGAGCATAATCATCAGTACATACACTCCCCACAAAGTAAAATTATTCAAAATCATTGATGTCGGCTTTCCCGAAACAAGAAGTAATCTCCCCAGCCAGGGTCTTTCAGAAACCTGATAGCTATAACCCTCAGCCGAATGTCATAATCGCGAGCGGGTCATCATAATTTTATCTCCCAAGCAGAGTTTATTTCTCTAGATACAGAAGCTCAATCCCCGACAGAGCTCATTACTTTAGCTAAAAAAATTCACTTTCTAATTTATTCCCCGCAGAGTTATTCTCAAACAAAATCTCTCCCTGACAGAATATTCACAAATAAAAAAGAGTAAATCTCCAGCATAGTCATTTCTATTCACCATCCCCGACGGAAGTAGAAGAACCACAATTCTCTACAATAGTGAAGAATACTATATTCTCCAGCAACAGTTAGGGATTTATTTTCCCAGACTCAGACATACCCTAATAGCATTTCATGTGCATACATCATGACATGCACATACATATCATATACAGCAGGATCTCATTTATTTTGAGAACATCATCTCACAAGGCATTTCATGCATTGCATATAATTAACCCTGTTATCTTTTCAAGAAAGACAATTATCTTTAACAAATCCAGCAGTTATATAGGTCACGTCTGTAGACAACTAATGGAAACTCAGTTCTCGAAACCAAACGGGTCAACTAATCTACATTATCACTTCGAAGTAACCCTACTTTCCAGGTTCCTTCTCATAGACCTACTATCTAGACTTTCATTCCGAAGTAACCCTATGACCCAGGTTCCTTCTCATAGCCCAGCTATCCAGGCTTTCATCCCGAAGTAACCCTACGACCCATGTTCCTTCTCATAGCCCTACTATCCAGGCTTTCATCCCAAAGTAACCCTACTATCCAGGTTCCTTCTCATAGCTCTACTATCCAGGCTTTCATCCTGAAGTAACCCTACGACCCAGGTTCCTCCTCATAGCCCTACTATCCAGGCTTTCATCCCGAAGTAACCCTACTATCCAGGTTCCTTCTCATAGCCCTACTATCCAGGATTTCATCCCGAAGTAACCCTACTATCCAGGTTCCTTCTCATAGCCCTACTATCCAGGCTTTCATCCCGAAGTAACCATACTATCCAGGTTCCTTCTCATAAGCCCTACTATCTAGGCTTTGACCCCGAAGTAACCCTACGACCCAGGATCCTTCTCTAAGCCCTACTATCCAGGCTTTCATCCCGAAGTAACCCTACTAGCCAGAATCCTTATGATAGCCCTACCATCCAGGATTTCACCTCGAAGAAACCCTACTATCCAAGTTCCTTCTCTCCTATCTCCAGATAACAGTTCACAGCACTGTAAGACCTGGACCTGACCAATTACGGTCGAGTTCACCTTTCCCCAGTAAGTCACTATACAGCCTGGAGCTTGACCAGATATGCAGTTCACTTCCACCTCCTTAATCAAGAGTTAATTCCCCAGTAGAGTAATGGGCAACTGAAGCTCCTATACTCTAGTTCCCAGGATATAAATCAACTTTCCCCGGTGAAATCCTCCTCAACGGCAGGTACATGAATTCTCGCAAAGGAATCTCTTATGCAACCAATATTTTATTTGGATGGCATCTTTAATACCATATCCGATGATTCTCTGTCGACTTCCAAATGGAATCTGTAAGCCCATTCCCGATATCACGAATCAGTATTACTTCATGCGAATGCAAATTTCTGGGCACTCTAGTGTTCAATCATCTTCTACCTTCAGATCACGAAAGGCAGAGAAGCCAATCTACATCCTCAGATTTAAGAATATAGAACAGGGGCAGCTGTTGTACCCAAAAATTTTCCCTCTCATTTTACTCATCACATTCTCATTGAAATCCATAACTTGCTCAAGGATGCCCAAGGATTGACCAGACAAATCCTCCTCCTAAGACAAGGAGCCTCAAACTAGGAATTTCATTTTCATCAAGATGTCTTAGCTCCAAGGGTCCCAAATGATTTCCATTGCCCTAATATGTTCTCAATATCATCCATGTCAAGTTTCATGCCTTACACAAGAAGTTTTCTCAATCAACTGTTTAGATGCTTGAAAATCAACTGTATTAGGTCAAAAGTAAATTGTGACCCACATACAGTCAAACTTCAAGATTTTTGGTCAACATCAACATTTTGAAGTGATATCCATCATTTTATCAAGGGTTGCTGATGAGTCCTATAGGAATGCTCCTAATTCATCAAAACTCAAAAGTTGCTAAATTAGGGTTTCTCAAGAGAAGTCAACCAAACTTTGACCAAACATTACTTTCTCATACTTCATCAGAAATTTATCATCCAAGGCTCATTTTGAAGATAATCCAATTTCCTACAACTCATCTTCAGCCCTCAAGTTCAAACAATTCACTCATGGAAAGATATGAATTTCTACATTATAGGTCCTTTTGAAAAGTGAACAAAAACACCTTTTGGGTCAAAGCTTCTTACATGAACATGGAAGATCCGATTGAGATGAAATCTAAAGGGGTGTTTAGGGGACATCCTAATATTTCTAAAAAGTCCAAGAAAACCTTCCTAGGGTCAAAATTGGAGGAGATATGCATTGTCAAAGTTGGCCATTTTTGGAAAATTGCCAAAAGTCAAATGTGCTCAAAAGTGCATTTTTTGTCAAATGGGCCTAGCTTTTCATGATTGTATCTTGTTGAAGACATGGTCCACGACCCAAATCATCATCCACATATTATTTACTCTATTTGTTTATTTTATTTTGATTTTTAATATTTAAAAGTCAAATTAAATCAAATAAATGGCAAAAAATATAAAAGATTGATTTTTTTATCTGATTTTTGCTAGAATCAAATCTAATCAAGCTGGCATATCAGGATCAGATTTTATCAAGGAAAATTGAGGAAAAATAACATGATTAGGATGGTTTTGGAAAGATATCATATAGAAAACAAATCACATTCAATTTCCATGATTGGAAAAGATTCAGTATGTTTTTGTTGCCCTAATTCATCACACTGCATATATAGAACATACATAAGCCAAAAGGACAAGGGTTGAAGTCGTGCAACCTAGCCAAGAAAACTAAAAAATTGGACAAAAAGTGTGTATCTGATTTCCAATCTAGGGGAGGATTCAAGGCCATTCGAAGCTTCTAATCGCTTCCTAGACATCTCCTGAAGCTAATACGACCGTTTGCAAGCCTTCCCAAGCCCAAAATCGCTCCTGGTAAACCCACGGTTTGCACATACAAGCTTGATTTTGATTTTACAATTTACGCATGATTAACCACTTTTAAGCATAGCATTGTGTTTGTATCATTATTTGGAATGTTTTGGTTCAAGTAATTTTGTGTTTTTATGACTGTTTCGCTAATTGCCATTGCTAGGGTTTAGGGGGCCGTTTTAGGGTTTCTCTGTACAGGTTAAATTGGTCCAAGAAAATGGTGTTATGGCAATCGTGAGACCAAGATGAGTTGATTGGTGTAGCTAGAATTAATTTATCATGTGTTTTGTGAATTTTTGAAGCTTGCAGGTTTATAGCTATGGAAAATGTTCGTAGGTATAAGTCTGGTACCTAAGACGACGGACAGGGAAGAAGATAATGACTTGTCACCACCCCACTGGTCCATTTGAATAATCACACACGTTTTTACTTTATTCAGTCTATCCATTTTTTTACATATTATGTTTTGGCTTTATCCTATTGACAATTAAGCATGGTAGCACAGATGGCCAAGGCGCGCATTGTATGAGTGGGAGGACTTGGGTTCGATCCCAGGTCCCAGCATATTTCTTTATTTTTCATAACATGTGATTGCAGGTTCCATGCATTCCATGGCAAGACGTCCATCATGTGCCCCACTAATCCAGCCACTAGATCATTACCAATACAGATCCAACGCTCAAACCAAGGAAAGACCATGGTACATTCTCCAGGCGTACCAACACTTAATCAGGCGTGGGGAATGGGCTCAGCCATAATGGGCCCATAAAATTCAGAAACACACCCCTTAATTGCTCATCAAACAGGCCCAAGTCTTTTCTTTTTTCTATTTTAATTCCTTTTTATTATTTATTAATTATTTTCTTTTTTCAAATAACACCAAAAATCATGTATTTATTTATTTATTTAATCAAAAAATCTTAAAAACATCAAAAATAATTTTTTTAAAAATATTTTATTAATTAGTTTAATTAAATTTGGGAAATTCAATTCTTTTTGTATAATATAAAATAATTAGAATTAGGGTTTAATGTTGTACATAACCTAATTTTTTTTAAAAAAATAACCTAAATATTTTTTTCAATTAGATTTTTAGGTTTTCTAATTATTTCTCGCATTTAATTTTCCGCGCGCGCCTTTACTTTTCCTTTTTCTATTATTGTAACTACTCCGAGTTTGTAATAGTAATTAGGGTTTTAAATTTCCGCATCTTTATTTACAGTCTAAATAATTATGTATCTGCGAAAGCCTTGTTATAGCTAGAACTTTAATTTCTCGCACTTTAATTTCCACAAACTATAAGCTGTTAGATGTATTTTAATAGGATTGTATGGAAAGACAAATTGCAATTAATACAGTAGAAAACCCTAAATGTGCAAAGATATATAAATTGAAAAAACACACTTGCACATGCTCACTCCTAGGGTTTACTCCACTCCGGTTGCCTTCGGTAAACGGTCATGAAGTATAGGGAATGTTAGTGATTGTCCTTTAGTCCCAAAAGATCTAAAATGATCCATTCAGATGTTGCCTCGGAAAAATATCTTTAAAGGCTTTAGGATGATTACTAAAATTTCCTAACATTGCTTTTATGACTATACTTATCCCTTCGAACGTCCCTTAAAACTCCAACGACAATTCTACCTATTCCTTAATAATAGGATAGCGCTGTCTAAAGGAAAACGAACAGAATTTTTTCGAGTAGGTAGATAGTTCCTAGGTACTTGCTCAAACAAACAAATTTTACACAAACACTTTTCAAAACAGTTTCCAAAAACAACTTCTTCACACTCTTGAGGACCGATACAAGGGTTACCACGAAGTAAAACTTTTTTCAAAAACAAGCACACACGAGAAATTTTAAAAATGAGCAAGTACCTAAGAGCCCATGGAAAACCATGGATAAAGAGGGTGATAACACCTTCCCTTTCTATAACCTACCCCCTGTACTCAGAAACATCTCAAAAAAGGTGTTTTCTGTTCTTTTTCCTTTTCCTTTGTTGGATGAAATAAAATTCGGTGGCGACTCTTGCTTACCGCGACATTTGCGAATATAAAACACAAACCAGTACAACAGTCGGTTCTGCCACCGTATCACACATCCCTTTGGAACCTTACCTCAAATGGGTGCGAACTCGTGCTCAAAATCTTATGATGCCATATCCCTCCATCTTACCGGTGATCTTAAAGCTTATTGTTCAAGGGGACGAGTCTTTCATTATGCTTCATCCAGAATTGCCAACAAACTTTGAAGAACTGCAAAAGTCTTGGAACCAAGTCAAGGAAAAACAAGACACCTTTGAGACCTAATTCTATCCCAGTGAGAAGAAAGTGTTGGAACTGATAAAATAGCTTCACGAGGAGCAGAACCTTAATGCCTATGTCATCACAAAGACATAGCGTCTATGGGAAACCTATAGTTGGTTCCCAAACCTTTGACTCCACTTTCTATGTGATGGAAATTTTCCCCGCTTACTCCTGTTTACTGGGATGCCCTTTGATTCATGAGGCTGGTGATGTCACCTCCATATTACATTAGATGTTGAAATACCCTGTAAACGGAAAGATTATTACAGTCTATGGTGAAGAGGAGTATATGGTGAGCCACCTGAATTCTTTTAGGTATGTCGAGATGGACGGAGAATTCATTGAAACTCCCTGTCAGAATTTTGAAGAGGTTCCCCAGACGATTGCTGTCACCAAAGCTGCTACTGTTATCCGAAAGATTACCAGGCCCCCACTGAAGATGGCTTCTCTGAAGGACACCAAGGTTGTGATTGAAGAAGGTGGGTGTACTATTTGAGGCTAACCCCCTAACATCCCCTATAAGTTCGACAAATTTGGTTTGGGTTTTACTTCAGGAGCTCAAAAAGATGTTCTTCATGCTCGCGCCGGAGGACAACCACTACGTATCAGCAATCATGGAGTCAATGCTGTGGAGGACACTAACATTAATTGTGACGTGGACAATTGGATCTTCCCTACTATCAACGGTGGACCCAATAATTTGACGGCTAGAGACTTTGTGCCTATCTCATTTATCTAGGAGTAATTGTTCTTTTCTATTTTGGGATATGTAATTTTTGAACAAATTAAACTCTAAGCCTTGTGTCTTACCCGAGATACAATGGTCAATTTGTGAGGGTTATCATACTTCATTTTCATATGTCATTAATGAATCAGTGGACATTTTGCATTCAAATTTTATGGTCTTTTTCTTTCTTTTTACTTTATTTGTCAAAATAGCTATGTGCTCTTACACACACCCACATATCAAATTGCAGATCCACATCCACCCTGGATCCCATCAATAGCAGTTCTGCTATTGCCATTTATGACTTTGAAAATCCGATCTACCAAGCCGGGGATGAAGGTGAAGAAGATTATGAAGTATCGGGAGAACTTGCTAGACTATTAGAACAAGAGGAAAGAGCAATACAACCTCATGAAGAGCCGATCGAGGCGGTAAACTTATGTACTAAGGAGAATAAAAAGGAAGTCAAGATGGGTGCCAACTTGGAGGATGATGTCAAAGAACGGTTAATCCAGATGTTACGTGACTACGTTGATATCCTTGCTTGATCATACGAAGACATGCTGGGGCTTGATACTGATATTGTGATTCATCGTCTACCGACCAAAGAAGACTGGCCTCCAGCGAAGCTAAAGGTTCGTCGTATGCCTCCGGTTCCCTTGAACATCTTGATAGCTCCGTGGCCCTTTTCAATGTGGGGCATTGATATGATCGGAGAAATTAGACCCATTGCTTCCAATGGATATCGCTTCATTCTAGTGGCTATTGATTACTTCACGAAGTGGGTTGAGGCGGCCTCTTTTTCTACTGTGACCAAGAAGGTTATGGCGCAGTTTATCCGAAGTAATCTAATTTGTCGGTATGGTGTGCCTGAGAGAATTATTACTGACAATGGTACGAATCTCAACAACACAATGATCACCGAGCTCTGTAAACAGTTCAAGATACAACACCATAACTCTTCTCCCTACCGGCCGAAGATGAATGGCGTTGTTGAAGCGGCTAACAAGAACATCAATTTTTTTTACAGAAGATGACGTTGACATACAAAGACTGGCATGAGATGTTACCATTTGCTCTTCATGGATACCTTACCTTAGCACGAACGTCGACATGGGAAACACCCCACTCTTTGGTATATGGCATGGAGGCAATCTTACCCATCAAAGTCCAAATACCTTCTCTCAGGATTATGAAGGATGCAGGTTTGAACGAAGACGACTGGATCCAAATTCGACTTGATCAACTAAATCTAATTGACGAGAAGAGACCTACCACTATCTGTTATGGTCAGACATATCAAAAGCGAATGATCAAGGCTTTTAACAAGAAAGTCAGACGTAAAGAATATCAAGTCGGGGATCTAGTGATCAAGCACATCATACTGCCGCAAGGTGATCCCAGGGGAAAATGGACCCCCACATACAAAGGGTCATTTGTTGTTAAAAACATTTTCTCGAGTGGAGCTATGATTCTAACCACCATGGATGGTGACGACCTTCCTCACCCTGTCAATGTAGACATAGTGAAAAGATACTATGCCTAATTAAAAGACCCGTTAGGTTTACTGGCCTAAGCAAAAATAAGGGCTTCCCGGCGAACCAAAAGGGTTCGGGCAAAAATAAGGGATGAAAATGAAAAAATCTGTACACCCGGCAAGCCGAAAAACTGAAAAGGCGGCTTGGGCAAAAAAGGGTATCCCGGTGGACTGAAAACCCGAAAGGGAAGTCCAGGAAAAAGTTAGGGATGTAAAGCGTATCACTATGTCGCATTGGATCATCTTGCGACCAGACTTCGGTATCGACTATCAAGCTTGGACGGAATCAATCAATCTAATCAACTTTCGGCCAAGTAGAAAAGTGATGAGACGCTCGAAGACATAAGGGCAATAGCAGAGTTGGAACACAATGGGATTGTTGCACATAGTTGTTTCCTTTTGCACAAAATTGTATAACTTCTATTTTTACGGGGGCTTTCTCTTACTAGAGCGTCAGCCTCCTTGTATGAAAACGCCTATTACAGGCCAACTTCAAAAATCAATACAAAATCATTTTCACAAGAAACTTTGAGTTTTTTCTTTTTTTAGTTTTGTTTTGCAAGAACGTCCAATGGAGTATTCTTGACATATGCAGGTGAATATGATTGCTGCTAATAAATATTTACATAAGAAACAAAAAGACAATTACTCGTCATTCCAGAAACAGGGGCAAAAACAAGAAGTGCCAAACCCGATAGTTACTCTGCCCAGCAGGTACCGGGACAAAGACAGCTTTGGAGCATAATCATCAGTACATACACTCTCCACAGAGTAAAAGTATTCAAAAGCATTGATGTCGGCTTTCCCGAAAAAGGAAGTAATCTCCCCAGCCAGGGTCATTCAGAAACCTGACAGCTATATCCCCCATCCGAATGTCATAATTGCGAGCGGGTCATCATAATTTTATCTCCCAAGCAGAGTTTATTTCTCTAGTTATGAAAATTCACTTTCCAAGTTATTCCCCGCAGAGTTATTCTCAAACAGAATCTCTCCCTGACAGAATATTCACAAATAACAAAGAGTAAATCTCCAGCATAGTCATTTCCATTCACCATCCCCGACGGAAGTAGAAGAACCATAATTCTCTACAATAGTGAAGAATGCTATATTCTCCAGCAACAGTCATGGATTTATTTTTCCAGACTCGGACATACCCCAATAGCATTTCATGTGCATACATCATGACATGCGCATACATATCATATACAGCAGGATCTCATTTATTTTGAGAACATCATCTCACAAGGCATTTCATGCATTGCATATAATTAACCCTGGTATCTTTTCAGGAAAGACAATTATCTTTAACAAATCCAGCAGTTATACAGGTCACGTCTACAGATGACTAATGGAAACTCAGTTCTCGAAACCAAATGGGTCAACTAATCTACATTATCACTTCGAAGTAACCCTACTATCCAGGTTCCTTCTCATAGCCCTACTATCCAGGCTTTTATCCCGAAGTAACCCTACGACCCAGGTTCCTTCTCATAGCCCTAATATCCAGGCTTTCATCCCGAAGTAACCCTACGACCCAGGTTCCTTCTCATAGCCCTACTATCCAGGCTTTCATCCCGAAGTAACCCTACTATCCAGGTTCCTTCTCATCGCCCTACTATCCAGGCTTTCATCCCGAAGTAACCCTACGACCCAGGTTCCTCCTCATAACCCTACTATCCAGGCTTTCATCCGGAAGTAACCCTACTATCCAGGTTCCTTCTCATAGCCCTACTATCCAGGATTTCATCCCGAAGTAACCCTACTATCCAGGTTCCTTCTCATAGCCCAACTATCCAGGCTTTCTGTTAGAACATAGTTTGATTCTACAACCCTTGGTTAGAGTTTTGATGATAACAAATACAAAGAATAAATAAAAACAAAGAACAAATATGCACCTTAAAAATATGTTTTATGTATGCAGAAGTTCTGATCAGATCAGCATTAGAAGATAAGGCATAAAGTATTTCACGCTGAAGCTATCAGATTATACGTTGAATATTGGTGACCAGAACATGCGCTTAACTACAAATAAACTCTGATTCTGAACAAATACATATCAAACCAAGTCATCAATATTCTGAAGTGTCATCAGCAGTTAAGGAGAAAAGACTCTAAAGCGTTACTGAATATTCAAGATAGAACTAATGCCAACGGCTTTCTTCAGACAAGATCTTATCCAAAAAGGAAAGTGTGTTAATAACATTAAACTTGCTTTATGGACAACGTTATTACATTGCCTATATAAACAAGCCAGTTTGCAAAAATGAAGCACGTACGTACATACAACAATTTGCTAAGAACACCAACCACGCATATTCAAGCTCAAGCAAATTAAATCTTTATTCTAAGCTAAACCTGTGTAATTTATCACAGTTGTGATAAACTGTTTTTGTTAGAAAACAACAACACATTTGGTAAATCATATTGTAAAAGAATTCCTTGAGATTAAATGGATTGTGGTTGTACTCAAGAAGACTTTAACAGTTGTTAAAGTAGCCTTTGTAATCTTGTTAATATTAGTGGATTAAGACCTTGTTGGAGAGAGGCGAAATCACCTTGACGGGTGGACTGAAGTAGTTTGAGATTAAACGAACTAGGATAAAAAATATTGTGTCATTAAGCTACTTTAGATCCAAGTTTTCAATTCAACCCCCCCTTCTTATGTTTTTCACATCTTCAATTGGTATCAGAGCGCCTGGTTCTGAGCTTAAACACTTAACTGTGTCAGTACAAGATCCAAGAATCAGAAAAACACTATGGTGGGACCAAGCCAAAACATCAGCAATGACAACAATGAAGAAAGGGACAGATTCAGTGGTAAACCTCCAGTCTTTGATGGAGAGAACTTTGACTACTGGAAAGACAGAATTGAGAGTTTCTTTATGGCCCATGATGCTGATATGTGGGACATGGTGACTGATGGATACACGCATCCAGTGGATGGACGTGGTCAGAAGATAAACAGGAAAATGATGTCTGATCAACAAAAGCGTGAATTCAGAAACCACCACAAGGCCAGAACAATTCTCCTCAACGTCATCTCATATTCAGAATATGAGAAAATATCAAACAGAGAAACTGCCAAGAATATGTTTGACTCTCTGAGAATGACGCATGAAGGCAACATTCAAGTCAAAGAAACCAAAGCCCTTGCGCTCATTCAGAAGTATGAGGCATTCAAGATGGAAGATAGTGAATCTATAGAAACTATGTTTTCAAGATTTCAAATTATTGTTGCTGGACTAAAAGTTCTTGACAAAGGGTATTCTACTGCTGATCCCGTTAAGAAGATCATCAGAAGCTTGCCAAAACAATGGAGGCCAATGGTCACAACACTTAAGCTAGCCAAAGATCTCAAGAAAATCTCTCTAGAGGAACTTGTTAGCTCCCTCAGAAGTCACGAGATAGAGCTAGAAGAAGATGAACCTCAAAAGTAAGGTAAGCCATTAGCTTTAAAATCTAACAGAAAATATGACTCCAAAGTTTTGCAGGATGTGGAAGAAACCTCTGATGGATCCTCATCAGAGGAAGATGAACTGTCTCTTCTCTCCAGAAGAGTGAACTAACTGTGGAAGCAGAGACAAAGGAAGTTCAGAAATCCCAGAAGATCAGAAAATCAGAATGAATCCTCATCCAGATACAGAAGGTCAGAATCCTCCTCTGGACACAGAAGATCTGAAGGTTCTTTAGGATACAGAAAGCCAAACAACAAAGACATCATCTGCTATGAATGTAACGAGCGAGGGCACTACAAAAGTGACTGCCCAAAGCTTCAGAAGGAGAAGCCCAAAAAGAAGTTTATCAAGGAAAAGAAGAAAATCCTCATGGCTACATGGGATGATTCTGACACATCTAAAGCTGACTTAGAATCAGATGATGAAAGAGCAAACATAGCTCTTATGGAAAACGTATCAGAAGACAGTGAAGCTTCTAGTTCAGACTCAGAATCAGACACTGAAGAGGTATTCCCTGACTTTACTATAAACTTTACTAAGGCTGAACTTGCTGAAAGCCTAAATGAAATTCTGGAAAGCTGTCAGTAGATCAGAGTCAAATTCAGAAACCTGAAAAGGAATCTTGCCTCTGACCCTGATAAGACTGAGAGTCTCAGATTGGAGAATTCTGAGTTAAAAGAAAAAATTTCAAAATTAGAAAACCAGTTGCAAAACTCTCAGAAGGAAACAATCTCTGAACCTCCCAGCAATGCTGATGAGATCATCAAAGAGTATGATCATAGCTTTCAGAAGTTTCTAGCTAAAAACATAGACAAAAGCAAAATGGCTTCAATGATCTATGGAGTTAGCAGAAATGGCAGAAAGGGAATAGGATATCAAGGTAAGGTACCTACACCAAAAAATGCCATGGACTTAGTTATAAAACGCACACCACTCAATTCACATTTTATATATGGGCACACACATGACATAAAATACACAAGTAGTGATTATTCTGTCAAACCAAAATTCAACCATAATTTTGGTAAAATAAACAAATCAGGACCCAAGAAAATGTGGGTACCTAAGGATAAAATCATACATGTGGCAAATATCTTTAGCAGCAAGGCTAAGACACCAATCATGGTACCTGGACTCTTGCTGCTCACGACACATGACGGGAAGAATGCATATGTTCTAAAGCCTAAAACTTAAGCCTGGAGGCCACGTAGGCTTTGGAGGAAATCAGAGAGGAAAGATCATTGGCTCTAGAACAGTAGGTAATGGAAATCTTCCCTCTATAAGTAATGTTTTATTAGTTGATGGATTAATGCATAACCTGTTATCCATAAGTCAATTAAGTGATAATGGTTATGATATAATCTTCAATCAAAATTCATGCAAAGCTGTTATTCATAGAGATGGGACTATCCTATTTAATGGAAAGAGGAAAAATAACATTTATAAAATAAAACTTTCTGAACTAAAGAGTCAGAATGTAAAATGTCTACTGTCTGTTAACAACGAGCAATGGATCTGGCACATAAGATTGGGACATGTTAGTATGAGAAGAATATCTCAGATTAACAAACTCAATCTGGTCAGAGGACTTCCTAACTTGAAGTTCAATTCAGATGCTCTGTGTGAAGCATGTCAGAAAGGCAAGTTTGCAAAACCTGCTTTCAAATCCAAAAATGTTGTTTCCACCTCTAAGCCATTAAAACTTCTTCACATTGACTTATTTGGACCAGTAAAAACTGCTTCAGTTAGTGGCAAGAAGTATGGGTTAGTAATCATAGATGACTATAGCAGATGGACATGGGTAAAGTTCTTAAGACACAAGGACCAGTCACACTCTGTGTTTGTTACCTTCTGCAACCAAGTTCAAAATGAAAAGGATCTTAGAATTGTCAAAGTCAGAAGTGATCATGGTGGAGAATTTGAAAATAAAGATTTTGAATTATTCTTTAATGAAAAAGGCATTCTGCATGATTTCTCTTGTCCTAGAACTCCCCAGCAAAATGGAGTTGTAGAACGAAAGAACAGAACTTTGCAAGAAATAGCCAAAACCATGATCAACGAGACTAACGTTGCTAAGATCTTCTGGGCAGAGGCAATAAACACAGCATGTTACATTCAGAATAGAATCTCCATAAGACCTATTCTGGAAAAGACTCCATATGAATTGTGGAAGAACAGAAAGCCCAACATTTCTTATTTTCACCCATTTGGATGCACATGTTTTATTCAGAATACAAAAAATTATTTGAACAAGTTTGACTCTAAAGCACAAAAGTGTATTATGTTAGGATACTCTGAACGCTCGAGAGGGTAAAGAGTATACAATACAGAAACACAGATTGTTGAAGAGTCAATCAGTGTTAGGTTTGATGATAAGCTTGACTCTCAAAAGTCAAAGAAGAATGAATTCCTTGCAGGTATAGAAGTTGAACTCACAGGTACTGAAGACAACTCATCAGAGGCTCTCAATAGAGACACTTCCTCAACAGCTAAACGAGTCACTACAAGTAATCCAGCACCTTCTGTTGATCAACTCCAGAAAAGACTATTCAGAAGCAGCATTGATCACCCAGAAGATACAATATTGGGAAAGAAGGAAGATCCAATTAGAATAAGATCAACCTTCAGAAACTCTGAAGAATCCCTCATGGGACTGGTTTCTCTGATTGAACCAACAACAATTGATGAAGCACTTATGGACAATGACTGGATTCTGGCAATGCAAGAAGAACTAAATCAATTCACCAGAAATGACGTATGGGATCTGGTTCCCAAACCAAAAGGGTTCAACGTCATTGGTATAAAATGCATGTTCATAAAAAAACAGAATGAACAAGGTGAAGTCATCATAAACAAAGCACGACTGGTAGCACAAGGTTATAGTCAGCAAGAGGGGATAGACTATACAGAAACCATTGCTCCAGTTGCCAGGTTAGAGTTTATCAGACTTTTAATATCATTTGCTGTTAATAAAGGCATCACTCTGTATCAGATGGATGTCAAAAGTGCATTCTTAAATGGCTATATAGATGAAGAGGTATATGTGCACTAACCCCCTGGTTTTTAAAGTTATAGAAATCCAGAATATGTTTTCAAACTAAAGAAGTCACTCTATGGTCTGAAACAAGCTCCCAGAGCTTGGTATGAAAGACTAAGTAACTTCCTGTTAGAAAAGGAATTCACCAGAGGGAAAGTGGACACAACCTTGTTTTGTAAGACAGTTAAGAATGACATATTAGTTTTTCAAATTTATGTTGATGACATCATATTTGGATCCACTAAATCCGCTCTAGGAAGAGAGTTTGCTAAATGTATGCAGACAGAGTTTGAGATAAGTCTAATGGGGGAACTCAAATTCTTTCTGGGCATTCAGATAAATCAAACCCCAGAAGGAACTTACATTCATCAGAGCAAATATGTCAGAGAACTTCTGAAGAAATTTGATCTCTCAGAATGTAAGCCCTCAAGGATTCCAATGCATCCCACGTGCATTCTGGAAAAAGAAGAGATAAGTAAAAAGGTAGAACTGAAGGTCTACAGAGGTTTGATTGGTTCTCTTCTCTATCTGACGGCTTCAAGGCTTGACATTCTATTCAATGTTTTCTTTTGTGCTAGATTCCAATTAGATCCTAGAGAATCTCACTTAACTGCAGTTAAGCAAATTTTCAAGTATCTGAAAGGTACTGCTAATCTAGGTTTGTTTTATAGAAAATCAAGTGATTACAGCTTAGTAGGATATTGTGATGCTGACTTTGCTGGAGACAAAGTAGAACGTAAAAGCACTTCTGGAAGCTGTCAGTTTTTGGGAGAAAATCTAATCTCATGGTCCAGCAAAAGACAATCCACAATAGCACTTTCAACAGCAGAAGCTGAATACATAGCAGCAGCTGGATGTAGTACACAAATGCTCTGGATGAAAAGTAAACTTGAGGACTTAAATATATTTGAGAGTAACATCCCTATCCTCTGTGATAATACTTCTGTTATTTGTCTCAGTAAAAATCCTATTTTGCATTCTATGGCTAAGCATATAGAAATAAAACATCATTTTATTAGGGACTATATTCAGAAAGGGATTCTTAACTTAAAATTCATTGACACAGACCACCAATGGGCTGATGTCATTACAAAACCTCTTTCTGAAGATAGGTTTAACTTCATTCTGAAACATCTCAGCATGAAGCTTTGCCCAGAATAAATTTTTTTATTTACATATCTTAACCTTCAGAATTTTAGTTATTTTCTGTGAACTACTGATCAACCTGCCTTCAAAATTTTAGAAGTACAGATTGTATCAGAATCTATCCATGAAGATCTGAGCGTTTCATTTCAAGGATAGAAGTGTGTTGTTCACGAAAGCAAATAGTTATCATCCATTCATCAGCTGCCTTCTGAGGCTGAACACGCGTTCACTTTTCTGAAAGGTCAAAAGCGCTGGTTGGGTGCATTGAGACACACATCATGGGTAACTATTCCAATATCTTTCTGAATCCCCTAAAATCAGCTGTCATTAATGCTTATAATCATTACTAATTGTTTCTCTCTCTTACAGTTTATGCTTTAAAAAATCTATTTAAACTCAAGTTTCACTCTTTACATTCTTTCACTTTTACTCTCTCAATACCTTCTAATTGTTTTCAGTTCGTACTTTCAAAAACCCTTTCATCTTTCTCAAATTTCTTGTGTGAACATGGCTTCTTCAAGCGTCCAAAACACCAGTACTCAGGGAACTGATTCTATGGAACAGTACGAAGAACCATACAGAACTCTACTCACGCCCATTGACAACCTGGAAGTTCTTTCAGAACTGATTGTTGATTTTTGAAAGTCTTCAAGAAAATGGCTTCAATCTCTCTAAAGATGTCAATGCTCAAGGATGGAACAGATATTTTGACCATCTTCTAGGGCCAATGTTTCCAATTCTTGTCAAAGAATTATGGATTCATGCTTCCTCCTCAAACCATCAAGTTACCACGTATGTCATGAGGAAGAAGATTGTCATTACTGAAGACCTAATTTCAAGACTGATAGGTTACAATGGTGGAGGTGTCAGGTGTATAGACATGGCTGAAAGATGTTCTGATGTTGCTTCTATTGCAAGGGAAATATT
Source organism: Vicia faba (assembly GCA_948472305.1). Taxonomy (NCBI): domain Eukaryota; kingdom Viridiplantae; phylum Streptophyta; class Magnoliopsida; order Fabales; family Fabaceae; genus Vicia; species Vicia faba. The sequence goes on along the minus strand of OX451741.1, from coordinate 150,349,564 downwards.
CACTCTGGGTCTACCCTCCAGCAAGATTAGGGATCTGAAGGATCATCACAGAATCTGGGCTAAGATAATTCTGGGATGCATCAACCACAGGAAGCCAACTAGCTCTCCTGATTACATAAACACTGATCAACAGTTTCTGATCTACTTTATCTCCAAGAAGACCAAGGTAAATCTCCCTCACTTGCTATTTAATCATCTGAGGACCAGCGTAAAGGAAACAAGAGAAGATGAGCGTACCAAAAGGGACTGGATACCCATAGGAAGACTCATATCAGATATTCTGACAGAGAATAGGCTGATAGAGCATCTGACTGAAGCACGGGAAATTAGCTCACTAGAAACAACTGCTGGGAAGCCTCTGAATGCAAAGAATCTGAAAAATATGAAAATTATTGAGAACATCAAGAAGGAACCCAACGTTACTTCTTTTGCAACCATCACTTCCAGAAGAATTCCTCTGGATGATTTTCCTCTTTTCTCTGAGATTGACTCCAAGCCTGAGATAATTGTCAAATATTTGGATGCGTGTAAGGCAGATGACACTGCACGAGAAATAAATATCCAGGACTTGTATCATGCAGCTCCAAAAGTTGTTTTGAAGAAGACCAAGAAAAGAAAGGCAGCAGCAGAAGGATCATCCCAAAGGACTCCAAAGGCTGCTAAAAAGAAAGGTAATCCTTCTTCTGTTACTGTTTTAGAATCAATACCTATATCAACATCTGAACCCATAACTACCCAATCAGAACTTCCAACCCCACAAACTTTTGATGACTTTGACATAGGGTTTGATCCATCAAAAACTCTAAGTCTAAGAGAAACTCACTCCCTTCCTATCAATCCAAACTCTGAACAAACGCAACCAGAACTTGCCAATATTCTGTCAGATATTGACTCTTTTGACCAAGACATTTCAGCTCCCACACCACAAAATCCAAATCCTCAAATCCCTGATAATCCAAACTCCGAAACTACAACAGATGTTCCACAGCCAGATATTCCACTACCTCTCTCTCCACAACCAGATATTCCACTACCTCTCTCTCCACAACAAGATATTCCTCATCCACCATCACCTCAACCTGAACAATCACAACCAGAAGCTCAAACTTCTGAGAATCAACCATCTGAGACCTATGAACCAGAACCTCACAATGTTCCATCCAACCAATCTGAAGAACCTACGTCAGATTCAGATTCTATACCAATCCCAGGAATCACTTAACCACTTGCCATCCGCATGCCTCTCACCATCCTGGACATTCCATAAATTCCTTCTTCTCTGGAATCCACACCACCAAATTCCCCAACCAGTCCAATTATCTTACCCAACTCTCTCTCTCCTTCACCCAAGAGCAATCCAGATGACAATGTAAGACTTGTCATTGATCTAACTGTATTGGAACGTTTAGCTGCTATATCTCACAAAACCAAAACTGCCATTCCAAAACCAACACCAACTGAACCCACACCAGATGTTGGTACAAGTTTATTGATGTTTGAAACAGGAATGCAGAAATGGATAACCTCCTTAAAGCAAGCTATTCTAGAGATGACTAATCTTGTTGCTTCTGATTATCTTTGGACAAGTTTCAAAAATTGGCTAAGTTCTGAAACATTGAAGCTAAAAGAATAGAGCTATGAACAGGTTCAACATAATTTCAGTGATATGATAAAGGTTTTTGAAGACCAAATTCTGAGTCATCTGCTCAAGGAAGAGATTCTCCCTCTAGATGATGCTCCCTGGTCAGAACATTGTCCCTCAGATGAATTTCAACAGAATCAGAAGGTCTCACTCTGACGCTGCTCCAGATGAGATGATCTCAGCTGAGGAATTGGTTCAAAGTGATCAAGTTGCAGAATGCTCTGAGAAGCGTCCAGATACTGAAGAATATCCAACTTCTTCCTATGACAGGGAAACTCTGGAAGAATTGAAGAGAGAAAATGATGTTATCCAAGAAAGGTTGGATAAGCAGAAGGATACAAACAAAGAAATCAAGAGCATTTTGAGCAAACAAGAGGAAACTAACACCCAGATCAAAGGCTTGTTGGAATCTTTGTTCACACGCCTTCCTCCTCCCTCTTAGATTCTCTTTTGTTTTCAATCTGTTTATCTATAACACTTGTTTTACATTGCTTCTGTTCTGAACTACTTATCAGTGCTTCTTGTTTTTTTTAAATATAAATTAACTTCTTAGCTCTGATTATATTGCCTTTTTGATAACTGAAAAAAAGGGGGAGAAAGTAAGATGTTTTCAATAACGGTTTACTAAGACAAGTCTTAAACATTCTGAAATACTTAACCTTTATCTTTTGAAAAGCTTGAACAGGTACAAAACTCTGATAAAAGACGCAGTTAAACTCTGATGCTCAAGGACTCAAGGAACTTAAGGGAAGTAATCAACTCAGGCGTATTTTTTCTTCTCTATTCTAAACTTTTTATTCTTTATTTTTTAATTGAAAAATCTGGTTTTTGTCATCATCAAAAAGGGGGAGATTGTTAGAACATAGTTTGATTCTACAACCCTTGGTTAGAGTTTTGATGATAACAAATACAAAGAATAAATAAAAACAAAGAAAAAATATGCACCTTAAAAATATGTTTTATGTATGCAGAAGTTCTGATCAGATCAGCATCAGAAGATAAGCCATAAAGTATTTCACGCTGAAGCTATCAGATTATACGCTGAAGATTGGTGACCAGAACCTGCGCTTAACTACAAATAAACTCTGATTCTGAACAAAGACATATCAAACTAAGTCATCAACATTCTGAAGCGTCATCAGCAATTAAGGAGAAAAGCATCTGAAGCGTTACTGAACATTCAAGACAGAATTAATGTTAACGGCTTTCTTCAGACAAGATCTTCTCCAAAAAGGAAAGTGTGTTAATAACATTAAACTTGCTTTATGGACATTGTTATTACATTGCCTATATAAACAAGTCAGCTTGCAAAAATGAAGCACGTACATACACACAACAATTTGCTAAGAATACCAACCACGCATATTCAAGCTCAAGCAAATTCAATCATTATTCTAAGCTAAACCTGTGTAATTTATCACAGTTGTGATAAACTGTTTTTGTTAGAAAACAACAACATATTTTGTTAATCATATTGTAAAAGAATTCCTTGAGATTAACCGGATTGTGGTTATACTCAAGAAGACTTTAACAGTTGTTAAAGTGGCCTTTGTAATCTTGTTAAGATTAATGGATTAAGACCTCATTGGAGAGAGGCGAAATCACCTTGACGGGTGGAGTGGAGTAGTTTGAGATCAAACGAACCAGGATAAAAATACAGTGTCATTAAGCTGTTTTAGATCTAAGTTTTCAATTCAACCCCCCCTTCTTGTGTTTTTCACATCTTCACTTTCATCCCAAAGTAACCCTACTATCCAGGTTCCTTCTCATGAGCCCTAATATCTAGGCTTTCACCCTGAAGTAGCCCTACGACCCAGGTTCCTTCTCTAAGCCCTACTATCAAGGCTTTCATCCCGAAGTAACCCTACTAGCCAGGTTCCTTCTCATAGACCTACCATCCAGGATTTCACTTCGAAGCAACCCTACTATCCATGTTCCTTCTCTCCTATCTCCAAATAACAGTTCACGACACTATAAGACCTGGACCCGACCAGTAACGGTCGAGTTCACCTTTCCCCAGTAAGTCATTGTGCAGCCTGGACCCTGACCAGATATGCAGTTCACTTCCACCTCCTAAATCAAGAGTTAATTCCCCAGTAGAGTAATGGGCAACTGAAGCTCCTATACTCTAGTTCCCAGGATATAAATCAACATTCCCCGGCGAAATCCTCCTCAACGGCAGGTACAAGAATTCTCGCAAAGGAATCTCTTATGCAATCGATATCTTTTTTGGATGGCATCTTTAATCCCATATCCGACGATTCTCTGTCAACTTCCAAATGGCATTTGTAAGCCTATTCCCGATATCACCAATCAGTATTACTTCATGCGAGTACAAATTTCTGGGCACTCTAGTGTTCAATTATCTTCTACCTTCAGATCACGAAAGGCAGAGAAGCCAATCTACATCCTCAAGTTTAAGAAGATTGAACAGGGGCAACTGTTGTACCCTAAAATTTTCCCTCTCATTTTACTCAGCACATGCTCATTGAAATCCTTAACTTGCTCAAGGATGCCCAAGGATTGAGCAGTCCTCCTAAGACAAGGAGCCTCAAACTAGGAATTTCATTTTCATCAATGTGTCTTAGCTACAAGGGTCCCAAATGATTTCCATTGCCCTAATATGTTTTCAAGATCATCCATATCAAGTTTCATGCCTTACACAAGAAGTTTGCTCAGTCAACTGCTCAGATGCTTGAAAATCAACTATATTAGGTCAAAAGTCAACTGTGACCCACATACAGTAAAACTTCAAGATTTTTGGTCAACATCAACATTTTGAAGTGATATCCATCATTTTATCAAGGGTTTCTCATGAGTCCTCAAGGAATGCTCCTAATTCATCAAAACTCAAAAGTTGCTAAATTAGGGTTTCTCAAGAGAAGTCAACCAAACTTTGACCAAACATAACTTTCTCATACTTCATCATAAATTTCTAATCCAAGGCTCATTTTGAATAGAATCCAATTTCCTACAACTTATCTTCATCCCTCAAGTTCAAAAAATTCACTCATGGAAAGATATGAATTTCTACATTATAGGTCCTTTTGAAAAGTGAACAAAAACACCTTTTGGATCAAAGCTTCTTACATGAACATGGAAGACCCAATTGAGATAAAACCTAATAGGGTGTTTAGGGGACATCCTGATAATTCTAAAAAGTTCAAGAACACCTTCCTAGGGTCAAAATTGGAGGAGATATGCATTGTCAAAATTGGCCATTTTTGGAAAATTGCCAAAAGTCAAATGTGCTCAAAAGTGCATTTTTTGTCAAACGGGCCTAGCTTTTCATGATTGTATCTTGTTGAAGACATGGTCCACGAACCAAATCATCATCCACATATTACTTACTCTATTTATTTATTTTATTTTGATTTTTAATATTTAAAATTCAAATTAAATCAAATAAATGGCAAAAAATATAAAAGATTGATTTTATGATTTGATTTTTGTTAGAATCAAATCTAATCAAGCTGGCATATCAGGATCAAATTGTATCAAGGAAAATTGAGGCAAAAATAGCATGATTAGGATTGTTTTGGAAAGATATCATATAGCAAACAAATCACATTCAATTTCCATGATTGGAAAAGATTCAGTATGTTTTTGTTTCCCTAATTCATCACACTGCATATATAGAACATACACAAGCCAAAAGGACAAGGGTTGAAGTCGTGTAAGCTAGCCAAGAAAACTCAAAAATTGGACAAAAAGTGTGGATCTGATTTCTAACCTAGGGGACGATTCAAGGCCATTCAAAGCTTCTAATCGCTTCCTAAACATCTCCTGAAGCTAATACGATCGTTTGCAAGCCTTCCCAAGCCCAAAATCGCTCCTGGTAAACCCACGGTTTGCACATACAAGCTTGATTTTGATTTTACAATTTACGCATGATTAACCACTTTTAAGCATAGCATTGTGTTTGTATCATCATTTGGAATGTTTTGGTTCAAGTAATTTTGTGTTTTGATGATTGTTTCGCTAATTGCCATTGCTAGGGTTTAGGGGGCCGTTTTAGGGTTTCTCTGTACAGGTTAAATTGGTCCAAGAAAATGGTGCTATGGCACTCGTGAGGCCAAGACGAGTTGATTGGTGTAGCTAGAATTAATTTATCATGCATTTTGTGAATTTTTGAAGCTTGCAGGTTTATAGCTATGGAAAATGTCTGTAGGTATAAGTCTGGTACCTAAGATGACGGACAGGGAAGAAGACAATAACTTGTCACCACCCCACTGGTCCATTTGAATAATCATGCGCGTTTTTACTTTATTCAGTCTATCCATTTTTTTTACATATTATGTTTTGGCTTTATCCTATTGACAATTAAGCATGGTAGCACAGATGTCCAAGGCGCGCATTGTAAGAGTGGGAGGACTTGGGTTAGATCCCAGGTCCCAGCATATTTCTTTATTTTTCTTAACATGTGATTGCAGGTTCCATGCATTCCATGGCAAGACGTCCATCATGCGGCCCACTAATACAGCCACTGGATCATTACCAATACAGATCCAACACTCAAACCAAGGAAAGACCATGGTACATTCTCCAGGCGTACCAACACTGAATCAGGCGCGGGGAATGGGCTCAGCCATAATGGGCCCATCAAATTCAGAAACACACCCCCTAATTGCTCATCAAACAGGCCCAAGTCTTTTCTTTTTTCTATTTTAATTCCTTTTTATTATTTATTAATTATTTTATTTTTTCAAAAAACACCAAAAATCATGTCTTTATTTATTTATTTAATCAAAAAATCTTAAAAACATCAAAAATAATTTTTTTTAAATATTTTATTAATTAATTAGTTTAATTAAATTACGGAAATTCAATTCTTTTTGTATAATATAAAATAATTAGAATTAGGGTTTAATGTTGTACATAACCTAATTTTTTTTAAAAAAATAACCTAAATATTTTTTTCAATTAGGTTTTCTAATTATTTCTCGCATTTAATTCACCGCGCGCGCCTTTACTTTTTCTTTTTCTATTATTGTAACAGCTCCGAGTTTGTAATAGTAATTAGGGTTTTAAATTTCCGCATCTTTATTTACAGTCTAAATAATTATGTATCTGTGAAAGCCTTGTAATAGCTAGAACTTTAATTTCTCGCACTTTAATTTCCGCAAACTATAAGCTGTTAGATGTATTTTAATAGGATTGTATGGAAAGAAAAATTGCAATTAATACAGTAGAAAACCCTAAATGTGCAAAGATAAATAAATTGAAAAAACACACTTGCACATGCTCACTCCTAGGGTTTACTCCACTTCGGTTGCCTTCGGTAAACGGTCATGAAGTATAGGGAATGTTAGTGGTCGTCCTTTAGTCCCAAAAGATCTAAAATGATCCATTCAGATGTTGCCTCGGAAAAAGATCTTTAAAGGCTTTAGGATGATTACTAAAATTTCCTAACATTGCTTTTGTGACCATACTTGTCTCTTCGAACGTCCCTTAAAATTCCAACCACGGTGCTACCTATTCCTTAATAATAGGATAGCGTTGTCTAAAGGAAAACAAACAGAATTTAAAAATGAGAAAGTACCTAAGAGCCCATGGAAAACCATGGATAAAAAGGGTTCTAACACCTTCCCTTTCTATAACCTACCCCCCGTACTCAGAAAAATCTCGAAAAAGGTATTTTCTGTTCTTTTTCCTTTTCCTTTGTTGGATGAAATAAAATTCAGTGGCGACTCTTGCTTACCACGAAATTTGCGAATACAAAACACAAACCAGTACAATAGTCGGTTCTGCCACCGTATCACACATCCCTTTGGAACCTTACCTCAAATGGGTGCGAACTCGTGCTCAAAATCTTATGATGCCATATCCTTCCATCTTACCGGTGATCTTAAAGCCTATTGTTCAAGGGGACGAATCTTTCATTATTCTTCATCCAGACATGCCAACAAACTTTGAAGAACTGCAAAAGTCTTGGATCCAAGTCAAGGAAGAACGAGACACGTTTGAGACCCAATTCTATCCCAGTGAGAAGAAAGTGTTGGAACTGACAAAATAGCTTCACGAGGAGCAGAACCTTAATGCCTATGTCATCATAAAGACGAAGCGTCTATGGGAAACCTATAGTTGGTTCCCAAACCTTTGACTCCACTTTCTATGTGATGGACATTTTCCCCGCTTACTCCTGTTTACTGGGATGCCCTTTGATTCATGAGGCTGGTGTTGTCACCTCCATATTACATCAGATGTTGAAATACCATGTAAATGGAAAGATTATTACAATCTATAATGAAGAGGAGTATATGGTGAGCCACCTGAATTATTTTAGGTATGTCGAGATGGACGGAGAATTCATTGAAACTCCCTGTCAGAATTTTGAAGAGGTTCCCCAGACGATTACTGTCACCAAAGCTGCTACTGTTATCCCAAACATTACTAGGCCCCCATTGAAGATGGCTTCTCTGAAGGACACCAAGGTTGTGATTGAAGAAGGTGGGTGTACTATTTGTGGCTAACCCCCTAACATCCCCTATAAGTTCGACAAATTTGGTTTGGGTTTTACTTCAGGAGCTCAAAAAGATGTTCGTCGTGCTCGCACCGGAGGACAAACACTACGCATCAGCAATCATGGAGTCAATGCTATGGAGGACAATGACATTAATTGTGACCTGGACAATTGGATCTTCCCTACTATCAACGGTGGACCCAATAATTGGACGGCTAGATACTTTGTGCCTATCTCTTTTATCTAGGAGTAATTGTTCTTTTCTATTTTGGGATATGTAATTTTTGAACAAATTAAACTCTAAGCCTTGTGTCTTACCCGAGATACAATGGTCAATTTGTGAGGGTTATCATACTTCATTTTCATATGTCATTAATGAATTAGTGGACATTTTGAATTAAAATTTTATGGTCTTTGTCTTTCTTTTTACTTTATTTGTCAAAATAGCTATGCGCTCTTACACACACCACATATGAAATTGCAGATCCAGATCCACCCTGGATCCCATCAATAACAGTTCTGCTATTGCCATTTATGACTTTGAAAATCCAAGCTACCAAGCCGGGGATGAAGGTGAAGAAGATTGTGAGGTATCAGGAGAGCTTGCTATACTATTACAACAAGAGGAAAGAGCAATACAACCTCATGAAGAGCTGGTCGAGGCGGTAAACTTACGTACTAAGGAGAATAAAAAGGAAGTCAAGATGGGTGCTAATTTGGAGGATGATGTCAAAGAATGATTAATCCAGATGTTACGTGACTATGTTGATATCCTTGCTTTATCATACAAAGACATGTTGGGGCTTGATACTGATATTGTGATTCATCATCTACCGACAAAAGAAGACTGGCTTCCAGTGAAGCAAAAGGTTCGTCGTATGCGTCCTGAAATGTCAGAAAAGATTAAGGCTAAAGTCATGAAACAGTTTAGTGTTGGGTTTTTGGCTATTACTTCCTACCCAAAATAGGTTAGAAACATGGTGCCAGTACCTAAGGACGATAAGGTGCGCATGTGTGTGGATTACAGGGATTTGAATAGGGCGAGCCCCAAAGATGAATTTCCACTTCCTCATATTGATGTTCTGGTTGATAACACCGCTCATCATAAGATATTCTCCTTCACGGATGGTGTGATCGGTGGATCTGGAACTGACTGTTTAACGCTGGTTCGCGAAATATCGTGGAAGCAAGAGTCGCCACCGTCTTTTATTTTCTCCAAATGGAAAGGACAAAAGCACAGAAAAATTCCTTATAGAGATTGCTCTCGGTTCTGGAGGTAGATTTATAGAAAGGAAGGTGTTAGCACCCTTTCTATCCATGGTTATCCATGGGCTCTTAGATACTTGCTCATTTGTGTTTTCAAAATTGTTTGTTTTCTTTTCAACTGTGGGTTTTAAAAAAGTTTCTTTGAAAATTTCAGTTCGACTCTTGTATCAGTCCTCAAGAGTGTTTGAAAAGTTGCTTTTGAAAGCTTTTTGAAAGTGTCGGTGTGAAAAGAGTTTTTGATTTTGTTTTGAAATTAGAGCAAGTATCTACGAGTTCTCTACCTACCCTAAGGAATTCGTCTGTGTAAATATCCTTAAAGTAGTGCCATCCCACCATTGAGAGGTAGGTAGCACCACTGTTGGAGGTGTTCGGGTCAATTCGAGGGTTCGGGACATTGTGGTCACCAGAATAATATGAAGACACCTTAGAAGCTACCCTCATGCCATGTTCATGGACATGAGGACTTACTAAAACATCCTCTACTCGACGACCACTTTTCGAGGGACAAGGCAACAGTGAGACGTACCCTAGGGGTGGTGTGTGATTTTTGTGTCGTTTTCAGTTATGTTTATCTTGTCATGCATTGGTGATCTATGCTTTGTTTTTTATTTTTGGCATTCATTCTTTCATGCAAATTATTAGCAGTTAAAAGGTGCGGAATTAAGAGTCATACGCTATTACAAAGGCGCGAGTCTACATCGCCAAATTAATCCAAGACCCGATTTGAAATAAAATAAAATGAGGAAAGATAAATGTCCTAATTAATCTATTACAAGGCTTTGGGGTAATTACATGAAATTTATGAAAAGGAAATAAAATAAGCGCGTGAAATAGAATTATGATCGACTGCGAGGGCGTTGGACCCTTTTAAAGAAATTAAATTGAAATTATGAAATTAATTAAATTAGATAAAGGAAAAAAGACTTATTTTTTTTATATTTTTTGTATTTTATGAAATTAAGAAAATTAATGGAATTAAAAACCCTAATTCTAACTATTTTTAATTTGTTAAAAAAAGTTTAAGTTGTAACCTAATTTTAACCTAATTATTTAATGATAAATTTATTTACAAAATAATTAATAATTAAATATGGTAAAAGAAAAGAAAAAGAATAAAAGTAATTAAAACCCTAATTCTACATTTTTTAGTTTATTAAAGAAAACATTAAAATTAAACCTAGAATTAAAAACTAAATTAGTTAATAAAATTTATTTACAAAAACGTTTAAATAAAATATATTTTTATTTTTATAGTTTCTGTTTTTTTTTGGTATTTTTATGAAAATTAATTTTGATGATTTAACTAAAATAAATAAAATAAATAATAGAAAAAATAAAAAGAATGAAAATAAAATGCAAACCAATGGGGGGTGTTGACCCCAATTTTGGAGGTAAATTGCCAGCAATTTGGCCCATTTGAGGAAGGCCCTCTTGACTTTTCTGGGATGTGTGTGGCACGTTTGACTGATGCCCATGGTGGAGATCCTGTGTTGGCCCTTGGATTCATCTTCTGAGACGCGTGGCAAGCTCCAGCGCTGGATGCATGGTAGAATTCTGGGCGTGTACTGCATGGAATCAGGTTAAAACAAATTATATTGAGAAAGGGAGGGGACTTGGGAATCGAACCCAGGTCCCAAGGCTTGCCAACAATGCTTTCCACCAACTGAGCTGTTTAGCCACTTTGTAATAATAATGGATAACAATTAATATGATAAAAAATAAGGGTTAGTGATGTCCAACGAAAAAACGCGCTGGAAATTTGAATGGCCCTATCACGTTGAGACAACTCATATTCTTCTCCACTTCTTCGTTTTGGCCTGGAAAAAAAAAGGAAAGGATAGCGGGGGTTTTAAACCCCCACTAAATGAAGAACATGAAAATAGCGATTAGGCCACCGTTGCTCATAAATTGAGCGCGACATATGGAATCAATTCGTATGAAGGTCACGAGTCTAATGGTCCAGGTCTTGTGGTTCAATTTTCCCATATGAGTGAAGCCCTAATTTTTGACCTCTGAAAACCTAGAAGGCGTTAATGGCAGATTCTCGCACAAGTCTTAAAAACTCAATTGAATAGCACTGTTAGCTTCAGAATGATTAGATTAATACAAATCAAGCATTAGAAATTAAAAACAACGCATGAATCATGAGACACGAATATGCAAAAAGTTTGAGAAAGTTTGATTTCCATATACCAATTCCTGAGGTTAGAAGCGTGGAAAAGGATTCAGAAAGTTTCCTTGATGCCTTGGCACGCTATTGGAATGCTTATTTCGCTTTGAAACCAACTCTAAGTGCGTTTTCAGTTTTGAACTTTTTCACAAAAAATGCCAAGTTTGTATTCAGGTTTGGGCGCAGCTTCAAGATTGTTAGCATTAGGTTTAGCATTCTGTATATGTATGGGACGAATTAGGGTAGAAATTTGAGTCCATAAATCTTTGCATTGATGAATCAAATATTTGATTTCCATGGAATCTTTTTCAATCTTTTCCTCATGAAGAACATGCCAATTTGCACCAAATCTTTCCTTTTTTGATGTGCACGAGATCTTGAGTGAATAATGAGGGCATATGCTGCATAAAAGGATTCAAACACATTTGTTTAGTATTTTTGTCATATTTTATTTAATTAAATGAATTAATGGTGATAAAAATTCAAATAAATAATAAAAAATGATGAAATAAATCCCCTTTGGGTCAAATGGTCGTGCATAGCCTTTGGATAATGATTCTTGGAAGAAAATGTGGCCCATTAGCAATTTTGAGGCATTTGAAGCAAAGTTGACTTTTCAAAATTCCCAAAAATTTCCCAACTTCCACAAGGCATATCTTGCTCAATTTTTAAGCTTTGATCATGTTCTTGGACATTTTGGAAAGGTCTTGAAGTCCTCTGACCAATGCCTTTGGTCCCATGTCATTTTGATTTACCAATATCAAGTTATGGTCTTTGACTTAAAGTCCCTTTTTGTTGACTTTTGAAAATGACCTATAATGTTGAAATTGATAACTTTTTGTGAGAGCATTTCTTGGACTTGAAGTATGAAGAGGAGTTGTAGGAAATGTCTTTCTCTTCAAAATGAGCTTTGGATGGAATTTTTCTGATAAACCAACTGTCCAAATATGGAAACGTTTGCATCTTGAGACTTTTTGAGCCATGCCTTGAAAATCATGATCAAGAATTGATCAAATGATGTTTGTGGCTTCAAAATAAGATATTGACCAAAAATTTTGAACTTTTTACTGTCAAATGACCATTTTGCCCCTGCAGTTGACTGTTGGGCAATTAGGGTTTTTGACTGTGCAATTTTGTGCTGTAAGTCTTGAAACTTGACATGAGGATGCTTGACAATGTTTATAGGCATGTGGGACTTGTTTGGACCCTTGGAAACCTCAACTTCTTTGTCAGAATCAAAACCCTAGTTTTTGACTGTTAGGAGGCCCTTGTACTGTGCAACCCTTGGGAGATTTTGAAGCATGCTCTTGGCAAATCTTGAAGAATATGGGAGGGCAAATTTTGGGGTACAACAGTTGCCCCTGTTCAATCTTCTTAGACCTGAGGATGCAGATTGGCTAACGTGCCTTTCGTAATCCGAGGGTGGAAGATGATTGAACACTAGAGTGCCCCGAAATTTGCGCTCACATAGTAGTGTGATGGTGGGAATGGGCTTACAGATGCCATTTGGAGATTGATGGATAGGAAGATGGGCTTACAGATGCCATGTGGGTGTCGATCGCGTAAGAGATTCCTTAGCGAGAACTTGCGTACCTGAAAAAGAAAATGATTACCTGGCATGTTACAGGAGCTGGTCTTCAAACTCTTTGTATAGATGTGCCCTGACTGGTTACAGGAATTGAATCTGGAGCTTCAAACGGTGATGAATGAACCAGGGATGGTTACTACCTCAACGGGACAGTGAGAGAACCTTGGACGATTACTACCTCAACAGGAATGCTGAGAGAATCTTGGGTGATTACTACCACAACAGGAACGCTGAGAGAATCTTGGAGCGATTACTACCTCAACAGGAACGCTGAGAGAATCTTGGATGTCTTCTACTGGGATAAGAATCAGGGAGATCTTAGGGTCGATCTAACTGAACCAGAGAAGGCCTTTGACTAGATAAGAATCAGGAAAATCTTAGGGTCGATTTAACTGAACCGGGCAAGGTCTTGAAATCTTCAACTGGATAAGAATCAGGGAGATCTTAGGGTCGATCTGACTGAACCAGAGAATGCCTTTGACTGGATAAGAATCAGGAAAATCTTAGGGTTAATTTAACTGAACCGGACAAGGTCTTGGAATCTTCAACTGGATAAGAATCAGGGAGATCTTAGGGTCGATCTGACTGAACCAGAGAAGGCCTTTGACTGGATAAGAATCAGGAAAATCTTAGGGTCGATTTAACTGAACCGGACAAGGTCTTGAAATCTTCAATTGGATAAGAATCAGGGAGATCTTAGGGTCGATCTGACTGAACCAGAGAAGGCCTTTGACTGGATAAGAATCAGGAAAATCTTAGGGTCGATTTAACTGAACCGGACAAGGTCTTGAAATCTTCAACTGGATAAGAATCAGGGAGATCTTAGGGTCGATCTGACTGAACCAGAGAAGGCCTTTGACTGGATAAGAATTAGGAAAATCTTAGGGTTGATTTAACTGAACCAGACTAAAGTCTTGAAATATAGCTGAGAACTTAACTGGATCTTTCCTGAAAGGTAAAGGTCAGTCATATGCAATGCATGATATAGATCGAGCAATGATGTTCTCAACATAAATGAGATTTATAAGATATGATGCGTATATGCATGCTATAATGTATGGAAGTGCGATGTTTATGAATGTATGTTTTCGTCCAGGAAAGTAAATCCTTGACGGGTGCCGGGAAGTTAACTTCTGGGCTGATGTAGAGCTCCTGTTTCCACTGGGGAGTGATGGTTGCAAGAATACCGGTAGGAGAAGATAACTCCGTTGGGGGATAAACTTGGCGAATAGAACACTCTGCGGGGAAAAAATTAATCTAGCGATCTTGCTGGGGAGCAATACTCTGTGGGGAGAGAGGTACTTTGCTGGAATGTTTGATGGTAACTTCGCTGGGGATACCATTGTTATGTTGGAAGTGTTAATAGACTTCGCTGGGGAGTAAGAAGACTTTGCCGAGGACGATCTTTCCGTGGCTTTTGGCTGAGGATAACCCAGTTATATCCTGGTAGGGAAATAACCTTTGAATAAAGCCGGGGAACGCGTTCGTGCTCTACGGGGATAAGCTTCCAGAATCTACTGGGGATAAGCTTACTGCTTGGGGAGATGGATCCCAACTTTCCTGGGGAAACTGGATTGGACTCTCCTGGGGAAAATTTGAACTATATTGGGGAAGTGACTCCATTGAATGTTTGATATACCGCCGGGGAACAATCTTTAGACCAAGACTGTCGGGGATGCTTGTTAAGAATGCATGTATATTGCTGGGGAATGTCGAGATCTGCTGGAGGATACCCAACTTCCTTAAGGCTGATAATAGCTTTGCTTGGTGAGAGTGTATTGACTTGCTGACTCACTCTCTGGGGAATTGAGATGTACTGGTTATGTTCTTCAGCTGAACCTACCTTGATACCTTGGAGGACAGAACAATTAGATTGCTTAGAAAACTCTTTATTGCCCCTGTTTCTAATGTTACCTGTAATTAATCCTTTGTTTCGTATGCAAATATTCATGAGTTAGCAAATTATTGTCAATGCATATATCACAAATTGAACCTTGGACGTTCTTCGCAAAACAAAACAGAAAAAAGAAAAATCAAAAGGCAATTTGTCTGAAAAGTGTATTTATATTGATTTTTGAATTTGCCTGTAAATAGGCGTTTTATGTACAAGAGGATGACGTCCTAGTAAGAGGACGCCGCCGAACAAAAGAGTTTAATACAAATTTGTACAAAGGAATATAAAACAGCTGTGTGAATAGCATAATCCAACTAGGTTCCAACTCTGCTATCGCCTTTATATCTTCGAGCGTCTCATCACTTGATGACCTAGCTGAAGATGAAGCTGATTGATCGATGCCGTCTAAACTTGATGTTGATACCGGATTCTGGATGCAAAATGATCCAATGAGACATAGTATTACGCTTTATCCCTAAATTTTGCCTGGACCGCCCTTTCGGGTTTTCAGTCCACCAGGATACCCATTTTTGCCCAAGCCGCCTTTTCAGGTTTTCGACTTGCCGGGTGTACAGATTTTTTCGTTTCATCCCTTCATTTTGCCCGAACCCTTTTGGTTCGCCGGGAAGCCCTAATTTTTGCCTAGGTATGTCAACCTAGCGGGTATTTTTCATGCGTAGTATCTTTTTACTATGTCTGCATTAGCGGGGTGAGGAAGGTCGTCACCATCCATGTTGGTTAGAATCATGGCTCCTCCTGAGAACACATGTTTAACCACAAATGGCCCTTCGTACGTAGGGGTCCATTTTCCCCTTGGATCACTCTGAGGTAGGATGATACGTTTGATTACCAGATCCCCAACTTGATATTCTTGTGGTCTGACCTTTTTGTTAAATGCCCTGATCATCCGTTTTTGGTACGTATGACCATGACAAATAGCAGCAAGTCTCTTTTCGTCGATAAGGTTTAGTTGATCAAGTCGTGTCTGGATCCAATCATCTTCGCTCAGATCTGCATCCTTCATTATCCGGAGAGAGGGTATTTGTACTTCGATCGGTAAGACTGCCTCCATACCGTAGACCAAGGAGAAAGGAGTTGCCCCGGTTGACGGCCTGGCTGAGGTACGGTACCCATGTAGAGCGAACGGTAACATCTCGTGCCAATCTTTATAAGTCACTGTCATCTTCTGCACGATTTTCTTAATGTTCTTATTCGCTGCTTCTACAGCCCCGTTCATCTTCGGTCGGTAAGGAGAAGAGTTGTGGTGCTGTATCTTAAACTGCTCGCAGAGCTCAGTGATCATCTTGTTATTGAGATTGGTACCGTTGTCTGTAATGATCCTTTCTGGGACGCCGTATCGACAGATTAGGTTGTGCCGAATGAACCGTGCCACAACAGTCTTGGTTACTGTAGCGTAGGACGCTGCTTCAACCCACTTCGTGAAGTAATCAATCGCTACCAGGATGAAGCGATGCCCGTTGGATGCCGTAGGTTTAATCTCACCGATCATATCTATGCCCCACATTGCAAAAGGCCAAGGTGCAGTCAGAACATTCAGAGGAACTAGAGGAACATGCACCTTGTCTGCGTAAATCTGGCATTTGTGACATATCCGAGAATGTTGGTAGCAGTCAGCTTCCATTGTGGACCAGAAATACCCTGCCCGAAGGATCTTCTTTGCCATAGTGTGTCCACTGGAATGTGTTCTGAAGGTACCTTCATGTAGCTCTGCCATGATCCTTTCTGCTTCAGTTTTATCCACACAACGCAATAAGGTTGAATCATGGTTTCGCTTGTACAGGACGCCGTTGCTAAGGAAGAACTTCGCTGCGAACCTTCTTAGAAACTTTTTATCGTTGACAGATGCACCTTCAGGGTATTCCTGAGCTTCCAAGTATCTCTTCACCTCATAGTACCAAGGCTTCTCCGTCACCAATTCAGTCTCAAGATCACAACAGTATGCCGGTTCGTCCAGTTTCCAGATAATGATCCGGGGAGCCTCATTGTCCCATTTGACCTTGAACATAGAAGACATCGTAGCTAACGCGTCCGCCAACTGATTCTCCTCTCTCGGAAAGTGTTCAAAAGTTATCTCTATGAAGTAGGGGATCAATGTCAATACGCATTCTCTGTAAGGAATAAGATTCGGATGTTTCGTATCCCACTCCCCTTTGATCTGATTGATCACGAGAGCGGAATCTCCGAAGACACTTAGAAACTTGATCCTTAAGTCAATCTCAGCTTGGAGACCCATGATGCATGCCTCATACTCCGCCATGTTGTTGGTGCAGTTGAAACATAGTCGGGCAGTAAGTGTAGTATGAGTGCCTTGAGGGGATATGATCACAGCGCCGATACCGTTACCCAAAGCATTGGAGGCTCCATCGAAGTGCATAGACCATCGGGATCCTTCCTCAGGTCCTTCATCCGGTCCAGGTACTTCACAATCAGTCACAATCATGATACTCTCGTCTGGAAACTCGAAGTTCATTGACTGATAGTCGTCTACTGCCTGATGTGCCAAGTGATCTGCCAATACACTTCCTTTGATGGCTTTCTGGGTTGTGTACTGGATGTCGTATTCCGTCAAGATCATCTGCCATCTTGCTATTCTCCCAGACAGAGCAGGCTTTTCAAATATGTACTTTATAGGATCCATCTTTGAGATCAACAAGGTAGTGTGAGCCAGCATATACTGTCTCAGCCGGCGAGCAGCCCATACCAAAGCGCAGCAAGTTTTCTCAAGCAGTGAGTATCGGGTCTCACAGTCGGTAAACTTTTTGCTAAGGTAATAAATGGCATGCTCTTTTCGGCCAGACTCGTCATGCTGCCCCAGCACACACCCCATTGAGTTGTCAAGTACTGTTAGGTATAGTATCAGAGGTCTCCCTTCAACCGGTGGCATAAGGATGGGTGGTTCTTGGAGATACTCTTTGATTCTGTCAAAAGCAGCCTGACACTCATCATTCCAACGTACTACCTGATCTTTCTTCAGCAGCTTGAAGATTGGTTCACAAGTAGCAGTTAGGTGGGAGATGAATCGGGCAATGTAATTCAGGCGTCCTAAAAAGCCTCTGACCTCTTTCTCTGTCTTAGGAACTGGCATCTCTTGAATGGCTTTAACCTTGGCAGGGTCCACTTGAATACCTTTATCACTTACGACGAAGCCTAGCAACTTTCCAGATCTAACCCCGAAGGTGCACTTGTTCGGGTTCAACCTCAGCTTGTATAATTTCAAACGGTCAAACAATTTCTGCAGATGATTGAGGTGCTCTTCCTTAGTTTGGGACCTTGCAATCATGTCGTCGACATACACTTCTATCTCATGATGGATCATGTCATGAAATAAAGCAACCATGGCACGTTGGTAGGTTGCCCCAGCATTTTTCAACCTGAATGGCATGACCTTGTAGCAGAAGGTGCCCCACTGAGTAACAAAGGTAGTTTTTTCCATGTCTTCAGGAGCCATCTTGATCTGATTATAGCCTGAAAAACCGTCCATGAAAGAGAACACCTTATGCTGAGCGGTATTGTCAACAAGGACATCAATGTGAGGTAGAGGGAAGTCATCCTTGGGGCTGGCCCTGTTCAGGTCCCTGTAATCGACACACATTCTGACCTTACCGTCTTTCTTTGATACTGGCACCACATTAGCAACCCATTGAGGGTAAGAAGTCACTGCAAGGAAACCGGCATCAAACTGTTTCATAACCTCGGCTTTGATTTTCTCAGACATCTCTGGACGCATACGGTGGACCTTTTGCTTGACCGGAGGACAGTCTTCCTTGGTAGGCAAATGATGGACCACAATGTCAGTATCCAACCCGGGCATGTCTTCGTAGGACCAGGCAAAGATTTCCATGTAATCATGTAACATCTGAGTCAACCGTTGCTTCACGCTGAGCTCTAGGTTGGCACCAATCTTTACCTCCTTTATGTCCGTCTCAGTACCCAGATTTATCATTTCCACCGGCTCTTCATGTGGTTGAATTGCCCTCTCTTCCTGGAGTAACAGTCTTGAAAGCTCGCCAGGCACTTCGCAATCATCTTCACCTTCGTCTTCGGCTAAGTTGATCGAATTTTCGAAGTCATAACTGGCAGTAGCAGAGTCGTTACCAGTGAGATCCAGAGTGGATTGAAACCTGTATGAGTGAGTGTGTGTAAATACAGCTGTTTTGCAATATATAAAGAAAGGAAAGAAAGAAAAGGAGCATAAGATTTGAAATGCGAGAAAACGTCCAAGGTCTTTATTCATGATATATGAAATGACAATTAATATGCCCTCACAAATGAAGCCACGGTGCCCCGGGTAAGACACCGGGCCATAGAGTTTTAATTCATTGTTTATTACAAATAACAAAAACAAAAGAATTCATTACTCCGTAACAAAAGTAACAGGCAGGTTGTCTTTTGCAATCCAATTGCTAGGTCCACTATCGGCCGTCGGATAAATCCAGTTGTCGAACTCAGCTTCATCCACTTCATCATCCTCCCTGATAGCATTCACTCCATGGTTAGGCATGGGAGCAGTCACCACATTGGGCTTCTCAGGTGCCTCAAACTGTACCTCCTTGGAATCAATAAGGTCTTGCACCTTGTTCCTTAAGGCCCAACAGTCATCAGTGGAATGCCCCGGGCTATCGGAATGATAAGCACAGCGGGCATTTGGATTGTACTTCGGAGAGGCAGTATTCACAACCTTCGGGGCCTCTCTAACAGTCACCAAATTGGTGGATAGCAACTGCGGCAAGATTTGTGATAGGGTCATACTCAGACGGGTAAACTCTCTTCTGGGTCTTTCATCCCTTTGTGGATTGGTTTGCCGAGGAGCGGCAGCAGGCTTAGCAATCATCACCGCGTTGACAGATTGGTGGCGCTCAAGTTTATCATGTCTTTTAGGCCCATACACAGCACTGGCCTCCTTTTTAAAAGGTTTCTTCTCAGAGCTTGCAGATGCACCCTTCTGAATTTTGCCGGACTTCATTCCAGCCTCTATTCTCTCCCCAGTCAGAATAAGATCAGTAAACCCTGCAGACGAATTACCGATAAGATGATTGAAAAATGGCCCAGATAGGGTCCCCAAGAACATATCCACCAGCTCATGGTCAGTTAACGAAGGCTGCACCCTGCCAGCCAGATCCCTCCACTTTTGTGCATACTCTTTAAAACCTTCGCTTGATCCTAGCGACATACCCTGGAGTTGGGTACGTGTAGGAGCAAGGTTGGCATTATATTGATACTGCTTATAAAAAGCAGTAGCCAACTCCTCCCAGTTACGAACCTTGGTCCCATCCAGCTGATAGAACCATTCGAGATGAGTCCCTGAAAGACTCTCCTGGAAGAAGTGGATCCACAAGTTCTTGTCCACTGTGTACGGTTGAATCTTCCGCACATAAGATCTGAGGTGTAGCTTGGGACAAGACGCCCCGTCATACTTGGTGAAAGATGGTGCCTTAAACTTGTGAGGAATAATCACACCAGTAGATAAGCCCAAGTCTCCGAAATCCAGCCCGGGCACTCGTTGGATCTCCATTGCATTCAGTCTGTCTTCCAACTGCTTGTATCGGTCTTCAGCAGGAGGATACTGTTCCTCATTAAAGTCAGTCTCGTTGTCAGAGACTACCGGACTAGGACCTTTTCCCTCTTGGGGACTGCTCTTGCCTATAGAAGAACCAACTTCTTCATTCTGCAGAGTGTTGCCAAACCTTCGGCCCGAGTTGAAAAGAACAGTTCTCTTCTTCTTCTTCTTCTCCTTCTTTAGGAGTAAAGCCTTCAGCTCTTCTTGGCCTTGAGCCAAACCCATGATCAGCTCCTGAAATTGCGCGTTCTGCCCCTGAAGGGCCTTGATAGACATCTCGGTTGATGATGAGTCAGGGTTCATGATGCTGAAATAAACAGCGAAGAACAGTAAGCAACCTGAAAAGAAGAAAACCTGTTATGCACATGATGAATGATATGCGTATGATTTATGTTTTCAAAGACAATCGGGAATCAACTTTGTAAACAAAAAGGAACACACTTCATTAGATTCAACTTTGAAACTTAAATTGTTCAACAGGTTGCCCTTAGGCGTTACATAACATGGAAATACTGAAAAGGGAAATAAAACTGTAAAAGAGCATCCAGAGCTCCTCATTGATCCCAGGGTCTCCTCTTCTCACTACGGATGTAGTCATTCAGAGCTCGCTCATTCTCCAACTGCTTTGTCAGCTTCTGGATCTTTAATTCCTGCTCGTTGAACTTTTCCCGATAAGAATCCCGTTCTTCTCGCAGTTGCGACCAAGACCTCTTTAATGTCTCATAATCAGTAGGTATCTGAGGAGGGAGGACAGTTGGAGGAGCCCCATCTTTCTCAGGATACTCAAGAATGACGGGTCTGACAGCCTCGTATGGCATACCTAACTTCTGAGCACGGATGCGAACCCATTTGTAGTAGGCTTCCATAGGTAGAGAAGTCTTTGGTCCCAACTCTTGTGGGTCAACTTTATGAACTCTGTCCCAAACCTTGATGAACCTCCGACGCAGCTCGTCACTATCCACCTGAAACTCAAAACTGATGTGAGGCACCAACATCTCATGAGGCCCTGCTCTTCTGGCTCTTCCAAATTGACGGAGTGCTAGACATGGATTATAAGAGATTCCTCCTTGAGTACCAATCATAGGAACATTAGGGTATTCTCCGCAACGATCAATGACAGCTATCTCATCCAAACCTCTGAAAGTCCAAATGATGTCCTTATCGGTGAGAGACATTAACCTATGAGCCCAAACTCTTCCTTCTTGGTTCTTCAGTACGAACTTAGGGAGGTGCGAAATAAACCACCTCACCAACAAAGGGATGCAACACCATAGAGTTCCTCGTCTCCGGGCAGTACGAGCATGAAGTTGTTGCAGGATGTCACCCAAGAGAGTGGGCACAGGATTCTGAGACATGAAGATCCTTATGGCAGTGACATTGATGAAGTTGTCAGGATTAGGAAACAAGACTAGCCCATAGATTAAGAGAGCTAGGATGTCTTCATATGCCCTAAAGTCCAAGTCATTCCAGAAACTATTAGCTTTACCAATCAGAAACTTGGCCAAGAAACCCTTAACTCCGCTTCTAGTCACCCAGTTGTCCATTACTTCTTGATGGGTCAAAGGAAGAGCTGCAGCAACCTCCTCAAGCCTGAGGATCTTTTCCCAACCAGTGTAAGGAATCTGATCCAAGATAGGGATGCCAAGCAAATCAGAGAACTCTTCCAGGGTAGGGACCAGCTGGAAGTCTTGAAAGGTGAAGCACTGGTACAGAGGGTCATAGAACTGGGTCAGGACACTCATCAACTGTTGGTCCCGCTTTGCAGTGACTAAACTGAGAAGAGAACCATGCCTCTGAATGAAGGAAGTGGTATTTGGAATCCTGCTAACCAACTCTTCAAGCAACTCAGGTGGGTGCACAAAGTTGAACCGGATAGTATTCCTTCGCATAGGCATCATGATATCCTACAAAACAGAGCAAAGGTGAAACCCTCTTGTCTTTGAAATGGTCAGTCCCTATGCAGAATGCATGCAATGCTCATGATGTTATGATGTTATGGTAAAACACACCATAAATATTTACAAAGGCAAACATGGTAAGGCACACAAGTCACACAAGACAAGCCCTTAAATTTTAGGCCAGCATGAGGTCTAGGTATTACCCTCTTTCAGTTTGTTGGTTCATACCTGTCCTATCAAAAGTAACCGGGTTCTTAGAGGATCCCAATATCATTGACTACCCTCAATCGGTCATAACTCCAACATCGCAATCTTTTCTTGCGGCCAGAACCATCACGAGAGTTTAGCCTCAATGGGCGTAGCATACTGCTACCGTTCTAATGGCCAAGTTGTGTCATTTAAGGTTCTAAGGTCTGTTGGTGCTTAATGACTCCTCAGAAGACCCATATTCTCCTCGTTGCAACACAAGGGATATCGGTACAGGCCAAGGTGCCACACCAACGTAGCCACAGCTTCACCCATGTCGGTCTACGCCGAACAGGTCCATCACAGCTTATGCTACCTAAACAGGGTATCCCCAGATCCGGGTTAGGATCTATGTAACTCCCATGCAACCCACAATTTTAAAGCAAACAAGTCAATAAAATTGAAAACACAAGTCTGAGCTATCCTAAGGTACACCTCACTTTAAGTATAGTCCCCAGCAGAGTCGCCAGTTCTGTGATCGGTGGATTTGGAACTGACTGTTTAACGCTGGTTCGCGAAATGTCGCGGAAGCAAGAGTCGCCACCATCTTTTATTTTCTCCAAATGGAAAGGACAAAAGCACAGAAAAATTCCTTATAGAGATTGCTCTCGGTTCGGGAGGTAGATTTATAGAAAGGGAAGGTGTTAGCACCCTTTCTATCCATGGTTATCCATGGGCTCTTAGATACTTGCTCATTTGTGTTTTCAAAATTGTTTGTTTTCTTTTCAACTGTGGGTTTTAAAAAAGTGTCTTTGAAAATTTCAGTTCGACTCTTGTATCAGTCCTCAAGAGTGTTTGAAAAGTTGCTTTTGAAAGCTTTTTGAAAGTGTCGGTGTGAAAAGAGTTTTTGATTTTGTTTTTAAATTAGAGCAAGTATCTACGAGTTCTCTACCTACCCTAAGGAATTCGTCTGTGTAAATGTCCTTAAAGTAGTGCCATCCCACCATTGAGAGGTAGGTAACACCACTGTTGGAGGTGTTCGGGTCAATTCGAGGGTTCGGGACATTGTGGTCACCAGAGTAATAGGAAGACACCTTAGAAGCTACCCTCATGCCATGTTCATGGACATGAGGACTTACTAAAACATCCTCTACTCGACGACCACTTTTCGAGGGGCAAGGCAACAGTGAGACGTACCCTAGGGGTGGTGTGTGATTTGTGTGTCGTTTTCAGTTATGTTTATCTTGTCATGCATTGGTGATCTACGCTTTGTTTTTTATTTTTGGCATTCATTCTTTCATGCAAATTATTAGCAGTTAAAAGATGCGGAATTAAGAGTCCTACGCTATTACAAAGGCGCGGGTCTACATCGCCAAATTAATCCAAGATCCGATTTGAAATAAAATAAAATGCGAAAAGATAAATGTCCTAATTAATCTATTACAAGGCTTTGGGGTAATTACATGAAATTTATGAAAAGGAAATAAAATAAGCGCGCGAAATAGAATTATGATCGACTGCGAGGGCGTTGGACCCTTTTAAAGAAATTAAATTGAAATTATGAAATTAATTAAATTAGATAAAGGAAAAAAGACTTATTTTTTTTGATATTTTTTGTATTTTATGAAATTAAGAAAATTAATGGAATTAAAAACCCTAATTCTAACTATTTTTAATTTGTTAAAAAAAGTTTAAGTTGTAACCTAATTTTAACCTAATTATTTAATGATAAATTTATTTACAAAATAATTAATAATTAAATATGGTAAAAGAAAAGAAAAATAATAAAAGTAATTAAAACCCTAATTCTACATTTTTTAGTTTATTAAAGAAAACATTAAAATTAAACCTAGAATTAAAAACTAAATTAGTTAATAAAATTTATTTACAAACACGTTTAAATAAAATATATTTTTATTTTTATAGTTTCTGTTTTTTTTTTGGTATTTTTATGAAAATTAATTTTGATGATTTAACTAAAATAAATAAAACAAATAATACAAAAAATAAAAAGAATGAAAATAAAATGCAAACCAATGGGGGGTGTTGACCCCAATTTTGGAGGTAAATTGCCAGCAATTTGGCCCATTTGAGGAAGGCCCTCTTGACTTTTCTGGGATGTGTGTGGCACGTTTGACTGATGCCCATGGTGGAGATCCTGTGTTGGCCCTTGGATTCATCTTCTGAGACGCGTGGCAAGCTCCAGCGCTGGATGCATGGTAGAATTCTGGGCGTGTACTGCATGGAATCAGGTTAAAACAAAATATATTGAGAAAGGGAGGGGACCTGGGAATCGAACCCAGGTCCCAAGG
Source organism: Vicia faba (assembly GCA_948472305.1). Classification (NCBI taxonomy): domain Eukaryota; kingdom Viridiplantae; phylum Streptophyta; class Magnoliopsida; order Fabales; family Fabaceae; genus Vicia; species Vicia faba. Next base: position 150,324,567 of record OX451741.1, on the reverse strand, counting down.
CTTGCCAACAATGCTTTCCACCAACTGAGCTGTTTAGCCACTTTGTAATAATAATGGATAACAATTAATATGATAAAAAATAAGGGTTAGTGATGTCCAACGAAAAAACGCGCTGGAAATTTGAATGGCCCTATCACGTTGAGACAACTCATCTTCTTCTCTACTTTTTCGTTTTGGCCTGAAAAAAAAAGGAAAGGATAGCGGGGGTTTTAAACCCCCACTAAATGAAGAACATGAAAATAACGATTAGGCCACCGTTGCTCATAAATTGAGCGCGACATATGGAATCAATTCGTATGAAGGTCACGAGTCTAATGGTCCAGGTCTTGTGGTTCAATTTTCCCATATGAGTGAAGCCCTAATTTTTGACCTCTGAAAACCTAGAAGGTGTTAATGGAAGATTCTCGCACAAGTCTTAAAAACTCAATTGAATAGCACTGTTAGCTTCAGAATGATTAGATTAATACAAATCAAGCATTAGAAATTAAAAACAACGCATGAATCATGAGACACGAATATGCAAAAAGTTTGAGAAAGTTTGATTTCCATATACCAATTCCTGAGGTTAGAAGCGTGGAAAAGGATTCAGAAAGTTTCCTTGATGCCTTGGCACGCTATTGGAATGCTTATTTCGCTTTGAAACCAACTCTAAGTGCGTTTTCAGTTTTGAACTTTTTCACAAAAAATGCCAAGTTTGTATTCAGGTTTGGGCGCAGCTTCATGATTTTTAGCATTAGGTTTAGCATTCTGTATATGTATGGGACGAATTAGGGTAGAAATTTGAGTCCATAAATCTTTGCATTGATGAATCAAATATTTGATTTCCATGGAATCTTTTTCAATCTTTTCCTCATGAAGAACATGCCAATTTGCACCAAATCTTTCCTTTTTTGATGTGCACGAGATCTTGAGTGAATAATGAGGGCATATGCTGCATAAAAGGATTCAAACACATTTGTTTAGTATTTTTGTCATATTTTATTTAATTAAATGAATTAATGGTGATAAAAATTCAAATAAATAATAAAAAATGATGAAATAAATCCCCTTTGGGTCAAATTGTCGTGCATATCCTTTGGATAATGATTCTTGGAAGAAAATGTGGCCCATTAGCAATTTTGAGGCATTTGAAGCAAAGTTGACTTTTCAAAATTCCCAAAAATTTCCCAACTTCCACAAGGCATATCTTGCTCACTTTTTAAGCTTTGATCATGTTCTTGGACATTTTGGAAAGGTCTTGAAGTCCTCTAACCAATACCTTTGGTCCCATGTCATTTTGATTTACCAATATCAAGTTATGGTCTTTGACTTAAAGTCCCTTTTTGTTGACTTTTGAAAATAACCTATAATGTTGAAATTGATAACTTTTTGTGAGAGCATTTCTTGGACTTTAAGTATGAAGAGGAGTTGTAGGAAATGTCTTTCTCTTCAAAATGAGCTTTGGATGGAATTTTTCTGATAAACCATGTGGAAGTTATGCCTTGGTCAAGTTACAGTTGACTTTTTCAACTGTCCAAATATGGAAACTTTTGCATCTTGAGACTTTTTGAGCCATGCCTTGAAAATAATGATCAAGAATTGATCAAATGATGTTTGTGGTTTCAAAATAAGATGTTGACCAAAAATTTGAACTTTTGACTGTCAAATGACCATTTTGCCCCTACAGTTGACTGTTGGGCAATTAGGGTTTTTGACTGTGCAATTTTGTGCTGTAAGTCTTGAAACTTGACATGAGGATGCTTGACAATGTTTATAGGCATGTGGGACTTGTTTGGACCCTTGGAAACCTCAAATTCTTTGTCAGAATCAAAACCCTAGTTTTTAACTGTTAGGAGGCCCTTGAACTGTGCAACCCTTGGGAGATTTTGAAGCATGCTCTTGGCAAATCTTGAAGAATATGGGAGGGCAAATTTTGGGGTACAACAGATGGCTTCTGCGATTATAATCAGATCAAAATGGCAACTGAAGACATGGAGAAGACTACCTTCTTTACACAGTGGGCACCTTCTGTTACAAAGTTATGCAATTTGGGTTGAAAAATGTTGGGGCAACCTATCAGCGTGCTATGGTAGCATTGTTCCATGATATTATCCATCACGAGATATAGGTCTATATTGACGACATGATAGCCATGTCCCATACTGAAGAAGAACACCTTGATCACTTGCAAAAACTGTTTGAAAGGCTGAAGAAGTACAAGTTCAGATTAAACCCAAACAAGTGTAATTTTGGAGTAAGATCTGGTAAGCTCCTAGGTTTCATCGTCAGTGGCAAAGGTATTGAGGTAGACCCTGAAAAGGTTAGAGCTATTCAAGAAATGCCAACTCCATGCACTAAGAGGGAAGTCAGAGGTTTCTTGGGACGTATAAACTACATTGTTAGATTTATTGCCCACCTGACCGCTACTTGTGAACCAATCTTCAAGTTTCTTAGGAAAGATCAAGTAGTGAAATGGAACGACGATTGCCAGATGGCTTTGAAAAAATCAAATAATATCTTTAAGAACCTCTAATTTTAATGCCACAAGTTGAAGGAATACCTCTAATCATGTACCTAATAGTATTAGAGAATTCAATGGGGTGTGTGTTGGGGCAACATGACGAGTATGGTCGAAAAGAGCACACAATATACTACCTTAGCAAAAAGTTTATCGACCGTGAAACAAGATACTCATTGCTCGAGAAAACTTGTTGTGCTTTGGCATGGGTTTCTCACCGACTAAGACAGTATATGCTGACTCACACTACTTTATTGATCTCTAAAATGGATCCCATCAAATACATATTCGAGAAGCCCGCTCTCTCCGGAAGAATAGAAAGATGGAAAATGATCCTGACCGAATACGACATTCAATACACTACTTAGAAGGAAATCAAAGGAAGTGTACTAGCTGATCATTTGGCTCATCAGGCTGTAGACAACTACCATTCAATGAATTTTGAGTTCCCTAATGAGAACATTATGTTAGTAACTTACTGTGAAGAACCTGGACCGAATGAAGGACCTGAAAAAGGATCCTGATGGACTATGGTCTTTGACGGAGCTTCCAATGCAATCGGGAATGGAATTGGTGTTGTGATTATTTCCCCCAAGGTTGCCATAAACCCTTCACTACCGGGCTATGTTTTAACTGCACCAACAATATGGCCGAGTATGAAGCATGCATTATGGGTATCAATGTTGTTGTTGATATAAGGATTAAGTTATTACAAGTATACGGAGACTCAGCCTTGGTAATCATCCAGATTAAGGGAGAAAGGGACACAAAGCATCCTAATCTCATCCCCTACCGAGAGCATGTGTTGACACTGATTCCATATTTTGAAGAGATTACTTTTGAACATATTCCACGAGAAGAAAATCAGTTAGTGGACGTGCTAGCTACCATGTCATCCATGTTTAAGGTCATATGGGATAACGAAGGCCCTCAGATCACTATTAACCACCATGGACGGTGACGACCTTCCGCACCCTATAAACACGGACATGGTTAAAAGATACTACACATGAAAAGAGACCCGCTAGGTTGACTGGCCTAGGAAAAAGTAAGGAAATCCCGGCGAATCAAAAGGGTTCCGGAAAAAGTTAGGGATATATATATATGAAAATATCTATACACCGGGAAAGTTGAAAACTAGAAAAGGCGCCTTGGGAAAAAAAGGGTATCCTGGTGGGCTAAAAACCCGAAAGGGCGGTCTAGGAAAAAATTAGGGATTTAAAAACGTATGACTATGTCCCGTTGGATCACCTTACAAACAGACTTTGTTAGCAAGTTCGAATGATATAGATCAATCCATTCAACTTCTTCCAAATAGAAAAGTGATGAGACTCTCAAAGATATAAAGGAAATGGTAGAATTGAAACCCAATGGGATTATTTCACATAGCTGTTTTTATTTGTGTACCACTTTGTATATTTCTCATTTTTGCGATGACATTCTCTTATTAGGATGTTTGTCTCCTTGTACAAAGACGCCTATTATAGGCAGAATTTCTCAAAATAATACAAAACTTTTCTTTTTAAGTTCAAAACTGTTTGTTTTTATTTTTCTATTTTGTTTGCAAAAAATGTCCAATGATTATTTTAAATGAATATATGCATTTGAATATGATTACCACTTACAAATGCATGCATAAAAACAGAAAGACAATTACTAAGGGTTCTAAGAGGTAAGACAATGTTAAAAGTCATCCACAGATCTCCACAGAGCAACCACCCCTAGAGGACTATCTTCACAAAGTTTACCCTCAACAAAGATATGACCCCCAACAAGTCTAAAAAAAACAGGGCCGTCTTCCTGCAGTTCGCCGCGGTATCTTCAGCATATAGTCTAATGATTTCAGCTGCTCCAACATTTCCTAACAGATAAAGAGGTTCAATTCATTTCCCTAGCATCTTAGAGAATTCCCCAACATGGTCTATGGATTTCTTGGGTTCCCTAACAGAGTTTCATAAAATCCCCAAGCAGTTTATGAAGCTTCATTTCCTATTATAGTTTATTTCTCTAGCTACGGAAGTCCATCCCCCAGCGCAATTTATTTCTACAAATTGGTAAATTCTTCCAACATAATTCTTTTTTCCAGCAGGATTAATCAGGATAACCACCTCCAGAAGAGTAGCCACTCACATAAGAGGACTATTCATTCTTCCATCCCCAGTGTGATACGGTGACAGAACCGACTGTTAATACTGGTTTGCGTTTTGTATTTGCAAATGTTGCAGTAAGCAAGAGTTACCATTGAATTTTATTTCATCTAATCATGGAAAATGAAAAAGAACAGAAAAAATATTTTTTTGAGATTTCTGAGTACGGGGGTAGATTATAGAAATGGAAGGTGTTAGCATCCTTTCTATCCATGGTTTTCCATGGGCTCTTAGGTACTTGCTCATCTTTTTAAAATTGCTTGTGTGTGCTTGTTTTGAAAAAAAAAATTTACTTCGTGATAACCCTTGTATCAGTCCTCAAGGGTGTGACGAAGTTTGTTTTGAAATGTGTTTATGTGAAAAGTTTTGTTGAGCAAGTACTTAAGATTCTACCTACTCGAAACAAGGTTGTTTATTCTCATTTCCTTTAGACAACGCTATCCTACTATTAAGGAGTAGGTAGCCCCGTCGTTGGAGTTTGTAAGGGACGTTCGAAAGGGACAAGTACAGTCACCAGAGCAATGGGTAGGAGACCTTAGTAGTAACCCTAGAGTTTTAATATCTTTCCGAGGAAACATTTCCGAGGCAACATTTCCGAGGCAACACTCTAATGGGACATTTGATCTTTTAGACAGGAGGGCAACCACTAAGATCTCCTATGATTAAATGACTATTTTACCGAAGGCAACCGAATTGAGGCAAACCCTAGGAGTGAAATATGTGTACGTGATTTTTTCAGTTAATTAGTCTTTGCACATTAAGTGAGCTACCGTTTTAATTTTCAAAATCTTTCCATACAATCCTATTAACCATGCATCTAAGAGTTAAAGATTGCGGAAATTAAAAGTGCGAGAAAATAAACCTAGCTATTACAAGGCTTTGGGGAGTGGATTAATTACATAACCAAAATCGGGGGACAAAGAGATAAATGAAAAAACCTAGTTTTAACTATTACAAACCATTGGCAGTTACAAAAATAATGAAAAAGAAATAATTAAACGTGCCGCGAATTAAATACGAGGACGCTTAAAAAATAACCTAAAACCGTAATTGAGAAAAAAATACTTTTGTACATTTTTATTTGAGAAAAGAATTTAATTGCACATTAATTAAAACCCTAATTTCTAATTGCTTTTAATTATGAAAAAAAGAAATTAAATTAACCTATATTTCTAATTAAATTAAAATAAATATTTTATTAAAAAAATGCTTTTTTGGTGTTTTGTGATTTATTGATTTTATGATTAATAAAAAAAAGGTAATTAATTTTTATGGAAAAACAATTAAACAAAATAATTAAATAAAGGAAATAAATAAAGAAAATAAAATGGGCCTGTGTTGAGTAGCAAATCTGGGGGGGGGGCACTATTGAAATTGTTGGGTCCAAGGTTGATAGCCCAGCATACCAGCGCCTGATCCTGTGAGGTCATCTCCTGAAGGTCTACTATACGCTGCTCCTATGTGAGTGTTGGATATCCATTGAGGCTAGATCTAATGGCCAGATTTGGAGGCTGCAAGGTTGATACCTAGGTATGAGGCACACTGAATCCTGCGTTGGAACGTAAGAAAAATAGCCAAAATTTCCTGGGCTTGGGATTAAACCCAGGTCCTCATACTTCCCACCAAGCGCTCTTACCACTGGGCCAATCTGCTTTGTTGTGAATAGAATGAAAACAAAATATAATATAACAAAATAAATGAGTTAGTGGGAAACATGCACGAGATTTCAAATGGTCCACTGATTGGCTGCCACTTCTTCTTCTTCTCCAAGGCTCCGTCGTCTTAGCTATATACCTTTTACCTACAGTCGTGCATCTGTAGATATAGCCCTGTCACCTTCAAAAACTCATAAAATGCATGATAAATGAAATTGGAGACCAGGATCTAATTGGTCTTGATGTAACAATCATCATGGTATCTTGTTCATGGCCTGATTTTACCTGTATGCAAAAACCCTAAAACGCACATAGAAAACCTAGCAATGGCAGATCTAGATATAGGCATCAAAAATACAATTGAATCATACAGTCATGTTGCAAACATCTCAAACATCACAAATATACCAATTAAACATGCTAATGATGTAGGAATTACAGTAATCGGTTTTGAAAAAAAATGCAAACTGTGTGAGTTACAACTTGCGTTTCTTGATGCTTCAGACCTTGTAAATGATTGGGATAGATTCAGAAACTCCCAAGGAATGTTGTTTGATCCTTAGAACACTTTGAAACAGCCTATGGAGTAAGATTGGATCTGCACTTTTCTTTTAAAAATTGAAAGTTTGTTCTCCCTTTTCACGCCTGCCAACCTTTTTTTATGCTTTGTTCTTGTTCATTATATACCCTTGAGTGAATTAGGGTTGCAAAACAGATTGAATCTTGAAGTTTTGAGAAGATTTAATTTGGTTCTTTAGCCATATGCAAAATTTCTAAATTGAGACAAATTATCCCATTTTTGTACCAATCATGCTTGATTCGATTTGGTCTTGATATCTCAGCATAATTTGATTGAGATCCTGTCCAAAAATCATATCAAAACATATCTTTGATATTATTTACCAATTATTTGATTTTATTCAATTTTTAATAAATAAAAAATCAAAATAAAATAAATAATGAAACAAATAACATGTGAGTGAATATTTGGGTCTTGGACCATGCTACAAGTGAGGTGCAATCATGAAATGCTAAGCCCATTTGGTAAAAAATGCACTTTTGAGCATATTTGACTTTTGGCAATTTTGCAAAAAAGGTCAACTTTAACAAGACATATCTCCTCCAAATATAACCCTAGAGAGGTGTTCTTGGACTTTTTAGAAATCTTAGGATGTCCCCTAAGCAACCCGTTTTGTCTCATTTCAATTGGGTCTTCCATGTTCATGTAAGAAGCTTTGACCCAAATGGTGTTTTTTGTTGACTTTTCAAAATGACCTATAATGTAGAAATTCATATCATTTTATGAGTGCATATTTTGAACTTGGGGAATGAATATGAGTTGTAGGTAATTACATCATATTCAAAATGAGCCTTGGATGGAAAATTTCTGATAAAGTATGTGGAAGTTATGCTTGGTCAAAGTTTGGTTGACTTTTCTTGAGAAACCCTAATTTAGCAACTTTTGGGTTTTGATGAATTTAGGGCATTCCATGAATAATCATGATCAACCCTTGATCAAACGATGGATGTCACTTCAAAATATTGATGTTGACCAAAAATTTTGAAGTTTGACTGTTTGTGGGCCACAATTGACTTTTGACCTAATATAGTCGATTCTCAAGCATATGAGCAGTTGACTGAGCAAACTTCTTGTGCAGTGCTTGAAATTTGACATGGAGGGTCTTGATAACATATTAGGACCATGGAGAGAATATGAGGTCTTTGGAGTTCACCTATCTTGATGAAAATGGAAAACCTAATTTGAGACACACTACCTTAGGAGAGAGTTTGTCTGGTCAACTCTAGGGAAAACTTGAGCAAATTGAGGATCTCTAGGAGTATGTATTGAGTAAAATGAGAGGGAAAATTTTGGGGTACAACAACTGCCCCTATTCAATATTCCTAAACCTGAGGATGTAAATTGGCTCGTCTGCCTTTCGTGATCTGAAGGTGGAAGATGATTGAACACTGGAGTGCCCAAAAATTTGCACTAGCATGAAGTGATACTTGATTTGTGATTTCGGGAATGGGCTTATAGTTGCTATTTGGAAGTTTCTAGAGAATTGTCGGCGATGGGCTTAAAGATTCCATCCAATATGTGACGAAGTACCGTCGGAGATAGGCTTAAAGATGCCATTTAGAGGATGTTAATTTCCTGAGATATTCCTTCGATGAGAGTCCCTGCTCCTGTCGTTGAGGAGGAATCTGCTGAGGAATATTGGTATCTGTCTTGGGAGAAATAGAATTTAGGAGCTTCAGTTGTCCGTTACTCTACTGGGGAATTAACTCCGGAGGTGAACTGCATATCTGGTCAGTGTACAGGCTGCATCGCGACTTACCGGGGAAATGTGAAATTGACTGAAACTGGTCAGGATCAGGTTTTACCGTGTTGTAAACTGTCATCTGGAGGTAAGAGAAAAGAAACCTGGATGGTAAGGTTATGAGAAGGAACCTAGATAGTAGGGTTACTTCGAAGTGAAACCTGGATGGTAGGGCTTTGAGAAGGAACCTGGATAGTAGGGTTACTTCGAAATTAAAGCCTGGATAGTAGGGCTGTGAGAAGGAACCTGGATAGTAGGGTTACTTAGATATGAAAGACTGGATAGTAGGGTTACTTCGAAATGAAAGCCTGGATAGTAGGGCTGTGAGAAGGAATCTGGATAGTAGGGTTACTTCAAAATGAAATCTTGGATAATAGGGCTGTGAGAAGGTACCTGGGTCGTAGGGTTTCTTCGAAATGAAAGCCTGGATAGTAGGGCTTTGAGAAGGAACCTGGATAGTAGGGTTAATGAAGATGTGAAAAACACAAGAAGGGGGCTTGAATTATAAAACTTAAAATCAAATGCAAACAACACGTTATTTTTATCCTGGTTCGTTTGATCTCAAACTACTCCAGTCCACCTGTCAAGGTGATTTGGCCTCTCTCCAACGAGGTCTTAATCCACTATATTCAACTGAATACACAACTGCTTTAACAACTGTTAAATCCTTCTTGAGTCTAACCACATACCGGTTTATCTCAAGGAATTTCTCTTACAGATAATAGAACAAAAGTGTGTTTGATGTTTTCTAGAAAAACTATATATCACAATTATGATAATACACAATATGAAGCTTAGAATAAAACTGGATTGCTAGAGCTATAAAGTAAGCGTGGTTAAAGGCTTTAGAAAAAATGAGAGCGTGCGTGAAGATGATTAGCTTAGGCGTGTATATGCGTGTAGAGTATTAGCCATTTCTTGTCTCACTGACTTGTTTAAATAGCCTAGGAAGAGATATGTTGCTGTCCATAAATCCTTTTCAATGCTCATAACGTTCTTTCCTTTTTGAGAAGATCTTTGTCTTGGAATAAATCCGTTGGTAATTAATCTGTCTTGAATGCATAGTAACGTTGACACTTCAGACTGTTCTGCTAATGATAATCAGAGTGTTCTTGGCTTTAGCTTATTCTGACGCTTCTGAGTGTTGATTACATGGTTAGGATCTTGATCAGAGTCAGAGTATGTTATGCGCAGATTTTGTTCATCAGGCTTCAGCGTAGCACATGTTATTTGATCTTCTGATGTTGACATATCTTCTGATGCTGATGTTGATACTGATATTCTGATGCTGATTCCATCAGAGTTTCTGTAAATACACAACATAATTTTAAGTAGCATATATGTCTTATATAAATCTCATAATTTATTTAATCTTGTATTTTGTTATCATCAAAACTTTAACTGAGGGTTTTAGAATCAAACTATGTTCTAACAATCTCCCCCTTTTTGATGATGACAAAAACCGGATTTTTTCAATTAAAATAAAATAATAAAAGGTATCAAAAATTAAGGATAGAGAGGAAAAGGTATCAGAGATAAAAAAATAACGAATACAAGGTATTAGAGATAAGAAGATAAGGAATAAAAGGTATCAGAGTAAAGAAGAGAAAAACCGCCCCTGAGTTTATTACTTCCCTTTAATTCCATGAGACCTTGAGCATCAGAACTTTATTGAACTTTCTTTGAGCATCAGAACTTTACTTTATCAGAGTTCATCAGATTCTTGTACCTGTAAGCTTTTCAGAAGAAAGAAATTCAAATATATCAGAATGTTAGAATGTTTGAGACTTATGTCTCAGTAATCCGTTATTGAAAAATATCATTCTTTCTCCCCCTTTTTGCCAGTTATCAAAAAGCACAAATAATCAGAGTTAAAATGATCAGAGCAAAAAGAGCGTTTATATAGAAAACAGAAGCAATGATTAAGTTCAGAACACGAAAAAATATTACAGACAAACATGTAAAGAAAACAAGGAAAACACAAGAAAATTTCTAAGAAGAAGGTGGAAGACGTGTGAACAGAGCTTCCAACATGCTCTTGATTTGATTGCTGGTTTCCTGTTGCTTAGATACCATGTTTGCTATAGAGTCAATTTTGAAAAAGATTGAAAGGTTTTCTTGAGAAAGTAAGAACACAGAAGTCATAAATATTGAGAGAAAACGAAAGTAAAGGTAAAAAGTGTGAATGGTGTGAGGTGTTTAAATAGATTTCTAAAAAGTTTTTGAAAACATAAACGTTTAAGAGAGAGAAATAAATAATGATTATTAGCATTTAATGATAGCTGATTTTAGGGGATTCAGAAAGATATTTGGAAAGGTTACCCATGACACGTGTCTCAATGCATCCAATCAGCGCTTTGCCTTTTCAGAAACGTGAACGCGTGTTCAGCCTCAGAAAATAGCTGATGACTGGATGACACTTGTTTGCTTGAGTGAACAACACTTCTATCCTTGAACTGAAGCGCTCAGATCTTCATGGATAGATTCTGATACAATCTGCATTTCTAAAGTTCTAAAAGAAGATTGATCAGTAGTTCACAGAAAATAAACACAATTCTGAAGGTTAATATATAAAATTAAAACAATTTTATTCTTGACAGAGCTTCATGCTGAGATGATTCAGAATGAAGTTGAACCTATCTTCAGAAAGTGGTTTTGTGAAAATATCAGCCCATTGATGGTCTGTGTTAATAAATTTAAAATTTAAAATCCCTTTCTGAATATAGTCCCTAATAAAATGATGTTTTATTTCTATATTCTTAGCCCTAGAATGTAAAATTGTATTTTTACTTAAGCAAATGGCAGAAGTGTTGTCACAGAGGATATGAATGTTACTCTAAAAAATCTGGAAGTCCTCAAGTTGACTTTTCATCCAGAGCATTTGTGTGATGCATCTAGCTGCTGCTATGTATTCAGCTTCTGCTGTTGATAGAGCAATTGTGGATTGTCTTTTGCTGGACCATGAGATCAGATTTTCTCCCAGAAACTGGAAGCTTCCAGAAGTGCTTTTACGCTCTACTCTGTCTCCAACAAAGTCAGCATCACAGTATCCTACTAAGCTGTAATCACTTGATTTTCTATAAAACAGACCCAGATTAGTAGTACCTTTCAGATACTTGAAAATTCGCTTAACAGCTGTTAAGTGAGATTCTCTAGGATCTGATTGGAATCTTGCACAAATGCATACACTGAATAAAATATCAGGCCTTGAAGTTGTCAGATAAAGAAGAGAACCAATCATACCTCTGTAGACCTTCTGTTCTACCTTTTTGCTTACCTCTTCTCTTTCCAGAATGCACGTGGGATGCATTGGAATCTTTGATGGCTTACATTCTGAGAGATCAAATTTCTTCAGAAGTTCTCTGACATATTTGCTCTGATGAATGTAAGTTCCTTCTGGTGTTTGATTGATCTGAATGCCCATAAAGAATTTCAGTTCCCCCATTAGGCTCATCTCAAATTCTGCCTGCATACACTTAGCAAATTTTCTTCCCAGAGAAGGTTTAGTAGATCCAAAAATGATATCATCAACATAAATCTGACATACTAAAATGTCATTCTTAACTGTCTTACAGAATAAGGTTGTGTCCACTTTCCCTCTAGTGAATTCCTTTTCTAACAAGAAGTTACTCAATCTTTCATACCAAGCTCTGGGAGCTTGTTTCAGACCATACAGTGACTTCTTTAGTTTGAAAACATATTCTGGATTTTTTGAACTTTCAAAACCAGGGGGTTGGTGCATATATACCTCTTCTTCTATATAGCCATTTAAGAATGCACTCTTAACATCCATCTGATACAGAGTGATGCCTTTATTAACAGTAAAAGAAATTAAGAGTCTGATAGATTCTAACTTGGCGACTGGAGCAAAGGTTTCTGTATAGTCTATCCCCTCTTGCTGACTATAACCTTGTGCTACCAATCGTGCCTTGTTTCTGATGACTTCACCTTGTTCATTCAGTTTGTTTCTGAACACCCATTTTGTTCCAATGACGTTGAATCCTTTTGGTTTGGGAACTAGATCCCATACGTCATTTCTTGTGAATTGATTCATCTCTTCTTGCATTGCTAGAATCCAGTCATTGTCCAGAAGTGCTTCATCAATTGATGATGGTTCAATTAGAGAAACATGTCCCATGAGGGATTCTTCAGAGTTTCTGAAGCTGGCTCTTGTTCTGATTGGATCTTCCTTTCTTCCTAAGATTGTTTCTTCTGGGTGATCCATGCTGCTTCTGGATGGTCTTTTCTGAAGTTGATCAACAGAAGGTGCTGGATTTCTTGCAATACCTCTTTCTGATGTTGAGGGGGTGTCTCTGTTAAGAGCTTCTGATGACTTGTCTTCAGTACCTGTGAATTCAACTTCCATACCTGCAAGTAATTCATTCTGCTTTGACTTTTGAGAGTCAAGCTTATCATCAAAACGAACACTGATTGATTCTTCCACGATCTGTGTTTCTGTATTGTATACTCTGTACCCTCTTGAGCGTTCAGAGTATCCTAACATAATACACTTCTGTGCTTTAGAGTCAAACTTGTTCAAATAATTTTTAGTATTCAAAATAAAGCAAGTACATCCAAATGGATGAAAATATGAAATGTTGGGATTTCTTTTCTTCCACAATTCATATGGAGTCTTTTCCAGAATAGGTCTTATGGAGATTCTATTCTGAATGCAGCACGCTGTGTTTATTGCCTCTGCCCAGAAGATCTTAGCAACGTTAGTCTCGTTGATCATGGTTCTGGCCATTTCTTGCAATGTTCTATTCTTTCGTTCTACAACTCCATTTTGCTGGGGAGTTCTAGGACAAGAGAAATCATGCAGAATGCCTTTGTCATTAAAAAATGATTCAAAATCTTTGTTTTCAAACTCTCCACCATGATCACTTCTGACTTTGACGATTCTAAGATCCTTTTCATTCTGAACTTGGTTGCAGAAGGTGACATACACAAAGTGTGACTCATCCTTGTGTCTTAAGAACTTTACCCATGTCCATCTGCTATAGTCATCTACGGTTGCTAACCCATACTTCTTGCCATTGACTTAAGCAGTTTTAACTGGTCCAAATAAGTCAATGTGCAGAAGTTCTAATGGCTTAGAGGTGGAAACAACGTTTTTAGATTTGAAAGCTGGTTTTGCAAACTTGCCTTTCTGACATGCTTCACACATAGCATCTAAATTGAACTTCAGGTTAGAAAGTCCTCTGACTAGATTGAGTTTGTTAATCTGAGATATTCTTCTCATACTAACATGTCCCAATCTTCTGTGCCAGATCCATTGCTCATTGTTAACAGACAGAAGACACTTTACATTCTGACTTTTCAGTTCAGAAAGTTTTATTTTATAAATGTTGTTTCTCCTCTTTCCATTAAATAGGATAGTCCCATCTTTCTGACTAACAGCTTTGCATGAATTTTGATTAAAGATTATATCATAACCGTTATCACTTAATTGACTTATGGATAACAGATTATGCATTAATCCATCTACTAATAAAACATTACTTATAGAGGGAAGATTTCCATTACTTACTGTTCCAGAGCCAATGATCTTTCCCCTCTGATTTCCTCCAAAGCCTACGTGGCCTCCAGGCTTAAGTTCCAGGCTTTGGAACATATGCTTTCTTCCCGTCATGTGTCGTGAGCAGCCAGAGTCCAGGTACCATGACTGGTGTTTCTGCTTTGCTGCTAAAGATATCTGCAACATGTATTATTTTGTCCTTAGGTACCCATATTTTCTTGGGTCCTGATTTGTTAGTTTTACCAAAACTCTGGTTGAATTTTTGTTTGACAGAATAATTATTACTAGTATATTTGATGTCGTGTGTGTGCCCATATACAAAGTGTGAATTAAGTGGAGTTCGTTTTATAACTAAATCCATGGCTTTCTTTGGTGTAGGTACCTTACCTTGGTATCCTATTCCTTTTCTACCATTTCTGCTAACTCCATAGATCATTGAAGCCATTTTGCTTCTATCTATGTTTTTAGCTAGAAACTTCTGAAAGCTGTGATCATACTCCTTGATGATCTCATCAGCACTGCTGGGAGTTTCAGGGATTATTTCCTTCTGAGAGTTTTGCAATAGATTTTCTAATTTTGAAACTTTATCTTTCAACTCAGAATTCTCCAATTTGAGACTCTCAGTTTTATCAGAGTTAGAAGCAAGATTCCTTTTCAGGTTTCTGAATTTGACTTTGATCTGCTGATATCTTTCCAGAATTTCATTAAGGCTTTCAGCTAGTTCAGCCTTAGTAAAGTTAATAGCAAAGTCAGGAAATACCTCTTCTGTGTCTGATTCAGAGTCTGATTCAGAAGCTTCACTATCTTCTGTTATGTTTGCCATGAGAGCTATGTTTGCTCTCTCATCATCTGATTCTGAGTCAGCTTCAGATGTGTCAGAGTCATCCCATGTAGCCATGAGACTTTTCTTCTTTTCCTTGCCAAACTTCTTTTTGGGCTTTTCCCTCTGAAGCTTTGGGCAATCACTCATGTAGTGTCCTTGCTCGTTACATTCATAGCAGATGATGTCTTTGTTGTTTGGCTTTCTGCTTCCTGAAGAGCCTTCAGATCTTCTGTGTCCAGAGGAGGATTCTGACCTTCTGTATCTTGAGGAAGATTCATTCTGATTTTCTGATCTTCTGGGATTCCTGAACTTTCTTTGCCTCTGCTTCCATAGTTGGTTCACCCTTCTGGAGAGGAGAGATAGTTCATATTCTTATGATGAGGACCCGTCAGAGGTTTCTTCAACAGCCTGCAAAACTTTGGAGTCGGATTTTCTGTTAGATTTTAAAGCTAATGGCTTACCTTGCTTTTGAGGTTCATCTGCTTCTAGCTCTATCTCGTGACTTCTGAGGGAGCTGACAAGTTCCTCCAGAGAGATTTTGTTGAGATCCTTAGCTAGTTTCAGCGCTGTGACCATTGGCCTCCACTGTTTTGGCAAGCTTCTGATGATCTTCTTAACATGATCAACAATAGAATACCCTTTGTCCAGAACTTTGAGACCAACAACCAGAATTTGAAATCTTGAGAACATCGTTTCAATTGATTCACTTTCTTCCATCTTGAATGCCTCATACTTCTGAATGAGCGCAAGAGATTTAGTTTCTTTAACTTGAATGTTGCCTTCATGCGTCATTCTCAGAGAGTCAAACATATTCTTTGCAGTGTCTCTGTTTGATATTTTTTCATATTCAGAGTAAGAGATGGCGCTGAGAAGAATTTATCTAGCTTTGTGATGATTTCTGAAATCACGCTTTTGTTGATCAGACATTGCTTTCCTGTCAATCTTCTGACCACTTGCATTCACTGGGTGCGTGTATCCATCAGTCACCATATCCCACAGATCAGCATCGTGGGCCAGAAAGAAGCTTTCAATTCTGTCTTTCCAGTAATCAAAATTTTCTCCATCAAAGACTGGAGGTTTGCCACTGAATCTGTCTCTTTCTTCATTGTTGTCATTGCTGATGTTTTGATGTGGTCCTGCCATTGTGTTTTTCTAACGCTGGATCTTGTGCTGACACGGTTAAGTGTTATAAGCTCAGAACCAGGCGCTCTGATGCCAATTGAAGATGTGAAAAACACAAGAAGGGGGGTTGAATTGTTAAACTTAAAATCAAATGCAGACAACACGTTATTTTTATCCTGGTTCGTTTGATCTCAAACTACTCCAGTCCACCCGTCAAGGTGATTTCTCCTCTCTCCAACGAGGTCTTAATCCACTATATTCAACTGAATACACAACTGCTTTAACAACTGTTAAAGCCTTCTTGAGTCTAACCACAGACCGGTTTATCTTAAGGAATTTCTCTTACAGATAATAGAACAAAAGTGTGTTTGATGTTTTCTAGAAAAACTATATATCACAACTGTGATAATACACAATATGAAGCTTAGAATAAAACTGGATTGCTAGAGCTATAGAGTAAGCGTGGTTAAAGGCTTTAGCAAAAATAAGAGTGTGCGTGAAGATGATTAGCTTAGGTGTGTATATGTGTGTAGAGTATTAGCCATTTCTTGTCTCACTGACTTGTTTAAATAGTCTAGGAAGAGATATGTTGCTGTCCATAAATCCTTTTCAATGCTCATAACGTTCTTTCCTTTTTGAGAAGATCTTTGTCTTGGAATAAAGCCGTTGGTAATTAATCTGTCTTGAATGCATAGTAACGTTGACACTTCAGAGTGTTATGCTAATGATAATCAGAGTGTTCTTGGCTTTAGCTTATTCTGACGCTTCTTAGTGCTGATGACATGGTTAGGATCTTGATCAGAGTCAGAGTATGTTATGCGCAGATTCTGTTCATCAGGCTTCAACGTAGCACATGTTATTTGATCTTCTGATGCTGACATATCTTCTGATGCTGATGTTGAAACTGATATTCTGATGCTGATTCCATCAGAGTTTCTGTAAATACACAACATAATTTTAAGTAGAATATATGTCTTATATAAATCTCATAATTTATTTAATCTTGTATTTTGTTATCATCAAAACTTTAACTGAGAGTTGTAGAATCAAACTATGTTCTAACAGTTACTTCGAAATGAAAGCCTGGATAGTAGGGCTATGAGAAGGAACCTGGGACGTAGGGTTTCTTTGAAATGAAAGCCTGGATAGTAGGGATGTGAGAAGGAACTTGGGTCGTAGGGTTTCTTCGATATGAAAGCCTGGATAGTAGGGGTGTGAGAAGGAACCTGGGTCGTAGGGTTTCTTCGAAATGAAAGCCTGGATAGTAGGGTTGTGGGAAGGAACCTGGATAGTGGGGTTACTTAGAAATGAAAGCCTGGATAGTAGGGATGTGAGAAGGAACCTGGTTCGTAGGGTTTCTTCGAAATGAAAGCCTGGATAGTAGGGCTGTGAGAAGGAACCTGGATAGTAGGGTTACATCGAAATGAAAGCCTGGATAGTAGGAATGTGAGTAGGAACCTGGGTCGAAGGGTTTCTTCGAAATGAAAGCCTGGATAGTAGGGCTGTGAGAAGGAACCTGGGTCGTAGGGTTTCTTCGATATGAAAGCCTGGATAGTAGGGTTGTGAGAAGGAACCTGGGTCGTAGGGTTTCTTCGAAATGAAAGCCTGGATAGTAGTGTTGTGGGAAGGAGCCTAGGTCATAGGGTTACTTCCATATGAAATCCTGGATAATAGGGTTGTGGGAAGGAACCTGGGTCGTAGGGTTTCTTCGATATGAAAGCCTGGATAGTAGGGCTGTGAGAAGGAACCTGGATAGTAGCGTTACTTTGATATGAAAGCCTGGATAATAGGGCTATGGGAGGAACCTGGGTCGTAGGGTTTCTTCGATATGAAAGCCTGGATAGTAGGGCTATAAGAAGGAACCTGGATAGTAGGGTTAGTTCGAAATGAAATCCTGCATATTTGGGATATGAGAAGGAACCTGGATAGTAGGGTTACTTCGAGATGAAAGCCTGGATAGTAGGGCTTATGGGAAGGAACCTGGATAGTAGGGTTACTTCAAGATGAAAGCCTTGATAGTAGGGCTTATGGGAAGGAACTTGGACAGTTGGGTTACTTCAAGATGAAAGCCTGAATAGTAGGGCTTATGGGAAGGAACCTGGATAGTAGGGTTACTTCAAGATGAAAGCCTGGATAGTAGGGATTATGGGAAGGAACCTGGTTCGTAGGGTTACTTCAAAATGAAAGCCTGGATAGCAGGGCTTATGGGATGGAACCTGGGTCGTAGGGTTACTTCAAGATGAAAGCCTGGATAGTAGGGCTTATGGGAAGGAACCTGGGTCGTAGGGTTACTTCGTGGGGAGTTTGAGTAAAACTGCATCTGAACCGAGAAGGAATCTAGGTAAGGTTTCTTCGGTACGAACCCGTGTAAAGCTGCATTTGGTCGCGTAGATAATTACTCTGTTTAGTTTCAGGAGCTAATCTTGGACCTGCTGGAAATTAATGATGATAACCCCCTTTCCTGAAAAGGTACATGATTAATTGTATGTGATGCATGAAATGCATTGTATGCCGATGTTCTCGAAATAAATGAGATTATGATGTATGCAATATGATGCGCACGTCATGATGTATGAACATGAAATGCTATTGTGACATATCCGAGTGGGAAAATAAATCCCTGACCACTGTTGGAGAGTAATGGAAATTGAGTTCCTGACCATCGTAGAAAAAGTGGTTCTTCTACTTCCGCTGGAGATGGTGAACCGGAGATGACTATGCTGGGGATTTTCCCCTTCTTTACGGATATTCTGCCGAGGAGAGACTCTGCTTGAGAACTACTCTACGGGGGAATAATTCTGTTGGAGAGAGAAGCTTTCATAGCTGAAGAGATAAACTCTGTCGGGGATTGAGCTTCTGTATTCAGAGAAATAAACTTTGTTTGGGAGAAAACTTTATGACCCGCTTGCGATTATGAAATTTGGTCGGGGAATATAGATGTCGATTCTCTGAAGGAACTTTGCTGGGGAACGTAGATCCCGTTTGGGGAAGCCGATGTCAAAGCTTTAATTGCCTCTAATCTGTGGGGAGTGTAGATGTCACAGGGTCGTATGTTAAGGATATGGCAATGACTTCGCATTAGGACTTTTCTACCCCTATGCCTGCTGGAGAAAGTACTCGCGGAGGCTTTGTGGATGGCTTAAGTGTTATCCCAACTCTTGGAGCCCTTGGTGAATGTAGATCAGGGTAATATAACTTCTACTGATTAGACAAGTGACGAGATGACGGGACGTAGTCGTACTCTTCAAATCCCTAACTTTTGCCTGGACCGTCCTTTCGGGTTTTCAGTCCACCGGGATACCCTTTTTTGCTCAAGCCGCCTTTTCAGGTTTTCGACTTGCCGGGTGTACATATTTTTTTTTGTTTTTATCCCTAATTTTTGCCCAAACCTTTTTTGGATCGCCGGGATGCCCTTATTTTTGCCTAGGCCAGTCAACCTAGTGGGTTTTTGTTCATGCATAGTATTTTCCGGCTATGTCCATGTTCACCTGGTATGAGGAATTATCACTATCCATAGTAGTAAGTGTTGCCACACTGCCAAAAGATGTTCGTTTGAGCATACATGATTCTTTGCTGGAATTCATGTCCAATTCCCCAAGTGATTCAGATGGAGATTTGTCCCTGGCTACTTGGCATCTTTGAGAGATTCCTTGAATCTTGACTTGAATGTCCCAGATGATGGACAATGATCCTGCCGTGCCCCTTGGTTGGAAGTGTTTTTCCACTTGAGGTGATCCTTTTCATTGAGAAGGTTTTTGTTCATCGAATATCCGTCGTGTGAATTTCTCTGTTGTTGAACAAATAGTCATATGCAAACAATGGTATTTTAAGAATGCAAAGCTTATGTTTGTCTTGAAAAAAATTTATTTTTTTTTGAAATGGAAATTTTTTAGTAAAACAGATTTTGCAAGAGAGCGATATCAACTCGTGATTTATGGCAAACCTTACAGGAGTCAGGATACCTTTTGTAACAGTATGCTTTCGAACTAACGCATGCTTCAGCTAGGACTTTTAAGGGTTATGTCGTGGCCTGGTTCACGGTTCAAGAAACAAAGGATAAAGGCTCAAAATTTATTTGTACCCACCTGCTCTTCGTGATGTTCTTCAGTCCTATGCTCAGTTAATTGAACGTTTAGAATCCTAGTTGAGTTCTAGAATATTGTCCTTGATGTTCCGGTGATGGTTCGGATACTGACAGTTTATTTTGAATATGCAGTCATCTTTTTTTGTCGAGGATTTGTAGGACCTCTTTCTTTACTATCCCTGTCTTTTTCCTGAACTGTTTCTTTTTATGGTTACAATCAGCGGGATGCCTCAGTTTTTTCCTTAAGTCTCCTTCATAGGTTTTGACTTAGCGGGCTTTTCTTTTGAACAATAATGACTACCTCTTCTTAATGATTATACATAACCATCACCATCTTCTGATTTGGAAGGACGTCTTCGATGCCATTAATTATGTATGAAGAAGAATATTGCGACTGAATGCGCATCTGAATTAACTGAGCAAACTACCCTGCCCAAGGTTAAGATTAAGGGTTTTAATTTGTATGAAAATAAAAACTCCTACTTCTTAGGCTCAAAGGGGTTGACTAGGGATTATCTTCCTTATTACTCCACTATTTAGGATTTGAAACAACGCCTGTACATCATCAGCAAGGTCGGTTCAAAAGCACACTGTACGGATTGTGGTATCATTTTTGTCATCCTCCCTCTAAAGGCTCAGAGCTTTTGATCGAGAGTTGAATATCACAAAAAGGAAAGCAGTTTAAATATAGTGAATCTGAATGAATTGATTCAAAATAGACATATGCAATGCATTGATAAAGTAACAAAGTTTGACATGAATAAATGTTCGAACAATCAAAAGAAAATTACAAATTGAAAATTCTGATGAACGAAAAGCCCTCTTGTCAGAACTTGTCACTTTAAATGGTGGGCCGTGGAGGAATGATAGAAACATTCCAGTTGACCATCTTGTGTGAATCCCAATGCTCCTTCATCAACCAGGTCTTGAATTTTGTATTTCAACCTCCAACAGTCGTCAGTATCATGCCCCGGGCTATTGGAGTGGTATGCACATCTTGCATCAGGATTGTAGTTAGGGGAAGAAGTCTTGGGATTCGGATAAGGTCCTATCAATGTAATCAGATTCATCCTCAACAGGTGTTGCAAAGCTTGAGACAGCGACATGTTGAGTTTGGTAAACTGCCTTTTGGGTATATCCGGCTTACTCTGATTAACCCGTTGTTTTTGGTGAGGTTATTGTTGGACCCGTGATGTGGTAGCAATTTGGAAAATTCCACTCTTCACAAAACTAGCCTCTTGTATTCTCGGGAGTTGATCAATGACTTGGTCCCCAACCTCAACTGTTTGCTTCATACGGATGCAGCCGTTTTGATGAAGTTTCTTGATAATGTCTCTCAGCTCTTCTTGTCCCCGGGCTAGGCCTTGGATAAGAGTTGTCTTCCCCAACATCTGGGTTCTCATTGCTTCTACCTCAGCTTGGTGTTGTTCCATCCGTTCGTCCTTATTGTCTTCAGGACTTTTCTTGGCCAGGTCTCCAGCGAGGAGGGCTTTCAACTCTTCTTGCCCCTTGAATAGGTTTAGGAACATTTGCATTAATTGAGCCTTTGGAGTTTGGAGATCTCTCTTGTCTTGTTGGAGAGCCATTTTCCTTGCAGAAGTAAACAGCGAGAAAATGAGAGACTTGTACTGGAAGACCTGTTATACAAATGACGTGCATGCAATGTTTTCAAGGATCTTGCGGGGTAAATAAGAAAATGTCAGAAGTTGAAATTTACAGCTTTGATTGAAGAACTTCGTATAGTTGATAGTCCTTCTACGAGCCATGATTGAAAATCAAGCTTCTCAAATGAGCTTTTGTTTTGATGAAGACAAACCATGATTGACAAAGAAGGCAAAGATTCATGATCAAGCACAAAGCATCTAAAGACAATATCTTCAGTTCAATCTCTCAACAACTTTCAAGGTATAATAATATTACTTACTTTGATCTTAAGATATAGATGCTCATTGATGAAAAAGAAATGTTTAAAACATTACTCAAGTTTTTCAAAGTAAAAATTTCATTTTTCACTTGAGTGCAACCGATTTGCATTTTAGTGCAATCGATTGCATGCTTCAATTTTTCAGATCTTTTGCTTCTGTTTCTCTGTGCAATCGATTTACATTCTTGTGCAATCAATTGCATACTTAAAATTTTCAAAATGTTTGCTTCTATTTCTCAGTGCAATCGGTTTACAATGCTTGTGCAATCGATTGCACTCACTTACTTTTTGCTACTGACTTTACATGCAATCGATTTACATTGCTAGTGAAATCAATTTGCACTCTTAAAACTTTTGAAAATATAGCTGTTGAAACCCCGTGCAATCTATTTACACAAAGGGTGCAATCAATTGCATGCTCCACAATTTTGAAAAACAACAGCTTTTCACATGACTGTTTATCATACCTTTTCATTGAAACCTTTCACTCAAACTTTGCATTTGTTCATGATACATTTTCATAACTTCATGATGTTTCAAAAGGGTGTTATGAACATATAAATATTCTTTTTCAAAATTTGTTTCAACACCTCTTCAAAATATATTTTCTGAAGTTTCAAAAGACAAACTGAAGCATTCCTTCACTTTCATGCATAAGTTTTATGCATATTTTCATACATTATTAAACAGAAAACTTTGAGCAATTATATCTTGAGTCATTGTACAATAATATTATTGGAAGATAAGATCATTCATTGATTAAATCACTCCAAGTGATCAATACTATTCAACTCACTCAAACTCAAATATTGATAGTTACTTACTTATTTTTCCATGATTGTTGGAAATAGGTTTAAGTGTTTTTGAAATCTTGTCTTTCCAAAATTGTTGGATACAAGTGTAGTCACTTTTACAGGATTGTTCTCATAGTTGACTTAGTGAAAATCCAAGAGGATTGTTCTTGGTCTAAGAGGATTGTTCTTGGTTGTTTGGTAGTTCTTGTTTAAGTTTGCCACAATAAGGAAATCTCTTTCATGTTGAAAGGGGACTGGAGTACTTTCGGACTGTGAGGGGAACCAGGATATATCGCCCATGTCTCTTTATTTTTATGCATTTTAAAGCTTTCCTAAACTCACCATTAACCAGAAAAATAAGATCCATCATCACTAAAGCCAGAATTCTATAAAGTACCTAATTCACCCCCTCTTAGGCGCTCTTCATACTTAAAATAGGTATCAGAGCAGGTTATAGGTAACCTGCTCCTAAAAGATCCAGAATGGCTTCCGCAAATCAAAATCCCGTTTTCAGAGATGGTGGTAGTAACAACAAGCCTCCTATATTTTGTGGTGAATATTTTGAATTCTAGAAAATACACATGAGGCCACATCTAGAAGCACAAGGAGAAGAAATATGGGATGCCATTGAGAATGGTCCTTTTATCCCTATAACGGTAATCAATGGTGTTGGCTCATCAAAGCCTAACACTGCATGGGACGAAGATGATAAGAAGAAGGTTCTCTATGATAAAAAGTCAATAAATCTTCTTCAAGGTGCACTTAGCATGGATGAATTATTCCGTGTCTCGGCATGCAAAAAAGCGAAATAAATATGGGATACCCTGGTAGAAACTCATGAAGGAACTGCTGAGGTTAAAAGATCGATATTAATACATTGAGTCAATAATACGAACTATTCAGAATACAGCCCTGAGAATCAATCCTCGACTTGCATAAAAGATTTGTGCACTTGACAAATCATTTGAAAGCACTCGGTAAGACTTTAACTAATGACAAACTTAATCTTAAAGTTCTTAGATCTTTATCCAGGGAATGTCAACCAAAAGTGACAGCAATATCCGAGAAGAAGAATCTATCCACAATGACTTCCGCCACTTTATTCGGAAAACTTCAAGAATACGAGACGGAACTTAAAAGACTTGAAAAGAATGAAATCCATGTAAAAGATTTAAGAGACATGGCTCTAAATAAAAGGATAAAAAATCCTGATAACAATCAAGAGGAAGAATCCACTAGTAGTGAAGATGATGATCTTATCAAGAAGATTGAAAAGGTTCTACGAAAAGAAAGAAAAAGGGAAGCACCAATAAGGAAGGTTATATGCTTTGAATGTGGAGAAAAGGGACATGTTAAAAGTGAATGTCCTACACTTGAAAAGAATAAGAAATATTTCAAGAGAAATAAAACTGAAAAGTCAAAGAAATCATATATAGCATGGGAAAGTTCATCTTCCGATTCCGAAAACAATCAACGTGTTAATCTCGCATTGATGGCCTCACACCATTCCGATGATGAAGACAACGAGGTTAGTAATGAATTTTCTCTTTTTGATAGTGATGCACAAGGTGATATAGATGAACTATTGAATGAATGCAAAATTCTGTATAAAACTATTTCTTCAAAAAGAAACAAATTTCATCCTTAGAAGAAAAATGTGAATCTATGGAAAAAGATTTCAAAGAAGAAAAACAAAAATTGAGTGATGAACAAAAATAGAATTTTTTATACAAAAAATGTGAATCACTCTCTTTCCAAATTGTCCAATTAAAATGAGTTATTGAAAGATATGAAAAAGGTCAAATTGGATTGGAAGGTGTTCTTAGCCAACATAGATATTCCAATGATAAAAGTGGACTTGGATATTCAAAGTTTTCAAAACCAAGTTCTAATAAAACTATCTTTGTTAAGGCTAGTGATCAATCATCCAAAGAGAAAGTGAACAAACCTAAAGTAGTTCATCAATATCCTAAAAAGAAAAGATTTGTTAAGAAGAAATCTTACCCTTCTAGATATAGAAGTAAATTTGAACCTGCTTGTTTTTATTGTGGTATTAAAGGACATACACCTAATGCTTGCTATGTTAGAAACCTTAGTGTGGCAAGTGGGCATTATGTGTGGGTAAAGAAAGGAACTAACTATGATGGACCCAAAGAAAATTGGGTACCAAATCAAACTTAATTTGTTTTGTAGGTATGCTTGAAGACCACATGAAATATTTGGTATCTTGATAGTGGTTATTCAAAGCATATGACGGGAGACATACGCTATCTTTCAAATCTAGTTCAAGTCCAATGATTATTTCACATATGGGAAATACCTTAAAGGAAGAATTCTTGGCATTGACAAAATTTATACACTAACTTTCATATCCATTGAAGATGTACTTTATGTTGAAAAAAAAAAGACAACTTCTAAGAAAAAGACAACTTTGTTGAAAAGGCTTCAAATTCATCGAGGATGAATGGTTTATGAAGTCACTCTTGAGATGAAACTCATTGGTATAAATTGTTTTTACTTTCAATAATCTCTTTATGTATTATAAGGCTTTTCCCATCCTTTTTAAATAATAAAGGGGGAGAAGAAATATATATGTATGTGTATGCTTGTCTCTAACTATTGCAGCCCAAAGAAAGATGCAAATTCTCTATGTCTCAAGGGAGAATTTTGATCAAGAGGGAGTTATCAAAGATAGGGGGAGCATTCACATAAGGGTTTCTCATTCTGCATAAAAGAATCAAGCATATTCAACATTATGTTTTGATGAAGATAACTACTATGTGCATTTATCAAAGGATGAGAAAAATCATCATGGAGCAGTATGGCTATAGATAAGTTTTCTATATTATTACATATATTTTTGTCCATTTTTATGAATATTTCCCTTCTTTTTGATAATGTCAAAGGGGGAGAAAGATGTGGTACTTTATTCTTGTATTTTTTCCTTGTCTTAATTTTTAAGGTACTCTCCAACCAAGATGAAGAAATACAAAGGATTTCAACCTTCTCATACATAGGGGGAGTTTTGCATCTTAGGGGGAAAAGCTCTTCTGGAAAGTACATCGCATAAAGAAAGATTGTTTGTAATCATCAAAAAGGGGGAGAATGTAAAATCAAGCTTCTCAAATGAGCTTTTGTTTTGATGAAGACAAACCATGATTGACAAAGAAGGCAAAGATTCATGATCAAGCACAAAGCATCTAAAGACAATATCTTCAGTTCAAGCTCTCAACAACTTTCAAGGTATAATAATATTACTTAGTTTGATCTTAAGATATAGATGCTCTTTGATGAACAATAAATGTTTAAAACATTACTCAAGTTTTTCAAAGTTAAAATTTCATTTTTCACTTGAGTGCAATTGATTTGCATTTTAGTGCAATCGATTGCATGCTTCAATTTTACAGATCTTTTGCTTCTGTTTCTCTGTGCAATCGATTTACATTCTTGTTCAATCAATTGCATACTTAAAATTTTCAAAATGTTTGCTTCTGTTTCTCAGTGCAATCGATTTACATTGCTTGTGCAATCGATTGCACTCACTTACTTTTTGCTACTGACTTTACATGCAATTGATTTACATTTCTAGTGTAATCGATTTGCACTCTTAAAACTTTTGAAAATATAGTTGTTGAAACCCCGTGCAATCGATTTACACAAAGGGTGCAATCGATTTCATGCTGCACGATTTTGAAAAACAACAACTTTTCACACGACTGTTCATCATACCTTTTCATTGAAACCTTTCACTCAAACTTTGCATTTGTTCATGATACATTTTCATAACTTCATGATTTTTCAAAAGGGTGTTATGAACATATAAATATTCTTTTTTAAAATCTGTTTCAACACCTCTTCCAAATATATTTTCTGAATTTTCAAAAGACAAGCTCAAGCATTCCTTCACTTTCATGCATAAGTTTTATGCATATTTTCATACATTATTAAACAGAAAACTTTGAGCAATTATGTCTTGAGTCATTGTACAATAATATTATTGGAAGAGAAGATCATTCATTGATTAAATCACTCCAAGTGATCAATACTATTCAACTCACTCAAACTCAAATATTGATAGTTACTTACTTATTTTTCCAGGATTATTGGAAATAAGTTTAAGTGTTTTTGAAATCTTGTCTTTCCAAAATTGATGGATACAAGTGTAGTAACTTTGAGAGGATTGTTCTCATAGTTGACTTAGTGAAAATCCAATAGGATTGTTCTTGGTCCAAGAGGATTGTTCTTGGTTCTTTGGTAGTTCTTGTTTAAGTTTTCCACAATAAGGAAATCTCTTTCATGTTGAAAGGGGACTGGAGTACTTTCGGACTGTGAGGGGAACCAGGATATATCACCCGTGTCTCTTTATTTTTCTGCATTTTAAAGCTTTCCTAAACTCACCATTAACCAGAAAAATAAGATCCATTATCACTAAAGCCAGAATTCTATAAAGTACCTAATTCACCCCCCTCTTAGGCGCACTTTGTACTTACAATATGTATCAGAGCAGGTTATAGGTAACTTGCTCCTAAAAGATTCAGAATGGCTTCCGCAAATCAAAATCCCGTTTTCAGAGATGGTGGTAGTAACAACAAGCCTCCTCTATTTTATGGTTAATATTTTAACTTCTCGAAAATACACATGAAGGCACATCTAGAAGCACAAGGAGAGGAAATATGGGATGCCATTGAGAATGGTCCTTTTATCCCTATAACGGTAATCAATGGTGTTGGCTCATCAAAGCCTAAGGCTGCATGGGACGAAGATGATAAGAAGAAGGTTCTCTATGATAAAAAGGCAATAAATCTTCTTCAAGGTGCACTTAGCATGGATGAATTATTCTGTGTCTCGGCATGTAAAACAACGAAATAAATATGGGATACCCTGGTAGAAACTCATGAAGGAACTGCTGAAGTTAAAAGATCGATATTAAATACTGAGTCAATAATACGAACTATTTAGAATGCAGCCCCGATAATCAATCCTCAACTTGCATAAAAGATTTGTACACTTGACAAATCATTTGAAAGCACTCGGTAAGACTTTAACTAATGACGAACTTAATCTTAAAGTGCTTAGATCTTTATCCATGGAATGGCAACCAAAAGTGAAAACAATATCCGAGAAGAAGAATCTATCCACAATGACTTCCTCCACTTTATTCGGAAAACTACAAGAATACGAGAAGGAACTTGAAAGAATTGAAAAGCATGAAATCCAAGTAAAAGATTTAAGAGACATGGCTCTAAATACAAGGATAAAAAATCATGATAGCAATCAAGAGGATAAATCCACTAGTAGTGAAGACGATGATATTATCAAGAAGATTGAAAAGGTTCTACGAAAAGAAAGAAAAAGGTAAGCACCAATAAGGAAGGTTATATGCTTTGAATGTGGAGAAAAGGGACATGTTAAAAGTGAATGTCCTATACTTGAAAAGAATAAGAAATATTTCAAGAGAAATAAAGCTAAAAAGTCAAAGAAAGCATATATAGCATGGGAAAGTTCATCTTCCGATTCCGAAAACAATCAACGTGTTAATCTCGCATTGATGGCCTCACACCATTCCGATGATGAAGACAACGAGGTTAGTAATGAATTTTATCTTTTTGATAATGATGCACAAGGTGATATAGATGAACTATTGAATGAATGCAAAATTCTGTATAAAACTATTTCATCAAAAAGAAACAAATTTCATCCTTAGAAGAAAAATGTGAATCTATGGAAAAAGATTTCAAAGAAGAAAAACAAAAATTAAGTGATGAACAAAAATAGAATTTTTTATGAAAAAATTGTGAATCACTCTCTTTCCAAATTGTCCAATTAAAAAGAGTTATTGAAAGATATGAAAAAGGTCAAATTGGATTGGAAGGTGTTCTTAGCCAACATAGATATTCCAATGATAAAAGTGGACTTGGATATTCAAAGTTTTCAAAAGCAAGTTCTAATAAAACTATCTTTGTTAAGGCTAGTGGTCAATCATCCAAAGAGAAAGTGAACAAACCTAAAGTAGTTCATCAATATCCTAAAAAGAAAAGATTTGTTAAGAAGAAATCTTACCCTTCTAGATATAGAAGTAAATTTGAACCTACTTGTTTTTATTGTGGTATTAAAGGACATACACCTAAGGCTTGCTATGTTAGAAACCTTAGTGTGGCAAGTGGGCATTATGTGTGGGTAAAGAAAGGAACTAACTATGATGGACCCAAAGAAAATTGGGTACCAAATCAAACTTAATTTGTTTGTAGGTATGCTTGAAGACCACATGAAATATTTGGTATCTTGATAGTGGTTGTTCAAAGCATATGACGGGAGACATACGCTATCTTTCAAATCTAGTTCAAGTCCAATGATTATTTCACATATGGGAAATACCTTAAAGGAAGAATTATTGGCATTGATAAAATTGATACACTAACTTTCATATCCATTGAAGATGTACTTTATGTTGAAAAAAAATGACAACTTCTAAGAAAAAGACAACTTTGTTGAAAAGGCTTCAAATTCATCGAGGATGAATGGTTTATGAAGTCACTCTTGAGGTGAAACTCATTGGTATAAATTGTTTTTACTTTCAATAATCTCTTTATGTATTATAAGGCTTTTCCCATCCTTTTTAAATAACAAAGGGGGAGAAGAAATATATATGTATGTGTATGCTTGTCTCTAACTATTGCAGCCCAAAGAAAGATGCAAATTTTCTATGTCTCAAGGGAGAATTTTGATCAAGAGGGAGTTATCAAAGATAGGGGGAGCATTCACATAAGAGTTTCTCATTCTGCCTAAAAGAATCAAGCATCTTCAACATTATGTTTTGATGAAGATAACTACTATGTGAATTTATCATAGGATGATAAAAATCATCATGGAGCAATATGGCTATGGTTAAGTTTTCAATATTATTACATATATTTTTGTCCATTTTTATGCATCTTTCCCTCCTTTTTGATAATGTCAAAGGGGGAGAAAGATGTGGTACTTTATGCTTGTATTTTTTCCTTGTCTTAATTTTTAAGGTACTCTCCAACCAAGATGAAGAAATACAAAGGATTTCAACCTTCTCATACATAGGGGGAGTTTTGCATCTTAGGGGGATAAGCTCTTCCAGAAAGTACATCGCCTAAAGCAAGATTGTTTGTCATCATCAAAAAGGGGGAGAATGTAAAATCAACCTTCTCAAATGAGCTTTTGTTTTGATGAAGACAAACCATGATTGACAAAGAAGGCAAAGATTCATGATCAAGCACAAAGCATCTAAAGACAATATCTTCAGTTCAAGCTCTCAACAACTTTCAAGGTATAATAATATTACTTACTTTGATCTTAAGATATAGATGCTCTTTGATGAAAAAGAAATGTTTAAAACATTACTTAAGTTTTTCAAAGTTAAAATTTCATTTTTCACTTGAGTGCAATCGATTTGCATTTTAGTGAAATCGATTGCATGCTTCAATTTTTCAGATATTTTGCTTATGTTTCTCTGTGCAATCGATTTACATTCTTGTGCAATCGATTGCATACTTAAAATTTTCAAAACGTTTGCTTCTATTTCTCAGTGCAATCGATTTACATTGCTTGTGCAATCGATTGCACTCACTTACTTTTTGCTACTGACTTTACATGCAATCGATTTACATTGCTAGTGCAATCAATTTGCACTCTTAAAACTTTTGAAAATATAGATGTTGAAACCCCGTGCAATCTATTTACACAAAGGGTGCAATCAATTGCATGCTGCACGATTTTGAAAAACAACAGCTTTTCACATGACTGTTCATCATACCTTTTCATTGAAACCTTTCACTCAAACTTTGCATTTGTTCATGATACATTTTCATAACTTCATGATGTTTCAAAAGGGTGTTATGAACATATAAATATTCTTTTTCAAAATCTGTTTCAACACCTCTTCCAAATATATTTTCTGAATTTTCAAAAGACAAACTCAAGCATTCCTTCACTTTCATGCATAAGTTTTATGCATATTTTCATACATTATTAAACAGAAAACTTTGAGAAATTATGTCTTGAGTCATTGTACAATAATATTATTGGAAGAGAAGATCATTCATTGATTAAATCACTCCAAGTGATCAATACTATTCAACTCACTCAAACTCAAATATTGATAGTTACTTACTTATTTTTCCAGGATTATTGGAAATAAGTTTAAGTGTTTTTGAAATCTTGTCTTTCCAAAATTGATGGATACAAGTGTAGTAACTTTGAGAGGATTGTTCTCATAGTTGACTTAGTGAAAATCCAATAGGATTGTTCTTGGTCCAAGAGGATTGTTCTTGGTTCTTTGGTAGTTCTTGTTTAAGTTTTCCACAATAAGGAAATCTCTTTCATGTTGAAAGGGGACTGGAGTACTTTCGGACTGTGAGGGGAACCAGGATATATCACCCGTGTCTCTTTATTTTTCTGCATTTTAAAGCTTTCCTAAACTCACCATTAACCAGAAAAATAAGATCCATTATCACTAAAGCCAGAATTCTATAAAGTACCTAATTCACCCCCCTCTTAGGCGCACTTTGTACTTACAATATGTATCAGAGCAGGTTATAGGTAACTTGCTCCTAAAAGATTCAGAATGGCTTCCGCAAATCAAAATCCCGTTTTCAGAGATGGTGGTAGTAACAACAAGCCTCCTCTATTTTATGGTTAATATTTTAACTTCTCGAAAATACACATGAAGGCACATCTAGAAGCACAAGGAGAGGAAATATGGGATGCCATTGAGAATGGTCCTTTTATCCCTATAACGGTAATCAATGGTGTTGGCTCATCAAAGCCTAAGGCTGCATGGGACGAAGATGATAAGAAGAAGGTTCTCTATGATAAAAAGGCAATAAATCTTCTTCAAGGTGCACTTAGCATGGATGAATTATTCCGTGTCTCGGCATGCAAAACAGCGAAATAAATATGGGATACCCTGGTAGTAATTCATGAAGGAACTGCTGAAGTTAAAAGATCGATATTAAATACATTGAGTCAATAATACGAACTATTCAGAATGCAGCCCCGAGAATCAATCCTCAACTTGCATAAAAGATTTGTACACTTGACAAATCATTTGAAAGCACTCGGAAGGACTTTAACTAATGACGAACTTAATCTTAAAGTGCTTAGATCTTTATCCAGGGAATGGCAACCAAAAGTGACAGTAATATCCGAGAAGAAGAATCTATCCACAATGACTTCTGCCACTTTATTCGGAAAACTTCAAGAATACGAGACGGAACTTGAAAGACTTGAAAAGTATGAAATCCAAGTAAAAGATTTAAGAGACATGGCTCTAAATACAAGGATAAAAAATCATGATAGCAATCAAGAGGATGAATCCACTAGTAGTGAAAATGATGATATTATCAAGAAGATTGAAAAGGTTCTACGAAAAGAAAGAAAAAGGGAAGCACCAATAAGGAAGGTTATATGCTTTGAATGTGGAGAAAAGGGACATGTTAATAGTGAATGTCCTACACTTGAAAAGAATAAGAAATATTTCAAGAGAAATAAAACTAAAAAGTCAAAGAAATCATATATAGCATGGGAAAGTTCATCTTCCGATTCCGAAAACAATCAACATGTTAATCTCGCATTGATGGCCTCACACCATTCCGATGATGAAGACAACGAGGTTAGTAATGAATTTTCTCTTTTTGATAGTGATGCACAAGGTGATATAGATGAACTATTGAATGAATGCAAAATTCTGTATAAAACTATTTCATCACAAAAGAAACAAATTTCATCCTTAGAAGAAAAATGTGAATTTGTGGAAAAAGATTTCAAAGAAGAAAAACAAAAATTAAGTGATGAACAAAAATAGAATTTTTTATGTAAAAATTGTGAATCCCTCTCTTTCCAAATTGTCCAATTAAAAAGAGTTATTGAAAGATATGAAAAAGGTCAAATTGGATTAGAAGGTGTTCTTAGCCAACAAAGATATTCCAATGATAAAAGTGGACTTGGATATTCAATGTTTTCAAAACCAAGTTCTAATAAAACTATCTTTGTTAAGGCTAGTGATCAATCATCCAAAGAGAAAGTGAACAAACCTAAAGTAGTTCATCAATATCCTAAAAAGAAAAGATTTGTTAAGAAGAAATCTTACCCTTCTAGATATAGAAGTAACTTTGAACCTACTTGTTTCTATTGTGGTATTAAAGGACATACACCTAATGCTTGCTATGTTAGAAACTTTAGTGTGGCAAGTGGGCATTATGTGTGGATAAAGAAAGAAACTAACTATGATGGACCCAAAGAAAATTGGGTACCAAATCAAACTTAATTTGTTTTTTAGGTATGCTTGAAGACCACATGAAATATTTGGTATCTTGATAGTGGTTGTTCAAAGCATATGACGGGAGACATACACTATCTTTCAAATCTAGTTCAAGTCCAAGGATTATTTCACATATGGGAAATACATTAAAGGAAGAATTCTTGGCATTGACAAATTTGATACACTAACTTTCATATCCATTGAAGATGTACATTATGTTGAAAAAAATGACAACTTCTAAGAAAAATACAACTTTGTTGAAAAGGCTTCAAATTCATCGAGGATGAATGGTTTATGAAGTCACTCTTGAGGTGAAACTCATTGTGATAAATTGTTTTTACTTTCAATAATTTCTTTATGTATTATAAGGCTTTTCCCATCCTTTTTAAATAACAAATGGGGAGAAGAAATATATATGTATGTGTATGCTTGTCTCTAACTATTGCAGCCCAAAGAAAGATGCAAATTCTCTATGTCTCAAGGGAGAATTTTCATCAAGAGGGAGTTATCAAAGATAGGGGGAGCATTCACATAAGAGTTTCTCATTCTGCCTAAAAGAATCAAGCATCTTCAACATTATGTTTTGATGAAGATAACTACTATGTGCATTTATCAAAGGATGATAAAAATCATCATGGAGAAATATGGCTATGGTTAAGTTTTCAATATTATTACATATATTTTTGTCCATTTTTATGCATCTTTCCCTTCTTTTTGATAATGTCAAAGGGGGAGAAAGATGTGGTACTTTATGCTTGTATTTTTTCCTTGTCTTAATTTTTAAGGTACTCTCCAACCAAGATGAAGAAATACAAAGGATTTCAACCTTCTCATACATAGGGGTAGTTTTGCATCTTAGGGGGAGAAGCTCTTCCGGAAAGTACATCGCATAAAGCAAGATTGTTTGTCATCATCAAAAAGGGGGAGAATGTAAAATCAAGCTTCTTAAATGAGGTTTTGTTTTGATGAAGACAAACCATGATTGACAAAGAAGGCAAAAATTCATGATCAAGCACAAAGCATCTAAAGACAATATCTTCAGTTCAAGCTCTCAACAACTTTCAAGGTATAATAATATTACATAGTTTGATCTTAAGATATAGATGCTCTTTGATGAAAAAGAAATGTTTAAAACATTACTCAAGTTTTTCAAAGTTAAAATTTCATTTTTCACTTGAGTGCAATCGATTTGCATTTTAGTGCAATCGATTGCATGCTTCAATTTTTCAGATCTTTTGCTTCTGTTTCTCTGTGCAATCGATTTACATTCTTGTGCAATCGATTGCATACTTAAAATTTTCAAAATGTTTTCTTCTATTTCTACGTGCAATCGATTTACATTGCTTGTGCAATCGATTGCACTCACTTACTTTTTGCTACTGACTTTACATGCAATCGATTTCCATTTCTAGTGTAATTGATTTGCACTCTTAAAACTTTTGAAATTATAGCTGTTGAAACCCCATGCAATCGATTTACACAAAGGGTGAAATCAATTTCATGCTGCACGATTTTTAAAAACAGCAACTTTTCACACGACTGTTCATCATACCTTTTCATTGAAACCTTTCACTCAAACTTTGCATTTGTTCATGATACATTTTCAGAACATCATGATGTTTCAAAAGGGTGTTATGAACATATAAATATTCTTTTTTAAAATCTGTTTCAACACCTCTTCCAAATATATTTTCTGAATTTTCAAAATACAGACTCAAGCATTCCTTCACTTTCATGCATAATTTTTCTGCATATTTTCATACATTATTAAACAGAAAACTTTGAGCAATTATATCTTGAGTCATTGTACAATAATATTATTGGAAGAGAAGATCATTAATTGATTAAATCACTCCAAGTGATCAATACTATTCAACTCACTCAAACTCAAATATTGATAGTTACTTACTTATTTTTTTCAGGATTTTTGGAAATAGGTTTACGTGTTTTTGAAATCTTGTCTTTCCAAAATTGTTGGATACAAGTGTAGTCACTTTGAGAGGATTGTTCTCATAGTTGGATTAGTGAAAATCCAATAGGATTGTTCTTGGTCCAAGAGTATTATTCTTGGTTGTTTGGTAGTTCTTGTTTAAGTTTGCCATAATAAGGAAATCTCTTTCATGTTGAAAGGGGACTCAGGTACTCTCGGACTGTGAGGGGAACTAGGATATATCGCTCGTGTCTCTTTATTTTTCTACATTTTAAAGATTTCCTAAACTCACCATTAACTAGAAAAATAAGATCCATCATCACTAAAGCCATAATTCTATAAAGTACCTAATTCCCCCCCCCCCCCCCCCCCCCCCCACTTAGGCGGGCTTCGTACTTACACTTGTGGGGTAAATAAGAAAATGTAAGAAGTTGAAATTTGCAGCTTTGATTGAAGAACTTCGTATCGTTGAAAGTCCTTCTACGAGAGTCAAGCTCACCATATCAAGTGGGTCATAGCCCCTGGCTCAAGTTGTCTTGTTTTGGTCTTTTTACGGGATTGGCTAAAGGAAAATAAATCCCCTTGCCCCTTGCTAGATGTCTGATTTATCATAACCTGCATCACAAACCCTTGAGATCCTTGAAATGGTTAAGGAAATGTTATGGCATGATGTTATGATGTGTATGTATGCATTAAGCGAAAATTCAGGGTAAGAAACCAATTTATTAGATTTGTACAAACAAGGTCCTGCAAGGAACATAAACAAAGCCCTTCAATGAGTTCAAATTGTTAGGCAAAAATAAAAACAAAAAAAAAACAAAAAGCAAGCAAGTCACACAAACAGCCTTAGGTTTAGGATTGCATGAATTCCATAGGTAAGTACCCTCTTGAAGTTTAGTTGGTTTCAAACCTATCTTAGAAAAGTAATCGGGTTCTAAGGATTCTCAATATCACTGATCATCCTTTATTGGGCATTGTTTCAGCTCAGGCAATCTTTTCTTGCAGCCGAAATATCCTGAAAGTCTGATCTCAATGAGTGTAGCATCGAGTATCAACCAATCCTCAGCTTTATATTGAGGCCGACTATCTCACTACTTTCTAATGGCCAAGTTTGTTCAGCTAAGGTTCTAAGGTCTGTTAGTGCTTCACGACACCACGCGGCGGCCCCGTATTCTCCTCGTTTCCCCACGAAGGATACCGGTACCAAGCAAAGTGCCACACCAACACAGCCATCACTTAAACCATATTGGTCTATGCTGTACAGTCTCCACAATCTATTGCAGTTTACCTAATAAGTGCCCTCAGATTCGAGTTTAGGATCTATAGTAACCCCAACAAAACCCTTTAAGAATAAAGCAAACAAACAAGAAAGCAATTTTTGAAATGACCTAGATCCTAAGGTAATCCCAACTTTATACATTTATCCCCAGCAGAGTCTCCAGTTCTGTGATACGGTGGCAGAACCGACTGTTAATACTGGTTTGCCTTTTGTATTCGCAAATGTTGCGGTAAGCAAGAGTCGCCATCGACTTTTATTTCATCCAATCATGGAAAAGGAAAAAGAACAGAAAAAACCTTGTTTTGAGATTTCTGAGTACCGGGGGTAGATTATAGAAAGGGAAGGTGTTAGCACCCTTTCTATCCATGGTTTTCCATGGGCTCTTAGGTACTTGCTCATCTTTTTAAAATTGCTTATGTGTGCTTGTTTTGAAAAAAAAAGTTTTACTTCGTGATAACCCTTGTATCAATCTTCAAGGGTGTGACGAAGTTTGTTTTGAAAAGTTATTTTGAAAGGTGTTTGTGTGAAAAGTTTTGTTGAGCAAGTACTTAAGATTCTACCTACTCGAAACAAGGTTGTTTATTCTCATTTCCTTTAGACAACGTGATCCTATTATTAAGAAGTAGATAGCCCCGTTGTTGGAGTTTGTTAGGGACGTTCGAAAGGGACAAGTTCAGTCACCAGAGCAATGGGTAGGAGACCTTAGTAGTAACCCTAGAGTCTTAAGATCTTTCTGAGGCAACATTTCTGAGGCAACATTCGAATGGGACATTTGATATTTTAGACAGGAGGGCAACCACTAAGATCTCCTATTCTTAAATGACTATTTTACAAAAGGCAACCGAAGTGAGGCAAACCCTAGGAGTGAAATATGTGCACGTGATTTTTTCAGTTAATTAGTCTTTGCACATTAAGTGAGCTACCGTTTTAATTTTCAAACATATTTCCATACAATCTTATTAACCATGCATCTAATAGTTAAAGATTGCGAAAATTAAAAGTGCGAGAAAATAAACCTAGCTATTACAAGGCTTCGGGGAGGGGATTAATTACATAACCAAAATCGGGAGACAAAGCTATAAATGAAAAAAACCTAGTTTTAACTATTAAAAACCATTGGCATTTACAAAAATAATGAAAAAGAAATAATTAAATGCGCGGCAAATTAAATACGAAGACGCTTAAAAAAAACCTAAAACCATAATTCAGAAAAAATATTTTTGTACATTTTTATTTGAGAAATGAATTTAATTGCACATTAATTAAAACCCTAATTTATAATTGCTTTTAATTATGAAAAAAAGAAATTAAATTAACTTATATTTCTAATTAAATTAAAATAAATATTTTATTAAAATAATGCTTTTTTGGTGTTTTGTGATTTATTGATTTTATGATTAATAAAAAAAGGTAATTAATTTTTATGGAAAAACAATTAAACAAAATAATTAAATAAATGAAATAAATAAGGAAAAGAAAATTGGCATGTGCTGAGTTGCAAATCTGGGGGGTGCACTATTGAAATTGATGGGCCCAAGGTTGATAGCCCAGCATACCAGCGCCTGATCATGTGAGGTCATCTCCTGAAGGTCTACCATGCGCTGCTCCTATGTGAGCGTTGGATCTCCCTTGAGGCTAGATCTAATGGCCAGATCTGGAGGCTGCAAGGTTGATACCTAGGTATGAGGCACACTGAATTCTGTGTTGGAACATTAGAAAAATAGCCAAAATTGCCTGGACCTGGGATCGAACCCAGGTCCTCATACTTCCCACCAAGCGCTCTTACCACCAGGCCAATCTGCTTTGTTGTGCATAGAATGAAAACAAAATCTAATATAACAAAATAAAGAGTTAGTGGGAAACGCGCGCGAGATTCCAAATGGTCCACTGATTGGATGCCACCTATTCTTATTCTCCAAGGCTCCGTCGTCTTAGCTATATACCTTTTACCTACAGTCGTGCATCTGTAGCTATAGCCCGGTCACCTTCAAAAACTCATAAAATGCATGATAAATGAAATTGGAGATCAGAATCCAAGTGGTCTTGGTGTCACATTCATCATGGTATCTTGTTCATGGCCTGATTTTACCTGTATGCAAAAACCCTAAAACGCAGATAGAAAACCTAGCAATGGCAGATCTAGATATAGGCATCAAAAATACAATTGAATCATACAGTCATGTTGCAAACATCTTAAACATCACAAATATACCAATTAAACATTCTAATGATGCAGGAATTACAGTAATCGGTTTTGAAAAAAATTGCAAACCGTGTGAGTTACAGCTTGTGTTTCTTGATGCTTCAGACCTCGTAAATGATTGGGATAGCTTCAGAAACTCCCAAGGAATGTCTTTTGATCCTTAGAACGCTTTGAAACAACCTATGGAGTAAGATTGGATATGCACTTTTCTTTTAAAAATTGAAAGTTTGTTCTCCCTTTTCACGCCTGCCAACCTTTTTTATGCTTTGTTCTTGTTCATTATATACCCTTGAGTGAATTAGGGTTGTAAAACAGATTGAATCTTGAAGTTT
Source organism: Vicia faba (assembly GCA_948472305.1). NCBI lineage: Eukaryota > Viridiplantae > Streptophyta > Magnoliopsida > Fabales > Fabaceae > Vicia > Vicia faba. The sequence goes on along the minus strand of OX451741.1, from coordinate 150,285,650 downwards.
TGAGAAGATTTGATTTGGTTCTTTAGCCATATTCAAAATTTCTAAATTGAGACAAATTATCCCATTTTTGTACCAATCATGCTTGATTCAATTTGGTCTTGATATCTCAGCATAATTTGATTGAGATCCTGTCTAAAATTCATATCAAAACATATCTTTGATATTATTTACCAATTATTTGATTTTATTCAATTTTTAATAAATAAAAAATCAAAATAAAATAAATAATGAAGCAAATAACATGTGAGTGAACATTTGGGTCTTGGACCATGCTACAAGTGAGGTGCAATCATGAAATGCTAAGCCCATTTGGTAAAAAATGCACTTTTGAGCATATTTGACTTTTGGCAATTTTGCAAAAAAGGTCAACTTTGGCAAGGCATATCTCCTCCAAATATAACCCTAGAGAGGTGTTCTTGGACTTTTTAGAAATCTTAGGATGTCCCCTAAGCAACCTTTTTTGTCTCATTTCAATTGGGTCTCCCATGTTCATGTAAGAAGCTTTGACCCAAAAGGTGTTTTTTATTGACTTTTCAAAAGGACCTATAATGTAGAAATACATATCTTTTTATGAGTGCATATTTTGAACTTGTGGACTGAATATGAGTTGTAGGGAATTTCACCCTTTTCAAAATGAGCCTTGGATGGAAAATTTCTGATAAAGTATGTGGAAGTTATGCTTGGTCAAAGTTTGGTTGACTTTTCTTGAGAAACCCTAATTTAGCAACTTTTGGGTTTTGATGAATTTAGGGCATTCCTTGAAGAATCATGATCAACCCTTAATAAAATTATGATATCACTTAAAAATGTTGATGTTGACCAAAAATCTTAAAGTTTGACTGTATGTGGGCCACAATTGACTTTTCACCTAATATAGTCGATTCTCAAGCATCTGAGTAGTTGACTGAGAAAACTTCTTGTGTTGTGCTTGAAATTTGACATGGAGGGTCTTGAGAACATATTAGGACCATGGAGAGCATATCAGGTCTTTGGAGTTCACCTATCTTGATGAAAATGGAAACCCTAATTTGAGACACACTTCCTTAGGAGAGGGTTTGTCTGGTTAACTCTAGGGAAAACTTGAGCAAATTGAGGATCTCTAGGAGTATGTATTGATTAAAATGAGAGGGCAAATTTTGGGGTACAACAGCTGCCCCTGTTCAATCTTCTTAAACCTGAGGATGTAGATTGGCTCGTCTGCCTTTTGTGATCTGAAGGTGGAAGATGATTGAACACTAGAGTGCCCAGAAATTTGCACTCGTATGAAGTGATACTTGATTTGTGATTTCGGGAATGGGCTTATAAATGTTATTTAGAAGTTGCTAGAGAATTTTCGGCGATGGGATTAAAGATTCCATCCAAGATGTGATAGAGTACCGTCGGAGATGGGCTTAAAAATGTCATCTAGAGGATGTTAATTTCATGAGATATTCCTTTGATGAGAGTCCCTGCTCCTACCGTTGAGGAGGAATCTGTTGAGGAATGTTGGTATCTGTCTTGGGAGAAATAGAATTTTAGGAGCTTCAGTTGTCTGTTACTCTACTGGGGAATTAACTCTGGAGGTGAACTGCATATATGGTCAGTGTATAGGCTGCATCGTGACTTACTAGGGAAAGGTGAAATTGACCGAAACTGGTCAGGTCCAGGTTTTACCGTGTTGTAAACTATCATCTGGAGGTAAGAGAAAAGAAACTTGGATGGTAAGGTTATGAGAAGGAACCTGGATAGTAGGGTTACTTCGAAGTGAAAGCCTGGATAGTAGGGTTGTGAGAAGGAACCTGGATAGTAGGGTTACTTCGAAATGAAAGCCTGGATAATAGGGCTTTGAGAAGGAACCTGGATAGTAGGGTTAGTTCGATATGAAAGCCTGGATAGTAGGGCTGTGAGAAGGAACTTGGATATTAGGGTTACTTTGAAATGAAAGCCTGGATAGTAGGGCTGTTAGAAGGATCCTGGATAGTAGGGTTACTTCGAATTGAAATCCTGGATAATAGGGTTGTGAGAAGGAACCCGGGTCGTAGGGTTTCTTCGAAATGAAAGCCTGGATAGTAGGGCTGTGAGAAGGAACCTGGATAGTAGGGTTACTTCTAAATGAGAGCCTGGATAGTAGGGTTGTGAGAAGGAACCTGGGTCGTAGGGTTTCTTCAAAATGAAAGCCTGTATAGTAGGGCTGTGAGAAGGAACCTGGGTCGTAGGGTTTCTTCGATATGTAAGCCTAGATAGTAGGGTTGTGAGAAGGAACCTGGGTCGTAGGGTTTCTTTGAAATGAAAGCCTGGATAGTAGGGCTGTAAGAAGGAACCTGGATAATAGGGTTACATCGAAATTAAAGCCTGGATAGTAGGGTTGTGAGAAGGAACCTGGGTCGTAGGGTTTCTTCGAAATGAAAGCCTGGATAGTAAGGCTGTGAGAAGGAACCTGTGTAGTAGGGTTACTTCGAAATGAAAGCTTGGATAGTATGGCTGTGAGAAGGAACTCGGGTCGTAGGGTTTCTTAGAAATGAAAGCCTGGATAGTAGGGATGTGAGAAGGAACCTGGGTCGTAGGGCTTTTTCGAAATGAAAGCCTGGATAGTAGGGCTGTGGGAAGGAACCTGAGTCGTAGGGTTATTTCCATATGAAAGCCTGGGTAGTAGGGCTATGGGAAGGAACCTGGGTCGTAGGGTTTCTTCTATATGAAAGCCTGGATAGTAGTGTTGTGAGAAGGTACCTGGATAGTAGGGTTACTTTGATATGAAAGCCTGGATAGTAGGGCTGTGGGAAGGAACCTAGGTCATAGGGTTTCTTCGATATGAAAGCCTGGATAGTATGGCTATGGGAAGGAACCTGGATAGTAGGGTTACTTCGAAATGATAGCCTGGATAGTAAGGCTATGAGAAGGCACCTGGATAGTAGGGTTACTTCGAGATGAAATCCTGGATAGTAGGGCTTATGGGAAGGAACCTGGATAGTAGGTGTTCTACCCCAAAATTTGCCCTCCCATATTCTTCAAGATTTGCAAAGAGCATGCTTCAAAATCTCCCCAAGGGTTGCACAGTTCAAAGGCCTCCTAACAGTCAAAAACTAGGGTTTTGGGTCTGGCAAAGAAATTGAAGTTTTCAAGGGTCCAATCAAGTCCCACATGCCTACAAACATGGTCAAGCATCCACATGCCAAGTTTCAAGACTTACAGCACAAAATTGCACAGTCAAAAACCCTAATTACTCAACAGTCAACTGTAGGGGTAAAACGGTCATTTGACAGTCAAAAGTTCAAATTTTTGGTCAACATATTATTTTGAAGCCACCAACATCATTTGATCAATTCTTGATCATGATTCTCAAGGCATGGCTCAAAAAGTCTCAAGATGCAAAAGTTTCCATATTTGGACAGTTGAAAAAGTCAACTGTAACTTGACCAAGGCATAACTTCCACATGGTTCATCAGAAAAATTCCATCCAAAGCTCATTTTGAATAGAAATACATTTCCTACAACTCCTCTTCACACTTCAAGTCCAAGAAATGCTCTCACAAAAAGTTATCAATTTCAACATTATAGGTCATTTTCAAAAGTCAACAAAAAGGGACTTTAAGTCAAAGACCATAACTTGATATTGGTAAATCAAAATGACATGGGACAAAAGGCATTGGTTAGAGGACTTCAAGAACTTTCCAAAATGTCCAAGAACATGATCAAAGCTTAAAAATTGAGCAAGATATGCCTTGTGTAAGTTGGGAAATTTTTGGGAATTTTGAAAAGTCAACTTTACTTCAAATGTCTCAAAATTGCTAATGGGCCACAAATTCTTCCAAGAATCATCATCCAAAAGCTATGCACGACCCATTGACCCAAAGGGGAGTTATTTTCCTATTTTTAATTAATTAATTGAATATTTAATCTATTTAATTCATTTAATTATGATTAATTATAAGAAAAATACTCATCCATGCTTTTCAAATCTTTTTGTGCATAGAATACCTCCAAGATTTCGTGCACTATTCAATAAGGAAAGAATCAAGGTGATTGGCAATGATTGGCATGTTCTTCACATGAAAAAGATTGGAAAAAGATACCATGAAAATCAAATCTCAAAAGCATTGATTACAAAGGTTTTGGACATGTTTTGCAAACCTAAATCACTCACATACATATACAGATCACAACCCTAGTGCATACAACCTTGAAGCTGCGCCTAATATCAAATACAACCTTTGCAATTTTTGTCAAAAATTCCAAAACTGAAAACACTCATAGGGCGTGATCCAAAGCCTATAATCCATTCAAAAAGCTTGCTGAGGTCTCCCTGAACCTAACTGAATCCTTTTCCAGTCCCTACGCATCAAGAATTGGTATATATAAGTCAAGCTTTCTCAAACTTTTTGAATAATCGTGTTTCATAATTCATGCCATATTTTTGATTTCTAACGCTTGAGTTGTATTAGTTTAATCATTCTGAAGCTAACCATGCCATTCAATTGAGTTTTCGTGCCTTATACATGAATCCACCATTGGAGCTCGCTAGGGTTCCAAAGCTGTAGAATTGGGGCTTTACGCTTGGGGAAAAAATGGCCAACGAGACTTATGCCATTAGAACCAGAAGCTTCACACGAACTCAGTCCACATGTCGCGCTCAATTTATGAGCAACGGTGGCCTAATCGCTATTTTCACATATGCTATTTAGTGGGGGTTTAAAACCCCCGCTATCCTTTCTTTTTTTTTCAGGTCAAAATGAACGAACGAAGAAGAAGATGAGTTGTTAGTGGATGATTGGCTGATTCAAACATTGGCACCTTTTTTTTATTATTCCACTAACGCGTGTTTTTTCTCTTTTATTCATCATAGCTCATCAAATAAACAAAGCAACACACTTGGCCTATTGGTGGCTGCGTTGTCACACAAGCATTGGGACCTGGGTTCGATTCCCAGGTCCCCTCCCTTCTCAATATTATTTTGTTTTCCAGGTTCCTACGCAGCGTGCCTCCCAGGGGTTCACCATGCATCCACTATCCAAGCTTGCCACATGGCCACTGAGATCAATCCAATGGCCATGATCTGAAGAATACCATACACCTTGGTCAATGGAGCCACACGCATCCTAGAAAAGTCAACCAGGCCTCCTTCAAATGGGCCAAAATTGCTGGAAAATACCTCCAAAATTGGGGTCAACACCCCCCATTGGTTTGCATTCTATTTTTCATTCTTTTTATTTTTTCTATTTTATTTGTTTTATTTAGTTTTATTTTAATTCCTTAAATTAATTTTTCATAATATAAAAATACCAAAAAATCAGAAACTATAAAAATAAAAAATATGTTTTAATGTTTAATTCACTAACATTTTTGTAAATAAATTCAACAATTAATTTAGTTTTAATTCTAGGTTTAATTTTAATGTTTTTTTAATAAACTAAAAAATGTAGAATTAGGGTTTTAAATACTTTTATCCTTTTTTCTTTTCTTTTACCATTATTAATAATTTATTAATTAGTTTGTAAATAAATTTGCCATTAAATAATTAGGTTAAAACTAGGTTAAATTTAAACATTTTTTTTAATAAATTAAAAATAGTTTAGAATTAGGGTTTTAATTTCATTTAATTTTCTTACTAAATTCCATAAATACAAAAAACTCAAAAATAATTTCCTTTTCTCATTTAACTTAATTAATTTATTAATTGTAATTTAATTTCTTTAAAAGGGTCCAACGCCCTCGCATTCCCGACTTTACTTCTTCTCGCATTTTACTTTTATTTCTTTTTGTAAATATAATGTATTTATCCCAAAGCCATGTAATAGATTAATTAAGTCATTTATCTTTCCGCATTTTATTTTATTCAAATCGGGTCTTGGATTAATTTGGCGATGTAGACCCGCGCCTTTGTAATAGCGTAGGACTTTTAATTCCGCACCTTTTAACTGTTAATAACTCGCATGAAAGAATGAACGCCAAAAATAAAAACAAAGCGTAGATCACCAATACATGACAAGATAAACATAATTGAAAATGACACACAAATCACACACCACCCCTAGGGTACGCCTCACTGTTGCCTTGCCCCTCGAAAAGTGGTCGTCGAGTAGAGGACGTTTTAGTAAGTCCTCATGTCCATGAACATGGCATGAGGGTAGCTTCTAAGGTGTCTTCCCATTGCTCTGGTGACCACAATGTCCCGAACCCTCGAATTGACCCGAACACCTCCAACGGTGGTGCTACCTACCCCTCAATGGTGGGATGGCACTACCTTAAGGACACTTACACAGACGAATTCCTTAGGGTAGGTAGAGAACTCATAGATACTTGCTCTAATTTCAAAACAAATCAAAAACTTCTTTTCACACCGACACCTTTCAAAAAGCTTTCAAAAAGCAATTTTTCAAACACTCTTGAGGACTGATACAAGAGTCGAACTGAAATTTTCAAAGAAACTTTTTTAAAACCCACAGTTGAAAAGCAAACAAACAATTTTGAAAACACAAATGAGCAAGTATCTAAGAGCCCATGGATAACCATGGATAGAAAGGGTGCTAACACCTTCCCTTTCTATAAATCTACCTCCCGAACCGAGAACTAATCTCAATAAGGAATTTTTCTGTGCTTTTGTCCTTTCCATTTAGAGAAAATAAAAGACGGTGGCGACTCTTGCTTCCGCGACATTTCGCGAACCAGCGTTAAATAGTCAGTTCCAGATCCACCGATCACAGAACTGGCGACTCTGCTGGGGAACCTTTAAAAGTGAGGTGTACCTTAGGACTAAGATCACTTGTGTTTTCAATTGTCTAAATTGTTTGCTTTAAATTGTGGGACTGTCTCGGGAGTTCTATAGATCCTAACCCGGATCTGGGGGATACCTTCTTAGAAAGTAGCAACAAGACTGTGAGGGAACTGTGCGGGGTATACCGACATGGTTGAAACAGTCTGCTACGTTGATGTGGCACTTTGGTGTGTACCGGTAACCCTTGAGTTCAGTCAAGGAGAGTACGGGACCTCTGCGTGGTGTCGTGAAGCATCAACTGACCTTAGGAACCTTAATTGAACCATCTTGGCCTTTTTAGGGTAGTGAGATAACTGACTTTGGTGCAGTCCGAGGTTGGTTGATACTCGATACTACACTCAATTGAGGGTTGCTTTCCTTGAATATTTCGGTCGCCAGTTCAGTGGCTAAATCGAAACGATGAACAATGAAAGCAATCCAGTGATATTGGGGCCCTTAGAACCCGGTTACTTCTGATAGGACAGGTTGAGCCCACCAACTTCAAGAGGGTAATACCTAGACCTCATGCTGGCCTAAACTCTAAGGGCTTCTCTTGTGTGACTTGTGTGCCTTCGTACTTGACTATTTGCATGCTTGTTATCTGACACTTGAGTTCCCTGCAGGTTTTGTTTATAGTCCTTAATTGGGACTCATAACAGGGTGTACTAAGTTTCTTCCAGGCTTTATTTACAGTCCTTAATTGGGACTCATAACAGGGTTACTTACATTACCCCATACATAGCATACCATCATACCATTGCATACATCCTGCATAAGGACTAATCTATTTCAAGGATCCCAAGGGTTTGTGATACAGGTCATGATGAATCAAACTGTCCAGCAAGGGGCAAATGGGATTTATTTTCCTCCAGCCAAAACATGATAACTTGAGTCAGGGGCTATGACCCACTTGATATGGTGAGCTTTGACTCTTGAAGAAGGTTCCCCTAGCCAGGTTTGTTTGGAAATCAAAACAAAGTTGATGACTTGAGTCGGGGCTATGACCCACTAGATATGGTGAGCCTTGACTCTTGAAGAAGAACTCTCAACAATATGAAGTGCCTTCAATCAAGTCACCAGTTTCCAATGCTAACAATTTTCTTGTTTACTCCGCGAGGTCCTTGAAAACATTGCATACATATCATGCATATTGTTGCATTACAGGTACCCTTGCTACAGGTCACTTACCTTCTCCGCTGTTTATTTCAGCAATGGCTTGCCCACAAGACAACCAGGACCTTCATGCTCAAGATACTCGGTTCGGGGAAATCCTCCTGAATCTATCCAAGGGGCAGGAGGATCTGAGAACAATTCTCATGGGGACTTTGGTCAGGAACAGTGTTGAGGATGAACGGCTGAAACATCTGCAAGCTGAAGTGGATGCATTGAAAACCCAGATGCTGGGGAAGGTGACTATCATTCAAGGTTTAGCTCAAAGACAAGAAGAGCTCGGAGTTCTCATCAACCAACTGCTTCAGGGTAACCAACTGGGGCAAACGTCTAAAGGTAAAGAGCCAGTCATCATTCAACCATCTTTGAGACAAGGAGATAAGGGGAGAGCTCCTCAAATGGCTCCAGTGTCACAAATTCAGCATCAACCTCACCAGCTTCAGCCAGACAAGCCTAGGAGGCAATTCACCCAGCTCAACATGTCGCTGTTTAAAGCTCTACAACGCCTGTTGAGATTGAATCTGATCACATTAAGGGCTCATCCCCGAAACCCCAACACAGCATCTCCTACCTATCATCCCAATAAAAGGTGTGCCTACCACTCTGCCAGTCCAGGACATGATACAAATGAGTGTTGGGCTCTGAAGAATAAGATCTAGGACCTGATTGATGAAGGAGCATTGGAGTTCACACAAGATGGTCAGGCTGAGTTTTTCTACCATCCCTCCAAGGCTCACCATTTGAAGTAACAAGCCCTGAGACTAGAAGACTTTTGTTCATTAGAATTTTTCAAGTTGTAATTTTCTTTTGTTCAAACATTTACTCATGTTAAACATTGTTATTTCATTAATGCATCGCATATGTCTGTTTTGAAACAATATATTCGTATTCACTATATGCAAATTATTTTCATATTTTTTCTGATGATCAACGTTCCATTAATAATTCTAAGCCTCTTGAGGGAGGATGACGAAAACGATACCACAATATACAGTATGCTTTTGAACAGACCCCGCTGATGAGGTACATGCATTGTTTCAATCCCTAAACACTGGAGTTATAAGGAAGATAATCCCTCGTCAACCCCTTTGAGCCAAAGAAGTAGGAGTTTTTCTTTTCGAAAATTAAAACCCTTAATCATAACCTGGGGCAGGGTAGTTCTCTCAGTTGATCCAAGTGCATAACAAATGGCACCAAAGAGGTCCTTACAAAAAAAAAAGACAATGATGGTTCCGAAAAATCATAAAGACAGGCAGTCATTATCTCTCAAAATAAAAAGCCCAATAAGTCAAAAAACCTATGAAGGAGACTAACAAAGCTGGGGCATCCCGCTGACTGTAATCACAAAAGAAACAGTTTAGGCAAAAAACAGGGATAACAAAATCAAAAAGAAAGAGGTCTTACAAACCCTCAACAAAAACAAAAATGACTGCCTATTCAGAATAAATCATCAATATCTGAACCATCACAGGTATATCAAAGCAAAGACTCAACAAGGTCTAACGCACGATCAATTGAGCTTAGGTTTGAAGAACATCACGAAGAGTGGGTGGGTACAAAAAAATTTTGAGCCTTTATCCTTTGTTTCTTGAACTGTGAACCAAGCCACGTTATAACCCTTAAAAGTCCTAGCTGAAGCATGGGTTAGTTCGAAAGCATACTGTTACAAAGGTATCCTGACTCCTTAAGGCTTGCTATAAAATACGTAGTTGACATCACGTTTTACAAACATTCACTTGTTTTATGAAAAAGAATGCATTTTCAAAATCTTCGAAACAGACATAAGCTTTGCATTTTTGATATAACATTGTTTGCATATGACTATTTGTTTGAACAGCAGGGAGATTCGCACGATGAAAGCCTAGTGAACAAAGGCACTTCCAATCAAGGGGAATGGCATGATCATGGTCCGTCATCTGGGGCAGTCCAGTCAAGATTCGGGAAATCTCTCAGAGGCCAAATAGCCTGGGGCAAATCTACGCCTGAGTCACTTGGGGCATTCCAACAACGAATCTTTCCTGATCAAACACCTTCTGGTGGCATGACAAAACACTTCTAACAGGGGCAACTCCCTACATTCTGAAAGCACAGACATAGTCGGAAAAAAATACGCATAATCAAAGACCCGCTAGGTTGACATACCTAGGCAAAAATAAGGGCCTCCCGGCGAACCAAAAGGGTTCAGGCAAAATAAGGGATGAAATGAAAAATCTGTACACCCGGCAAGTCGAAAACCCGAAAAGGCGGCTTGGGCAAAAATGGGTATCCCGGTAGACTGAAAACCCGAAAGGGCGGTCCAGGAAAAAGTTAGGGATCAAAATGTACGACTATGTCCTGTCATCTCATCACTTGCCTACCAGAAGAAGGTTTGTCCATCAACAACTATCAGCATCTCACAGGTCTTCCTCTCCCACCTCAGAAACAGGGGCAATGATGAGTTATCCAAACGATCTAATTGCTCTGTCCACAAGGTACAAGGTATGATCAGCTGAAGAAGGTAGCCAATATACCTTAATTCCCCAGAGAGAGAGCCAGCAAGTCAATGCACTCTCCCCAAGCAAAGTTATACAATCAGCCCTTAAGGAAGTTGGGTATCCCCTGCAGATCTCAACATTCCCCGACACATCATACAGACATTCTTAACAAGCATCCCCGGCAGTCTTGGTCTAAGACTGTTCCCCGGCGGTATACCAGATATTCAGCGGAGCCACTTCCCCAACATAGTTCAAAATATCCCCAGGAGAGTCCAATCCAGTTTCCCCAGGAAAGTTGGAATCCATCTCCCCAAGCAGTAAGCTCATCCCCAGTAGATTCTGGAAGCTTATCCCTCGTAAAGCACGAACGCGTCCCCCGACTTTATTCAAAGGTTATTTCCTTACCAGGATATAACTGGGTTATCCTCAGCCAAAAGCCACAGAAAGATCGTCCTCGGCAAAGTCTTCTGATCCCCAGCGAAGTCTGTTAACACTTCCAACATAACAACGGTATCCCCAGCGAAGTTACCATCAACATCTCAACAAAGTACCTCTCTCCCCACAGAGTATCGTTCCCCAGCAATATCGTTAGAGTACTTCTCTCCCCGTAGAGTAATCCATTCGCCAAGTTGATTCCCCAATGGAGTTATCTTCTCCTACCGATATTCTTGCAACTATCATCCCCAGCGGAAGCAAAGATCTATTCTTCAACATCAGCCCAGGAGTGACTTCCCGGCACCCATCAAGGATTTATTTTCCTAAGACGAAAAGATACATTCATAAACATCACATTTTCATACATCATGATACATGCATAAACGCATCATACCTTACAATCTCATTTATATTGAGAACATCATTGCTTGATCCATATCATGCATTGCATATGACTGACCTTTACCTTTCAGGAAAGATCTAGTTAAGCTCTCAGCTACATTTAAAGACCTTGCCCGGTTCAGTTAAATCGACTCTAAGATTTTCCTGATTCTTATCCAGTCAAAGGCCTTCTCTGGTTCAGTCAGATCGACCCTAAGATCTCCCTGATTCTTATCCAGTTGAAGATATTTCAAGACCTTGTCCGGTTCAGTTAAATCGACCCTAAGATTTTCCTGATTCTTACCCAGTCAAAGGCCTTCTCTGGTTCAGTCAGATCGACCCTAAGATCTCCCTGATTCTTATCCAGTTGAAGATATTCCAAGACCTTGTCCGGTTCAGTTAAATCGACTCTAACATTTTCCTGATTCTTATCCAGTCAAAGGCCTTCTCTGGTTCAGTCAGATCGACCCTAAGATCTCCCTGATTCTTATCCAGTTGAAGATATTTCAAGACCTTGTCCGGTTCAGTTAAATCGACCCTAAGATTTTCCTGATTCTTACCCAGTCAAAGGCCTTCTCTGGTTCAGTCAGATCGACCCTAAGATCTCCCTGATTCTTATCCAGTTAAAGATATTCCAAGACCTTGTCTGGTTCAGTTAAATCGACCCTAAGATTTTCCTGATTCTTATCCAGTCAAAGGCCTTCTCTGGTTCAGTCAGATCGACCCTAAGATCTCCCTGATTCTTATCCAGTTGAAGATATTCCAAGACCTTGTCCGGTTCAGGTAAATCGACCCTAAGATTTTCCTGATTCTTATCCAGTCAAAGGCCTTCTCTGGTTCAGTCAGATCGACCCTAAGATCTCCATGATTCTTATCCAGTTGAAGATTCCAAGACCTTGTCCGGTTCAGTCAGATCGACCCTAAGATCTTCCTGATTCTTATCCAGTCAAAGGCCTTCTCTGGTTCAGTCAGATCGACCCTAAGATCTCCCTGATTCTTATCCAGTTGAAGATTCCAAGACCTTGTCCGGTTCAGTCATATCGACCCTAAGATTTTCCTGATTCTTATTCAGTCAAAGGCCTTCTCTGGTTCAGTCAGATCGACCCTAAGATCTCCCTGATTCTTATCCAGTTGAAGATATTCTAAGACCTTGTCCGGTTCAGTTAAATCGACCCTAAGATTTTCCTGATTCTTATCCAGTCAAAGGCCTTCTCTGGTCTAGTCAGATCGACCCTAAGATCTCCCTGATTCTTATCCAGTTGAAGATATTCCAAGACCTTGTCCGGTTTAGTTAAATCGACCCTAAGATTTTCCTGATTCTTATCCAGTCAAAGGCCTTCTCTGGTTCAGTCAGATCGATCCTAAGATCTCCCTGATTCTTATCCAGTTGAAGATATTCCAAGATTCTCTCAGCTTTCATGTTGAGGTAGTAATCGCCCCCTGGTTCTCTCAGCGTTCCTGTTGAGGTAGTAATCGTCCAAGGTTCTCTCACCGTCCCGTTGAAGGTAGTAACCATCCCTGGTTCATTCATCACCTTTTTGAAGCTCCAGATTCAATTCCTGTAACCAGTCAGGGCGCATCTACATAAGAGTTTGAAGACCAGCTCCTGTAACAGGCCAGGTAATCATTTTCTTTTTCAGGTACGCAAGCTCTCGCTAAGGAATCTCTTACGCGATCGACATCCAGATGGCATCTATAAGCCCATCCACTCATCCATCATCTCTCAGAATGGCATCTATAAGCCCATCATCCTATCCATCAATCTCTAAATGGCATCTATAAGCCCATTCCCCCATCACACTGCTAACATGTGAGCGCAAATTTCTGGGCACTCGAGTGTTCAATCATCTTCCACCTTCAGATTACGAAAGGCATGACAGCCAATCTACATCCTCAGGTCTAAGAAGATTGAACAGGGGCAACTGTTGTACCCCAAAATTTGCCCTCCCATATTCTTCAAGATTTGCAAAGAGCATGCTTCAAAATCTCCCCAAGGGTTGCACAGTTCAAAGGCCTCCTAACAGTCAAAAACTAGGGTTTTGGGTCTGGCAAAGAAATTGAAGTTTTCAAGGGTCCAATCAAGTCCCACATGCCTACAAACATGGTCAAGCATCCACATGCCAAGTTTCAAGACTTACAGCACAAAATTGCACAGTCAAAAACCCTAATTACTCAACAGTCAACTGTAGGGGTAAAACGGTCATTTGACAGTCAAAAGTTCAAATTTTTGGTCAACATATTATTTTGAAGCCACCAACATCATTTGATCAATTCTTGATCATGATTCTCAAGGCATGGCTCAAAAAGTCTCAAGATGCAAAAGTTTCCATATTTGGACAGTTGAAAAAGTCAACTGTAACTTGACCAAGGCATAACTTCCACATGGTTCATCAGAAAAATTCCATCCAAAGCTCATTTTGAAGAGAAAGACATTTCCTACAACTCCTCTTCACACTTCAAGTCCAAGAAATGCTCTCACAAAAAGTTATCAATTTCAACATTATAGGTCATTTTCAAAAGTCAACAAAAAGGGACTTTAAGTCAAAGACCATAACTTGAGATTGGTAAATTAAAATGACATGGGACCAAAGGAATTGGTTAGAGGACTTCAAGACCTTTACAAAATATCCAAGAACATGATCAAAGCTTAAAAATTGAGCAAGATATGCCTTGTGGAAGTTGGGAAATTTTTGGGAATTTTGAAAAGTCAACTTTACTTCAAATGTCTCAAAATTGCTAATGGGCCACAAATTCTTCCAAGAATCATCATCCAAAAGCTATGCACGACCCATTGACCCAAAGGGGAGTTATTTTCCTATTTTTAATTAATTAATTGAATATTTAATCTATTTAATTCATTTAATTATGATTAATTATAAGAAAAATACTCATCCATGCTTTTCAAATCTTTTTGTGCATAGAATACCTCCAAGATTTCGTGCACTATTCAATAAGGAAAGAATCAAGGTGATTGGCAATGATTGGCATGTTCTTCACATGAAAAAGATTGGAAAAAGATACCATGAAAATCAAATCTCAAAAGCATTGATTACAAAGGTTTTGGACATGTTTTGCAAACCTAAATCACTCACATACATATACAGATCACAACCCTAGTGCATACAACCTTGAAGCTGCGCCTAATATCAAATACAACCTTTGCAATTTTTGTCAAAAATTCCAAAACTGAAAACACTCATAGGGCATGATTCAAAGCCTATAATCCATTCAAAAAGCTTGTCGAGGTCTCCTTGAACCTAACTGAATCCTTTTCCAGTCCCTACGCATCAAGAATTGGTATATAGAAGTCAAGCTTTCTCAAACTTTTTGAATAATCGTGTTTCATAATTCATGCCATATTTTTGATTTCTAACGCTTGAGTTGTATTAGTTTAATCATTCTGAAGCTAACCATGCCATTCAATTGAGTTTTCGTGCCTTATACATGAATCCACCATTGGAGCTCGCTAGGGTTCCAAAGCTGTAGAATTGGGGCTTTACGCTTGGGGAAAAATTGGCCAACGAGACTTATGCCATTAGAACCAGAAGCTTCACACGAACTCAGTCCACATGTCGCGCTCAATTTATGAGCAACGGTGGCCTAATCGCTATTTTCACATATGCTATTTAGTGGGGGTTTAAAACCCCCGCTATCCTTTCTTTTTTTTTCAGGTCAAAACGAACGAACGAAGAAGAAGATGAGTTGTTAGTGGATGATTGGCTGATTCAAACATTGGCGCCTTTTTTTTATTATTCCACTAACGCGTGTTTTTTCTCTTTTATTCATCATAGCTCATCAAATAAACAAAGCAACACACTTGGCCTGTTGGTGGCTGCATTGTCACACAAGCGTTGGGACCTGGGTTCGATTCCCAGGTCCCCTCCCTTCTCAATATTATTTTGTTTTCCAGGTTCCTACGCAGCGTGCCTCCCAGGGGTTCACCATGCATCCACTATCCAAGCTTGCCACATGGCCACTGAGATTAATCCAATGGCCATGATCTGAAGAATACCATACACCTTGGTCAATGGAGCCACACGCATCCCAGAAAAGTCAACCAGGCCTCCTTCAAATGGGCCAGAATTGCTGGAAAATACCTCCAAAATTGGGGTCAACACCCCCCATTGATTTGCATTCTATTTTTCATTCTTTTTATTTTTTCTATTTTATTTATTTTATTTAGTTTTATTTTAATTCCTTAAATTAATTTTTCATAATATAAAAATACCAAAAAATCAGAAACTATAAAAATAAAAAATATGTTTTAATGTTTAATTCACTAACATTTTTGTAAATAAATCCAACAATTAATTTAGTTTTAATTCTAGGTTTAATTTTAATGTTTTTTTAATAAACTAAAAAATGTAGAATTAGGGTTTTAAATACTTTTATCCTTTTTTCTTTTCTTTTACCATTATTAATAATTTATTAATTAGTTTGTAAATAAATTTGCCATTAAATAATTAGGTTAAAACTAGGTTAAATTTAAACATTTTTTTAATAAATTAAAAATAGTTTAGAATTAGGGTTTTAATTTCATTTAATTTTCTTACTAAATTCCATAAATACAAAAAACTCAAAAATAATTTCCTTTTCTCATTTAACTTAATTAATTTATTAATTGTAATTTAATTTCTTTAAAAGGGTCCAACGCCCTCGCATTCCCGACTTTACTTCTTCTCGCATTTTACTTTTATTTCTTTTTGTAAATATAATGTATTTATCCCAAAGCCATGTAATAGATTAATTAAGTCATTTATCTTTCCGCATTTTATTTTATTCAAATCGGGTCTTGGATTAATTTGGCGATGTAGACCCGCGCCTTTGTAATAGCGTATGACTTTTAATTCCACACCTTTTAACTGTTAATAACTCGCATGAAAGAATGAACACCAAAAATAAAAACAAAGCGTAGATCACCAATACATGACAAGATAAACATAATTGAAAATGACACACAAATCACACACCACCCCTAGGGTACGCCTCACTGTTGCCTTGCCCCTCGAAAAGTGGTCGTCGAGTAGAGGACGTTTTAGTAAGTCCTCATGTCCATGAACATGGCATGAGGGTAGCTTCTAAGGTGTCTTCCCATTGCTCTGGTGACCACAATGTCCCGAACCCCCGAATTGACTCGAACACCTCCAACGGTGGTGCTACCTACCCCTCCATGGTGGGATGGCACTACCTTAAGGACACTTACACAGACGAATTCCTTAGGGTAGGTAGAGAACTCATAGATACTTGCTCTAATTTCAAAACAAATCAAAAACTTCTTTTCACACCGACACCTTTCAAAAAGCTTTCAAAAAGCAATTTTTCAAACACTCTTGAGGACTGATACAAGAGTCGAACTGAAATTTTCAAAGAAACTTTTTTAAAACCCACAGTTGAAAAGCAAACAAACAATTTTGAAAACACAAATGAGCAAGTATCTAAGAGCCCATGGATAACCATGGATAGAAAGGGTGCTAACACCTTCCCTTTCTATAAATCTACCTCCCGAACCGAGAACTAATCTCAATAAGGAATTTTTCTGTGCTTTTGTCCTTTCCATTTGGAGAAAATAAAAGACGGTGGCGACTCTTGCTTCCGCGACATTTCGCGAACCAGCGTTAAACAGTCAGTTCCAGATCCACCGATCATAGTAGGGTTACTTCGAGATGAGAGCATGTATAGTAGGGCTATGAGAAGGAACCTGGATAGTAGGGTTACTTCGAAATGAAATCCTGGATAGTAGGGATATGAGAAGGAACCTGGATCATAGGGTTTCTTTGAAATGAAAGCCTAGATAGTAGGGATGTGAGAAGGAACCTGGATAGTAGGGTTACCTCGAAATGAAATCCTGGATAGTAGGGCTGTGAGAAGGAACCTGGATCGTAGGGTTTCTTCGAAATGAAAGCCTGGATAGTAGGGTTGTGAGAAGGAACCTGGGTCGTAGGGTTTCTTTGATATGAAAGCCTGGATAGTAGGGCATATCCGAGTGGGAAAATAAATCCCTGACCGCTGCTGGAGAGTAATGGAAATTGAGTTCCTGACCGTCGTAGAAAAAGTGGTTCTTCTACTTCCGCTAGAGATGGTGAACCAGAGATGACTATGCTGGGGATTTTCCCCTTCTTTACGGATATTCTACCGAGGAGAGACTCTGCTTGAGAACAACTCTACTGGGGAATAATTATGTTGGAGAGAGATTCTTTCATAGCTGAAGAGATAAACTTTGTCGAAGATTGAGCTTTTGTATTCAAAGAAATAAACTCTGTTCAGGAGAAAACTTTATGACCCGCTTGCGATTATGAAATTTGGTCGGGGAATATAGATGTCGATTCTCTGAAGGAACTTTGCTGGGGAACATAGATCCTGTTTGGGGAAGCCGATGACAAAGATTTAGTTGCCTCTACTCTGTGGGGAGTGTAGATTTCATAGGGTCGTATGATGAGGATACAGAAATGACTTTGCATTACGACTTTTCTACCCCTGTACCTGCTGGAGAAAGTACCCGCGGAGGCTTTATGGATGGCTTGAGTGTTATCCCAACTCTTGGAGTCCTTGGTGAATGCAGATCAGGGTAATACACCTTCTACTGATTAGACAAGTGACGAGATGAAGGGACGTAGTCGTACTCTTCAAATCCCTAACTTTTGCCTGGACCGCCCTTTTGGATTTTCAGTCCACCGAGATACCCTTTTTGCTCAAGCCGCCTTTTCAGGTTTTCGACTTGCCGGGTGTACATATTTTTTTTTTATCCCTAATTTTTGCCCGAACCTTTTTTGGTTCACCGGGATGCCCTTATTTTTTCCTAGGCCAGTCAACCTAGTGGGTCTTTGTTCATGCATAGTATTTTCCGGCTATGTCCATGTTCACCGGGTACGGAGAATTGTCACTATCCATAGTAGTAAGTGTTGCCACATTGCCAAAAGATGCTCGTTTGAGCGTACATGATTCGTTGCTGGAATTCATGTCCAATTCCCCAAGTGATTCAGATGGAGATTTGTCCCTGGCTACTTAGCATCTTTGAGAGATTCCTTGAATCTTGACTTGACTGCCCCAGATGATGGACAATGATCTTGCCGTGCCCCTTGGTTGGAAGTGTTTTTCCACTTGAGGTGATCCTTTTCATTGAGAAGGTTTTTGTTCATCGAATATCCGTCGTGTGAATTTCTCTGCTATTGAACAAATAGTCATATGCAAACAATGGTATTTTAAGAATGCAAAACTTATGTTTGTCTTGAAATTTTTTTTTTCTTTTTTGAAAATGAAATTTTTTAGTAAAACAGATTTTGCAAGAGAGAGATATCAACTCGTGATTTATGGCAAACCTTACAGGACTCAGGATAACTTTTGTAACAGTATGCTTTCGAACTAACCCATGCTTCAGCTAGGACTTTTAAGGGTTATAACGTGGCCTTGTTCATGGTTCAAGAAACAAATGATAAAGGCTCAAAATTTATTTATACCCACCCGCTCTTCGTGATGTTCTTCAGTCCTATCCTCAGTTAATTGCACCTTTAGAATCCTAATTGAGTTCTAGAATATTGTCCTTGATATTCCGGGGATGGTTCAGATACTTACAGTTTATTTTGAATAGGCAGACATCTTTTTTTGTCGAGGATTTGTAGGACCTCTTTCTTTACTATCCCTGTCTTTTTCCTGAACTGTTTCTTTTTATGGTTACAATCAGCGGGATGCCTCAGTTTTTTCCTAAAGTCTCCTTCATAGGTTTTGACTTAGCGGGCTTTTCTTTTGAATAATAATGACTACCTCTTCTTAATGATTATACAGAACCATCACCATCTTCTGATTTGGAAGGACGTCTTTGATGCCATTCATTATGTATGAAGTAGAATATTGCGACTGAATGCGCATCTAAATTAACTAAGAAAAATACCCTTCCCCAGGTTATGATTAAGGGTTTTAATTTGTATGAAAAATAAAAACTCCTACTTCTTAGGCTCAAAGTGGTTGACTAGGGATTATCTTCCTTATTACTCCACTGTTTAGGATTTGAAACAACGTCTGTACATTGTCAGCAAGGTCAGTTCAAAAGCACATTGTATGGATTGTGGTATCGTTTTTGTCATCCTCCCTCTAAAGGCTCAGCTTTTGATCAAGAGTTGAATATCACAAAAAGGAAAGCAGTTTAAATATAGTGAATACGAATGAATTGATTTAAAACAGACATATGCAATGCATTTATAAAGTAACAAAGTTTGACATGAATAAATGTTTGAACAATCAAAAGAAAATTACAAATTGAAAATTCTGATGAACGAAAAGCCCTCTTGTCAGAACTTGTCACTTGAAATGGTGGGCCATGGAGGAATGACAGAAACATTATAGTTGACCATCTTGTGTGAATTCCAATGCTCCTTCATCAATCAGGTCTTGAATTTTGTATTTCAACCTCCAACAGTCGTCAGTATCATGCCCCGGGCTGTTGGAGTGGTATGCACATCTTGCATCAGGATTGTAGTTAGGGGAAGAAGTCTTGGGATTCAGATGAGGTCCTATCAACATAATCAAATTCATCCTCAACAGGTGTTGTAAAGCTTGAGACAGCGACATGTTGAGTTTGGTAAACTGCCTTTTGGGTATATCCGGCTTACTCTGATTAACCCGTTATTTTTGGCGAGGTTGTTGTTGGACCCGTGATGTGGTAGAAATTTGGAAAAGTCCACTCTTCACAAAACCATCCTCTTGTCTTATCGGGAGTTGATCAATGACTTGGTCCCTAACCTCAACTCTTTGCTTCATACGCTGCAGTTGTCTTGATTAAGTTTCATGATAATGGCTCTCAGCTCTTCTTGTCCCCGGGCTAGGCCTTGGATAAGAGCCATCTGCCCCAACGTCTGGGTTCTCATCGCTTCTACCTCAGCTTGCAGTTGTCCTAACCGTTCGTCCTTATTTTCTTCAAGACTTTTCTTGGCCAGGTCTCCAGCGAGGAGTGCTTTCAACTCTTCTTGCCCCTTGAATAGGTTTTGGAACATTTGCATGAATTGAGCCTCTTGAGTTTGGAGATCTCTGTTTTCTTGTTGGAGATCCATTTTCCTTGCTTAAATAAACAGCGAGAAAATGAGAGACTTGTACTGGAAGACTTGTTATACAAATAACGTGCATGCAATGTTTTCAAGGATCTCGCGGGGTAAACAAGAAAATGTCAGAAGTTGAAATTTGCAGCTTTGATTGAAGAACTTCGTATCGTTGAAAGTCTTTCTACAAGAGTCAAGCTCACCATATCAAGTGGGTCATATCCCCTGACTCAAGTTGTCGTGTTTTGGTCTTTTGACGATATTGGCTAGAGGAAAATAAATCTCCTTGCCCCTTGCTAGACGTCTGATTTATCATAACCTGCATCACAAACACTTGAGATCCTTGAAATGGTTAAGGAAATATTGTGGCATGATGTTATGATGTGTATGCTATGCGTTAAGCGAAATTGTCGGGCAAGAAACCAATTTATTAGATTTGTACAAACAAGGTCCTGCAATGAACACAAACAAAGCCCTGCAATGAGTTCAAATTGTTAGGCAAAAAAAACAAAACAAAAACAAAAAGCAAGCAAGTCACACAAACAGCCTTAGGTTTACGCTTGCATGAATTCCATAGGTAAGTAACCTCTTGAAGTTTAGTTGGTTTCAAACCTGTCTTAGAAAAGTAACCGGGTTCTAAGGATTCTCAATATCACTGATCATCCTTTATCGGGCATTGTTTCAGCTCAGTCAATCTTTTCTTGCAGCCGAAATATCCCGAAAGTCTGATCTCAATGAGTGTAGGATCAAGTATCAACCAATCCTCAGCTTTATACCGAGGTGGGCTATCTCATTACTTTCTAATGGCCAAGTTTGTTCAACTAAGGTTCTTAGGTCCGTTAGTGCTTCACGACACCACGCGGCGGCCCCGTATTCTCCTTGTTTCCCCACGAAGGATACCGGTACCAACCAAAGTGCCACACCAACACAGCCATCGCTTAAACCATATTGGTCTATGCCATACAATCTCCACAATCTATTGCAGTTTACCTAATAAGTGCCCTCAGATCCGGGTGTAGGGTCTATAGTAACCCCAACAAAACCCTTTAAGAATAAAGCAAACAAATAAGAAAGAAATTTTTGAAATGACCTAGATCCTAAGGTAAACCCCACTTTATACATTTATCTCTAGCAGAGTCACCAGGTCTGTGATACGGTGGTAGAACCGAATGTTAATACTGGTTTGCGTTTTGTATTCGCAAATGTTGTAATAAGCAAGATTCGCCACCAAACTTTATTTCATCCAATCATGGAATAGGAAAAAGAACAGAAAAAACCTTTTTTTGAGATTTCTGAGTACGGGGGGTAGATTATAGAAAGGGAAGGTGTTAGCACCCTTTCTATCCATGGTTTTCCATGGGCTCTTAGGTACTTGCTCATCTTTTTAAAATTTCTTGTGTGTGCTTGTTTTGAAGAAAAAAAAGTTTTACTTCGTGATAACCCTTGTATCAGTCCTCAAGGGTGTGACGAAGTTTGTTTTGAATAGTTGTTTTGAAAGGTGTTGGTGTGACAAGTTTTGTTGAGCAAGTACTTAAGATTCTACCTACTCGAAACAAGGTTGTTTGTTCTCATTTCCTTTAGACAGCACTATCCTACTATTAAGGAGTAGGTAGCCCCGTCGTTGGAGTTTGTAAGGGACGTTCGAAAGGGACAAGTACAGTCACCAGAGCAATGGGTAGGAGACCTTAGTAGTAACCCTAGAGTCTTAAGATCTTTCTGAGGCAACATTTTTGAGGCAACATTTTCGAGGCAACATTCGAATGGGACATTTGATCTTTTAGACAGAAGGGCAACCACTAAAATCTCCTATGCTTAAATGACTATTTTACCGAAGGCAACTGAAGTGAGGAAAACCCTAGGAGTGAAATATGTGCACGTGATTTTTTCAGTTAATTAGTCTTTGCACATTAAGTGAGCTACCGTTTTAATTTTCAAACATCTTTCCTTACAATCCTATTAACCATGCATCTAACAGTTAAAGATTGCGGAAATTAAAAGTGCGAGAAAATAAACCTAGCTATTACAAGGCTTCGGGGAGGGGATTAATTACAAAACCAAAATCGGGGGACAACGCGATAAATGAAAAAATCTAGTTTTAACTATTACAAACCATTGGCAGTTACAAAAATAATGAAAAAGAAATAATTAAACGCGCGACGAATTAAATACGAGGAAGCTTAAAAAATAACCTAAAACCCTAATTGAGAAAAAAAATATTTTTGTACATTTTTATTTGAGAAAAGAATTTAATTGCACATTAATTAAAACTCTAATTTCTAATTTCTTTTAATTATGAAAACAAGAAATTAAATTAACCTATATTTCTAATTAAATTAAAATAAATATTTTATTAAAAAAATGCTTTTTTGGTGTTTTGTGATTTATTGATTTTATGATTAATAAAAAAAGGTAATTAATTTTTTTGGAAAAACAATTAAACCAAATAATTAAATAAAGGAAATAAATAAAGAAAAGAAAATGGGCCTGTGTTGAGTAGAAAATCTGGGGGGTGCACTATTGAAATTGTTGGGCCCAAGGTTGATAGCCCAGCATACCAGCGCCTGATCCTGTGAGGTCATCTCCTGAAGGTCTACCATGCGCTGTGAAGATTTGAAAAACACAAGAAGGGGGGGGGGGTTGAATTGAAAACTTGAAATTAAAAGCTCAAAGACACAGTATTTTTATCCTGGTTCGTTTGATCTCAAACTACTCCTGTCCACCCGTCAAGGTGATTTCGCCTCTCTCCAACGAGGTCTTAATCCAATAATCTCAAAAGGATTACAATCACTACTTTAACAACTGTTAAAGTCTTCTTGAGTACAACCACAATCGGGTTAATCTCAAGGAACATTGTTTCAAAATTATTATACAAGATGTGTGTTGTTGTGTTTCTTACAAAAATTGTTTATCACAACTGTGATAATTTACACAAGATTATAGCTTGGAAATGTAAAGAATATTGCTTGCAGCTTTGAATATGTGTGAGTGGTTATGTAGCAAATCGTCTTCGATTTTGAATACTGACTTTGTTATATAGTTAATGGAATAACGTTGATCATCAAGCATGTTTAATGTCATTAACACACTTTCCATTTGGAGAAGATCTTGTCTGAAAGAAGCCGTTGGAATTGATGTTGTCTTGAATGATCAGTAACACTTCAGAATCTTATCTCCTTACTTGCTGATGACGCTTCAGAATATTGATGACTTGGATTAACATGTTCTTGTTCAGAATCAGAGTTTACTTTGCTTAAGCGCAGGTTCTAGTCATCAATCTTCAGTGCATGTTCTGATTGCTTCAGCGTGTAGCTCTTATGGCTTATCTCCTGATGCTGCTTTGGTCAGAACTTCTTCATACATAAAACATAATTTTTAGGGTGCATATTTGTTCTTTGTATTTGTCATTAGTTCTTTTTATTTGTTATCATCAAAACTCTAACTTAGGGTTGTAGAATCAAACTATGTTCTAACAATCTCCCCCTTTTTGATGATGACAAAAACTAGAATTTTCACTTAAAAATAAAGAACAAAAGTTTAAGAGAAACTCCCCCTGAGTTGATTACTTCCCTTAAGTTCCTTGAGCATCAGAGTTTAGCTTCATCTTTCATCAGAATTTGTACCTGTTCAATCTTTTCAGAAGATAGAAGTTAAGTAATTCAGAATGTTTGAGACTTCCATCTTAGTAAACCATTATTGAAAATATCTTACTTTCTCCCCCTTTTTGTCAGTTATCAAAAAGGAAATATAATCAGAGCCAAAATAGTTGAATTATATTAAAAAACATGATGCAATGATAAGTTCCAGAACAGAATAGGTAAAAATTAAGCGTTATAGATAAACAGATTTAAAACAAAAATCTAAGAAAGAGGAGGAAGACGTGTGAACAAAGCTTCCAGCAAGCTCTTGATCTGAGTATTAGACTCTTCTTGCTTGCCCAAAATGCTTTTAATTTCTTTGTTTGTGTCCTCCTGCTTATCCAACCTTGCATGGATTAGAGAATTTTCTTTCTTCAACTCTTCCAGAGTTTGCATAACTAAGGAAGGTGCTGGAGTTTCTTCAGGAGTTGGACGTTGCTCAGAGCATTCTGCATGAGTGAAACATTTCTTCTACTGTGATCATGTCTTCTGGAGCAGCAGTCAGGGAGAGACTTTCTGATTCTGGTTGAACTTCATCTGAGGGATGATGCTCTATCCAGGGAGCATTATCCAGAGAGAGGATATCTTTCTTGAGCATTTGGTTCAAAACTTGGTCTTGAAAAGCCTTCAGCTTAGCACTAAAGTTCTGCTGAACCTGTACATAACTATGTTCCTTCAGCTTCAGCGTTTCAGAACTAAGCCAGTTTCTGAATTTTGTCCATATATAATCAGAAACAGCAGGATTAGTCATCTCTTGACTAGCATGCTTTAAAGAATTTATCCATTCATGTATTCCTGTTTCAAAAATCAAAAAATTTGTACCAACATCTGATATGGTTTCAGTTGGTTTAGGTATGGGAATGGCAGTTTTGTGAGAGATAGAAGCTAGTCTTTCAAGCACAATTGGATCAATGACAAGTCTTACGTTGTCAGCTGAACTGTTAGTGGGTGAAGGAGTGGGAGAGTCAGGTATGATGATTGGACTGGTAGGGGAGTTTGGTGGTGTGGATTCAAGAGATGAAGGGATTTCTGGAATATGGTGGATGGTGAGAGGCATGTGAATAGCAAGTGGTTTTGTGATTCCAGGTATTGGGATTGTATCAGAATCTGAATGAGGTTCTTGAGATTGGTTTGTTGAAACATGGTGAGGTTCTGGTTCATGGATATCAAAAGATTGATTCTCAGAAGGTTGAGCTTCTGGTTGTTGTGAGATGGAGTTCAGATCTTCTGATTATGGTATTTCAGGTTCAAGTGATTGTGGATGAGGATTTTCTTGTTGTGGAGAGTGAGGTTGCAGAATTTCTGGTGTGGTATCATAGTTTGGATTTTCAGGGAGTTGAGAATTTGGATTTTATGGCACGGGAGCTGAAAAGTCTTGGTCAAATGAATCAATATCAGACAAAACTTTGGCAAGTTCTGGTTGGGTTTGTTCAGGATTTTGATTTTAAGAAAGGGAGTGAGTTTCATTCAGACCTAGAGTTTCTGATGGATCAAACCCTATGTCAAAGTCTTCAAATGTTTGTGGAGTTGGATGTTCTGGTTGAGTAGGCATGGCTTCAGATGTTGATACATTTATTGATTCTATAACAAAAATAGAGGAAGGATTACCTTTCTTTTTGGCAGCTTTTGGAGTCCTCTGAGATGGTCCTTCTACTGCAGCTTTCCTCTTCTTGGTCTTCTTCAAAACAACTTCTGGAGCATCCTGATACAAGTCCTGGATATTGATTTCTGGTGCAGTACCATCTTCCTTGCAAGCGTCCAGATATCTGACTATTATTTCTGGCTTGGAGTCAATCTCAGAAAATAGAGGAAAATCATCCAGAGGTATCCTTCTTGAAGTGATGGTTGCATGAGAAGGAACAATAGGTTCCTTCTTGATATTCTCAATGATTTTCATCTTCTTCAGATTTTTAGTGTTCAGAGGCTTCCCAGCGGTTGCTTCCAATGTGCTGATTTCCTGGGCTTCAGTCAAATGTTCTATCAGCCTATTCTCTGTCAGAATATCTGATATGAGTCTTCCTAAGGGTATCCATTCCCTCTTGGTTCGTTCATCTTCTCTTGTTTCCTTCACACTAGTTCTAAGATGATTAAACAACAAGTGTGGAAGGTTTATCTTAGTCCTCTTGGTAATGAAATAGATCAGAAACTGCTGATCAATGTTGATGTAATCAGGAGAGCTAGTTGGCTTCCTGTGGTTGATACACCCCAGAATAATTCTTTCCCAAATTCTGTGGTGATCCTTCAGATCTCTGATTTTGTTGGAGGGAAGTCCATGATTATAAGCATTAATGACAGCTGAAATTAGGGGATTCAGAAAGATACTGGAACGGTTACCCATGACATGTGTCTCAATGCACCCAATTAGCGCTTTTGACCTTTCAGAAAAGTGAACGCGTGTTCAGCCTCAGAAAGTAGCTGATGAATGGATGATAACAGTTTGATTATGTGAACTGCACGCTTCTATCCTTGAAATGAAACGCTCAGATCTTCATGGATAGATTCTGATGCAATCTGTACTTTCTAAACATTGAAGACAAGTTGATCAGTAGTTCACAGAAAATAACAAAGTTCTGATGGTTAAGATATGTAAATAAAACAATTTATTCTAGCCATAGCTTCATGCTAAGATGTTTCAGAATGAAGTTAAACATATCTTCAGAAAGAGGTTTTGTAAAGACATCAGCCCATTGATGGTCTGTGTCAATAAATTTTATGCTAAGAATCCCTTTCTGAATATAGTCCCTAATAAAATGATGTTTTATTTCTATATGCTTAGCCCTAGAATGCAAAATTGGATTTTTATTGAGACAAATAGCAGAAGTATTTTCACAGAGGATAGGAATGTTACTCTCAAATATGTTGAAGTCTTCAGGTTGACTTTTCATCTAGAGCATTTGTGTGCTAGATCCAGTAGCTGCTATGTATTCAACTTCTGTTGTTGATAGTGCAATTGTGGACTGTATCTTGCTGGTCCATGAGATCAGATTTTCTCCCAGAAACTGGCAGCTTCCAGAAGTGCTTTTACGTTCTACTCTATCTCCAACGAAGTCAGCGTTACAATATCGTACTAAGCTGTAATCATTTGATTTTCTATAAAACAAACCCAAATTAGTAGTACCTTTCAGATACTTGAAAATTCGCTTGACTCCTGTTAAGTGAGTTTCTCTAGGATCTAATTGGAATCTAGCACATAAGAAAACACTAAATAAAATGTCAGGCCTTGAAGCCGTCAGATAGAGAAGAGATCCAATCATACCTCTGTATACCTTATGTTTTACCTTTTTACTTACCTCTTCCTTTTCCAGAATGCACGTGGGATGCATTGGAATCTTTGAGGGCTTACATTCTGAGAGATCAAATTTCTTCAGAAGTTCTCTGACGTATTTGCTCTGATGAATGTAAGTTCCTTCTGGAGTTTGGTTTATCTGAATGCCCAGAAAGAATTTGAGTTCCCCATTAAGCTCATCTCAAACTCTGCCTGCATACATTTAGCAAACTCTCTTCCCAGAGAGGGTTTAGTAGATCCAAATATGATGTCATCAACATAAATTTGACATACTAACATGTCATTCTTAACTGTCTTACAGAATAAGGTTGTGTCCACTTTCCCTCTGGTGAATTCCTTTTCTAACAGGAAGTTACTTAGTCTTTCATACCAAGCTCTGGGAGCTTGTTTCAGACCATAAAGTGACTTCTTTAGTTTGAAAACATATTCTGGATTTTTGGAATTCTCAAACATAGGGGGTTGGTGCACATATACCTCTTCATCTATATAGCCATTTAAGAATGCACTTTTGACATCCATCTGATCAAAGTGATGCCTTTATTTACAGCAAATGATATTAAAAGTCTGATAGATTCTAACCTGGCGACTGGAGCAAAGGTTTATGTATAGTCTATCCACTCTTGCTGACTATAACCATATGCTACCATCGTTATTTGTTTCTGATGACTTCTCCTTACTCGTTCAGTTTATTTCTGAACACCCACTTTGTTCCAATAACGTTGAATCCTTTTGGTTTGGGAACCAGATCCCATACACCATTTCTGGTGAATTGATTCAGTTCCTCTTGCATTTCCATAATCCAATCATTGTCCAGAAGTTCTTCATCAATAGTTATTGGTTCAATCAGAGAGACCAGTCCCATGAGGGATTCTTCAGAGTTTCTGAATGTTGATCTGGTTCTGATTGGATCATCTTTCTTTCCCAGTATTGTATCTTCTGGGTGATCAGTGCTGCTTCTGGATAGCCTTTTCTGAAGTTGATCAACAAAATGTGCTGGATTGCTTGCAGTAACTCTTTCTGATGTTGAGGGAGCATCTCTGTTGAGACCTTCTGATAAGTTGTCTTCAGTACCTATGAGTTCAACTTCCATACCTGCAAGGAATTCATTCTACTTTAACTTTTGAGAGTCAAGCTTATCATCAAACCTAACACTGATTGACTCTTAAACAATCTGTGTTTCTGTATTGTATACTATGTACCCTCTTGAGCGTTCAGAGTATCCTAACATAATACACTTTTGTGCTTTAGAGTCAAACTTATTCAGATGATTGTTTGTATTTAGAATAAAGCAAGTGCATCCAAATGGATGAAAATAAGAAATGTTGGGCTTTCTGTTCTTCCACAATTCATATGAAGTCTTTTCCAGAATAGGTCTTATGGAGATTCTATTCTGAATGTAACACGTTGTGTTAATTGCCTCTTCCCAGAAGATCTTAGCAATGTTAGTCTCATTGATCATGGTTCTGGCCATTTCTTGCAATGTTCTGTTCTTTCGTTCTAGAACTCCATTTTGTTGGGGAGTTCTAGGACAAGCGAAGTCATGCAAGATTCCTTTTTCATTAAAAAATAATTCAAAATTTTTATTTTCAAATTCTCCACCATGATCACTTCTAACTTTGACAATTCTAAGATCCTTTTCATTCTGAACTTGGTTGCAGAAGGTAACAAACACAGAATGTGACTCGTCCTTGTGTCTTAAGAACTTTACCCATGTCCATCTGCTATAGTTATCTACGATTACTAACCCATACTTCTTTCCACTGACTGAAGCAGTTTTTACTGGTCCAAATAAGTCAATGTGCAGAAGTTCTAATGGCTTAGAGGTGGAAACAACATTTTTGGATTTGAAAGCAGGTTTTGCAAATTTGCCTTTTTGACATGCTTCACACAGAGCATCTGAGCTGAACTTCAATTTTGGAAGTCCTCTGACCAGATTGAGTTTGTTAATCTGAGATATTCTTCTCATACTAACATGCCCCAATCTTATGTGCCAGACCTATTGCTCGTTGTTAACAGAAAGTAGGCATTTTACATTCTGACTCTTTAGTTCAGAAAGTTTTATTTTATAAATGTTGTTTTTCCTCTTTCCATTAAATAGGATAGTCCCATCTTTCTGACTAACAGCTTTGCATGAATTTTGATTGAAGATTATATCATAACCATTATCACTTAACTGACTTATAGATAACATGTTATGCATTAATCCATCAACTAATAATACATTATTTTCTAGAGGGAAGATTTCCATTACCTACTGTTCTAGAGCCAATGATTTTTCCTCTCTGATTGCCTCCAAAGCCCACGTAGCCTCCAGGCTTAAGTTCCAAGCTTTGGAACATATGCCTTCTTCCCGTCATGTGTCGCGAGCAGCCAGAGTCCAGGTACCATGATTGGTGTCTTAGCCTTGCTGCTAAAGATATCTGCTACATGTATAATTTTATCCTTAGGTACCCACATTTTCTTGGGTCCTGATTTGTTAGTTTTACCAAAATTCTGATTGAATTTTGGTTTGACAGAATAATCATTACTTGTGTATTTTATGTCATGTGTGTGCCCATATATAAAATGTGAATTGAGTGATGTGTGTTTTATAACTAAGTCCATGGCATTTTTTGGTGTAGATACCTTACCTTGATATCCTATCCCTTTTCTGCCATTTCTGCTAACTCCATAAATCATTGAAGCCATCTTGCTTCTGTCTATGTTTTTAGCTAGAAACTTCTGAAGCTGTGATCATACTCTTTGATGATCTCATCAGCATTATTGGGAGTTTCAGATATTGTTTCCTTCTGAGAGTTTTGCAAATCATTTCCTAATTTTGAAATTTTTTCTTTTAACTCAGAATTCTCTAATCTGAGTGTGATCGGTGGATCTGGAACTGACTGTTTAACGCTGGTTCGCGAAATGTCGCGGTAAGCAAGAGTCGCCACCGTCTTTTATTTTCTCCAATATGGAAAGGACAAAAGCACAGAAAAATTCCTTATTGAGATTAGCTCTCGGTTCGGGAGGTAGATTTATAGAAAGGTAAGGTGTTAGCACCCTTTCTATCCATGGTTATCCATGGGCTGTTAGATACTTGCTCATTTGTGTTTTCAAAATGTTTGTTTGCTTTTCAAAGTGTGAGTGGATTCCGGAGAGGAGCCCTCAAGGTAATCAGCCCTGCCTTCAACATTTGCTGTAGCGCTTGATCCAGTGACATGTTGATTTTAGTGAATTGTCTCTTGGGTGCGACCTCCTTACGTTGATGCCCCTGTCCTTGTTGAGCAGGCCTAGGATTAGAGATCTGGACTGCCCCTACATGTTGATCGTGGCGACCCTTTTGGCTGTACGCAGCATTGGCCTCTTTCTTCCCAATGTAAGGCTTTTTGTGAGTATCAGAAGGTGCAGCTTCTTGGATCTTTCCAGCCTTGATGCCAGCTTCGATCCTCTCCCCGGTCAAGATCAAATCGGTAAACCCAGCAGAAGAATTCCCAATCAGATGGTTGAAGAAGGGACCAGACAGGGTCCCCAAGAACATGTCAACGAGCTCACGGTCAGTCAAAGGCGGTTGCACC
Organism: Vicia faba; assembly: GCA_948472305.1. Taxonomy (NCBI): domain Eukaryota; kingdom Viridiplantae; phylum Streptophyta; class Magnoliopsida; order Fabales; family Fabaceae; genus Vicia; species Vicia faba. The sequence continues at coordinate 150,254,962 of OX451741.1, read as the reverse complement.
CTTCCAGCCAGATCTCTCCACCTTTGTGCATATTCCTTAAAACCTTCACCCGTCCCAAGTGACATACCCTGGAGTTGGGTACGCGTAGGAGCGAGGTCGGCATTATACTGATACTGCTTATAAAAAGCAGTTGCCAAGTCCTCCCAGTTACGAATAGTGGTTCCATCCAGCTGATAGAACCATTCGAGTTGAGTCCCTGAAAGACTCTCCTAGAAGAAATGGATCCATAGATTCTTGTCTGCCGTGTAGGGCTGGATCTTCCTTGCGTAGGAACGGAGGTGCAGCTTAGGACAGGAAACCCCGTCGTACTTTACAAAGGCATGTGCCTTGAACTTGTGAGGGATCACCACCCCAGAAGATAAACCTAGGTCCCCAAAGTCCAACCCAGGCACACGTTGAATCTCCATAGCATTTAACCGGTCCTCCAGCTGTTTGTACCTGTCCTCAGCAGGAGGGTACTGTTCGTCATTGAAATCTGTCTCAGTGTCAGAGACTACGGGACTAGGAACCCTTCCCTCTTGGTGACTTCCTTCCCCAACAGATGGAGTAGTCCGCTCAACTTCATTCTGCAGTGTATTCCCAGATCTGCGTCTACGGTTGAACAAAACAGTCCTCTTCTTCTTCTTCTTCTTCAAGAGTAGAGTCTTCAATTCCTGTTGTCCTTGTGCTAAGCTCATGACCAGCTCCTGGAACTGGGCGTTCTAGGCCTGGAGGGCCTTGATAGCTTATGCATTGGATGACTCAGGATTCATGATGACTGCTGAAATAAACAACGAAGAAGGTAAGCAACCTGTAGAGAAAGGGTACCTGTTATGCAATGATATGTATGATATGCATACGATGTTTTCAAGGACCTCGCAGGGTAAACCAGAAGATTGTTAGCATTTGAATTTGTAGCTTGATTGAAGGAACTCCATGTTGCTGAGAATCCTTCTTCAAGGGTCAAGGCTCACCATATCGATTGGGTCATAACACCTGACAACCTTGGCTCGGGGAACTTTCTTCAAGTGTCAAAGCTCACCATATCAAGTGGTTCATAGCCCCTAACAACCTTGTATAGAGGAAAATAAATCCTCTTTGCCCCTTGCTGGGATAGTTTATTCATCATGACCTGCATCACAAGCCCTTGAGATCCTTGAAACGGATTAGTCCTTATGCGGGATGTATGCAATGGTATGATGTTATGCTATGCATGGGGTAATGTAGGTAAACCCTGTTATGAGTCCCAATTAAGGACTGTAAACAAAACCTGCAAGAAACTCAGTAAACCCTGTTATGAGTCCCAATTAAGGACTATAAACAAAACCTGCAAGAAACTCAAGTGTCAGATAACAGGCATGCAAGTAGTCAAGTTGGAAGGCACACAAGTCACACAAGAGAAGCCCTTAGAGTTTAGGCCAGCATGGGGTCTGGGTATTACCCTCTTGAAGTTGGTTGGCTCAACCTGTCCTATTAGAAGTAACCGGGTTCTAAGGGTCCCAATATCACTGGATTGCTTTCATTATTCATCGTTTCGATTTAACCACTGAACTGGCGACCGAAATATTCCAGGAAAGCAACCCTCAATTGAGTGTAGTATCGAGTATCAACCAACCTCGGACTGCACCAAAGTCAGTTATCTCACTACCCTAAAGAGGCCAAGATGGTTCAATTAAGGTTCCTAAGGTCAGTTGATGCTTCACGACACCACGCGGAGGCCCCGTACTCTCCTTGACTGAACTCAAGGGTTACCGGTACACACCAAAGTGCCACATCAACATAGCAGACTGCTTCAACCATGTCGGTATACCCCGCACAGTTCCCTCACAGCCTTGTTGCTACTTTCTAAGAAGGTATCCCCAGATCCGGGTTAGGATCTATAGAACTCCCAAGACAGTCCCACAATTTAAAGAAAACAAGTCAAAGCAATTGAAAACACAGTGATCTTAGTCCTAAGGTACACCTCACTTTAAAAGTGTCCCCAGCAGAGTCGCCAGTTCTGTGATCGGTGGATCTGGAACTGACTGTTTAACGCTGGTTCGCGAAATGTCGCGGTAAGCAAGAGTCGCCACCGTCTTTTATTTTCTCCAATATGGAAAGGACAAAAGCACATAAAAATTCCTTATTGAGATTAGCTCTCGGTTCGGGAGGTAGATTTATAGAAAGGGAAGGTGTTAGCACCCTTTCTATCCATGGTTATCCATGGGCTCTTAGATACTTGCTCATTTGTGTTTTCAAAATGTTTGTTTGCTTTTCAAAGTGTGAGTGGGTTTGAAAAAGTTTCATTGAAAACTTCAATTCGACTCTTGTATCAGTCCTCAAGAGTGTTGTGAAGCGTTTGTTTTGAAATCTTTTAGAAAGTGTCAGTGTGAAAAGAGTTTTTTTGATTTGTTTTGAATTAGAGCAAGTATCTACGAGTCATCTACCTACCCTAAGGAATTAGGCTGTGTAAATGTCCTTAAGGTAGTGTCATCCCATCATTGAGAGGTAGGTAGCACCACCGTTGGAGGTTTTCGGGTCAATTCGTTTGTAGGGACAGTATGGTCACCGAGCAACAGCAAAACACCTTAGAAGCTACCCTTATGCCATTGATCTTTTTATTCCGAGGCAACCGTTTCGAGGCAACTTGTTTCGAGGCAACTAGATCAATGGACATAAGGACTCACTAAGACGTCCTATACTCGACGACCACGTTTCGAGGGGCAAGGCAACAGTGTGGTCACCAAAGCAACGGTAGGACACCTTAGAAGCTACCCTTATGCCATGGGTCATGGACATAAGGACTTACTAAAACGTCCTATACTCGACGACCACGTTTCGAGGGGCAAGGCAACAGTGAGGCGTACCCTAGAAGTGGTGTGTGCATTTGTGTGTTGTATTCAGTTAATGTTTTATCTTGTCATGCATTATGGTGATCTACGCTTTGATTTTATTTGGGCCATTCATTCTTTCATGCAAAATTTAGCAGTTAAGGGGTGCGGAAAGTAAATTGCGGAAAACGTAAATCCTACGCTATTACAAGGCGCGGGTCTATACATCGCCAAATCTTTACAAAGACCCGTTTTAAGTAAATAAGTGCGGAAAATAAAAAAACAGTAAAAAGGTCCTATTTACTATTACATATCCGGAGCAATTACATAATAATCGAACAAATTAAATACGCGCGAATAAAGAAAAGGGAATTAATTTTCTTGTCTTTTTTTGGTAATTAAATGAAATTGAAAACTAATTAATTATTTTAATTACAAGAAAATATTTTTTGACCTTTTTTATGTTTTTATGAAATAAAATAAAAAAAGAATTAAAAATGTCAAAAGAAAAAGCCTAAGTCTAAATTTGTTTTTATTTATTGTGAAAAAAGGTTAAAATTAACTAATTAAACTAATTAATTTGTTAGTATTTTATTTACAAAAATAATTACTAAAGTGAAATTAATAATAATAATAATAATTACATTTTTTTGTTTTTTTCTGAATTTATGAAAATAATTATTTGTGAACTAACTAAATAATAATAATAATTAATAAAAGGAAAGAAAATAAGAAAAGAAATGCTAAACCAAGGAGGTGAAGGCCGGATTTTGGAGGTTTTACTCAAAATCATCCTTAGGCATCAAAAATTTCATCTAAGCCCATGGTTGTGATCGTCCATGTCTCCTGATCACGTCTATACTTATGGTTTGTCCCAATTTCACCTGTAGACAAAATACCTAAAAACAAAACCAACGAAACCTAGGCACGGGTATTGTTATACGAAGCCTAAAAATGAAATTGAATATAGCAGTTACATTGGAAATTAGGCATGGAGTATGAATATGCTATTATTTTCCAGAAAAAGTGCAAGAATGGAGAAACATGATTTCGTGTACAGGGGTGAGTTTGAGACAACTTACAGCGCTTGGTAGTGGACCTTAGGATGCGTTTGTGGTTGCTTTGGCTTCAGGGAGTGGCAAGGAAGAAAGCCACGTGCTTGCTTTGATCTGAAAATGTTTGCAACACCGCTTTAGATCTCTCACTTTTTTGGACAAATTTTGAACTTTTCCTCTGGCCGTTTGTGCACACTCTCCTTTTTTTCTAGGTCCTGAATGAGGCTTGCAAGGCTTGTATATATAGGCTTGGATGAGAATCAGTCACATTAAGGAGCTTTTAAGCCTTGCAATGAAGTTTTGATTTTCTCCATAATCACCATTGAAATAACTTGCCATATTTGCTCCAAATTTGAATTTTTTTGCTTGAAATAGGTCTTGAACGAATTTGGTATATGTTTTATGGTGTATCAAAGCTATTCAAACCACAAAATATCCTCCCATTAATTTTCTTGATTTTTATTTGAATTTTAAAGATTTAAAATGAATTAAATTAAACAAAAATAGAAAAATTAATTTTTATTCTTGAAATAAAACACGGGACACGTGGGAGGTATGGCAAAGCTGAATCAAGTGGAAAAAGTGGGCCCCTTTTGTCAAAAATGAAGTTTCAAGGATAATTGACTTTGGCCCTTTCACAAAAATTTCCCAACTTCTCCAATGCATATCTTGCTCAATTTTGAAGCTATGAACATGTTCTTGGACATTTTGGAAAGGTCTTGAAGTCCTCTAACCAATGCCTTTGATCCCATGTCATTTTGATTTACCAATATCAAGTTATGGTCTTTGACTTAAAGTGCCTTTTTGTTGACTTTTGAAAATGACCTATAATGTTGAAATTGATAACTTTTTGTGAGAGCATTTCTTGGACTTGGAATGTGAAGATGAGTTGTAGGAAATGTCTTCCCCTTAAAAATGAGCATTGGATGGGATTTTTCTGATGAACCATGAAAAAGTTATGCCTTGGTCAAGGTACAATTGACTTTTCAGCTGTCCAAAAATAGAAACTTTTGACACCTTGATGATTTTTGAGCCATGCTTGAGGAATCATGATCAAGATTTGACCAAATGATGATTGTGGCTTCAAAATAAGATGTTGACCAAAAATTTTGACTTTTGACTGCCAAATGACCATTTTTCCCCTATAGTTGATTGTGAAGCAATTAGGGTTTTTGACCGTGCAACTTGACCTTGTGAGCCTTGAAACTTGACATGTAGGTGCTTGACAATGTTTATAGGCATGTGGGACTTGATTGGACCATTGAAAACCTCAACTTCCTTGAAGGAACCAAAACCTTAATTTTGACTGGCTTAGGAGGATGGTTGACTGTGCAATCCTTGGAGTAGCCTTGAACCATTTGAGGTGATGCTTGGCAAAACTTTTGAAGAATATGGGAGGGCAAATTTTGGGGTACAACAGTTGCCCCTGTTCAATCTTCTTAGACCTGAGGATGTAGATTGGCTTGTGTGCCTTTCGTGATCCGAGGGTGGAAGATGATTGAACACTAGAGTGCCCAGAAATTTGCACTCACATAGTAGAGTATCAGCAGTGTGATGTCGGGAATGGGCTTACAGATGCCATTTGGAGAGATGATGGGTAGGAGGATGGGCTTATAGATGCCATCTGGAAGTGTGACAGAACCTTGTCGGGAATGGGCTTATAGATGCCATTTGGAACTGTAATGGATAGTTGAATCTGAATAAGAAATAGAATAGCTTCTGTGTCTGGGGCATATCTAGTCTATATCTAATTGTTGACGTCTGAACGAGTAGTAGAATGACCGTCGGGTCTGGGGTATATCCATACTGCATGAGTAACAGAATGTCATCTGAATCTGGATCGTATCTGGACTGAACAATAGAATAGCATCCGGGATGGAGCATCTATAAGTTGTCTTTAGAAGTTTGAATCTGAATAAGAAATAGAATAGCGCCCGGATCTGGAGCATCTCTAAGCTATATCTCAAAGGAAATCTGGAATAAGTATCAGAATGTCGCCATGCCTGGGTCACATCTGAACTATCTTTAGAAAGAGTCTTGAATAAGCAAGAAAACAACATCCATATCTGGAGCATGTCTAAGCTATCTCTGAAAGGAAATCTGGAATGAGTATCAGAACGTCGCCATGCCTAGGTCACATCTGAACCATATCTAGAAGGAGTCTTGAATAAGCAAAAGAACAACATCCATATCTAGAGCATTTCCAAGCTATCTCTGAAAGGAAATCTGGAATGAGTATCAGAACGTCGCCATGCCTGGGTCACATCTGAACCATATCTAGAAGGAGTCTTGAGTAAGCAAAAGAACAGCATCCATATCTAGAGCATTTCCAAGCTATCTCTGAAAGGAAATTTGGAATGAGTATCAGAATGTCGCCATGCCTGGGTCACATCTGAACCATATCTAGAAGGAGTCTTGAATAAGCAAAAGAACAACATCCATATCTGGAGCATTTCCAAGCTATCTCTGAAAGGAAATCTGGAATGAGTATCAGAACGTCGCCATGCATGGGTCACATCTGAATTATCTCTAGAAGGAGTCTTGAATAAGCAAAAGAACAGCATCCATATCTGGAGCATTTCCAAGCTATCTCTGAAAGGAAATCTGGAATAAGTATCAGAACGTCGCCATGCCTGGGTCACATCTGAAATATATCTAGAAGGAGTCTTGAATAAGCAAAAGAACAACATCCATATCTGGAGCATTTCCAAGCCATCTCTGAAAGGAAATCTTGAATAAGTATCAGAACGTCGCCATGCCTGGGTCACATCTGAACTATATCTAGAAGGAGTCTTGAATAAGCAAAAGAACATTATCCATATCTGGAGCATTTCCAAGCTATCTCTGAAAGGAAATCTGGAATAAGTATCAGAACATCTCCATGCCTGGGTCACATCTGAACTATATCTAGAAGGAGTCTTGAATAAGCAAAAGAACAACATCCATATCTGGAGCATTTCCAAGCTATCTCTGAAAGGAAATCTGGAATAAGTATCAGAACTTCGCCATGCCTGGGTCATATCTGAACTATATCTAGAAGGAGTCTTGAATAAGCAAAAGAACAACATCCATATCTGGAGCATTTCCAAGCTATCTCTGAAAGGAAATCTGGAATAAGTATCAGAACGTCGCCATGCCTGGGTCACATCTGAACTATATCTAGAAGGAGTCTTGAATAAGCAAAAGTACAGCATCCATATCTGGAGCATTACCAAGCTATCTCTGAAAAGAAGCCCTGAATAAGCAACAGAATAGCGTCCATCTGGAGCATCTCTGAACTATTTCTGAACAAGTAACTCTGAATAAGCAACAGAATAGCGTCCATCTCTGGAGCATTTCTAAGCCATCTCTGAAGAGAAAATCTGAATAAGCAAAAGAACAGCATCCATATCTGGAGCATTTCCCAGCTATCTCTTTAATCTCTTTAAGGTAGATATGCCCTGGCTAGATACAGGTATCGAATCCATAATCAATCGCTCACAGATATGCCCTGGCTAGATGCAGGTATCGAATCTGGAATTGCAACAGTTGATAGTAATCGTCTTTGGATTGACCTTTTTCCTGAAAAAGGCAAAACGTCAGTTGTATGCCATGTCGTGATGCATGAATTGCATGATTTTAAGATGTTCTCAAAAACAAATGAGATCTGTGTTGTATGATGCGTATGCATGCTATAATGTATAAAGATGTGATGTTTATGAATGTATTTTCGTCTAGGAAAATAAATCCTTGACGAATGCCGAGAGCTTGAATCCTTGGCTGATGTTGAAGAGTAGAGTACTTCGTTTCCGCTGGGGATGATGGTTGCAAGAATAAACCGGTAGGAGAAGATAACTCCGTTGAGGAATAAACTTGTTGGAGAGATTACTCTATGGGGAATTACTCTGTGGGAAGAGATACTTTGCCGAGGTTTGACGATAACTCCGCTGGAGATACCGTTGATGAGCTATGTTGGGGAATTTGAGGAACTCCGCTGGGGGATAGGAAGAACTTCGCCGAGGACGATCTTTCCGTGGTAATTAGCTGAGGAGAACCCAGTTATAAGCTCTGGTGAGGAATAACCTTTGAATAATGCCGGGAGACGTGTTCGAGCTCTGCAGGGGCAAGCTTCCAGAATCTACTGGGGAGGATGATTCAACTCTCCTGGGAGACTTGAGACTGCATTGGGAAATGGCTCCACTGGGTGTCTGGTATTCCGCCGGGGAACAATCTCATGATCAAGACTGTCGGGGATGCTTGCTTAGGAAGATCTGTATACTCCGCTAGGGAATATTGAGATCTTCTGGGGGATAAACCAACTTCCTTGAGGCTGACTGTAGACTAACTCTGCTTGGGGAGAGTATCGCTGACTGTAGACTAACTCTGCTCGGGGAGAGTATTGCTGAAATCTGGTCTTACTCTGTGGGGAGTTGAGGTAACTTGGTTACATTCTTCAGCTGAACCTACCTTGGTACCTTGGTTGACAGAGCAACCAGATTGCTTAGACAATTCTTATTGCCCCAGTTTCTGCGGGAGAAGATACCCATGGAGGTGCTTGATGACTACCGACTGACAAATCTTCTTCTTGTAGGCAAGTGACGAGATGACGAGACATAGCCGTACGTTTTTGATCCCTAACTTTTGCCTGGACCGCCCTTTCGGGTTTTCAGTCCACCGGGATACCCATTTTTTCCCAAGCCGCCTTTGCAGGTTTTTGACTTACCGGGTGTACAGATTTTTTCATTTTCATCCCTTGTTCTTGCCCGAACCTTTTTAGTTCGCCGGGAAGCCCTTATTTTTGCCTAGGTGTGTCAACCTAGCGGGTCTTTGATTATGCGCAGTATTTTTTTTTTACTATGTCTATGCTCTCAGGATGTAGGGAGATGCCCCTGTTAGTAGTATTGTGTTGTCATGCTGCCAGAAGATCTTTGTTTGATCGTTCGATACCCCAAGTGATCCGGATGGAGATTTTCCCCAAGCTGGTTGGCCTTTTGAGAGATTCTCCGGATCTTGACTGGACTGCCCCAGATGATGGAAAATGATCAGGCCATGCCCCTTGATTGGGGGTGCTTTTGTTCATTAGACATTCGTCCTGCGAACTTCTATGTTGTTCCAACAAATAGTCATATGCAAGCAATGTTATATTAAAAATGCACAGCTTATGTCTGTCTTGAAGTTTTTGAAAATGCATATTTTTTCATAAAAACAAGTGAATTTTGTGAACTGTGATGTCAACTCGTCATTTTACCGCAAGCCTTAAGGAGTCAGGATACCTTTCGTAACAGTATACTTTCGAACTAACCCATGCTTCAGCTAGGACTTTTGAGGGTTATAACGTGGCGTGGTTCACGGTTTAAGAAACAAAGGATAAAGGCTCAAATTTATTTGTACCCACCCGTTCTTCGTGATGTTCTTCCAACCTAAACTCAGCTAATCGTGCGTTAGACCTTATTGAGTTTTTGCTTTGATATTCCAGTGATGGTTCGGATGCTGACAATTTATTTTGGAATAGGCAGTCATTTCTTTTTTTTTTTTGTGTTGAGGGTTCGTAGGACCTCTTTTTTTATTTTGTTATCCCTGTTTTTTGCCTGAACTGTTTCTTTTTGTATTTACAGTCAGTGGGATGCCCCAGTTTTGTAAGTCTCTTTCGTAGGTTTTGACTTAATGGGCTTTTATTCTTGAGATATAATGACTGCCTGTCTTTATTCAGAACCATCGCTGTCTTTTGTTTTTGTAAGGACTTCTTTGGCGCCATTCGTTATGCACTTGGATCAACTGAGAGACTACCCTGCCCTAGGTTATGATAAAGGGTTTTTAATTTTTTTGAAAAGAGAAACTCCTACTTCTTTGGCTCAGAGGGGTTGACGAGGGATTATCTTCCTTATAACTCCAGTGTTTAGGAATTGAAACAATGCCTGTACCTCATCAGCTGGGTCTGTTCAACAGCATACTGTATATTGTGGTATCGTTTTCGTCATCCTCCCTCAAGAGGCTTAGAATTATTAACCGAGCGTTGAACATCACAAAAAAAAAATGAAGACAATGTGACTATAGTGAAAATAATTGGATTAATTCAAAAACAGACATATGCCGTGCATTAATGAAATAAAATAGTTCGCTATGACATTTAATTGTTCATATAAGCAAAAAATTACAACTCGGAAATTCAAATAAACAAAAGTCTTCAATGATTGGGCAAAGGAGCATTGATTATGTTTGGAGTCTCTGACGCTTCAAACTGAATCTCTCCGGCGTCGATCATGTCTTGAATCTTGTTCTTCAAAGGCCAGCAGTTGTCCGTAGTATGACCCGGGCTATCGGAGTGGTACGCGCACCTCTCATTAGGATGGTAGTTGGGAGCAGAGGTGTTTGGATTCCGGAGAGGAGCCCTCAAGGTAATCAGCCCTGCCTTCAACATTTGCTGTAGCGCTTGATCCAGTGACATGTTGATTTTAGTGAATTGTCTCTTGGGTGCGACCTCCTTACGTTGATGCCCCTGTCCTTGTTGAGCAGGCCTAGGATTAGAGATCTGGACTGCCCCTACATGTTGATCGTGGCGACCCTTTTGGCTGTACGCAGCATTGGCCTCTTTCTTCCCAATGTAAGGCTTTTTGTGAGTATCAGAAGGTGCAGCTTCTTGGATCTTTCCAGCCTTGATGCCAGCTTCAATCCTCTCCCCGGTCAAGATCAAATCGGTAAACCCAGCAGAAGAATTCCCAATCAGATGGTTGAAGAAGGGACCAGACAGGGTCCCCAAGAACATGTCAACGAGCTCACGATCAGTCAAAGGCGGTTGCACCCTTCCAGCCAGATCTCTCCACCTTTGTGCATATTCCTTAAAACCTTCACCCGTCCCAAGTGACATACCCTGGAGTTGGGTACGCGTAGGAGCGAGGTCGGCATTATACTGATACTGCTTATAAAAAGAAGTTGCCAAGTCCTCCCAGTTACGAATAGTGGTTCCATCCAGCTGATAGAACCATTCGAGTTGAGTCCCTGAAAGACTCTCCTAGAAGAAATGGATCCATAGATTCTTGCCTGCCGTGTAGGGTTGGATCTTCCTTGCGTAGGAACGGAGGTGCAGCTTAGGACAGGAAACCCCGTCGTACTTTACAAAGGCATGTGCCTTGAACTTGTGAGGGATCACCACCCTAGAAGATAAACCTAGGTCCCCAAAGTCCAACCCAGGCACACGTTGAATCTCCATAGCATTTAACCGGTCCTCCAGCTGTTTGTACCTGTCCTCAGCAGGAGGGTACTGTTCGTCATTGAAATCTGTCTCGGTGTCAGAGACTACGGGACTAGGAACCCTTCCCTCTTGGTGACTGCCTTCCCCAATAGATGGAGTAGTCCGCTCAGCTTCATTCTGCAGTGTATTCCCAGATCTGCGTCTACGGTTGAACAAAACAGTCCTCTTCTTCTTCTTCTTCAAGAGCAGAGTCTTCAATTCTTGTTGTCCTTGTGCTAAGCTCATGACCAGCTCCTGGAACTGGGCGTTCTGGGCCTGGAGGGCCTTGATAGCTTATGCATTGGATGACTCAGGATTCATGATGACTGCTGAAATAAACAACGAAGAAGGTAAGCAACCTGTAGAGAAAGGGTACCTGTTATGCAATGATATGTATGATATGCATGCGATGCTTTCAAGGACCTCGCAGGGTAAACCAGAAGATTGTTAGCATTTGAATTTGTAGCTTGATTGAAGGAACTCCATGTTGCTGAGAATCCTTCTTCAAGGGTCAAGGCTCACCATATCGAGTGGGTCATAGCACCTGACAACCTTGGCTCGGGGAACTTTCTTCAAGTGTCAAAGCTCACCATATCAAGTGGTTCATAGCCCCTAACAACCTTGTCTAGAGGAAAATAAATCCTCTTTGCCCCTTGCTGGGATAGTTTATTCATCATGACCTGCATCACAAGCCCTTGAGATCCTTGAAACGGATTAGTCCTTATGCGGGATGTATGCAATGGTATGATGTTATGCTATGCATGGGGTAACCTAGGTAAACCCTGTTATGAGACCCAATTAAGGACTGTAAACAAAACCTGCAAGAAACTCAGTAAACCCTGTTATGAGTCCCAATTAAGGACTATAAACAAAACCTGCAAGAAACTCAAGTGTCAGATAACAGGCATGCAAGTAGTCAAGTTGGAAGGCACACAAGTCACACAAGAGAAGCCCTTAGAGTTTAGGCCAGCATGGGGTCTGGGTATTACCCTCTTGAAGTTGGTGGGCTCAACCTGTCCTATTAGAAGTAACCGGGTTCTAAGGGTCCCAATATCACTGGATTGCTTTCATTGTTCATCGTTTCGATTTAACCACTGAACTGGCGACCGAAATATTCCAGGAAATCAACCCTCAATTGAGTGTAGTATCGAGTATCAACCAACCTCGGACTGCACCAAAGTCAGTTATCTCACTACCCTAAAGAGGCCAAGATGGTTCAATTAAGGTTCCTAAGGTCAGTTGATGCTTCACGACACCACGCGGAGGCCCCGTACTCTCCTTGACTGAACTCAAGGGTTACCGGTACACACCAAAGTGCCACATCAACGTAGCAGACTGCTTCAACCATGTCGGTATACCCCGCACAGTTCCCTCACAGCCTTGTTGCTACTTTCTAAGAAGGTATCCCCAGATTCGGGTTAGGATCTATAGAACTCCCAAGACAATCCCACAATTTAAAGAAAACAAGTCAAAGCAATTGAAAACACAGTGATATTAGTCCTAAGGTACACCTCACTTTAAAAGTGTCCCCAGCAGAGTCGCCAGTTCTGTGATCGGTGGATCTGGAACTGACTGTTTAACGCTGGTTCGCGAAATGTCGCGGTAAGCAAGAGTCGCCACCGTCTTTTATTTTCTCCAATATGGAAAGGACAAAAGCACAGAAAAATTCCTTATTGAGATTAGCTCTCGGTTCGGGAGGTAGATTTATAGAAAGGGAAGGTGTTAGCACCCTTTCTATCCATGGTTATCCATGGGCTCTTAGATACTTGCTCATTTGTGTTTTCAAAATGTTTGTTTGCTTTTCAAAGTGTGAGTGGGTTTGAAAAAGTTTCATTGAAAACTTCAATTCGACTCTTGTATCAGTCCTCAAGAGTGTTGTGAAGCGTTTGTTTTAAAATCTTTTAGAAAGTGTCAGTGTGAAAAGAGTTTTTTTGATTTGTTTTGAATTAGAGCAAGTATCTACGAGTCATCTACCTACCCTAAGGAATTAGGCTGTGTAAATGTCCTTAAGGTAGTGTCATCCCATCATTGAGAGGTAGGTAGCACCACCGTTGGAGGTGTTCGGGTCAATTCGTTTGTAGGGACAGTATGGTCACCGAGCAACAGCAAGACACCTTAGAAGCTACCCTTATGCCATTGATCTTTTTATTCCGAGGCAACCGTTTCGAGGCAACTTGTTTCGAGGCAACTAGATCAATGGACATAAGGACTCACTATGACGTCCTATACTCGACGACCACGTTTCGAGGGGCAAGGCAACAGTGTGGTCACTAGAGCAACGGTAGGACACCTTAGAAGCTACCCTTATGCCATGGGTCATGGACATAAGGACTTACTAAAACGTCCTATACTCGACGACCACGTTTCGAGGGGCAAGGCAACAGTGAGGCGTACCCTAAAAGTGGTGTGTGCATTTGTGTGTTGTATTCAGTTAATGTTTTATCTTGTCATGCATTATGGTGATCTACGCTTTGATTTTATTTGGGCCATTCATTCTTTCATGCAAAATTTAGCAGTTAAGGGGTGCGGAAAGTAAATTGCGGAAAACGCAAATCCTACGCTATTACAAGGCGCGGGTCTATACATCGCCAAATCTTTACAAAGACCCGTTTTAAGTAAATAAGTGCGGAAAATAAAAAAACAGTAAAAAGGTCCTATTTACTATTACATATCCGGAGCAATTACATAATAATCGAACAAATTAAATACGCGCGAATAAAGAAAAGGGAATTAATTTTCTTGTCTTTTTTTTGGTAAATAAATGAAATTGAAAACTAATTAATTATTTTAATTACAAGAAAATATTTTTTGACCTTTTTTATATTTTTATGAAATAAAATAAAAAAAGAATTAAAAATGTCAAAAGAAAAAACCTAAGTCTAAATTTGTTTTTATTTATTGTGAAAAAAGGTTAAAATTAACTAATTAAACTAATTAATTTGTTAGTATTTTATTTACAAAAATAATTATTAAAGTGAAATTAATAAAAATAATAATAATTACATTTTTTTTTGTTTTTTTTCTGAATTTATGAAAATAATTATTTGTGAACTAACTAAATAATAATAATAATTAATAAAAGGAAAGAAAATAAGAAAAGAAATGCTAAACCAAGGAGGTGAAGGCCGGATTTTGGAGGTTTTACTCAAAATAATCCTTAGGCATCAAAAATTCCATCTAAGCCCATGGTTGTGATCGTCCATGTCTCCTGATCACGTCTATGCTTATGGTTTGTCCCAATTTCACATGTAGACAAAATACCTAAAAACAAAACCAACAAAACCTAGGCACGGGTATTGTTATACGAAGCCTAAAAATGAAATTGAATATAGCAGTTACATTGGAAATTAGGCATGGAGTATGAATATGCTATTATTTTCCAGAAAAAGTGCAAGAATGGAGAAACATGATTTCGTGTACAGGGGTGAGTTTGAGACAACTTACAGCGCTTGGTAGTGGACCTTAGGACGCGTTTGTGGTTGCTTTGGCTTCAGGGAGTGGCAAGGAAGAAAGCCACGTGCTTGCTTTGATCTGAAAATGTTTGCAACACCGCTTTAGATCTCTCACTTTTTTGGACAAATTTTGAACTTTTCCTCTGGCCGTTTGTGCACACTCTCCTTTTTTTCTAGGTCCTGAATGAGGCTTGCAAGGCTTGTATATATAGGCTTGGATGAGAATCAGTCACATTAAGGAGCTTTTAAGCCTTGCAATGAAGTTTTGATTTTCTCCATAATCACCATTGAAATAACTTGCCATATTTGCTCCAAATTTGAATTTTTTGCTTGAAATAGGTCTTGAACGAATTTGGTATATGTGTTATGGTGTATCAAAGCTATTCAAACCACAAAATATCCTCCCATTAATTTTCTTGATTTTTATTTGAATTTTAAAGATTTAAAATGAATTAAATCAAATAAAATTAAACAAAAATAGAAAAATTAATTTTTATTCTTGAAATAAAACATGGGACACGTGGGAGGTATGGCAAAGCTGAATCAAGTGTAAAAAGTGGGCCCCTTTTGTCAAAAATGAAGTTTCAAGGATAATTGACTTTGGCCCTTTCACAAAAATTTCCCAACTTCTCCAATGCATATCTTGCTCAATTTTGAAGCTATGAACATGTTCTTGGACATTTTGGAAAGGTCTTGAAGTCCTCTAACCAATTCCTTTTGTCCCGTGTCATTTTGATTTACCAATATCAAGTTATGGTCTTTGACGTAAAGTGCCTTTTTGTTGACTTTTGAAAATGACCTATAATGTTGAAATTGATAACTTTTTGTGAGAGCATTTCTTGGACTTGGAATGTGAAGATGAGTTGTAGGAAATGTCTTCCCCTTCAAAATGAGCATTGGATGGGATTTTTCTGATGAACCATGAAAAAGTTACGCCTTGGTCAAGGTACAGTTGACTTTTCAGCTGTCCAAAAATAGAAACTTTTGACACCTTGATGATTTTTGAGCCATGCTTGAGGAATCATGATCAAGATTTGACCAAATGATGATTGTGGCTTCAAAATAAGATGTTGACCAAAAATTTTGACTTTTGACTGCCAAATGACCATTTTTCCCCTGCAGTTGATTGTGAAGCAATTAGGGTTTTTGACTGTGCAACTTGACCTTGTGAGCCTTGAAACTTGACATGTAGGTGCTTGACAATGTTTATAGGCATGTGGGACTTGATTGGACCATTGAAAACCTCAACTTCCTTGAAGGAACCAAAACCTTAATTTTAACTGGCTTAGGAGGATGGTTGACTGTGCAATCCTTGGAGTAGCCTTGAACCATTTGAGGTGATGCTTGGCAAAACTTTTGAAGAATATGGGAGGGAAAATTTTGGGGTACAACACTGAGACTCTCAGACTTTTCAGAGTCAGAGGCAAGATTCCTTTTCAGGTTCCTGAATTTGACTCTGATTTGCTGATACCTTTCCAGAATTTCATTTAAGCTTTCTGCAAGTTCAGCCTTAGTAAAATTTATGGTAAAATCAAGAAATACCTCTTCAGTGTCTGATTCTGAGTCTGAACCAGAAGCTTCACTGTCTTCTGATACGTTTTCCATGAGAGTTATGTTTTCTCTTTCATCATCTGATTCTGAGTCAGCTTCAAAGGTGTCAAAATCATCCCATGTAGCCATGAGGCTTTTCTTCTTTTCCTTGAAGAACTTCTTTTTGGACTTCTCCTTCTGAAGCCTTGGGCAATCACTTTTGTAGTGCCCTTGCTCGTTACACTCATAGCAGATGATGTCCTTGTTATTTGTCTTTTTGTATCCTGAAGAACCTTCATATCTTATGTGTCCAGACGAAGAATCAGACTTTTTGTATCTGGAGGAGTATTCATTATGATTCTCTGATCTTCTAGGAGTTTTGAATTTCCTTTGTCTCTGCTTCCACAATTGGTTCACCCTTCTGAAGAGGAGACACAGTTCATCTTCTTTTGATGAGGATCCATCAGAAGTTTCTTCCACAGCCTGCAAAACCTTAGAGTCAGGTTTTCTGTTAGATTTTAAAGATAGTGGCATACCTTGCTTTTGATGCTCATCTTCTTCTAGCTCTATCTCGTGACTTTTGAGGGAGCTGACAAGTTCCTTCAGATATATTTTGTTGAGATCTTTGGCTAGCTTAAGTGTTGTGACCATTGGCCTCCATTGCTTGGGCAAGCTTATGATGATCTTCTTAACGTGATCAGAAGAAGAATACCCTTTGTCAAGAACCTTCAGTCCAGCAACAAGTATTTAGAATCTTAAAAATAGAGTTTCTATTGATTCACTATCTTCCATCTTTAATGCCTCATACTTCTGAATGAGCGCAAGGGCCTTGGTTTCTTTGACTTAAATGTTGCCTTCATGCATCATTCTCAGAGAGTCAAACATGTTCTTGGCAGTCTCTTTGTTTGATATTTTCTCATATTCTGAGTATGAGATGGCACTCAGGAGTGTTGTTCTGGCCTTGTGGTGGTTTCTGAATTCACGCTTTTGCTGGTCAGACATCTTTTTTCTGTCTATCCTCTGACCACGTCCATCCATTGGGTGCGTGTATCCATCAGTCACCATGTCCCACAGATCAGCATCATGGGCCAGAAAGAAACTCTCAATTCTATCTTTCCAGTAGTCAAAGTTTTCTCCATCAAAGATTGGAGGTTTTCCACTGAATCTGTCTTTGTCTTCATGGTTGTCATTGCTGATGTTTTGGCTTGTTCCCACCATAGTGTTTTTCTGAAGCTTGGATCTTGTACTGACACGGTTAAGTGTTTAAGCTCAGAACCAGGCGCTCTGATACCAATTGAAGATGTGAAAAACACAAGAAGGGGGGGTTGAATTGAAAACTTGAAATTAAAAGCTCAAAGACACAGTATTTTTATCCTGGTTCGTTTGATCTCAAACTACTCCAGTCCACCCGTCATGGTGATTTTGCCTCTCTCCAACGAGGTCTTAATCCACTAATCTCAAAAGGATTACAATCACTACTTTAACAACTGTTAAATTCTTCTTGAGTACAACCATAATCCGGTTAATCTCAAGGAACACTGTTTCAAAATTATTATACAAGATGTGTGTGATACGGTGGGAGAACTGACTTGAGGTTTTGCGTTTGTGTTCGCAAATGTTTCGGTTTAGCAAGAGTCGCCACCGACTTTTTATTTTATCCTAAGGAAAGGTCAAAAAGCACAGGAAAGACCCTTGAGATGTTTTCTTGGGTTTGGGGAGTAGATTATGAAAAGGGAAGGTGCAAGCACCCTTTTCATCCATGGTTATCCATGGGCTCTTAATTACTTGTTTAGATCACTTGCTATTGCTTTTGAATTGTTTGAAATGGTGCTTTGTGTGTGGTTTTGAAATATGTTTTGAAAAGAGGCCATCGTTGTGGCAACCTTTGTAATGATTCTTGTTTAAATCTATACAAAGATGTATTGTCTTTTGAAAAGATTTCAATGTTTGAAAGTTTGATTTGGGAAATGTTTTGAAATTGTGTTGTGAAGTGTGTTTGAAAATAGCAAGGATGTTTTGCAAGTTTTTGATCAAGTAACTAAGAGTTATCTACCCTATTTTACTCAAAGATATTTCCTACACATTTTTAACCCTTTTGACAGTGTTGTTTTACCATTGCATTTGGTAAACAACCTTGTATTAGGATGTTAAACGGGACAGGCGCGGGTCATCGTATAAACCATGATAGCAATTGTGTTAATTATTTTTGGCAAAATTTTGAGGGACTTGATCATTTTGTTTAGGCAACCAAGATAGCATCATCGAGGGACTATGATCTTTTGTTTTGTTTTTGTTTTTCCAAAGTACCCAACATGCATAACATGGCCCATTTTTAAGGCAACAAGTGGATGTAACCCTAGGGGTGCAAGTGTGCATTGTGCATTGATTTTCATGCATTTTTTGTCTTTGCATTAAGTCAAACTATTTGTTGATTTTGGATTTTTGCATACAAACCCTAATCTCTAATCATGGCATAATTGAAAGCATAAATTGCACAAAATAAATCTACCACTATTACAACATGATTATGGGGATGGGGATACAATTTTTGAATGGGGATTATTTGACAAGAAATTAAAACCCTAGTTTTACTATTACATGAATCAAATGGCATAAATAATAAATGAACAATATTTAAATAAATAAATTAAATAAATATACAAAATAATATGAATATGCAAAAAAGGTTTTTTTGTGTATGTTTATGTATGTAAAAATATTTAATGTAAAAAGAAAGAAATAAATAAAAGATTAATTTTATATGGTTAAGGGTAAAACCCTAATTTTCTTTAAGAAAATAAATATATTTAATCATATTATTTATATACAATAAAATAAAATGGTGTATATACAAAAAATAAAATATATTTAGAAAAGGTATTTTTTAAGTATAAATAATAATAAAAATAAAAGTATAGTATTTTTATGTTTTTATTCTAAAGTATCTAATAAAATAAAAGTATATATATATATATATATATATATATATATATATATATATATATATATATATATATATATATATATATATATATATATATATATATATATATATATATATATATATATATATATATATATATATATATATATATATATATATATATATATATATATATATATATATATATATATATTAATTATATTAAATATATATAATAAAATAAAATATTTACAAAGATAAAAAATATATTTAGAATAATATTTTTGAGTGCAAATAAAAGAATAAAAAATAAAAAGTATAATTATATTATTTTCAAGTTTTTTTTTCAATAAATAGAAATATATATACTAATTAAATTGTTTTTTATGTTAGAAAAAATAGAAATAAAATGCAAAATAAATGTAAAAAATTATAAAATATTTTTTGGGTATTTTTTATGTTTGGAAATAATAAAATAAAATCAGAAATGAAAATAAAATAACAAAACATAAAAATATGAAGAAATGGGCCAGGGGGTGTATTCAGCAAAAGGGGGGGGGGGTGTCAAAATCAAAAGAAGCAAAGCCCAGCCCAAGCCAGACTTCATCTTCAACCTTTGTCCAAAATTTCGCGCGCGCCCTGTACAATTGCTAGATCCTGCATACGAGCTCTATTGCAAAAACACATAACATCAAAGTTGTAGAGCTTTTCAAGACGAATCCAACCATATAAAAAACTTGTTTTAACTCTCAAAGACCAGAGAGAATTTCTTTGGCCCTAAAATCTAACCTAGTTTTTTCAGGAAAATCATGGATTAAATTCTCTTAGCATGCTTAATAAAAATGAAAACTGAGCATATGTACAACTTCATGGCAATGAATACTACATTTCTTATTCACAAACCTAAGTCTAAATGTTCCTAAATAGAGAGATAGGAAGTTGATAAAAACCTGTTTCAGCTGACTTCGTGTATGGCAATGTGGAGCTTTTCAACAAGGCCTGGGATGTCTGGGAGCTTGCTTGAACTTCACTTGACCTTCTCCAATGTCTAGCTTGCCTTGAATGCACTTGAACAGGCCTACAGAACTTAACCTGCACAAGCTCAAAATGAAAATGGCAAACCCTGTAAATGGACTTACAGTTGGTGTTTAAGGTTTGGGATAGCTTGGATGGATTGAATGGAAGGTGTTTGAACAGGTTTGGGGCAAAACGCACGAGCAAATTGTGCTATGGAAGTCAAGTTGCAGATGTTACCCTGTTTTGCCAATGGAAGGTGATTTTGAGCTATGGGATGTTTGAGGGCTCAAAGGGTCGTGTTTCTGGTTCAAGGGGATGTGAGAAAGATGTTTCAAAAGCTTGCACAAGTTGGTTCTAGCTGATGTTCAAGTTTTTTGTGTTTTGGGCCAATTTCTTGGTTATGAAGCAAAGTGTGTGAAGTGAAGTGAAACAGGCCTGTATAGGCTATCTATATGCTTGCACCTTCTGCTCTTGGCCCCTCTGATTTGTGGATTTGATTTTCTACATAAGATATGGACCAATGCTCAAGAAATCAGTTTTGACATAAAGCAAGGTTTAAGCAAAAATGGTAATGTTGCTTTTTCTACTTAAGGACTAATCTAATATGCAATGTTCTAATGACCAAAACAATGCCTTAGACCAATGATTTTGCATTTAATTATTGAGTGTGGAATGGTTTTGAGGCCTGTAATCTAGTTTAAAGCAAGCTGATTTGAATTTGCAACTTGTATCACAATGAACATGCCATGGATGAAAAGTGAGTTTTTGCCAACTTCAAGCCTTCGATTCTCCCTAACCACAAATGAGTCTGGAGAGTTCTTGGACATTTTGGAAATCTTGCAACATGCTCTACAATCCATATTTGAAATGAAATTTGATATTCCAAGTGGAACTATGTGAAAAATGGCCATGAAGATAGGTCAAAATCCTGCCTAAACTAGGGCAAAATTTCACTAAGTTAAAAGTTTTATGGACCCTTATTCACAAAATCATAACTTAAGATACAAGAATATTTTGGAAAAACTTTGTGAATCAAATTTTTATAATTTGTGGTGGACTACAACTTTCATGTTGGAAGTTTTGTTTGAATCCAATTGCATCATGGTGAAAATGTTGGGCAAAGTTAGGAAAAATTAAGAAAATTTCATAACTTAGAAAATTTCTAAGTTATGAAAATTTTCAATTTCAAACCCTAATTTGCAAAAATGGGTTTCTTGATGAAAAAGTTTCATGTTTTGACACATTTTGATGAAAAATTACCCTTGGCACTTGATTTTGATCAAAAAGTCAAAGTTTGACTTTTCAGTGTACAGTCAAAATTTGATCAGTTGACTGAAAAATTCATCTGTCAACCCAATGCAATTGAGGTCTTTTGAACCTTGTGAATAGGTCAATATGATGCCATTGAGTCCTTGAATTCATGCTTGAACCCATTTTTCCATTGGCCAGGTCAAAATTCAGAAATTGCCCCTGTGTAGTCAAAACCCTAAAAATGACCATTTTACCCTTTTGGTGATCTGATCAAATTTCTTGTGGAGTTGTGGTCCAAACTTGATCAAATGGTTCATATGAGTTCATAATATTTATGTGGATAAAAAATTGTAAGGTTTGACTGTAAATTGGCCACAATTGACTTTTCCCCAATATAGTTGATTTCTAGGTCAACTGTCCAATTGACTGGGCAAAAATTTGATTCAAGGCTTGAAACTTGGTATGGACAAACTTAGGAGTCCAACATGAAGTATGAAAGTAATTTTGAGCATTATAAATCCAAAAATCCCTGTGCAATCTCAAACCCTAATTTAGGTCAACAATGCAAGGAGATGTCTTGAGCAGAGCAAACCCTAGCTTGATCTTGAGTTCAAAGAGCCTTGTGATGAGAAATGTTGCTAAAATGAGAGGGCAAATTTTGGGGTACAACAGTTGCCCCTGTTCAATCTTCTTGAACCTGAAGAGTTAGATTGGCGAGTTTGGCCTTTCGTGACTCGAAGGTAAAAGATGATTGGACACTAGAGTGCCCGTAAATTTGCACTCGTCAAAATGTAACTGAGGGAATGGGATTAAAGATGTCATTTGGAGATGGTAGAATCTTTCCGGAGATGGGCTTAAAGATGCCATCCAAGATTTTTTTGTTGAAAATCAGGAGAATGAATGTCAGAATGGTATCCGTGTCTGGAACGTATCTGAGTCGTATCTGGATATTTTGATTTGTTATGAGCAACGGAATGACTCCCGTGTATGGAACGTATCCAAGCCGTAACTGTATTTGATTCTTGAATGAATATCAGAATGACTGTCGTGTCTGGAGTGTATATGTATTGTATCCGAAATCTGAAATCCGAATAAGCGACAGAAAAAACATCCGTGTCTGGAGCATCTCTTGGCTGGGGAATAGGTTTGAATGAGTGACAGAATGGAAACCGTGTCTGGAGCGTATCTGGGATGTATCTGGACTTGAAATGGTAG
Organism: Vicia faba; assembly: GCA_948472305.1. Classification (NCBI taxonomy): domain Eukaryota; kingdom Viridiplantae; phylum Streptophyta; class Magnoliopsida; order Fabales; family Fabaceae; genus Vicia; species Vicia faba. Next base: position 150,232,523 of record OX451741.1, on the reverse strand, counting down.
TTGAATCTGAATGAGAAATAGAATGGCTTCCGTGTCTAGAGTGTATCTAGTCTGTATCTGATTGCTGAAGTCTGAATGAGTAGTTGAATGACTGTCGTGTCTGGGGTGTATCCATACTGTATCTGAAACATGAGACATGGATGAGTAGCAGAATGACTTCCATGTCTTGGAGCGTATCTGTACTGTATATGAGATATTTGAACATTTGTTAGAGGTAGCTTTTAATCTTATCTTTAAAAAGGTAAAATGTCATCTAAAACACACAATGTTATGTTGCATGACATGTATGATGCAATAAAATGTGTTCTATCAATGTTTATGATATATGAATGTAAATGGATGCGCATGTAAGCTGAGTAGCCATCTTGCTGAGGAAAATAAGTCCTTGATAGCTGGAGATAATGAAATCTTTGATTGTTGTCGGGGAAAATAAACCCTTGACTGCTGCTGGAGATTCAAAACCTTTGATTTGTTGAGACTGAGAACATCCTTTGGACTACTGCTGAGGATTGAAAACCCTTGGTGGCTTGTGGGGATTAACAAAAGCTTTGACAACTTCTGTAGGGAATTGAGAATCCTTCATGACTTTCCTGTGGAAATAAGGAAAACTCTGACGATCTTTACTGGGGAATTAAAACCTGGGAGGCTTCAACTTGGAGAAGTGGGAACAAGAATCTTCGTTCTGCAAGGAAATAACTCTGTGGGGAGAATACTTATCATGTTGGAGAGTTTTCAAAAGCTTGGGTTGTATGCCAATCTGTTGAGGAAGCAAGAATGAGAATCTTCATTGGGGATTCGTAGTTCAAAGTCTTCTGGCTCCGCTGGGGATCGGGAGTTTAGAAACTTAGCTCTGATGGTGACTTTGAAACTTAACTCCGCCAGAGATATGTATTCCAAGGTTTTAGCTCTGTTGAGGATCTGAATGACATATTGTAGGGGATTTCTTCTGGAATAGCCCTAAGACATGTTCCTATACTTTCAACCTATCAGTAATTATCCTTTCTTATTTCATTCTATCTGTAGGCAGTGATTATATTCAAATGCATATGCTTATTTAATAAATCATTGGACGTTTTCAAATAAAACACAAGTGTAAAAAGAAAGAAAAGGCAAACCAATTTCTGCGCTTTGAAGTATATTTGTATTAACTTTGTGTAAGTTTTTTGTACAAAGGAGACAGACATCCTAGTAAGAGAATGTTGTCATAAAAAATGAGAAAAATTTATACAAAGAAAGATGGCTATGTGTAACAATTCCATGGGGTTCCCATTCTGCTATAGCCTTCACAACTCTGAGTATCTTGTCCATTCGTTGCTTCGTCCACAGATGATTGGATTGATCAGAAGCTTGGAGCTTGTCCGTGAAGAGATTGTCCTTAAAGTGATCCGACGAGACATAGTCATACGTTTTAATTCCCTAACTTTTTCTTGGACCGCCCTTTCGGGTTTTAAGTCCACCGGGAAACCCTTTTTTGCCCAAGTCTCCCTTTCGGGTTTTCGACTTGATTTTTTTTATTTATCCCTAATTTTTTCCTGAACCGCCCTTTCGGGTTTTCGATTCACCGGGATGCCCATTTTTGCCCAAGTCGCCCTTTCGGGTTTTTGACTTGTCGGGTCGTTTTATGCGTAGTATCTTTTGACTATGTCTGCATTCGCAGGGTGCGGCAGGTCGTCGCCGTCCATGGTGGTCAAGATCATTGCTCCACCAGAAAATATGTTTTTGATCACAAATGGTCCTTCGTAAGTAGGAGTCCACTTGCCCCTGGGATCGCTCTGCGGAAAGATGATCCGCTTGATTATAAGATCTCCGACTTGATACACCTGACGTCTGACTTTCTTGTTGAAAGCCGTGATCATCCATTTTTGATACGTCTGACCATGACAAACAGTAGTAAGTCGCTTCTCGTCGATCAAGTTAAGTTGGTCAAGCCGGGTCTGAATCCAATCATCTTCGCTTAAACCAACATCCTTCATAATCCTCAAGGAAGGGATCTGAACTTCCATAGGTAAAATAGCTTCCATACCATATACCAAAGAAAAGGGGGTTGCCCCGGTTGAAGTACGTGTCGTGGTACGATATCCATGCAGAGCAAACGGTAACATCTTATGCCAGTCCTTGTAGGTGACTGTCATCTTTTGAATGATCTTCTTGATATTTTTGTTCGCAACTTCAACAGCACCGTTCATCTTTGGCCGATAGGGAGATGAATTGTGATGTTGAATTTTGAACTGCTCGCACAGAGCGGTGATCACAGTGTTATTCAGGTTTGTACCGTTGTCCGTAATGATCCTGTCGGGGATACCATACCGGCATATGAGGTTCTGCTTGATGAAGCGGGCAACCATATTCTTTGTAACGGAGGCGAAGGAAGTTGCTTCGGCCCACTTGGTAAAGTAATCAATAGCCACCAGGATGAAGCGATGTCCATTGGATGTTGTAGGCTTGATCTCTCCAATCATGTCGAATCCCCACGTTGCGAATGGCCAAGGAGCTGTTAGGACATTGAGAGGAACTGGAGGAATATGCACCTTGTCAGCATAGACTTGGCATTTGTGACAAGTACGAGCGTATTGATGACAGTCAGCTTCCATGGTAGACCAGTAGTAGCCTGCCCTTAGAATATTCTTAGCCATCGTATGTACGCTCAAGTGGGTGCCAAATGTGCCACTATGCAGCTCAGTCATGATCTGCTTAGCTTTAACCTTGTCCACACAACGAAGAAATACACAATCATGGTTGCGCTTATATAGGATACCATTGCTTAGGAATAACTTGGCAGCAAATCTCCTTAAGAACTTTGTGTCGTTGACTGAAGCTCCTTCAGGGTATTCTCGAGTCTTGAGATACCTTTTGATTTCATGAAACCAGGGTTGTTCCACTACTTCTTCGGTATTAATCTCATGACAATGCGCATGTTCGTCCATTCACTCGACGGTGATTTGGGGAGCCTCATTATCCTAGTTGAGTTTAAACATGAAAGACATTGTAGCTAGAGCATCCACTAGCTGATTTTCTTCTCGCGGGAAGTGCTCGAAGGTAATCTGCTCGAAATGAGGTAACAATGTCAGGACATGTTCTTTGTATGGGATAAGATTAGGATGTTTAGTGTCACACTCTCCTTTGATTTGACTGATAACCAAAGCTGAGTCCCCAAATACAACCAAAGATTTGATTCCTAGGTCAATCGCAACCTTGAGACCAAAGATACAAGCTTCATACTCGGCCATGTTGTTGGTGCAGCTGAAGCAGAGTCTAGTAGTGAAAGGCGTATGGCAACCTTCTGGAGAAATAAGTACCGCACCGATACCGTTGCCAAGTGCATTTGAAGCACCATCAAAGTACATGGTCCATCAGGATCCTTGTTTAGGTCCGTCATACGGTCCGTTACCTTCAATGTTGTCCAATGTCATAATGTCTTCGTCGGGGAAGTCGAACTTCATGGATTGGTAATCTTCGACAGCTTGATGAGCTAGATGGTCAGCTAGTACACTCCCCTTTATAGCTTTTTGGGTTGTGTATTGGATATCATACTCAGTCAAGATCATCTGCCATCTAGCGATTCTTCCGGATAAAGTAGGCTTCTCGAAGATGTATTTGATCGGATCCATTTTAGAAATCAGCAGAGTGGTATGTGTCAACATATACTGCCTTAGCCGGAGAGCAGCCCATACCAAAGCGCAACAAGTTTTCTCGAGTAGTGAGTAGCGAGTCTCACAGTCGGTAAACTGTTTGCTAAGGTAATAAATGGCATGCTCTTTTTGGCCAGACTCGTCATGTTGGCCCAGTACGCACCCCATTGAATTATCCAATACAGTCAGATACATGATTAAAGGTCTTCCTTCGACGGGTGGCATCAAGATAGGAGGTTCCAGCAAATACTCCTTGATCTTATCGAAAGCAACTTGACAGCCATCGTTCCATTCAACCACCTGATCTTTCTTCAACAACCTGAAGATTGGCTCACAGGTATATGTTAGGTGAGAGATGAACCTTGCGATGTAGTTTAGGCGTCCCAAGAAACCTCTGACCTTCTTTTCAGTGCGAGGGGCAGACATTTCTTGTATAACTTTTACTTTGGAAGGATCAACCTCGATGCCTTTGTTGCTGACGATGAATCCCAAAAGTTTACCGGACCTGACTCCGAAAGTGCACTTGCTAGGGTTCAGTCTGAGCTTATATTCCTTTAACCTGACAAACAGCTTTTGCAGGTGGTCGATGTGTTCTTCTTCTATTTGTGAACGGGCTATCATGTCGTCTACATAGACTTCAATTTCATGATGTATCATGTCATGAAACAAAGCTACCATGGCTCACTGATAGGTTGCCCCGACATTCTTCAGTCCGAATGGCATCACTTTATAGCAGAAGGTACCTCATTGCGTAACAAAAGTAGTCTTCTCCATGTCTTCGGGGGCCATTTTGATCTGGTTGTATCCCAAGAATCCATCCATGAAGGAAAATACCTTGTGTTGAGCTGTGTTGTCAACCAAGATGCCAATGTATGGTAGCAGAAAGTCATTTTTAGGGCTAGCCCTATTTAAATCTCTGTAGTCCGCACACATTCTGACTTTACCGTCCTTCTTAGGCACGAGCACAATGTTAGAAACCCATTTTGGATAGGAAGTAACAGCCAGAAAGCCAGCATTGAACTGCTTCATCACTTCAGCTTTGATCTTTTCAAGCATACCGGGCCTCATTCGACGGACGTTCTGTTTGATTGGTGGACAGTCTTCTCTTGTAGGGAGACGGTGAACCATAATATTTGTATCCAACCCTGGCATGTCTTCATAGGACCAGGCGAAGATCTCAACATATTCATTCAACAGCTGAACTAAGCGCTCTTTGACACTCGGCTCCAGGTTGGCACCCACTTTAACCTCTTTTCTGTCTTCGGCAGTACCCAAATTGATAGTCTCTAATAACTCTTCATGGGGAAGAATAACCCTTTCTTCTTGTTGCAAAAGTCTAGCCAACTCTCCAGGAACTTCACATTCTTCATCACCTTCGTACTCAGCATGATTGACCAGATCTTCAGAGTTGCTGAAGGCCACAGTAGAATTGTTAACCATGGAATCCAGAGTGGATGGGTACCTGCATTTTGTGAGTGTGTGTGTGTGTAAGGGATAGCCATCCTTAAACAAAATACAATGTAAAAGGAAAGAAAATGAACACAAAAGTTTATAGATGAAAACGTCCATGATTCATTAAAAATGGCATATGAAAATGAAGAATCAAAACCCTTACAAATGGACCTATGTGCCCCGGGAAAGGCACAAGGAAAAAGAGTGTACGAATTTTTTAAAAGTTATTACAGACCAAAATAAATGTTCAAAAGATAAATTACTGATTGATGAAAGTAATGGGAACAAAGTCTTTCGCCTCCCAGTTGTTCAGTCCTCCTTCAATGGTTGGAAAGATCCAGTCTTCAAAACTGATTTCTTCATCATTATCTTCTAAAGCATGAACTCCGTGATGAGTGATTTTCAGAGGCAGTCCTCCAGCCCGGGAGCGATGCACGGCCTTCTGGCTAGCAGCAGTGAAACCCAATCCGAACTTATCTGTCTTGTGAGGAAAATCTGGCAGTTGACCCCACACTGTACTTCCTCCTTCCTTGATCACAGCCTCCGTATCTTTAAGGGATGACATCCGGGACACAAGTTTGGTAATGATGGGCGCATCAGTCATTGTCTTGGCTACCACAACTTTAGGAGAAACCTCTTAAAAGTGTTGGGAAGGTGTTTCTATGAATTCACCATCTAACTCCATGTAGCAGAAAGAGTTAAGGTGGCTTATCATATACTCCTCCTCACCATGAACTGTTATGATCTTACCCTGGACTGGGTACTTAAGCATTTGGTGTAGAGAAGAAGTGACTGCCCCAACATTGTGGATTCATGGCCTTCCCAACAAGCATGAATATGAAGGATGGATGTCCATCACATAAAATGTAGAGTTGAACATTTCCGTACGCACTTTGATTGGTATGTCCACTTCTCCGTGAACCATCCGCTTAGAACCTTCGAAGGCTCTAACAATGATATTACTGGGCTTTAAGGTCAAACCTTCACAGTCTTGCCTGTCCAATGCTTTCTTTGGTAGGACACTTAAAGATGAGCGGGTATCAACCAGAACATGAGCAAGTGTAGTTCCTCTGCACTCTACCGAGACATGCAGCGCATCATTATGCTTTCTTCCCTTGGATGTTAGATCGACATCAGAAAAGCCCAGACCATTGTCGGCTGTAAGGCTGGCTACACACTCTTGAAACTGATCTGCAGAAGTTTCTTGAGGCACGTGCGCCGTCTTTAGGAATTTGATCAAGGCTTTTGCATGAGCCTCGGAGCAAAGCAACAGAGCTAGCATAAAGATTTTTGAAGGGGTTTGCCCCAGCTGCTCTATGATATCATAGTCGCTCTTCTTAATTATCTTTAAGATTTCATCCATTTCCTTTTGGGTGGTCTCGGGGATAACCAAAGTCTGAGCCCTCGTCCTGACTGGTGCTTCTTGGATCCCCTTACCTTTATCAGCAGTAACAGCAAAGGGTAAAACTTCGGGAGTAACAATTTCTTCAATCACTGGACTTTGCACAAATATCTTGACAGGCACAAGAGCACTTGAGGGTCCGAAGACTGCCCGTGGAGGAGCAATCTCTGGAGAGAAGATTCTTCCGCTATGAGTTATCTTACTCGTCCCCGCAATATTTCCTACATCAGGAGTTTCTTCATCGGAATTCTCTTCGGCTGATTAGATCTGCTTGACACCATGGTATAAGATCTCTCCTCCATAATTCCACGGTATCGTCTTGTTGGACTTAGATGGGATAGGCCCCGGTATGGTAATCTTCAGCGGTACAAACTTTGGATCAGGTAATCTTAACAAGCCTTTTGCAGGTCTTGGAAAGATTGTTAGAAATGGTGATTATCGCAACATCATTGATTGGAGTAACAGGAGTAACATGAGTGATAGTAGCAACAGGAGTTTTCTGAAAGAGGATCTTTTGAGTATCCATCAGGCGTTGGATGCCTGATTTCAACAGCGGACATTCGGATTGCAAGGTTGAACAAAAGTAACAATCTTTTTTACAGCCCAGGAAAATCCCGGCTTTTAACAGATTCATCTTGATCATTGGCAATGTGGTCATTAAGTCATCAACAATATGAAGGTCTTCCACAATAGCATGGACATTATGACCATGTTTTGGCATAGGAGCGGATATCACAATAGGTTTTTCGGGGGCATCAAACTCTACTTCCTTGGCATCTATCAAATCTTGGATCTTGTTTTTAAGGGCCCAACAGTTGTTGGTGTCATGCCCCACACTGTCCGAATGATATGCACATTTTGCATTTGAATGATAATAGGGAGAAGAGGTATTTGGGTTTTTCGGCGCTTCTTTCAAGTTGGTAAGGTTTAACTTTAAAAGACGAGGGAGGACCTGAGTTGGTGTCATATTGATCCGGGTGAATTGTCGTTGTGGCCTTTCTACCCTTTGCTGGTTAGCTCTAGGTTGACTACTTCGAGGTTGATCGACTGAGGAGTTCTGGATCATCACAGCCCCCACCGTTGGTCGGCGCTCCATTCTCCCTTGATTTCTCTGGGTGTGAACAGCAGAAACTTCCTTCTTGGCCGGGAAGGTCTTCTTGATAGCAGTGGAAGCGGAGGCATCCTTCTTATTTTTACCACTCTTAATGCCAGCTTCGACCCTTTCACCTGTCAGAATTAATTCGGTGAACCCTGCAGATGAGCTCCCGATCAAGTGATTGAAGAATGGACCTGACAGGGTCCCCAAAAACATATCAACCAGCTCTCTATCCGACAATGGTGGCTGCACCCTTCCAGCCAAATCCCGCCACTTCTGGGCGTACTCCTTAAAGCCTTCATTAGAGACCATACTCATACTCTGTAGTTGAGTACGAGTAGGCACTAAATCTGTGTTGTATTGGTATTGTCGGTAGAAAGTAGCAGCTAAATCCTCCCAATTATGAACATCAGATCTCTCAAGTTGATAGAACCAGTCCAATTGCGTACCCGGTAAACTATCTTGAAAAAAGTAGACCCACAGATCTTTATCAAAAGAGTGAGGTTGGATCTTTCTGACGTAGGATCGCAGATGCATCTTCGGACAGGATAAACCGTCGTATTTAGCAAATGTAGGCACTTTAAACTTGGGAGGAATGACGATCCCAGCAACCAACCCTAGTTCTTTGAAATTTAGCCCAGGTACCCTTTGTACCTCCATGGCTGCCAACCGGTCCTCTAGATTCTTATACTTATCGTCCGTAGGAGGATACTGCTGCTCAGAGTAATCCTCTTCCTCCTCTTCTTCTTCCTCTTCAGCTTCAGACTCGAAGGGCATTGCGACTCCTTTACCTTTACCAACCCCTTCGTCAGACGTTGAGGGGAACTCGAGGACCCTTCTAGCCTGGTTCTCAAACCTTCTTCCCATAGTGGCCACACCAATTATTTTCTTCTTTTTCTCTTTGTCTTTTTCCTTCTCTTTCTCTAACAGTTCTTTAAGATCCTCTTGACCCTTTGCCAAGGTTATAAGGAGTTGTTGGAATTGCGAATTTTGTGCTTGCAGATCTTTGATCGTCTGCTCTATATCCATCTTGCTGAAATAAACAGCAGAAAGATAAGGAAACCTGGTGTGAAGACCTGTTTATGCATATGATAAATGATATGTTATTCATGTAATGCATTCAAGGATTCAGAAATTCAAATTTGTTACAAACAAAAAGAACACACGTCATATTAATAAGAAGAAATTTGTTAGTACATAAATGCCCCATGGGCAGAATATTACAAAATTCTTAATGTAAAAAGACGTTGCGCATCCTCTTTGGCGCGATGTAGGTGTTAAGAGTCTCTTCTTCATGAAGTCGGCGGGTAAATTCCAAAACCTTCTTCTCACTGGCATAGAAGCTGGCTTCAAAAGTATTCCGTTCTTCCTTGAGCTGTATCCAACTCTTTTGCAATTCTTCCAATGATGTTGGCATGTCTGGATGTAGGAGGGTGTATGGAACCTCTCCTTCCATAACAGGCTCTTTGATCACGGGGAGAATGTGGGGTTAAGGCATCATAAGACTCTGGGCGCGGGTTCATACCCACTTGAGATAAGGCTCAAGGGGGATGGAATTCTTGTGTCCCAGTGTCTTACTATCTACTTTGTTGGGCATCCTCCAAGCTCGGATAAACCTTTGTCGAAGTCCTTGAGCGTCGTTGTCGAAGTCAAAAACCAAGTTAGGAATCAACATATCATGAGGGCCATCCCTTCGGGCATACCCAAATTGCCTCAGAGCTAAACAGGGGTTGTAGGTAATGCCTCCCCTAATGCCAAGTAGTGGGACATTAGGGAATTCTCCACAACGATCAATGATGATGACATTTTCTCTGGACCGAGAACACCAATGAACATCAGAATGTGTGAGGGTCATCAACCATTGTGACCACCTTAAACCCTGCTCATTCTTCAAAACTGATTGGGGAAGGTGAGAAATAAACCACCTTGCTAGAAGAGGAGTACAACACATGAGAACACCTCTTTTCCTCATTGTTCGTGTGTGAAATGAGTGTAGGATGTCCCCGAGCAATGTAGTCACAGGATTCCGAGATATGAAAATCTTGACATCATTCACATCTATAAGTTGATCAGGGTTTGGGAACAAGACCAACCCATAGATGAGGAGTGCTACAATCTCTTAAAAAGCTTGCAGATCTAGAGAATTCCAGCAGTCTTGTGCCTTCTCAAACAGAAACTTTGCCAAGAAACCCTTGACACCACTTCTGGTTTCCCAATGACCTTTGATATCAGATGGTTGCAAGTGTAATGCTTGAGCAACATCTTCAGGTTTTGGTTCTCTTTCCGTACCGTTGTAGGGTAGTTGATGGAGAATAGGAATCCTCAGGAGTTGAGAAAATTCCTCCAAAGTAGGTACTAGTTGGTAATCAGGGAATGTGAAACAGTGGTGTAGGGGGTCAAAGAACTGGAAGAGAACTTTCACCATGTCTTCTTCAATGTTGGAGTTGACCAAGTTGAGAAGTCTACCATGTCTTTCACTGAAGAGAGAATTCTCTAGAATCTTGGAAGTAAGCTCCTTGAGTTAAGGAGGGATTCTCACAAGGTTGACTTGAACTGTTTTCCTGCGAAGAGATTCCATGACCTATAAAACAGGAACAAAGATGAAGATCCAAACCCTTGAAATGGTTAGTGGATGCATATGGTGCTTTATGATGTTCATGATGTATGCACAAGTATATGTACAAGCAAGTCACACAAGATCCTAGTTTCAGGCTTGCATGGGGTTTCATAGGTAAGTACCCTCTTGAAGTTAGTTGGCTCAACCTGTCCTATAAATAGTAACCGGGTTCTAAGGAGCTCAATATCACCGGATTATTTTGTGTTCATTGTTTCAGTTTAGCCACTTAACTGGCGACCAAAATATTTCAAGAAAACAACCCTCAATGAGTGTAGTATCGAGTATCTACCAACTTCAGACTGCACCAAAGCCAGTCATCTCACTACCCCTAAAAAGGCCAAGATGGTCAAGTAAAGGTTCTAAGAGTTCATTAGTGCTTTATGAAATCACTCAGCGGCCCCATATTCTCTTTGATTGACTCAAAGGCTACCGGTACCCACAAATATGTCGCACTAATATAGCTATTGCTTCAACCATGTCGGTATACCCCACACAGTTTCCATAACGTATTGCTACTTACCTATGAATGTTTCCCAAATCCGGGTAGAGGATTTAAACCCAAACAATAGAACCAAATGTAAAGCAATCAAAGCAACAAAGTAAGCATGTAAAGGTGATCTAAACCATAAGGTTACTCCACTTTTAAAGTATGTCCCCAGCAGAGTCGCCAGTTCTGTGATACGGTGGGAGAACTGACTTGAGGTTTTGCGTTTGTGTTCGCAAATGTTTCGGTTTAGCAAGAGTCGCCACCGACTTTTTATTTTATCCTAAGGAAAGGTCAAAAAGCACAGGAAAGACCTTTGAGATGTTTTCTTGGGTTTGGGGAGTAGATTATGAAAAGGGAAGGTGTAAGCACCCTTTTCATCCATGGTTATCCATGGGCTCTTAGTTACTTGTTTAGATCACTTGCTTTTAAATTGTTTGAAATGGTACTTTGTGTGTGGTTTTGAAAGATATTTTGAAAAGAGGCCATCGTTGTGGAAACCTTTGTAATGATTCTTGTTTGAATGTATACAAAATGTATTGTCTTTTGAAAAGATTTCAATGTTTGAAAGTTTGATTTGGGAAATGTTTTGAAATTGTGTTGTGAAGTGTGTTTGAAAATAGCAAGGATGTTTTGCAAGTTTTTGATCAAGTAACTAAGAGTTATCTACCCTATTTTACTAAGATATTTCCTACACATTTTTAACCCTTTTGACAGTGTTGTTTTACCATTGCATTTGGTAAACAACCTTGTATTAGGATGTTAAACGAGACAGGCGCGAGTCATCGTATATACCATGATAGCAATTGTGTTAAGTATTTTTGGCAAAATTTTGAGGGACTTGATCATTTTGTTTAGGCAACCAAGATAGCATCATCGAGGGACTATGATCTTTTGTTTTGTTTTTGTTTTGCCAAAGTACCCAACATGCATAACATGGCCCATTTTTAAGGCAACAAGTGGATGTAACCCTAGGGGTGTAAGTGTGTATTGTGTATTGATTTTCATGCATTTTTGTCTTTGCATTAAGTCAAACTATTTGTTGATTTTGGATTTTTGCATACAAACCCTAATCTCTAATCATGGCATAATTGAAAGCATAAAGTGCGCAAAATAAATCTACCACTATTACAACATGATTACGGGGATAGTGATACAATTTTTGAATGGGGATTATTTGACAAGAAATTAAAACCCTAGTTTTACTATTACATCCAAATTGAATCAAATGACATAAATAATAAATGAACAATATTTAAATAAATAAATTAAATAAATATACAAAATAATATGAATATGCAAAAAAGGTTTTTTTGTTTATTTTTATGTATGTAAAAATATTTAATGTAAAAAGAAAGAAATAAATAAAAAGATTAATTTTATTTGGTTAAGGGTAAAACCCTAATTTTCTTTAAGAAAATAAATATATTTAATCATATTATTTATATACAATAAAATAAAATGGTGTATATACAAAAAATAAAATATATTTAGAAAAGGTATTTTTTAAGTATAAATAATAATAAAAATAAAAGTATAGTATTTTTATGTTTTTATTCTAAAGTATCTAATAAAATAAAATTATATATATATATATATATATATATATATATATATATATATATATATATATATATATATATATATATATATATATATATATATATATATATATATATATATATATATATATATATATATATATATATATATATATATATATATATATATATATATATATATATATATATATATATATATATATATATATATATATATATATATATATATATATATATATATATATATTAATTATATTAAATATGTATAATAAAATAAAATATTTACAAAAATAAAAAATATATTTAGAATAATATTTTTGAGTGCAAATAAAAGAATAAAAAATAAAAGGTATAATTATATTATTTTCAAGTTTTTTTTTTCAATAAATAGAAATATATTTACTAATTAAATTGTTTTTTATGTTAGAAAAAATAGAAATAAAATGCAAAATAAATGTAAAAAATTATAAAATATTTTTTGGATATTTTTTATGTTTGGAAATAATAAAATAAAATCAGAAATGAAAATAAAATAACAAAACATAAAAATATGAAGAAATGGGCCAGGGGGTGTATTCAGCAAAAGGGGGGTGTCAAAATCAAAAGAAGCAAAGCCCAGCCCAAGCCAGACTTCATCTTCAACCTTTGTTCAAAATTTTGTGCGTGCCCTGTACAATTGCTAGATCCTGCATACGAGCTCTATTGCAAAAACACATAACATCAAAGTTGTAGAGCTTTTCAAGACGAATCCAACCATATAAAAAACTTGTCTTAACTCTCAAAGACCAGAGAGAATTTCTCTGGCCCTAAAATCTAGCCTATTTTTTTCAGGAAATTCATGGATCAAATTCTCTTAGCATGCTTAATAAAAATGAAAACTGAGCATATGTACAACTTCATGGCAATGAATACTACATTTCTTATTCACAAACCTAAGTCTAAATGTTCCTAAATAGAGAGATAGGAAGTTGATAAAAACCTGTTTCAGCTGACTTCGTGTATGGAAATGTGGAGCTTTTCAACAAGGCCTGAGATGTTTGGGAGCTTGCTTGAACTTCACTTGACCTTCTCCAATGTCTAACTTGCCTTGAATGCACTTGAACAGGCCTACAGAACTCAACCTGCACAAGCTCAAAATGAAAATGGCAAACCCTGTAAATGGAGTTGCAGTTGGTGTTTAAGGTTTGGGATAGCTTGGATGGATTGAATGGAAGGTGTTTGAATAGGTTTGGGGCAAAACGCACGAGCAAATTGTGCTATGGAAGTCAAGTTGCAGATGCTGCCCTGTTTTGCCAATGGAAGGTGATTTTGAGCTATGGGATGTTTGTGAAGAAGTGAAAAACACAAGAAGGGGGGTTGAATTGTATAACTGAAAATTAATGCAATGAACACGATATTTTTATCCTGGTTCGTTTGATCTCAAACTACTCCAGTCCACCCGTCAAGGTGATTTCGCCTCTCTCCAACGAGGTCTTAATTCACTATATTCAACTGAATATTACAATTTGCTTTAACAACTTCTAAAGCCTTCTTGAAGCAAACTACAAACCGGTTTGTCAAGGAACAACTTTCTTACAAAGAATTGAAATCTAGGTGTGTGAATGTTTTCTACAAAACTGTTTATCACAACTGTGATACTACACAATTTGAGCTTATGGAAACTAGATTGCTAAAATAATTGAGTAAGAATTTTTGGAGCTTTTAGCAAACTGAGAGTAAGGAAGATGATGATTAGCTTTTAGGCGTGTAGAGTGTTGTAGAGCATTAGCCAATTCAATCTTCATTGACTTGTTTATATAGCATTGGAATTGGTGAACGTTGGAGCAATAATTCTGATTCAATGCCAATAACAATCTTTCCTTATTAAGAAGATCTTGTCTGGAATGATGTCGTTGGTAATAACTCATCTTGAATGCACAGTACCGTTGCCACTTAAGCGTGTTCTGGCTTTGGCTCATTCTGACGCTGCTTAAGTGCTGATGAACTATTGTTGTCTTTATCAGAGTTCAGACTGTTGAGCGCAGATCTGTTCATCAAGCTTCAGTATAAGCGTGAGTTGTTCTTCTGATTCTGGTATCTGATATAGCATCTTCTGATGCTGATGTTGATATCTAATTTCTGATGCTGATTATGATGTTCTCATGCTGATACCCATCAGAGTTTCTGTAAGACAGAAAGTAATTTTTAGGTAGCAAATAGTTCTTACATGAATCACATAATTAATATATCTTTTCATTTTGTTATCATCAAAACTTAAACTTAGGGTAGTAGATTCAAACTTTGTTCTAACAATCTCCCCCTTTTTGATGATGACAAAAACTAGATATTTTTAATTGAAATTTAGCAAGAAAAGTATCAGAGATAACTAAATGATAAGTTGCATCAGAATTAAATAAGAAGTTATCAAAGGTAAGGGATAAAGAGATATCAGAGTTGGGATCGGAGATACTCCCCCTGAATTTATTACTTCCCTTTTTAATTCCAAGAGTCTTCAGGATCAGATCTTTATTGACTTTCTTTGAACATCAGAATATCAGAGCTTTGACTATCAGGACTTCAGATCAGAGTATTAGAGCTTCAGAGCTTCAGTGTATCAGAGGTGATTACCTTCTTGTACCTGTAGACTTATGCAAAAACAGAAAACATATTCAAGTATATCATAGTTAGAATGTTTGAGACTTTTTGTCTCAGTAATCCGTTATTGAAAAATATCATTCTTGTTCTCCCCCTTTCAGTCAGCAATCAAAAAAATGTAAGTGATGTGCTAAAACGATCAGAGCAGAAAAACTTGTTATATTAAAAATTCAGATCCAGACAAAAGAGTACAGATGATATGCAAAGAAAACATTGAAAATTATCATGAATGAGAAACTAAGGTTGGGGTGGGAAGCGTGTGAACAGAGTCTCCAGCATTGCCTTAATCTGATCAGCAGTTTCAGTCTGCTTGTGCACCATGCTGACTACTGTATCTATCTTGCTGTCTTGCACATCCATCCTTTCCTTCATCTTCTGATCACTTTCATCCATTCTTTGCTGCAGACGCATATCATTCAGCTTTAGCTCTTCCAGAGTTTTCCTATCCAAGGCAGCTTGAGAAACATCAGAAGCAGGGAGCTTCTGAGAGCTTTCTACAACATCTTCAGCTTGACTGACTTCAGCTTGAGTAGTCTGATCTTCTTCTGGCTGCACTTTTGAAGCTGGGCGCTTCTCAGACCATGGCTCACTATCCAGAAGGAGCACGTCTTCCTGTGGCAGCTGACTTTCAACTTCCTTCAACAGCTTGCTGAAGTTCTGTTGTGCCTTCTCATAATTGATGTCTTGCAATTTGAGGGCTTCAGCACGTACCCATATTCTGAAGCGTGTCCAGAGCTGGTCTGAGGCAGCAGGATCAATCATTCAAGGGCAAACTTGCTTCAGAGAAGCAATCCATTGCTGCAAACCTGTTTCAAAATTCAAAATGCCAGAGCCAACATCTGGCTGTTTTGGTTTGGGAATGGCTATTTTGTGTTTGAGATCAGCAAGACGGTCAAGGATTGTTAAATCGATGAAGGTCCTGTTGGGGTCTTCTGTAGTTTGTTTGGGAGATGGAGTGGGAGAAACAGAAATAATAATTGGACTGTTTGGGGTTTTTGGAGTATTTGGAGGGGTAGTTTCTGGCGAGGATGGCAGCTGGGCCATGGTTACAGTTGTTCCACATGGCAGCTGAATTGCCAGGGGTTATGGCTCAGAGGATTGAGGAGAATGAGGTTCAGGTGATGGAGTTTCAGAATGATGAAACTCAGGTTGTGGAGGTGATGGAGGAGGTGATGGTTGAGGTGATGGTTGAGGTGATGGTGGATGAATTTCTGGTTGAGGAGAGGGAGGAGGAATTGCAGGTTGTGGAGAAGGAGGTGGAATTTCTGGTTGTTGTGGAATTTGTGGTTCTTCTGGTATGGGTGAGAGAGGTTGTTCTGGTTGAGGAGAGTGGGCAATTTCTGGTTCAGTGTTTGGATTATTTGAGAGGTGATCAGAAACACGTTGATCAATGTCAGACAGAACTTTGTCAAGTTCTGATGCTGTTGAAGTTGTGGGTTTTGGATGTTTGGTGCGGGGTCTTCTGAGAGTCAGTGACTCAGAAGGGTCATCTTCTGGTTCGGTTTCATCAATAGTTGGTATGGGGATTGGAAGTTCATGTGAAGCTGGAGTTGGGATTGATGTTGGAATAGCAGAAGAATTTAAAATAGAAGCAGCAGATAAATTACCTCTTTTCTTGGGGGTCTGCTGGGATGGTCCTTCTGAAGTGGCCTTTCTTTTCTTCGTCTTCTTCATAGCAACTTCTGGTTGTGGTTGGTGCAGATCTTTGATATTCAGTTTGGGATCTGTACCATCAGCCTTGCACGCGTCCAAGTATCTGAGAACCACCACTGGTTTTGATTCTATCTCAGAAAATAATGGAAAGTC
Organism: Vicia faba; assembly: GCA_948472305.1. NCBI lineage: Eukaryota > Viridiplantae > Streptophyta > Magnoliopsida > Fabales > Fabaceae > Vicia > Vicia faba. The sequence continues at coordinate 150,215,841 of OX451741.1, read as the reverse complement.
GTCCAGAGGGACTCTTCTTCTGGTGATGTCAGCAAGAGGAGTAACGTTGGGCTCCTTTCTGATATTCTCTATCAGTTTTATTTTCTTCAGATTCTTGGCGTTCAGAGGCTTGCCAACAGTTGGTTCAATAGTACTTAATTCTTGAGCTTCTGTGAGGTGCTCTATCAGCCTATTCTCAGTCAGAATATCTGATATTAACCTGCCAAAGGGTATCCAATCCCTCTTTGTCCTTTCTTCTTCCCTGGTCTCCTTGACGCTGGTCCTGAGGTGATTAAACAGAAGATGAGCCAAGTTGATTTTTACCTTCTGATTAATAAAATAGATCAGAAACTACTGATCTATATTTATATAATCAGGGGAGCTAGTTGGCTTCTTGTGATTAAAGCACCCCAGAATGATCTTCGTCCAAACTCTGTGGTGATCCTTTAAGTCTCTGATCTTGCTGCTGGGAACCCCATGGGTGAAAATCTGCTCTGCAATGACACCAACGTCAGAGCATCTTTCAGCCATATCGATACAGCGGACACCACCGCCACTGTAACCAATCAATCTTGCTATGTGATCCTCAGTGGTCACAATCTTCTTTCCCATTATGTAGGAGGTGACTTGATGCGTTGATGAGGACGCATGAATCCAAAACTCCTTGACCAAGACTGGGAACGTTGGTCGAACCAACCTATCAAAATATCTCTCCCATTTCTGTGCCCTAACTTCTTCTGTCAAGTCAAAACCATTTTCTTTCAGACTGGAGAAGTCAATAATCAGTTCAGACAGCACTTCTAAATTCTTCACTGGTGTAAGAAGTGTTCTGAAAGGAACGTGGTACTGTTTAGAGGAAGCTTCCTTCTGAGAACCTGCAGAGACATTGCTGGAGGTTGCCATGTTCACACTTAGGGTTTTTCTGAGAAAACTGAAAAATTGGTTTCTTTAAGAGAGATGAACACACAGAAAATGCAGAAAACTATTTGAGAGATTGTGAGAAACGGTAAAGGATTAATGTGAGAGGTTAAAGTGCTTAAATAGATTTCAAAATACTTTTTGAAAGTGTAAACAGTTTCAAGAAAGAGAAATAAAATCATGATTACGTTCATTTAATGCTTGCTGATTTTAGGGGATTTGAGAAAGATACTTGAAACGGTTACCAGACATGTGTCTCAATGCACCCAATCAGCGTTTTGCCTTCTCAGAAGCGTGCACGCGTTTTGCTTCAGAGATTTGCTGATGATTGGATGACACTTGTTTGATTTAGTGAGCAGCACATCTATCTTTAAGCTGAAACGCTCAGATCTTTAAGAATAGCATCTGATACAATCTGCATGTCTATCTTTCTGAAAAGAGATTGATCAGAAGTTCACAGTAAAACAAATACATTCTGAAGATAAATATATAGAATTAAAGCATTTTCACTCTGGGCAGATTTTCATGCTGAGATGTTTCAGAATGAAATTGAACCTATCTTCAGAAAGGGGTTTAGTGAAGATATCAGCCCATTGATGGTCTGTATCTATAAATTTTAAGTTCAAAATTCCTTTCTGAATGTAGTCCCTAATGAAGTGATGTTTTATTTCTATATGCTTAGCTCTAGAATGTAAAATGGGATTCTTACTTAAGCAAATAACAGAAGTATTGTCACAGAGTATAGGGATGTTACTCTCAAAAATCTGGAAGTCTTCAAGCTGACTTTTCATCCAGAGCATTTGTGTGCTACATCCTGCTGCTGCTATGTACTCAGCCTCTGTTGTTGATAGCGCAATTGTGGATTGCCTTTTGCTGGACCAAGAGATCATATTTTCTCCCAGAAACTGGCAACTTCCAGAAGTACTTTTACGCTCTACTCTGTCTCCAGCAAAGTCAGCATCGCAGTAGCCTACTAAGCTGTAATCACTAGATTTTCTATAAAATAAACCCAGATTAGTAGTACCTTTCAGATACTTGAAAATTCGCTTAACAGCTGTTAAGTGAGATTCTCTAGGATCTGATTGGAATCTAGCACAAATATATACGCTGAATAAGATATCAGGTCTTAAAGCTGACAGATAAAGGAGAGAACCAATCATACCTCTGTAGACCTTCTGTTCTACCTTTTTGCTTACCTCTTCTCTTTCCAGAATGCACGTGGGATACATTGGAATCTTTGATGGCTTACATTCTGAGAGGTCAAATTTCTTCAGAAGATCTCTGACATATTTTCTCTGATGAATGTAAGTTCCCTCTGGAGTTTGATTGATCTGAATTCCTAGAAAGAATTTCAGTTCCCCCATGAGGCTCATCTCAAATTCTTCCTGCATACACTTAGCAAATTTTCTTCCAAGAGAAGGATTAGTAGATCCAAAAATAATATCATCAACATAAATTTGACAGACTAAGATGTCTTTCTTAACTGACTTACAGAATAAGGTAGTGTCCACCTTCCCTCTGGTGAATTCATTTTCTAACAGAAAGTTACTTAGTCTTTCATACCAAGCTCTGGGAGCTTGTTTCAGACCATATAGTGACTTCTTTAGTATGAAAACATGTTCTGGATGTTTTGTATTTTCAAAACCAGGGGGTTGGTGCACATAAACCTCTTCTTCTATATAACCATTTAAGAATGCACTCTTGACATCCATCTGATACTGAGTGATGCCTCTATTAACAGCAAATGAAATTAAAAGTCTGATAGATTCTAACCTGGCGACTGGATCAAAGGTTTCTGTATAGTCTATTCCCTCTTGCTGACTATAACCTTGTGCTACCAGTCGTGCTTTGTTTCTGATGATTTCACCTTGTTCATTTAGCTTGTTTCTGAACACCCATCTTGTTCCAATGACGTTGAATCCTTTTGGTCTGGGAACCAGATCCCATATGTCATTTCTGGTGAATTGATTCAGCTCTTCTTGCATTGCTAGAATCCAGTCGTTGTCCAGAAGTGCTTCATTAATAGAAGAAGGTTCAATCAGAGACACAAGTCCCATGAGGGATTCTTCAGAGTTTCTGAAGCTTGCTCTTGTTCTGATTGGATCTTCCTTTCTTCCTAAGATAGTTTCTTCTGGATGATCCAAACTGCTTCTGGGTAATCTCTTATGAGGTTGATCAGCAGCTGTTGTAGGATTTCTAGCAGCGCTCCTTTCAGATGTTGAAGGAGTGTCTGTGTTTAGAGCTTCTGATGACTTGTCTTCAGAACCTGTAAATTCAATTTCCATACCTGCAAAAACTTCATTTTGCTTTGACTTTTCAGAGTCAAGCTTATCATCAAAACGAACACTGATTGATTCTTCCACAATCTGTGTTTCTGTATTGTATACTCTGTACCCTCTTGAGCGTTCAGAGTATCCTAACATAATACACTTCTGTGCTTTAGAGTCAAACTTGTTCAAATAATTTTTTGTATTTAACATAAAACAAGTACATCCAAATGGATGAAAATATGAAATGTTGGGCTTTCTGTTCTTCCACAATTCATATGGAGTCTTTTCCAGAATAGGTCTTATTGAGATTCTATTCTGAATGTAGCACGCTGTGTTTATTGCCTCTGCCCAGAAGATCTTAGCAACATTTGTCTCATTGATCATAGTTCTGGCCATTTCTTGCAATGTTCTGTTCTTTCGTTCTACAACTCCATTTTGTTGGGGAGTTCTAGGACAAGAGAAATCATGCAGAATGCCTCTGTCATTAAAGAATGACTCAAAATCTTTGTTTTCAAACTCTCCACCATGATCACTTCTGACTTTAACGATTCTAAGATCCTTCTCATACTAACATGCCCCAATCTTCTGTGCCAGATCCACTGCTCATTGTTAACAGACAGAAGACACTTTACATTCTGACTTTTCAGTTCAGAAAGTTTGATTTTGTAAATGTTGTTTTTCCTCTTTCCATTAAACATGATAGTCCCATCTTTGTGACTAACAACTTTACATGATTTTTGATTAAAGATTATATCATAACCGTTATCACTTAATTGACTTATGGATAACAGATTATGCATTAATCCATCTACTAGCAGAACATTATTTATAGAGGGAAGATTTCCATTACCTACAGTTCCAGAGCCAATTATCTTTCCCCTCTGATTGCCTCCAAAGCCAATGTGGCCTCCAGGCTTAAGTTCCAGGCTTTGGAACATATGCCTTCTTCCCGTCATGTGTCGCGAGCAGCCAGAGTCCAGGTACCATGACTGGTGTTTCTGATTTGCTGCTAAAGATATCTGCAACATGTATTATTTTATCCTTAGGTACCCAGATTTTCTTGGGTCCTGATTTGTTAGATTTACCAAAACTTTGATTGAATTTTGGTTTCACAGAATACTTACTGCTAGTGTATTTAATATCATGTGTGTGACCATACATAAAATGTGAGTTCAGAGGAGTGTGTTTAATGGTTAAATCCATGACATTCTTGGGTGTAGGAACCTTACCTTGGTATCCTATTCCCTTCCTGCCATTTCTGCTAACTCCATAGATCATTGAATCCATTTTGCTTCTATCTATGCTTTTAGCAAGGAACTTCTGGAAACTGTAATCACACTCCTTGATGATCTCATCAGCGCTGCTGGGAGATTCAGAAATTGGTTCCTTCTGAGAGTTTTGTAAAACATTTTCTAATTTTGAAATTTTATTTCTCAGCTCAGAATTTTCCAATTTAAGACTCTCAGTCTTATCAGAGTCAGATTCAAGATTCCTTTTCAGGTTTCTGAATTTAACTCTAATCTGCTGGTACCTTTCCAGGATTTCATTAAGGCTTTCAGCAAGTTCAGCCTTAGTAAAATTAATTGCAAAGTCAGGAAATACCTCTTCAGTATCTGATTCTGAGTCTGATTCAGAAGCTTCACTATCTTCTGATATGTTGGCCATGAGAGCTATGTTTGCTCTCTCATCATCTGATTCTGAGTCAGCTTCAGACGAGTCAGAGTCATCCCATGTAGCCATGAGACTTTTCTTCTTTTCTCTTCCAAACTTCTTTTTGGGCTTTTCACTCTGAAGCTTTGGGCAATCACTCTTGTAGTGTCCTTGCTCACTGCACTCATAGCAGATGATGTCCTTGGTGTTTGGCTTTCTGCTTCCTGAGGAGCCTTCAGATCTTCTGTATCCAGAGGAAGAATCTGTCCTTCTGTATCTGGAAGAAGACTCGTTCTGATCAGATCTTCTGGGATTCCTAAACTTCCTTTGCCTCTGCTTCCACAGTTGATTCACTCTTCTGGAGAGGAGAGAAATTTCGTCTTCTTTTGATGAGGATCCATCCGATGTTTCTTCAACTGCCTGCAAAACTTTAGACTCATATTTTTTGTTAGATTTTAATGCTAAAGGCTTACCTTGATTCTGAGGTTCATCAGCTTCTAGCTCTATCTCATGACTTCTGAGGGAGCTGATAAGTTCCTCCAGAGAAACTTTATTGAGATCTTTTGCTAGCTTCAGAGCTGTAACCATTGGCCTCCACTGCTTTGGTAAGCTTCTGATGATCTTCTTGACGTGATCAGCAGTAGAGTATCCTTTGTCCAGAACCTTGAGACCAGCTACCAGAATTTGGAATCTTGAGAACATTGTTTCAATGGATTCACTTTCTTCCATTTTGAATGCCTCATACTTCTGAATGAGCGCAAGAGCTTTAGTTTCCTTGACCTGAACGTTGCCCTCATGCGTCATTCTGAGTGAGTCAAACATGTTCTTTGCTGTGTCTCTGTTAGAGATCTTTTCATATTCAGCATAAGAGATGGCGCTGAGAAGGATGGTTCTGGCCTTGTGGTGATTTTTGAAGTCACGCTTTTGTTGGTCAGACATTGCTTTCCTATCAATCTTCTGACCGCTTGCATTCACAGGGTGCGTGTATCCATCTGTCACCATGTCCCACAGATCAGCATCATGTTCCAGAAAGAAGCTTTCAATTCTGTCTTTCTAGTAATCAAAATTTTCTCCATCAAAGACTGGAGGTTTGCCGCTGAATCTGTCTCTGTCCTCATTGTTGTCATTGCTGGTGTGATGATAAGTTCCTGCCATTGTGTTTTTCTGATGCTGGATCTTGTACTGACACGGTTAAGTGTTTTAGCTCAGAACCAGGCGCTCTGATGCCAATTGAAGAAGTGAAAAACACAAGAAGGGGGGTTGAATTGTATAACTGAAAATTAATGCAATGAACACGATATTTTTATCCTGGTTCGTTTGATCTCAAACTACTCCAGTCCACCCGTCAAGGTGATTTCGCCTCTCTCCAACGAGGTCTTAATCCACTATATTCAACTGAATAATACAATCTGCTTTAACAACTGCTAAAGCCTTCTTGAAGCAAACCACAAACCGGTTTGTCAAGGAACAACTTTCTTACAAAGAATTGAAATCTAGGTGTGTGAATGTTTTCTACAAAACTGTTTATCACAACTGTGATACTACACAATTTAAGCTTATGGAAACTAGATTGCTAAAATAATTGAGTAAGAATTTTTGGAGCTTTTAGCAAACTGAGAGTAAGGAAGATGATGATTAGCTTTTAGGCGTGTAGAGTGTTGTAGAGCATTAGCCAATTCAATCTTCATTGACTTGTTTATATAGCATTGGAATTGGTGAACGTTGGAGCAATAATTCTGATTCAATGCCAATAACAATCTTTCCTTATTAAGCAGATCTTGTCTGGAATGATGCTGTTGGTAATAACTCATCTTCAATGCACAGTACCATTGCCACTTAAGCGTGTTCTGGCTTTGGTTCATTCTAACGCTGCTTAAGTGCTGATGAACTGTTGTTGTCTTTATCAGAGTTCAGAGTGTTGAGCGCAGATCTGTTCATCAAGCTTTAGCATAAGCGTGAGTTGTTCTTCTGATTCTGGTATCTGATATAGCATCTTCTGATGCTGATGTTGATATCTAATTTTCTGATGCTGATTATGATGTTCTCATGCTGATACCCATCAGAGTTTCTGTAAGACAGAAAGTAATTTTTAGGCAGCAAATAGTTCTTACATGAATCACATAATTAATATATCTTTTCATTTTGTTATCATCAAAACTTAAACTTAGGGTAGTAGATTCAAACTTTTTTCTAACAGTTTGAGGGCTCAAAGGGTCATGTTTCTGGTTCAAGGGGATGTGAGAAAGATGTTTCAAAAGCTTGCACAAGTTGGTTCTAGCTGATGTTCAAGTTTTTTGTGTTTTGGACCAATTTCTTGGTTATGAAGCAAAGTGTGTGAAGTGAAGTGAAACAGGCCTGTATAGGTTATCCATATGCTTTCACCTTCTGCTCTTGGCCCCTCTGATTTGTGGATTTGATTTTCTGCATAAGATATGGACCGATGCTCAAGAAATCAGTTTTGACATAAAGCATGGTTTAAGCAAAAATGGTAATGTTGCTTTTTCTACTTAAGGATTAATCTAATGTGCAATGTTCTAATGACCAAAACAATACCTTAGACCAATGGTTTTGCATTTAATTATTGAGTGTGGAATGGTTTTGAGGCCTGTAATCTAGTGTAAAGCAAGCTGATTTGAATTTGCAACTTGTATCACAATGAACATGCCATGGATGAAAAGTGAGTTTTTGGCAACTTCAAGCCTTCGATTCTCCCTAACCACAAATGAGTTTGGAAAGTTCTTGGACATTTTGGAAAGCTTAAAACATGATATACAATCCATATTTGAAACTCAATTTGAGATTCCAAGTGTAACTATGTGAAAAATGGCCATGAAGATAGGTCAAAATCCTGCCTAAACTAGGGCAAAATTTCACTAAGTTAAAAGTTTTATGGACCCTTATTGACAAAATCATAACTTGAGATCCAAGCATCTTTTGGGAAAACATTGTGTATAAAAGTTGTAAACTTTGTGGAGGACTACAACTTTCATGTTAGAAGTTTTGTTTGAATCCAATTGCATCATGGTGAAAATGTTGGGCAAAGTTAGGAAAAATTAAGAAAATTTCATAACTTAGAAAAATTCTAAGTTATGAAAATTTTCAACTTTAAACCCTAATTTGCAAAAATGGGTTTATTGATGAACAAGTTTCATGTTTTGACACATTTTGATGAAAAATGACCCTTGGCACTTGATTTTGATCAAAAAGTCAAAGTTTGACTTTTCAGTGTACAGTCAAAATTTGATCAGTTGACTGAAAAATTCATGTGTCAATCCAATGCAATTGAGGTCTTTTGAACCTTGTGAATAGGTCAAGATAATTCCATTGAGTCCTTGAATCCATGCTTGAACCCCTTTTTCCATTGGCCAGGTCAAAAGTCAGAAGTTGCCCTTGTGCTGTCAAAACCCTAAAAATGACCATTTTACCCTTTTTGTGATCTGATCAAATTTCTTGTGGAGTTGTGGTCCAAACTTGATCAAATGGTTCATATGAGTTCATAATATTGATGTGGATCAAAAATTGTGAGTTTTGACTGTAAATTGGCCACAATTGACTTTTCCCTAATACAACTGATTTCTAGGTCAACTGTCCAATTGACTGGGCAAAAATTTGATTCAAGGCTTGAAACTTGGTATGGACAAACTTATGAGTCCAACATGAAGTATGAAAGTCATTTTGAGCATTAGAAATCCAAAAATCCCTGTGCAAGCTCAAACCCCAATTTAGGTCAACAGTGCAAGGAGATGTCTTGAGCAGAGCAAACCCTAGCTTGATCTTGAGTTCAAAGAGCCTTGTGATGAGAAATGTTGCTAAAATGAGAAGGAAAATTTTGGGGTACAACAATGTGTGTTGTTGTTTTTCTTACAAAAACTATTTATCACAACTGTGATAATTTACACAAGATTATAGCTTGGAAATGTAAAGAATATTACTTGCAGCTTTGAATATGCGTGAGTGGTTATGTAGCAAATCGTATTTGATTTTGAATACTGACTTTGTTTATATAGGCAGTGGAATAACTTTGATCATCAAGCATGTTTAATGTCATTAACACACTTTCCATTTGGATAAGATCCTGTCTGAAAGAAGTCGTTGGAATTGATGCTGTCTTGAATGATCAGTAATGCTTCAGAATCTTATCTCCTTACTTGATGATGACACTTCAGAATATTGATGACTTGGATTAACATGTTCATGTTCAGAATCAAAGTTTACTTTGCGTAAGCGCAGGTTCTGGTCATCAATCTTCAGCGCATGTTCTGATTGCTTCAGCGTGTAGCTCTTATGGCTTATCTTCTGAGGTTGCTTTGGTCAGAACTTCTGCATACATAAAACATAATTTTTAGGGTGCATATTTGTTCTTTGTATTTTTCATTAGTTCTTTTTATTTGTTATCATCAAAACTCTAACTTAGGGTTGTAGAATCAAACTATGTTCTAACACGCTGCTCCTATGTGAGCGTTGGATCTCCCTTGAGGCTAGATCTAATGGCCAGATCTGGAGGCTGCAAGGTTTATACCTAGGTATGAGGCACACTGAATCCTGCGTTGGAACCTTAGAAAAATAGCCAAAATTGCCTGGACCTGGGATCGAACCCAGGTCCTCATACTTCCCACCAAGCACTCTTACCACCGGGCCAATCTACTTTATTGTGTATAGAATGAAAACAAAATATAATATAACAAAATAAATGAGTTAGTGGAAATTGCGCGCAAGATTTCAAATGGTCCACTGATTGGCTGCCACCTATTCTTCTTCTCCAAGGCTTCATCGTCTTAGCTATATAACTTTTACCTACAATCATGCATCTGTAGCTATAACCCTGTCACCTTCAAAAACTCATAAAATGCATGATAAATGAAATTGGAGACCAGAATCCAATTTGTCTTGGTGTCACAATCATCATGGTATCTTGTTCATGGCCTGATTTTACATGTATGCAAAAACCCTAAAACGCACATAGAAAACCTAGCAATGGCAGATCTAGACATAGGCATAAAAAATACAATTGAATCATATAGTCATGTTGCAAACATCTCAAACATCACAAATATACCAATTAAACATGCTAATGATGCAGGAATTACAGTAATCGGTTTTGAAAAAAAATGCAAACTGTGTGAGTTACAACTTGCGTTTCTTGATGCTTCAGACCTCGTAAATGATTGGGATAGCTTCAGAAACTCCCAAGGAATGTCATTTGATCCTTAGAACGCTTTGAAACAGCCTATGGAGTAAGATTGGTTATGCACTTTTCTTTCAAAAATTGGAACTTTGTTCTCCCTTTTCACGCCTGCCAACCTTTTTTTATGCTTTGTTCTTGTTCATTATATACTCTTGAGTGAATTAGGTTTGCAAAATAGATTGAGTCTTGAAGTTTTGAGAAGATTTGATTTGGTTCTTTAGCCATATGCAAACTTTCTAAATTGAGCCAAATTATCCCATTTTTTTTACCAATCATGCTTGATTCGATTTGGTCTTGATATCTCAGCATAATTTGATTAAGATCCTGTCCAAAAATCATATCAAAACATTTCCTTGATATTATTTACCAATTATTTGATTTTATTCAATTTTTAATAAATAAAAAATCAAAATAAAATAAATAATGAAGCAAATAACACGTGAGTGAACATTTGGGTCGTGGACTATGCTACAAGTGAGGTGCAATCATGAAATGCTAAGCCCATTTGGTAAAAAAATGCACTTTTGAGCATATTTGACTTTTGGCAATTTTGCAAAAAAGGTCAACTTTGACAAGGCACATCTTCTCCAAATATAACCCTAGATAGGTGTTCTTGGACTTTTAGAAACCTTAGGATGTCCCTTAAGCAACCCTTTTGGTCTCATTTCAATTGGGTCTTCCATGTTCATGTAAGAAGCTTTGACCCAAAAGGTATTTTTTGTTAACTTTTCAAAAGGACCTATAATGTAGAAATTAATATCTTTTTATGAGTGCATATTTTAAACTTGTGGGATGAATATGAGTTGTAGGGATTTGCATCCTCTTCAAAATGAGCCTTGGATGGAAAATTTCTGATAAAGTATGTGGAAGTTATGCTTGGTCAAAGTTTGGTTGACTTTTCCTGAGAAACCCTAATTTAGCAACTTTTGGGTTTTGATGAATTTAAGTAATTCCTTGAAGAATCATGATCAAACCTTGATAAAATGATGGATATCACTTCAAAGTGTTTATGTTGACCAAAAATCTTGAAGTTTGACTGTATGTGGGCCACAATTGACTTATGACCTAATACAGTCGATTCTCAAGCATCTGAGCAGTTGACTGAGCAAACATCTTGTGCAGTGCTTGAAAGTTTACATGGAGGGTCTTGAGAACATATTAGGACCATGGAGAGAATATGAGGTCTTTGGATTTCACCTATCTTGATGAAAATGGAAACCTGAATTTGAGACACACTGCCTTAGGAGAGAGTTTGTCTGGTCAACTCTTGGGCAAACTTGAGAAAATTGAGGATCTCTAGGAGTATGTATTGAGTAAAATGAGAGGGAAAATTTTGGGGTACAACATCCAGTCAGAGTGCATGTAATCCATTTGTGTCAGAAACCATGACAGGTTATCAACTCTTCTTGAAGGCTCCTACCCTCAAGAAAATGCCAAAAAATCCCCAGCAAATTTAACTTCAACAAAAGTGAGGAATTACATTCTTCATCTCCAACAGCAGTCAAGGATTTATTTTTCCCAATTCAACGAAACTACAAATAGAAATTGATACGATCACATGTTATAGTCATACAACATTTACAATACGTCATAGCATATGCATGCAAAACACATATAACAGAATCTAATTTATTTTGAGAACATCATTAGGCAATGGATTTCATACATCATGACATTGCATACAACTAAATCTTTACCTTTCCAGTAAAGGTTAATCAACAGAAAAACATCGTCGACTACTTGTATGACAAGACAGTCTTCTCAAAGACAATAACTTCTGGCTTAGAGTAAATTGATCAAAGATTTATTCTGATACTTCTTCCAACAGATCCTTTTTCTGGATCAGATTAAATCAACCAAGGATTTATTCTCATACTTCTTCCAGTTAAAGAAATAGAGACCTCTTCTGGCTCAGATTAAATCGATCAAAGATCTATTCTGATACTTCTTCAAGTTGAAGACATTTTCTGGCTCAGATTAAATCAACCAAAGATTTATTCTGATACTTCTTCTAGTTAAAGACACAAATACCTCTTCTGGATCCGATTTAATCGATCAAATATTTATTCTGATACTTCTTCCAGTTGAAGACGGTCGTAGATAATTGCTGGTTTAGATTAAATCGACCAAAGATTTATTCAGATACTTCTTCCAGTAGACCTTTTTTTCCGGCTCAGATTAAATTAACCAAAGATTTATTCTGATACTTCCAGTCAAAAACATTTTCTGGCTCAGGTAAAACCAAGTATTGGTTTTAGTTTGATACTTCTTCCAGATAAGAACGAGCATAAATAGTCACTGGCTTAGATTAAATCGATCAACGATCTATTCTGATACTTCTTCAAGTTGAAGACATTTTCGAGCTCAGATTAAATCAACCAAAGATTTATTCTGATACTTCTTCTAGTTAAAGACACAAATACCTCTTCTGGATCCGATTAAATCGACCAAAGATTTATTTTGATACTTCTTCCAGTTAAAGACGGTCGTAGATAATTGCTGGCTTAGATTAAATCGACCAAAGATTTATTCAGATACTTCTTCCAGTAGACCTTTTTTCTAGCTCAGATTAAATTTACCAAAGATTTATTCTGATACTTCCAGTCAAAAACATTTTTTGGCTCAGGTAAAACCAAGTATTGGTTTTAGTCTGATACTTCTTCCAGATAAGAACAAGCATAAATAGTCATTGGCTTAGATTAAATCGATCAAAGATCTATTCTGATATTTGTTCCAGTTGAAGACATTTTTTAGCTCATATTAAATTGACCAAAGATTTATTTTGATACTTCTTCCAGTTAAAGATACAAAGACTTCTTCTGGCTAAGATTAAATCGATCAAAGATTTATTTTGATACTTCTTCCAGTTAAAGATGGTTGTAGATAGTTGCTGGCTCAGATTAAATCATCCAAAGATTTATTCTGATACTTCTTCCAGTAGACATTTTTTCTTGCTCAGATTAAATCGACCAAAGATTTATTCTGATACTTCCAGTCAAAAACATTTTCTGGCTTAGGTAAAACCAAGTATAGGTTTTCGTCTGATACTTCTTCCAGATAAGAACGAGTATAAATAGCCGCTGGCTCAGATTAAACCGACCAAAGGTTTATTCTGATACGTCTTCACTAGACCTTTTTGGCTCAGATTAAATCAACCAAAGATTTATTCTGATATTTCTTCCAGTTAAATACAAAAGAAAGATTTTCTGGCTCATATTAAATCAACCAAAGATTTATTCTGATACTTCTTCCAGTTAAATATATAGAGACCTCTTCTGGCTCAGATTAAATCAATCAAAGATCTATTTTGATACTTTTTCCAGTTAAAGATATTTTCTAGCTCATATTAAATCGACCAAAGTTTTATTATGAAACTTCTTCCAGTTAAAGAAGAAGAATCCTCTTTTGACTCATATTAAATCGAACAAAGATTTATTCTGATATTTCTTCCAGTTGAAGAAGATCGCAGATAGTTGCTGGCTCAGAGTATATCGAACAAAATATTTATTCTGATACTTCTTCCAGTAGACCTTTTTTCTGGCTCCGATTAAATCGACCAAAGATTTATTTTGATACTTCCAGTCAAAAACATTTTCTAGCTCAGGAAAAACCAAGTATAGGTTTTAGTCTGATACTTCTTCCAGATAAGAGCGAGAATAAATAGCCACTGGCTCAGATTAAATCGACCAAAGATTTATTCTAATACGTCTTCCAGTAGACCTTTTTCTTCCTCAAATTCAATCGACCAAAGATTTATTCTGATACTTCTTCCAGTTAAAGACAAAAGAAACATTTTCTTGCTCAGATTAAATCAACCAAAGATTTATTCTGATACTTCTTCTAGTTAAAGACACATAGACCTCTTATGGCTCAGATTAAATCGATCAAAGATCTACTCTGATACTTCTTCCAGTTGAAGATATTTTCTGGCTCAGATTAAATCGACCAAAGATTTGTTTGGATACTTCTTCCAGCTAAAGACACAAAGACCTCTTCTGGCTCATATTAAATCGATCAAAGAATCATTTTGATACTTCTTCCAGTTGAAGACGGTCGTAGATAGCTGCTGGCTCAGATTAAATCGACCAAAGATTTATTCTGATACTTTTTCCAGTAGACCTTTTTTCTTGCTCAGATTAAATCGACCAAAGATTTATTCTGATACTTCCAGTCAAAAACATTTTATGGCTTATGTAAAACCATGTATAGGTTTTAGTCTGATACTTCTTCCAGATAAGAACGAGCATAAATAGCCGCTGGGTAAAATTAAATCCACCAAAGGTTTATTCTGATACGCTTTCAGTAGACAATTTTCTGTCTCAGATTAAATCGACCAAAGATTTATTCTGATACTTCTTCCAGTTAAAGACAAAAGAAACATCTTCTGGCATAGATTAAATCAACCAAATATTTATTCTGATATTTCTTCCAGTTAAAGATACAGAGACCTCTTCTGGCTCAGATTAAATCGACCAAAGATTTATTCTGATACTTCTTCCAGTAGACCTTTTTTCTGGCTTAGATTAAATCGACTAAAGATTTATTCTGATACTTCCAGTCAAAAACATTTTTTGGCTCAGGTAAAACCAATTATAGGTTTTAGTCTGATACTTCTTCCAAATAAGAATGAGCATAAATAGCCGCTGGCTCAGATTAAATCGATCAAAGATTTATTCTGATACTTCTTCCAGTTAAAGACATTTTATGGATCAAATTAAACCAACCAAATATTTATTCTGATACTTCTTCCAGTTAAAGACACTGAGTCCTCTTCTGGCTCAGATTAAATCGATCAAAGATATATTCTGCTATTTCTTCCAATTGAAGACATTTTTTGGCTTAAATTAAATCGACCAAAGAATTGTTCTAATACTTCATCCATTTAAAGACACTGAGACCTCTTCTGACTCAGATTAAATCAATCTAAGATTTATTCTGATACTTCTTCCAGTTGAAGACGATCGTAGATAGCTGTTGGCTTAGATTAAATCGACCAAAGATTTATTCTGATACTTCTTCTAGTAGAACTTTTTTCTTACTAAAATTAAATCGACCAAAGATATATTTTGATACTTCCAGTCAAAAACATTTTCGAGCTCAGGTAAAACCAAGTATAGGTTTTAGTCAGATACATCTTCCTGAGAATAACTAGCATAAATAGCGGCTGGCTCATATTAAATCGACCAAAGGTTTATTTTGATATATCTTCAGTAGACCTTTTTCTGGCTCAGATTAAATCAACCAAAGATTTATTCTGATATTTCTTCCAGTTAAATACAAAATAAACATTTTCTTGTTCAAATTAGACCAACCAAAGATTTATTCAGATACTTCTTCCAGTTAAAGAAACAGAGACCTCTTCTGGATCAGATTAAATCAATCAAAGATCTAGTCTGATACTTCTTCCGGTTGAAGATATTTTCTGGCTCAGATTAAATTGACCAGAGATTTGTTATGATACTTCTTCCACTTAAAGACACAGACCTCTTCTGACTCAGATTAAATCGATCAAAGATTTATTCTGATACTTCTTCCAGTTGAGGACGGCCGTAGATAGTTGCCGGCTTAGATTAAATCGACCAAAGATTTATTCTGATACTTCTTCTAGTAGACCTATTTTCTTGCTCAGATTAAATCGCCCAAAGATTTATTCTGATACTTCCAGTCAAAAACAATTTATGGCTCAGGTAAAACAAAGTATAGTTTTTAGTCTGATACGTCTTCCAAATAAGAATGAGCATAAATACCAGTTGGCTCAGATTAAATCGACCAAGGGTTTATTATGATACATCTTCAGTAAACCTTTTTCTGGCTCAGATTAAATTGACCAAAGATTTATTCTGATACTTTTTCCAATTAAAGACAAAAGAAACATATTTTGGCTTAGACTAAATCAAACAAAGCATTATTCTGATACTTCTTCTATTTAAAAACACAGAGACCTCTTCTGGCTCAGATTAAATCGATCAAAGATCTATTCTGATACTTCTTCCAGTTGAAGATATTTTCTATCTCAGATTAAATCGACCAAAGATTTACTTTTATACTTCTTCCAGTTAAAGACACAGAGACCTCTTCTGACTCAGATTAAATCGATCAAAGATTTATTCTGATACTTCTTCCAAGTTAAAGACATAGAGACCTCTTCAGGCTCAGATTAAATTGATCAAAGATCTATTTTGATACTTCTTCTAATTGAAGATATTTTCTTCCTCAGATTAAATCGACCAAAGATTTATTCTGATACTTCTTCCAGTTAAAGATACAAAAACCTCTTCTGGCTCAGATTAAATCGATCAAAGATCTATTCTAATACTTCTTCCAGTTGAAGATATTTTTTGTCTCAGATTAAATTGACCCAAGATTTGTTTTGATACTTCTTCCAGTTAAAGACACATAGACCTCTTCTGGCTCAGATTAAATCGATGAAAAATTTATTCTGATACTTCTTCCAGTTGAAGAGGGTAGTAGATTGCTGCTGGCTCAGATTAAATCAACCAAAGATTTATTCTGATATTTCTTCCAGTAGTCCTTTTTTCTGGCTCAGATTAAATCGACCAAAGATTTATTCGAATACTTCCAGTCAAAAACATTTTATGGCTCAAGTAAAACCAAATATAGATTTTAGTTTGATACTAATTCCAGATAAGAACGAGCATAAATAGTTGCTAGATCAAATTAAATCGATCAAAGATTTATTCTGATACTTCTTCCAGTTGAAGACATTTTCTGGCTCAGATTAAACCAACCAAATATTTATTCTGATACTTCTTCCTGTTAAATACACTGAGACCTCTTCTGGCTCAAATTAAATCGATCAAAGATATATTTTGATATTTCTTCCAATTGAAGACATTTTTTGGCTTAGATTAAATCGGCCAAAGAATTTTTCTAATACTTCATCAAGTTAAAGACACTGAGACCTCTTCTGACTCAGATTAAATCGATCTAAGATTTATTATGATACTTCTTCGAGTTGAAGATGGTTGTAGATAGCTGTTGGCTTAGATTAAATCGACCAAAGATTTATTATGATACTTCTTCAAGTAGAACTTTTTTCTTACTAAAATTAAATCAACCAAAGATATATTCTGATACTCCCAGTCAAAAATATTTTCTAGCTCAGGTAAAACCAAGTATAGGTTTTAGTCAGATACTTCTTCCAGATAAGAACGAGCATAAATAGCCGCTGGATCAGATTAAATCGACCAAAGGTTTATTCTGATACGTCTTCAGTAGACCTTTTTCAGGCTCAGATTAAATCAACCAAAGATTTATTCTGATATTTCTTCCAGTTAAATACAAAATAAACATTTTCTGGTTCAAATTAAACCAACCAAAGATTTATTCAGATACTTATTCCAAGTTAAAGACACAGAGACCTCTTCTGGCTCAGATTATATCGATCAAAGATCTATTCTGATACTTCTTCCAGTTGAAGATGTTTTCTGGCTCAGATTAAATTGACCAAAGATTTGTTATGATACTTCTTCCAGTTAAAGACACAAAGACCTCTTTTGACACAGATTAAATCGATCGAAGATTTATTCTGATACTTCTTCCAGTTGAGGACGGTTGTAGATAGTTGTTGGATTAGATCAAATCGACCAAAGATTTATTCTGATAATTCTTCTTGTAGACCTATTTTCTTGCTCAGATTAAATCTCCCAAAGATTTATTCTGATACTTCCAGTCAAAAACAATTTCTGGCTCAGGTAAAACAAAGTATAGTTTTTAGTCTGATACTTCTTCCAGATAAGAATGAGCATAAATACCAGTTGGCTCAGATTAAATCGACCAAAGGTTTAATATGATACGTCTTCAGTAGACCTTTTTCTGGCTCAAATTAAATTGACCAAAGATTTATTCTGATACTTCTTCCAATTAAAGACAAAAGAAACATCTTTTGGCTTAGATTAAATCAAACAAAGCATTATTCTGATACTTCTTCTATTTAAAAACACAGAGACCTCTTCTGGCTCAGATTAAATCGATCAAAGATCTATTCTTATACTTCTTCCAGTTGAAGATATTTTCCTTCTCAGATTAAATCGACCAAAGATTTACTTTTATACTTCTTCCAGTTAAAGACACAAAGACCTCTTCTGACTCAGATTAAATCGATCAAAGATTTATTCTGATACTTCTTCCAAGTTAAAGACACAGAGACCTCTTCAGGCTCAGATTAAATCGATCAAAGATCTATTATGATACTTCTTCTAATTGAAGATATTTTCTGCCTCAGATTAAATCGACCAAAGATTTATTCTGATACTTCTTCTAGTTAAATACACATAGACCTCTTCTGACTCAATTTAAATCGACCAAAGATTTATTATAATACTTCTTCCTGTTAAAGACAAAAGAAACATTTTTTAGTTCAGATTAAATCAAACAAATATTTATTCTGATACTTCTTCAAGTTAAAGACACATAGACCTCTTCTGGCTCAGATTAAATCGACCAAAGGTTTATTCTGATACTTCTTCCAGTTGAAGATATTTTCTGTCTCTGATTAAATTGATCCAAGATTTGTTTTGATACTTCTTCCAATTAAAGACACATAGACCTATTCTGGCTCAGATTAAATCGATGAAAGATTTATTCTGATACTTCTTCCAATTGAAGAGGGTAGTAGATAGCTGCTGGCTCAGATTAAATCGTCCAAAGATTTATTTTGATATTTTTCCAGTAGACCTTTTTTCTGGATCAGATTAAATCGACCAAAGATTTATTCTGATACTTCCAGTCAAAAACATTTTCTGGCACAAGTAAAACCAAATATAGATTTTAGTTTGATACAAATTCCAGATAAGAACGAGCATAAATAGCCGCTAGATCAAATTAAATCGATCAAAGATCTATTCTGATACTTCTTCCAGTTAAAGACATTTTCTGGCTCAGATTAATCCAACCAAAGATTTATTCTTATACTTCTTCCAGTTAAAGACACTGAGACCTCTTCTGGCTCCGATTAAATTGATCAATGATCTATTCTGATACTTCTTCCAGTTGAAGATATTTTCTGGCTCAGATTAAATTGATTAAAGATTTGTTATGATACTTCTTCCAGTTAAAGACACAGAGACCTCTTCTGACTCAGATTAAATCAATCAGATATTTATTCTGATACTTCTTCCAGTTGAGGACGGTCGTAGATAGCTGCTGGCTCAGATTAAATCGACCAAAGATTTATTCTGATACTTCTTCTAGTAGACCTATTTTCTTTCTCAGATTAAATTTCCCAAAGATTTATTCTGATACTTCCAGTCAAAAACAATTTCCGGCGTAGGTAAAATAAAGTATAGGTTTTAGTCGGATACTTCTTCTAGATAAGAATGAGCATAAATACCCGTTGGCTCAGATTAAATCGACCCATGTTTTACTATGATACGTCTTCAGTAGACCTTTTTCTGGCTCAGATTAAATCGACCAAAGATTTATTCTGATACTTCTTCCAGTTAAAGACAAAAGAAACATCTTTTGGCTTAGATTAAATCAAACAAAGATTTATTCTGATACTTCTTCTATTTAAAAACACAGAGACCTCTCCTGGCTCAGATTAAATCGACCAAAGATTTATTCTGATACTTCTTCCAGGTGACGATATTTTCTGTCTCAGATTAAATTGACCCAAGATTTGTTTTGATACTTCTTCCAGTTAAAGACACATAGACCTCTTCTGGCTCAGATTAAATCGATCAAAGATTTATTCTGATACTTCTTCCAGATTAAGAGGGTATTAGATAGCTGCTAGCTCAGATTAAATCGACTAAAGATTTATTCTGATATTTCTTCCAGTAGACCATTTTTCTGGCTCAGATTAAATCGACCAAAGATTTATTCTTATACTTCCAATCAAAAACATTTTCAAGCTCAAGTAAAACCAAATATAGATTTTAGTTTGATACTAATTCCAGATAAGAACGAGCATAAATAGTCGCTAGATCAAATTAAATCGATCAAAGATCTATTTTAATACTTCTTCCAGTTGAAGACATTTTTTGGCTCAGATTAAACCAACCAAAGATTTATTCTAATACTTCTTCCAGTTAAAGACACTGAGACCTCTTCTGGCTCAGATTAAATCGATTAAAGATCTATTCTGATACTTCTTCCAGATGAAGATATTTTCTGGCTCAGATTAAATTGACCAAAGATTTGTTATGATACTTCTTCCAGTTAAAGACACAGAGACCTCTTCTGACTCAGATTAAATCGATCAAAGATTTATTCTGATACTTCTTCCAGTTGGGGAAGGTCGGAGATAGCTGCTGGCTCAGATTAAATCGACCAAAGATTTATTCTGATACTTCTTCTAGTAGACCTAATTTCTTGCTCAGATTAAATCGCCCAAAGATATATTCTGATACTTCCGGTCAAAAACATTTTCTGGCTCAGGTAAAACAAAGTATAGGTTTTAGTCTGATACTTCTTCCAGATAAGAATGAGCATAAATACCCGTTGGCTCAGATTAATTCGACCAAAGGTTTATTACGATACGTTTTCAGTAGACCTTTTTCTGGCTCAGATTAAATCGACTAAAGATTTATTCTGATACTTCTTCCAGTTAAAGACAAAAGAAACATCTTTTGGCTTAGATTAAATCAAACAAAGAATTATTCTGATACTTCTTCTATTTAAAAACACAGAGACCTCTTCTGGCTCAGATTAAATCGACCAAAGATTTATTCTGATACTTCTTCCAGTTGAAGATATTTTCTGTCTCAGATTAAATTAACCCAAGATTTGTTTTGATACTTCTTCCAGTTAAAGACACATAGACCTCTTCTGGCTCAGATTAAATAAATCAAAGATTTATTCTGATACTTCTTCCAGTTGAAGAGGGTATTAGATAACTGCTGGCTCAGATTAAACCGAACAAAGATTTATTCTGATATTTCTTCCAGTAGACCTTTTTTCTGGCTCAGATTAAATCGACCAAAGATTTATTCTTATACTTCCAGTCAAAAACATTTTCTGGCTCAAGTAAAACCAAATATAGATTTTAGTTTGATACTAATTCCAGATAAGAACGAGCATAAATAGCCGCTAGATCAAATTAAATCGATCAAAGATCTATGCTGATACTTCTTCTAGTTGAAGACATTTTCTGGCTCAGATTAAACCAACCAAAGATTTATTCTAATACTTCTTCCAGTTAAACAGACTGAGACTTCTTCTGGCTCAGATTAAATCGATCAAAGATCTATTCTGATACTTCTTCCAGTTGAAGATATTTTCTGGCTCAGATTAAATTGACCAAATATTTGTTATGATACTTCTTCCAGTTAAAGACATAGAGACCTCTTCTGACTCAGATTAAATCGATCAAAGATTTACTCTAATACTTCTTCCAGTTGAGGACGGTCGTAGATAGTTGTTGGCTCAGATTAAATCGACCAAAGATTTATTCTGATACTTCTTCTAGTAGACCTAATTTCTTGCTCAGATTAAATCGCCCAAAGATATATTCTGATACTTCCAGTCAAAAACATTTTCTGGCTCAAGTAAAATAAAGTATAGGTATACTTCTTCCAGTTAAAGACGAAGAAACCTATTCTGACTCAGAATAAATCGAACAAAGATTTATTCTGATATTTATTCCAGTTGAAGACGATCGTAGATAGCTGCTGGCTCAGATTATATCGACCAAATATTTATTCTGATACTTCTTCCAGTAGACCTTTTTTCTGGCTCAGATTAAATTGATCAAATATTTATTTTGATACTTCCAGTCAAAAACATTTTCTAGCTTAGGAAAAACCAAGTATAGGTTTTAGTCTGATACTTCTTCCAGATAAGAAAGAGAATAAATAGCCACAGGCTCAGATTAAATCGACCAGAGATTTATTCTAATACGTCTTCCAGTAGACCTTTTTCTTGCTCAAATTATATTGACCAAAGATTTATTCTGATACTTCTTCCAGTTAAAGACAAAAGAAACATTTTCTAGCTCTGACTAAATCAACCAAAGATTTATTATGATACTTCTTCCAGTTAAAGACACAAAGACCTCTTCTGGTTCAAATTAAATCAATCAAAGATTTATTCTGATACTTCTTCCAGTTGAAGATATTTTCTGGCTCAGATTAAATCGACCAAAGATTTGTTTTGATACTTCTTCCAGCTAAAAACACAAAGACCTCTTCTGGCTCATATTAAATCGATCAAAGAATCATTTTGATACTTCTTCCAGTTGAAGACGGACGTAGATAGCTGCTGGATCAGATTAAATCGACCAAAGATTTATTCTGATACTTTTTCCAGTAGACCTTTTTTCTTGCTAAGACTAAATCGACCAAAGATTTATTCTGTTACTTCCAGTCAAAAACATTTTATGGCTCATGTAAAACCATGTATAGGTTTTAGTCTGATACTTTTTCCAGATAAGAACGAGCATAAATATCCTTTGGGTAAAATTAAATCCACCAAAGGTTTATTCTGATACGTTTTCAGTAGACCTTTTTCTGGCTCAGATTAAATCGACCAAAGATTTATTATAAAAACTTCTTCCAGTTAAAGACAAAAGAAACATATTATGGATTATATTAAATCAACCAAAGATTTATTCTAATAATTCTTCCAATTAAAGACATAAAGATCTCTTCTGGCTCATATTAAATCGACCAAAGATTTATTCTGATACTTCTTCCAGTAGACCTTTTTATGGCTCAGATTAAATCGACCAAAGATTTATTCTGATACTTCCATTCAAAAACATTTTTTGGCTGAGGTAAAACCAATTATAGGTTTTAGTCTGATACTTCTTCCAGATAAGAACGAACATAAATACCCGTTGGCTCAGATTAAATCGACCAAAGATTTATTCTGATACGTATTCCAGTAGACCTTTTTCTGGATCACATTAAATCGCCAAAGATTTATATTGATACTTCTTACAATTAAAGATAAAAGAAACATTTTCTAGCTCAGATTAAATCAACAAAAGATTTATTCTGATACTTCTTCCAATTAAAGACACAGATACCTCTCTTGGCTCAGATTAAACCGATCAAAAATCTATTCTGATACTTCTTCCTGTTGAAGATATTTTCTGGCTCAGATTTAATCAACCAAAGATTTATTCTGATACTTCATCCAGTTAAAGAAACAGAGACCTCTTGTGGCTCAGATTAAATCGATCAAAGATTTTTTCTGATACTTCTTCAAGTTGAAGACGGTTGTAGATAGCTGTTGGCTCAGATTAAATCGACCAAAGATTTATTCTGATACTTCTTCCAGTAGACCTTTTTTCTGGCTCAGATTAAATCGACCAAAGATTTATTCTGATACTTCCAGTCAAAAACATTTTCTAGCTCAAGTAAAACCAAGTATAGGTTTTAGATTTATACTACTTCCAGATAAGAACGAGCATAAATAGCCGCTGGATCAAATTAAATCGATCAAAGATCTATTCTGATACTTCTTCCAATTGAAGACATTTTCTGGATCATATTAAATCAACCAAAGATTTATTTTGATACTTCTTCCTGTTAAGGACACAGAGACCTCTTCTGGCTCAGATTAAATCAATCAAAGATCTATTATGATATTTCTTCCAGTTGAAGACATTTTCTGGATGAGATTAAATCGACCAAAGATTTGTTCTGATTCTTCTTCCAATTAAAGACACGGAGACCTCTTCTGGCTTAGATTAAATCGATCAAAGATTTATTTTGATACTTCTTCCAGTTGAATATGGTCGTAGATAGTTGCTGGCTCAGATTAAATCGACCAAAGATTTATTCTAATACTTCCAGTCAAAAACATATTCTGGCTCAAGTAAAACAAAATATAGATTTTAGTTTGATACTAATTCCATATAAGAACGATCATAAATAGCCGCTAGATCAAATTAAATCGATCAAAGATCTATTCTGATACTTCTTCCAGTTGAAGACATTTTCTAGCTCAGATTAAACCAACCAAAGATTTATTCTGATACTTCTTCCAGTTAAAGACACTGAGACCTCTTGTGGCTCAGATTAATTCGATCAAAGATCTATTCTGATAATTCTTCCAATTGAAGACATTTTTTGGATTAGATTAAATCGACCAAAGAATTATTCTAATACTTCTTCCAGTTAAAGATACTGAGACCTCTTCTGGCTCAGATAAATCGATCAAAGATTTATTCTGATACTTCCTCCAGTTGAAGACGGTAGTAGATAGTGGCTGGTTAAGATTAAATCACCAAGTATTTATTATGATACTTCTTCCAGTAGACCTTTTTTGGCTCATATTAAATCGACCAAAGATTTATTTTGATACTTCAAGTCAAAAACATTTTATGGCTTAGGTAAAGCCAAGTGTAGGTTTTAGCCTAATACTTCTTGCAAATAAGAACGAGCATAAATAGCCGCTGGCTCAGATTAAATCGACCAAAGGTTTATTCTGATATGTCTTCAGTAGACCTTTTTCTCGCTCAAATTAAATCGACCAAAGATTTATTCTGATACTTCTTATAGTTAAAGACAAAAGAAACATTTTCTAGCTCAGATTAAATCAACCAAAGATTTATTCTGATACTTCTTCTAGGTAAAGATACAGAGACCTCTTCTGGATCAGATTAAATTGATCAAAGATCTATTTTGATACTTCTTCCAGTTGAAGATATTTTTTGGCCTCAATTAAATTGACCAAAGATTTGTTCTTATACTTCTTCCAGTTAAAGACACAGACCTCTTCTGGCTCAGATTAAATCGATCAAAGATTCATTCTGATACTTCTTCCAGTTGAGGACGGTCGTAGATAGCTACTGGCTCAGATTAAATCGACCAAAGATTTATTCTGATACTTCTTCTAGTAGACCTTTTTTCTTGCTCAGATTAAATCGCCCAAAGATTTATTCTGATACTTCCAGTTAAAAACATTTTTTGGCTCAGGTAAAACAAAGTATAGGTTTTAGTCTGATATTTCTTCCAGATAAGAATGAGCATAAATACTCGTTCGCTTAGATTAAATCGACCAAAGGTTTATTATGATACGTATTCAGTAGAACTTGTTCTGGCTCAGATTAAATCGACCAAAGATTTATTCTGATACTTCTTCCTGTTAAAGACAAAAGAAACATATTTTGGCTTAGATTAAATCAAAAAAAGATTTATTCTGAAACTTCTTCTATTTATAAACACAGAGACCTCTTATGGCTTAGATTAAAACGATCAAAGATCTATTATGATACTTCTTCCAGTTGAGGATATTTTCTGGCTCAGATTAAATCGACCAAAGATTTATTTTTATACTACTTCCAGTTAAAGACACAGAGACCTCTTCTGACTCAGATGAAATTGATGAAAGATTTATTATCATACTTCTTCCAAGTTAAAGACACAGAGACCTCTTCAGGATCAAATTAAATCGATCAAAGATTTATTCTGATACTTCTTCCAATTTAAGATATTTTCTGTCTCAAATTAAATTGACCCAAGATTTTTTTTTATACTTCTTCCAGTTAAAGACACATAGACCTCTTCTGGCTCAGATTAAATCGATCAAAGATTTATTATGATACTTCTTCTAGTTAAAGAGGGTAGTAGATAGCTACTGGCTCAGATTAAATCGACCAAAGATTTATTCTGATATTTCTTCCAGTAGACCTCTTCTGGCTCAGATTAAATCGATCAAAGATTTATTCTGATACTTCTTCCAGTAGAAGAGGGTAGTAGATAGCTGCTGGCTCAGATTAAATCGACCAAAGATTTATTCTGATATTTCTTCCAGTAGACCTTTTTTCTGGCTCAGATTAAATCGACCAAAGATTTAATCTGATACTTCAAATCAAAAACATTTTCTGGCTCAAGTAAAACCAAATATAGATTTCAGTTTGATACTAATTTCAGATAAGAACGAGCATAAATAGCCGCTAGATCAAATTAAATCGATCAAAGATCTATTCTGATACTTATTCCAGTTGAAGACATTTTTTGGCTCAGATTAAACCAACCAAAGAATTGTTCTAATAATTCTTCCAGTTAAAGACACTGAGACCTCTTATGGCTCTGATTAAATCGATATAAGATTTATTCTAATACTTCTTCCAGTTGAAGACGGTCGTAGATAGCTGCTGGCTTAGATTAAATCGACCAAAGATTTATTCTGATACATCTTCTAGTAGAACTTTTTTCTTACTCAAATTAAATCGACCAAAGATATATTCTGATACTTCCAGTCAAAAACATTTTTTGGCTCAGGTAAAACCAAGTATAGGTTTTAGTCAGATACTTCTTCCAGATAAGAACAAGCATAAATAGCTGCTGGCTCAGATTAAATCGACCAAAGGTTTATTCTGATAAGTCTTCAGTAGACCTTTTTCTGGCTCAGATTAAATCAACCAAAGATTTATTCTGATATTTCTTCCAGTTAAATACAAAAGAAACATTTTCTGGTTCAGATTAAACCAACCAAAGATTTATTCGGATGCTTCTTCCAAGTTAAAGACACAGAGACCTCTTCTGGCTCAGATTAAATCGATCAAATATCTATTCTGATACTTCTTCCAGTTGAAGATATTTTCTGGCTCATATTAAATTGACCAAAGATTTGTTCTAATACTTCTTCCAGTTAAAGACACAGAGACCTCTTCTGACTCAGATTAAATCGATCAAAGATTTATTCTGATACTTCTTCCAGTTGAGGACGATCGTAGATAGCTGCTGGCTCAGATTAAATCGACCAAAGATTTATTCTGATACTTCTTCTAGTAGATCTATTTTCTTGCTCAGATTAAATCGCCCAAAGATTTATTCTGATACTTCCAGTCAAAAATAATTTCTGGCCCAGGTAAAACAAAGTATAGGTTTTAGTCTGATACTTATTCCAGATAAGAATGAGCATAAATACCCGTTGGCCCGGATTAAATCGACCAAAGGTTTATTATGATACTTCTTCAGTAGACCTTTTTCTAGCTCAGATTAAATCAACCAATGATTTATTCTGATACTTCTTCCAGTTAAAGACAAAAGAAACATCTTTTGGCTTATATTAAATTAAACAAAGATTTATTATGATACTTCTTCTATTTAAAAACACAAAGACCTCTTCTGGCTCAGATTAAATTGATCAAAGATCTATTCTGATACTTCTTCCAGTTAAAGATATTTTCTGGCTCAGATTAAATCGACCAAAGATTTACTTTTATACTTCTTGAAGTTAAAGACACATATACCTCTTTTGACTCAAATGAAATCGATCAAATATTTATTCTGATACTTCTTCCAAGTTAAAGACACAGAGACCTCTTCAGGCTCAGATTAAATCGATCAAAGATCTATTCTGATACTTCTTCGAATTGAAGATATTTTCTGCCTCAGATTAAATCCAACAAAGATTTATTCTGATACTTCTTCTAGTTAAAGACACATAGACCTCTTCTGGCTCAAATTAAATCGACCAAAGATTTATTCTAATACTTTTTCCAGTTAAAGACAAAATAAAAATTTTCTAGCTCAGATTAAATCAACCAAAGATTTAATCTGATACTTCTTCAAGTTAAAGACACATCGACCTCTTCTGGCTCAGATTAAATCGACCAAAGATTTATTATGATACTTCTTCCAGTGGAACTTTTTTCTTACTCAAATTAAATCGAGCAAAGATATATTCTGCTACTCCCAGTCAAAAACATTTTCTGGCTCAGGTAAAACCAAGTATAGGTTTTATTCAGATACTTCGTCCAGATAAGAAAGAGCATAAATAGCCGCTGCCTCAAATTAAATCGACCAAAGGTTTATTATGATACGTCTTCAGTAGACCTTTTTCTGGCTCAGATTAAATCAACCAAAGATTTATTCTGATATTTCTTCCAGTTAAATACAAAAGAAACATTTTCTGGTTCAGATTAAACAAACCAAAGATTTATTCTGATACTTCTTCCAAGTTAAAGACACATGGACCTCTTGTGGCTCAGATTAAATCGATCAAAGACCTATTTTGATACTTCTTCCAGTTGAAGATATTTTCTGGCTCAGATTAAATCGACCACAGATTTGTTCTGATACTTCTTTCAGTTAAAGACACAGAGACCTCTTTTGACTCAAATTAAATCGATCAAAGATTTATTCTGATACCTCTTCCAGTTGAAGACGGTCGTAGATAGCGGCTGGTTAAGTTTAAATTACCAAATATTTATTCTGATACTTCTTCCAGTAGACCTTTTTTCTTGCTCAGATTAAATCGACCAAAGATTTATTCTGATACTTCCAGTCAAAAATATTTCCAGGCTCAGGTAAAACAAAGTATAGGTTTTAGTCTGATACATCTTCCATATAATAACTAGCATAAATAGCGGCTGGCTCAGATTAAATTGACCAAAGGTTTATTCAGATACATCTTCAGTAGAGCTTTTTCTAGCTCAGATTAAATCAACCAAAGATTAATTCTGATATTTCTTCCAGTTACATAAAAAAGAAACATGTTCTGGCTCAAATTAGATCAACCAAAGATTTATTCTGATACTTCTTCCAGTTACAGAAATAGAGACCTCTTCTGGCTCATATTAAACGAACAAAGATCTATTCTGATACTTCTTCCAGTTAAAGATATTTTCTTGCTCGGATTAAATCGACCAAAGATTTATTTTGATACTTCTTCCAGTTAAAGACACAGAGACCGCTTCTAACTCAGATTAAATCGATCAAATATTTATTCTGATACTTCTTCCAGTTGAAAACGGTCGTAGATAGCTGCTGGTTAAGATTAAATCGACCAAATATTTATTCTGATACTTCTTCCAATAGACCTTTTTTCTGGACCAGGTTAAATCGACCAAAGATTTATTTTGATACTTCCTGTGAAAAACATTTTCTGGCTCAGGTAAAACCATGTATAGGTTTTAGTCTGATACTTCTTGCAAATAAGAACAAGCATAAATAGCCGCTGGCTCAGATTAAATCGACCAAAGGTTTATTCTGATACGTCTTCAGTAGACTTTTTTCTGGCTCAGATTAAATCGACCAAAGATTTATTCTGATACTTCTTCTAGTTAAAGACAAGAGAAACATTTTCTAGCTCAGATTAAATCAACCAAAGATTTATTCTGATAATTCTTCCAGTTAAAGACACAGAGACCACTTCTATCTCAGATTAAATCAACCAAAGATTTATTCTGATACTTCTTCCAATTAAAGACAAAAGAAACATCTTTTGGCTTAGATTAAATCAAACAAAGATTTATTCTGATACTTCTTCTATTAAAAAACACAAAGACCTCTTCTGGCTCAGATTAAATTGATCAAAGATCTATTCTGATACTTCTTCCAGTTAAAGATATTTTCTGGCTCAGATTAAATCGACCAAAGATTTACTTTTATACTTCTTCAAGTTAAAGACACATAGACCTCTTCTGACTCAAATGAAATTGATCAAGGATTTATTCTGATACTTCTTCCAAGTTAAAGACACAGAGACCTCTTCAGGCTCAGATTAAATCGATCAAAGATCTATTCCGATACTTCTTCTAATTGAAGATATTTTCTGCCTCAGATTAAATCCACCAAAGATTTATTCTGATACTTCTTCTAGTTAAAGACACATAGACCTCTTCTAACTCAAATTAAATCGACCAAAGATTTATTCTAATACTTTTTCCAGTTAAAGACAAAATAAAATTTTTCTATCTCAGATTAAATCAACCAAAGATTTATTCTGATACTTCTTCAAGTTAAAGACACATAGACCTCTTCTGGCTCAGATTAAATCGACCAAAGATTTATTATGATACTTCTTCCAGTGGAACTTTTTTCTTACTCAAATTAAATCGAGCAAAGATATATTCTGCTATTTCCAGTAAAAAACATTTTCCGGCTCAGGTAAAACCAAGTATAGGTTTTATTCAGATACTACGTCCAGATAAGAAAGAGCATAAATAGCCGCTGGCTCAAATTAAATCGACCAAAGGTTTATTCTGATACGTCTTCAGTAGACCTTTTTCTGGCTCAGATTAAATCAACCAAAGATTTATTTTGATATTTCTTCCAGTTAAATACAAAAGAAACATTTTCTGGTTCAGATTAAACCAACCAAAGATTTATTCTGATACTTCTTCCAAGTTAAAGACACATAGAACTCTTCTGGCTCAGATTAAATCGATCAAAGACCTATTTTGATACTTCTTCCAGTTGAAGATATTTTCTAGCTCAGATTAAATCGACCAAAGATTTGTTCTGATACTTCTTCCAGTTAAAGACACAGATACCTCTTCTGACTCAGATTTAATCGATCAAAGATTTATTCTGATACCTCTTCCAGTTGAAGACGGTCGTAGATAGCCGCTGGTTAAGTTTAAATTACCAAATATTTATTCTGATACTTTCAGTAGACCTTTTTTCTGGCTCATATTAAATCAACCAAAGATTTATTTTGATACTTCAAGTCAAAAACATTTTCTGGCTCAGGTAAAACCAAGTATATGTTTTAGTCTGATACTTCTTACAAATAAGAACAAGCATAACTAGCCGCTGGCTTAGATTAAATCGACCAAAGATTTATTCTAATACTTCTTCTAGTAGACCTTTTTTCTTGCTCAGATTAAATCGACCAAAGATTATTTCTGATACTTCCAGTCAAAAATATTTTCCGGCTCAGGTAAAACCAAGTATAGGTTTTAGTCTGATACATATTCCAGATAATAACTAGCATAAATAGCCGCTGGCTCAGATTAAATCGACCAAAGGTTTATTCTGATACATCTTCAGTAGACCTTTTTCTGGCTCAGATTATATCCACCAAAGATTTATTCTTATATTTCTTCCAGTTAAATAAAAAAGAAACATTTTCTGGCTCAAATTAGATCAACCAAAGATTTATTCTGATACTTCTTCCAGTTAAAGAAACAGAGACCTCTACTAGATCAGATTAAACGGACAAAGATCTATTCTGATACTTCTTCCAGTTAAAGATATTTTCTGGCTCAGATTAAATCGACCAAAGTTTTATTTTGATACTTCTTCCAGTTAAAGACACAAAGGCCTATTCTGATTCAGATTAAATCGATCAAAGATTTATTCTAATACTTCTTCCAGTTGAAGACGGTCGTAGTAGCTGCTGGTTAAGATTAAATCGACCAAATATTTATTCTGATACTTCTTCCAGTAGACCTTTTTTCTGGCTCAAATTAAATCGAACAAAGATTTATTTTGATACTTCCAGTCAAAAACATTTTCTGGCTCACGTAAAACCAAGTATAGGTTTTAGTCTGATACTTCTTGCAAATAAGAACGAGCATAAATATCCGCTGGCTCAGATTAAATCGACCAAATGTTTATTCTGATACGTCTTCAGTAGACCTTTTTCTAGCTCAGATTAAATCGATCAAAGATTTATTCTGATAATTCTTCTAGTTAAAGATAAAAGAATCATTTTCTAGCTCAGATTAAATCAACCAAATATTTATGCTGATACTTCTTCCAGTTAAAGACACATCGATCAAAGATCTATTCTAATACTTCTTCTAGTTGAATATATTTTCTGGCTCAGATTAAATTGACCCAAGATTTTTTTTGATACTTCTTCCAGTTAAAGACACATCGACCTCTTATGGATTAGATTAAATCGATCAAAGATTTATTCTGATACTTCTTCCAGTTGAAGAGGGTAGTAGATAGCTGTTGGCTTAGATTAAATCGACCAAAGATTTAGTCTCATATTTCTTCCAGTAGACCTTTTTTCTGGCTCATATTAAATCAACCAAAGATTTAATCTGATACTTCCAGTCAAAAACATTTTCTGGCTCAAGTAATATAAAATATAGATTTTAGTTTGATACTAATTCCAGATAAGAATGAGCATAAATAGCCGCTAGATCAAATTAAATTGATCAAAGATCTATTCTGATACTTCTTCCAGTTGAACACATTTTCTGGCTCAGATTAAACCAACCAAAGATTTATTCTAATACTTCTTCCAATTAAAGACACTGAGACCTCTTCTGGCTCAGATTAAATCGGTCAAAGATCTATTCTGATATTTCTTCCAATTGAAGACATTTTTTGGCTTAGATTAAATCGACCAAAGAATTGTTCTAATACTTCTTCCAGTTAATGACACTGAGACCTCTTCTGGCTCAGATTAAATCGATCTAAGATTTATTCTGATACTTCTTCCAGTTGAAGACGGTCGTAGATAGCTGCTGGATTAGATTAAATCGACCAAAGAATTATTCTGATACTTCTTCTAGTAGAAATTTTTTCTTACTCAAACTAAATCGACCAAAGATATATTATGATACTTCCAGTCAGAAACATTTTCTGGCTTAGGTAAAACCAAGTATATGTTTTAGTCAGATACTTCTTCCAGATAAGAATGAGTATAAATAGCCGCTGGCTCAGATCAAATCGACCAAAGGTTTATTCTGATACGTCTTCAGTAGACCTTTTTCTGGCTCAGATTAAATCAACCAAAGATTTATTCTGATATTTCTTCCAGTTAAATACAAAAGAAACATTTTCTGGTTCAGATTAAACCAACCAAAGATTTATTCTGATACTTCTTCCAAGTTAAATACACAGAGACCTCTTCTGGTTCAGATTAAATCGATCAAAGGTCTATTTTGATACTTCTTCCAGTTGAAGATATTTTCTGGCTCAGATTAAATCGACAAAAGATTTGTTCTGATACTTCTTCCCGTTAAAGACACAAGGACCTCTTCTGAGTCAGATTAAATCGATCAAAGATTTATGCTGATAATTCTTCCATTTGAAGACGGTCGTAGATAGCGACTGGTTAAGATGAAATCACCAAATATTTATTCTGATACTTCTTCCAGTAGACCTTTTTTTGGCACATATTAAATCGACCAAATATTTATTTTGATACTTCAAGTCAAAAACATTTTCTGGCTCAGGTAAAACCAAGTATAGGTTTTAGTCTGATACTTCTTGCAAATAAGATCGATCATAAATAGCTACTGGCTCAGATTAAATCGACCAAAGGTTTATTCTGATACGTCTTTAGTAGACCTTTATCTGGATCAAATTAAATCTACCAAAGATTTATTCTGATACTTCTTCTAGTTACATAAAAAAGAAACATTTTCTAGCTCAGATTAAATCAACCAAAGGTTTATTCTGATACTTCTTCCAGTTAAAGACACAGAGACCTCTTCTGGTTTAGATTAAATTGTTCAAAGATCTATTTTGATACTTCTTCGAGTTGAAGATATTCTCTGGCTCAGATTAAATTGACCAAAGATTTGTTCTGATACTTCTTCCAGTTAAAGACACAGACATCTTTTGGCTCAGATTAAATCGATCAAAGATTCATTCTGATACTTCTTCCAGTTGAGGACGGTCGTAGATAGCTGTTGGCTCAGATTAAATCGACAAAAGATTTATTCTGATACTTCTTCTAGTAGACCTTTTTTCTTGCTCAGATTAAATCGCCCAAAGATTTATTCTGATACTTCCAGTTAAAAACATTTTCTGGCTCAGGTAAAATAAAGTATAGGTTTTAGTCTGATACTTCTTCCAGATAAGAATGAGCATAAATACTCGTTGGCTCAGATTAAATCGACCAAAGGTTTATTATGATACATCTTCAGTAGATCTTTTTCTGGCTCAGATTAAATCGACCAAAGATTTATTCTAATACTTCTTCCAGTTAAAGACAAAAGAAACATCTTTTGGCTTAGATAAAATCAAACAAAGATTTATTCTGATACTTCTTCTATTTATAAACACAAAGACCTCTTCTGGCTCAGATTAAATAGATCAAAGATCTATTCTAATACTTCTTCAGGTTAAATATATTTTCTGGCTCAGATTAAATCGACCAAAGATTTATTTTTATACTTCTTCCAGTTAAAGACACAGAGACCTCTTCTGACTCAGATGAAATCGATGAAAGATTTATTCTGATACTTCTTCCAAGTTAAAGACACTGAGACCTCTTCAGGCTCAAATTAAATCGATCAAAGATCTATTCTGATACTTCTTCTAATTGAAGATATTTTCTTCGTCAGATTAAAACGACCAAAGATTTATTCTGATACTTCTTATAGTTAACGACACATAGACCTCTTTTGACTCAAATTAAATCGACCAAAGATTTATTCTAATACTTCTTCCAGTTAAAGACAAAAGAAACATTTTCTAGCTCAGATTAAATCAACCAAATATTTATTCTGATACTTCTTCAAATTAGAGACACATAGACCTCTTCTGGCTAAAATTAAATCGACCAAAGATTTATTCTTATACTTCTTCCACTAGAACTTTTTTCTTACTCAAATTAAATCGACCAAAGATTTATTCAGATACTTCCAGTCAAAAACATTTTCTGGCTCAGGTAAAACCAAGTATAGGTTTTAGTCAGATACTTCTTCCAGATAAGAACGAGCATAAATATTCGTTGACTCGGATTAAATCGACCAAAGGTTTATTCTGATACGTCTTCAGTAGACCTTTTTCTGGCTCAGATTAAATCAACCAAAGATTTATTCTGATATTTCTTCCAGTTAAATACAAAAGAAACATTTTCTGGTTCCGATTAAACCAACCAAAGATTTATTCTGATACTTCTTCCAAGTTAAAGACAGATACCTCTTCTGGCTCAGATTAAATCGATCAAAGATCTATTCATATACTTCTTCCAATTGAAGATATTTTCTGGCTCAGATTAAATTGACCAAAGATTTGTTCTAATACTTCTTCCAGTTAAAGACAATGAGACCTCTTCTGACTCAGATTAAATCGATCAAAGATTTATTCTGATACCTCTTCTAGTTGAAGACGGTCGTAGATAGCGGCTGGTTAAGATTAAATTAGCAAATATTTATTCGGATACTTCTTCCAGTTGACCTTTTTTATGGCTCATGTTAAATCGACCAAAGATTTATTCTGATACTTCTTCAAGTTAAAGACACATAGACCACTTCTGGATCAGATTAAATCGACCAAAGATCTATTCTGATACTTCTTTCGGTAGAACTTTTTTCTTACTCAAGTTAAATCTTCCAAAGATATATTCTGATACTTCCAATCAAAAACATTTTCTGGTTCAGGTAAAACCAAGTATAGGTTTTATTCATATACTTCTTCCAGATAAGAACAAGCATAAATAGCCGCTGGATCAGATTAAATCGACCAAAGGTTTATTCTGATAAGTCTTCAGTAGACCTTTTTCTGGCTCAGATTAAATCAACCAAAGATCTATTTTGATACTTCTTCCAGTTGAAGATATTTTCTAGCTCATATTAAATCGACCAAAGATTTATTTTGATACTTCCAGTCAAAAACAATTTCTTGCTCAGGTAAAACCAAGTATAGGTTTTAGTATGATACTTCTTGTAAATAAGAACGAGCATAAATAGCCGCTGGCTCAGATTAAATCGACCAAAGGTTTATTCAAATACGTCTTCAGTAGACCTTTTTCTGGCTCAAATTAAATCGACCAAAGATTTATTCTGATATTTCTTCTAGTTAAAGACTAAAGAAACATGTTTTCGCTTAGATTAAATCAAACAAAGATTTATTTTGATACTTCTTCCAGTTAAAGACACAGAGAGCTCTTCTGGATCAGATTAAATTGATCAAAGATCTATTCTGTTACTTCTTCCAGTTGAAGATATTTTCTGGATCAGATTTAATTGACCAAAGATTTATTCGGATACTTCTTCCAGTTAAAGACACATACCTCTTCTGGCTCAGATTAAATCGATCAAAGATTCATTCTGATACTTCTTCCAGTTGAGAACGGTCGTAGATAGCTGTTGGCTCAGATTAAATAGACCAAAGATTTATTCTGATACTTCTTCTAGTAGACCTTTTTTGTTGCTCAGATTAAATCGCCCAAAGATTTTTCTGATACTTCCAGTCAAAAACATTTTCTGGCTCAGGTAAAACAAAGTATAGGTTTTAGTCTGATACTTCTTCCAGATAAGAATGAGCATAAATACCCGTTGGCTCATATTAAATCGACCAAAGGTTTATTATGATATGTCTTCAATAGACCTTTTTCTGGCTCAGATTAAATCGATCAAAGATTTATTCTTATACTTCTTCTAGTTAAAGACAAAAGAAACATCTTTTGGATTAGATTAAATCAAACTACGATTTATTCTGATACTTATTCTAATTAAAAACACAGAGACCTCTTCTGTCTAGGATTAAATCGATAAGAGATCTATTCTAATACTTCTTCCAAATGAAGATATTTTCTGGCTCAGATGAAATTGACCCAAGATTTGTTTTGTTACTTCTTCCAGTTAAAGACACATAGACCTCTTATGGCTCAGATTAAATCGATCAAAGATTTATTCTGATATTTCTTCCAATAGACCTTTTTCTGGCTCAGATTAAATCGACCAAAGATTTATTCTGATACTTCCAATCAAAAACATTTTCTGGCTCAAGTAAAACCAAATATAGATTTTTGTTTGATACAAATTCCAGATAAATACAAGCATAAATAGCTGCTATATCAAATTAAATCGATTAAAGATCTATTCTGATACTTTTTCCAGTTGAAGACATTTTCTGGCTCAGATTAAACCAACCAAAGATTTATTCTGATACTTCTTCCAGTTAAAGACACTGAGACCTCTTCTGGCTCAGATTGAATCGATCAAAGATCTATTCTGATATTTCTTCCAATTGAAGACATTTTTTGGCTTAGATTAAATCGGCCAAAGAATTGTTCTAATACTTCTTCCAGTTAAAGACACTGAGACCTCTTCTGGCTCAGATTAAATCGATCTAAGATTTATTCTGATACTTCTTCCAGTTGAAGACGGTGGTAGATAGCTGTTGGCTTAGATTAAATCGACCAAAGATTTATTCTGATACTTCTTCCAGAAGAACTTTTTTCTTACTCAAATTAAATCGACCAAAGATATATTCTGATACTTCCAGTCAAAAACATTTTTTGGCTCAGGTAAAATTAAGTATAGGTTTTAGTCAGATACTTCTTCCAGATAAGAACGAGCATAAATAGCCACAGGCTCAGATTAAATCGACCAAAGGTTTATCCTGATATTTCTTCCAGTTAAATATAAAAGAAACATTTTCTGGTTCAGATTAAACCAACCAAAGATTTATTCTGATACTTCTTCCAAGTTAAAGACTCAGAGACCTCTTCTGGATCAAATTAAATCGATCAAAGATCTATT
The DNA here is from genome assembly GCA_948472305.1 of Vicia faba. NCBI lineage: Eukaryota > Viridiplantae > Streptophyta > Magnoliopsida > Fabales > Fabaceae > Vicia > Vicia faba. The sequence continues at coordinate 150,178,733 of OX451741.1, read as the reverse complement.
CTGATACTTCTTCCAGTTGAAGATGTTTTCTGGCTCAGATTAAATTGAACAAAGATTTGTTCTGATACTTCTTCCAGTTAAAGACACAGAGACCTCTTTTGACTCAGATTAAATCGATCAAAGATTTATTCTGATACTTCTTCCAGTTGAAGACGATCGTAGATAGAGGCTGGTTAAGATTAAATCACCAAATATTTATTCTGATACTTCTTCCAGTAGACCTTTTTTCTGGCTCATATTAAATCGACCAAAGATTTATTTTGATACTTCCAGTCAAAAACATATTCTGGCTCAGGTAAAACCAAGTATAGGTTTTAGTCTGATACTTTTTGCAAATAAGAACGAGCATAAATAGCCGCTGGCTCAGATTAAATCGACGAAAGGTTTATTCTGATACGTCTTCAGTAGACCTTTTTCTGGCTCAAATTAAATCGACCAAGGATTTATTCTGATACTTCTTCTAGTTAAAGACAAAAGAAACATTTTCTAGCTTAGATTAAATCAACCAAAGATTTATTCTGATACTTCTTCCAGTTAAAGACACGGACACCTCTTTTGGATCAGATTAAATTGATCAAAGATCTATTGTGATACTTCTTCCAGTTGAAAAAATTTTCTGGCTCAGATTCAATTGACCAAAGATTTTTCTGATACTTCTTCCAGTTAAAGACACAGACCTCTTATGGCTCAGATTAAATCAATCAAAGATTCATTTTGATACTTCTTCCAGTTGAGGACGGTCGTAGAAAGCTGCTGGCTCAGATTAAATCGACCAAAGATTTATTCTGATACTTCTTCTAGTAGACCTTTTTTCTTGCTCAGATTAAATCGCCCAAAGATTTATTCTGATACTTCCAGTCAAAAACATTTTCTAGCTCAAGTAAAACAAAGTATAGGTTTTAGTGTGATACTTCTTCCATATAAGAATGAGCATAAATACCTGTTCGCTCAGATTAAATCGACCAAAGGTTTATTATGAAACGTCTTCAGTAGACCTTTTTCTGGCTCAGATTAAATCGACAAAAGATTTAGTCTGATACTTCTTCCAGTTAAAGACAAAAGAAACATCTTTTGGATTATATTAAATCAAACTAAGATTTATTCTGATACTTCTTCTATATAAAAACACAGAGACCTCTTTTGTCTAGGATTAAATCGATAAGAGATCTATTCTAATACTTCTTCCAAATGAAGATATTTTCTGGCTCAGATAAAATTGACCCAAGATTTGTTTTGTTACTTCTTCTAGTTAAAGACACATAGACCTCTTCTGGCTCAGATTAAATCGATCAATGATTTATTCTGATACTTCTTCCAGTTAAAGAGGGTAGTAGATAGCTACTGGCTCAGATTAAATCGACCAAAGATTTATTCTGATACTTCCAATCAAAAACATTTTCTGGCTCAAGTAAAACCAAATATAGATTTTTGTTTGATACTAATTCCAGATAATAACAAGCATAAATAGCTGCTATATCAACTTAAATCGATCAAAGATCTATTCTGATACTTCTTTCAGTTGAAGAAATTTGCTGGCTCAGATTAAACCAACCAAAGATTTATTCTGATACTTCTTCCAGTTAAAGACACTGAGACCTCTTCTGGCTCAGATTGAATCGATCAATGATCTAATCTGATATTTCTTCCAATTGAAGACATTTTTTGGCTTAGATTAAATCGACCAAAGAATTGTTCTAATACTTATTCCAGTTAGAGACACTGAGACCTCTTCTGGATCAGATTAAATCGATCTAAGATTTAATCTGATACTTCTTCCAGTTGAAGATGGTGGTAGATAGCTGATGGCTTAGATTAAATCGACCAAAGATTTATTCTGATACTTCATCCAGAAGAACTTTTTTCTTACTCAAATTAAATCGACCAAAGATATATTCTGATACTTCCAGTCAAAAACATTTTTTGGCTCAGGTAAAACAAAGTATAGGTTTTAGTCAGATACTTCTTCCAGATAAGAACGAGCATAAATAGCCACAGGCTCAGATTAAATCGACCAAAGGTTTATCCTGATATTTCTTCCAGTTAAATATAAAAGAAACATTTTCTGGTTCAGATTAAACCAACCAAAGATTTATTCTGATACTTCTTCCAAGTTAAAGACTCGGAGACCTCTTCTGGATCAAATTAAATCGATCAAAGATCTATTCTGATACTTCTTCCAGTTGAAGATGTTTTCTGGCTCAGATTAAATTGAACAAAGATTTGTTCTGATACTTCTTCCAGTTAAAGACACAGAGACCTCTTTTGACTCAGATTAAATCGATCAAAGATTTATTCTGATACTTCTTCCAGTTGAAGACGATCGTAGATAGAGGCTGGTTAAGATTAAATCACCAAATATTTATTCTGATACTTCTTCCAGTAGACCTTTTTTCTGGCTCATATTAAATCGACCAAAGATTTATTTTGATACTTCCAGTCAAAAACATATTCTGGCTCAGGTAAAACCAAGTATAGGTTTTAGTCTGATACTTTTTGCAAATAAGAACGAGCATAAATAGCCGCTGGCTCAGATTAAATCGACGAAAGGTTTATTCTGATACGTCTTCAGTAGACCTTTTTCTGGCTCAAATTAAATCGACCAAGGATTTATTCTGATACTTCTTCTAGTTAAAGACAAAAGAAACATTTTCTAGCTTAGATTAAATCAACCAAAGATTTATTCTGATACTTCTTCCAGTTAAAGACACGGACACCTCTTTTGGATCAGATTAAATTGATCAAAGATCTATTGTGATACTTCTTCCAGTTGAAGAAATTTTCTGGCTCAGATTCAATTGACCAAAGATTTTTCTGATACTTCTTCCAGTTAAAGACACAGACCTCTTATGGCTCAGATTAAATCAATCAAAGATTCATTTTGATACTTCTTCCAGTTGAGGACGGTCGTAGAAAGCTGCTGGCTCAGATTAAATCGACCAAAGATTTATTCTGATACTTCTTCTAGTAGACCTTTTTTCTTGCTCAGATTAAATCGCCCAAAGATTTATTCTGATACTTCCAGTCAAAAACATTTTCTAGCTCAAGTAAAACAAAGTATAGGTTTTAGTGTGATACTTCTTCCATATAAGAATGAGCATAAATACCTGTTCGCTCAGATTAAATCGACCAAAGGTTTATTATGAAACGTCTTCAGTAGACCTTTTTCTGGCTCAGATTAAATCGACAAAAGATTTAGTCTGATACTTCTTCCAGTTAAAGACAAAAGAAACATCTTTTGGATTATATTAAATCAAACTAAGATTTATTCTGATACTTCTTCTATATAAAAACACAGAGACCTCTTTTGTCTAGGATTAAATCGATAAGAGATCTATTCTAATACTTCTTCCAAATGAAGATATTTTCTGGCTCAGATAAAATTGACCCAAGATTTGTTTTGTTACTTCTTCCAGTTAAAGACACATAGACCTCTTCTGGCTCAGATTAAATCGATCAATGATTTATTCTGCTACTTCTTCCAGTTGAAGAGGGTAGTAGATAGCTACTGGCTCAGATTAAATCGACCAAAGATTTATTCTGATATTTCTTCCAGTAGACCTTTTTCTGGCTCAGATTAAATCGACCAAAGATTTATTCTGATACTTCCAATCAAAAACATTTTCTGGCTCAAGTAAAACCAAATATAGATTTTTGTTTGATACTAATTCCAGATAACAACAAGCATAAATAGCTGCTATATCAACTTAAATCGATCAAAGATCTATTCTGATACTTCTTTCAGTTGAAGAAATTTGCTGGCTCAGATTAAACCAACCAAAGATTTATTCTGATACTTCTTCCAGTTAAAGACACTGAGACCTCTTCTGGCTCAGATTGAATCGATCAATGATCTAATCTGATATTTCTTCCAATTAAAGACATTTTTTGGCTTAGATTAAATCGACCAAAGAATTGTTCTAATACTTATTCCAGTTAGAGACACTGAGACCTCTTCTGGATCAGATTAAATCGATCTAAGATTTAATCTGATACTTCTTCCAGTTGAAGATGGTGGTAGATAGTTGATGGCTTAGATTAAATCGACCAAAGATTTATTCTGATACTTCTTCCTGTAGAACTTTTTTCTTACTCAAATTAAATCGACCAAAGATATATTCTGATACTTCCAGTCTAAAACATTTTTTGGCTCAGGTAAAACAAAGTATAGATTTTAGTCAGATACTTCTTCCATATAAGAACGAGTATAAATAGACACTGGCTCAGATTAAATCGACCAAAGGTTTATTCTGATATTTCTTCCAGTTAAATACAAAAGAAACATTTTCTGGTTCAGATTAAACCAACCAAAGATTTATTCTGATACTTCTTCCAAGTTAAAGACTCAGAGACCTCTTCTGGATCAAATTAAATCGATCAAAGATCTATTCTGATACTTCTTCCAATTGAAGATGTTTTCTGGCTCAGATTAAATCGACCAAAGATTTGTTCTGATACTTCTTCCAGTTAAAGACACAGAGACCTTTTCTGACTCAGATTAAATCGATCAAAGATTTATTCTGATACTTCTTCCAGTTGAAGACGATCGTAGATAGCGGCTGGTTAAGATTAAATCACTAAATATTTATTCTGATACTTCTTCCAGTAGACCTTTTTTATGGCTCATATTAAATCGACCAAAGATTTATTTTGATACTTCCAGTCAAAAAGATTTTCTGGCTTCTGTAAAACCAAATATTGGTTTTAGTCTGATACTTCTTGCAAATAAGAACGAGCATAAATAGTCGTTGGCTCAGATTAAATCGACGAAAGGTTTATTCTGATACGTCTTCAGTAGACCTTTTTCTAGCTCAAATTAAATCGACCAAGGATTTATTCTGATACTTCTTCTAGTTAAAGACAAAAGAAACATTTTCTAGCTCAGATTAAATCAACCAAAGATTTATTATGATACTTATTCCAGTTAAAGACACAGAGACCTCTTCTGGATCAGATTAAATTGATCAAAGATCTATTCTGATACTTCTTCCAGTTGAAGATATTTTCTGGCTCAAATTCAATTGACCAAAGATTTGTTCTGATACTTCTTCCAGTTAAAGACACAAACCTCTTCTGGCTCAGATTAAATCAATCAAAGATTCATTCTGATACTTCTTCCAGTTGAGGACGGTCGTAGATAGCTGCTGGCTCAGATTAAATTGACCAAAGATTTATTCTGATACTTCTTCTAGTAGACCTTTTTTCTTGCTCAGATTAAATCGCCCAAAGATTTATTATGATACTTCCAGTCAAAAACATTTTCTAGCTCAGGTAAAACAAAGTACAGGTTTTGGTCTGATACTTCTTCCAGATAAGAATGAGCATAAATACCCGTTGGCTCAGATTAAATCGACCAAAGGTTTATTATGATACGTCTTCAGTAGACCTTTTTCTAGCTCAGATTAAATCGACAAAAGATTTATTCTGATACTTCTTCCAGTTAAAGACAAAATAAACATCTTTTGGCTTAGATTAAATCAAACAAAGATTTATTCTGATACTTCTTCTATTTTAAAACACAGAGACCTCTTTTGGCTCAGATTAAATCGATCAAAGATCTATTCTGATACTTCTTCCAGTTGAAGATATTTTCTGGCTCAGATTAAATCGACCAAAGATTTATTTTTATACTTCTTCCAGTTAAAGACACAGAGACCTCTTCTGACTCAGATGAAATCAATCAAAGATTTATTCTGATACTTCTTCAAATTTAAAGACACAGAGACCTCTTCAGGCTCAGATTAAATCGATCAAAGATCTATTCTGATACTTCTTATAATTGAAGATATTTTCTGCCTCAGATTAAATCGACCAAAGATTTATTCTGATACTTCTTCTAGTTAAAGATACATAGACCTCTTCTGACTCAAATTAAATCGACCAAAGATTTATTCTAATACTTCTTCCAGTTAAAGACAAAAGAAACATTTTCTAGCTCAGATTAAATCAACCAAAGATTTATTCTGATACTTCTTCAAGTTAAAAGACACATAGACCTCTTCTGGCTCATATTAAATCAAACAAAGATTTATTTTGATACTTCTTCCAGTAGAACTTTTTTCTTACTCAAATTAAATCGATTAAGGTATATTCTGATACTTCCAGTCAAAAAAATTTTCTGGCTAAGCTAAAACCAAGTATAGATTTTAGTCAGATGCTTCTTCCAGATAAGAACGAGCATAAATATCTGCTGGCTCAGATTAAATCGACCAAAGGTTTATTCTGATAAGTCTTCAGTAGACCTTTTACTGGCTCAAATTAAATCAACAAAGATTTATTCTGATATTTCTTCCAGTTAAATACAAAAGAAACATTTTCTGGTTCAAATTAAACCAACCAAAGATTTATTCTGATAGTTCTTCCAAGTTAAAGACACATAGACCTCTTCTGGCTCAGATTAAATCGACCAAATATTTATTATGATATTTCTTCCAGTAGACCTTTTTTCTGGCTAAAATTTAATCGACCAAAGATTTATTCTGATACTTCCAATCAAAAACAATTGCTGGCTCAACTAAATCCAAATACCGATTTTTTTTATACTAATTCCAGATAAGAACAAGCATAAATAGCTGCTATATCAAATTAAAACGATCAAAGATCTATTCTGATACTTCTTCCAGTTGAAGACATTTTCTGGCTCAGATTAAACCAACCAAAGATTTATTTTGATACTTCTTCCAATTAAAGACACTGAGACCTCTTCTGGCTCAGATTAAATCGATCAAAGATCTATTCTGATATTTATTCCAATTGAAGACATTTTTTGGGATAGATTAAATCGACCAAAGAATTATTCTAATACTTCTTCCAGTTAAATACACTGAGACCTCTTCTGGCTCAGATTAAATCGATCTAAGATTTATTCGGATACTTCTTCCAGTTGAAGACGGTGGTAGATAGCTGCTGGCTTAGATTAAATCATCCAAAGATTTATTCTGATACTTCTTCCAGTAGAACTTTTTTCTTACTCAAATTAAATCGACCAAAGATATATTCTGATACTTCCAATCAAAAACATTTTTTGGCTCAGGTAAAACAAAGTATAGGTTTTAGTCAAATAGTTCTTCCAGATAAGAACGAGCATAAATAGCCACTGGCTCAGATTAAATAGACCAAAGGTTTATTCTGATATTTCTTCCAGTTAAATACAAAAGAAACATTTTCTGGTTCAGATTAAACTAACCAAAGATTTATTATGATACTTCTTCCAAGTTAAAGACTCAGAGACCTCTTCTGGATCAAATTAAATCGATCAAAGAACTATTCTGATACTTCTTCCAGTTGAAGATGTTTTCTGGCTCAGATTAAATCGACCAAAGATTTGTTCTGATACTTCTTCCAGTTAAAGACACAGAGACCTCTTCTGATTCAGATTAAATCGATCAAAGATTTATTTTGATACTTCTTCCAGTTGAAGACGATCGTAGATAGCGGCTGGTTAAGATTAAATCACAAAATATTTATTCTGATACTTCTTACAGTAGACCTTTTTTCTGGCTCATATTAAATCGACCTAAGATTTATTTTGATACTTCCAGTAAAAAACATTTTTTGGCTCAGGTAAAACCAAGTATAGGTTTTAGTCTGATACTTCTTGCAAATAAGAACGAGCATAAATAGCCGCTTGCTCAGATTAAATCGACGAAAGGTTTATTCTGATACGTCTTAAGTAGACCTTTTTCTGGCTCAAATTAAATCGACCAAGGATTTATTTTGATACTTCTTCTAGTTAAAGGCAAAAGAAACATTTTCTAGCTCAGATTAAATCAACCAAAGATTTATTCTGATACTTCTTCCAGTTAAAGACACAAAGACCTCTTTTGGATCAGATTAAATTGATCAAAGATCTATTCTGATACTTCTTCCAGTTGAAGGTATTTTCTGGCTCAGATTCCATTGACCAAAGATTTGTTCTGATACTTCTTCCAGTTAAATACACGGACCTCTTCTGGCTCAGATTAAATCAATTAAAGATTCATTCTGATACTTCTTCCAGTTGAGGACGGTCGTAGATAGCTGCTGGCTCAGATTAAATTGACCAAAGATTTATTCTGATACTTCTTCTAGTAGACCTTTTTTCTTGCTCAGATTAAATCGCCCAAAGATTTACTCTGATACTTCCAGTCAAAAACATTTTCTAGCTCAGGTAAAACAAAGTATAGGTTTTAGTCTGATACTTCTTCCAGATAAGAATGAGCTAATACTCGTTGGCTCAGATTAAATCGACCAAAGGTTTATTATGATACGTCTTCAGTAGACCTTTTTTCTGACTCAGATTAAATCGTCCAAATATTTATTCTGATACTTCTTCCAGTTAAAGACAAAATAAACATCTTTTGGCTTAGATTAAATCAAACAATGATTTATTCTGATACCTCTTCTATTTAAAAACACAGAGACCTCTTTTGGCTCAGATTAAATCGATCAAAGATCTATTCTGATACTTCTTCCAATTGAAGATATTTTCTGGCTCAGATTAAATCGACCAAAGATTTATTTTTATACTTCTTCCAGTTAAAGACACAGAGATCTCTTCTGACTCAGATGAAATCGATCAAAGATTTATTCTGATACTTCTTCAAAGTTAAAGACACAGAGACCTCTTCAGGCTCAGATTAAATCGATCAAAGATCTATTCAGATACTTCTTCTAATTTAAGATATTTTCTGCCTCAGATTAAATCGACCAAAGATTTATTCTGATACTTCTTCTAGTTAAAGACACATAGACCTCTTTTGACTCAAATTAAATCGACCAAAGATTTATTCTAATACTTCTTCCAGTTAAAGACAAAAGAAACATTTTCTAGCTCAGATTAAATCAACCAAAGATTTATTCTGATACTTCTTCAAGTTAAAAGACACATAGACCTCTTCTGGATCATATTAAATCAACCAAAGATTTATTTTGATACTTCTTCCAGTAGAACTTTTTTCTTACTCAAATTAAATCGATTAAGGTATATTCCGATACTTCCAGTCCAAAACATTTTCTGGCTCAGGTAAAACCAAGTATAGGTTTTAGTCAGATACTTCTTCCAGATAAGAACGAGCATAAATATCTGCTGGCTCAGATTAAATCGACCAAAGGTATATTCTGATACGTCTTCAGTAGACCTTTTACTGGATCAAATTAAATCAACCAAAGATTTATTCTGATATTTCTTCCAGTTAAATACAAAAGAAACATTTTCTGGTTCAAATTAAACCAACCAAAGATTTATTCTGATAGTTCTTCCAAGTTAAAGACACAGAGACCTCTTCTGTCTCAGATTAAATCGAACAAAGATCTATTCTGATACTTCTTCCAGTTGAAGATATTTTCTGGCTCAGAGTAAATCGACCAAAGATTTATTCTGATACTTCTTCCAGTTAAAGACACAGAGACCTCTTCTGACTCCGATTTAATCGATCAAAGATTTATTCTGATACCTCTTCCAGTTGAAAACGGTAGTAGATAGCGGATGGTTAAGATTAAATTACAAAAGATTTATTCTGATGCTTCTTCTAGTAGACCTTTTTTCTTGCTCAGATTAAGTCGACCAAAGATTTATTCTGATACTTCCAGTCAAAAGCATTTTCTGGCTTATGTAAAACCAAGTATAGGTTTTAGTCTGATACTTCTTCCAGACAATAACGAGCATATATAGCCGCTGGCTCAAATTAAATCCACCCAAGATTTATTCCAATACGTCTTCAGTAGACCTTTTTCTGGCTCAGATTTAATCGACCAAAGAGTTATTCTAATACTTCTTCCAGTTAAAGACAAAAGAAACATCTTCTGGCTTAGATTAAATTGACCAAAGATTTATGTTGATACTTCTTCCAGTTGAAGACAGTCGTAGATAGCTGCTGGCTTAGATTAAATCGACCAAAGATTTATTTTGATACTTCTTCCAGTAGAACTTTTTTCTTACTCAAATTAAATCGATCAAAGATATATTCTGATACTTCCAGTCAAAAAGATTTTCTGGCTCAGGTAAAACCAAGTATACGTTTTAGTCAGATACTTCTTCCAGATAAGAACGAGCATAAATAGCCGCTGGCTCAGATTAAATCGACCAAAGAATTATTCTGATACGTCTTCAGTAGACCTTTTTCTGGCTCAAATTAAATCGACCAAGGATTTATTCTGATACATCTTCTAGTTAAAGACAAAAGTAACATTTTCTAGCTCAGATTAAATCAACAAATGATTTATTCTGATACTTCTTCCAGTTAAAGACACAGAGACCTCTTCTGGATCAGATTAAATTGATCAAGGATCTATTCTGATACTTCTTCCAATTGAAGATATTTTCTAGTTCAGATTAAATTTACCAAAGATTTGTTCTGATACTTCTTCCAGTTAAAGACACAGGCCTCTTCAGGCTCAGATTAAATCGATCAAAGATTCATTCTGATACTTCTTCTAGTTGAAGACGATCGTAGATAGCTGCCAGCTCAGATTAAATCGACCAAAGATTTATTCTGATACTTTTCTAGTAGACCTTTTTTCTTGCTCAAATTAAATCGGCCAAAGATTTATTCTAATACTTCCAGTCAAAAACATTTTCTGGCTTATGTAAAACCAAGTATAGGTTTTAGTCTGATACTTCTTCCAGACAAGAACGAGCATAAATAGCCGCTGGCTCAAATTAAATCCACCAAAGATTTATTCTAATACGTCTTCAGTAGACCTTTTTCTGGCTCAGATTAAATCGGCCAAAGATTTATTCTAATACTTCTTCCAGTTAAAGACAAAAGAAACATCTTATGGCTTAGATTAAATCAACCAAAGATTTATTCTGATACTTCTTCCAATTAAAGACCCAGATACCTCTTCTGGCTCAGAATAAATCGATGAAAGATTTATGTTGATACTTCTTCCAGTAGACCTTTTTTCTGGCTCAGATTAAATCGACCAATGATTTGTTCTGATATGTTTTCCAGTAGATCTTTTTCTGGATCAGATTAAATCGCCAAAGATTTATTCTGATACTTCTTCCAATTAAAGACAAAAGAAACTTTTTCTAGCTCAGATTAAATCAACAAAAGATTTATTCTGATAATTCTTCCAATTAAATACACAGAGACCTCTTTTGGCTCAGATTAAATCGATCAAAGATCTATTCTGATACTTCTTCCCGTTGAAGATATTTTCTGGCTCAGATTTAATCGACCAAAGATTTATTCTGATACTTCTTCCAGTTAAATAAACAAAGATCTCCTGTGGCTCAGATTAAATCGATCAAAGATTTATTCTGATACTTCTTCCAGTTAAAGACATTTGTAGATAGCTGTTGGCTCAGATTAAATCGACCAAAGATTTATTTTGATACTTCTTCCAGTATACCTTTTTTCTGGCTCAGATTAAACTGACCAAAGATTTATTATGATACTTCCAGTCAAAAACATTTTCTGGCTCAAGTAAAACCAAGTATAGGTTTTAGTTTGATACTACTTCCAGATAAGAATGAGCATAAATAGCCGTTGGATCAAATTAAATCGATCACAGATCTATTCTGATACTTCTTCCAATTGAAGACATTTTCTGGATCAGATTAAATCAACCAAAGATTTATTCTGATACTTCTTCTAGTTAAAGACACGGAGACCTCTTTTGGATTAAATTAAACCGATCAAAGATCTATTCTGATATTTCGTCCAGTTGAAGACATTTTCTGGCTGAGATTAAATTGACCAAAGATTTGTCCTGATACTTCTTCATGTTAAAGATACAGAGACCTCTTCTGACTCAGATTAAATCGATCAAAGATTTATTCTGACACTTCTTTCAATTGAAGATGGTCGTAGGTAGTTGATGGCTTAGATTAAATCGACCAAAGATTTATTCTGATACTTCTTCCAGTAGACCTTTTTTCTTGTTCAGATTAAAACGACCAAAGATTTATTCTGATACTTCCAGTCAAAAACATTTTCTGGCTCAGGTAAAACCAAGTATAGGTTTAATTTTGATACATCTTCCAGATAATAACAAGCACAAATAGTCGTTGGCTCAGATTAAATCGACCAAAGGTTTATTCTGATACATCTTCAGTAGACCTTTTTCTGGCTCAGATTAAATTAACCAAAGATTTATTCTGTTATTTCTTCCAGTTAAATACAAAAGAAACATTTTCTGGCTCAGATTAAACCAACCAAAGATTTATTCTGATACTTCATCCAGTTAAAGACACTGAGACCTCTTCTGGCTTAGATTAAATCGATCAAAGATCTATTCTGATATTTCTTCCAATTGAAGACATTTTTTGGCTTAGATTATATCGACCAAAGAATTGTTCTAATACTTCTTCCAGTTAAAGATACTGAGACCTCTTCTGGCTCAGATTAAATCGATCAAAGATTTATTCTGATACTTCTTCCAATTGAAGACGGTCGTAGATAGCTGCTGGTTTAGATTAAATCAACCAAAGATTTATTCTGATACTTCTTCCAGTAGAACTTTTTTCTTACTCAAATTAAATCGACCAAAGATATATTCTGATACTTCCAGTCAAAAACATTGTCTGGCTCAGGTAAAACCAAGTATACGTTTTAGTCAGATACTTCTTCCAGATAAGAACGAGCATAAATAGCCACTGGCTCAGATTAAATCGACCAAAGGATTATTCTGATACGTCTTCAGTAGACCTTTTTCTGGCTCAAATTAAATCGACCAAGGATTTATTCTGATACATCTTCTAGTTAAAGACAAAAGAATCATTTTCTAGTTCAGATTAAATCAACAAAAGATTTATTCTGATACTTCTTCCAGTTAAAGACACAGAGACCTCTTCTGGATCAGATTAATTTGATCAAAGATCTATTCTGATACTTCTTCCAGTTGAAGATATTTTCTGGCTCAGATTAAATTGACCAAAGATTTGTTCTGATACTTCTTCCAGTTAAAGACACAGACCTCTTCTGGCTCAGATTAAATCGATCAAAGATTCATTCTGATACTTCTTCCAGTTGAGGAAGGTCGTAGATAGCTGCTGTCTCATATTAAATCGACCAAAGATTTATTCTGTTACTTCTTCTAGTAGACTTTTTTTCTTGCTCAGATTAAATCGCCCAAAGATTTACTCTGATACTTCCAGTCAAAAACATTTTCTGGCTCAGGTAAAACAAAGTATAGGTTTTAGTCTGATACTTCTTCCAGATAAGAATGAGCATAAATACTCGTTGGCTCAGATTAAATCGAGCAAAGGTATATTATGATACGTCTTCAAAAGACCTTTTTCTGGCTCAGATTAAATCGACCAAAGATTTATTCTGATACTTCTTCCAGTTAAAGACAAAAGAAACATCTTTTGGCTTAGATTAAATCAAACAAATATTTATTCTGATACTTCTTCTATTTAAAAACACAGAGGCCTCTTCTGGCTCAGATTAAATCGATCAAAGATCTATTCGGATAATTCTTCCAGTTGAAGATATTTTCTGCTCAGGTTAAATCGACCAAACATTGATTTTTATACTTCTTCTAGTTAAAGACAGAGACCTCTTCTGAGTCAGATGAAATCGATCAAAGATTTATTCTGATACTTCTTCCAAGTTAAAGCCACAGAGACCTCTTCAGGCTCAGATTAAATCAATCAAAGATCTATTCTAATACTTCTTCTAATTGAAGATATTTTCTGCCTCAGATTAAATCGACCAAAGATTCATTCTGATACTTATTCTAGTTAAAGACAAATAGACCTCTTCTGACTCAAATCAAATCGACCAAAGATTTATTCTAATAATTATTCCAGTTAAAGACAAAAGAAATATTTTCTAGCTCAGATTAAATTAACCAAATATTTATTCTGATACTTCTTCAAGTTAAAGACACATAGGCCTCTTCTGGCTTAGATTAAATCGACCAAAGATCTATTCTGATACTTCTTTCAGTAGACCTTTTTGCTTACTCAAATTAAATCGACCAAATATATATTCTGATACTTCCAGTCAAAAACATTTTCTGGCTCAGGTAAAACCAAGTATAGGTTTTAGTCAGATAATTCTTCAAGATAAGAACGAGCATAAATAGTCGTTGGCTCAGATTAAATCGACCAAAGGTTTATTCTGATACGTCTTTAGTAGACCTTTTTCTGGCTCAGATTAAATCAACCAAAGATTTATTTTAATATTTCTTCCAGTTAAATACAAAAGAAACATTTTCTGTTTCAGATTAAACCAACCAAAGATTTATTCTGATACTTCTTCCAAGTTAAAGACATAGAGACCTCTTCTGGATCAGATTAAATCGATCAAATATCTATTCAGATAATTCTTCCAGTTGAAGATATTTTCTGGCTCAGATTAAATCGACCAAAGATTTGTTCTGATACTTCTTCCAGTTAAAGAAACAGAGACCACTTCTGACTCAGATGAAATCGATCAAATATTTATTCTAATACTTCTTCCAAGTTAAAGACGCAAAGACCTCTTCAGACTCAGATTAAATCAATCAAAGATCTATTATGATACTTCTTCTAATTGAAGATATTTTCTGCCTCAGATTAAATCGACCAAAGATTTATTCTGATACTTATTTTAGTTAAAGACACATATACCTCTTCTGAGTCAAATTAAATCGACCAAAGATTTATTCTAATACTTATTCCAGTTAAAGACAAAAGAAACATTTTCTAGCTCATATTAAATCAACCAAAGATTTATTATGATACTTCTTCAAGTTAAAGACACATAGACCTCTTCTGGCTTAGATTAAATCGACCAAAGATCTATTCTGATACTTCTTCCAGTAGAACTTTTTTCTTACTCAAATTAAATCGACCAAATATATATTCTGATACTTCCAGTTAAAAACATTTTCTGGCTAAGGTAAAACCAAGTATAGGTTTTAGACAGATAATTCTTCCAGATAAGAACGAGCATAAATAGTCGCTGGCTCAGATTAAATCGACCAAAGGTTTATTCTGATACGTCTTCAGTAGACCTTTTTCTGGCTCAGATTAAATCAACCAAAGATTTATTTTAATATTTCTTCCCGTTAAATATAAAAGAAACATTTTTTGGTTCACATTAAACCAACCAAAGATTTATTCTGATACTTCTTCCAAGTTAAAGACACAGAGACCTCTTCTTGCTTAGATTAAATCGATCAAAGATATATTCTGATACTTCTTCTAGTTGAAGATATTTTCTGGATCAGTTTAAATCGACCAAAGATTTGTTCTGATACTTCTTCCAGTTAAAGACACAGAGACCTCTTCTGACTCAGATTAAATCGATCAAAGATTTATTCTGATGCCTCTTCCAGTTGAAGACGGTCGTAGATAGCGCCTGGTTAAGATTAAATTACCAAATATTTATTCTGATACTTCTTCCAGTAGACCTTTTTTCTGGCTCATATTAAATCGACCAAAGATTTATTTTGATACTTCCAGTAAAAAACATTTTCTGGCTCAGGTAAAACCAAGTATAGTTTTTAGTCTGATACTTCTTGCAAATAAGTACGAGCATAAATAGCCGCTGGCTCAGATAAATCGACCAAAGATTTATTCTAATACGTCTTTAGTAGACCTTTTTTTGGCTCAAATTAAATCGACCAAAGATTTATTCAAATACTTCTTCTAGTTAAAGACAAAAGAAACATTTTCTAGCTCAGATTAAATCAACCAAAGATTTATTCTGATACTTCTTCCAGTTAAAGACACATAGACCTCTTCTGGCTCAGATTAAATCGATCAAAGATCTATTCTGATACTTCTTCTAGTTGAAGATATTTTCTGGCTCAGATTAAATCGACCAAAGATTTATTCTGATACTTCTTCGAGTTGAAGACGGTCGTAGATAGCTGCTGGCTCAGATTAAATAGACCAAAGATTTATTCTGATACTTCTTCAGTAGACCTTTTTCTGGCTCAGATTAAATCGACCAAAGGTTTATTCAAATACTTCTTCCAGTTAAAGACAAAAGAAACATCTTCTGGCTCAGACTAAATCAACAAAAGATTTATTCTGATAATTCTTCCAATTAAGGACACAAAGACCTCTTTTGGCTCAGATTAAATCGATCAAAGATCTATTCTGACACTTCTTCCCGTTGAAGATATTTTCGGGCTCGGATTAAATCGACCAAAGATTTATTCTGATACTTCTTCCAGTTAAAGAAACAGAGATCTCTTATGTACAGATTAAATTGATCAAAGATTTATTCTGATACTTCTTCCAGTTAAAGACAATTGTAGATAGCTGTTGGCTCAGATTAAATCAACCAAAGATTTATTCTGATACTTCTCCCAGTAGACCTTTTTTCTGGTTCAAATTAAACAGACGAAAGATTTATTATGATACTTCCAGTCAAAAACATTTTCTGCCTCAAGAAAACCAAGTATAGGTTTTAGTTTGATACTACTTCCAGATAAGAATGAGCATAAATAGCCGCTGGATCAAATTAAATCGATCAAAGATCTATTCTGATACTTCTTCCAATTAAAGACATTTTCTGGATTAGATTAAATCAACCAAACATTTATTCTGATACTTCTTCCAGTTAAAGACACAGAGACCTCTTCTAGATCAGATTAAATCGATCAAAGATCTATTCTGATATTTCATCCAATTGAAGACATTTTATGGCTAAGATTAAATCGACCAAAGATTTGTTTTGATACTTCTTCATGTTAAAGACACAGAGACCTCTTCTGACTCAGATTAAATCGATCAAAGATTTATTCTGACACTTCTTCCAGTTGAAGATGGTCGTAGATAGTTGCTGGCTTAGATTAAATCGACCAAAGATTTATTCTGATACTTCTTCCAGTAAACCTTTTTTCTTGTTCAGATTAAATCGACCAAAGATTTATTCTGATACTTCCAGTCTAAAACATTTTCTGGCTCAGGTAAAACCAAGTATAGGTTTAAGTCTGATACATCGTCTAGATAATAACGAGCACAAATAGTCGCTGGCTCAGATTAAATCGACCAAAGGTTTATTCTGATACATCTTCAGTAGACCTTTTTCTGGCTCAGATTAAATTAACCAAAGATTTATTCTGATATTTATACCAGTTAAATAAAAAAGAAACATTTTCTGGCTCAAATTAGATCAACCAAATTTTTATTCTGATACTTCTTCAAGTTAAAGAAACAAAGACCTCTTCTGTCTCAGATTAAACGGACAAAGATCTATTATGATACTTCTTCCAGTTGAAGATATTTACTGGCTCAGATTAAATCGACCAAAGTTTTATTCTGATACTTCTTCCAGTTAAAGACAGAGACCTCTTCTGACTCAGATTAAATCGATCAAAGATTTATTCTGATATATTTTCCAGTTGAAGACGGTCATAGATAGTTGTTGATTAAGATTAAATCGACCAAATATTTATTCTGATACTTCTTCTAGTAGACCTTTTTTCTGGCTCGGATTAAATCGACCAAATATTTATAATGATACTTCCAGTCAAAAAAAATTTCTGGCTCAGGTAAAACCAGGTATAGGTTTTAGTCTGATACTTCTTGCAATTAAGAACGAGCATAAATAGCCGCTGGCTCAGATTAAATCGACCAAAGGTTTATTCTGATACGTCTTCAGTAGACCTTTTCTGGCTCAGATTAAATCGACCAAAGATTTATTCTGATACTTCTTCTAGTTAAAGATAAAAGAAACATTTTCTAGCTCAGATTAAATCAACCAAAGATTTATTCTGATACTTATTACAGTTAAAGACACATAGACCTCTTCTGGCTCAGACTAAATCGATCGAAGATCTATTCTGATACTTCTTCTAGTTGAATATATTTTCTGGCTCAGATTAAATTGACCAAAGATTTATTCTGATACTTCTTCCAGTTAAAAACACAAAGACTTCTTCTAGCTCAAATTAAATCGATCAAAGAATCATTCTGATACTTCTTCCAGTTGAAGACGGTCGTAGATAGCTGTTGGCTCAGATTAAATCGACCAAAGATTTATTCTGATACTTCCAGTCAAAAACATTTTCTAGCTTATGTAAAACCAAGTATAGGTTTTAGTCTGATACTTCTTCCAGACAAGAACGAGCATAAATAGCCGCTGGCTCAAATTAAATCCACCGAAGATTTATTCTGATACGTCTTCAGTAGACCTTTTTCTGGCTCAGATTAAATCGACCAAAGATTTATTCTCATACTTCTTCCAGTTAAAGACAAAAGAAAAATCTTCTGGCTTAGATTAAGTCAACAAAAGATTTATTCTGATACTTCTTCCAGTTAAATACCGAGAGACCTCTTCTGGCTCAGATTAAATCGACCAAAGATTTATTCTAATACTTCTAGTCAAAAACATTTTTTGGCTCAGGTAAAACCAATTATAGGTTTTAGTCTGATACTTCTTCCAGATAAGAACAAGCATAAATAGCCGCTGGCTCAGATTAAATCGACCAAAGATTTATTCTGATACGTCTTCCAGTAGATCTTTTTCTGGCTCAGATTAAATCGCCAAAGATTTATTCTGATACTTCTTCCAATTAAAGACAAAAGAAACATTTTCTAGCTCAGATTAAATCAACAAAAGATTTATTCTGATACGTCTTCCAATTAAAGACACAGAGACCTCGTTTAGCTCAGATTAAATCGATCAAAGATCTATTCTGATACTTTTTCCCGTTGTAGATATTTTCTGGCTCAGATTAAATCGACCAAAAATTTATTCTGATACTTCTTCTAGTTAAAGAAACTGAGATCTCTTATGGCTCAGATTAAATCGATCAAAGATTTATTCTGATACTTATTCCAGTTAAAGACTGTTGTAGATCGCTGCTGGCTCAGATTAAATCGACCAAAGATTTATTCTGATACTTGTTCTAGTAGACCTTTTTTCTAGCTTAGATTAAATTGACCAAAGATTTATTCTTATACTTCCAGTCAAAAACATTTTCTGGCTCAAGTAAAACCAAGTATAGGTTTTAGTTTGATATTGTGATACGGTGGCAGAACCGACTGTTTTGGAAAATGCTGGTTTGCGTTTTCCCGATAAGTATCCCTTTCCTCTTTCAGCTGAATCCATGACCTCTGCAATGCCCCGGGATCAGTGGGCATGTAAGGATATAGAACTGTGTAAGGAATGCCTTATTCATTATTAGGCTCCACAATTACTGGCAATACTGCTTCATAGGGAATCCCAAGCTTCTGGGCACGAGCTCGGACCCATTGGAGGTAAGGTTGCATAGGAAGGGAAGTCCTTGGTCCTAGCTCTTGGGGGTCAGATCTATTCACCATGCCCCAAGCTCGTATAAACCTCCGGCGATGCTCGTCAACGTCTTCCTTGTAGTCAAATGCAATATCTGTAAGAAGTAGCTCATGGGGACCGTCTCTTCGAGCATAACCAAATTGTTGCAAAGCTAGACAAGGATTGTAGGTTATGCCCCCTCTGATTCCAATGAATGGGACATTAGGGTATCCCCCACAACGATCAATGACAGCAGTGTTTTCCATAACCCGGGAGCTCCAAAGAATGTCTGTATGGGCAAGTGACATTATCCTGTAAGACCATCCCAGACCTTCTTCATTGTTCAACACGGACTTAGGGAGGTGCGAAATAAACCACCTCGACAGCAACGACATACAACACATAAGAGTCCCTCTTCTACGCACCGTACGAGTGCAGAGGGCATGCAAGATATCACCCAATAAAGTAGGAACTGGATTGCGAGACAGGAAGATCTTAACCGCATTCACATCTATAATGGAATTTAGATTCAGGAAGAGGACCAAACCGTAGATAAGGAGAGCCAAGATATCTTCGAAAGCCTGAAATTCCAAACTATCCCAGAATAGTTGAGCTTGACCTATCAGAAACTTGGCTAAGAAACCTTCAACTCTGCTTCGTGTTTCCCAATAGGATACTACATCAGCCCTTTTTAGATGCAGGGCTGAAGCAATGTCTTCTGGTCTAGGAGTCTCTTCCATACTTGTGAAGGGCATCTGCTCAAGGATGGATATGTCCAATAAGTGAGAAAACTCTTCCAAAGTGGGAACCAACTGATAATTTGGGAAGGTGAAGCAATGATGCACATGATCGAAGAACTGGAAAAGCACACTCATCATCTGCTCATCAAACTTTGAGGTGACCAATCTAAGAAGTTGACCATGTCTCTTAATGAACGAAGAAGTCTCAGAAACTCTTGAGGCTAACTCTTTGAGTTGAACAGGTATTTGCACAAAGTTAACTTGGATGGTGTTTCTACGCACTGAAGCCATAATCTGTAAAATAGAACAAAGATAAATCCCATCGGTCTTTGAAATGGTTAGTGTAATGAAGTATGCATTCTATGTTATGATGTATGATGTCATGATAAAATCAACACAGGTATAGTAGATAACAGACATGGCAAAGGCAAACAAGTCACACAAAAGCCCTTAAGTTTAAGGCTTGCATGGGGTCAAAGGTATTACCCTCTTGAAGTTCAGTTCGTTTCAACATGTCCTAGCAAAAGTAACTGGGTTCTAGAGGTTCTCAATATCACTGACCATCCTCCATCGGTCATGGTTTTAGCTCACGCAATCTTTTCTTGCAGCCAAAACTATCTCGAGAGTATGGTCTCAATGAGTGTAGCATCGAGTATCAACCAGTTCTCAGCTTTACACCGAGGCCGACTATCTCACTACTTTCTAATGGCCAAGTTGGTCGATTAAAGGTTCTAAGGTCAGTTGATGCTTAACGACACACATAGCAGCCTCGTGTTCTCCTTGTTTCCGCACAAGGGATACTGGTACCAACCAATGTGCCACATCAACGTAGCTACTGCTTCAACTGTATCGGTCTACGCTGTACAATTCCCTCACAGTTTATTGTTACTTACCTAAAAGGTATCCTCAGATCCGGGTTAGGATCTATAGTAACTCCCAAGCAAAACCCTTAAAATTAAAGCAACTAAGACAAACAAGAGAAGCAATTTATGATGAACTAAATCCTAAGGTATACCCCACTTATTAATCCCCAGCAGAGTCGCCAGTTCTGTGATACGGTGGCAGAACCGACTGTTTTGGAAAATGTTGGTTTGCATTTTGCATTTGTGTTCACAAAATGTCACGGTAAGCAAGAGTCATCACCGACTTTTATTTTATCCAACTGGAAAAGAAAAAAAGCACAGAAAAATTCCTTTTTTCGAGATTTTGAGTACGGGGGTAGATTATAGAAAGGGAAGGTGTTAGCATCCTTTCTATCTGTGGTTTTCTAAGGGCTCTTAGGTACTTGCTCATCTTTTAAAATTGCTTGTGTGTGTTTGTTTTGAAAAGTTTTTTTTTTACTTCGTTTTAACCCTTGCTTTTGTCTTCAAGAGTGTTACGAAGTGTTTTTGCAAACTTTGTTTGTAAAAAGTGTAAGTATGAAAAGTTTGATTTTGAGCAAGTACCTACTAGCGTCTACCTACTTGAAAAAAAGATTGTTTCTATTCTCGTTTCCTTTAGACAATGATATCCTACTATTGAGAAATAGGTAGCACCGTCGTTGGAGTTGTAAGGGTCAATTCGTAAGGGACGTACGACCATTAAAGCAATGTTAGGACGTCTTAGTAATAACCCTAATGTCTTAAGATCATATTCGAGGAAACATTTCCGAGGCAACATTTCCGAACGGGACATTTGATCTTTGTTTAGACAGGAGGGCGACCACTAAACACCCTATACTTAATGATCGTTTACCAAAGGCAACCGAAGTGAGAGTATACCCTAAGAGTGCGCATGTTCGAGTGATTTGATTTCAGTTATTATCTTTTCACATTAGGGTTTGCTAGCCATTTTAAATTGTCATGCAATCTTGTCATACAATCTTATTAACATACATCTAACAGTTAATATTTGTGAGAATTAAAATGCGAGAAATAAAAACTACGCTATTACAAGGCTTCGGGGAGGGGGATTAATTACATAGCCAAAAACCCGTAATACGATAAATAAAAAGGAAATCATAATTTAAACTATTACATACTGTGAGCAGTTAGATTAATATTGCAAAAATAATAATAAACATGCGCGATAAATCGAAACGAGAGAATTAGGGTTTTGACCCCGACTAAACCTAATTAAAAGAAAAATCATTTTTTGGATGTTTTGATTATTTTGAGAAAATAAAGTTTAATTGAATAAATAAAAGCCTAATTACTAATTAATTTGAATTAAGAAAAATAATTAAATTAACCTATTTTTGTATTTTTTATTTTATGAAAAGAAAATAAAAATTAAGTCACGTGCTAAACCTAATTTTCCTAATTGATTTTAAATATATGAAAAAGTTAGAATTAATCCTAAACTAAATTAAAACTAATAATAAATTAAATTTGATAAAATAAATAAAAACCTAATTCTAAATTTGTGAAATTGATTTTATGATTTTTTTGTGAAAAAAAGAAATTATTTGTGTTAGAAAACAATTTAAACAAATTAAAATAAATAAGAAAAATTAGAAAAGAAATAGAATGGGCCTGGTGGTTGAATAGCAAAGGAGGGGGTGTTGATGGAAAATCTGGGCCCAACAATTCCTGGACCCATTGACTTTTTTCAGATCCTGTGCATGCGTTTGACTCATGCCTATAGTGGTCCCTCAAGGATAGGCCTTTGATCTGGAGTGCGGATGATTTGGATGACTGGATGTTGAGGATGCATGGTAGTCTCATTGGATACGTGGGAACCTGATTATGTAGAGCAAAATAATATGGAACAAAGTAGGGACCTAGGGATCGAACCCAAGCCCCTAGGCGTTTTTACCCTGTGCGCTTACCAGTTGTGCTTGAACTTGAGGGCTGAAGAGGAAATGCAGGAAATTGGATTCTCTTCAAAATGAGCCTTGGTTGGAAAATTTATGATAAAGTATGAGAAAGTTATGCCTGGTCAAAGTTTAGTTGACTTTTCCTATAGAAACCCTAAATTGCCATTTTTTACTTTTGAAGAGTTGGGAGCATTTCTTGAGGAATCATGATCAACCCTTGATCAAATGATGGATATTACTTAAAATGTTGATGTTGACCAAAATTCTTGAAGTTTGACTGTATGTGGGCCACAATTGACTTTTGACCTAGTATAATTGATTTTCAAGCATTTGAGCGGTTAACTGAGCAAACTTGTTGTGCAAGGCATGAAACTTGTCATGGATGATCTTGAGGACATATTAGGACAATGGAGACCATTTGGGACCCTTGGAACTCAAACAACTTAATGAGGAGTAAAACCCTAGTTGGAGGCTTATTTTCTTAGGAGGAGGATTTGTCTGATCAATCCTTAGTCAACTTGAGCCATTGAGGACCTATAGGAGTATGTCTTGTGTGAAAATGGGAGGGAAAATTTTGGGGTACAACAATGAGGTAGTTGTATATCGGGGTCATCTAGCAGTTATTGTCTCCTATGGTGCACACATCTAGAGTTGAGGAGGGTTTCTCAATGCTCAGACGAGGAAGAATTTCATATATTACCAAATTGTTTCCCCCTTTCTTCTCTGTGCTTGCCAGTTTTGACAGAATGTCTGCCCAGATGTTATGCTCGCGGAGAACATGTTGCATGTCTACTGACTCTAATTTCTTCATTACTTCTTAAACCAAAGCCCAATACTCAGCGAGATGGTCATTTTTGACCCGATACTCTCCTCGTACCTGAGATGCCACGAGTTGGGAGTCTGTGAAGATCTTAACCTCCTCGGCTCCCAAGTCTTCAACCAGTCGTAGGCCCGCTAAAATTACTTCGTATTCGGCTTGGTTGTTTGACGTCTGGAAAGAAAATGTGAGTGAGAATTACATCAAAATTCCCTATTCGTTCTCCAAAATAATATTTGCACCACTACCTTTTGAACTAGAAGCTCTGTCAACGAAGATGGTCCACATGCACGTCCCATCTAGGGGCACGGTGTTGTACCCCAAAATTTGCCCTCCCATATTCTTCAAGAATTGCAAAGAGCATGCTTCAAAATTCTCCAAAGTTTGCACAGTTCAAGGGCCTCCTAAACAGTCAAAAACTAGGGTTTTGGTTCTGACAAAGAAAATGAAGTTTCCAAGGGTCCAGTCAAGTCCAATATGCCTATAAACATGGTCAAGCATCCTCATACCAAGTTTCAAGACTTACAGCACAAAATTGCACAGTCAAAACCCTAATTGCCCTACAGTCAACTGCATGGGCAAAATGGTCATTTGACAGTCAAAAGTTCAAATTTTTGGTCAACATCTCATTTTGAAGCCACAAACATCATTTGATCAATGCTTGATCATGATTCTCAAAGCTTGGCTCAAAAAGTCTCAAGATGCAAAAGTTTCCATATTTGGACAGTTGAAAAAGTCAACTGTAACTTGACCAAGGCATAACTTCCACATGGATTATCAGAAAAATCCCATCCAAAGCTCATTTTGAATAGAAAGACATTTCCTACAACTCCTCTTCACACTCCAAGTCCAAGAAATGCTCTCACAAAAATTTATCAATTTCAACATTATAGGTCATTTTCAAAAGTCAACAAAAAGGGACTTTAAGTCAAAGACCATAATTTGAGATTGGAAAATCAAAATGACATGGGACTAAAGACATTGGTTAGAGGACTTCAAGACCTTTCCAAAATGTCCAAGAACATGAGCAAAGCTTAAAAATTGAGCAAGATATGCCTTGTGGAAGTGGGGAAATTTTTGGATATTTTGAAAAGTCAACTTTGCTTCAAATGTCTTAAAATTGCTAATGGGCCACATTTTCTTCCAAAATTCATCATCCAAATCATGTGCACGACCATTTGGCCCAAATGGAATTTATTCATCATTTTTATTTGTTTATTTGAATTTTTAATTGCTAATAATTCATTTAATTAATTAAAATATGTGAAAAATACCAAACCAATGCAATCAAATCTTTTTATGCATGAAATAGCCTCAAGATTTCGTGCATAATCAGATAGGGAAAGAATCAAGTTGATTGGACATGATTTGTATCAAATATGCATGGAAAAGATTGAAAAATATATGCATGAAAATCAAATATTGATTCCATCATTGCAAAGATCTTTGGATTGAAAACTCAACCCTAATTCATTCCAATACTTATACTCATGCAAACCCTAGTGTTGACAAGCTCCAAGCTGCGCCAGAAAAGAAGAACAAGTTTGCACTTTTTGTGAAAAAATTCTAAAACTGAAAACGTGGTTCCAAGGCTTTTCAAGGCAAAATACCAATTGCAATAGCTTGCAAAAGCTTCACTGAACCTAACTGCATTATTTTTCAATCCTCACACGCCCAGAACTGGTATATAGAACTCAAACTTTTTCATATTATATGCATATTCGTATTTCAGTTTTCAAGCATTCTCATTGAAATTTGTTTGTGGATTTACACTAATTGATTGATTCTAAAGCTAACTGTATACTTTAATTGAGTTTTCGTGCAAAATTGGAGGATCCACCATTGAAGCATTCTAGGTTTTCAGAGACCTTGAATTGGGGTTTCTCAGTTATGGAAAAATTAGGACGTGAGACTTAGACCATTAAACTCAAGACATTCAGACGAAGCTTTTGATCACCTCGCGCCCTTTTTCTTTTTGCTCATAAGCTAATCGTTATTTTTACACTGTGCATATAGTGGGGGTTTAAAACCCCCGCAATCTTGTTTTATGTTTCAGGCGAAAAAGCAAGGAAAGGAAGAAGATGCTTATGTGTCTTGACGTGAGAGGACAATTCCAGTTTTAGCGCGTTTTTTTGAATTACAGCATTAACGTGTTTATTTTTTATGTATTAATTGTTACCCATTATATTAACAAAGTGATACAACAGCGCAGCTGGCAAGGAACGTGAATTGGTAACCTCTGGGACCTGGGTTCGATTCCCAGGTCCCCACGCTTTATTCATATATTTTGTTTTAATATAATTGCATGCAGCATTCTCTCCAAACATCTACCATACTCCCACAATCTCAGCTTGCCACGCATCCCATGATTCCAATCCAAAGGTCCAGATCTGGTGAACATCATAGGCATCAGTCAACGCGTACACGTGCTACCCTGGAAAGTCAACAAAAGGCCTCCAAAGATGGGCCAAAAATGCTAAATTATACCTCCAATTTGGGACAGAACCCCCCAAGGGTTTGCAATTCTTCTTTTTTTATTTTCCATTATTTGCATTAATTCAATTGTTTCTTTCTTTTTTTAAATTAATGTTTTTCTCAACATAAAAAAATAAAAAATAAATCAGAAAGTCAAAATAAAAAAATATTTTATTTAAGTGTATTTTTTGTAAATAAATCTTATTAGATAATTTAGTCTTAATTTTAGGTTTAAATCTTAATGTTTTCTTAATAAATTTAAAATTTGTAGACTTAGGTTTTTTCTTTTCTTTTTCACCATATTAATAATTAATTATATTTTCTTGTAAATAAAATTGTATTAATTAATTAGGTTTAAATTTAGGTTAAATTTTAAATGCTTTTCCTAATAAATAAAAAAAACTAGAATTAGGGTTAGTTAGTTTTTTTAATTCCATTTAATTCTCATAAAAGTCCATAAACACAAAAACTCAAAAATAATTTCTTTTCATTTTAATTTAATTAATTTGTTAATATAATTTGATTTCATTAAAAAGGGTCCAACGCCCTCGCTTTCGATAGTAATTCCAATTCGCGCATTTATTTCCTTTCTTATAATTTTATGTAATTCTCCCAAAGCCATGTAAATCGGACATTTTATATTTCTCGCACTTTATTTCTTTATTTTATGTCAAATCGGGTCCTGGATTTAATTTGGCGATGTGGACCCGCGCCTTTGTAATAGTTTAGGAACTTTATATTTCTCGCAATTTTTTAACTGTTAATAATGGCATGCAAGAATGAATGACAAAATAAAAACAAAAGCATAGATCACCCATGACATGAACTAGACAAAATATCTGAAAACGACACACAAATCACACACCACCCCTAGGGTACGCCTCACTGTTGCCTTGCCTCTCGAAAGGTGGTCGTCGAGTAGAGGATGTCTTAGTAAGTCCTCATGATCCGGGAACCTGGCATGAGGGTAGCTTCTAAGGTATCTTCCTATTGCTCCGGTGATCACCACGTCCCGAACCTTCGAATTGACCCGAACACCTCCAATGGTGGTGCTACCTACCTCTCAATGGTGGGATGGCACTACTTTAAGGACATTTACACAGACGAATTCCTTAGGGTAGGTAGACAACTCTAGATACTTGCTCTAATTTCAAAACAAATCAAAAAATACTTTTCACACCGACACCTTTTCAAAAAGCTTTCGAAAGCAATTTTTCAAACACTCTTGAGGGCTGATACAAGAGTCAAACTGAAATTATCAAAGAAACTTTTTAAAACCCACAGTTGAAAAGAAAACAAACCAACTTTGAAAACACAATGAGCAAGTATCTAAGAGCCCATGGATAACCATGGATGGAAAGGGTGCTAACACCTTCCCTTTCTATAATCTACCTCCCGAACCGAAAGCAATCTCTTTAAGGAATTTTTCTGTGCTTTTGTCCTTTCCACTTGGAGAAAATAAAAGACGGTGGCGACTCTTGCTTCCGCGACATTTCGCGAACCAGCGTTAAACAGTCAGTTCCAGATCCACTGATCACAGAACTGGCGACTCTGCTGGGGAATAATTTTAAAGTGAGGTGTACCTTAGGACTAAGATCACTTGTGTTTTCAATTGTATTGACTTGCTTGCTTTAAATTGTGGGTTACAGGGGAGTTACATAGATCCTAACTCGGATCTGGGGATACCCTGTTTAGGTAGCATAAGCTGTGAGGGACCTGTCCGGCGTAGACCGACACGGGTGAAACAGTGGCTACATTGGTGTGGCACCTTGGTCTGTACCGATATCCCTTGTGTTGTAACGAGGAGAATATGGGTCTTCTGGGGAGTCATTAAGCACCAACCGACCTTAGAACCTTAAATGACACAACTTGGCCATTAGAACAGTAGCAGTATGCTACGCCCATTGAGGCTAAACTCTCGTGATGGTTCTGGCCGCAAGAAAAGATTGCGATGCTGGAGTTATGACCGATTGAGGGTAGTCAATGATATTGGGATCCCCTAAGAACCCGGTTACTTTGATAGGACAGGTATGAACTAACAAACTGAAAGAGGGTAATACCTAGACCTCATGCTGGCCTAAACTCTAAGGGCTTCTCTTGTGTGACTTGTGTGCCTTCGTACTTGACTACTTGCATGCTTGTTATCTGACACATAAGCTACTTGCAGGTTTTGTTTATAGTCCTTAATTGGGACTCACAACAGAGTGTACTAAGTTTCTTGCAGGTTTTGTTTATAGTCCTTAATTGGGACTCATAACAGAGTGTACTGAGTTTCTTGCAGGTTTGGTTTATAGTCCTTAAGGGGGACTCATAACAGGGTTTACCTACATTATCCCATGCATAGCATAACATCATACCATTGCATACATCCTAACCCATTTCAAGGATCTCAAGGGCTTGTGATGCAGGTCATGATGAACAAAATGTCTAGCAAGGGGCAAAGGGGATTTATTTTCCTCTAGCCAAAGTTGTCAGGGGCTATGACCCACTTGATATGGTGAGCTTTGACACTTGAAGAAGGTTCCCCTAGCCAAGGTTGTCAGGGGCTATGACCCACTCGATATGGTGAGCCTTGACCCTTGAAGAAGGACTCTCAGCAACACGAAGTTCCTTCAATCAAGCTACCGGACCCAAATTCTAACAAATTTTCTTGTTTATCCCGCGAGGTCCTTGAAAACATTACATGCATGTCATACACATCATTGCATAACAGGTATCCTTGTTGCAGGTCACTTACTTTTCTCGCTGTCTATTTCAGCAATGGCTTCCCAACAAGATAACCAGGACCTTCTTGCTCAAGAGACTCGGTTCGGGGAAATCCTCCTGAATCTATCCAAGGGGCAGAAAGAGCTGAGAACCCTTCTCATGGGGACCTTGGTCAGGAACAGTGCTGAGGATGATAAGGACGAACGGCTGAAACATCTGCAAGCCGAGGTGGAGGCAATGAGAGCCCAGGTGCTGGGGCAGGTGACTATCATCCAAGACTTAGCTCGAAGACAAGATGAGCTCGGGGTTCTCGTCAACCAACTGCTTCGGGGTGACCAACTGGGGCAAACATCTAAGGTTGAAGGGCCAGTCATCATTCAACCATCTTTGAGACAAGGAGATAAGGGGAGAGCTCCTCAAATGGCTCCAGTGTCACAAATTCAGCATCAACCTCACCAACTTCAGCCAGACAAGCCCAGGAGGCAATTCACCCAACTCAACATGTCGCTGTTTCAAGCTCTACAACGCCTGTTGAGATTAAATCTGATCACATTAAGGGCTCATCCCCGGAACCCCAACACAGCATCTCCTACCTATCATCCCAATAAAAGGTGTGCCTACCACTCTGCCAGTCCAGGACATGATACAAATGAGTGTTGGGCTCTGAAGAACAAGATCCAGGACCTGATTGATGAAGGAGCATTGGAGTTTACACAAGATGGTCAGGCTGAGTTTTTCTACCATCCCTCCAAGGCTCACCATTTGAAGTAACAAGCCCTGAAGATGAAGAGACTTTTGTTCATTAGGATTTTCAAGTTGTAATTTTGTTCAAACATTTACTCATGTTAAACATTGTTATTTCATTAATGCATCGCATATGTCTGTTTTGAAGCAATATATTCGTATTCACTATATGCAAATTATTTTCATTTTTTTTCTGATGATCAACGCTCATTAATAATTCTAAGCCTCTTGAGGGAGGATGACGAAAACGATACCACGATCCTTACAGTATGCTTTTGAACAGACCCCGTTGATGAGGTACAGGCATTGTTTCAATCCCTAAACACTGGAGTTATAAGGAAGATAATCCCTCGTCAACCCCTCTGAGCCAAAGAAGTAGGAGTTTTTTTTCTTTTCGAAAATTAAAACCCTTTATCATAACCTGGGGCAGGGTAGTTCTCTCAGTTGATCCAAGTGCATAACGAATGGAACCAAAGAGGTCCGTACAAAACAAAAGACAGTGATGGTTCCGAATAATCATACAGACAGGCAGTCGTTATCTTTCAAAAAACAAAAGCCCAATAAGTCAAAACCTATGAAGGAGACTTACAAAACTGGGGCATCCCGCTGACTGTAATCACAAAAGAGCAGTTCAGGCAAAAAAAAATAGGGATAAACAAAATCAAGAAAGGAAAAGAGGTCATACAAACCCTTAACAAAAAAGGAAATGAATGCCCATTCAAAATAAACTGTCAATATCCGAACCATCACTGGAGCATCAAAGCAAAGACTCGAACAAGGTCTGACGCACGATCAACTGAGTTTAGGTTTGAAGAACATCACGAAGAGCGGGTGGGTACAAATAATTTGAGCCTTTATCCTTTGTTTCTTAAACCGTGAACCAATCCACGTTATAACCCTTAAAAGTCCTAGCTGAAGCATGGGTTAGTTCGAAAGCATACTGTTACGAAAGGTATCCTGACTCCTTAAGGCCTACGGTAAATACGGAGTTGACATCACGTTTTACAAACATTCACCTGTTTTATAAAAAAGAATGCATTTTCAAAATCTTCAAGACAGACACAAGCTTTGCATTTTTGATATAGCATTGTTTGCATATGACAATTTGTTTGAACAGCAGGGAAATTCGCACGATGAATACCTAGTGAACAAAAGCACTTCCAATCAAGGGGCATGGCATGACAATTGGCCATCATCTGGGGCAGTTAAGTCAAGATTCGGAGAATCTCTCAAAAGTCCAAATAGCCTGGGGCAAATTGGGGCCTTCCAACAACGGATCTTGCCTGATCAAACATCTTCTGGGGGTATGACAAAACACTTCTAACAGGGGCAACTCCTTACATTCTGAGAGCGTGGATATAGTCGAAAAGAATACTACGCGTAATCAAAGACCCGCTAGGTTGACATACCTAGGCAAAAATTAGGGTTTCCCGGCGAACCAAAAGGGTTCGGGCAAAATGAAGGGATGAAATGGAAAAATCTGTACACCCGGCAAGTCGAAAACCTGAAAAGGCGGCTTGGGCAAAAATGGGTATCCCGGTGGACTGAAAACCCGAAAGGGCGGTCCAGGCAAAAGTTAGGGATCAAAGCGTACGACTATGTCCTGTCATTTTGTCACCTGCCTACTTGAAGGAGGTTTGACCCTTAACAACTATCAGCATTTCACAGGTCTTCCTCTCCCACCTCAGAAACATGGGCAACGATGAGTTTGTCCAAACGATCTAATTGCTCTGTCCGCCAAGGTATCAAGGGATGTTCAGCTAAAGAACATAACCAATACATTTTAACTCCCCAGAGAGTGAATCAGCAAGTCCCTGCACTCACCCCAAGCAAAGTTACAATCATCCTTAAGGAAATTGGGTATCCTCCAGCAGATCTCAACATTCCCCAGCAATATACATGCATTCCTAACAAGCACCCCCGGCAGTCTTGGCCTAAAGATTGTTCCCCGGCGGTATATCAAACATGCAAGGGAGTCACTTCCCCAGTAGTCCAAATTTCCCCAGGAGAGTCCAATCCAGTTTCCCCAGGAAGGTTGGAATCCATCTCCCCAAGCAGTAAGCTTATCCCCAGTAGATTCTGGAAGCTTATCCTCGCAGAACACAAACGCGTCTCCCGACTTTATTTAAAGAGTTATTTCCCTACCCGGATATAACTGGGTTATCCTCAGCCAAAAGCCACGGACAGATCGTCTTCAACAAAGTCTTCTTATCCCCAGCGAAGTCTATTAACACTTCCAACATCAACGGTATCCCCGACAAAGTTACCATCAATATCCCAGCAAAGTACCTCTCTCCCCATAGAGTATTGTTCCCCAGCAAGGTAGCTAGAGTAATTTTCTCCCCGCAGAGTAATCCATTCGCCAAGTTTATTCCCCAAACGGAGTTATCTTCTCCTACCGGTATTCTTGCAACTATCATCCCCAGCGGAAGCAACAAAGCATTGTTCTCCAACATCAGCCCAGGATGTGACTTCCCGGCACCCGTCAAGGATTTATTTTCCTAAGACAAAAAACATACATTCATAAACATCACATTTTCATACATTATAGCATGCATATACGCATCATATCTTACAAATCTCATTTATGTTGAGAACGTCATTTCTTGACCCATATCATGCATTGCATATGACTGACCTTTACCTTTCAGGAAAGACCCAGTTAAGTTCTCAGCTATGTCCAAGACCTTGACCGGTTCAGTTAAATCGACCCTAAGATTTTATTGTTTCTTATCCAGTCAAAGACCTTCTCTAGTTCAGTCAGATCGACCCTAAGATCTCCCTGTTTCTTATCCAGTTGAAGACATTTCAAGACCTAGGCCGGTTCAGTTAAATCGACCCTAAGATTTTCCTGTTTCTTATCCAGTCAAAGGCCTTCTCTGGTTCAGTTAGATCGACCCTAAGATCTCCCTGTTTCTTATCCAGTTGAAGATTTCAAGACCTTGACCGGTTCAGTTAAATCGACCCTAAGATTTTTCTGTTTCTTATCCAGTCAAAGGCCTTCTCTGGTTCAGTTAGATCGACCCTAAGATCTCCCTGTTTCTTATCCAGTTGAAGATTTCAAGACCTTGACCGGTTCAGTTAAATCGACCCTAAGATTTTTCTGTTTCTTATCCAGTCAAAGGCCTTCTCTGGTTCAGTCAGATCGACCCTAAGATCTCCCTGTTTCTTATCCAGTTGAAGATTTCAAGACCTTGACCGGTTCAGTTAAATCTACCCTAAGATTTTCCTGTTTCTTATCCAGTCAAAGGCCTTCTCTGGTTCAGTCAGATCGACCCTAAGATCTCCCTGTTTCTTATCCAGTTGAAGATTTCAAGACCTAGACCGGTTCAGTTAAGTCGACCCTAAGATTTTTCTGTTTCTTATCCAGTCAAAGGCCTTCTCTGGTTCAGTCAGATCGACCCTAAGATCTCCCTGTTTCTTATCCAGTTGAAGATTTCAAGACCTAGACCGGTTCAGTTAAATCAACCCTAAGATTTTTCTGTTTCTTATCCAGTCAAAGGCCTTCTCTGGTTCAGTCAGATCGACCCTAAGATCTCCCTGTTTCTTATCCAGTTGAAGACATTTCAAGACCTAGACCGGTTCAGTTAAATCGACCCTAAGATTTTTCTGTTTCTTATCCAGTCAAAGGCCTTCTCTGGTTCAGTCAGATCGACCCTAAGATCTCCCTGTTTCTTATCCAGTTGAAGACATTCAAGACCTAGACCGGTTCAGTTAAATCTACCCTAATATTTTTCTGTTTCTTATCCAGTCAAAGGCCTTCTCTAGTCCAGCTAAATCGACCCCTAACAGATTTTCCTGATAAAGACTCAGTAGAAGATATCCAAGATTCTCTCAGCGTTACTGTTGAGGTAGAAGTCGCACAAGATTCTCTCAGCGTTACTGTTGAGGTAGAAGTCGCCCAAGATTCTCTCAGCGTTACTGTTGAGGTTGAAGTCGTCCAAGGTTCTCTCACCGTTCCTGTTGAGGTAGTAACCACCCCTGGTTCATTCATCACCTTTTGAAGCTCCAGATCCAGCTCCTGTAACCAGTCAAGACACATCTATACAAAGAATTTGAAGACCAGCTCCTGTAACGGGTCAGGTAATCATTTTTTCTTTTGCAGGTACGCAAGCTCTCGCTAAGGAATCTCTTATGCGATCAACATCCAGATGGCATCTGTAAGCCCATCCACCTTCCATCATCTCTTAGCATGGCATCTATAAGCCCATCATCCTATCCATCAATCTCCAAATGGCATCTATAAGCCCATTCCCCACATCACACTACTATGTGAGCGCAAATTTCTGGGCACTCTAGTGTTCAATCATCTTCCACCTTCGGATTACGAAAGGCACGTCAGCCAATCTGCATCCTCAGGTCTAATAAGATTGAACAGGGGCAACTGTTGTACCCCAAAATTTGCCCTCCCATATTCTTCAAGAATTGCAAAAAGCATGCTTCAAAATTCCCCAAAGTTTGCACAGTTCAAGGGCCTCCTAAACAGTCAAAAACTAGGGTTTTGGTTCTGACAAAGAAAATGAAGTTTCCAAGGGTCCAGTCAAGTCCCATATGCCTATAAACATGTTCAAGCATCCTCATACCAAGTTTCAAGACTTACAGCACAAAATTGCACAGTCAAAACCCTAATTGCCCTACAGTCAACTATAGGGGCAAAATGGTCATTTGACAGTCAAAAGTTCAAATTTTTGGTCAACATCTCATTTTGAAGCCACAAACATCATTTGATCAATGCTTGATCATGATTCTCAAAGCTTGGCTCAAAAAGTCTCAAGATGCAAAAGTTTCCATATTTGGACAGTTGAAAAAGTCAACTGTAACTTGACCAAGGCATAACTTCCACATGGATTATCAGAAAAATCCCATCCAAAGCTCATTTTGAAGAGAAAGACATTTCCTACAACTCCTCTTCACACTCCAAGTCCAAGAAATGCTCTCACAAAAAGTTATCAATTTCAACATTATAGGTCATTTTCAAAAGTCAACAAAAAGGGACTTTAAGTCAAAGACCATAACTTGAGATTGGAAACTCAAAATGACATGGGACCAAAGACATTGGTTAGAGGACTTCAAGACCTTTCCAAAATGTCCAAGAACATGAGCAAAGCTTAAAAATTGAGCAAGATATGCCTTGTGGAAGTGGGGAAATTTTTGGATATTTTGAAAAGTCAACTTTGCTTCAAATGTCTTAAAATTGCTAATGGGCCACATTTTCTTCCAAAATTCATCATCCAAAGCATGTGCACGACCATTTGGCCCAAAGGGAATTTATTCATCATTTTTATTTGTTTATTTGAATTTTTAATTGCTAATAATTAATTTAATTAATTAAAATATGTGAAAAATACCAAACCAATGCAATCAAATCTTTTTATGCATGAAATAGCCTCAAGATTTCGTGCATAATCAGATAGGGAAAGAATCAAGTTGATTGGACATGATTTGTATCAAATATGCATGGAAAAGATTGAAAAATATATGCATGAAAATCAAATATTGATTCCATCATTGCAAAGATCTTTGGATTGAAAACTCAACCCTAATTCATTCCAATACTTATACTCATGCAAACCCTAGTGTTGACAAGCTCCAAGCTGCGCCAGAAAAGAAGAACAAGTTTGCACTTTTTGTGAAAAAATTCTAAAACTGAAAACGTGGTTCCAAGGCTTTTCAAGGCAAAATACCAATTGCAATAGCTTGCAAAAGCTTCACTGAACCTAACTGCATTATTTTTTCAATCCTCACACGCCCAGAATTGGTATATAGAACTCAAACTTTTTCATATTATATGCATATTCGTATTTCAGTTTTCAAGCATTCTCATTGCAATTTGTTTGTGGATTTACACTAATTGATTGATTCTAAAGCTAACTGTATACTTTAATTGAGTTTTCGTGCAAAATTGGAGGATCCACCATTGAAGCATTCTAGGTTTTCAGAGACCTTGAATTGGGGTTTCTCAGTTATGGAAAAATTAGGACGTGAGACTTAGACCATTAAACTCAGGACATTCAGACGAAGCTTTTGATCACCTCGCGCCCTTTTTCTTTTTGCTCATAAGCTAATCGTTATTTTTACACTGTGCATATAGTGGGGGTTTAAAACCCCCGCAATCTTGTTTTATGTTTCAGGCGAAAAAGCAAGGAAAGGAAGAAGATGCTTATGTGTCTTGACGTGAGAGGACAATTCCAGTTTTAGCGCGTTTTTTTGAATTACAGCATTAGCGTGTTTGTTTTTTATGTATTAATTGTTACCCATTATATTAACAAAGTGATACAACAGCGCAGCTGGCAAGGAACGTGAATTGGTAACCTCTGGGACCTGGGTTCGATTCCCAGGTCCCCACGCTTTATTCATATATTTTGTTTTAATATAATTGCATGCAGCGTTCTCTCCAAACATCTACCATACTCCCACAATCTCAGCTTGCCACGCATCCCATGATTCCAATCCAAAGGTCCAGATCTCGTGAACATCATAGGCATCAGTCAACGCGTACACGTGCTACCCTGGAAAGTCAACAAAAGGCCTCCAAAGATGGGCCAAAAATGCTAAATTATACCTCCAATTTGGGACAGAACCCCCCAAGGGTTTGCAATTCTTCTTTTTTTATTTTCCATTATTTGCATTAATTCAATTGTTTCTTTCTTAATTTTTTAAATTAATGTTTTTCTCAACATAAAAAAATAATAAAAAAAATCAGAAAGTCAAAATAAAAAAATATTTTATTTAAGTGTATTTTTTGTAAATAAATCTTATTAGATAATTTAGTCTTAATTTTAGGTTTAAATCTTAATGTTTTCTTAATAAATTTAAAATTTGTAGACTTAGGTTTTTTCTTTTCTTTTTCACCATATTAATAATTAATTATATTTTCTTGTAAATAAAATTGTATTAATTAATTAGGTTTAAATTTAGGTTAAATTTTAAATGCTTTTCCTAATAAATAAATAAAAACTAGAATTAGGGTTAGTTAGTTTTTTTAATTCCATTTAATTCTCATAAAAGTCCATAAACACAAAAACTCAAAAATAATTTCTTTTCATTTTAATTTAATTAATTTGTTAATATAATTTGATTTCATTAAAAAGGGTCCAACGCCCTCGCTTTCGATAGTAATTCCAATTCGCGCATTTATTTCCTTTCTTATAATTTTATGTAATTCTCCCAAAGCCATGTAAATCGGACATTTTATATTTCTCGCACTTTATTTCTTTATTTTATGTCAAATCGGGTCCTGGATTTAATTTGGCGATGTGGACCCGCGCCTTTGTAATAGTTTAGGAACTTTATATTTCTCGCAATTTTTTAACTGTTAATAATGGCATGCAAGAATGAATTACAAAATAAAAACAAAAGCATAGATCACCCATGACATGAACTAGACAAAATATCTGAAAACGACACACAAATCACACACCACCCCTAGGGTACGCCTCACTGTTGCCTTGCCTCTCGAAAGGTGGTCGTCGAGTAGAGGATGTCTTAGTAAGTCCTCATGATCCGGGAACCTGGCATGAGGGTAGCTTCTAAGGTATCTTCCTATTGCTCCGGTGATCACCACGTCCCGAACCTTCGAATTGACCCGAACACCTCCAATGGTGGTGCTACCTACCTCTCAATGGTGGGATGGCACTACTTTAAGGACATTTACACAGACGAATTCCTTAGGGTAGGTAGACAACTCTAGATACTTGCTCTAATTTCAAAACAAATCAAAAAATACTTTTCACACCGACACCTTTTCAAAAAGCTTTCGAAAGCAATTTTTCAAACACTCTTGAGGGCTGATACAAGAGTCAAACTGAAATTATCAAAGAAACTTTTTAAAACCCACAGTTGAAAAGAAAACAAACCAACTTTGAAAACACAATGAGCAAGTATCTAAGAGCCCATGGATAACCATGAATGGAAAGGGTGCTAACACCTTCCCTTTCTATAATCTACCTCCCGAACCGAGAGCAATCTCTTTAAGGAATTTTTCTGTGCTTTTGTCCTTTCCACTTGGAGAAAACAAAAGACGGTGGCGACTCTTGCTTCCGCGACATTTCGCGAACCAGCGTTAAACAGTCAGTTCCAGATCCACCGATCACACACGGGTTAAGTCATTTCGACCACGAAGTTGGCTAGTACATGAGACTTGATAGATTTCTTGCATTCATATTTGATGTCGAACTCGGAGAGTTCCAACGACCATTTCAGCATCCTGCCTGCCATGTTAGGTCGATCGAGCAACTGCTTTATTGATTGCTCTATTCAGATGACAATTGTGTGGGCCAAGAAATAGTGTCTCGGTCTCCTTTCTACATTGATGAGCGCCAAGGCTACACTTTTTGATCTGTTGATATCTTACTTCGGGGCTCTGTAAAGCTTTGCTTGTGAAGTAGATGGGCTTCTTGCCCTCAGGGGTTTCTCAGATGAGGGAAGCACTCACAACTCAGATGCAATAGCCATATATAGGTAGATGGCTTCTTCTTTTTCTAGTCTAGAAAGGATCAGTGGTTGTGATAGCGTCTGCTTCAAGTGGGAGAGGGCGTGCTCGCATTATTCTATCCACTCAAAGGCTGCCTCTTTGCGAAGAAGTTTGAAGAGGGGGAGTACGTGTTAAGCAGATTTTGCCACGAAATAAGATAGTGAGGTGAGCATTTCGTTTAGGATCTGAATAGATTTCTTCGAGTTTGGCGTTGGAAACTCGGAAAATGCCCGACATTTGTCGGGGTTGGCTTTAATTTCTCGCTATGTTATGTAGAAACCGAGGATATTGCCTACCCGTACGCTGAAGGCGCACTTTTCTAGGTTGAAACACATTGTGCACCTCCTCGTCTGCTCGAAGACTTTCTTTAGGTGGAGGACATGGTTGGTTTCTTCTTTGGACTTAACGATCATGCCGTCCATGTAGTCTTTGAGCATGTCTCCTATTTCTCTCCAGAAGACTTTGTTCATTATTCATTGGTATGTAGCGCCGACGTTCTTCAGACTGAAG
This sequence comes from Vicia faba, assembly GCA_948472305.1. NCBI lineage: Eukaryota > Viridiplantae > Streptophyta > Magnoliopsida > Fabales > Fabaceae > Vicia > Vicia faba. The sequence goes on along the minus strand of OX451741.1, from coordinate 150,140,326 downwards.
GGTATTATGTTATAGTAATAGTTACCTGACTCAGCCCTAAAGGCCGTGTACTTTTTTTCTGTTTTGGCCATGGGAATCTGGTTGCACCCATAATACGCATCCATGAACGAGAGCAGTTTGAAATATGCAGAGTTATTGACTAATTTCTCAATATTGGGGAGGGGATAAGCATCTTTCGGGAATGCCAGGTTGAGATCGGTATAATCAATGCACATGCGCCATTTTCTATTATATTTTTTCACAAGGACTACATTGAAGAGCCAAGTTGTGTACTAGACTTTAAAAATAAAATTTTCCTTTAAAAGGTCTTTTACAGCCTACTCGGTAGCCTCTGTTTTTTCTGGAGATTGCTTTCGCATATGCTGAGCAACCGCCTTAAGTGCAATATCTATTGTCAGGTGATGATAAGATATTTCTGGATATAGTCCCAGTATTTCTGCTGCACTCCAAGCGAACAGATCAATATTCTCATTCATGCATGCTTCCAGTTGTCTCTTCGCCAAGTCAGGGAGATCGACGCCAATCTTCACTCAACTTGAGGGATCACTCTCGAAGGGGATGATTTTAAAATCCCTTTTTGGGATTGGTTATACGAGATGTGTGGGCTCTATGAGGTCTTTATTAGAGAATTCGTTGTCCAGGTCGATGGTGTCGACCCGTGGCAATGATATGGGTTCCTCAGAGCTGGTAGGCAGAGCGGATCTGCTGGTCGTTCGGGGTTGTGCGTTGATGGAACTTAGGCCCTTGGCTAATGCTTCAAAACACCTTCTTGCGACTTATAAATCCCCGCAGAGGGTGGTGACCAAACCTTAAGCGGTGTAATACGTAACTTTTAGATGTACGATGGAAGGCACCAAAATCAGCTCGACTAAAGTGGGTCTTTCGAAGATGTATTGGTAGAGTGACAGGCAGTCCACCACCAGAAATTGGGTCCTAATGGCCCTGGACATTACATTCGTCCCGAAGGTTACAATCAGCTTAACGCATCCCCAGGGTTTGGTGATAGATTTGTTGAATCCCTAGAGATCTGAGCCTACGTACAGGGTCAGATGGGTCTCATTCAGCTGCTGAGTTCTGAATAATTGGGTGTATGTTATGTCCACTGAGCTGCCTTGGTCCACCAAGATTCGTCAAACGTTAAAGTTTTCCATTCGTTCCCGTACGAGTAGAGGGATGCTTGAGTTGGGGGCTCCGCCCGGTAGCTCTTCCTGATAAAATGTGAGGGGATGAGAGCCTCCTCTGAATTTGTCGAGGGTGGTGTCCATGTCAGAGTTGGTCTCTATCAGTTGGCCGAACCTCCTCTTTACCGAACCCACTGCACATTTATTGAATCCCCCGCCGGAGATGATCATATCTGTTGGGAAGGATTCCGAAAGACTGTGTAAAGAGAAGTATAGGGGCCTCTTCCATGTCAGGAAAGTAGAATTCCTCTGACCTTGTGATGCTTAGAGAGACCGGGATGAGGCTTGCGTCAGGAGATTCCATCCCTTCTTCTATTTTCTTGTCTTCTTGAGCTTCTTCACAGGCACTCTCCTTCTTCTTGTATTGTTTAAGATTCTCGTCCCAAATGAGTATCTCAATTGCATCTTTTAGGTGGATGCAGTCGTCAGTGTTGTGCCCATGGATCTTGTGGAACCTGCAGTATTTACTTTTGTCTGTTCCAGGCTTGGACAGTGTTTGGCGGAGAAATCATACCCCGACTTGCTTGAATTTTGAATTGGCACATCTGGGAGCGGGGTCTTTGTAATATCTCTTAATAACAGGCCTCGTGGCTCGTCATTGTCACTTCCTTTGAGAGATGGTGGTTCCTTCCCCGTCGGGCATTGTTGTCCTGACGGGGTGATATGATTATGCCTTAATTTCTTGGCTTGGGCGACGGTGAACGGTTGCGGACAAGTTGGCACTAACTTTATATTTTTGGAAGACAGAGAGCCTTAATCTTTATGGTGAGGCGTGCAATTGCATTTCTAGAGGAAAGAAATATCTTACTTCTCCCTTCTGGTTGGACGACCACCCCTAGGTGAAGATAGGCTGGGGGAGTCGTGTCGTCAGTGTCTCCAAGGAGGAGAATTTGACGGTTTCTTCTTCCAGACCCCCATCCTCTTTCTCTACTGCAGGATAAGGGCGTTGGTCTGGTTGAGGGCAGCGAGCAATGCTGCCATGTCAGAATCGACATTCTGAGGAATAGGAACTGAAGGAAAATTGCGATCAAAAGTGCAGCGGAATTTAAAATTTTCCTTTAGCGATCCTTACGAATGAACATGGTCAGTGATAGAAATATTTACCTCTTGTGGCGATTCAGACCTTTGATGTTGTGATCACGAGCGTTGATGAAGAACAACGCCTCTACTCAGTCCACACAAACAGATCGCTTCTGGTCACAGTGCTAGCTGATCACGAACGGAAACCTTGAGTGAGAGAGAGAATCAAAAACAAAATTGCATCAAGTGAAATTGCTTCATCACAAGGGATCTATTTATAGAATCACTCGTGTGGGCTACAAGCTAAAAGCCCAATTAAGGCTATAAGCTAAAAGCCCAATTAAGCTTATGGACATCATACCTTATGATGTACCATATATCACTTATCCACGTGGTACCTTACCACTTTCCGTATTACACTTAAGTGCATCGTACCTTACGGTGTTCCTTATTTATTCTATCTCTCATCAACCTGTCCTTATGTGTGTGACCCTGTAGGTTTTCCTGACATTGGCAATTATATTAAATCACACATTTAATATAATAAACATTAAGCGGTATCTAGCAACACATCACTATTACCCAAGTCACGAAAATGTCATGTGATCTGACCAAACCTTTTCCGTGATAATATTTGTGTTGTATAATTACCCTTTTGCCCTCATGTCTATATTGAACACAAGGCATACATTGTGTCACCCTTGTCCAGTTCAATATTGGGCCCTTAGACATTTATCCTGTTATGTAGGATGAGCAAATTCTATCTAGGTCACTTATGTCCCTTAGCATGCTTTGTGAAGTACCCATCAACCGTCTTTATAGTCATCCAGGTACGGATGACGTTTGATCAGCAATAAAGTACTTGACTCTACATCTAGGGTCCATAGTGGTTTCAGGTCGAAGGGTGGTATACACCATTATCATCATGAGAATAACTTATGACACTTTGCATAACATTCTATGTAGTATTCTCATAGCGGGTCAATCCAGTATAAATATTACTCCTAATATTCATACCTATGTCAAGACTTGATAACTCCTTATCTATGATCCATGAGATGTGATCATCAATCTATCTTCATAATAATCTTAATGCTTTAATGTTATCCCACTTCACATTAAATCTTGACTACGGATACTTTAAGAATAGTGTCTTATGTTTAATGGGATCTCATGATTAAGTCACACTTAACATTTCATTAAATAAATAAACCATTCTAGGGACTTTATTATTTTGGAAAGCAAACATAATAAAGAAATTCCTTTTATTATTAATAAATAATTCGATACAAGTACCAAAATTATTGTCCTCTAGGGCTTACACCAACAATCTCCCACTAGCACTAGAGCCAATCAGGCATACCCCTAATACCCATAGATCTAGTATGTCCATCATGCTTCAGCTGCGCAAGAGGATTTGTTAATGGGTCAGCAACATTGTCAAGTGTAGGTACTCTGCATATTTTCATATCTCCCCGATCGATTATCTCTCGAATGAGATGATAACGCCTAAGTATGTGTTTGGATCGTTGGTGAGATCTAGGCTCCTTAGCTTGTGCGATAGCACCATTGTTATCACAATAGAGATCAATGGGATCCACAATGCTATGGACTATGCCAAGTTCACTAATGAACTTCTTGATCCAAACAGATTCCTTTGCTGCAGTTGAGGCAGCAATATACTAAGCCTCAGTTGTAGAATCAGCAACTGTATCTTGCTTTAAACTTTTCCAGCTCACAGCGCCACCATTTAAACAAAACACATAACCAGATTGCGATCTAAAGTCATCCTTATCTGTCTGGAAGCTAGCATTGGTGTATCCAATTACAACAAGCTCTTCCTGGCCTCCATATATCAAGAATGAGTCCTTAGTCCTTCTCAAGTACTTAAGGATATTCTTGACAGCTACCCAATGAGCATCACCGGGATTAGACTGGTACCTACTCGTTGCACTTAAAGAATACGAGACATCTGGTCGAGTACATAGCATGGCATACATGATAGATCCTATTGCAGATGCATATGTAATATTATCCATGCGATCCCTTTCTTCCTTACTTGAAGGGGATTGTGTTTTTGACAGACACATGCCATGTTGCATAAGTATGAATCATTTCTTTGAATTATGCATATTAAAGCGTCTCAACACCTTTTCTATGTATGTACTATGACTTAGGCCAAGCAGTTTTTGTGACCTATCTCTATAGATCCTGATTCCTAATATATAGGCTGCTTCACCTAGGTCCTTCATTGAAAAGCATTTCCCTAACCAAGTCTTCACTTGTTGCAAGGTAGGGACATCGTTTCCAATGAGTAATATGTCATCTACATATAATACCAGGAATACGATCATGCTCCCACTAACCTTCTTGTAGACACAAGGCTCATCTTCATTCTTGATGAATCCATATTGTTTTACTGTTTCATCAAAACGAAGATTCCAGCTTCTGGAAGCTTGCTTCAATCCATAAATTTATCGTTGTAACTTATATATCTTTTGGGCTTCTTCTGGTATGTCAAATCCTTCAGGTTGTGTCATGTACACATCCTCAAGAAGATTCCCATTAAGGAAAGCAGTTTTGACATCCATCTGCCATATTTCATAATCATGATATGCAACGATAGCAAGTAAAATTCGAACAGATTTAAGCATTACAACTGGTGAAAAGGTTTCATCATAGTCAACCCCATGAATTTGTTTATAGCCTTTTGCAACTAGTCTTGCCTTATAGGTATGTACCTTACCATCCATGTCAGTCTTCTTTTTAAAGACCCACTTGCATCTTATAGGGTTAACTCCTATAGGAGGCTCTACCAAGGTCCAAACCTGGTTTGTGTACATGGAATCCATTTCAGATTTCATGGCTTCTAGCCACTTCTCGGACTTAGGACCAGTTATGGCCTCTTGGTAGGTCACAGGCTCATCTTGATCCATGAGTAATACATCACCCTAATCACTTATAAGATATCCATATCTCTCAGGTTGTTGACGTATCCTGCTTGACCTACGCTGGTCTTGTTCTACTTGAGCAGGTTGCTCTTCCACAACTACTTGTGTTTCCTGCTCTAATTCCTCCATAGGTGTATCAATGCTTTGTGGTTCTTGAATTTCTTCAAGCTCTATTTTTCTCCCACTGATTCTTTTGGAAATAAAATCCTTTTCCATAAAAACTCCAGTTCGAGCGACAAACACTTTGCCCTCAGAAGGATTGTAGAAGTAATACCCTCTTGTTTCTTTAGGATACCCCACAAATAAGCATTTGTCAGATTTGGGCTCAAGCTTAGTTGAAATTTGTCGTTTCACATAAACTTCGCAACCCCAAATCTTCATGTAAGACATATGTGGTTTCTTACCACTCCATATCTCATATGGTGTCTTCTCAACCTTTTTGGATGGAACCCGGTTAAGTGTGTAAGCTGCAGTCAATAGTGCATGTCCCCAAAAGGAGTTCGGAAGATCGGCGTGACTCATCATGGATCGGACCATGTCTAACAAGGTTCGATTTCTTCTCTCAGATACACCATTCCATTGTGGTGTTTCGGGAGGAGTAAGTTGGGATAAAATCCCACATTCCTTTAGATGGTCATCAAACTCTAGGCTTAAATATTCACCGCCTCGATCTGATCGAAGAACATTAATATTCTTACCTAGTTGGTTTTGTACTTCATTCTTGAATTCCTTGAATTTTTCAAAGGTTTCAGATTTGTGTTTCATTAAATACACATAACCATATCTACTGAAATCATTAGTAAATGTGATGAAGTATTGAAAACCTCCTCTGGCTGGTATATTCAGTGGTCCACATACATCAGTATATATGAGGGCCAAAAGATCATTAGCCCTTTCACCTTTTCCTGTGAATGGGGACTTTGTCATCTTTCCAATTAAACAAGATCTGTATGTCTCATATGATTCATAATCAAAAGAGTCCAAGAGTCCATCTTTATGGAGTTTGGAAATGTGTTTCTCATTTATGTGGCCTAAGCGACAGTGCGAAAGGTAGCTTGGATTTAACTCATTAGGTTTAATCTGTTTAGTATTAATGTTATAAATTGGCATTTCAAGATCAAGGACATATAGTCCATTGTTCATTTGTGCAGAAGCATAGAATATATCATTCAAATAAATAGAGCAACAATTGTTCTTTATTATAAATGAAAAACCAAACTTGTCCAAACAAGAAACGGAAATAATATTCCTACTAATTACAGGTACATAATAACAGTTCTCTAACTGAATTATTAAACCACTAGGTAAAGTCAAAACATAAGTTCCTACGGCTAAAGCAGCAACCTTTGCTCCATTTCCAACTCGTAGGTCAACTTCACCTTTTGCCAAATCTCTACTCCTTTTTAGCCCCTGCACATTAGTACAAATGTGAGAACCGCATCCAGTATCTAATACCCATGATGCAGAAGTAGATAAATTAATTTCAATAACAAAAATACCTGAATTTGAAGTCCCTACTCCATTGTTCATATCTTCCAGGTACTTTGGGCAGTTTCTCTTCCAATGTCCGGTCTTACCGCAATGGAAGCAAGTGCCCTCCTTTGATATGCCTCCACTAGGCTTCAAAGCAGGAACAGTAGGTTTAGGCTTGGCAACTTCCTTGCCTTTCCCTTTACCAACCTGCTTGGTAGGCCTCTTGTTCAGCTTCTTTCCATTACTGACCATCAGAATGGACTTCCCTTTTGTCTTCATATTCTGCTCAGCAGTTTTCAACATGCTTAGAAATTCTGGAAGACTCTTATCCATGTCATTCATGTTGAAATTCATGACAAACTGATTAAAGTTATCTGGCAACGATTGAAAGATTAAATCAGTTGCAAGTTCCTTTCCAAACGGAAACCCTAACCTTTCAAGGTTCTCCACATACCCAATCATTTTGATTACATGGGGACCTACAGGGTTTCCCTCAGATAACTTGCTGTTAAAAAGGGCATTTGAAACCTGAAACCTCTCATTTCTTGCCTGCTCTTGATAGAGCATTTTCAGATGTCTGATCATATCGAACACTGACATGTTCTCGTGTTGCTTTTGCAACTCCGAGTTCATAGTAGCTAGCATGAGACAAGTGGCTTCGTTAGCATCATTAAAATGCTTCTTATAAGCATCTCTTTCTGCCTTAGGTGCCGAACTAGGAGGTTCCCCTTCAGGAACTGGTGTCTCCAAGACATACAGCTTCTTATCGTGCTTGAGGACAATCCTCAGATTTTGGTGCCAATCCAGGAAATTTGTCCCAGACAATTTTTCCTTATCTAGGATTGATCGAAAAATATGGTTGTTTGTTGTCATGGTAATCTACAAAAAAAATGAAAATATAAGTATCATTAAAACAACATGTTTAATTAGGACTTTAATCAAATATGCTCCCACTATTTTACTCAAACCAAATGACCATCATCATTTGATTCGGAAAATCCCGTTGGAAGACTTTCTAGTGGGTCGAGATCCACATTTCACTTCGTTCTAAGTCAGCGTTAGGCTTATTACACAAAACTAGGTTATTTAGGTAGGAACTCCTTCCAATTGTATCTCATACAACTCTCGAATATTTTCAGTTGGGTGAATAACTCCTTATTCTAATTCATCATATGAATCATTCCCAACTCTTGCTTCTAAACATGTATAATCTTATTATAATGTGTTTAGTTAAGTTTGACCCATTGTTTTAGCAGTTGGATATTACAATTATCCTATCGCACCTTACTAATATAGAACATGCACATCGCGTAGGAGAAACCTACATTGTTCGATACTAGTCTTGATGAGTGCTAAAACTTGGAAAGCATGAACTTAATATTTAACTTGAGGGATTTTGTTATTAGTTTGATCTCACCGGCTTAACATGCAATTCGTCTCTCCCATGCATCAACGTACAAACACATGCATCAATATACATAAAAGGATACAGTTATGGCCCCTAACGCAATTGTTCTCCCAAGCCAATGAAAGAACCTAAGCTAACCTAATAACGATCTAAACTTCTCCAAGCAAGATCTCCAAGGTTATCCTCCTTTGATATTGTATTCTTCTCTTTCTTCATAACATTACATTACATAAAAGAAACTCGTTTTACATACGAGGGAGTGAGATGAGAAAAGAAATTACATCAAGAATTTTAGAGAGAGGCACGACACGCAGGCCGTATTTTACAATCCCAAAACAAAATAAAGGAAAAAACTAAGGCCATAACTGATCACCACAAGACAATAATAATAAACACACTTTTATTATTAGTTTAAATTTTGTTAATTAAAAAAAGGCAAATTAAATTTCGACGATTTATCACACTACACAGAGTTAGCCGGGGGTTCCAAAGCAAATTAAATTTCGGCGTCATTTTCGCACAACTCTTGTGCATTCACAAACCTAATCGCATAACTCTGCAACAACACAACCCTTGTGCCGTCATGAACCCTAATGCAACAGTTTCATGTTGTCAAACACATTTTGATTGATAATTCAGTATGATTAATCACATGCCATTGCTTCACCATACTAATGTCGGATTTTGAAGCATATGAACAGTGATCGGTCAAAGGAATAACAATCATCAAGTGTTTGAATGAACGAAACAGAAATAGTATATCTCATATACCATCGTTGCATCAGATTTACTTATATCATATATAAAAGTGATCGATCTTATTTGTGTAACCTATGGACGATCGATGTATCGCTGCTTCACCATACTAATGTTGGATTCTGAAGCATAGTCAACATCAATCATCCAAATCGTACACAACAGATGCCAAATTTAATTACTCGTTTATTATTCAATTCATTCTGGTTTTAATCGAATCAAAACAGAAAATATAGAACATAAACAACTATCAGATCCATGGTTTCGTAAGTGGCTCTGATACCACTGAAGGAAAATTGCGATCAAAAGCGCAACGAAATTTAAAATTTTCCTTTAGCGATCCTTACGAATGAACATGGTCAGTGATAGAAATATTTACCTCTTGTGGCGATTCAGACCTTTCATGTTGTGATCACGAGCGTTGATGAAGAACAACGCCTCTACTCAGTCCACACGAACAGATCGCTTTCGGTCACAGTGCTAGCTGATCACGAACAGAAACCTTGAGTGAGAGAGAGAATCAAAAACGAAATTTCATCAAGTGAAATTGCTTCATCACAAGGGATCTATTTATAGAATCACTCGTGTGGGCTACAAGCTAAAAGCCCAATTAAGGCTATAAGCTAAAAGTCCAATTAAGCTTATGGACATCATACCTTATGATGTACCATATATCACTTATCCACGTGGTACCTTATCACTTTCCGTATTACACTTAAGTGCACCGTACCTTACGGTGTTCTTTATTTATTCTATCTCCCATCAACCTGTCCTTATGTGTGTGACCCTGTAGATTTTCGCGACGTTGACAATTATATTAAATCACACATTTAATATAATAAACAGTGAGCAGTATCTAGCAACACATCACTGTTACCCAAGTCACGAAAATGTCATGTGATCTGACCAAACCTTTTCCGTGATAATATTTGTGTTGTACAATTACCCTTTTACCCTCATGTCTATATTGAACACAAGGCATACATTGTGTCACCCTTGTCCAGTTCAATATTGGGCCCTTAGACATTTATCATGTTATGCAGGATGAGCAAATTCCATCTAGGTCACTCATGTCCCTTAGCATGCTTTGTGAAGTACCCATCAACCGTCTTTATAGTCATCCAGTTACGGATGACGTTTGATCAGCAATAAAGTACTTGACCCTACATCTAGGGTCCATAGTGGTTTCAGGTCGAAGGGTGGTATACACCATTATCATCATGAGAATAACTTATGACACTTTGCATAACATTCTATGTAGTATTCTCATAGCGGATCAATCCAGTATAAATATTACTCCTAATATTGATACCTATGTCAAGACTTGATAACTCCTTATCTATGATCCATGAGATGTGATCATCAATCTATCTTCATAATAATCTTAATGCTTTAATGTTATCCCACTTCACATTAAAGCTTGACTACGGATACTTTAAGAATAGTGTCTTATGTTTAATGGGATCTCATGATTAAGTCACACTTAACATTTCATTAAACAAATAAACCATTCTAGGGACTTTATTATTTTAGAAAGCAAACATAATAAAGAAATGCCTTTTATTATTAATAAATAATTCGATACAAGTACCAAAAGTATTGGCCTCTAGGGCTTACACCAACAGGAACTGGTAGCAAGATCTCTAGCAGCTCCTCAGTAGGGTTCTTGGGCCTCTACTCATCCAAGAACTTGAGATTGCCGCGCTCGACATCGAATGAATCTGGGGACACAGTCTATCCATCTCTAACGTCAAACTCATCCTCGAGGTGAGGGTGCTCTTAGATTCTGTCAGTCTTGTGGATGGGAGAAAGTACGGTCGTTCCAAAGAGGTGATGATCCTCATGGCCGACCATGATTAGAATAGTGAAGGTATCTTTGGTCTTCGGATCTGAGAAGAAGGAAGACGAGGAAGATAGCTTCCCACAGACGGTGCCATTGATCTTACTGGTTGATCATAACTTGTAAATAGACCGAAGGATGACGTCTGAGTTGCTGGAAAGTTAAGGAGAAAGGGAGGTTGTACCTGTAAAGCACTCTGACGATCAAGTAAGAATGGGTGCAAAGAGATACAAGTAAAATATTAGGGTTTAAGGTTTGAATATTGGATACCTAGCCCTCACATGTGTGAGGGTTTATATAATGCTCCCGGTGCTTGGCCATTGGTGCCTATATTTGGGTCTAGATATGTGGGTCCGCATAAATAGGTAACTTTCAGAACTTGTTCAAAATGGGTAGACGTGCCAGTAACTATCCGTTTGTTCTAAGAAGGAGGCAAATTACAGGAAGAGAGGCGTTTGGACGTTTCCTGGTTGTTTGCTCGGCTCGTGTCGGGAAGACAGAGAGATAGTCGTTGATTTGGGAAGGTGTGTGTATCGGGCATCGTTAGGCCATTGTTATTGGGTCGTTCCAAGGGTAGAAGCGGATTGGGCCAATTCTAGCCATTGGGCCAGTCTAGAACAATACTGTAGCGACATTATGAATGAAAGTGAGAATATCAATTTGTTATTGTAGCAGCCATATGTTTTTGTAATAAATCACAATGGGATATGATTAAGATTGATAGATGGTATTAATTGCATATGATTGTTGGTGTATGTATGTGCAATGGTGAGATAATTCAAAAGTGGTGAATTATGAGATATGTTTGTATGATTAAGATTTGGAGATGGTCTTAATTGCATATGATTGTGAAATTACACATGCATCATTTGTTGTCAAGAGGCAATGCTTGCTAGTTTTCTGGAAGTTAGTGACTTGTCCTAAACCTAGATGATTGGTTTGAAACCTTAGAGGACGGGATTTTTGGTGGTTATCTGTCTTGTAGATGAACCTGATTTAAACGTAAAAACTGTGTAAGGATAAAAATGGTACCACATGCACGAGTTGTATTTGAGTTACATCGAGTCACATTGTGTTATTGTCATAATATGAAATCATGTGTTCTATGTGATATTGTGGGTTGTGATTGGGTATACTTGTGAATAGTATGAGAATTGTGTGATGTTATATTTATAGAATATTAAAGTGTGAGAATATTTATCTGTATGCATGTATGTTATACATTATATATTATTATGTGATTCGATAATTATGTGAATTTTCATCCTTCTATTGGAATGACGTTTTGTACGATATCGCTCAGGTACTGAAGATTCGAGTTGCTTAAGCAGGAGATAGTTGTAGAAGAACTACTTTATTTTATTTCGCATTTTGGGTTTTGAGTCGTCCTCTGGTCATGTCACACTGAGAAAACGTTTTATTCATGTTTTGAGAGATACAATTTTGTACTCTATTTATTTTGTTAATTGAATTTGAATTTTATGGTGAAGTGGCTTTTTATGTCTAAGTTGATTTAATGACTGAAGTTTATTTGAGACTTAAATATTATGAGGTTATTCAAAATAAGTGATTCCGTTGCGACATGCTTATATGAAGTGATATGAAAAGCATGAATTTAATTTAGTATTATTTGAGCATGACAGGTGTATATGTGATTTTGGAATATGTGTGACACCGTTATGTAATATGCATGATAATTTACTTTGTTTATTTCTATGATATTTCGCGAGGGTTAGAAGGGTGTTACACATGGCGACCGCCATGGGCTCATGGCGACCGCCATGATCTCAATCTTATTAAATTACGTATCAGGCAGGCCATGGCGAACACCATGTTGTTGGTTGCAATCGCCACATCAGTATCCTTGAAACTCTACACTTTTTTGTTGCTCTTTCTCTATCTTTTCCGATTCCGTTGCATATTATTTCATAGACAACAAAGTATCTGAAACACATATATAAAACAATATAAAAATATGATAAAAATAAGAAATGAAATTAATTAGCATACAAATCGAGTCCGATAAATCGAGTTAGAAAATACCATGTATTTTCAAGTTATCAATAGAAAGTGTTAGAAAGTAGAAATAGTTCATCATTAGTATTTCTCGTAAAAGAATAAGATGATTTCTTTGAATAAGAATTTATTGTTCAATTATATAAACTGCATTCAAATCAAATGTTTACATAAATAAATCAACATTCAAATTAGATAGGTTAATCAATCAATTTATTTTCCACAAACGAAAATAATGAGCAATTAATCAAAAGCAATATCCAGTAAATTAATCAAACGACATATTTTTTCTTATTAGGGAAGTTTTTTGTATTTAATTGAATGCAACCGTTTTAAATTTCCTTATAATTGATTCCTATCATTAAAACTTACATCTTAACTTCTAAAATATACTTTCTGTAAAAATTGAGTGGTTTAAAATACTGCTACTTCTACTTGGGTGATTCTCTTCTTCTTCTACATTACTACTTCATTCACATTGCAAAAAATAATACACTACTTGTAGTTTCTCCGATCCTGCTAGGTCTCTCATATTTACAATAACTGGATTGAATGCAAGTTCTTTTTAGTAGACAATTTACTTGTTAAAGATTAAGCAAACATAAATTATAGTAAATTCTTCACACAAAAGAAAAATTAAAACCGATTCAAGTTCTAATCATAATCAAAGGCAAAAATATAGCATTCAAATAAAGAGATCATTTGGTTTTGAACAGGGGTGTTCGCGGTTTGGTTTGGATCGGTATTAAGACAAAAATATTGAAAAGATAATTCAGTTAATGTCTACAATTCCAAATGCTTATCTTTAATAGGGTCTTTTGACATTTTCAATATTTAGTATAAATATGTTATACTAGTCTATCAATATTATACCCTACTTTATCTCCTCTATTTTATACAACAGTAGTCTTCTTGTTATCATTCTTTGTTCATTCTTCTTCTCCCACTTCATTACCTTGCACCAACAAATTGATATCTAGAGCACTTGGTTCTGTTTTTTCTTAGAAAACACGAGTGATTGTGAGTTGTGTGTTTGATTTTGGTCCATTGTTTTCTGTTGAAATCATGAACAAAATCTGAATAGAATATGATTTTATGGGTTGGGAAACAATGTGTTTGAAGATCTAAAAAATTTGCGCAAGGTTTAAAATGAGTGGAGGAAGTAGTTTGAACACCAAACTCCCAGTTTTTAATGGAAAAAACTAGAACAGAGGAATGATACAAATACGTGTGTTGTTTGGTGCGCAAGATATTCTGGATCTGGTTACAGATGATTATGTACCAACTGCAGCAGATGCAACTGAAAAACAGAAAACTGTTGAGAGGCTGATGAGGAAGAGGGACCAGAAAGCTCTGTTCTATATCCATCAGTATATAGATGAAAGTGTGTTCGAGAAGATTGCTGATTCAACAACGTCAAAAGGGGCTTGGGTTTTACTGGTGAGATGTTACGGTGGTGACACGTCAGTAAAGAAGGTGAAGCTTTAATCCCTGCAAAAGCAATATGATAACTTGAAAATGAAGAGCAGTGAGAAAGTTTCTGAATATATCTCCAGAGTGATTCTGATCACTAACGAGATGAAGGCGTATGGAGAAACTTTATCTGAACAGGTAATCATAGAGAAGATTATGAGGTCGCTTACTCCTCAGTTTGATTACATTGTTATTTCTATTGAACATTCTAAAGATCTGGAAACCATGAGAATAGAAGAATTGCAAAGAAACTTAGAAGCACATGAGTTACGTCTGTCTGAGAGAACTTCTGAGAGGGAAGCTGAGCAAGCTCTGAAGGCTTCTTTTGTCAAGAAAGATCAGAAGCTGAATAAACGTGGTGATAGATTCCAGAAGTCAGAAACCTCAACTTCTGATGATAAGAGATATCATAAAGGAAAGGAGAGTTATGGCAAAAGGAAGGTTCAATGTTACTCTTGTAAACAATTTGGCCATTTTGCCAGAGATTGTAGGTCAAATAAGGATAGGAAGTCAGGAGAAGCGTATATGGCTAAAAGAAACTCTGATGATGAACCAGTGCTACTAATGGCTTCTGATTCTGATGGAAAATGCTCAGAAGATTGGTGGTATATGGATAATGGTTGTTCAAATCACTTAACTGGAAACAAATAATGGCTGACAGACTTTGACTCTAGAAGGAGAACAAAGATCAGATGTGCTAACGATAAGTATCTTAATGCAGAAGGTATGAAAGATGTCACAGTTAGAGTGAAGAATGGGAAAGACATTCTGATCAAAGACGTTTGATATGTTCCTGGTATTAGAAGCAATCTGATGAGCATGGGTCAGTTGATTGAGAAAGGTTTCTCAGTTGTTATGAAAAATAATCTCTTGACGTTGTATAATTCCAATCAAAAGTTGATTATGAAGTCTGAACGAGGAAGCAAAAAAACTTTCAAGGTAAATGTAGAAACAACGGAAGTAATGTGTCTTAGTGCAGAAGGCGTTGAAGGTGACAGTAAGTTGTGGCATAAGAGATTGGGGGAACTTGAACTATAGAAGCCTAGGGAATATATGTTCTAAGAAGTTTGTACATGGTATTTCAAAGATTGTGAATCCTGAGAAGTCATGTGAGATATGCATGAAAGACAAGCAACCCAGATTACCATTTGCATCAGAAGTAGACCCCAGAGCGAAGCATGCTCTGGGAGTAGTACATTCTGATGTGTGTGGACCATTTCCAGTACCTTCACTTGGAGGAAACAAATATTTTGTGTCTTTTATGGATGAGTTACAAGAATGACATGGGTAACACTCGTCAAGTTCAAGTATGAAGTGTTTAGTGAGTTCCAGAAGTTCAAAGTGAAGGCTGAGAAGCAGAGTGGTCAAAAGTTGAAGATTCTGAGAACGAATGGTGGAGGTGAGTATAACTCAACAGAGTTTCAGAAGTTCTGTGAGGATAATGGAATAGAACATGATATTACTGCTTCATATAGTCCTCATCACAACAGTCTTGCTGAAAGAAGAAACAGAACTTTGCTTGATATGACCAGAAGCATGCTGAAAGAAAAAAAGCTACCTCACGTGCTATCGGGAGAAGCTGTTGCCACATCAGCATATATTATGAACAGGTGTCCAATGAAGAAGCTGAAGGAAGTTTTTCCTTTAGAAAAATGGATTGGAGATAAGAAGAGTGTCAGTCATCTGAAGGTGTTTGGCTCTGTCTATTACAAAAACGTTCCAGAAGCTAGAAGACAAAAATTGGATGATAGAAGCAAAGTAATGTTGCTGGTGGGGTATCACAATACAAGTACATATAAGCTTTATTATCCAGAAACTAATAAAGTTGAAGTCAGCAGAGATGTTGTGGTGAAAGAGTCTGAAGCATGGGATTGGAACAAGTCTCAATCAGATTCTGGTGTAGTGCCAACACCAGAGTTAGCCTCTGAAGATGTTTTAGAAAGTTCAGAAGATGAATCTGATTCTGAAGATTCTGAAGATGAGTCAGAAGAAGATTCTGACAATGGATTTGATTCTGATCCAGATCCTGATGATGATCCAAAATCAGGTGGTGATCATAGTTCTGGAAGGGAAAACTCTGAAGGTAGTAGTACTGATGCAGTTTCAGAACAAGCTCAAAGACCACAGAGAATCAGACAAAAACCAAGAAGGTTTGCAGATTTCGACATGTTGCAGGATAATGAAGTTGACTCTGAAGGAGAATTCGTTCAGTGTGCCATGTTAGTAGATTTCGAACCAGTGGGCATTGAAGAAGCTCTCAAGAAGAAAGAATGGCTGAATGCCATGAAAGAAGAACTTGAGGCAATAGAAAGGAACAAAACATGGAAATTGACTGAACTTCCAGATAAGAAAAAATCCATCAGCGTCAGATGAGTTTTTAAGTTGAAAATTAAGCCAGATGGTTCAATTGGCAAGTACAAAGCTAGACTAGTAGCTAGAGGTTTTCTTCAGAAACTTGGGCTAGATTACTTTGAGGTGTTTGCGCCTGTAGCTAGGCATGAAACAACCAGACCGGTGATTGCTTTAGCTGCAAATAGAAATTGGCCTTTGATGCATCTGGATGTGAAGTCTGCATTTCTGAACGGTCCATTACAGGAAGAAGTTTATGTGTCACAACCTCCTGGGTTTGTGAAAAAGAATCAGGAAGGGATGGTATGAAAGTTGAATAAAGCTCTGTATGGACTGAAGCAAGCGCCCAGAGCTTGGAATATGAAAATTTATTCATTTTTCAAGAAACAGAAGTTTCAGAAATGTGAGATGGAATATGCCATTTATGTGCAACACTCTAATAACAATATGATTCTGGTGTTTCTCTATGTTGATGACATTTTTCTAACAGGTAGCTGCCCATAAGATATAAAGAAGTTCAAAGAAGTTCTGATGAATGAGTTCGAGATGACAGATCTAGGAAAAATGATATATTTTCTAGGGATGGAGATTTTGTACTCGAAGAAGGGTATCATTCTGCATCAGTTGAAGTACGAACTAGAACTTCTGAAGAGATTTAAACTGCAGAATTGTAAAGTTGTTGTGACACTATCAGAAACCAATCAAAAAATGGATTCTGACTCTGATGGTATTCTGTTGATACTACAACCTTCAAACAGTTGGTTGGTTCTCTAAGGTATTTGTGCAATACTAGACTTGACATTTGTTATGCAGTTGGATTGGTTAGCAGATTCATGAGTAATCCAAAGTGGTCTTATTTCTAAGCTGCTGTCAGAATTTTGAGATATGTCAAAGGAATCCTGAAATATGGAGTGATGTTTCCTTCTGAAAGTAAGACAAAATCAGAATTAATAAGTTATTTTGATTCTAACTGGTGTGGAGACAGAGTGGACATGAGAAGTACTTCTGGATACTTGTTTAAATTTCTGGGAGGTCTCATTTCCTGGAGTTCCAAGAAACAGCCTGTCGTGGCTCTGTCAACATGTGAAGCTGAGTATATCGCAGGTGCTGTAGCTGTTTGTCAAGTTGTTTGGCTTCTGAATCTCCTGCATGATCTGAAGGTTGAAGTTGAGGAACCTCTAAAACTGATGATTGATAATAAGTTTGTAATTTATCTTGCCAAGAATCCAGTGCTACATGGAAGAAGCAAATACATTGAGATGAAGTATCATTTTCTCAGAAGTCAAGTGCAGAAAGAAGTGCTAGGAGTTCTGCACTGCAGCACTCAGAAACAGCTAGCAGATCTTCTGATGAAGGCAGTTAAGACAGATCAATTTCTTCGCTTAAGAGATGAAATTGGTGTTGTTAGCTTCTGATAAAATATCTAAATTAAGGGATGGTATTGGAAAGATAATTTAGCTAATGTCTACAATTCTCAATGTTTATCTTTAATAGGGCCTTTTGCCATTTTCATTATTTAGTATAAATATGCTATACTAGTCTATCAATATTGTACCCTACTTTATCTCCTCTATTTTATACAACAGTAGTCTTCTTGTTATCATTCTTTGTTCATTCTTCTTCTCTCACTTCATTATCTTGCACCAACAAAAAACTCATCCGATTTAAAGATAAATTTATTTGCGATTTGGTTCAGTTTTGGATGATATATTAAAAAGATCCAATCTGATCCAATCCAATTTTATACGATTTAATTTGGATCGGTTTTTAGATATCCAAATTGCACATTATATTTTTATTTATATTATAAAACTACTAAAAAATTATATATTTCATATAATATATAACATATAGTATATTAATAGTTAATATTACAAAATGAGAGTGATCGAATATGGTTGAAATAATAAGAATAAATATATTATATCAAACTAATAAATATTATTAAAAAAATTATTATTTCTAATAATAAATTCACATAATATACCATACTAATAAAAAATAAATAAGTATAAGAATATATGTATGCGATTCAGTTTGGTTTGGATCGGTTTTGAAAAATTAATCCAAAATCCGATCCAAACCGATCGTTTTTCACAAAATAATATCCAAACACATTCAATAAATTTTAGTTTTTTATGATTTTTGATTTTTTAAATAAATTTTCAATTTTTTATTTGGATTGATTTAAATTTAAAAACCCATAATTTTGAACATATACAAATCCAACTTATGATACAATTGGAATAATAATAAAAAAAGTTAACAAACAAAAAATCCATTGATATAGTTGCCTTGATTTGAGTGGCTATATTACACACTTGAAAGTGCAGCAATAAATTATCTGAACAAAAATGCTACACAATTGAACAGATCAAAAGATAAGCATAAAAATGTAATACTCATTAAAGATTAAACATTATGTGAGAAAATCCTTTTTGTAAAATGTTGATAATACCTTTGAGTTAGAGTTTTCGAATAGATCTGATCTTCTACTCAGCAATACTTTACTGACATGCTTCAACCTTTGAGTAAGCTTAATGAAAAAAGGAACATAAATTTTTATTAGTAACTAAACTAAGTGTGTGATTCATCATTTGGCTGCGAAAAATGACTTGAATATATGGTCAGAATTAAGAGACTTATAAATTTGTTTTAAAGTGTACTTACTTGTAATACCAGTCTAGATCTTTGCTCAATTATGGACTCTAAGGAGACAATTTTACATCAGTAAGATGACTTCACAATATATTCATCTGCATCAGTAAATAGTTACATTAACATTTAAAACTAAAATTCATTTACAATTCAAAGTTCAGTAATTTTTGTTGGTGCACAAGGAAGATAAAATGTAAAAGAAATATTTACTGACAACTTCAAAATAAGGATTTACAATGAATTACAATAACCTATTCTACTAGGCTATTTATACACAAAAATTAAATCTAAAATATATCTTCTAACAAAGATATAAACAATCTAAAAGATATTCCTAAATATAAATTAATATCTAATTAATTATAAAATTTAAATTAATTCTAACACCATTCTTTAATGTATATTTACTCAAAACTAACAACATCAACTCTATCCCTTAAATCAAGAAATTGATCAGTTTTAATAGCCTTTGTCAAAACATCTGTCAACTGCTTCTGGGTGCTACAATGCACAACTTCTAAAATTTTATTCTGAACTTAATTCCTCAGAAAATGATATTTGGTCTCAATATGCTTGCTTCTCCCATACAACACTGAATTCTTGGCAAGATTGATTGCAAACTTGTTATCAATCATCAGCTTCAGAGGTTTATTTACCCCCAATCTTCAGATCTTTCAGCAAGTTCAGAATCCATACAGCTTGACATGCAGTCAGAGCGCCTGCAATATATTCAGCTTCACAAGTTGACAGTGCAACAACAGGTTGTTTCATGGAACACCAAGAAATAGGACCTCCCAGAAATTTGAATAAGTACCCAGAAGTACTTCTTCTGTCAACTCTATCTCTGCACCAATCAGAATCAGAATAACTCAGAACTCCTGATTCGATCTTTCTTCCAGACGAAAATAACACTCCATATTCCAGAGTTCCCTTCACATACCTCAGAATCCTGACTGCAGCTTGGTAATGAGACCACTTTGATTTGCTCATAAATCTGCTAACCATTCCAACTGCATAGTAAATATCAAGTTTGATATTAAACAAATACCTTAGAGAACCAACCATCTGTTTGAAGGTTGTAGCATCCACATCCTCTCCATCAGAACCAGAGTCCAAATTCTGATTTGTATCAGCAGGTGTGATAACAACTTTGCAATTTTCTAGCTCAAATCTCTTCAGAAGCTCTAGTTCATATTTCATCTGATGTAAAATGATTCATTTCTCATAGTACATATATTCTATCCCTAGAAAGAAACTCATTTTTCCAAGATCTGTCATCTCAAATGCATTCATCAGAACTTTCTTGAACTCAGCTATCTCTTGTTCAGAACTTCCTGTGAGTAATATGTCATCAATATACAAATAGACCAGAATCATATTACCTTCTGAAGTGCGCTGAACATAAACACCATACTCCATCTCACACTTCTGAAACCCTTGTTCCTTGAAAAACGAATCAATCTTCAAATTCCAAGCTCTGGGCGCTTGCTTCAATCCATACAATGCTTTTTGTAATTTGAACACCATCCATTCCTGATTCTTTTTCTCAAATCCAGGAGGTTGCAAAATGTACACCTCTTCTTGTAATGGACCATTCAGAAATACAGATTTTACATCTAAATGCATCAGAGGCCAATTCCTGTTAGCAACTATTGCAGTCACTATCTGATTGTTTCATGTCTAGCTACAGGTGAAAACACTTCAAAGTAATCCAACCCAGGTTTCTATAGAAAGCCTCTTGCTACTAATCTTGCTTTGTGTTTACCAATTGATCCATCTGGCTTTAGCTTCTTCTTGAAAACCCATCTGACGCTGATGGCTTTCCTGTCAGCTTCCAAGTATTGTTTCTCTCTGCGATACGCTGGGAGAACTGACTTGAGGTTTTGCGTTTCGTCGCAAATGTCGCGGTTTAGCAAGAGTCACCACCGACTTTTATTTTAACCAAAAGGAAAGGTAAAAAAGCATAGGAAAGACCTTTGAGATGTTTTCTTGAGTTAGGGGGTAGTTTATAAAAAGGGAAGGTGCTAGCACCCTTTTCATCCATGGTTTTCCATGGGCTCTTAGTTACTTGTTTAGATCACTTTCTTTGCTTTGACAATTGTTTAAAATGGTGCTTTGTGTGGTTTTGAAAGTATTTTGAAAAGAGGCTTTTGTTTAGGCAATCTTTGTAATGATTCTCGTTCGTAAGAATGTATACAAAGATGTTTGTCTTTTGAAAAATGTTTCAATGTTTTTAAAGGTGTTTGGAAATTGTTTTGAAATGTGTGTATTTGTTTGAAAATATCAAGGATTGTTTTGAGATTCATCAAGTAACTAGAAGCATCTACCTACTCAAAAGTCTTTCCTATACAATTTTTATTCCTTTGACATTGTTGATTTACCATTGCTTTGGTAAACAACCTTATCTTTGGATGTTAAACGGGACGGGCGTGGGTCATCGTATGACCATGATAGCAATGTTGCCAAGTATATTTAGCATTTTGAGGGACCAAGATCATTTGGTTTTAGGCAACCTTTTGATAGCGTCATCGAGGGACTATGATCTTTTGTTTTGTTTTGTTTTGCCAAGATACTTTGCATGCATACCATGGCCATTTTTAAGGCAACCAAGTGGGTGAATCCCTAGGGGTGCTTGTGTGCAATGTGTTGTCATTTTACATGCTTTTGTTTGTCTTGGATTAGGTCTTGTATTTGTTTGTTTTTGTCTTATCATACAAACCCTAGTTTTTACTAAACATGGTATAATGCGATAAATTGCGTAAAATAAATCTAACCTATTACAACAATTATTATGGGAGGGGGGATACAAATTTTTTGAATGGGAATATTTGCACAAAATAAAACCCTAAAATATTATTACAACCCAATTGAATATTTGCAAATTAAATAAATAAACAAATATTAAAAATGCAATAAAAATGTAAATATGCAAAAAATGTTTTGGATTTGTTTTATGTATGAGAGAATAATATTATTTAAGTCCTAAAAATAAGAAAAATAATATTGTTATTTTTGAAAGGGGTAAAACCCTAGTTTTTGATTAAAAGAAATATATATTCTATATTTATTTTATTTTATCCATTTATGTACAAGAAAAAATAAATAAAATTATTTACAAATATTAAAAATTAAAATATATGTGGAAATAATATTTTATGTGTATGAATAATAAAAATAAAAATGTATGATATTTTTAAATATATTTACTATTTATTTAAGAAAATAAAGTTCTATTTATTTCAATAATCAATATTTTATGCAAAAAATAAGATAAAAAATAAAATAAAATGCGAAAAATTAAGAAAATATTTTTGGGATTTTTTAATGTTCAGAAAAAAATAATAAAGTCAATAAACATAAAAAAAATATATGAGAAAATATGCAAAAATATAAAAATATGCAAAAGAGAGTGCAAATAGTAAACTGGGGGTATGGGAAGTAAAACAAGAGGCCCAAAGGCGCCAAGGCCCAGAACATCATCTTCATTCCTGTCCTTGGCTTCCTGCGCGCGTTTCTGAGTTCAAACTTGTAACTCTCTATTCTTTGCACAAAAACAAAAACTTATAACACAAAAAATGTAGCTTATGATCTCACGATTCCAGTTATATAAAAAACATAATCTAACTCTCAAGGATCATGGAGAATTTCTGTAGCCCTAATTCCTGACCTAATTTTTTCATGAACTTCAAGCTTAAAATTCTCACTACTCAATTAATATAAATGACAACTATGCATATGTACAGCTTTAGCAAGTTAAGGACTACATTTTTGCTTCACAAATCGTGACTTAAGGATGCCTAAATAGAGAGATAGAGATTTGAAAAATACCTTGTTCAGCTGAGTTTGGATATGGCAATGTGGGGACTTTGAGTGAGGCCTGAGGATCGTGTGAGCTTCCTTGAAGTTCCCTCAAGCTATTCAAATGCTTAGTTTGCCTTGAGAATGCTTGGAACTCCTTGCACGAGTCAACCTGCAACCTTCCAAAGTGAAAATGGTGATGTCTGAAATAGGGCTTACAGAACCAGGACAAGGGCTTGGATAGTTTAGGTAGGATGTATGTAAAGTGTTCCAAGTGTTAAAGGAAGAAACGCACGAGCCAATATTGAAATGGCAAGACTTTTGCAGAAGCTTCCCTATTTGGGCAGAAAAATGTGTTTTCTGAGTTTGAGAGTGTTTTAGATGTTGTGTATTCGTGTATTTTTTTGCAACAAGTTTTTGAATGTTTTTGAATGATGCCAAGCCTTCTCTTTATCAGATGTACCAGTTCCCTTGACTTTTGCAACTTTTCTTGCTTTTGAAGAAAAGTTGAAGTGACTATGCCAAAGTGTTGTACTTGCTAGTTCTAAGGCTGATGAGAGTTGGTAAACATTGTATGATATTTGTGGATATTTCTTGCAACAAAAGATCAAGTCCATGACTCAAGAATTGCAAAGTTGTAAAAGGCTTGCTTTATCAAAATGGCATAGTGCCCTTTATGCCATTTATGTATTAATCTCTTGTGCAATACTCCAAAGGTGAAAACAAAGGCTTTAACCACTAAGTTAGCATTAAATTATGGAGTGTAGAAGGGATTAGGACCTGTAATACAAGGTACAAGCATGCTAGGATCTGATTTGCAACTTGACGCATTGTGAAAATGGCTTGCACAAAAGTGACAAAATGCCATTTTCTCTTCTTCAATTATCCCTAAACACAAATGATCTTGGAGAGTTCTTGGACATTTTGGAAAGCTTGCAATATGCTCTACAATCCATCTTTGAAATGCATTTTTAGATACCTCTTGTAACTAGGTGAAAATGTCCATGAAGTTAGGTTAAAAACCTGCCTAAATTAGGGCAAATTTTCACTAAGTTAAAAAGTTTATGGACCCCTATTCACAAATTTATAACTTGAGATCCAAGCATATTTTGGGAACACTTTATGAATCAAAGTTGTAGATTTCATGGAGGACTACAACTTTCATGTTGGAAGTTTTCTTTGAATCCAATTGCATCATGGTGAAAAAGTTGTGGAAAGTTGGGAAAAAAATAAGAAATTTTTCATACTTAGAAAAATTCTAAGTTATGAAAAATTTCAAATTAAAACCCTAATTTGCAATTTTAGGTTTCTCGGTCAACAAGTTTCACATTTTGACATATCTTGATGAATTATGACCTTTGGCACTTGATTTTGACCAAAAAGTCAAAGTTTGACTTTTCAGTATACAGTTGACTTTTGATCAGTTGACTGCAAAATTCATCTGTCAATCCTATGCATTTGAGATCTTTTGAACTATGTGATTAGGTCAATATGATTCCATTAGATCCTTGAAATCATGTTTGAACCCAATTGGTCATTGGTTAGGTAAAAAATCAGAAATTGCCCTTTCTCAGTCAAAACCCTAATTTTGACCATTTTGCCCTTTTGATGATTTGATCAAATTTCTTGAGGAATTATGATCCAAACTTGATTAAATGGTTCATATAAGCATATAATGTTGATGTGGATCAAAAATTATGAGGTTTGACTGTAAATTGGCCACAATTGACTTTTTCCCTAATACAGTTGATTTTTAGGTCAATTGTCCAATTGACTGGGCAAAAATGAGATTCAAGGCTTGAAACTTGGTATGAGCAATCTTAGGGGTCCAAGATGGTGTATGAAATTCACATGAAGCATTGATGGTCCAAAAATCCTTGTGCAAACTCAAACCCTAATTTCAGGCTATCAGTGCAAGGTGATGTCTTGAGCTGACCAAACCCTAATCTGGTCTTGAGTCCAAGAAGTCTTGTGAGAAAAATCTTGATAAGTGAGAGGGAAAATTTTGGGGTACAAAAGCTGCCCCTGTTCAATCTTCTTGAAACCTGAAGAGTTAGATTGGCGAGTTTTGTCATTCGTGACTCGAAGGTAAAAGATGATTGGACACTAGAGTGCCCGTAAATTTGCACTCGTCAAAGTGTAGTTGAGGGAATGGGCTTAAAGATGCCATTTGGAGAGGTGATAGAATCTTGTCGGAGATGGGCTTGTAGATGCCATCCAAGAATGTTTGTTGAATTGTAAGTTGTAAGTCAAAAGAATGAGTATCAGAATGGTGTCCATATTTGGAACGTATCTGAACTGTATCTGGAGACTGAATCTGTATGAGCAAGGGAATAACAGTCGTGTCTTGGAGCGTATCCAAGCTGTAACTGTATTTGAATCTGAATGAATAACAAAATGACTTCTGCGTCTGGGGTGTATCTGTATTGTATCATGAACTGAAATTTGATTAAGCGACAGAATGGCATCCGCGTCTGGAGCGTCTCTGGGCTGAGGAAAAAGTCAGAATAAATGACAGAATGGCAACCGTGTCTGGAGTGTATCTGGACTGGAATCTAAATAAGAGATCTGAATAAGTGACAGAATGGCTTCCGTGTCTGGAGGGTATCTTGACTTTGAATTCTGAATGAGTAATAGAATGACTTCCGTGTCTGGAGTGTATCTTTACTGTATCTGAAATCTTTGAATATTGTTAATGATAGCTGTTAATCTTATCCTGAAAAGGGTAAAATGTTAGCTGAAACACAGAGTTATGTTGCATGAAATGTATGATGCAATAATTTACTTTAGCAATGTTTATGATATATGGATGTAATGTATGCGCATGTAAGTTGATTTGCTGTTTTGCTGAGGAAAATAAATCCTTGACAGCTGGGGATAATAAAATCTTTGACTGCTACCGGGGAAAATAAATCCTTGACTGCTGAGGATAAGAAATCCTGGGCGACTGTTGGGGACAATAAATCCTTGACAACTTCTGTGGGGATATAAGGATCCTTCGTGTCTTGAAGTTGGAGTATTGACAAAAATTATGTTGCGAGCAATGTCCTATACTGCTTGAGAAATCTGCTTGAGGAATCCAGAGAACTTTGATGACTTCTACTGGGGGTTATACAATGGGAATCCTTATTCTGTTGGGGAATAAAGAAAACTCTGATGACTTCTGCGGGGAATTTAGAATGAGAATCTTCATTCCGTCGGGGAGTAATGAAAACTTTGGCGACCTTACTGGGGAATCGAGAATGAGAATCTTAATTCTGTTGAAAAATAAAAACTCTGTGGGGAAAAAGGCTTACTGCTGGAGAGTAAGTTCCGGATTTTTCAGTCGTCTGCCACTCTACTGGGGATTTATCCTAGATTGGGGAGAGACAAAAGTTAATTGTTATCTGATTGATTTCCAGGCTTCAAGATAACTTGCTGGGGAAATTGGAGAAAACTGAATGGTCTCCACGGGGGATTGGTAGTTGGAAATCTTGACTCGACTGGGGAAGAAGGTTTCATCTCCGTTGGAGATCTGTAATTCAAAGTTTTTGCTCCGCTAGGGATTATGAGTTTGAAGTTTTGACTCTTATGGGGCTAAAGGTTTGAAATTTTAGCTCCGCTGGGGATCTGGATGATGTACTGTAGGGATTGCTAATGGAATAGCCTAAAGACGTTTTCCTATCCTTTCAGTCTGTCAGTAATTATTCTTTTCCACTTTGTTTATTTGTAAACAGTAATTATGTTCAAATGCATATGTTCATTAATGAATCATTGGACGTTTTTGCAAAAAAAAACACAAGTGTAAAAAGAAAAAGACAAAAGGTTTTCTACACTTTAAAGAGATGTTTTTGTATTTACTTTGGATAAGTATTTTGTACAAAGGAGACAGTCATCCTAGTAAGAGGATGGTGTCATAAAAGAAAGAAAAATTTTATACAAAGAAAGAATAGCTATGTGTAAAAAATCCCATGGGGTTCCCATTCTGCTATAGCCTCTGTAACTCCGAATATCTTGTCCATTTGTTGCTTCGTCCGAAGATGATTGGATTGATCAGGAGCTCAGAGTTGTCAGTGAAGAGATTGTCTTTAAAGTGATCCGACGAGACATAGTCATACGCTTTAATTCCCTAACTTTTGCCTAGACCGCCTTTTCGGGTTTTCCATCCACCGGGAAACCCTTTTTTGCCCAAGTCGCCCTTTCGGGTTTTCAACTTGCCGGGTGTACAGGTTTTTTTTGTTTTATCCCTAATTTTTTCCTGAACCTCCCTTTCGGGTTTTCGATTCACCGAGATGCCCTTTTTTTGTCTAGGTGTGTCAACCTAGCGGGTCATTTAGGCGTAGTATCTTTTGACTATGTGTGTGTTCGCAGGGTGCAGCAGGTCGTCGCCGTCCACGGTGGTTAAGATCATTGCCCCACCAGAAAAGATGTTCTTGATTACAAATGGTCCTTCATAGGTATGAGTCCATTTGCCCCTGGGATCACTCTGCGGCAAGATGATGCGCTTGATCACAAGATCTACGACTTGATATGTTTGACGTCTGACTTTCTTGTTGAAAGCCTTGATCATCCGTTTTTGATACGTCTGACCATGGCACATAGCAGTAAGTCTCTCTTCGTCAATTAAGTTTATTTGATCAAGCCGGGTCTGAATCCAATCGTCTTCACTCAAACCAGCATCTTTCATGATTCTCAAAGAGGGAATCTGAACCTCGATAGGTAAAACAGCCTCCATGCCATATACCAAGGAATAGGGTGTTGCCCCAGTTGATGTACGTGCCGTGGTATGATACCCGTGGAGAGAAAACGGTAATATTTCATGCCAGTCCTTGTAGGTGACTGTCATTTTTTGTATGATCTTCTTGATGTTTTTGTTCGCAGCTTCGACAACACCGTTCATCTTTGGCCGATAGGGAGATGAATTGTGATGTTGAATCTTGAACTGCTCGCACAAGGCGGTGATCATAGTATTGTTAAGGTTTGTACCGTTGTCAGTGATAATCCTTTCGGGGATACCGTACCGGCAAATAAGGTTTTGCTTGATGAAGCGGGCAACAACATTCTTAGTAACGGATGCGAAGGAAGCTGCTTCGACCCACTTGGTGAAGTAGTCAATGGCCACCAGAATGAAGTGGTGTCCATTGGATGTTGTAGGCTTGATCTCTACAATCATGTCGATTTCCCACATAGAGAAAGGCCAAGGAGCTGTTAGGACATTTAGAGGAACTGGAGGCACGTGTACCTTGTCGGCATAGATTTAACATTTATGGCATGTTCGGGAGTGTTGATAGCAGTCAGCTTCCATGGTAGACCAGTAATAGCCTGCCCTTAGAATCTCCTTAGCCATCGTATGCCCACTAGAGTGAGTTCCAAACGTACCTTCATGCAATTCAGCCATAATCCTTTCAGCTTCAAGCTTGTCCACACAACGGAGCAGAATAGACTCATGATTGTGCTTGTACAGGACTCCATTACTTAGGAAGAACTTAGCTAAGAATCTCCTTAAGAACTTTTTGTCATTGACTAAAGCTCCTTCAGGGTATTCTTGAGCCTCAAGATACCTTTTGACTTCATGAAACCAAGGCTGGTCCACTGCTTCTTCGGTATTAATCTCGTGACAATGTGCAGGTTCGTCCATTCGTTCAATGATGATTTAGGGAGCCTCATTATCCCAGTTAAGTTTAAACATGGATAACATTGTAGCTAGAGCATATGCTAGCTGATTTTCTTCTCGCGGGAAGTGCTCGAAGGTAATCTGCTCGAAATGTGGTAACAATGTCAAGACATGTTCTTTGTAAGGGATGAGGTTTGGATGCTTAGTGTCCCACTCTCCTTTGATCTGACTGATGACCAAAGCTGAGTCCCCAAACACAATCAAAGATTTGATTCCAAGTCCATGGCAGCCTTGAGTCCAAAGATGCAAGGTTCATACTCTGCCATGTTGTTCGTACAGTTGAAGCAAAGTATGGCGGTGAAAGGAGTATGGCAACCTTCTGGAGATATGAGCATAGCACCGATACCATTGCCCAGGGAATTAGATGCCCCATCAAAGTACAGGGTCCATCAGGATCCTTGTTCAGGTCTGTTATATGGTATGACATCTTCAATGTTATCCAATGTCATGATGTCTTCGTCAGGGAAGTCAAACTTCATGGATTGGTAATTTTCGACAGCTTGATGGGCCAAATGATCAGCTAGCACATTCCCCTTTATAGCTTTTTGGGTCGTGTACTGTATATCGTATTCTGTCAGGATCATCTGCCATCTAGCTATCCTTCCGGACAAAGCAGGCTTCTCAAAGATGTACTTTATCGGATCTATCTTAGATATCAGCAAAGTGGTATGAGTCAACATATACTGCCTTAGCCGGCGAGCAGCCCATACAAAAGTGCAGCAAGTTTTCTCGAGCAGTGAATATCTTGTTTCACAGTCGGTAAACTTTTTGCTAAGGTAATAAATGGCATGCTCTTTTCGGCCAGACTCGTCATGCTGCCCCAGTACGCACCCCATTGAATTCTCTAGGACGGTCAGATACATGATTAGCAGTCTTCCTTTGACGGGTGGCATCAAGATAGGAGGTTCTAGCAAATACTCCTTGATTTTATCGAAAGCAACTCGACAGTCATCATTCCATTTAACTATCTGATCTTTCTTCAACGGCTTGAAGATTGGTTCACAAGTAGATGTTAGGTGAGAAACGAACCTAGCAATGTAGTTTAGGCGTCCCAAGAAACCTCTTACCTCCTTCTCAGTGCGAAGAGAAGGCATTTCTTGTATAGCTTTGACTTTGGCAGGATCAACCTCGATGCCTTTGTTGCTGACAATGAAACCCAAGAGTTTACCGGACCGGACTCCGAATGTGCACTTGTTTGGATTCAATCTTAGCTTGTACTCCTTCAACCTGACAAACAGCTTTTGCAAGTGATCAAGGTGTTCTTCTTCAGTTTGCGATTGGGCTATCATGTCGTCTACGTAGACCTCTATCTCATGATGTATCATGTCATGAAACAAAGCTACCATGGCGCGTTAATAGGTTGCCCCGGCATTCTTCAGTCTGAATGGCATTACTTTGTAGCAGAACGTACCCCACTGTGTAACAAAAGTAGTTTTCTCCATGTCTTCAGGTGCTATTTTGATCTGGTTATAGCCCGAGAATCCATCCATGAAAGAAAATACTTTGTGCTGAGTTGTGTTTTCAACCAGGATGTCGATGTGCGGAAGTGGAAAATCATCTTTATGGCTGACCATGTTTAAATCTCTATAATCCACGCACATTCTCACTTTGCCGTCCTTTTTAGGCACAGGCACAATGTTAGCAACCCATTGTGGATAGGAAGTAATATCCAGAAATCCAGCATTTAACTGCTTCATAACCTCTGCCTTGATCTTTTCTGACATGTCAGGTCTCATGCGGCGAACTTTTTGCTTAACTGGTGGACAGTCTTCTCTTGAGGGTAAACGGTGTACCACAATGTATGTATCAAGTCCCGACATGTCTTCGTACGACCAGGCAAAGATCTCAACATACTCATGCAATAGCTGAATTAAGCGCTCCATGACACTCGGCTCTAGGTTGGCACCCACTCTAATTTCCTTTCTGTCTTCCTCAGTACCCAAATTGATTGTGTCCAACAGCTCCTCATGAGGCAAAATTGCTCTTTCCTCTTGTTGCAGAAGTCTGGCCAATTCCCCTGGCACCTCACAATCTTCCTCACCTTTGTATTCGGCTTGGTAGATCAGATCTTCAGAGTCACTTAAGGCTATAGCAGTATCGTTACCCATGGGTTTCAGAATGGAAGGTGTTGTACCCCAAAATTTGCCCTCCCATATTTCTCAAAACATTTCAAGAAAGATTCACAAGTCCAATCCGGTGCGTCATATTCAGGTGTTATTTCGCCAAGATATCTCTGATAACGTATTCTCAAATTCAGGTTCGGCTCAAGAGTCAATTCTTTAAAGAAGGTATCCGAATGTGTGAGTTTTCTCGAAGAAATATGGTGAAAAAGTGTGCTGAAAGTGCAGTTTTTACGCGCTAAAAATTCATAACTTGAAGATCGTGGCTCTTTTTGAACCCGTTCCTGTGGCCAAAATTCCGTCTTAACGTCATCTATGTTTTCATCTCTCACGGCTGGAAGCCAATTTCGATCAGAAGGTCTTCAAAAATGCGGATTTATCAAGTATTTTCGTATAGAAAATTTGTGACAGAAGTTTATTTGCGTCATGTTCAGAAAATCATAACTTGGTCGATTTTCATTGTATCGAGCTGGTTCCGGCGCCAAAATTTCACAAATTGAGTTGGCTACATTTTCACAGAAGGTATTAAGTTCAAAAAGTATTCAAAAGGCCTTATTTTTTTGCTCAAAGTGCGTGTGACGCGCCGAAAATCCTGAATGCTGAATATTATTTCATCTGGGCCGAAACTTCGAAAATTCATAACTCGGTCAATTTTTATCAGATTAAGCTCATATTTTTACACAAGGTCACTGACTCAGATATCTACAAATTTGCTTCAAAAGTCGAGACCGAATTATACTCCGATCAATACCATTTTTTTATTAAAGAACATGTCAGAGTCGACACTGGAGCCCAAAATAAGTTTGTTTGAGCTGAAACTTCAAAAATTCATAACTAATTCACCGTCTATCCGATTGAGCCGATTTTTGGACAGGAGTTAGTTCTCGATGTCGGATACATTTTGTTTTCACATTTCAACTTCAAAAATTGCACTTAAGCCCCTGCAATTTATCCTACAACGTGATGAACTCAAGTGAACATTCGAGGCCCAATTGCACATTCAAAGCCCATTTTCTTTGCTCTAATTTCCATTATATAATCTCATTCTTTTCACACAAACAAGAGGAGAAAAAAAACCTTGCCACAACGCTGTCAGAATATCAAATTCTTTCAAGAACCCTAAAACCTTGAAATTCTTATTACAAATCCCCCTCTCACTACAAACAAGTCATCCCGGTTACAAACCAACATCTCACTACAAACAAGCCATCCCGGTTACAAACCAACATCTCACTACTTCTCCAGTAAGGGTAAGGTTGGCTTGATCCCCATGATCAAAAGGGCATAAAAGCATTCATATCACTACTTCTCCAGTAAGGGTAAGGTTGATTTGATCTCCATGATCAAAGGATATAATCATTCATACATGCCATATTGGCTTAAACATTAAATTTCTTCATATATTGGCTTTATTTGTATTTCATGATATATAGTAATTTATTTAATGTGTTCATGAGATTCAACACTGCAGATTTAGACAGGATCCCATGCAGGTTCATTAAGGAACGTTGGGGCCAAAACACAAATGGCCAAAAGCCAAAACACAAATGGTCAAAACAGAACAGCTTACACATGACACCAATACATGGCGAGGCAGACATCCTGAGAAGATTAAGGAATGTGAGGCCAGAACACAAATGACCAAAAGCCAAAACACAAATGGCCAAAACAGAATAGCTTACACATGACACCAACAGTTGTTGCACCCTAAAATCAGGTCTATTTCTCACCCTTTATTTCCTTTTTCTATATTTTTCTTTAAATAATTTATTTATTATTTTTACTAACAATTAATTAATTTTCTTTTTTATCAAAAAATCACAAAAATATTTTTATGTCCAAATAAATTTAGAATTTTATTTTTTATCAATAAATATTAATTAATTTAATTAGGTTAATTTTAGATAACTTTCATTTATTTTGTAAATAATTTAAAATTAATTAGAATAAATAGGTTTTTATTACTAACTTAGTTATTTTATTTCTTTCCTAAAATAACCAAAAACCAAAAATATGTCATTTAATTACTTTCATTAATTAATTTAATAACCAATCAATTTCGCATTTAATTTAAAAATCTAATTTCTTTTCTTAAAAAAAATAATAAAAACAAAAAAAACATTTTCTTTAATTAAAAGGGTCAAAACCCTAAATTTCGCATTCGATTTTATTTTTGCATCGCGCGCTTTATTTACCTAATTGATGTATCTGCTCCTGGCTTGTAATAAATAATTAGAACATTTATTTATTTTTCCGCATTTATTTTACTTTTAAAGGGTTGTTTTTGGCAATGTAAATACCCGACGCCTTGTAATAATTTAGTTTAAATTCCGCATTTTAATTCTGCAAATTATACAACTGCTAGATGTTTGATAATAGGGCTTGCATGACAAGAATGAATGCCTAATTCTTAAAATGGTTAGATCACCTTAAATATGTGCAAAGATAAAAATAACCGAAATCAACACACTCACACATGCGCACTCCTAGGGTACACCCTACTTGGTTGCCTTCGTAAGCGGTCATTGAGCATAGGTCGTTTTAGAGGTCTCCCTCTTGTCTAAAAGATCATAGTCGCCTCGAAACGGTTGCCTCGGATATTGTTGCCTCAAACAAATGATCTAAGACATTAGGGTTACCGCTAAGGCGTCCTAACATTGCTTTGGTGATCGTATGTCCCTCATTCGAATTGACCCTCAAACTCCAACGACGATGCTACCTACTCATTTATAGTGGGATAACATTGTCTAAAGGAAGATAGCCTAGAATGATTCCTTTTTCGAGTAGGTAGATGGTTCTTAAGTACTTGCTCTTTCATAAAACAAAAACTTTTCACACTTACACTTTTCAAACGAAGTTTTCAAACAAAAACTCTTTCAAACCCACAAGCACAAAGAAAAGCAATTTTGAAAACAATATGAGCAAGTACCTAAGAGCCCGTGGATAACCACGGATAGAAAGGGTGCTAACACCTTCCCTTTCTATAATCTACCCCCCGAACCCGAGAAATATCTCGAAAAATGAATTTTTCTGTGCTTTTTTCCTTTCCTTGTTGGATAAAATAAAAGACGGTGGCGACTCTTGCTTACCGCGACATTTTGCAAAAACAAACGCAAAACACAAACCAACATTCCAAAATACAGTCAGTTCTCTCTCACCGTATCACAAAAGGGTACCTGCATTTGTGAGTGTGGGTGTGTGTAAGGGTATAGCCATCTTTAAACAACAAAATGTAAAAGAAAGACAATGAGCACAAAAGTTTTAGATATGAAAAGTGTCCATGATTCATTGAAATGACATATGAAAATGAAATAAGAACCCTTACAAATGGACCTATGTGCCTCGGGTAAGACACACGGTTGAAAAAGTACGAATTGTTTGTGAACTATTACAGATCCAACAGAAATGGAAAAGATAAATTACTGCGGTATGAAATTAATCGGAACAAAGTCTTTTGCTTCCCAGTTGCACAGTCCTCCGCCAACAGTAGGAAAAATACAGTCTTCCAAGCTACTATCTTCTTCATTGTCCTCTAGCGCATTAACCCCTTGATGGCTGATCTTCACAGGTGGCCCACCGGCACGGGCGCGGCGCACGGCCTTCTGAGCAGTCGAAGTAAATCCCATGCCAAACTTGTCTGATTTGAAAGGAAAGTCGGGAAGCTGCCCCCAGATAGTGGATCCGCCTTCTTCCACTACTGCCCTTGCATCCTTTAGAGATGAAATCCGAGGTGGTGGTCTTGTGATCACAGGAGTTGAGGATACCGCCTTGGTCGCCGCTATTTCCTGTGAAACTTCTTCAAAATGCTGGAAAGGGGTCTCTATGAATTTGCCATCTAACTCCACATAACAAAGAATTCATATGACTAATCATATATTCCTCTTCCCCATGGACAATTATGATTTTCCCTTGGACGGGGTACTTGAGAATCTGATGCAAAGTTGAGGTGACTGCACCGGCATTGTGGATCCAGGGACGTCCCAACAGGCAAGAGTAAGAAGGACGGATGTCCATCACGTAGAATGTCGAGTTAAACGTCTGGGTACCCACCTTGATCGAGATGTCCACCTCTCCATGGACCATCCTTTTAGAGCCGTCAAATGCTCTCATAATGATGTTGCTGGGTTTCAGGGTTATGCCTTCACAATCCAACCTATCCAGGGCTTTCTTTGGCAAGACGTTCAGAGATGATCCGGTATCAAATAAAACATGAGCTAGGGTGGTTCCCCTACACTCCACCGAGACATGTAGTGCGTCGTTATGTTTTCTCCCTTTGGATATTAAGTCAGCATCGGAGAAACCCAGGCCATTGTCAGCTATTAAATTGGCTACACACTCTTGGAATTAATCAGCCGAAGTCTCTTGCGGCACATGAGTTATCTTCAAAAACTTGACCAAAGCTTTAGCATGTGCCTCAGAGCACAGCAGCAAGGCTAACATAGAGATTTTGGAGGGGGTCTTCCCCAGTTGCTCCACCATATCATAATCACTCTTCTTAATGATCCTCGGGATTTCTTCCATCTCCCTCTTGGATGTCTCAGGAATAACTAGTGACTGGGCCTTCGTCAGGACAGGCTCCTCTTGAACATTCTTTCCTTTTTTATCAGCAGCGGAAACAGGGATGGGAATTGTATTGTCATTATCAGCGGGTACACTTGCAGGTGTAATTACTGGTACAACTGTAATCTTCGGAACGGCCACGGGTCCAGAGACCGCCTTTGGAGGCACAATCTCTGGAGAGAAAATTCTTCCACTACGAGTAATTTTGCTTATGCCAGCAATGTTACTGATGTCAGAATTGTCTTCTTCAAAGCTCTCATCTTCGGTAGTCTGTTCAATCTGGTTGACACCATGGTAGTAGATTTCTCCACCATAGTTCCATGGTACCATTTTATCTGATTTGTATGGGACATGCCCGGGCATTGTTATCTTCAACGGAGAAGTCATAGGAGCGGATGTAATCCTAACGGGATTTTTAGGAACCCTGGAAGGATTGGCGTATATGGTTATTATTGAAACTTGTGGAACTGGAATGGGTGAAATAGGAGATTTCTCAAACAAAATTTCCTGGTTATCAATCAATTGTTGGATACCTTTCTTCAACAGAGGACAGTCAAACGATGAGGATAGGCAAGTATGCTTTCAACAAATTCAACTTGATGGTTAGGAGAGGAGTTAACAGTTCATCCACAGTAGAAACAAACAGACCTTCTTCCACAGCACTGGCATTGTGTCCATGCCTAGGAATTGGAGCAGAGATAACATTCGGTTTTTCGGGAGCTTCAAATTCAACTTCCTTTGTGTCAATTAGATCTTGAATCTTGTTCTTCCGAGCCCAACAGTTGTTGGTTTCGTGCCCTGGACTTTCTGAATGGTAAGTGCACGTGGCATTCGAATGGTAGTGTAGAGATGCAGTATTGGGATTTTTAGGGGCCTCTTTTAGCATGGCCAAATTCAACTTTAAGAGATGCGGTAGGACTTGAGCAGGAGTCATGTTTATCTTGGTGAATTGCCTTACAGGCCTTTCCACCCTTTGCTGGTTATTTCTCGGCTGATCATTTCTCGGCTGGTTGTTTCTTGGTTGGTCTAATGCAGACTTTTGAATCATAAAGGCCCCCACTGTTGGTCGTCGTTTGGTTCTTCCCTGATTCCTCTGAGCATAGACAACTGACGCTTCCTTATTTCCTGTGAAGGGCTTTTTTACAGCAGTAGAGGTAGACGCGTCTTTCTGAATTTTCCCACTTCTAATACCGACTTCTATCCTCTCGCCAGTTAGAATCAACTCAGTGAAACCTGTAGAGGAGCTTCCAATCAGGTGATTAAAGAAAGGACCTGACAGAGTCCTCAAAAACATGTCCACTAGCTCTCTTTCAGATAAAGGTGGTTGCACCCTTCTGGCTAAATCCCTCCACTTTTGGGCGTAGTCTTTGAAACCCTCATTGGACACCATAGTCATACCCTGGAGTTGAGTACGGGTTGGTGCCAAGTCGGCGTTGTATTGATACTGTTTATAGAAGGCGGTTGCCAAGTCTTCCCAATTATGCACATCAGACCTCTCCAACTGGTAGAACCAATCAAGCTGCGTCCCTGATAAACTGTCTTGGAAAAAGTGGACCCACAAATCTTTGTCAGCAGAATGTGGCTGAATTTTCCTGACATAAGATCGTAGGTGCATCTTGGGACAAGACACCCCATCATACTTGGAAAACAGTGGCACTTTAAATTTAGGAGGGATTACAATTCCAGAAACCAACCCTAACTCCTCAAAATCCAGCCCTGGTACTCTATGTATCTCCATAGCAGCTAGACGTTCTTCCAAGTTTTTGTATTTGTCATCGGCCGGAGGGTATTGTTGTTCTGAGTAGTCCTCATCTTCCTCTTCTTCTGCTTCAGAATCAGATAGCACTGCAGTCTCCTTTCCTTTTATTTCCCCTTCCTCAGAGGTTGATGGAAATTCCAAGGTCCTTCTTGCTTGACCTTCAAATCTTCTGCCCATGATAACCACACCGGCTGGCTTCTTCTTCCTTTTCTCTTTCTCTAGCAGAGTCTTGAGCTCCTCCTGCCCCTTGGCTAAGGTCAAGAGTAGTTGTTGAAATTATGAATTCTGAGCTTGCAAATCTTTGACAGTTTGTTCAATATCTATCTTGCTGAAATAAACAACAAAGAGATTAGGAAACTTGGTGTGAAGACTTGTTTATGCATATGATGAATGATATGTATTCATGCAATGCATTCAAGGATTTGAAAATCAAATTTGTTTTAAAAAAAAAGGAACAAACTTTATATTAATAAGATAGAATTGTTAGTACATCAATGCCCCTTGGGCAAAATAATACAAAATTCTAAGGTAAAAAGACGTTGCGCATCCTCTTTGGTGCAATGTAGGTGTTGAGAGTCTGCTCTTCGTGAAGTAGACGAGTGAGTTCCAAAACCTTCTTCTCGCTTGCGTAGAATTGGGCTTCGAAAGTGTCGCGCTCTCCCTTGAGCTGTATCCAACTCCTTTGTAAATCTTCGAGTGATGTTGGCATGTCAGGATGTAGGAGGGTGTATGGAACCTCTCCTTCCATAACAGGCTCTATAATCACTGGGAGAATGGAGGGGTAAGGCATCATAAGACTTTGGGCACGGGTTCATACCCACTTGAGGTAAGGCTCAAGATGGATGGAATTCTTGTGTCCCAAGGTCTTATTGTCTACCTTGTTGGGCATCCTCCAAGCTCGGATGAACCTTTGTCGGAGTCCTTGATCGTTGTTGTCGAAGTCAAAAACAAAATCTAGAATCAGCATGTCATGTGGGCCATCCCTTCGGGCATAACCAAACTGCCTCAGAGCCAAGCAAGGGTTGTAGGTGATGCCTCCCCTAATGCCAAGTAGAGGGACATTAGGGAATTCCCCACAATGGTCGATGATGATAACATTCTCTTTGGACCGAGAACACCAATGAATATATGAATGTGTAAGAGTCATCAATCGTTGTGACCACCTCAAACCTTGCTCATTCTTCAAGACTGATTGGGGAAGATGAGAAATAAACCATCTTGCCAGGAGAGGAGTGCAACACATGAGAACACCTTTTTTCCTCATTGTTCGAGTGTGAAAAGAGTGTAGGATATCCCCAAGCAAAGTAGGCACCGGGTTGCGAGACATGAAGATTTTGACAGCACTCACATCTATGAGTTGGTCAGGGTTAGGGAACAAGACCATCCTGTGATCGGTGGAAATAGAACTGACTGTTTTTTAGCTGGTTCGTGAAATGTCGCGGTAAGCAAGAGTCGCCACTGTCTTTTATGTTCTCCAACATGGAAAGGACAAAAGCACATCAAAATTCCTTATTCGAGAATGTTTCTCGGTTCGGGAGGTAGATTTATAGAAAAGGAAGGTGTTAGCACCCTTTCTATCCGTGGTTATCCACGGGCTCTTAGGTACTTGCTCTTATGTTTTCA
The DNA here is from genome assembly GCA_948472305.1 of Vicia faba. Classification (NCBI taxonomy): domain Eukaryota; kingdom Viridiplantae; phylum Streptophyta; class Magnoliopsida; order Fabales; family Fabaceae; genus Vicia; species Vicia faba. The sequence continues at coordinate 150,101,688 of OX451741.1, read as the reverse complement.
AAAGATGTTTGCTTTTCAAATGTGTGTGTGGGTTTGAAAAAAGTTCGTTTGAAAAACTTCTAAGTAACTCTTGTATCAGTCCTCAAGAGTGTATGAAGTGTTTTGTTTGAAAACTTTTTGAAAGTGTGGGGTGCGAAAAGTTGTTTTTGTTTGTTTTGAAAAGAGCAAGTACTTAAGAGAATCTACCTACTCTAAGGAATTAGGCTGTGTAAGAGTCCTTTAGATTGTGTTATCCTACCATTGAGGGGTAGGTAGCACCATCGTTGGAGGTATTCGGGTCAATTCGATTAAGGGACATGTGTGGTCACCGAAGCAATGGTAGGACACCTTAGAAGTAACCCTAATGTCCTAGATCCTTTTATCCGAGGCAACCGTTTCGAGGCAACTGGATCTTTTGGACAGAAGGGCGACCTCTAAGACACTCTATACTTGATGACCACGTCGAGGCAACCAGTGAGGCGTACCCTAAAAGTGGCATGTGCTTTGTGTGTTGTTTTTTCAGTTAAGGTTATCTTGTACATGTTATTTGTGAGCTACGGATTAATTTTATTATTCATACATTCTTTCATGCATTATTAACAGTTAGGAGTGCGGAAAATAAATTGCAGAAATATAAATCTAACTATTACAAGGCGCGGGTATATACATCGCCAAAAACAAAAACTCGTTTTTGAAAAGTAAATGCAGAAAATTAAAGAAAGCAATAAAATCCTAATTACTATTACATCCTCTGTACAGATACATAAATATAATCAGAATAAATAAATACGCGCGAATGGAAATTTAATCGGGAACGTCCTAAGGGTTTTGACCCTTTTAAGAAAAGAATTGAATTTTTGTCCTTTTTTGTAATTAATGAAATTAAAATTAATAACTAATTAATTAATTAATTAAGAAAATATTTTTTTGTGTTTTTTATGTTTTTAATAAAATAAAGAAAAAGAAATTAAAAGTTGAAAGTCCTAAATCTAAATTAATTTTACTTATTAAAAAAAATTAAAATTGTTCTAATTAAACAACTAATTAATTAATATTAAAATTTATTTACAAAAATAAGTTAATAAATAATAAAATGTTTTTTTGAATTTATTGAATTTTATGGGAAAAAATTAGTTTGTTAGGTTAATTAAAAATAATGATAATAATTAAAAAAAAGAAAAGGAAAATAAAAAAAGGAAATAGAAACCAATGGGGGTGTTGATGGCCCAATGGAGGTGTGAAGTCTGGAAATTACTGGCCCATTAACCAGCCTTGTTGACTTTTGGAGATTTCCTGGAGCACGTTGACTGGAGAATATGGTGCTCTTTCCCTTGTAGCCATTGGATTTGCATTAGGAGACACATGGCTGGCTGATACGCTGGACTCCATGGTGGAACATGGTTGTGAATCTGCATATGATTATGGTATGAAAAATATGAAACAAATATTGGGGGACCTGGGAATCGAACCCAGGTCCCAATGGTTGCAAGCCACGCCATCTTCCACTGAGCCACTTGAGTGCTTTTGTTAATATAACAATCAAAGAAATTAAAATATGAAAACAACCATCATTCTGGAAATAAATAAAAAATCCGTGCGTTATTTGAACCAGCCAGTCACACTCCTCCACGTACTTCGTCTTCCTCCTTTTTCCTGTAAAAAACAAAACAATTAGCGGGGGTTTTTAACCCCCACAACGTGCATCAAGAGAAAATAGCGAATAGGCGTACGCTAATCAGAAATTGTTCGCGAGGGATGTTTTGATTTCGTCTCATCCTGACGAATCCAACCATGGTTTTTTCAAAGCCTGATTTTTCCTATTCTGAAAAGCCCCAAATCAGGACCTTGAAAACCCTAGAATTTGTCCATGGCGTTTTCTGTTTTAGGACACCACAACGCAATTATCTTATACCAAAAGCTCCAGAAGGATGTTAGCAATGTAAATCAATGATCATAATGCGTAAATGATGCACAAATATTGAATTACGATTAAAGGAAAAATGGTCAAACCGTGTGACTGGTTCTTGGGATTTCTTGAGTGTTAGCGTGTGATTTTGATCTCCAAGGATTCCTGGGGACTTATGCAATGTATTAGAATCAGTTAAAAGTTTGGAAATGGCCTGGAAGTGAGAAAACAAATTTCAAGTTTTCTTGGATTTTTTAGAATTGGTTCTGGCCGTCTCAATGAAATTAAGGTCGTGCCTCCTATATGGCTTGCTTGCATATGTATGTCTCATGGTATTTAAGTCAGCATTAGGAGCCTTTAACTTGTGCATTGAAGTTTTGGATTTCCTCTTAACCACCATTAAAGGCATTTCAAAGCTTTGTCCAAATTTTGAATTTTCATGCATAAATGAGCTTTACACGAATTTGGCAACTAGAATATGCTTCATGAAGGCTAATCAAACCACAAGATACCATTTAATCAATTTTTTTGATTTTACTTGAATTATTATGGATTAAAATGAAGTAAATCCATAAAAATTAAATAAAAATAGAAAAATACTTATTTGGTCTTGAAATTGATCATGGGACACGTGGTTGGCATGACAAGGCTGAATCAAGTGGAAAAAAGTGGGCCTTTTGTCAAAAATTTAAGTTTCAAGGATAGTTGACTTTTGCTATATCACAAAAACTTCCCAACTTCTCCAATGCATATCTTGCTCAATTTTGATCATATGAACATGTTCTTGGACATTTTGGAAAGGTATTGAAGTCCTATAACCAATTCCTTTGTTCCCATGTCATTTGAATTTACCAATCTCAAGTTATGGTCTTTGACTTAAAGTGCCTTTTTGTTGACTTTTGAAAATGACCTATAATGTTGAAATTGATAACTTTTTGTGAGAGCATTTCTTGGACTTGGAATGTGAAGATGAGTTATAGGAAATGTCCTCCCCTTCAAAATGAGCATTGGATGGGATTTTTCTGATGAACCATGAAAAAGTTATGCCTTGGTCAAGTTACAGTTGACTTTTCAACTGTCCAAAAATAGAAACTTTTGACACCTTCATGATTTTTGAGCCATTCTTGTGGAATCATGGTCAAGACTTGACCAAATGATGATTGTGGCTTCAAAATAAGATGTTGACCAAAAATTTTGACTTTTGACTGCCAAATGACCATTTTACCCCTATAGTTGACTGTGAGGCAATTAAGGCTTTTGACTGTGCAACTTGATGCTGTGAGCCTTGAAACTTGGCATATGGATGCTTGACAATGTGTATGGGCATATGTGACTTTATTGAGCCCTTGAAAACCTCAACTTCCTTGCAAGAACCAAAACCCTAATTTAACTGGCTTAGGAAGGTGTTTGAACTGTGCAACCCTTGAGTAGACTTGAGCAAATTGAGATGATGTTTGTCAAAACTTTGAAGAATATGGGATGGCAAATTTTGGGGTACAACAGTTTCCCCTGTTCAATCTTCTTAGACCTGAGGATGTAGATTGGCTTGTGTGCCTTTCGTGATCCGAGGGTGGAAGATGATTGAACACTAGAGTGCCCAGAAATTTGCACTCACATAGTAGAGTATCAGCAGTGTGGTGGCGGGAATGGGCTTACAGATGCCATTTGGAGAGATGATGGATAGGAGGATGGACTTATAGATGCCATCTGGAGATGTGACAGAACCTTGTCGGGAATGGGCTTATAGATGCCATTTGGAATGATGGTATGGGAGGATGGGCTTATAGATGCCATCTAGGTGTCGATCGTGTAAGAGATTCCTTAGAGAGAACTTGTGTACCTGAGAAAGATAATTTCCTGGCCTGTTACAGGTGTTGATCTTCACTCAGTCGCTCACAGACATGTCCTGGCTAGATACAGGTATCGAATCTGGAACTTCAAAAGGTTGCTTACAGACGTGCCCTGGCTGGATACAGGAGTCGAATCTCTAAATTCTTCATGCAGACATGCCCTGGCTGGATACAGGCGTCGAATCTACAAACTCTTCAGATGTGCCCTGGCTAGATACAGGAATCGAATTTGGAATTAGTCATCTACAGATATGCCCTGGCTGGATACAGGAATCGAATCTTCAAACTCTTCAGATGTGCCCTGGCTAGATACAGGAATCGAATCTGGAATTAGTCGTCTACAGATTTTCCCTGGCTGGATACAGGAGTCGAATCTTCAAACTCTTCAGATGTGCCCTGGCTAGATACAGGAATCGAATCTGGAATTAGTCGTCTATAGATTTGCCCTGGCTGGATACAGGAGTCGAATCTTCAAACTCTTCAGATGTGCCCTGGCTAGATACAGGAATCGAATCTGGAATTAGTCATCTACAGATATGCCCTGGCTGGATACAAGTATTGAATCTTCAAACTCTTCAGATATGCCCTGGCTAGATACAGGAATCAAATCTAGAATTAGTCATCTACAGATATGCCCTGGCTGGATACAGGTATCGAATCTTCAAACTCTTCAGATATGCCCTGGCTAGATATAGGAATCGAATCTGGAATTAGTCATCTACAGATATGCCCTGGCTGGATACAGGTATCGAATCTTCAAACTTTTCAGATGTGCCCTGGCTAGATACAGGAATCGAATCTGGGATTGCGATAGTTGATAGTAATTATCTTTGGATTGACCTTTTTCCTGAAAAGGCAAAACATCAGTTGTATGCAATGTCATGATGTATAAAATGCATGATGTCATGATGTTCTCAAAAATAAATGAGATTGTGTGTTTATGATGCGTATATGCATGCGTCATGGTGTATGATAATGTAATGTTTATGAATGTATTTTCGTCTAGGAAAACAAATCCTTGACGAATGCCGGGAGCTTGAATCCTGGGTTGATGTTGAAGAGTAGAGTCCTTCGTTTCCGCTGGGGATGATGGTTGCAAGGACAAACCGGTAGGAGAAGATGACTCCATTGGGGAATAAACTTGTTGGAGAGATTACTCTGCGGGGAATACTCGGTGGGAAGAGATACTTCGCTGAGGATTTGATGATAACTCCGTTGGGGACTCCGTTGATATGTCATGGCGAGGATTTGATGAACTCCGCTGGGGGACTCCGTTGATATGTCATGGCGAGGATTTGATGAACCCCACTGGGGCAGGAAGAACTTCGCCGAGGACGATCTTTCCGTGGCAATTAGCTGAGGATAACCCAGTTATAAGCTCTGGTGGGGAATGACTTTTGAATATGGTCGGGGAGAGACGTATGTACTCTGCAGGTGATAAGTTTCCAGAATATACTGGGGATAAGCTTCCAGAATCTACTGGGGGTAAGCTTCCAGAATCTACTGGGGGTAAGCTTCCAGAATCTACTGGGGAGGTGGTTCAACTCTCCTGGGGAAACTTTTGAACTGTACTGGGGGAATGGCTCCACTGGGGTGTCTGGTATTCCGCCGGGGAACAATCTTAGATCAAGACTGCCAGGGATGCTTGCTGAGGAACATATGTATACTCCACTGGGGAATTTTGAGATCTACTGGGGATACCCAACTTCCTTAGGGCTGACAGTAGACTAACTCTGCTTGGGGAGAGTATCGCTGACTTGCTGGAGATACTGTGCCTTTTCAGGGCTGATGGGAGACCATCTCTGCTTGGAGAGAGTATTGTTGAATCTTGTCTTACTCTGCGGGGAGTGAAGGTATCCTGGTTACATTCTTCAGCCGAACCTGCCTTAGTACCTTGGTGGACAGAGCAACTAGATCGCTTAGACAACTTGTTATTGCCCCTGTTTCTAATGTCACCTGTAATTAATCCTTTGTTTCGTATGCAAATATTTATGAGTTAGCAATTAGTGTCAAATGCATATATCAAAAATGAACATTGGACGTTCTTTGCAAAACAAAACAGAAAAAGGAAAAACGATTGGCAATTTGTCTGAAAAGTGAATTTGTATTGATTTTTGAATTTGCATATAAATAGGCGTTTATGTACAAGAGGCTGACGTCCTAGTAAGAGAATGCCGTCGAACAATAGAGTTTATACAATTTTTGTGAAAAGGAAAACAAAACAGCTATGTGAAAAAGTCCCACTGGGTTCCAGCTCTGCTATCGCCTTTATGTCTTCAAGCGTCTCATCACTTTGCTGCTCAATTGAAGATGAAGCTGATTGATCGATGCCGTCTAAACCCGATGGTTGATACCAGATTCTGGATGCAAGGTGATCCAATGAGACATAGTATTACACTTTATCCCTAACTTTTGCCTGGACCGCCCTTTCGGGTTTTCAGTCCACCGGGATACCCATTTTTGCCCAAGCCGCCTTTTCAGGTTTTCGACTTGCCGGGTGTACAGATTTTTTTTATTTCATCCCTTAATTTTGCCCGAACCCTTTTGGTTCGCCGGGAAGCCCTTATTTTTGCCTAGGTGTGTCAACCTAGCGGGTCTTTTGATCATGCGTAGTATCTTTTTACTATGTCAGCATTAGCGGGGTGAGGAAGGTCGTCACCATCCATGGTGGTTAGAATCATAGCTCCTCCTGAGAAGATATATTTAACCACAAATGGCCCTTCGTATGTAGGGGCCCATTTGCCCTTGGGATCACTTTGAGGAAGAATGATGCGCTTGATTACCAGGTCTCCGACTTGATACTCTTGGCGTCTGACTTTCTTGTTAAAAGCCCTGATCATCCGTTTTTGGTACGTTTGACCATGACAAATAACGGTGAGTTTTTTTTCGTCAATCAGGTTTAATTGATCAAGCCGAGTCTGGATCCAGTCATCTTCGCTCAAATCTGCATCCTTCATTATCCGGAGAGAGGGTATCTGGACTTCAATAGGCAAGACTGCCTCCATGCCATAGACCAAGGAAAAGGAAGTTGCCCCTGTTGACGTCCTTGCTGAGGTACGGTACCCGTGAAGAGCAAACGGTAACATCTCGTGCCAATCCTTGTACGTCACTGTCATCCTCTGCACAATCTTCTTGATATTCTTATTCGCCGCTTCGACAGCCCCATTCATCTTCGGCCGGTATGGAGAAGAGTTGTGGTGTTGTATCTTAAATTGCTCGCAGAGCTCAGTGATCATCCTGTTGTTAAGATTGGTACCATTATCCATAATGATCCTTTCCGGGACGCCTTATCGACAGATCAGGTTATGCCGAATGAACTGTGCCACGACGTTCTTGGTTACCGTAGCATAGGAAGCTGCTTCAACCCACTTCGTGAAATAATCAATTGCTACCAGGATGAAGCGATGCCCGTTGGATGTTGTAGGTATGATCTCGCCGATCATATCAATGCCCCACATTGCGAAAGGCCAAGGTGCTGTCAAGACATTCAGAGGTACTGGAGGAACGTGCACCTTATCAGCATAGATCTGGCATTTGTGACATGTCCGAGAATGTTGATAACAGTCAGCCTCCATTGTGGACCAGAAGTATCCTGCCCGAAGGATTTTCTTTGCCATGGTATGTCCACTGAAATGTGTTCCGAAGGTACCTTCATGTAGCTCTTCCATGATCCTTTCTGCTTCAGTCTTATCCACACAACGCAGTAAGGTTGAATCATGGTTTCGCTTGTATAGAATGCCATTGCTGAGGAAGAACTTTGCTGCGAACCTTCTCAGAAACTTCTTGTCATTAACAGATGCACCCTCGGGGTATTCTTGAGCTTCCAAGTACCTCTTCCCTTCATGATACCAAGGTTTTTCAGTTACCTCTTCAGCCTCAAGATCACAGCAATGTGCAGGTTCGTCCAACTTCCAGATAATGATCCGGGGAGCCTCGTTGTCCCATTTGACTTTGAACATGGAAGACATCGTAGCCAACGCGTCCGCTAACTGATTCTCCTCTCTTGGGAAGTGTTCAAAAGTTATCTCCTCGAAGTGGGGAAGCAACGTCAATACATACTCCTTGTAAGGAATAAGATTTGGGTGTTTCGTATCCCACTCGCCTTTGATCTGATTGATCACGAGAGCGGAATCTCCGAAGACACTCAGAAACTTGATCCTTAAGTCAATTGCAGCTTGAAGACCCATGATGCATGCCTCATACTCCGCCATGTTGTTGGTGCGGTTGAAACATAGCCGGGCAGTAAGTGGAGTATGAGTGCCTTTTGGGGATATGATCACAGCGCCAATACCGTTACCTAAAGCGTTTGAGGCTCCGTAAAAGTGCATAGACCATCGGGATCCTTCCTCAGGTCCTTCATCCGGTCCAGGTACTTCATAATCAGTCACTATCATGATATTCTCGTTTGGAAATTCAAAGTTCATAGATTGGTAGTCGTCCACTGCCTGGTGTGCCAAATGGTCTGCCAATACACTTCCCTTGATTGCTTTTTGAGTCGTGTACTGGATGTCATATTCCGTCAAGATCATCTGCCATCTTGCTATTCTTCCGGACAAGGCAGGCTTTTCGAATATGTACTTGATTGGATCCATTTTTGAGATCAACAGAGTAGTGTGAGTCAACATATACTATCTCAGCCGGCAAGCAGCCCATACCAAAGCGCAACAAGTTTTCTCGAGCAGTGAGTATCGGGTCTCACAGTCGGTAAACTTTTTGCTAAGGTAATAAATAGCGTGCTCTTTTCGGCCAGACTCGTCATGCTGCCCCAGCACACACCCCATTGAGTTGTCCAGTACTGTCAAGTATAATATTAGAGGTCTCCCTTCAACCGGTGGCATAAGGATGGGTGGTTCTTGGAGATACTCTTTGATTCTTTCGAAAGCGGCCTGACATTCATCGTTCCAACGTACTACTTGATCTTTCTTCAATAGCTTGAAGATTGGTTCACAGGTAGCAGTTAGATGTGAGATGAATCGGGCAATGTAGTTCAGCCGTCCTAGAAAGCCTCTGACTTCTTTCTCTGTCTTGGGAGTTGGCATCTCTTGTATGGCTTTCACTTTGGCAGGGTCCACTTGAATACCTTTGTCGCTCACGACGAAACCCAGTAGTTTTCCAGATCTTACCCCAAAGGTGCACTTGTTCGGGTTCAATCTCAGCTTGTACAACTTCAGACGGTCAAACAGCTTCTGTAGGTGGTTAAGGTGTTCCTCCTCAGTTTGGGACCTTGCAATCATATCATCGACGTACACCTCGATCTCATGATGGATCATGTCATGAAATAAAGCAACCATGGCACGTTGGTAGGTTGCCCCAGCATTTTTCAACCCAAAAGGCATGACCTTGTAGCAAAAGGTGCCCCACTGAGTAACAAAAGTGGTCTTCTCCATGTCTTCAGGAGCCATCTTGATTTGGTTATATCCGGAGAAACCGTCCATGAAGGAGAACACCTTGTGCTGAGCAGTATTGTCAACCAGAACGTCGATGTGAGGCAGAGGGAAATCATCCTTAGGGCTCGCCCTGTTCAAATCCCTGTAATCAACACACATTCGGACCTTACCATCTTTCTTTGGCACTGGAACCACGTTGGCAACCCACTGAGGGTAAGAAGTCACTGCTAGAAAACCGGCGTCAAATTGTTTCATAACCTCAGCCTTGATTTTCTCGGACATCTCTGGACGCATACGACGAACCTTCTGTTTAACCGGAGGGCAGTCTTCCTTGGTAGGCAGGTAATGAACCACAATGTCAGTATTCAACCCAGGCATGTCTTCGTAAGACCAGGAAAATATTTCCACATAGTCATGCAGCATCTGAATCAATCGTTGTTTCACACTGAGCTCTAGATTGGCACCAATCTTGACTTCCTTTATGTCTGTCTCAGTACCCAGATTTACCGTTTCCAATGGCTCTTCATATGGCTGAATGGCCTTCTCTTCCTGGAGTAACAGTCTTGCAAGCTCGCCAGGCACCTCGCAATCATCTTCACCTTCGTCTTCGGCTAAGTTGATCGGATTTTCGAAGTCATAACTGGCAGTAGCAGAGTCGTTACCAGTGAGATCCAGAGTGGATTGGAACCTGTATGGGTGAGTGTGTGTAAATATAGTTGTTTTGCAATATATAAAGAAAGAAAGGGAGCACAAGATTTGAAATGCGAAAAACGTCCAATGCTTTTATTAATGATATATGAGAGTGACACACAAAAGCCCTCACAAATGAAGCCACGGTGCCCCAGGTAAGACACCGGGCCATAATGTTTCAAATTATTGTTTGTTACAAATTCAAAACAAAGGAGTTCATTACTGAGTGACAAAAGTAAAAGGTATGGAGTCTTTTGCAGTCCAGTTGTTCAGTCCACCACCGGTCGTTGGATTGATCCAGCTATCGAATTCAGATTCCTCCACGTCGTCATCATCCCCGATAGCATTTACTCCATGGTTGGGCATGGGAGCTGTCACCACATTAGTCCTCTCGGGCGCCTCGAACTGTACCTCTTTAGCATCAATAAGTTCCTGAACCTTATTCCTTAGAGCCCAACAATCATCAGTAGAATGTCCCGGGCTATCAGAGTGATAAGCGCAACGGGCGTTGGGGTTGTACTTTGGAGAGGTTGTGTTCACAACCTTTGGAGCTTCCTTGACATTTACCAGATTGGTTGACAACAGTTGTGGCAAAATCTGAGACAGGGTCATGCTGAGCCGAGTATACTGTCTTTTGGGCCTCTAAACTCTTGGCTGGTTGTATTGCTGAGGAGCAGCAACAGACTTAGAAATTACCACCACGTTGACAGTTTGGTGGCGTTCCGGTTTGTTCTGTCTCCTGGGACCATAAACAGCACTAGCTTCCTTCTTGAAGGGCTTCTTTTCAGTACTCGAGGAGGCACCTTTCTGTATCTTCCCCGATTTGATACCGGCTTCGATCCTCTCACCAGTCAGGATCAGGTCTGTAAACCCAGCAGAGGAATTACCAATCAGGTGGTTAAAGAACGGACCAGACAAGGTCCCCAAGAACATGTCCACTAGTTCACGGTCAGTCAACGGTGGCTGCACCCTGCCAGCCAGGTCTCTCCACTTCTGCGCATACTCCTTAAAACCTTCACCCATTCCTAGTGACATACCCTGGAGCTGGGTACGCGTAGGAGCGAGGTCAGAATTATACTGATACTGCTTATAAAATGCAGTAGCCAAGTCCTCCCAGTTACGAATATTGGTTCCATCCAGCTGATAGAACCATTCGAGTTGAGTCCCTGAAAGACTCTCCTGGAAGAAATGGATCCAAAGGTTCTTGTCTGTAGTGTAAGGATGGATCTTCCTTACATAAGAACGGAGGTGCAGCTTAGGACAGGAAGCCCCGTCGTACTTCACAAAGGTAGGCGCCTTGAACTTGTGTATGATCACCACCCCAGAAGATAAACCTAGGTCTCCAAAGTCCAACCCAGGCACACGTTGAATCTCCATAGCATTTAAACGGTCCTCCAGCTGTTTGTACCTGTCCTCAGCAGGAGGGTACTGTTCATCATTGAAATCTGTCTCTGTGTCAGATGCCACGGGACTAGGAACCTCTCTCCCTTGGTGACTGCCTTCCCCAATAGATGGTGTAGTCAGCTCAGCTTCATTCTGCAGTGTATTCCCGAGTCTGCGTCCAGTGTTGAACAACACAATCCTCTTCTTCTTCTTCTTCTTCAGGAGCAAAGCCTTCAACTCCTGTTGTCCCTGGGCTAAGTTCATGACCATCTCTTGAAACTGGGCGTTCTGGGCCTGGAGGGCCTTGATAGCTTGTTCAGTAGTTGGTTCAGGATTCATGATGATTGAGTGCTGAAATAAACAGCGGAGAAGATTAAGCAACCTGTAGAAAAAGGGTACCTGTGATGCATATGATGAATGAAATGCGTATGAATTATGTTTTCAAAGACAATCGGGAATCAACTTTGTAGACAAAAGGAACACACTTTATTAGATTTAAACTTTGGAATTTAAATTGTTCAACAAATTGCCCTTCGGAGTTACAGGAATGAAAATACTGAAAAGGAAATAAAAGCTGTAAAGGAAACATCCAAAGCCCATCAGTGCTCCCATGGCCTCCTCTTCTCAGTACGGATGTAGTCATTCATGATCCGCTCGTTCTCCAATTGCTTGGTCAGCTTCTGGATATTCTGTTCCTGTTCGTTGAACTTTTCCCGATAAGAATCCCGCTCTTCCTGTAGTTGCGCCCAAGACCTCTTTAGTGTATCAACATCAGTGGGTATCTGAGGAGGGAGTATGGTTGGAGGAACCCCGTCTCTATCAGGAATTTCAAGAATGATAGGCCTGACAGCTTCATATGGCATACCTAACTTCTGAGCACGGATGCGGACCCATCTGTAATAGGGTTCCATTGGTAGAGAAGTCTTCGGTCCCAACTCATGTGGGTCAGCTTTGTGAATTTTGTCCCAAGCTTTGATGAATCTACGGCGTAGTTCGTCACTATCTACCTGAAACTCAAAACTGATGTGAGGTACCAACATCTCATGAGGCCCTGCTCTTCTGGCTCTTCCAAATTGACGGAGAGCTAAACATGGATTATAAGAGATTCCTCCCTAGGTACCGATCAATGGAACATTAGGATACTCTCCGCAACGATCAATAACAGCCACCTAATCTAAACCTCTGAGAGTCCAAATGATGTCATTATCAGTGAGAGACATTAACCTATGAGCCCATCCTCTTCCTTCTTGGTTCTTCAGCACGAACTTGGGGAAGTGCGAAATAAACCACCTCACTAACAAAGGAGTACAACACCAAAGGGTTCCTCGTCTTCGGGCAGTACGAGCATAGAGTTGTTGCTGGATATCACCCAAGAGAGTGGGTACAGGGTTCCGAGACATGAAGATCCTTATGGCATTGATATTGACAAAGTTATCAGGATTTGGAAACAATACTAGACCATAGATTAAGAGAGTGAGAATGTCCTCGTACGCCCTGAAGTCTAAGTCATTCCAGAAATTGTTAGCTTTACCAATCAGAAACTTAGCCAAGAAGCCTTTAACTCCACTTCTAGTCACCCAATTGTCCATTACCTCCTTGTTGGTCAAGGGAAGGGTTGCAGCAATCTCCTCAAGCCTAAGAGTCTCTTCCCAACCAGTGAATGGGGTCTGATCCAAGATAGGGATACCAAGCAAATCAGAGAATTCTTCCAGGGTAGGGACCAGCTGGAAGTCTTGAAAGGTGAAGCAATTGTACAAGGGATCATAAAACTGGGTCAAGACACTCATCAGTTGTTGGTCCCACTTTGAAGTGACTAAACCGAGAAGAGAACCATGCCTCTGGATGAAGGAAGCAGTGTTCGGAATTCTGTCAACCAACTCTTTAAGCAAATCAGGTGGGTGAACAAAGTTGAGCCGGATAGTGTTCCTTCGCACAGGCATCATGATGTCCTACAAAACAGAGCAAAAGTGAAACCCTCTTGTCTTTGAAATAGGTCAGTCCTTATGCAGGATGCATGCAATGGTATGATGGTATGATATTATGGTAAAGCACACCACAAGTATTCACAAAGGAAAACATGATAAGGCACACAAGTCACACCAGACAGCCCTTAGAGTTTAGGCCAGCATGAAGTTCAGGTACTACCCTCTTTCAGTTTCATTGATTAAGACCTGTCCTATCAAAAGTAACCGGGTTCTAGAGGATCCCAATATCACTAACTACCCTCAATCGGTCATAACTCCAACGTCGCAATCTTTTCTTGCGGCCAGAACCATCGCGAGAGTTTAGCCTCAATGGGTGTAGCATACTGCTACTGTTCTATGGCCAAGTTGGGTCACATTAGGGTTCTAAGGTCGGTTGGTGCTTAATGACTCCTCAGAAGACCCATATTCTCCTCGTTGCAACACAAGGGATATCGGTACAGACCAAGGTGCCACACCAACGTAGCCACTGCTTCACCCGTGTCGGTCTACGCCGGACAGGTCCCTCACAGCTTATGCTACCTAAAAGGGTATCCCTAGATCCGGGTTAGGATCTATGAAACTCCGATGCAAAGCCCAAAAACATAAAGCAATCAAAACAAAGAAATTGAAAACATAAGTATGATCTAATCCTAAGGTACACCTCACTTTTATAGTCCCCAGCAGAGTCGCCAGTTCTGTGATCGGTGGAAATAGAACTGACTGTTTTTTAGCTGGTTCGCGAAATGTCGCGGTAAGCAAGAGTCACCACCGTCTTTTATGTTCTCCAACATGGAAAGGACAAAAGCACAGCAAAATTCCTTATTCGAGAATGTTTCTCGGTTCGGGAGGTAGATTTATAGAAAGGGAAGGTGTTAGTACCCTTTCTATCCGTGGTTATCCACGGGCTCTTAGGTACTTGCTCTTATGTTTTCAAAAGATGTTTGCTTTTCAAATGTGTGTGTGGGTATGAAAAAAGTTCGTTTGAAAAACTTCTAAGTAACTCTTGTATCAGTCCTCAAGAGTGTATGAAGTGTTTTGTTTGAAAACTTTTTGAAAGTGTGGGGTGCGAAAAGTTGTTTTTGTTTGTTTTGAAAAGAGAAAGTACTTAAGAGAATCTACCTACTCTAAGGAATTAGGCTGTGTAAGAGTCCTTTAGATAGTGTTATCCCACCATTGAGGGGTAGGTAGCACCATCGTTGGAGGTATTCGGGTCAATTCGATTAAGGGACATGTGTGGTCACCGAAGCAATGGTAGGACACCTTAGAAGTAACCCTAATGTCCTAGATCCTTTTATCCGAGGCAACCGTTTCGAGGCAACTGGATCTTTTGGACAGAAGGGCGACCTCTAAGACACCCTATACATGATGGCCACGTCGAGGCAACCAGTGAGGCGTACCCTAGAAGTGGCATGTGCTTTGTGTGTTGTTTTTTCAGTTAAGGTTATCTTGTACATGTTATTTGTGAGCTACAGATTAATTTTATCATTCATACATTCTTTCATGCATTATTAACAGTTAGGAGTGCGGAAAATAAATTGCAGAAATATAAATCTAACTATTACAAGGCGCGGGTATATACATCGCCAAAAACAAAAACCCGTTTTTGAAAAGTAAATGCAGAAAATTAAAGAAAGCAATAAAATCCTAATTACTATTACATCCTCTGTACAGATACATAAATATAATCAGAATAAATAAATACGCGCGAATGGAAATTTAATCGGGAACGTCCTAAGGGTTTTGACCCTTTTAAGAAAAGAATTGAATTTTTGTCCTTTTTTGTAATTAATGAAATTAAAATTAATAACTAATTAATTAATTAATTAAGAAAATATTTTTTTTGTGTTTTTTATGTTTTTAATAAAATAAAGAAAAAGAAATTAAAAGTTGAAAGTCCTAATTCTAAATTAATTTTACTTATTAAAAAAAATTAAATTTGTTCTAATTACACAACTAATTAATTAATATTAAAATTTATTTACAAAAATAAGTTAATAAATAATAAAATGTTTTTTTGATTTTATTGAATTTTATGGGAAAAAATTAGTTTGTTAGGTTAATTAAAAATAATGATAATAATTAAAAAAAAGAAAAGGAAAAGAAAAGGAAAATAAAAAAAAAGGAAATAGAAACCAATGGGGTGTTGATGGCCCAATGGAGGTGTGAAGCCTAGAAATTACTGGCCCATTAACCAGCCTTGTTGACTTTTGGAGATTGCCTGGAGCACGTTGATTGGAGAATATGGTGCTCCTTCCCTTGTAGCCATTGGATTTGCATTAGGAGACACATGGCTGGCTGAGACGCTGGACTCCATGGTGGAACATGGTTGTGAATCTGCATATGATTATGGTATGAAAAATATGAAACAAATATTGGGGGACCTGGGAATCAAACCCAGGTCCCAATGGTTGCAAGCCACGCCATCTTCCACTGAGCCACTTGAGTGCTTTTGTTAATATAACAATCAAAGAAATTAAAATATGAAAACAACCATTATTCTGGAAATAAAAAAAAATCCGCGCGTTATTTGTACCAGCCAGTCACACTCCTCCACGTACTTCGTCTTCCTCCTTTTTCCTGTAAAAAACAAAACAATTAGCGGGTGTTTTTAACCCCCACAACCTGCATCAAGAGAAAATAGTGAATAGGCGTACGCTAATCAGAAATTGTTCGCGAGGGATGTTTTGATTTCGTCTCATCCTGACGAATCCAACCATGGTTTTTTCAAAGCCTGATTTTTCCTATTCTGAAAAGCCCCAAATCAGGACCTTGAAAACCCTAGAATTTGTCCATGGCGTTTACTGTTTTAGGACACCACAGCGTAATTGTCTTATACCAAAAGCTCCAGAAGGATGTTAGCAATGTAAATCAATGATCATAATGCGTAAATGATGCACAAATATTGAATTACGATTAAACGAAAAATGGTCAAACCGTGTGACTGGTTCTTGGGATTTCTTGAGTGTTAGCGTGTGATTTTGATCTCCAAGGATTCCTGGGGACTTATGCAATGTATTAGAATCAGTTAAAAGTTTGGAAATGGCCTGGAAGTGAGAAAACAGATTTCAAGTTTTGTGATCGGTGGAAATAGAACTGACTATTTTTTAGCTGGTTCGCGAAATGTCGCGGTAAGCAAGAGTCGCCACCTTCTTTTATGTTCTCCAACATGGAAAGGACAAAAGCACAGCAAAATTCCTTATTCGAGAATGTTTCTCGGTTCGGGAGGTAGATTTATAGAAAGGGAAGGTGTTAGCACCCTTTCTATCCGTGGTTATCCACGAGCTCTTAGGTACTTGCTCTTATGTTTTCAAAAGATGTTTGCTTTTCAAATGTGTGTGTGGGTTTGAAAAAAGTTCGTTTGAAAAACTTCTAAGTAACTCTTGTATCAGTCCTCAAGAGTGTATGAAGTGTTTTGTTTGAAAACTTTTTGAAAGTGTGGGGTGCGAAAAGTTATTTTTGTTTGTTTTGAAAAGAGCAAGTACTTAAGAGAATCTACCTACTCTGTAACACCCCTTCTAAATACCCCAATTAAAGGTAAAGATTAAAATCAGAGAAATAAAATTGCACGGAAGGGATGCCACAACACACGTCACATTCCAAAGTTTTTAAGGAAAAACGGACAGGGTATGTTTGAAAGTATAAGCATCCCAACACAAAACAAACATACAATAAATATTTACTTCATTCTCTCGTGCAAACGCAACGGAGTTCCATAATTTCACATCATCTCCATTTATGGAGGTATCAAAACATAATTCAAGGCATCAAGCCATCATAATTCACATAAGCATATGTTATCAAGTCTCACATCTACAAAACATCATATACACGAATAAGGATTATATACATCATAATCCAAATACAAAATAATCGAGTTCGACACTAAATAAATCCCCCCCATGTGTTACTACCAGAGCATCGACTCGACTCTAATCAAAATAAAACAGATTGCAATCCAATGCATCCGTTAGCTAGCGCCTCGCGCTTCCGTCCTCGGTACCTGCACAATGCCATCAAAAGCATTGGCCAACAAAAGGGTAAGATTTCCAATAATCATATAACATGTAATTTTAAGTAAATGAAATGTCAATAAATAAAGCAATACATAATGATCATGTTCATTTTATCACCTGTAGTATCCTTACTCAAGGAATCCATTTCCAACACATTAATCATGTAAACCGATTATCCGAATACTCACATACTTGGCACATAACCATAATTCAAACAACAACAATATTGGCACATAATCAAACACATCAACACACATACATAACATGCACAAATATACATGTGACTCACAACACGACTCAACGTATGCGAATGCGGTACCGACTCGTGGACCCAAAGTTCCACCACCTATGTTTCCCTTCCGGATCAAGGTCACTACGTCTTTTCCCACAATAGGGTCACCGTCTAGATATTGTGGACCCAAAGTTCCACCACCTATATTTCCCTTCCGGATCAAGGTCACTACGTCTTTTCCCACAATAGGGTCACCGTCTAGATATTGTGGACCCAAAGTTCCACCACCTATATTTCCCTTCCGGATCAAGGTCACTACGTCTTTTCCCACAATAGGGTCACCGTCTAGATATTGTGGACCCAAAGTTCCACCACCTATATTTCCCTTCCGGATCAAGGTCACTACGTCTTTTCCCACAATAGGGTCACCGTCTAGATATTGTGGACCCAAAGTTCCACCACCTATATTTCCCTTCCGGATCAAGGTCACTACGTCTTTTCCCACAATAGGGTCACCGTCTATAAAATCACGTGAACCCACAGTTACACCGTCTCTGTTTCAAGACCAACCATGCCATGCAATGTACAATATAACCAATGCATGCAAGTGAGATTCACAATAATCTTAACATACACATGCCATCAAATCCAACCAATGGAACATCAACTATTGTACATGCATGCATACATATAATTTAACAATCACAACGTCAAGTAAAATGTATACAAACAAGTTACTTACTCAACCAAAACATAAACCATCAACTATCAAATAATTCCAAATCGGAAAATCGGAACACAATCGGGTTCCAAAGAAAGTGCGAAAATCAGAATTTTGGAGGCTACAGACGCATCAACACGGGCACCCGTGTGCTGCAACACGGCCCGTGTTGAGAGGCCACCAGAACGAGCCAAAAGAAATGCCAAGTCAGAGCATCAACACGGGCACCCGTGTGCTGCAACACGGCCCGTGTTGAGAGGCCTGCGTGAAAACTCCACTCTTTTGAGTTTTGCTCATTCTACCACCATGGTTTTCTTTCCCATTCAATACTCTTAATTTCTACAAGCTAGCACCTAATACACTCACAAACCATACTCCTAATCCAACTTTTCTAAACCATTCCAACAATCAACCAACAAAACCCTATAAATCAACTATCAATTTTTACCCCCAAATTCAAAATATATCTATCAAAACCTAACCAATATGAGATGGAGAATCAAACCCCTTACCTTGGTGTGGGTTTTCTTGAAACAAGATGATGAAGATATTGCAACTCCAACCCTAGCTTCCTTTCTTCTCTTCTCCTCTTTCTCTCTTCTTTTCTTTCTTCTTTCTCTTCTTACCAACCACTCTTACTAACTCTCCTTTTCTATTTTATAAAACTATCCTTCTACTACTAACTTTCCTCCCTCTATCTTTCTAAAATTATAATTTGGCCCCAACAATTATTTAATTCAAATTATATCATATAATTCTATTAAAAGCATATTACATTTAATTAATATTTATTCCATAAAAACTAAATTATACCGATAAATCAAACGAAGCCAAATACACACCAAAATAATATTACTCAAAATAGTATTTTATCATTATGAATATTTTTATTTCAAATAACCGAATTAACATTTAATCAAAAACGGGGTGTTACAACTCTCCCCCACTTAAAAGATTTTCGGCCTCGAAAATTTTGACCAAAACGAACAAATCGGGACATGCCTACGCATTCGTCCACCCAATCCTTGCGTTAATTAAACAACATACAAAATACACCTAACACAAGGGCATCTCCCTAGCCATAACGTTTAGACAAGAACAACCATGCCGAGATGCGAAGCCCATACAATGCACTCGACAATCAACTAACACCCAACAACTAAACAAGTCGCAGACACACCGGTTCGCTCGAGAACTAAACAAACAAGATCGATACCATCCTAACGTCTCAATCATAGAATTAGTCATACACTCGAACCGACGCCTCGGAAACGAGTCACCAAAGGTAGGAACATAAGGTCCTACGACACAACACCGACACCATCGCTAAAACAAAAACAACAAAATGGTTATACAAACCAAAACTGAAACAATCAGAAAGGATAAAACCACGCGTGCTACGCAAACACGAAAAGATTCCATCCTTCACGCACAAGTACGAACTCAAGAATTACACTTGCAGTTATCGCTCTCATTCCAGAAAAATCACAAGGTCACATCGTCCTTGTAGATTACCAACGTACCACCCTTGAACAATAACACGTTACCCAAACATAACTGAACTGCGACACACCACTCATCCTAGGACGTATACTGACGACTTGCGACTATAACTCAATAGCCCAAATCCAACAATCCCGCATACTCGCTAAAACTCAATGCTCGATATCTAAACCATGTTGTGTCACTTTTATGCATAAGATGCCAACCGTAAAACAACTTGGTTAATCCTCAACTTCCCAATCACCCAAAATGGATACGTTCAAAGCGTACACCCATCAAGACACCTCGCAACATCAGCTTCATCAACTCGAAGAATCACTCTTTCATTCTCGATTGATCAATGTCCGTTGATCCTCTGAAATACACGACATAGTTTGACCTCTTCAAATACTGTCCAAATATTTCACTTGTGAAACATCGATGTATACACTTGACTTCCACGAAGTCTTCCCTTATAACAATTCAATTCCCAAAGTTTAATTAAGTAATCACTATCCTCGCATCGTTGCAACGATTAATACACTGGTTTCTTATTCGAAACATCTCTCATATCTTTCAATCTTCTAAAGTGGTAATCCAAACCAAAACACTCTCTCAAGAACTCTACTCATCAATTTCGTCTCATACTCCTGAAATTACAACATAGTTTGGACTTAGAACCATAACATCAATTTCTATGGAATCCAACATGAACACCGTCACGACCGACTTCAGTCACAAATAGAACATCTTCCTCTATAAAACATCAATCATCTTTAAGTACCTGTGGTTACCAAACATCACCAAATTCCTTACCGTCAAGACTTATTTTAGTCGTAATCTAATAATCCACCGTGACCATTAGTATCCGGAGAATTCCATATGGTAGTAGTGAACGAATCCTTAATAACCTTCTGAGTTTAATCTCAACAAGCGTCTCAAAACAAACATGCAACATTCTTTCAAAATAATAAATCTCAAATAAGATATTCTTGGGTTATCCTCAATATCAACTTAATAAACTCAACAACAGACGAAGTCTCTTTATAGATCATACTCAACTTGAATTGTCTTCAACAATTCCAATCTCCTTGTCGTTAACATCTGTACTTATAAGGTTCCAATGAGCATAACTGCATCAAACTCTAACTCCCGCATCCGATAATTTTCCATAAGAAAAATCAAATCGTTCCAAGGTAGTAATACACTTTTCCAACTCTAAGTCGAAATACATCCTACGTCCAAAACAAAATATCACAACACGTCGCACCAGGTTCTTCAGTACAAAACAAAACCAAAATCAAGGCATTCACTAAACTTTTCACCGGCTAAAACAAATTCGCTTCCCATTGCGAAGTCCAATTAGTGACTCAACCATTTCGGGTCAAAATACTCACGATCAATACCAACTCATTAAAAAAAATATCTTCCATCAAACTCACAAAGTTAACCATCCAAAACAAAAGAACTTCTAAACTATGAATTAGCCCCCTTAAAGTCTTCGACAAGACACAAAATAAATCTTCGCGGAACTGTCCAAAATATTGCCGTCCAAGTTGCTTACTTAAGACACTCACGTCCAACAGTTCCAAAACTCCTTCTTTAGAGGACTCAACATGCACCAATCTAACTCCACTACTGATAACGCAACACTCGGATGCTTGCCACAATCCCTTAACTTGATGTAAACCAAATAATATCCATGAACACGAAACAACTCTTCAGCTACTCATGAGAGTACTGTTGGAACATTCCAAAATCTTACTTGACGCATTAGTCACACTAACGACATCAGCTTATACTCGCCCGGACCATACACTATCTTGAAAAGCATTGCCTGAACATCTTCAACCCTCACACTAACCCATAGGCAGCCAGACTTCAAAACGATCTCACTAAACACATAAACTCCAAATAACTGCTTCACTTAAATATCAATCCTCCGAAGCAGACACTCGTCCTCAACATCCGCTTCGTTCCTTGACTACAAACGACACACCAACTTGGGTAACCTTTGCTCTTCTCGAACAACACAATCGGCGCACTCCACGGCGAACCACTCAAACAAACCAACTCTACTAAAACCAATATTCAAGTTGACTCTTCAACTCTAATTCAGAAACAAACATCCCTTAAGGATACTTCGAATCCCAACTAGTTCCAGAAACTAAATCCATCAAAACTTCACCTCGCACTACAGCGGTAATTCACTCACCTTTCCACAAAAGGTTTCGGAAGAATCACAACAAGAAGCTCGCTTGCCAAAAATCTTATTTCTCACCAAAATCCAAATTCGCCCACAACTCAAGTAACCATGCACTGCCTTGTGCCAACTCATCTGCTTCACACACTATTAAGTTGGCAAGACAAGTCTATCCCAAACAACACAATTCCCGACTACTATCAACAAGAGATTAAGTATGATCAGTCCCTCAATTTGTCAATAGACAGTCGACAATCATGAGGTGGCATTAACCATCGTTACCAAACCACAACAGCATCTTCAATCTTACCCCTCAAGCTACTTAAACATAACCATGCTTGAAGCATCAACTGCTCGGCAATACTTACATCTTACAATCGGCGGTATACTGAACCAACCTCTTGCACAAAACTTCAGAGGAGAGACTTCTCCCCCGCTAATTTCACACGTACCTCTGCAGACAACGAAAAGGAAACAATCAAGTACCGACAGTGTTTCACACACATGTCGCGTACCAAAAGGGATTAAACACATAAACAACCTGGCCGATAGACCGACCTGCTCTGATACCACTATTGTAACACCCCTTCCAAATACCCCAATTAAAGGTAAAGATTAAAATCAGAGAAATAAAATTGCACGGAAGGGATGCCACAACACACGTCACATTCCAAAGTTTTTAAGGAAAAACGGACAGGGTATGTTTGAAAGTATAAGAATCCCAACACAAAACAAACATACAATAAATATTTACTTCATTCTCTCGTGCAAACGCAACGGAGTTCCATAATTTCACATCATCTCCATTTATGGAGGAATCAAAACATAATTCAAGGCATCAAGCCATCATAATTCACATAAGCATATGTTATCAAGTCTCACATCTACAAAACATCATATACACGAATAAGGATTATATACATCATAATCCAAATACAAAATAATCGAGTTCGACACTAAATAAATCCCCCCCATGTGTTACTACCAGAGCATCGACTCAACTCTAATCAAAATAAAACAGATTGCAATCCAATGCATCCGTTAGCTAGCGCCTCGCGCTTCCGTCCTCGGTACCTGCACAATGCCATCAAAAGCATTGGCCAACAAAAGGGTAAGATTTCCAATAATCATATAACATGTAATTTTAAGTAAATGAAATGGCAATAAATAAAGCAATACATAATGATCATGTTCATTTTATCACCTGTAGTATCCTTACTCAAGGAATCCATTTCCAACACATTAATCATGTAAACCGATTATCCGAATACTCACATGCTTGGCACATAACCATAATTCAAACAACAACAATATTGGCACATAATCAAACACATCAACACACATACATAACATGCACAAATATACATGTGACTCACAACACGACTCAACGTATGCGAATGCGGTACCGACTCGTGGACCCAAAGTTCCACCACCTATGTTTCCCTTCCGGATCAAGGTCACTACGTCTTTTCCCACAATAGGGTCACCGTCTAGATATTGTGGACCCAAAGTTCCACCACCTATGTTTCCCTTCCGGATCAAGGTCACTACGTCTTTTCCCACAATAGGGTCACCGTCTAGATATTGTGGACCCAAAGTTCCACCACCTATATTTCCCTTCCGGATCAAGGTCACTACGTCTTTTCCCACAATAGGGTCACCGTCTAGATATTGTGGACCCAAAGTTCCACCACCTATATTTCCCTTCCGGATCAAGGTCACTACGTCTTTTCCCACAATAGGGTCACCGTCTAGATATTGTAGACCCAAAGTTCCACCACCTATATTTCCCTTCCGGATCAAGGTCACTACGTCTTTTCCCACAATAGGGTCACCGTCTAGATATTGTGGACCCAAAGTTCCACCACCTATATTTCCCTTCCGGATCAAGGTCACTACGTCTTTTCCCACAATAGGGTCACCGTCTATAAAATCACGTGAACCCACTGTTACACCGTCTCTGTTTCAAGACCAACCATGCCATGCAATGTACAATATAACCAATGCATGCAAGTGAGATTCACAATAATCTTAACATACACATGCCATCAAATCCAACCAATGGAACATCAACTATTGTACATGCATGCATACATATAATTTAACAATCACAACATCAAGTAAAATGTATACAAACAAGTTACTTACTCAACCAAAACATAAACCATCAACTATCAAATAATTCCAAATCGGAAAATCGGAACACAATCGGGTTCCAAAGAAAGTGCGAAAATCAGAATTTTGGAGGCTACAGACGCATCAACACGGGCACCCGTGTGCTGCAACACGGCCCGTGTTGAGAGGCCACCAGAACGAGCCAAAAGAAATGCCAAGTCAGAGCATCAACACGGGCACCCGTGTGCTGCAACACGGCCCGTGTTGAGAGGCCTGCGTGAAAACTCCACTCTTTTGAGTTTTGCTCATTCTACCACCATGGTTTTCTTTCCCATTCAATACTCTTAATTTCTACAAGCTAGCACCTAATACACTCACAAACCATACTCCTAATCCAACTTTTCTAAACCATTCCAACAATCAACCAACAAAACCCTATAAATCAACTATCAATTTTTACCCCCAAATTCAAAATATATCTATCAAAACCTAACCAATATGAGATGGAGAATCAAACCCCTTACCTTGGTGTGGGTTTTCTTGAAACAAGATGATGAAGATATTGCAACTCCAACCCTAGCTTCCTTTCTTCTCTTCTCCTCTTTCTCTCTTCTTTTCTTTCTTCTTTCTCTTCTTACCAACCACTCTTACTAACTCTCCTTTTCTATTTTATAAAACTATCCTTCTACTACTAACTTTCCTCCCTCTATCTTTCTAAAATTATAATTTGGCCCCAACAATTATTTAATTCAAATTATATCATATAATTCTATTAAAAGCATATTACATTTAATTAATATTTATTCCATAAAAACTAAATTATACCGATAAATCAAACGAAGCCAAATACACACCAAAATAATATTACTCAAAATAGTATTTTATCATTATGAATATTTTTATTTCAAATAACCGAATTAACATTTAATCAAAAACGGGGTGTTACAACTCTCCCCCACTTAAAAGATTTTCGGCCTCGAAAATTTTGACCAAAACGAACAAATCGGGACATGCCTACGCATTCGTCCACCCAATCCTTGCGTTAATTAAACAACATACAAAATACACCTAACACAAGGGCATCTCCCTAGCCATAACGTTTAGACAAGAACAACCATGCCGAGATGCGAAGCCCATACAATGCACTCGACAATCAACTAACACCTAACAACTAAACAAGTCGCAGACACACCGGTTCGCTCGAGAACTAAACAAACAAGATCGATACCATCCTAACGTCTCAATCATAGAATTAGTCATACACTCGAACCGACGCCTCGGAAATGAGTCACCAAAGGTAGGAACATAAGGTCCTACGACACAACACCGACACCATCGCTAAAACAAAAACAACAAAATGGTTATACAAACCAAAACTGAAACAATCAGAAAGGATAAAACCACGCGTGCTACGCAAACACGAAAAGATTCCATCCTTCACGCACAAGTACGAACTCAAGAATTATACTTGCAGTTATCGCTCTCATTCCAGAAAAATCACAAGGTCACATCGTCCTTGTAGATTACCAACGTACCACCCTTGAACAATAACAAGTTACCCAAACATAACTGAACTGCGACACACCACTCATCCTAGGACGTATACTGACGACTTGCGACTATAACTCAATAGCCCAAATCCAACAATCCCGCATACTCGCTAAAACTCAATGCTCGATATCTAAACCATGTTGTGTCACTTTTATGCATAAGATGCCAACCGTAAAACAACTTGGTTAATCCTCAACTTCCCAATCACCCAAAATGGATACGTTCAAAGCGTACACCCATCAAGACACCTCGCAACATCAGCTTCATCAACTCGAAGAATCACTCTTTCATTCTCGATTGATCAACGTCCGTTGATCCTCTGAAATACACGACATAGTTTGACCTCTTCAAATACTGTCCAAATATTTCACTTGTGAAACATCGATGTATACACTTGACTTCCATGAAGTCTTCCCTTATAACAATTCAATTCCCAAAGTTTAATTAAGTAATCACTATCCTCGCATCGTCGCAATGATTAATACACTGGTTTCTTATTCGAAACATCTCTCATATCTTTCAATCTTCTAAAGTGGTAATCCAAACCAAAACACTCTCTCAAGAACTCTACTCATCAATTTCGTCTCATACTCCTGAAATTACAACATAGTTTGGACTTAGAACCATAACATCAATTTCTATGGAATCCAACATGAACACCGTCACGACCGACTTCAGTCACAAATAGAACATCTTCCTCTATAAAACATCAATCATCTTTAAGTACCTGTGGTTACCAAACATCACCAAATTCCTTACCGTCAAGACTTATTTTAGTCGTAATCTAATAATCCACCGTGACCATTAGTATCCGGAGAATTCCATATGGTAGTAGTGAACGAATCCTTAATAACCTTCTGAGTTTAATCTCAACAAGCGTCTCAAAACAAACATGCAACATTCTTTCAAAATAATAAATCTCAAATAAGATATTCTTGGGTTATCCTCAATATCAACTTAATAAACTCAACAACAGACGAAGTCTCTTTATAGATCATACTCAACTTGAATTGTCTTCAACAATTCCAATCTCCTTGTCGTTAACATCTGTACTTATAAGGTTCCAATGAGCATAACTGCATCAAACTCTAACTCCCGCATCCGATAATTTTCCATAAGAAAAATCAAATCGTTCCAAGGTAGTAATACACTTTTCCAACTCTAAGTCGAAATACATCCTACGTCCAAAACAAAATATCACAACACGTCGCACCAGGTTCTTCAATACAAAACAAAACCAAAATCAAGGCATTCGCTAAACTTTTCACCGGCTAAAACAAATTCGCTTCCCATTGCGAAGTCCAATTAGTGACTCAACCATTTCGGGTCAAAATACTCACGATCAATACCAACTCATTAAAAAAAAATCTTCCATCAAACTCACAAAGTTAACCATCCAAAACAAAAGAACTTCTAAACTATGAATTAGCCCCCTTAAAGTCTTCGACAAGACACAAAATAAATCTTCGCGGAACTGTCCAAAATATTGCCGTCCAAGTTGCTTACTTAAGACACTCACGTCCAACAGTTCCAAAACTCCTTCTTTAGAGGACTCAACATGCACCAATCTAACTCCACTACTGATAACGCAACACTCGGATGCTTGCCACAATCCCTTAACTTGATGTAAACCAAATAATATCCATGAACACGAAACAACTCTTCAGCTACTCATGAGAGTACTGTTGGAACATTCCAAAATCTTACCTGACGCATTAGTCACACTAACGACATCAGCTTATACTCGCCCGGACCATACACTATCTTGAAAAGCATTGCCTGAACATCTTCAACCCTCACACTAACCCATAGGCTGCCAGACTTCAAAACGATCTCACTAAACACATAAACTCCAAATAACTGCTTCACTTAAATATCAATCCTCCGAAGCAGACACTCGTCCTCAACATCCGCTTCGTTCCTTGACTACAAACGACACACCAACTTGGGTAACCTTTGCTCTTCTCGAACAACACAATCGGCGCACTCCACGGCGAACCACTCAAACAAACCAACTCTACTAAAACCAATATTCAAGTTGACTCTTCAACTCTAATTCAGAAACAAACATCCCTTAAGGATACTTCGAATCCCAACTAGTTCCAGAAACTAAATCCATCAAAACTTCACCTCGCACTACAGCGGTAATTCACTCACCTTTCAACAAAAGGTTTCGGAAGAATCACAACAAGAAGCTCGCTTGCCAAAAATCTTATTTCTCACCAAAATCCAAATTCGCCCACAACTCAAGTAACCATGCACTGCCTTGTGCCAACTCATCTGCTTCACACACTATTAAGTTGGCAAGACAAGTCTATCCCAAACAACACAATTCCCGACTACTATCAACAAGAGATTAAGTATGATCAGTCCCTCAATTTGTCAATAGACAGTCGACAATCATGAGGTGGCATTAACCATCGTTACCAAACCACAACAGCATCTTCAATCTTACCCCTCAAGCTACTTAAACATAACCATGCTTGAAGCATCAACTGCTCGGCAATACTTACATCTTACAATCGGCGGTATACTGAACCAACCTCTTGCACAAAACTTCAGAGGAGAGACTTCTCCCCCGCTAATTTCACACGTACCTCTGCAGACAACGAAAAGGAAACAATCAAGTACCGACAGTGTTTCACACACATGTCGCGTACCAAAAGGGATTAAACACATAAACAACCTGGCCGATAGACCGACCTGCTCTGATACCACTATTGTAACACCCCTTCCAAATACCCCAATTAAAGGTAAAGATTAAAATCAGAGAAATAAAATTGCACGGAAGGGATGCCACAACACACGTCACATTCCAAAGTTTTTAAGGAAAAACGGACAGGGTATGTTTGAAAGTATAAGCATCCCAACACAAAACAAACATACAATAAATATTTACTTCATTCTCTCGTGCAAACGCAACGGAGTTCCATAATTTCACATCATCTCCATTTATGGAGGAATCAAAACATAATTCAAGGCATCAAGGCATCATAATTCACATAAGCATATGTTATCAAGTCTCACATCTACAAAACATCATATACACGAATAAGGATTATATACATCATAATCCAAATACAAAATAATCGAGTTCGACACTAAATAAATCCCCCCATGTGTTACTACCAGAGCATCGACTCGACTATAATCAAAATAAAACAGATTGCAATCCAATGCATCCGTTAGCTAGCGCCTCGCGCTTCCGTCCTCGGTACCTGCACAATGCCATCAAAAGCATTGGCCAACAAAAGGGTAAGATTTCCAATAATCATATAACATGTAATTTTAAGTAAATGAAATGGCAATAAATAAAGCAATACATAATGATCATGTTCATTTTATCACCTGTAGTATCCTTACTCAAGGAATCCATTTCCAACACATTAATCATGTAAACCGATTATCCGAATACTCACATACTTGGCACATAACCATAATTCAAACAACAACAATATTGGCACATAATCAAACACATCAACACACATACATAACATGCACAAATATACATGTGACTCACAACACGACTCAACGTATGCGAATGCGGTACCGACTCGTGGACCCAAAGTTCCACCACCTATGTTTCCCTTCCGGATCAAGGTCACTACGTCTTTTCCCACAATAGGGTCACCGTCTAGATATTGTGGACCCAAAGTTCCACCACCTATATTTCCCTTCCGGATCAAGGTCACTACGTCTTTTCCCACAATAGGGTCACCGTCTAGATATTGTGGACCCAAAGTTCCACCACCTATATTTCCCTTCCGGATTAAGGTCACTACGTCTTTTCCCACAATAGGGTCACCGTCTAGATATTGTGGACCCAAAGTTCCACCACCTATATTTCCCTTCCGGATCAAGGTCACTACGTCTTTTCCCACAATAGGGTCACCGTCTAGATATTGTAGACCCAAAGTTCCACCACCTATATTTCCCTTCCGGATCAAGGTCACTACGTCTTTTCCCACAATAGGGTCACCGTCTAGATATTGTGGACCCAAAGTTCCACCACCTATATTTCCCTTCCGGATCAAGGTCACTACGTCTTTTCCCACAATAGGGTCACCGTCTATAAAATCACGTGAACCCACAGTTACACCGTCTCTGTTTCAAGACCAACCATGCCATGCAATGTACAATATAACCAATGCATGCAAGTGAGATTCACAATAATCTTAACATACACATGCCATCAAATCCAACCAATGGAACATCAACTATTGTACATGCATGCATACATATAATTTAACAATCACAACGTCAAGTAAAATGTATACAAACAAGTTACTTACTCAACCAAAACATAAACCATCAACTATCAAATAATTCCAAATCGGAAAATCGGAACACAATCGGGTTCCAAAGAAAGTGCGAAAATCAGAATTTTGGAGGCTACAGACGCATCAACACGGGCACCCGTGTGCTGCAACACAGCCCGTGTTGAGAGGCCACCAGAACGAGCCAAAAGAAATGCCAAGTCAGAGCATCAACACGGGCACCCGTGTGCTGCAACACGGCCCGTGTTGAGAGGCCTGCGTGAAAACTCCACTCTTTTGAGTTTTGCTCATTCTACCACCATGGTTTTCTTTCCCATTCAATACTCTTAATTTCTACAAGCTAGCACCTAATACACTCACAAACCATACTCCTAATCCAACTTTTCTAA
Organism: Vicia faba; assembly: GCA_948472305.1. NCBI lineage: Eukaryota > Viridiplantae > Streptophyta > Magnoliopsida > Fabales > Fabaceae > Vicia > Vicia faba. Next base: position 150,071,546 of record OX451741.1, on the reverse strand, counting down.
ACCATTCCAACAATCAACCAACAAAACCCTATAAATCAACTATCAATTTTTACCCCCAAATTCAAAATATATCTATCAAAACCTAACCAATATGAGATGGAGAATCAAACCCCTTACCTTGGTGTGGGTTTTCTTGAAACAAGATGATGAAGATGTTGCAACTCCAACCCTAGCTTCCTTTATTCTCTTCTCCTCTTTCTCTCTTCTTTTCTTTCTTCTTTCTCTTCTTACCAACCACTCTTACTAACTCTCCTTTTCTATTTTATAAAACTATCCTTCTACTACTAACTTTCCTCCCTCTATCTTTCTAAAATTGTAATTTGGCCCCAACAATTATTTAATTCAAATTATATCATATAATTCTATTAAAACCATATTACATTTAATTAATATTTATTCCATAAAAACTAAATTATACCGATAAATCAAACGAAGCCAAATACACACCAAAATAATATTACTCAAAATAGTATTTTATCATTATGAATATTTTTATTTCAAATAACCGAATTAACATTTAATCAAAAACGGGGTGTTACATACTCTAAGGAATTATGCTGTGTAAGAGTCCTTTAGATAGTGCTATCCCACCATTGAGGGATTAGGTAGCACCATCGTTGGAGGTATTCAGGTCAATTCGATTAAGGGACATGTGTGGTCACCGAAGCAATGGTAGGACACCTTAGAAGTAACCCTAATGTCCTAGATCCTTTTATCCGAGGCAACCGTTTCGAGGCAACTGGATCTTTTGGACAGAAGGGCGACCTCTAAGACACCCTATACTTGATGACCACGTCGAGGCAACCAGTGAGGCGTACCCTAGAAGTGGCATGTGCTTTGTGTGTTGTTTTTTCAGTTAAGGTTATCTTGTACATGTTATTTGTGAGCTACGGATTAATTTTATTATTCATACATTCTTTCATGCATTTTTAATAGTTAGGAGTGCGGAAAATAAATTGCAGAAATATAAATCTAACTATTACAAGGCGCGGGTATATACATCGCCAAAAACAAAAACCCGTTTTTGAAAAGTAAATGCAGAAAATTAAAGAAAGCAATAAAATCCTAATTACTATTACATCCTCTGTACAAATACATAAATATAATCAGAATAAATAAATACGCGCGAATGGAAATTTAATCGGGAACGTCCTAAGGGTTTTGACCCTTTTAAGAAAAGAATTGAATTTTTGTCCTTTTTTGTAATTAATGAAATTAAAATTAATAACTAATTAATTAATTAATTAAGAAAATATTTTTTTTGTGTTTTTTATGTTTTTAATATTATAAAGAAAAGGAAATTAAAAGTTGAAAGTCCTAATTCTAAATTAATTTTACTTATTAAAAAAAATTAAAATTGTTCTAATTACACAACTAATTAATTAATATTAAAATTTATTTACAAAAAGAAGTTAATAAATAATAAAATGTTTTTTTTGATTTTATTGAATTTTATGGGAAAAAATTTGTTTGTTAGGTTAATTAAAAATAATGATAATAATTAAAAAAAAGAAAAGGAAAAGAAAAGGAAAATAAAAAAAGGAAATAAAAACCAATGGGGGTGTTGATGGCCCAATGGAGGTGTGAAGCCTGGAAATTACTGGCTCATTAACCAACTGTGATCGGTGGATCTGGAACTGACTGTTTAACGCTGGTTCGCAAAATGTCGCGGAAGCAAGAGTCGCCACCGTCTTTTATTTTCTCCAAATGGAAAGGACAAAAGCACAGAAAAATTTCTTATAGAGATTGCTCTCGGTTCGGGAGGTAGATTTATAGAAAAGGAAGGTGTTAGCACCCTTTCTATCCATGGTTATCCATGGGCTCTTAGATACTTGCTCATTTGTGTTTTCAAAATGTTTGTTTGCTTTTCAACTGTGGGTTTAAAAAAGTTTCTTGGAAAATTTCAGTTCGACTCTTGTATCAGTCCTCAAGAGTGTTTGAAAAATTGCTTTCGAAAGCTTTTTGAAAGTGTCGGTGCGAAAAGAAGTTTTTGATTTGTTTTGAAATTAGAGCAAGTATCTATGAGTTCTCTACCTACCCTAAGGAATTCTTCTGTGTAAATGTCCTTAAAGTAATGCCATCCCACCATTGAGAGGTAGGTAGCACCACCGTTGGAGGTGTTCGGGTCAATTCGAGTTTTGGGACAGTGTGGTCACCAAGCAAAGGTAAGACACCTTAGGAGCTACCCTTATGCCATTGATCTTTTATTCCGAGGCAACTATTCCGAGGCAACTTGTTTTGAGGCAACCAGATCAATGGGACATAAGGACTCACTAAGACGTCCTATAGTCGACGACCACGTTTCGAGGGACAAGGCAACAGTGTGATCACCAGAGCAATAGGAAGACATCTTAGAAGCTACCCTCATGCCATGTTCATGGACATGAGGACTTACTAAAACATCCTCTACTCGACGACCACCTTTCGAGGGGTAAGGCAACAGTGAGGCGTACCCTAGGGGTGGTGTGTGATTTGTGTGTTATTTTCGATTATGTTTATCTTGTTCATGTATTGGTGATCTACGCTTTGTTTTTATTTTTTGGCATTCATTCTTTCATGCAAATTATTAACAGTTAAAAGATATGGAATTAAAAGTCCTACGCTATTACAAAGGCGCGGGTCTACATCGCCAAATTAATCCAAGACCCGATTTGAAATAAAATAAAATGCGGGAAGAATAAACATCCTAATTAATCTATTACATGGCTTTGGGATAAATACATTATATTCACAAAAGAAATAAAAGTAAAATGCGGAAAGAAGCAAAGTCGGGAATGCGAGGGCGTTGGACCCTTTTAAAGAAACTAAATTAAAATTATGAAATTAATTGGATTTAAATAAAAGAAAGAATTATTTTTTGGTATTTTTTGTATTTTATGAAATTAAGAGAATTAATTAAACCTAATTCTACTATTTTTAATTTATTAAGAAAGTGTTTAAATTAGACCTAGTTTTAATTAATTATTTACATGGCAATTTATTGATAAAAATAATTAATATTTACTAATGATAAAAGAAAAGAAAAAGAATAAAAGTATTTAAAACCCTAATTCTACATTTTTTAGTTTATTAAAAAAATATTAAAATTAAAACCTAGAATCAAAACTAAATTAATTAATAAGATTTATTTACAAAAAAATGTTAGTGAATTAAATATTGAAACATATTTTTTATTTTCATAGTTTCTGATTTTTTGTTATTTTTATGTTATGAAAAGTTAATTTAAAGAATTAAAATAAAACTAAAAAACAAATAAAATAGAAAAAATAAAGAGAATAAAAAATACAAACCAATGGGGGTGTTGACCCCAATTTGGAGGTTATGTTGTGAGCAATTAGGCCCAATTATTGGTGGCCTGGTTGACTTTTGGTGGTCACGTGTGGACCCCTAGACTGAGGTGCACCATGGAAATCATCCCTTGGCTTTTGGATTGATCTCAGTGGCCATGTGGCACGCTTGGATAGTGGACGTATGGTGAACCCCTGGAATGCACGCTGCGTAGGAACATGGAAAACAAAATAATATGAGAAAGGGAGGGGACCTGGGAATCGAACCCAGGTCCCAATGCTTACCAAGTGCACGTTCCACCAACTGAACCATTAGCGCGCGTTGTATATAGAATAAAGAACAAATAATATAAAAGAAAAGTGACGTTAGTGACATAGGAATAAAAAAACGCGCGCTGGAATTCAAACTATCCAATCAGATCTTGCCACATGATCTTCTTCCTCGTTCGTCCCTGAAATAAAAAGAAGTAGCGGGGGTTTTAAACCTCCCCAAAACACAGCCTTTTCAAAAATATCGAATAGCTCGTGTGGCCATATAAATAGGGCGCGATTAGTGTATTGAATTCGTCCAGATGTGCTGATTCTAACCATGGTGATTGGATGTCCTGATTTTACAGTATGTGCAAACGCCCAATTTGAAGCTTGAGAAAACCTAAAACATTTTAATGGCAACTTTGCGCACAGGCCATATTAATTCAATTAGATAACACCATTAGCTTTAGAATGGTTAGATTAGTCCAAATCAACAGAAAAAATGCAATAAGAATGCGTATAAATTGAAACACGAATATCAAAAATGTTAAGAACAGGACGGCATCATGTTACCAATTCTTTGCGTTAGAAGCTGTGATTTTGATCCAGAAACTTTCCTTGTGGCCTTGGCAAGCTATTGGAATTGTTACTTTTCTTTGAATTGCGCTAGAATGCAGTTTTAAGTTTTGAAATTTTTTCACAAAAATTGCCAAGTTTGTATTCAGGTTTGGGCGCAGCTTCAAGGTTGTTAGCATTAGGGTTATGATCTGTATATGTATGCCAATGGATTAGGGTAGAAATTTGAGTCAAAAAGCCTTTGTATTGATGTATCAAATATTTGATTTTCAATGAATATTTTTTCAATCTTTTTCATGTCTTTTGATACCAATCATGGCCAAAACTTTCCATCTTGAGTGAGCACGAGATCTTTAGGCCTTGATGAGAGATTATACTGCATGAAAAGATTCAAGCACATTTGTTTAGTATTTTTGTCATATTTTATTTCATTAAATGAATTAATGGTGATAAAAAATTCAAATAAATAATAAAAAATGATGAAATAAATCCCCTTTGGGTCAAATGGTCGTGCATAGCCTTTGGATCATGATTCTTGGAAGAAAATGTGGCTCATTAGCAATTTTGAGGCATTTGAAGTAAAGTTGACTTTTCAAAATTCCCAAAAATTTCCCAACTTCCACAAGGCATATCTTGCTCCATTTTTAGGCTTTGATCATGTTCTTGGACATTTTGGAAAGGTATTGAAGTCCTCTAACCAATGCCTTTTGTCCCATGTCATTTTGATTTACCAATATCAAGTTATGGTCTTTGACTTAAAGTCCCTTTTTGTTGACTTTTGAAAATGACCGATAATGTTGAAATTGATAACTTTTTGTGAGAGCATTTCTTGGACTTGAAGTGTGAAGAGGAGTTGTAGGAGATGTCTTTCTATTCAAAATGAGCTTTGGATGGAATTTTTCTGATAAACCATGTGGAATTTATGCCTTGGTCAAGTTACAGTTGACTTTTTCAACTGTCCAAATATGGAAACTTTTGCATCTTGAGACTTTTTGAGCCATGCCTTGAGAATCATGATCAAGAATTGATCAAATGATGTTTGTGGCTTCAAAATAAGATGTTGACCAAAAATTTGGACTTTTGACTGCCAAATGACCATTTTGCCCCTACAGTTGACTGTAGGGCAATTAGGGTTTTTGACTGTGCAATTTTGTGCTGTAAGTCTTGAAACTTGGCATGAGGATGCTTAACCATGTTTATAGGTATGTGGGACTTGTTTGGACCCTTGGAAACTTCAATTTCTTTGTCAGAATCAAAACCCTAATTTTTGACTGTTAGGAGGCCCTTGAACTGTGCAACCCTTGGGGAGATTTTGAAGCATGTTCTTTGCAAATCTTGAAGAACATGGGAGGGAAAATTTTGGGGTACAAAGTTGCCCCTGTTCAATCTTCTTAGACCTGAGGATGTAGATTGGCTGACGTGCCTTTCGGAATCCGAAGGTGGAAGATGATTAAACACTAGAGTGCCCAGAAATTTGCGCTCGCATGTTAGCAGTGTGATGTGGGGAATGGGCTTACAGATGCCATTTGGAGATTGATGGATAGGATGATGGGCTTATAGATGCCATGCTAAGAGATGATGGATAGGTGGATGGGCTTATAGATACCATCTGGGTGTCGATCGCGTAAGAGATTCCTTAGCGAGAACTTGCGTACCTGAAAAGAAAATGATTACCTGGCCTGTTACAGGAGCTGGTCTTCAAACTCTTTGTATAGATGCGTCCTGGCTGGTTACAGGAATTGAATCTGGAGCTTCAGAAGGTGATGAATGAACCAGGGATGGTTACTACCTCAACGGGACGGTGAGAGAACCTTGGACGATTACTACCTCAACAAGAATGCTGAGAGAACCATAGGCGACTTCAACCTCAACAGTAACGCTGAGAGAATCCTGGGCGACTTCAACCTCAACAGTAACACTGAGAGAATCTTGGATGTCTTCTACTGGGATAAGAATCAGGGAGATCTTAGGGTCGATCTGACTGAATCAGAGAAGGCCTTTGACTGGATAAGAATCAGGAAAATCTTAGGGTCGATTTAACTGAACCGAGCAAGGTCTTGGAATATCTTCAACTGGATAAGAATCAGGGAGATCTTAGGGTCGATCTGACTGAACCAGAGAAGGCCTTTGACTGGATAAGAATCAGGAAAATCTTAGGGTCGATTTAACTGAACCGGACAAGGTCTTGGAATATCTTCAACTGGATAAGAATCAGGGAGATCTTAGGGTCGATCTGACTGAACCAGAGAAGGCCTTTGACTGGATAAGAATCAGGAAAATATTAGGGTCGATTTAACTGAACCGGACAAGGTCTTGAAATCTTCAACTGGATAAGAACCAGGGAGATCTTAGGGTCGATCTGACTGAACTAGAGAAGGCCTTTCACTGGATAAGAATCAGGAAAATCTTAGGGTCGATTTAACTGAACCGGACAAGGTCTTGGAATATCTTCAACTGGATAAGAATCAGGGAGATCTTAGGGTCGATCTGACTGAACCAGAGAAGGCCTTTGACTGGATAAGAATCAGGAAAATCTTAGGGTCGATTTAACTGAACCGGACAAGGTCTTGAAATATCTGAGAACTTAACTGGATCTTTCCTGAAAGGTCAAGGTCAGTCATATGCAATGCATGGTATGAATCAAGCAATGATGTTCTCAACATAAATGAGATTTGTAAGATATGATGCATACATGCATGCTATAATGTATGGAAATGCGATCTTTATGAACGTATACTTTCGTCTTAGGAAAATAAATCCTTGACGGGTGCCGGGAAGTCACTCCTGGGCTGATGTTGAAGAATAGATCTTTGCTTCCGCTGGGGATGATAGTTGCAAGAATGCCGGTAGGAGAAGATAACTCCGTTGGGGAATAAACTCGGCGAATGGATTACTCTGCGGGGAGAAAAATACTCTAGTGATCTTACTGGTGAGCAATACTCTGTGGGGAGAGAGGTACTTTGCTGGAATGTTGATGGTAACTTTGTTGGGGATAACATTGTTATCTTGGAAGTGTTAATAGACTTCGCTGGGGATAGGAAGACTTCGTCGGGGACGATCTTTCCGTGGCTTTTGGCTGAGGATAACCCAGTTATATCCTGGTAGGGAAATAACCTTTGAATACAGCCGGGAGACGCGTTCGTGCTTTGCGGGGATAAGCTTACTGTTTGGGGAGATGGATCCCAACTTTCCTGGGGAAACTAGATTAGACCCTCCTGGGGATATTTTGAACTGTATCGGGGAAGTGACTCTATTGAATGTTTGATATACCGCTGAGGAACAATCTTTAGACCAAGACTGTCGGGGATGCTTGTTAAGAATATCCGTATATTGCTGGGGAATATTGAGATCTGCTGGAGGATACCCAACTTCCCTAAGGCTGATAATAGCTTTGCTTGGGGAGAGTGTATTGACTTGTTGACTCACTCTCTGGGGGAATGGAGATGTACTGGTTATGTTCTTCAGCTAAACCTACCTTGATACCTTGGAGGACAAAACAATTAGATTGCTTAGACAACTCTTTATTGCCCCTGTTTCTAATGTTACCTGTAATTAATCCTTTGTTTCGTATGCAAATATTCATGAGTTAGAAAATTATTGTCAATGCATATATCACAAATTGAACCTTGGACGTTCTTCGCAAAACAAAACAGAAAAAGGGAAAAACAAAAGGCAGTTTTAACTGAAAAGTGATTTTTGTATTGATTTTTGAGTTTGCCTGTAAAATAGGCGTTTATATACAAGAGGCTGACGTCCTAGTAAGAGAACGCCGCCGAACAAAAGAGTTTATACAAACTTGTACAAAGGAAAATAAAACAGCTGTGTGAAATGAATGATCCCACTGGGTTCCAACTCTGCTATCGCCCTTATGTCTTCGAGCGTCTCATCACTTGATGACCTAGTTGAAGATGAAATTGATCGATCGATGCCGTTTGAACTTGATGCTGATACCGGATTCCGGATGCAAGGTGACCCAATGAGACATAGTATTACGCTCTATCCCTAACTTTTGCCTGGACCGCCCTTTCGGGTTTTCAGTCCACCGGGATACCCATTTTTTCCCAAGCCGCCTTTTTAGGTTTTCGACTTGCCGGGTGTACAGATTTTTTTCATTTCATCCCTTCATTTTGCCCGAACCCTTTTGGTTCGCCGGGAAGCCCTAATTTTTGCCTAGGTATGTCAACCTAGCGGGTCTTTTTTATGCGTAGTATCTTTTTACTATGTCTGCATTAGCGGGGTGAGGAAGGTCGTCACCATCCATGGTGGTCAAGATCATGGCTCCTCCTGAGAACACATGTTTAACCACAAATGGCCCTTCGTACGTAGGGGTCCATTTGCCCCTTGGATCACTCTGAGGAAGGATGATACGCTTGATCACCAGATCCCCAACTTGATATTCTTGTGGTCTGACCTTTTTGTTAAATGCCCTGATCATCCGTTTTTGGTACGTCTGACCATGACAGATAGCAGTAAGTCTTTTTTCATCAATAAGGTTTAATTGATCAAGTCGTGTCTGGATCCAATCATCTTCACTCAGATCTGCATCCTTCTTTATCCGGAGAGAGGGTATCTGTACTTCGATCGGTAAGACTGCCTCCATACCGTAGACCAAGGAGAAAGGAGTTGCCCCGGTTGACGTCCTGGCTGACGTACGGTACCCATGTAGAGCGAACGGTAACATCTCGTGCCAATCTTTATAAGTCACCGTCATCTTCTGCACAATTTTCTTAATGTTCTTATTCGCTGCTTCTACAGCCCCATTCATCTTCGGCCGGTAGGGAGAAGAGTTGTGGTGCTGTATCTTGAATTGCTCGCAGAGCTCAGTGATCATCTTGTTATTAAGATTGGTACCGTTGTCTGTAATGATCCTTTCTGGGATGCCGTATCGACAGATCAGATTATGCCGAATGAACCGTGCCACAACAGTCTTGGTTACCGTAGCGTAGGAAGCTGCTTCAACCCACTTCGTGAAATAATCAATCGCTACCAGGATGAAGCGATGCCCATTGGATGTCGTAGGTTTGATCTCACCGATCATATCTATGCCCCACATTGCAAAAGGCCAAGGTGCAGTTAAGACATTCAGAGGAACTGGAGGAACGTGCACCTTATCAGCATAAATCTGGCACTTGTGACATGTCCGAGAGTGTTGGTAACAGTCGGCTTCCATGGTGGACCAGAAATACCCTTCCCGAAGGATTTTCTTTGCCATAGTGTGTCCACTGGAATGTGTTCCGAAAGTCCCTTCATGTAGCTCTTCCATGATCCTTTCTGCTTTTGTCTTGTCCATACAACGCAGTAAGGTCGAATCATGGTTTCGCTTATACAAAATGCCGATGCTAAGGAAGAACTTCGCTGCGAACCTTCTCAGGAACTTCTTATCGTTGACAGATGCACCTTCAGGGTATTCCTGAGCTTCTAAGTATCTCTTCACCTCATGGTACCAAGGCTTCTCAGTTACCAATTCAGTCTCGAGATCACAACAGTATGCCGGTTCGTCCAGTTTCCAGATGATGATCCGGGGAGCCTCATTGTCCCATTTGACCTTGAACATAGAAGACATCGTAGCTAACGCGTCCGCCAACTGATTCTCCTCTCTCGGAAAGTGTTCAAAGGTTATCTCTTTGAAGTGAGGGATCAATGTCAACACACATTCTCTGTAAGGAATAAGATTCGGATGTTTCGTATCCCACTCCCCTTTGATCTGATTGATCACAAGAGAGGAATCTCCGAAGACACTCAGAAATTTGATCCTTAAGTCGATCGCAGCTTGGAGACCCATGATGCATGCCTCATACTCCGCCATGTTGTTGGTGCAGTTGAAACATAGCCGGGCAGTGAGTGGAGTATGAGTACCTTGGGGGGATATGATCACAGCGTCGATACCGTTACCTAAAGCATTGGAGGCTCCGTCAAAGTGCATAGACCATCGGGATCCTTCCTCAGGTCCTTCATCCGGTCCAGGTACTTCACAATCAGTCATTATCATGATGCTCTCGTCTGGAAACTCGAAGTTCATTGACTGATAGTCGTCTACTGCCTGATGTGCCAAGTGGTCTGCCAATACACTTCCCTTGATGGCTTTCTGGGTCGTGTACTGGATGTCGTATTCCGTCAAGATCATTTGCCATCTTGCTATTCTCCCGGACAGAGCAGGCTTTTCAAATATGTACTTTATAGGATCCATCTTTGAAATCAACAGGGTAGTTTGGGTCAGGATATACTGTCTCAGCCGGCGAGCAGCCCATACCAAAGCGCAGCAAGTTTTCTCAAGCAGTGAGTATCGGGTCTCACAGTCGGTAAACTTTTTGCTAAGGTAATAAATGGCGTGCTCTTTTCGGCCAGACTCGTCATGCTTCCCCAGCACACACCCCATTGAGTTGTCAAGTACAGTCAAGTATAATATTAGAGGTCTCCCCTCAACCGGTGGCATAAGGATGGGTGGTTCTTGGAGATACTCTTTGATTCTGTCAAAAGCAGCCTGACCTTCATCATTCCAACGTACTACCTGATCTTTCTTCAGCAGCTTGAAGATTGGCTCACAGGTAGCAGTTAGGTGCGAGATGAACCGAGCAACGTAATTCAGGCGTCCTAGAAAGCCTCTGACCTCTTTCTCTGTCTTAGGAACTGGCATCTCTTGAATGGCTTTAACCTTGGCAGGGTCCACTTGAATGCCCTTATTGCTTACAACGAAGCCTATCAACTTTCCAGATCTTACCCCGAAGGTGCACTTGTTCGGGTTCAACCTCAGCTTGTACAACTTTAGTCGGTCAAACAATTTTTGCAGATGATTGAGGTGCTCCTCCTCAGTTTGAGACCTTGCAATCATGTCGTCGACATACACTTCTATCTCATGATGGATCATGTCATGAAATAAATCAACCATGGCACGTTGGTAGGTTACCCCAACATTTTTCAGTCCAAAAGGCATGACCTTGTAGCAGAAGGTGCCCCACTGAGTGACAAAGGTAGTCTTTTCCATGTCTTCAGGAGCCATCTTGATTTGATTATAGCCTGAAAAACCATCCATGAAAGAGAACACCTTGTGCTGAGCAGTATTATCAACAAGGACATCAATGTGAGGTAGGGGGAAGTCATCCTTGGGGCTGGCCCTATTCAGATCCCTGTAGTCAACACACATTCTGACCTTTCCATCTTTCTTAGGTACCGGCACCACATTAGCAACCCACTGAGGGTAAGAAGTCACTGCAAGGAAACCGGCATCAAACTGCTTCATAACCTCGGCTTTGATCTTTTCAGACATCTCTGGACGCATACGGCGGACCTTTTGCTTAACCGGAGGGCAGTCTTCCTTAGTAGGAAAATGATGGACCACAATATCAGTATCCAACCCGGGCATGTCTTCGTAGGACCAGGAAAAGATCTCCATATAATCATGTAGCATCTGAGTCAACCGTTGCTTCACGCTGAGCTCTAGGTTGGCACCAATCTTTACCTCCTTTCTGTCTGTATCAGTACCCAGATTTATCGTCTCCACCGGCTCTTCATGTGGTTGAATTGCCCTCTCTTCCTGAAGTAACAGGCTTGCAAGCTCGCCGGGCACTTCGCAATCATCTTCACCTTCGTCTTCGGCTAAGTTGATCGGATTTTCGAAGTCATAACTGGCAGTAGCAGAGTCGTTACCAGTGAGATCCAGAGTGGATTGAAACCTGTATGAGTGAGTGTGTGTAAATACAGCTGTTTTGCAATATATATATGAAGAAAGGAAAGAAAGAAAAAGAGCATAAGATTTGAAATGCGAGAAAACGTCCAAGGTCTTTATTCATGATATATGAAATGACAATTAATATACCCTCCCAAATGAAGCCACGGTGCCCCGGGTAAGGCACCGAGCCATAGAGTTTCAATTCATTGCTTATTACAAATAACAAAAACAAGAGAATTCATTACTCGGTAACAAGGGAAACAAGTAGGTTGTCCTTTGCAATCCAATTGCTAGGTTCACTGTCGGTTGCCGGGTAAATCCAGCTGTCGAACTCAGCTTCATCCACTTCATCATCCTCCCTGATAGCATTTACTCCATGGTTAGGCATGGGAGCAGTCACCACATTGGGCTTCTCAGGTGCTTCAAACTGTACCTCCTTCGCATCAATAAGGTCTTGCACCTTATTCCTTAAGGCCCAACAGTCATCAGTGGAATGCCCCGGGCTATCGGAGTGATAAGCACAGCGGGCATTTGGATTGTACTTGGGAGAAGCCGTATTCACAACCTTCGGGGCCTCTCTAACAGTCACCAAATTGGTGGATAGCAACTGCGGAAAGATTTGTGATAAAGTCATACTCAGCCTGGTGAACTCCCTTCTGGGTCTTTCAGCCCTTTGTGGATTGGTTTGCCAAGGAGCGACAATAGGCTTATCAATCATCACCGCATTGACAGATTGGCGGCGTTCAGGTTTCTCTTGCCTTCTAGACCCATATACTGCACTGGCCTCCTTCTTAAAGGGTTTCTTCTCAGAACTTGCAGATGCCCCTTTCTGAATTTTGCCGGACTTCATTCCAGCCTCTATTCTCTCTCCAGTCAGAATAAGATCAGTAAACCCTACAGATGAGTTACTGATAAGGTGATTGAAAAATGGCCCATATAGGGTCCCCAAGAACATGTCTACCAACTCCCGGTCAGTTAACGGAGGCTGCACCCTGCCAGCCAGATCCCTCCACTTCTGTGCATACTCTTTAAAACCTTCGCTTGACCCTAGCGACATACCCTGGAGTTGGGTACGTGTAGGAGCAAGGTCGGCATTATATTGATACTTCTTGTAAAAAGCAGTAGCCAACTCCTCCCAGTTACGAACTTTGGTCCCATCCAGCTGATAGAACCATTCGAGATGAGTCCCTGAAAGACTCTCCTGGAAGAAGTGGATCCACAAGTTCTTATCCACAGTGTACGGTTGAATCTTCCGCACATAAGATCTGAGGTGTAGCTTGGGACAAGACGCCCCGTCATACTTGGTGAAAGATGGTGCCTTAAACTTGTAAGGGATAATCACACCAGTAGATAAGCCCAAGTCTCCGAAATCCAGCCCAGGCACTTGTTGGATCTCCATTGCATTCAGTCTATCCTCCAACTGCTTATACCGGTCTTCAGCCGGAGGATACTGTTCCTCATTAAAGTCAGTCTCGTAGTCAAAGACTACTGGACTTGAAGCCTTTCCACCCTGGGGACTGCCTTTGCCTACAGAAGAACCAGCTTCTTCATTCTGCAGAGTGTTGCGAAACCTTCGGCCCGAGTTGAAAAGAACAGTTCTCTTCTTCTTCTTCTTCTCCTTCTTCAGGAGTAAAGCCTTCAGCTCTTCTTGGCCTTGAGCCAAACCCATGATCAGTTCCTGAAATTGCGCATTCTGCGCTTGAAGAGCCTTGATGGACATCTCGGTTGATGATGAGTCAGGGTTCATGATGCTGAAATAAACAGCGAAGAACAGTAAGCAACCTGAAAAGAAGAATACCTGTTATGCATATGATGAATGGAATGCGTATGATTTATGTTTTCAAAGACAATCGGGAATCAACTTTGTAAACAAAAAGGGAACACACTTCATTAGATTCAACTTTGAAACTTAAATTGTTCAACAGGTTGCCCTTAGGCGTTACATAAAGTGGAAATACTGAAAAGGGAAATAAAACTGCAAAAGAACATCCAGAACTCCTTATTGATCCCATGGTCTCCTCTTCTCAGTACGGATGTAGTCATTCAGAGCTCGCTCATTCTCCAACTGCTTTGTCAGCTTCTGGATCTTCAATTCCTGCTCGTTGAACTTTTCCCGATAAGAATCCCGTTCTTCTCGCAGTTGCGACCAAGACCTCTTTAATGTCTCATAATCAGTAGGTATCTGAGGAGGGAGGACAGTTGGAGGAGCCCCATCTTTGTCAGGATACTCAAGGATGACGGGTCTGACAGCTTCATATGGCATACCTAACTTCTGAGCACGGATGCGAACCCATTTGTAGTAGGCTTCCATAGGTAGAGAAGTCTTTGGCCCTAACTCTTGTGGGTCAGCTTTATGAACTCTGTCCCAAGCCTTGATGAACCTACGACGCAGCTCGTCACTATCCACCTGAAACTCAAAACTGATGTGAGGCACCAACATCTCATAAGGCCCTGCTCCTCTGGCTCTTCCAAACTGACGGAGTGCTAGACATGGATTGTAAGAGATTCCTCCTTGAGTACCAATCAAAGGAACATTAGGATATTCCCCGCAACGATCAATAACAGCTACCTCATCCAAACCTCTGAAAGTCCAAATGATGTCTTTATCGATGAGAGACATTAACCTATGAGCCCAACCTCTTCCTTCTTGGTTCTTCAGTACGAACTTAGGGAGGTGCGAAATAAACCGCCTCACCAACAAAGGGATACAACACCATAGAGTTCCTCGTCTTCGGTCAGTACGAGCATAAAGTTGTTGCAGGATGTCACCCAAGAGAGTGGGCACAGGATTCTGAGACATGAAGATCCTTATGGCAGTGACATTGATGAAGTTGTCAGGATTAGGAAACAAGACTAGCCCATAGATTAAGAGAGCCAAGATGTCTTCATATGCCCTAAAGTCCAAGTCATTCCAGAAACTGTTAGCTTTACCAATCAGGAACTTGGCCAAGAAACCCTTAACTCCGCTTCTAGTCACCCAATTGTCCATTACTTCTTGATGTGTCAAGGGAAGAGCTGCATCAACCTCCTCAAGCCTGAGGGTCTTTTCCCAACCAGTGTAAGGAGTCTGATCCAGGATAGGGATGCCAAGCAAATCAGAGAACTCTTCCAGGGTAGGGACCAGCTGGAAGTCTTGAAAGGTGAAGCACTGGTACAGAGGGTCATAGAACTGGGTCAGGACACTCATCAACTGTTGATCCCGCTTTGCAGTGACTAAACTGAGAAGAGAACCATGCCTCTGGATGAAGGAAGTGGTATTTGGAATCCTGCTAACCAACTCTTCAAGTAACTCAGGTGGGTGAACAAAGTTGAACCGGATAGTATTCCTTCGCACAGGCATCATGATGTCCTACAAAACAGAGCAAAGGTGAAACCTTCTTGTCTTTGAAATGGTCAGTCCTTATGCAGTATGCATGCAATGCTCATGATGTTATGATGTTATGATAAAGCACACCACAAATATTTACAAAAGCAAACATGGTAAGGCACACAAGTCACACAAGACAAGCCCTTAAAGTTTAGGCCAGCATGAGGTCTAGGTATTACCCTCTTTCAGTTTGTTGGTCCATACCTGTCCTATCAAAAGTAACCGGGTTCTTAGAGGATCCCAATATCATTGACTACCCTCAATCGGTCATAACTCCAGCATCGCAATCTTTTCTTGCGGCCAGAACCATCACGAGAGTTTAGCCTCAATGGGCGTAGCATACTGCTACTGTTCTATTGGCCAAGTTGTGTCATTTAAGGTTCTAAGGTCTGTTGGTGTTTAACGACTCCTTAGAAGACCCATATTCTCCCCGTTGCGACACAAGGGATATCGGTACAGACTAAGGTGCCACACCAACGTAGCCACTGCTTCACCCATGTCGGTCTACCCCGGACATGTCCCTCACAGCTTATGCTACCTAAACAGGGTATCCCCAGATCCGGGTTAGGATCTATGTAACTCCCATGCAACCCACAATTTTAAAGCAAGCAAGTCAATACAATTGAAAACACAGTTATGAACTATCCTAAGGTACACCTCACTTTAAAAAGATCTCCCCAGCAGAGTCGCCAGTTCTGTGATCGGTGGATCTGGAACTGACTGTTTAACGCTGGTTCGCGAAATGTCGCGGAAGTAAGAGTCGCCACCGTCTTTTATTTTCTCCAAATGGAAAGGACAAAAGCACAGAAAAATTCCTTATAGAGATTGCTCTCGGTTTGGGAGGTAGATTTATAGAAAGGGAAGGTGTTAGCACCCTTTCTATCCATGGTTATCCATGGGCTCTTAGATACTTCCTCATTTGTGTTTTCAAAATGTTTGTTTCCTTTTCAACTGTGGGTTTAAAAAAGTTTCTTAGAAAATTTCAGTTCGACTCTTGTATCAGTCCTCAAGAGTGTTTGAAAAATTGCTTTCGAAAGCTTTTTGAAAGTGTCGGTGCGAAAAGAAGTTTTTGATTTGTTTTGAAATTAGAGCAAGTATCTATGAGTTCTCTACCTACCCTAAGGAATTCTTCTGTGTAAATGTCCTTAAAGTAATGTCATCCCACCATTGAGAGGTAGGTAGCACCACCGTTGGAGGTGTTCGGGTCAATTCGAGTTTTGGGACGGTGTGGTCACCAAGCAAAGGTAAGACACCTTAGGAGCTACCCTTATGCCATTGATCTTTTATTCCGAGGCAACTATTCCGAGGCAACTTGTTTTGAGGCAACCAGATCAATGGGACATAAGGACTCACTAAGACGTCCTATAGTCGACGACCACGTTTCGAGAGACAAGGCAACAGTGTGATCACCAGAGCAATAGGAAGACATCTTAGAAGCTACCCTCATTCCATGTTCATGGACATGAGGACTTACTAAAACATCCTCTACTCGACGACCACCTTTCGAGGGGTAAGGCAACAGTGAGGCGTACCCTAGGGGTGGTGTGTGATTTGTGTGTTATTTTCGATTATGTTTATCTTGTTCATGTATTGGTGATCTACGCTTTGTTTTTATTTTTTGGCATTCATTCTTTCATGCAAATTATTAACAGTTAAAAGATGCGGAATTAAAAGTCCTACGCTATTACAAAGGCGCGGGTCTACATCGCCAAATTAATCCAAGACCCGATTTGAAATAAAATAAAATGCGGGAAGAATAAACATCCTAATTAATCTATTACATGGCTTTGGGATAAATACATTATATTCACAAAAGAAATAAAAGTAAAACGCGGAAAGAAGCAAAGTCGGGAATGCGAGGGCGTTGGACCCTTTTAAAGAAACTAAACTAAAATTATGAAATTAATTGGATTTAAATAAAAGAAAGAATTATTTTTTGGTATTTTTTGTATTTTATGAAATTAAGAGAATTAATTAAACCTAATTCTACTATTTTTAATTTATTAAGAAAGTGTTTAAATTAGACCTAGTTTTAATTAATTATTTACATGGCAATTTATTGATAAAAATAATTAATATTTACTAATGATAAAAGAAAAGAAAAAGAATAAAAGTATTTAAAACCCTAATTCTACATTTTTTAGTTTATTAAAAAAGTATTAAAATTAAAACCTAGAATCAAAACTAAATTAATTAATAAGATTTATTTACAAAAAAATGTTAGTGAATTAAATATTAAAACATATTTTTTATTTTCATAGTTTCTGATTTTTTGTTATTTTTATGTTATGAAAAGTTAATTTAAAGAATTAAAATAAAACTAAAAAACAAATAAAATAGAAAAAATAAAGAGAATAAAAAATACAAACCAATGGGGGTGTTGACCCCAATTTGGAGGTTATGTTGTGAGCAATTAGGCCCAATTATTGGTGGCCTGGTTGACTTTTGGTGGTCACGTATGGACCCCTGGACTGAGGTGCACCATGGAAATCATGCCTTGGCTTTTGGATTGATCTCAGTGGCCATGTGGCACGCTTGGATAGTGGACGTATGGTGAACCCCTGGAATGCACGCTGCGTAGGAACATGGAAAACAAAATAATATGAGAAAGGGAGGGGACCTGGGAATCGAACCCAGGTCCCAATGCTTACCAAGTGCATGTTCCACCAACTGAACCATTAGCGCGCGTTGTATATAGAATAAAGAACAAATAATATAAAAGAAAAGTGACGTTAGTGACATAGGAATAAAAAAACGCGCGCTGGAATTCAAACTATCCAATCAGATCTTGCCACATGATCTTCTTCCTCGTTCGTCCCTGAAATAAAAAGAAGTAGCGGGGGTTTTAAACCTCCCCAAAACACAGCCTTTTCAAAAATAGGGAATAGCTCGTGTGGCCATATAAATAGGGCGCGATTAGTGTATTGAATTCGTCCAGATGTGCTGATTCTAACCATGGTGATTGGATGTCCTAATTTTACAGTATGTGCAAACGCCCAATTTGAAGCTTGAGAAACCCTAAAACATTTTAATGGCAACTTTGCGCACAGGCCATATTAATTCAATTAGATAACACCATTAGCTTTAGAATGGTTAGATTAGTCCAAATCAACAGAAAAAATGCAATGAGGATGTGTATAAATTGAAACACGAATATCAAAAATGTTAAGAATAGGACGACATCATGTTACCAATTCTTTGCGTTAGAAGCTGTGATTTTGATCCAGAAACTTTCCTTGTGGCCTTGGCAAGCTATTGGAATTGTTACTTTTCTTTGAATTGCGCTAGAATGCAGTTTTTCAGTTTTGAAATTTTTTCACAAAATTGCCAAGTTTGTATTCAGGTTTGGGCGCAGCTTCAAGGTTGTTAGCATTAGGTTTATGATCTGTATATGTATGCCAATGGATTAGGGTAGAAATTTGAGTCAAAAAGCCTTTGCATTGATGTATCAAATATTTGATTTTCAATGAATATTTTTTCAATCTTTTTCATGTCTTTTGATACCAATCATGGCCAAAACTTTCCATCTTGAGTGAGCACGAGATCTTTAGGCCTTGATGAGAGATTATACTGCATAAAAAGATTCAAGCACATTTGTTTAGTATTTTTGTCATATTTTATTTCATTAAATGAATTAATGGTGATAAAAAATTCAAATAAATAATAAAAATGATGAAATAAATCCCCTTTGGGTCAAATGGTCGTGCATAGCCTTTGGATCATGATTCTTGGAAGAAAATGTGGCCCATTAGCAATTTTGAGGCATTTGAAGTAAAGTTGACTTTTCAAAATTCCCAAAAATTTCCCAACTTCCACAAGGCATATCTTGCTCAATATTTAGGCTTTGATCATGTTCTTGGACATTTTGGAAAGGTCTTGAAGTCCTATAACCAATTCCTTTGGTCCCATGTCATTTTGATTTACCAATCTCAAGTTATGGTCTTTGACTTAAAGTCCCTTTTTGTTGACTTTTGAAAATGACCTATAATGTTGAAATTGATAACTTTTTGTGAGAGCATTTCTTGGACTTGAAGTGTGAAGAGGAGTTGTAGGAGATGTCTTTCTCTTCAAAATGAGCTTTGGATGGAATTTTTCTGATAAACCATGTGGAAGTTATGCCTTGGTCAAGTTACAGTTGACTTTTTCAACTGTCCAAATATGGAAACTTTTGCATCTTGAGACTTTTTGAGCCATGCCTTGAGAATCATGATCAAGAATTGATCAAATGATGTTTGTGGCTTCAAAATAAGATGTTGACCAAAAATTTGGACTTTTGACTGCCAAATGACCATTTTGCCCCTACAGTTGACTGTAGGGCAATTAGGGTTTTTGATTGTGCAATTTTGTGTTGTAAGTCTTGAAACTTGGCATGAGGATGCTTGACCATGTTTGTAGGCATGTGGGACTTGTTTGGACCCTTGGAAACTTCAATTTCTTTGTCAGAATCAAAACCCTAGTTTTTGACTGTTAGGAGGCCCTTGAACTGTGCAACCCTTGGGGAGATTTTGAAGCATGTTCTTTGCAAATCTTGAAGAACATGGGAGGGAAAATTTTGGGGTACAACACCAGCCTTGTTGACTTTTGGAGATTGCCTGGAGCACGTTGACTGGAGACACGTTGACTGGAGAATATGGTGCTCCTTCCCTTGTAGCCATTGAATTTGCATTAGGAGACACATGGCTGGATGATACGCTGGACTCCATGGTGGAACATGGTTGTGAATCTGCATATGATTATGGTATGAAAAATATGAAACAAATATTGGGGGACCTGGGAATCGAACCCAGGTCCCAATGGTTGCAAGCCACGCCATCTTCCACTGAGCCACTTGAGTGCTTTTGTTAATATGACAATCAAAGAAATTAAAATATGAAAACAACCATTATTCTGGAAATAAATAAAAAAATCCGCGCGTTATTTGAACCAGCGAGTCACACTCCTCCACGTACTTCGTCTTCCTCCTTTTTCCTGTAAAAAACAAAACAATTAGCGGGGGTTTTTAACCCCCACAACCTGCATCAAGAGAAAATAGCGAATATGCGTACGCTAATCAGAAATTGTTCGCGAGGGATGTTTTGATTTCGTCTCATCCTGACGAATCCAACCATGGTTTTTTCAAAGCCTGATTTTTCCTATTCTGAAAATCCCCAAATCAGGACCTTGAAAACCCTAGAATTTGTCCATGGCATTTTCTATTTTAGGACACCACAGCGTAATTGTCTTATACCAAAAGCTCCAGAAGGATGTTAGCAATGTAAATCAATGATCATAATGCATAAATGATGCACAAATATTGAATTATGATTAAAGGAAAAATGGTCAAACTGTGTGACTGGTTCTTTGGATTTCTTGAGTGTTAGCGTGTGATTTTGATCTCCAAGGATTCCTGGGGACTTATGCAATGTATTAGAATCAGTTAAAAGTTTGGAAATGGCCTGGAAGTGAGAAAACAAATTTCAAGTTTTCTTGGATTTTTTGGAATTGGTTATGGCCGTCTCAATGAAATTAAGGTCGTGCCTCCTATATGGCTTGCTTGCATATGTATGTCTCAAGGGATTTAAGTCAGCATTAGGAGCCTTTAACTTGTGCATTGAAGTTTTGGATTTCCTCTTAACCACCATTAAAGGTCTTTCAAAGCTTTGTCCAAATTTTGAATTTTCATGCATAAATGAGCTTTACACGAATTTGGCAACTAGAATATGCTTCATGAAGGCTAATCAAACCACAAGATACCATTTAATCAATTTTTTTGATTTTACTTGAATTATTATGGATTAAAATGAATTAAATCCATAAAAATTAAATAAAAATAGAAAAATAATTATTTGGTCTTGAAATTGATCATGGGACACGTGGGTGGCATGACAAGGCTGAATCAAGTGGAAAAAAGTGGGCCCTTTTGTCAAAAATTGAAGTTTCAAGGATAGTTGACTTTTGCCATTTCACAAAAATTTCCCAACTTCTCCAATGCATATCTTGTTCAATTTTGATCATATGAACATGTTCTTGGACATTTTGGAAAGGTCTTGAAGTGCTATAACCAATGCCTTTGGTCCCATGTCATTTGAATTTACCAATCTCAAGTTATGGTCTTTGACTTAAAGTGCCTTTTTGTTGACTTTTGAAAATGACCTATAATGTTGAAATTGATAACTTTTTGTGAGAGCATTTCTTGGACTTGGAATGTGAAGATGAGTTGTAGGAAATGTCCTCCCCTTCAAAATGAGAATTGGATGGGATTTTTATGATAAACCATGAAAAAGTTATGCCTTGGTCAAGTTACAGTTGACTTTTCAACTGTCCAAAAATAGAAACTTTTGACACCTTGATGATTTTTGAGCCATTCTTGTGGAATCATGGTCAAGACTTGACCAAATGATGATTGTGGCTTCAAAATAAGATGTTGACCAAAAATTTTGACTTTTGACTGCCAAATGACCATTTTACCCCTATAGTTGATTGTGAGGCAATTAGGGCTTTTGATTGTGCAACTTGATGTTGTGAGCCTTGAAACTTGGCATATGGATGCTTGACAATGTGTATGGGCATATGTAACTTGATTGATCCCTTGAAAACCTCAACTTCCTTGCAAGAACCAAAACCCTAATTTGACTGGCTTAGGAAGGTGTTTGAACTGTGCAACCCTTGAGTAGACTTGAGCAAATTGAGATGATGTTTGTCAAAACTTTGAAGAATATGGGAGGGAAAATTTTGGGGTACAACACATCCGATAGATGAGAAGAGCTTCAATCTCCTCAAAAGCTTGTAAGTCCAAGGAATTCCAGCAGCTTTGGGCCTTCTCAAACAAGAACTTTGCCAAGAAGCCTTTGACACCACTTCTAGTTTCCCAATGGGTTGTGACATCAGATAAGTGCAAGTGCAGGGCTTGAGCAATATCTTATGGCTTTGGATCTCTTTCCGTACCGTTGAAGGGTAGTTGATTGAGAATAGGAATCCTCAAGAGTTGAGAAAATTCCTCCAAAGTGGGCACAAGCTGGTAGTCAGGAAATGTGAAGCAGTGATGCAAAGGGTCAAAGAACTGGAAAATAACTTTCATCATGTCTTCCTCTGTGTTGGAAGTGACTAAGTTGATAAGACGACCATGCCTCTCGGTGAATGGAGAGTTATCAGGAATCCTTGAAGCTAGCTCCTTGAGTTGTGGAGGAATTCTTACAAGGTTGAATTGGATAGTTTTCCTGCGAAGTGATTCCATAACCTACAAGACAGGAACAAAGATGAATTCCAAAATCCTTGAAATGGTTAGTGGATGCATATGATGCTTCATGATGTCCATGATGTTATGCACAAGTATATATGTACAAGCAAATCACACAAGTTCCTAGTTTAGGCTTGCATGGGGTTTCATAGGTAAGTACCCTCTTGAAGTTTAGTTGGCTCAACCTGTCCTAGAAATAGTAACTGGGTTCTAAGGAGCTCAATATCACTGAATTGTTTCCTTGTTCATTGTTTCAATTCAGTCTCTTTACTGGCGACCAAAATATTCCAAGGAACCAACCCTCAATGAGTGTAGTATCGAGTATCTACCAACTTCGAACTGCACCAGAGCCGGTCATCTCACTACATCCTAAAAGGCCAAGTTGGTCAAGTAAAGGTTCTAGAAGTTCGTTAGTGCTTCATGACATCACTCAGCGGCCCCGTATTCTCTTTGATTGAATCAAAGGCTACCGGTACCTACAAATATGTCACACTAACATAGTTATTGCTTAGACCGTGTCGGTATACCCCGCACAGTTTCCATAGCATATTGCTATTTACCTATGAATGTTTCCTAAATCCGGGTAGAGGATTCAAACCCAAACAATAGAACCAAAGTGTAAAGCAAACAAGGCAACCAAATGTAAGCAAATAAAGGTGATCTAAACCCTAAGGTAACCCACTTTTATATAATTGTTCCCAGCAGAGTCTCCAGTTCTGTGATACGGTGGGAGAACTGGCTTGAGGTTTTTCATTTCGTCATAAATGTCGCGGTTTAGCAAGAGTCGCCACCGACTTTTATTTTATCCAAAAGGAAAGGTAAAAAAGCACAGGAAAGACCTTTGATATGTTTTCTTGAGTTCGGGGGGTAGTTTATGAAAAGGGAAGGTGCTAGCACCCTTTTCATCCATGGTTTTCCATGGGATCTTAGTTACTTGTTTAGATCACTTGCTTTGCTTTGACAACTGTTTGAAATGGTGCTTTATGTGGTTTTGAAAGTATTTTGAAAAGAGGTCTTTGTTTAGGCAATCTTTGTAATGATTCTCGTTCGTAAGAATGTATACAAAGATGTTTGTCTTTTGAAAAATGTTTCAATGTTTTGAAAGGTGTTTTGAAATTGTTTTGAAATGTGTGTGTTTGTTTGAAAATAGAAAGTATTGTTTTGAGATTGATCAAGTAACTAGAAGCATCTACCTACTCAAAAGTCTTTCCTATACAATTTTTATTCCTTTGACATTGTTGATTTACCATTGCTTTGGTAAACAAGCTTATCTTTGGATGTTAAACGGGACGAGCGCGGGTCATCGTATGACCATGATAGCAATGTTGCCAAGTATCTTTAGCATTTTGAGGGACCAAGATCATTTGGTTTTAGGCAACCTTTTGATAGCGTCATCGAGGGACTATGATCTTTTGTTTTGTTTTGTTTTGTTTTGCCAAGATACTTTGTATGCATACCATGGCCATTTTTAAGGCAACCAAGTGGGTGAATCCCTAGGGGTTCTTGTGTGCAATGTGTTGTCATTTTACATGCTTTTGTTTGTCTTGGATTAGGTCTTGTATTTGTTTGTTTTTGTCTTATCATACAAACCCTAGTTTTTACTAAACATGGTATAATGCGATAAATTGCGTAAAATAAATCTAAGCTATTACAACAATTATTATGGGAGGGGGGATACAAGTTTTTTGAATGGGAATATTTACACAAAATAAAACCCTAAAATATTATTACAACCCAATTGAATATTTGCAAATTAAATAAATAAACAAATATTAAAAATGCAATAAAAATGTAAATATGCAAAAAATGTTTTGTATTTGTTTTATGTATGAGAGAATAATATTATTTAAGTCCTAAAAATAAGAAAAATAATATTGTTATTTTTGAAAGGGATAAAACCCTAGTTTTTGATTAAAAGAAATATATATTCTATATTTATTTTATTTTATCCATTTATGTACAAGAAAAAATAAATAAAATTATTTACAAATATTAAAAATTAAAATATATGTGGAAATAATGTTTTATGTGTATGAATAATAAAAATAAAAATGTATGATATTTTTAAATATATTTACTATTTATTTAAGAAAATAAAGTTCTATTTATTTGAATAATCAATATTTTATGCAAAAAAATAAGATAAAAAATATAATAAAATGCAAAAAATTAAGAAAATATTTTTGGGATTTTTTAATGTTCAGAAAAAAATAATAAAGTCAATAAACATAAAAAGTATGAGAAAATATGCAAAAATATAAAAATATGCAAAAGGGGGTGCAAATAGTAAACTGTGGGTATGTGAAGTAAAACAAGAGGCCCAAAGGTGCCAAGGCCCAGAACATCATCTTCATCCCTGTCCTTGGCTTCCTGCGCGCGTTTCTGAGTTCAAACATGTAACTCTCTATTCTTTGCACAAAAACAAAAACTTATAACACAAAAAATGTAGCTTATGATCTCACGATTCCAGTGATATAAAAAATATAATATAACTCTCAAGGATCATGGAGAATTTATGTAGCCCTAATTCCTGACCTAATTTTTTCATGAACTTCAAGCATCAAATTCTCACTACTCAATTAATATAAATGACAACTATGCATATGTACAGCTTTAGCAAGTTAAGGACTACATTTTTGCTTCACAAATCGTGACTTAAGGATGCCTAAATAGAGAGATAGAGATTTGAAAAATACCTTGTTCAACTGAGTTTGGATATGGCAATGTGGGGACTTTGAGTGAGGCCTGAGGATCGTGTGAGCTTCCTTGAAGTTCCCTCAAGCTATTCCAATGCTTAGCTTGCCTTGAGAATGCTTGAAACTCCCTGCACGAGTCAACCTGCAACCTTCCAAAGTGAAAATGGTGATGTCTGAAATAGGGCTTACAGAACCAGGACAAGGGCTTGGATAGTTTAGGTAGGATGTATGTAAAGTGTTCCAAGTGTTAAAGGAAGAAACGCACGAGCCAATATTGAAATGGCAAGACTTTTGCAGAAGCTACCCTATTTGGGCAGAAAAATGTGTTTTCTGAGTTTGAGAGTGTTTTAGATGTTGTGTATTCGTGTATTTTTTTTGCAACAAGTTTTTGAATGTTTTTGAATGATGCCAAGCCTTCTCTTTATCAGATGTACCAGTTCCCTTGACTTTTGCAACTTTTCTTGCTTTTGAAGAAAAGTTGAAGTGACTATGTCAATCTTATGCATTTGAGATCTTTTGAACTATGTGATTAGGTCAAGATGATGCCATTTGATCCTTGAAATCATGTTTGAACCGAATTGGTCATTGGTTAGGTCAAAAATCAGAAATTGCCCTTTCTCAGTCAAAACCTTAATTTTGACCATTTTGCCCTTTTGATGATTTGATCAAATTTCTTGAGGAATTGTGATCCAAACTTGATCAAATGGTTCATATAAGCATATAATGTTGATGTGGATAAAAAATTATAAGGTTTGACTGTAAATTGGCCACAATTGACTTTTTCCCCAATATAGTTGATTTTTAGGTCAATTGTCCAATTGACTGGGCAAAAATGAGATTCAAGGCTTGAAACTTGGTATGAGCAATCTTAGGGGTCCAAGATGGTGTATGAAAGTCACATTAAGCATTGATGGTCCAAAAATCCTTGTGCAAACTCAAACCCTAATTTAAGGCTATCAGTGCAAGGTGATGTCTTGAGCTGACCAAATCCTAATCTGGTCTTGAGTCCAAGAAGTCTTGTGAGAAAAATCTTGATAAGTGAGAGGGAAAATTTTGGGGTACAACACTCTCTATAGCATCAAGTTCTTCTTTCATGGCATGTAACCAAACATTCTGCTTAAGAGCCTCTTCTGTACTCACGCGTTTAGAGTCTACTAACATTGCACTCTGAATAACTTCTCCTTCAGAGTCTACTTCGGTGTCTGGCAACATGTCAAACTCTGCAAATATTCTTGGGATGCTTCTGACTCTTTGTTGCCTCTGAACTGGATCTTCAGAACTTTGGACACCAGAACTTTCCCCTTCAGAAGCACTTGCTTCAGAAATTGGACTTTCTCCAAAACCTTGACTGTCTTCAGATTTTGGATCACCATCGGAGTCAGAGTCAGAATCATTTTCTTCTTATGTATCTTCTTCAGAGTCAGAGTCTTTACCAGCTTCAGAAACATGTATTTCTGACTTTTCTTCAGAATTTCTCTCATCAGAGTCAGGACGAGACTTTTCCCAATTCCAAACTTTTGATTCCTCTATAATGACGTCTCTGCTGAACTCAACTTTGTTAGTGTATGGACAATAAAGTTTGCACGAACCCGTACTGTGGTACCCCACCAGTAACATCACTTTACTTCTATCATCCAACTTCTATCTTCTGGCTTCTGGGACATGTTTATAACATAAAGAACCAAACACCTTCAGATGACTAACACTTTTATTATCTCCAGTCCACTTCTGAATAAGAACTATTTCCTTCAATTTCTTTGTTGGACATCTATTGAGCATATAACATGTAGTTGCAACAGCTTCTCCCCACAGAGTATAGGGAAGCTTCTTCTCTTTCAGCATGCTTCTCACCATATCTAGCAAAGTACGATATCTTCTTTCAACAAGACCATTGTGTTGAGGAGTATATGGAGCAGTAACCTCATGCTCAATTCCATTCTCCTCACAGAAACTTTTGAATTCTGTGGAGTTATACTCACCACCACCATCAGTTCTAAGAATCTTCAGATTCTGGCCACTCTGATTCTCAGCCTTCAGTCCGAACTTCTTAAATTCAGCAAACACCTCGTGTTTGAACTTTATGAGAGATACCCATGTCATTCTGGTGAAGTCATCAACAAATGACACAAAATATTTATTCCCTCCAGTCGTTGCTACTGGAAACGGACCGCACACGTCAAAATGTACTACTCCTAAGGCATGTTTTGCTCTTGGAGCTACTTTTGATGTAAATGGTAATCTTGGTTGTTCCCTTTCATGCACACCTTGCATGACTTTTCAGGCTTCTTGATTGTAGGAATTCCATGTACCAGATTCTTTGATTTCAGATGTCCTAAACTTCTAAAATTTAGATGACCAAATCTTATGTGCCACAACTCACTCTCCTTGATAATACTTATTGCACTAAGACATTCAGAGTCTGGAGTTATAATATTCACCTTGAATGTTATGTTCCTTCCCTGTTCTGACTCCATAATCAGCTTCTGATTACAGCCATACAACTTCAGAAGATTGTCCTTCATGGTAACTGAAAAACCTTTCTCAACCAGTTGCCCCACACTCATCAGATTGCTTTTCATGCCAGGTACATACCATACATTCTTGATGACTGCTGCTTTCCCATTGTTTAGAATGATTCTGACATTTCCCATACCTTCTGCATTAAGGTATTTATCATCAGCATATCTGATCTTTGTACTCTTCCCAGAGTCAAACTAACCACTTCCTGTTTCCAGTAAGATGGTTTGAATATCTTGTGTCCATATACCACCATTCTGATGAATTCAGATCATCAAGTTCAAAAGCCAACAATAGCACAGGTTCATCATCGGACTCTCCTCTTGCTATATTTGCTTCTATTGACTTCTTTTCTTTGTTGGACCTGAAATCTCTGGCATAGTGACCAAAGTTCTTGCAATAGTAACACTGAACATTCTTCTTGTCAGACTTCTCCTTTCCTTTCTGGACATTCTTCTGCCTATCAGAGTTTGAAGCTTCTGACCTTTGACCACCATTAGTTTTCTTCCTGGCTTCTGACCAAGTCTGCTTCTGACGCTTCTTACCAAAAGTTACCTTCAGAGCCTGCTGCTCTACTTCCCTCTCAGAATTTCACGCAGTCATACGCAACTCATGCGCCTCTAGACTACTTTGCAACTCTTCAACTCTCATGGTGCTCAGATCTTTGGAATGTTCAATTGCTACCACAATGTAACCAAACTGAGAAGTTAAAGATCTCAAGATCTTCTCAATAATTACTTGTTCAGACAGAGTTTCTCCACAAGCTTTCATCTCATTAGTGATCAGAATCACTCTAGAGATGTATTCAGAAACCTTCTCGTTGTCCTTCATGTTGAGATTCTCATATTGCTCTCTGAGAGACTGAAGCTTCACCTTCTTCACTGATGCGTCACCACAGTAACATCTGACCAGTGTGTCCCACGCAGCCTTTGCTGTTTCAGAATCAACAATCTTCTCAAACAAATTTGCATCCACACATTGATGGATGTAGAACAACGCCTTCTGATCTTTCTTCCTCAGCACCTTCTGTGTTATCTTCTTGGCCTCTGTTGCATCTTCTTCTAACATATCATAGCCATTGGTGACAAGATCTAACACATCTTAAGAACCAAATAACACGCGCATCTGGATCTTTTAACGATTCCAGTTTTTTCCATCAAATACTAGAAGCTTGGAATGAATATCGCCGCTGTTTCCGTTCATCTTTTACCTTGAGCAATTTACGCAGAGTTTCCCAAATCACTGTTTCTCAAAAAACCCCAGAATCAGAATATTGTAATTCTTAATCACAATACTTCTTTTCCCCGTAGATTTTGAATCGGAGCTCTAGATACCAATTGTTGGTGCACAAGAAAGATAAAGGGCAAAAAGAATATTTACTGACAGCTTCAAAATAAGGATTTATAATGAATTCTAATAACCTACTCCACTAAACTATTTATACAAAAAAATTAAATCTAAAATATATCTTCTAAAAAAAATATAAACAATCTAAAAGATATTCCTAAATATAAATTAATATCTAATTAATTATAAAATCTAAATTAATTATAACAACTTTTACACCACTAAATTACATCAGTAAAAAATTCAATAAATAATAACAAAATGAAAAAAAAAATGTATTTAAAAAGGCTATAAAAACCATATTTCTTCTAGAAGGCTATAAAAATAGAAATAAGCAAAAATGATGAGAGAAATCTAATGCATTTAAGAATTTGGAAAACAAACTGATGAGAGAAATCCAAATATACATGTATACATGCAACAACCGATGAGATTAAGGTTTGTTGATGAAATTATGAAAATGGAATAGAGGGGAATGGAAGGTAATGATTTAGAATCACATATGGATTGAAGAATTGAATAGACTGTGTCAAAACAATGTATGTAATGTTAAAATTTAAACGACATATCTTTGCAAGTTGAAATATAGAGAGCCAGCATTAAACTATGAAACAAATTAGAAAAAAAAATTGGAAATCTAAAATGTGTGAATTAAAACATTGTACCTTTAATTTTCAATTTGTTTGGAAGGATTTTCAAATTAGGGGAAATAGAAGACCAAAGTCATTCGTATCTTATAATGCATCAAAACACTAACAAATTCTTTAACATATGCATGAAATTATATTGTAGACAATAAAAATCAGTAAATAATTTTGGGATGATTAAACTTTCACTTTATTCCAAACTTGGAACACACAATCTTCATATAAAATGAATAACATCTAGCTTCAGACATCAAAGGAAACCGATGATTCCTATCAACGATGTTATGTCTCTCACCATTGATCCAACAGCCCTATCAACTTTTTCAAAAAAAAATCAAACATTTTCAAATAAGAAACTTTTAACAGCTCAAAAAGCAATTCTCTAGAAAAAATCTAACATTTTCAAATTTGAAACTTTTAACAGCTCAAAAAGTAATCAATCATATGGAACATGAGAAACATCAATAATATGTTAAAAAGAAGAATACGGAGCGTTCAAACATATCCATAACTAATGGATTTGGATTCCCTCTACTCATATTTTAAAAACATCAAAATCAAAAGTGAAGAATAAAAAATAGACCTTTTAAATTTCTACTAAACTCAACGGATGCTACTGTTGGCATCCTTAACAAAATCAAATTTTCTAGATAGGATTTCTGCAATCGAATTTAACAATAAGAAAATTAATATCCCTTACCATCTACTTTTTAATCAAATTAGAACAGATTTTAAACTCAATTTCTCAAATGTACATAAACAAATTTTGGAACCACTTGAGAGAAAAACTATCACAAATTTAAAAAAATAGGAACACACTTTCGGAACTCAAAGTTCAAACCTAAATTCACTACCATCAATGTTTAAAATTGTCGTATTTTCTTTAAAAAAATCACAGTACTGTAATAAAATATGCATATAAACAAAAATGATTTACAATTGAACACGAAATAGAATTTAGTGACTAAATCAATTTGAAATCACCATAAAACGAAAAAGGTGGAAGATGAAGGAAGAACAATATTGTGCGAGAGATGCGGTGTCGTAAAGAAAAGAAATAGAGGTAGATGCAGTGTAGAGGAATGGTGTTACTGTCATGTTTTAAAGAAGAATGGGAGGAGAGCAGAGGAATTGGAAAGGTTGAGATTGTTTCAAAACAAATTATGATTCTTGTAGGGTTTAAAGATAAATTGAAACATTTCCAAAGCAAGTAGATAAAAAGTTAGTATGTAAATGATTATTCCAAGTTAGAATTTACTGAAAAGAATTAAATAGTATGAAGTAAAATAAGTTATAAATGCTAAGAAATAATTAACTGAAGTAATTACAATTATGGGCATGAATAACAATGTTTAAACTGTTTTAATTAGACTAATTAGATTATTTTAATGGTAATTAGTTTTTATATATTAAAAGTACACTATAACTATTAATGATATAACAAGAATTATAGTTAAATAATTAATTTTATTTTTTGAGAAAATTAAATAATTAGTTTAGACATATTAATTTAGAAGTTGAATTTATATTATTTATTATTTTATTTTAAATAATGTTGAATTGAGTTTTAAAAATAGAAAAAGTATTATATAATGGCATTGCTTATTTAGTGGTGCTAACCCATCCTTGTGAAATATCATAAAAATATATATAATAGAAAAACATTTTTCAGATGCACCAAAATGTCTACTCCTTAGAATAAATTTGGAATTTTATTTCTGGAATCTGTTGTATTTTCTCAAACTATAAACAGATGTATAATAGGATGAATATAAATTAATATTAATTATTGTTATTGACATACATAAAAAATATAATATTATATAGATTATTGTTAATGTAAATTTGACATTATCAAGTGATGGTTGATGACGTTTCAACATCTTTAGAATATTTTTGATTGATCTTGCAACTTTCAAATTCACTTCATTCGGATATTTTGCTTCGTAACGGTCAAATGTACTCTACATAATAGTTAAATATTTATCAGTCTTTATCTCAAATTTGTTGAGTTGTATTTTCTCTTTGTTGTCAATCGAGGGTGAATGATAATAGAGCTTCACAATTTCTTGATTGTTTGGGTGTCGTAATTGATTCTCTAGGGTGGATTTTAGATCGACAAGAAGAGTAATTTTTGTGAATCTTAATTCAAGAGGCCTCTTACCGTTGAAGTGGCAAAAGCGAGATACAAATATTAAGACATTCTATGTGTGATTTTGCTAACAACATAAGGGGAACTCATATTTATACAAGTTTTAGATCAATATGGACCATAGAAACTCAATCATGTCATCGAGAATATTTTGAAGATGTACTTCCGGATTAACCCTGTTTCGTTTTGTAAATCACGCAAAAAAGGTCTCTATGAAAATCCTGTTTCGAATTATCCACTGCTAGCATTTTTAAAAAAAAATGGATGAGTCAGGAAGTACACTTCTAGATTAACCCCTCACTATTCGTATATAACCCGTTATTGAAACAATTTGAAACACAAATTTAGAGAAATGGAAAAACTTATATATATATATATATATATATATATATATATATATATATATATATATATATATATATATATATATATATATATATATATATATATATATATATATATATATATATTGTTGAGAATATCAATCCAACATTACATTAAAAAAATGAGTTACCACCTAAATACTTTTAGATAAAAAATAAAATGCATAAAAAACATGTGTCACTACCTAAATCTATATCTATGGCCGGTTCTGCCTTTGAATTTTCTTTATTTTATTTTCTTTCAATCTCTCTCAACTTAGTGAGTTCTTCCATCCTTACCAGAAAGTTATTTGACCAAGTTTTTACTTCTTTTGTTGAAGGAGCCATTAACTCCAATGGTGTTTATGGCATAGGACATCCCAATTTCAAGTAAGACTGAACAAAATATTGTAATTTTAAAAGCCATTCAATACACATAATTCATCTGGTTGGATTTTGAGATGGGTTACACCGAAGTGGAAAAAATGTTTCTGAGAAGTCATATCTTGTCAGATTAATACACATTCTATTATATGCACTTTCTATAAGATGACTCATTTCAGAGAAGTGCATCCATTTTTCCTCTGGTGTCATACCGCTAACACAAGGAATAAGATATGCTCGAATTGCATCGAAATGTTCTTTTTTTCACGTATAGTGTTGTGTATGATTCCTTACGTACCTTCAAATATTTGAGAAGTTATTAGCAGATAAGTTTATGATTCTCCTCTTCTTTAATGAGCAAATCTGAAAAATGCAATAACCCCAATCACCGTCACCAGTAGCATCTATAACCAGTTTAATGTATTTGTGCATAAAAGCCGCCATATCTTCATTGTGTATGATTTTTGGTAAAGTTGGTGAAGGATATGGTTTTCTAATGTGGGCACCTTGGAATTATTTTTGTTGAGATTTTGAAGTTAGGGAATCTAGAAAAAGTGTGTCAACATTTTCAAAATAGGACAGAGGCTGCATTGTTGAATTATCACTCTGTGTTAGTTTAATCTTCTTTAGAGTACCCTTTGTTTTTACTGGTTCCAAGGTTGGTTTCAAATCTTTGGTTTCTAAATAAAAAATCATCCTCAGTTGTTCTTTAATGTGAAGTTTCATGTGGTCACCCGCTTTTAAAATCTCTCTTGAGTCATTTCTCATTTGGTCATGATAGATATATTAAAGATTTACCATCCTTCATCACACCATCATCATCAAACAAAAGCCTTTTCCAGTGTGTGTAAACCTCATCCATTCATTTAGGTCTATCAAGTTTCCTCTTCTTTGAAATTAAACAAGCACACAGAAGAATCATGTCTTCCTAAGTGTACAACGATACTTTGAGCTATATGAACCTACTATCTTTGCTCGCCTAGCTTCATAATACATAAAATGCAGTCCTGCTAGAGATATATTATCCACCAACTGTGAATAAAGATTGTTGTTAATGAATCTGTGTTCTAATATTATAATGTTGCGACCAAACAATGTTTGTATCTTGTTATGTTGATTTTGGATCATTTGGTTCATAGAGTCTCAATCTCCACATGAGTCACTTTTACTATTTCCCAATCAACTTTTTAATGTAGCATGAGCATATTCAACTTTGTTAGTTGTTGTATTTCTAAAGTGTTTAACCTGGTTAATTTAAGCACAAACAATCTTCTCATTCATCTGGTCTAAAATTGCACTTTTAACATATTTCAAGAAATTTGAACATTTTTCATACACCCTCCTGAAATGTATTACAAATTCAGTATATAACTCTTATGTAGAAAAATTTATTATAACATTTCAAGCATCTGTTATGCTTTCCAATATCACACATGCTTTGACAATTTTCCCATCTCCCCCTTTGATTTGTTTAGTCCCTACTCCGACTTAGGTCTACTTCTCAAATTTTTTGTTATGCGTTAACTACAAAGTAATGTATATAATGTAGGAAACACCATTGTAATAAGTGTGGAATCATGACCAGTAATAATGACTTTTGGCATGTTTTCAGGAAGTTAAAATCTTAACAGAATAACACACATGCAAATTAGAAGCCAAAATGGTAAAGTAAAATGCCAAAATGAATAAGTTATTCGTTACAAAATTATATAGAAATCGAAAATACAAGTTAATCAAATACAACCAATAAAATACATAAGTCAAAATGGAAGAGTAGCCTTTATTTGATCATATTTCTCCTTGGACATTAATAGGTGACATTTGATTACAGATCAGTTGAGAGTGAGGGTATCAATCTCGGTTCCCAAACTTTGAGTCATTTTAACATGATGAACACTCACTTTGATCTCTCCATCAAGTTTTTTATGGTTAAGTTTCAAAATTTCCTCTTGACATTTCTTGGCCTTACGAATGTTGGCTTGCAGTTCTTTAGTCTGTTCCTCCGAAGTAGTGATATTAGTACAAGTGTCGAATTCTTCTTTACTCTGTTAGAAGGTTTTTTCAGTTCTTTGACCTTGGTGGTAGACTCAGTTGCCGCTTCCCATTCTACTACTTGGGTTTCCATTTTGTTTTCAATCTTGGTTGAAGCATCTCATTTACGTAAAATATCTGCAGTAACTTGGTCAATGAGAAACCCAAGTTCGACAATAACATCCGCAATTTCTGGAGGAGTTGTTAAGATGTCGACTTTCTTCAACAGATCTTTGATCTCATAGCAGGAATATGTATAGGTTTCTAGAACTTTGATCAAGTTAACCTCAAAGGATTTTTCTTTGATTCGTTGGAGAAGTTGGTTAGCAGGTTCTATAGCAGAATGACCACCAGAAGTAGTAGAGGAGTTGGAACCTCTATCAGTTGAACTAGCCCTTGTTCTTATCATAAACTTCAAATACTCATATGGTTTGTTTTTATTCAAACTCATTATTTCTTCTTGATAAAGAACAGTAGAGGTGTCATTTGAAATGGTTTTGAAATCTTTAGTTGTCCCAAAAGGTTGATTCACATCAGTTGTGTTCTCGGCTTAAGCCTTGTCATTTTTTGGTGCCTCTTCGCCTTAGGGATGTTCATAGGTGTTAAACATATGTTTATTCTCATAGTATTGCTCATCTTATCCGTGATAGGGAATTTTTGGTGAAGAGTCTTCTTGTTTTTCATCATTGGGATCTTCAATGTCTAGAATTTCCATGTTAATTTGATCCAAATATTCACTATCGCTCCTAGAGTCAGATGATTGAGTGTGTTGGGGAGAAACAGGAGGTGGAATAGCTTTTTTTTGAAATTTTGTAGGTTGATTCACTTCTCCTGTAAATACCTTGGTCGAACCTTTGTTAGAGACAGGATGGACTGAAGGAGAATTGGTGCTTTGAGGAACCACATATTTGATGCTGAAAGTCTCAGTACCAGTCTTGTCGCCCTGTGAAAAAGGAAAAGAAGAAGAGTTAATGTCAAATGAAAATAAAAATTATAACAAAAGGAAAGATGAGGCAAGGTTGTATTACCTTTAGCCCATCATCCCCATGGCTAGAGATGTCAATCTCAACATGTCAAAGCGCCATAATGTTAATTAGCTTAGGATCGACATCAATTACTTTCTGAGAGACAAGCTTCGACTGTTTAATATTGATGACACTGACTAGTGAATGAGGGTCGGATTCTGATGTTTTAGACTTCTTTTTATTTTTTCCAGGTTTAGAGGTGTCTGGTGATAGATCTTCAGGATCTGTTTCTATTTGTTGTGGGTTGCTTTGATTTCTCTTTTTTAGAGTTGGAGGATTTTTTCGACTCGCCTGCAAATAACATAGGTATTAGCAAAGTACATATATCATATATGGATTGAAATGTTAAAATATGAGTTATACCTTTGCTGTCGTAAAAGTTGTATCTTTGATTTGGCCTTTATTTTTTGTAAAGTAGTAGTCTTGTTCACAACAGCAACAATGACCTTGTCCTTTATTTGTTGTTTTCGTTCGATAACTAAAAAGTAGATAAATTAAAAAATTTCAAAATTACAAGGACATTCAAATAGTTTGGATAAGGATGAGTCAAAAAGTCCCCCCATTTCGCACCTTCATATATTGAAGAGAGTGCAAACATTCTCTATATCAACATGAAGGTAATATTTGAAACTGTCTAAAGTATGCTTAATCAGAACCACCTGTTTGGCCATTTTTTGAGAATCCTGTTGAAGGAGTATTAAGTTAGACCCACAAACGAACCATTATGGGAATGGAGGTCGAAACTCCAAGCCAAAGTTAGCACTTGCAGCGGTAAGAACTTTGGTGGTTGAAGTTTAAAAGCTATCTCATAACTATCTTCGTGTTTGACACACGAAGGGATTTTCAAGGCAGGGAGTTTCTTAGTAAACTTTTCTTTTAAAATAAATGCTGCTTTACGAATGGTTCGACTAAGATCATCAGGCCTGTAGGAAATTTCAAAATATTTCTGGAATGCTTGGATCTCCTTGATGTGAGTTGTTTTACCTTTCTTTAATCTCTCATGTATAGAAGCAAAAGAAGTTGTTAGATGTTGAGTAAAAGCATGAACGTCAAAGGTTTCTTTGGTGTAGTAGTTTCTCCACCAAGTGTCAAATTCTTGAGTATAATAAAATGGTGGTCGAAAAGAGATGGAATTAAGTTTGGAAGCTTCAGCATATCGAGATATGTGTTTGTCCCTTTCACCTTCAGAGAAGTACATGTTGTAGAGGCAAAGAATAATTTTCTTGTGATAAAGTGGCTTGGGCATTAATTGGATGACACCAAACTATCGAGAGACAATATTGGGTTGGTTGCTGACTAAGATAATTTGGTTCTTTGAGGGCCTAAGTCTGGTGGCGATCAATTTAGGAATGATAAATGCTCCCCATATGGCCAAGGATTCTGCTTCATGACTTGTCGAAGAAGCAGAGAATTCTCTTGTAAGAAGCAGGGAATTTTCATCATCAACTTTTTTCTTACTAGCTATGGGTTTTGTACGATGAAAAGTGGGAAAAACTCTTGGAGTTTCTGTAGCATCAGCATCATGGTCAGACCAGATACCCATATACACGTGAATTTCACCAGTGATAGAAAGGGGAATCAGTACCTGAGATTGATAGATTTTGCGCTTTTCTTCAAGAAGAGGAGGTTTAGGAATGTATTCCTGGTTCCCCACTAGCAATGGCCTTGCGATTTGAGTAACAGGTAATGAAGTTTCTTTTTGTTGCTTGCCAGCCTTGGTGTTCTTGGTTTTCGAAGGCACCATTATTGAGAGATTGAGGTTTGGAGATGAAAAGATTTGAGTTTTTTTGGGAAGAAATCGCAAGAAATATGAAGAAAGTGAGATTTGAAACGGGAAAGTTTTAAAATGCTAAAGGTGAAGAGTATTTATAGAGGAAAGAGAAACTTTTTAGTTCCCTTTGGTTAACAGATGACATAAGTAGTGGGACGCATGTGCGTTTCTTAGAGGCTATTCAGACGAATGCCTTTTTTAGTTGCCACGTTACTCCTACAAATTAGGGATGATGACGAGTTTTTGCAATTTGCATGTCTCGACGAGACGTTTGAAGAAATGTGGTCATGATGACTGTGACGTCGCATCAATGAATACTGTCGCGTTGAGGCTTCAAAAAAAGTCCCTTTCTCCATTTGGTCGAAAAAGAAATTTTTGGGGGACAATTTGTAAGCTGTAATTTCGACACTCAGGAAAATATGAAAGATCAAGTAAAGTTGAAGAGAATATTTGATCTAGACAAGTTGAGTTCGTCTAGGAAACCAAGTGAAGACTTTGACTAAAAAGATTAACGAAGAAGTCCCATACTTGCAAAGTTATATCATGCTGGGACTTATACAGTTTTGAATTTGATTCGAAAGAGAAGTTCGACGAAGATGATTTGAAATAACGCTAATAACCGTAATTTGGTCTTATCTGTTCCTTGAAAGGACGCGTGGGGACCTGTGAAGGACGAAACCATGCAAGCGAGAACGTGTCATTTTCTGGAGAACATGTCATTCGAGACAATTATCATTGAAGTAGTATAAATAGAGATCCTAACATTAAGATTTTGTGTGTTCAATTGTACTAAACTCAAAATCACTAAAAATATCTAAGTGTGTTTGAGAAAAGAGTTTTCTCAGTAAGATGTACGTATGAATCACTATATTTACATTCATTGCTAAATCATTTACTTTCAATGTCATTTTATTTCCACTTAAGGTTCTATTGAAACATTTTACATTGTTGCACACTTTACATTCCTGCACACATTTTAAATTTCTGCACTTCATAAATTGTCTTTGCATTACTGGCACTTAAGATTTTAGTCTAGCTGAAGTGTCAATCATCAAAAAAACATAACAAAACTAAGTACATATTCTAGGATCAATCTAATTGATCCTGTAATTAACCAAAATATCAATTTTAAAAGACTAACGATTATTTACCAAAATCCAAGATAAACACTCAGGTACCAACCAATTAAACATAATACTACTTACATCCGTTAAACTCTACTGTTTTATTCATTCTTCTTTAAGCTATCCCAACACAGAAATATGTTAACAAAACTTACATCTAGACATCCTTTTGGTAATGAAGCAGATAAATTTTCTCCATTGATGAGAATACACAAATTTGAACATGCCAAACACCTACACCCTCTACGAGAAGAAAATTCATCTACTTCACCACTGGAAGCAACCCTAACTATTAAAATTAACCACAAATCAAACCTCTTTAAATATGATAACTCTTCACTATTCCAAATGCTCGGTAACAAAACATTCTCAACAATATTGTTGAAATTTTTTTGTTACCGAGCACAAGAATAGTGAATTATTATTTTTGCTACTATGATTAATAGTTATAATATAAAAAAGGAAATTAAATTCGTAGATCATATACGAACAATTCCATCTTCAACTGAACCAGTAACACATTCCTTCTCTTCATCAAAAGCTCGATCATCGGGACTCAGAAGTCGAATATGACCATTTCCGAAAGATCTAACATGATCTTTGAGAGATCTCTTGTGTTTAAAATCCGAACCACATGAACAATACCACAACTTACCACAATTCTTTTCATGAGTCCTCCAATCACCTTTAACAGCTAATGTTTTCCCACATTTCCTACACATAAAAGGTTTAGTCCCATGTTTTCTTTTGTAATGAGTTTGAAGAGTTCTGAAGTCTTTCAAAGGCTTAGCTCTTGGATGATTAATGTTGTTCTTGCAACCTTGAGCACAACAATAGCATGCTAGTCTTAGCATTGCAGCTGGTTGTGTTCCTCTAAGTGATTCTGCTCCTTTCCTAAATTCAGATCCATGACCCCACATATGCATCTGAAAATTGAAAAATTAATTAAGTTGGAACTAACTTGAGTTAATGAAATAATTGTGTACACATGCATGCAAATGTATGTAGCCTGAATTATTTGACCTAGATATTATCATTAATTGTTGCAAATAATTGTTAATCTTTTGACTGATGGGGTAGGACAAGTCAAAATAAAATTCCAATAATTAAAAAAAAAAGCTACTTTGACTTGTAACAAAAAAGGTATACTATGATAGTTCATTGAATTAATGGTTAAATAAAACAAATCTCTATTTGAAATCTGAATTCTCTTTAAAGAATAAAAAATTAATTAGTACAATCAAAAAGGGAATCCAAAGTTTTAAGTTGATTTCTAAAAGCCTCTTTGGCCTAAATGTTACACCTACCCATTTTGACAAATAAATTACTATGCC
The DNA here is from genome assembly GCA_948472305.1 of Vicia faba. Classification (NCBI taxonomy): domain Eukaryota; kingdom Viridiplantae; phylum Streptophyta; class Magnoliopsida; order Fabales; family Fabaceae; genus Vicia; species Vicia faba. The sequence continues at coordinate 150,031,792 of OX451741.1, read as the reverse complement.
CCAGTCCTACATTAAAGTAAATAAAATTAATTACTAACTAAGAAAATTTCTTAAATATCAATTTGAAAGCAGATATTTAAATGAAGATGTATCTCCCATCCATTAACACTCTTACTACTCACTATTTTGATAGAAATGACAAGTTGAAGAAAAAAAAACAATTTGCATTCAAATATCTTTAAATGCTAATTTTCTATATTTATCTTATATATTTTTAATATAGGATGAAATTAGAGACTGAGTTTTTTTTTTCAATCTCTAATTTATGTAAATAAATTATTAATTAAAATTAGAGAAACAAAAAATGAAATTAACCTTCTATTTTTAATGCCATATAATTTGGGATAAATTATTTAATTCCAATCTCTAACTTCTCAGTAATCCAATTTTTTTCTAGTATAAATTTACAGTTAGGGTAGATTATTGTACATCATTCTTTCCTTAACTAACCAACACACACCTAGAAATATTTCAGTGTTAATTTTCAACTCAAAAAAGAATTAACACAAGAAAAGGTGATAAATTATAAACCATGCAGAAAATGAATTTCATCTAAAATATCATCATAGTTAAATTTATTTACAGATTTATACATGAACTTAAAAATTTTCCAATTTCTTTGTAAATAAGTGAAGCTACAAATTTGTCAAAAAAAAGTGAAGCTACAAATAGTTAAATAAAAAATGTTGATTTTAAATAAAAAAAATTATTATCATACTGATTAATTTAATTAAGAAGAAACTAACCTGCATGTTGTTAAACCTAGTGAAGATTTTGTTGCATATGGAGCAAATAAACTGCATAGGTCCAACAAGAATCTGTGCAGGAGTTGGTATCCAAAACCTTTGAAAACTTTTCTTACAAATCTCTTCTTCTTTCTTAACATGGAAAATCTTCTTCTCATCATCATCAATATCTTCTTTATTGTTAGGTAATCCAATATGCAAAGCCACATTAATATTTTCTTCTTTCACATAAAAACCCTCCATTTTTGGTACTTCATGATCTTCCTCTTTTGATGCTTTTGCACTCAAAGGAAAGAATTGAAAAGTCTCATGAACAAGATCATTTTGAGTGGTAGAAAAAGATGATGATGATGAAGAAGAAGAAGATAGATATGAAAGAGAGGAATTATTAGATGGTTTGAGCCACTCAATGAAATTATTGTCTTCTACATCATACTCCATCATAGCCATATTCTTTACCTTGTTGAGTGAAACCAAACCACTTATATTATGGTTTTATTAATTATTTAAATAAGTTAATAATTAATTAAGGAAATTTTCTTTGTGGACTTTCTAACTTTTTTATTCTTTTTATTTTAACCTTTGCTTTCTCTTTTTTGTTTGATACTTTAATGGTGAGAAAAGAGAGTAATTAATGGAGTGGATTGAAAATGACATCCACAACATTATTTGTTACTAAGAATATTATAACAATAGCATGAAACTAAATAATTCTAACACAATTTTTCACAAACTATATGTGTTATTAGTGGAAATAATGAACTAGGGTTTTGAGATAAATTTTATTATAAGATATAGCGGGAATCGTATTTGCAATATTGTTTACATATATGTAAAACATTCACTCAACCACAACGTCGCGAAGATAAAATAACTGAGTTCTATATTGTAGAATTATTATCTGTACGGTAGATAATCGATCTATAAATTCACCATCTGATAATATAAAGACCATTTGAATATGGTATAAATACCACTCGTAATATCTAATATAATGATCTATCGTAATAATTTCTCAATTGAAGAGAAATTCAAATAATTCTCCAAATAGAATTCAATAATAATCATTTCACCATTCAATACTTTCTCAAGCAAAGAAATTCAAATAATTCTCCAAAGAGAATCTAAAAATTAATACTTTTAATTTTTCAACTCAAACGAGGAGAAATTAACATAATTCTTTAAAGGAAATTCAAGAAAGTACTCGGAATTGACGTTTCGATAATTCAAAAATCCCAGAATTATAAAAGTGTGAAAGGAAAAATTCAATATTTTTTTTTGTTTTAGAATAAAATAAGTGATTTTCTTATATAATGAAATACACTATCTAAGATATCTCACCCAATACTACAAATAATATATTTATTGACAAAACTTTCACCCCAACCAATAAAAATTCGAGCTCAAATGATCTGAAACACGTCATCTTTTAAAAAAGTTTAATTTTATCCCTCGGTTTTGTAGAAAATCGATAGGATATGTAGTTAAGGGTTTGAGCTTCAATTCTCATCTCCTTCAAATTTATGCTTTATTTAGAACCAAAATTTTTTCTTTATTTTATAAATCTTCTTATCCCTCAGATTTTTAGGAAACCGACATTATATGTTGATTAATATTTTATTTAAATAAATTAGACATGATTTTTACCTCGGTTATGTTCTCTTGGTTTTTCTAAAAACTGAGATGTAAACTCTAAAAAATATTTTAATCGCTCAACAAAATGTTAAGTTTTATTCACTTTTTACGCCCTAGTAAACGAAACAACATTCTTCTTCACCTAACAAACTGAAACACCTTCTTCTCCAAAGAGGAAAGAAGCTCGAACCTCAAACTAACACTTTTCTTCTACTCTCTCATCTTGTTTTCGATATGTAAAATTCTCTCCATGTTATTGTTGTCGTCGTCGTTTTTGTTGTTGTTGTTGTTATTATTGTTGTTATTGTTGCTGTTATCGTCATTGTTATTATTGTCGTTGTTGATGTTGTTGTTGTTTTCGTCGTTGTTATTGTTGTTGTTATTGTTATTGTCATAGTTTTTGCGACTTAGGGTATAATGTAGTGTTGTTTTTCAGGTATTTTTTAGTAATTGTTATTGTTTATTGTTATTGTTGTATTATTTTGGAATGTTCATTTTTATTTTACTTTCAGAAGTGTCGTGGCGGAAAAATTTAAGATTAAGCTATTGATTAACTTAACTCAGCAAAAGAAAGATTCACCACCAAACTTTATTATTTCCAAAGGAAAGGGAAAAAATATCGAGAAAACCCACAAAATACATGCAAGGAAAAAAAACACATAGAGAACAAAGTATGAGAGTTGGTTATGCAAGGGAAAGATATCAGTGGAAAATATCAATCATTTGCCATGTTTGTAGAAGTAGGTGGTTTATAATCACTTATAAAACAAGACTAATATCTAATCTTTGCGAAAATGTTTAAAAATGAAAAAGCCAAGTGACAAAAGATTTGAGTGAGTTTTGTCCTTTTTATGATTTTTTGAAATGGTTTTGATATACTTAAGTGTTTTAGCATTTATTGAAAAAAATATTTTCACGATCACTTGACAAAGTCAAGGTTTATTATAAAAGGTTTGAAGTTTGAAAACAAGAATTTAAATTGTATTAATGTAAAGGCGAGAATTTAAATAACAAAAGTTAAAGAGCAACAAAGTAAAATTAGTGCAATTAATAGTTATAGTTAGTGTTAGTTAGTATCAACCGATTTGGGATAATTTGGCGCTATGTTGAGAAATCTTAAGTGAACTTATGTAGAAGTTGCACCCATCTGAGATCGAGCGAAAACAATGTAGGTGTATTAATACAAAGTGATCAAGACAAAGTCAAGGAGATTGGTCCATTACATCTATCATTCTTCGTGATAGGACAAACTTATCACCAATCGAAAGTACTTCAAGTGATCCAATGATCAATAGAAGGTAGATTTGAAATGATAAAAGTTCACCAAATATCAACCTAATCTTCATGCACAAGATGGATCCTACATCATCCATTTGATCAAAAGAAAAAGAAGAAAATTAAGAAAGAGATAAAGAGGAAGGACAAACCAAATTGAATCACAATATTAATTAAAGTCATCATCAAGGTCAATCACCTCTCTTGGTAGATCAAGGTGATAAACCTCTTATCAACTCAAAGTACCAAAAATGATTCAATTAATCATTTAATGGTGGATTTGAATTAATGAAGGTTCATATAAACCAAATCAACACCTAAAATCCATTGATATTGATGAGACTTTTGATCAAACAAGTCATGATCCAAGACACCAGAAGAAAGTCGAAAATTACATTGCAATAATAATTTAAAAAAATGAAGCATAAAATGATTTTTAAAATATTTTTAAATGGAAAATAAGAAGAAAATAGCAAAGTAATATCAAATCACCAAATAAATGTCAAGAAACATAATAGAAAAAACATAAATGACTTAAAATATTTTTGAAATAAAGGAAATATGAGAAAGTCAAATAAAATGTCTAAATAAAAATAAAAATTCTGAAAAAATTAAACAAGGTGTAAAATAATCAGAAACATTTTTGTGAAGTTTTTGATAATTTTTGGAGATAAAACTGAATTAAAATGAATTTTATAAAATAAACAAATTAAAAAAATATGAAAAAGAAAATAAAATGAGAAATAATGAGGAGCGTTGGATCAGAGTCACTTAAGTCCAATCAGTAGATCTAATGAATCTCATGTGAAAGTGTATGATGGAAATTAGTGGAAATAACGCACTAAATCCATTTTAAACAAGCCAATAAAATTAAAACAAACGGAGCACGCTGGTTGGTTGTATCATTTGAAACAAACTCAGGATACCACACACAAATCTGGGTTATCTTCTTTGGTGGTTTTTGAAATTCTGGCACTTGTAATACAAATGTCAAAACTAATGTCTCAATATAAAACGCAATGTCAGGACAAATGTTATACTATCATCTACTGACAGAAACTTGCTAAAACAAGAGATTATGCAGAAAGATAAATTGATGAAAATTAAACAACACAATCAATTATTAACCTAGTTCGGTTCAACGTCACCTACTCTGGGGGCTACCAAGCTAGGAAGGAAATTCACTATAATAGTATTAGTTCAAAGCTAAACAACCCTAGTTTACAACTTCTCTCCTAATCACTACCTTGTGCAACTTCTACTTAGACACCTCTAGATATGAGACCCCCTCTAACTTCTAATTAGCATAGTGATACCTACTGTGATACGGTGGGAGAACTGATTTGAGGTTTTGCGTTTGTATTCGCACTTGTTCGGTTTAGCAAGAGTCGCCACCGACTTTTTATTTTATCCTAAGGAAAGGTTAAAAAGCACAGGAAAAACCTTTTGAGATGTTTCGTGGGTTCGGGGGGTAGATTATGAAAAGGGAAGGTATTAGCACCCTTTTCATCCATGGTTATCCATGGGCTCTTAGTTACTTGGTTTTAGATCACTTGCCTTGATTTTCGATTGCTTGAAATGGTGTGTGTGTGTTTTGAAAATGTTTTTGAAGAAGATGTCTTGTCTTAGGCAACCGTTGTAATGACTCGTGTTTGAGTATATACGAAGGTGTGTATCTTTTCGAAAAGATGTTTCAAATGTTTTTGAAAGTTTGTTTTGAAAGTGTTTGTGGAGTGTGGTTTGAAAAGTAGGCAAGTGTTTTTGCAAGTTGATCAAGTAACTAAGAGTTGTCTACCCCTACTGTACTCAATGGTTTTTCTCATGTTTTAACCCTTTTAACAATTTTGTTCCACCATTGTATTTGGTGGACAATCTTGCGTTTAGGATGTTTAACGGGACAAGTGCGGGTCATCGTATGGACCATGAATGCAATGGTGCCAAGTGTCTTTGGCAATTTTGCTTGAAGGGACTATGATCATTCCGTTTTAGGCAACTTTCGAAAGCGTCATCGAGGGACTTATGATCATTTGAATTGTTTTGCCAAAGAAACTCGACGTGCAAGCATGGCCCATTTTGGAAGGCAACAAGCGGGATTACCCTAGGGGTGCAAGTGTGATTGTGTATTGATTTCATGTATTTGTCTTGTATTAGGTTATCTAGCGTTTGATTTTATGTACATACAAACCCTAGGTCTAACCATGGTATATTTGAAAGCGGTAAATTGCGGGAATTTAAAGTCTACGCTATTACAAATAAGTATCCGGGAGTGGGGGTACAAATTTACAAATGGGGATGAGACTTTAGGAGAGTAGTGTCCAATTAATTTACAACCAAATCGAATTGCGCAAATGTAAAATATAATGTATAGCAATGTATAAGAATAGAATAATGTAAATGTGTCAATGTAAAGTAAATGTATCAACGTATCTGTGTATCGTAAATGTGTAAGTGTACGTAATTTATTTACAAGTGGTGGAATGTTATCTTAATGAGGAATTAAGTGTTTTTTATTTAATGTTATCATTTTGTATTTTTGTTTAATATGTACAAACATTTTAAATGAAAAAAAAGTTTTAAGTTTAAGAAAAAGAAAAGATTTTAAGTTTTATGTGTTAATGGATTATACACAAAGGTTTTAACAAAAATGAAAGTTTTAAGAAAAGAATTAATTTTATGTATTTCTATTTAATATTCTTATATGAAAAACTAGTGTATCATTCAAAAAAGAGTTATGTTAAAAAGAAAATAAACAAAAGTTTTAGTTTGTATAAAGTAAAAAAATGAAGAGAAGAAATGAATGGGCTTGGGAGCGTGTTATGGTCCAAAACAGAATTGGCATGTTTAGGAATGAGGGGGGGTGTGTCCGGGTTTGTGATTAGGCTTTAGGCTTCTGGAACGGGTTGTGGCCCAGGTTTAATTCAACAATGTTTTTAGGGTTGTTATTGTTTTGTTCATTTGAATGTTAGGGTTTGTTGAATACAGCGGCGCGCCGTTCACTTTGTTGCTTTCGTCCTCTTCATCTTCTCAAGCAAGCTTATCTGAATAAAACTTCCGCCAATGGCCGCCAGGTGCCTCAGTCAGCTCCTTCTTCTCCATGGTCACGTAGGCAACGGTTTACAAGGTATTGATTTTCGTTCTGTATGTTTTACGCCTTTGCATGTTTTTACTTACTTCTGATTCTTTTGTATTGCTCGATGTTTGTACGAGATGTGGAAAAGAAAAGAAATGAGGGGTTATACCTTTGGAGAGGAGGTGAGGAGGACCGGAGGCACCTAAGGCGGCCAAGGGCGGAGGGAAATGTGACGCTTTGTGAGCTAGCTTGCTTTGCTGGAACTTGGTACTCTGTACTTTTCTTTTTTATGGTTTAATGATGTTGTCTGAAAACCTTGTATATCTCTCTTCCTCTTCTTTTCTGGTTGCCTCGCCTTTTGTTATTGATTTTTGGGTATTGTTGCCCTAACCCTGTGATGAGACAAATCTGAGGGTTTAGATGGTTTGAGTCTAAGTTGCCTTGTATGTTGATATGCTTGCTTATCCTGAGTTGTTGCTTTGCCTCTTCCACCCTGTGCCTCAGTTGCCTCGTATGCTTAACCCTTGAATGATTGCTATACTGAGTTGCCTTGTATGTTTGCAAACTTGTATGCTTCTTTTTCTTCTTCCACTATGAACTTGCTGAGATGCTTAGAATGTTTTCTTGCCCAGTGATGAATCACAGTTCTGAGGGCTTGTGTTGGTTTGGAAACTGGTTTTGAAAAGGACTTGATGTTTAGAGGACGGTTAGGCTTTTGACAGGCCTTGAAATGTTTTTGTGTTGTAGCGATTTTAACAGGCTTTTGATGCTTGTATGGTTGATGTGTTTTGTTACAGTTTAAGGCTATGGCTTCTGGTTTGTTTCAAGGCTTATGCAGGTTGGGTTTGAAGTGTTTGTTGATAGTTAAGGCAGGTTGAAAGGCTGGAGGCTTGGACTTCAACAAGTTTTAGGCTTGACAGGTTGATGGCTTTTTTTGGGGCCTTTTGGCTTATGCAGGTCTGAGGCAGCTTAGGTTAATCTTGAGGGCTTGGCTTCATATTTGTTAATGCAGGTTTAGGACATTGAGCTTGAAAGGTTCCTGGTTTTTTTTGTGGAAGGCAGTTCTGGTTTGGAGGCAGGATGCTTGATGTTTCAAGTTTGGTGTTATTTTGGTTATGTATTTTCTGCCTTTTTTGAAACTGTGCTGGTATATTTTCTTTATATCTTAAGTCAAGCCTAAAGCCTGTAAGCCTATCTTCTTTTTCTCTCTTCTCTCTCTCTCTCCACAGTTTTAAGCATTATTATATTGCTTATGTACTATTTTCTGAAAAAGCAATGGCCTTGAAAATGATGAAATCTTTTGAATATGCTTGCACTTGTGGTTTTCCTCTGCATACTTTATCTCTTTCTCCAGCTTTCCTGCATCTTTGTGATAGCCTTTTGTACTTTGATATCTTGATATCTTTTTGGACAGCTTTGACAGTTTCATTCAGTTTGCCCTTTTGACTTGGTTTAGGCCATTCAGTTTGGTTTGCCTTTGGACTTTGTTTGGCATTTTATGAACTATGCAGCTTTTTGACCATTTTTGAAATTGTGCAATTACAACTTTTGTGCATTTCATGTCTTTTTCTATTGCAAGCATTTTTCATCCCTCTTTGTGAACCGGGAGAAATCTCGTGATTTGCAGAGAGGGCAATCTGATTTCGGCCAGCTGCTTTTAATGATGAATCCATATTTTTATCTGTCTGCTTTTAATTATTTTATCTGCTTTGACTTTTCTTTCTTCTTTGTTTTGCAGATGAAAATAATTGAGCAAAGGAGCAATGGATAGAAGATGAAGACTTAGGGATTTTTTAGGATAGTTTTATTTCATTTCAATTATTTGTACTATTATTATTGTAAGTAAAGATGTAAATAAATTTACAGTTTGTTCAAATAATAAATTGTAACAAAACAATTAAAGATGAATGAAATCCTTTTTGATCAATTAATTCCTTTCATTTCCTTTCAATTGTTTAACTTAATTATTTGAATTTCTTAAATTAAAACAAATGGAAATAAATCCAATTATTCTGAATTTAGAAAAAAGAAATAATTAATAAACGTCCGGCGCTCCGAATTAAACATAGCAATGCACAGTCAAATTAACACATGCCCAAATGTCTTTTCCTTTTACTGATTTAATCAAACACTGCAAACTCTTGATTCAAATGCCTCAATCCAAATCTCAGAGTAAACTGAAAAGAAACTGTAAAGATAATCCTTTCTGAGAATGCGTGCACAAAAACCATAATTCTTGATTAAATGCCAGAGAAGCGCCTGCCTGCTCAAAACCTGAGCCAAAATCAACCAAACCCTAATAATTTGTTGGAACTGTAACAAAAGTCCATGAACCCTAAATTTTGTCTGACTGACGAGAAAAGTCTGTTTGACCGATTCTTGAGCCAGTCTGAAAAAATCAGGAAACGCCCGAGGCTGTGATTTCTTGTGGAAAAATACGAGGGAAAATTTTGGGGTACAACAGTTGCCCCTGTTCAATCTTCTTGAACCTGAAGAGTTAGATTGGCAAGTTTGCCTTTCGCGACTCGAAGGTAAAAGGAGATTGGACACTAGAGTGCCCAAAAATTTGCACTCGGTGATGTGATGGTAGAGGGAATGGGCTTAAAGATGCCATTTGGAATTGTGACCGGGGGATAGTCTTAGAGATGCCATCTGGGAATGGGCTTAAAGATGCCATTTGGAAGTGTAATGGATAGTTGTGGAGATGGGCTTATAGATGCCATCGGGAGGTGTGTCGATTGCGTAAGAGATTCCTTAGCGAGAACTTGCGTACTTTGAGAAAGAAAGATGTTTTCCTGGCTTGTTACAGGTGTTGATCTTCAGTCTCTTCATGCAGATATGCCCTGGCTAGATACAGGTATCGAATCTACAATTGGTTGCTCACAGCTGTGCCCTGGCTAGATACAGAAATCGAATCTAGAACTGTTGTCTACAGATGTGCCCTGGCTGGATGCAGGTATCGAATCTGGAATTGTCGTCTACAGATATGCTCTGGCTGGATACAGTTATCGAATCTGGAATTATCGTCTACAGATATGCCCTGGCTGGATACAGGTATCGAATCTGGAATTAGTTGCTCACAGATGTGCCCTGGCTAGATACAGGAATCGAATCTGGAATTACAAAAGGTTGGTAGAGATAGCTTTCCTGGCTGGATACAGGTGTAAGCCTCCGTCCTGAGAATGAAAGATAATTTCCTGGCCTGTTACAGGGGTTGATCTTCAAACTCTTCATGCAGATATGCCCTGGCTAGATACAGGTATCGAATCTACAATCAATCACTCACAGATATGCCCTGGCTAGATACAGGAATCGAATCTGGAATTTGTGATAGTTGATCTGTTGGTGGTTGTAATTTCCAGCAGGTGATGAAGGAATTGTTGAACACTTTTGACATTCGAATGCCCCAAGTGGTGATGTAGATAATTTCCTGGCTTGTTACAGGTGTTAATCCATAATCAGTCGTCCACAGATATTTTCCTGGCTTGTTACAGGTGTTGATCTGGAACTTAAGAAAGGTGATAGAATGGAAACCGTGTCCGGAGCACATTTGGACCGTATCTTCCAACAGGTGATGAAGGAATTGTTGAACACTTTTGACATTCGAATGCCCCAAGTGGTGATGTAGATAATTTCCTGGCTTGTTACAGGTGTTAATCCACAATCAGTCGTCTACAGATATTTTCCTGGCTTGTTACAGGTGTTGATATGGAACTTAAGAAAGGTTGGTCAAGGAGATACTGTCCTGGCTTGTTACAGGTGTTGATCTCTGACCTGAGAAAGAAAGATGGTTCCCTGGCTTGTTACAGGTGTTGATCTTCAATCTCTTCATGTAGATGATTTCCTGGCTTGTTACAGGTGTTAATCCATAATCAGTTACTCACAGATATGCCCTGGCTGGATACAGGAATTGAATCTGGAATTGGTCGTCTACAGATATGCCCTGGCTGGATACAGGTGTCGAATCTGGAAACTCTTCATGCAGATATGCCCTGGCTGGATACAGGTATCGAATCTACAATCAATCACTCACAGATATGCCCTGGCTAGATACAGGAATCGAATCTGGAATTGTGATAGTTATTCTGTTGGTGGTTGTAATTTCCAGCAGGTGATGAAGGAAAACTTCGGACACTTTTGACATTCGAATGCCCCAAGTGATGGTGAAGGAGTCTTGAATCAGATTACTCTGCAAATTGAGAGATTTCTTGAAATCTTGACTGGACTGCCCCAGGTTAACTGAACTTTGAAAGATCTGTTGAAACCTTGACTGGGCTGCCCCAGGTTAATTAGATGGTGACATGTCATGCCCCTTTTTGATAGGATATTTGTCAATGGAAATATCATTCTTTTGAAGTGATTTTACTCACTGAGAGTTTTCGTTCCTCCGAACATTCGCTGTATGAATTTCTTTGCTGTCAAACAAATAGCCAAATGCAAACAGTGATATTCAAGCAATGCAAAGTTTATGTCTGTCTCGAAGTTTTGAAAAATGCGTTTTTTAGCAGAAAACTTTTTCATAAGACAAATCAACACAAGATTTTAGAGCAAAGCCTTACAGGAGTCAGGATACCTTTTGAACAATATGCTTTCGAACTAACCAAAGCTTCAATTAGGACTTTTGAAGGGTTGTAACGTGGCTTGGTTCACGGTTTAAGAAAAAAAGGATAAAGGCTCAAAGTATATTTGTACCCACCCGCTCTTCGTGATGTTCTTCAACCCTAAGCTCAGTTAATTGTGCGTCGAGTTCTGTTTGAGATTGGAACGACTTTTTGGGTGATGGTTCACCAGTTGAATTTTGGGAGACAGTCATCATCTCTTTTTTTCTTTTGCAACATTTTTCATGTTGTTGAGGAATTGTAATGACCTCTCTATTTTGATTTTGATTTGTTATCCCTAACTTTTGCCTGACTGTCTCTGTTTTTTGAGATTACCGTCAGCGGGATACCCCAGCTTTCCTAAGCCTCCTTTACAGGTTTTGGCTCATTAGGCTTTTTCTCTTTTGAGAGGTAATGACTGTCTATATGATAGGGAACTGTCACTGTCTTTTGATTCCAAGGGAATGCTTTTCTTTTTGATGTCGTTCGTTGTGTTACGGACTGAGAGTTTGCGACTTCAATGCGCACCCTTTTTTTTTGAATTAACTGAGAGACTACCCTGCCCCAGGTTTATATCAAAGGTTTTGATTTGTTTAGAACATAAAACTCCTACTTTTTTTGGCTCGAAGGGGTTGACTAGGGATTATCTTCCTTAAAACTCCAGTGTTTGGGAATTGAAAGAAATGCATGTACATCATCAGCAAGGTCTGTTCAAAAGCATACTGTATGAGATTATGGTATTGTTTCGTCATCCTCCGTCTAAAGGCTGGCAACTTTTTATCAAGAGTCAAATATCATAAAGAAAAGCATAAGAGTAGTGAAAAAGAATGGATGAATTCAAGACAAACATATGCAATGCATTAATGAAATAGAGTTTAACATCAACAGTTAATTGTTTGAAAACAAAAGAAATTACAACTTTGAAAATTCAAATGAAGCAAAAGTCTTTCAGCTTGAGCTTTGTCACTCCAGGTGGGGAAACCCTTAACGGAAGATTTTCATCTCGCCGTCTGGCATGAACCTCAGCACTCCAATGTCAATCAGATCTTGAATCTTGTTATTCAAGGCCCAACAGTCGTTGGTGTCGTGCCCCGGGCTGTAGGAGTGGTAAACACAAAACGCATCGGGATGATAGTTAGGAGCGAAGGTATTGGGTTTCCGAGGAGGATCCCTCAAAGCAGTCAGGTTGACTTCCAACAATCGCTCCAGAATCAGAGATGACGGTATGTCAGTCTCTGTGAACTGTCTTCCCGACGTATTTTGCTTACGCCGATTACCCCGTTGACGCTGGCGAGGTTGTTGCTGGGTTCGTGACCCTGAATCAAGCAGAGGAGCCTTCCCCTTGTCTTCTTGAGTGGAGGGGGATTGAGTGGTGACCTGCTCTTCAACCTCAGATGTTTGCCCCAGTTGGTTGTTCCGAAGCAGTTGGTTGACGAGAACTCTGAGTTCCTCTTGTCTTTGAGACAAATCCTGGATGAGAGCCATCTGGCCAACTAGCTGCCCCGTCATTTGGATCCTCATTGTTGTCAGCTCAAACTGCAGTGCTTCCAACTGATCGCTCCTGACATTGTTTGAATTCCCCTGGACCAAGCCCTTTGTGAGGAGAGCTTTCATTTCTTCTTGTCCCAGAGACAAGTTCAAGAACATTTCCTGCAGCTGAGCAGTCTGGTCCTGGATATCCTTGACAGTCCTTTCTAGAGCCATTTCTTACTGAAATAAACAGTAGGAGGGTAAGGAAACCTGAAAAAGGAAAAACTGTCAAAATGCAATGCATGATATGTGGATGCATGCTTTCAAAGATCTCTTGAGGTAAACACAAGAGAATGTTAGAGGTTGAACTTCGATCTTTGATTGGATAACTTTGCACCGGTGGATGTCTTCCCACGAGAATCAAGCTCACCATGTCAAGTGGGTCATAGCCTCTGATTCAAGTTGTTGCACTTGATCTTTGATTGGAGAACTTTACCTCGGTGGACGTCTTCCCACGAGAATCAAGCTCACCATGTCAATTGGGTCATAGCCCCTGATTCAAGTTGTTGCACATGATCTTTGATGGCATTTGTTTAGAGGAGAAACCTCTTGCCCTTTTGGTAGACGTCTGGTTCAACGTAACCCTACATCAAAAGAACCCTCGAGATCCTTGAAATGGTTATTGAAAAATTCTATGGTATGATGTTATGATGTTATGTACATGTATGCAAAAGAAAATGAGTGTATATACAGGTAATCATATTCACACAAAGCAAACAAGTCCTTAGGTTTAGGCTTGCATGGGGTTTGTAGGTAAGTACCCTCTTGAAGTTAGTTGGCTCATCCTGTCCTAAAATAGAAACCGGGTTCTAAGGAGCTCAATATCATTGGATTGTTTTCCGTGTTCATTGTTTTGGTTTAGCCACTTAACTGGCGACCAAAATATTCCAAGAAAAACAACCCTCAATGAGTGTAGTATCGAGTATCTACCAACTTCGGACTGCACCAAAGTCGGTGGTCTCACTACCCCTAAAAAGGCTAGGATGGTCAATTAAGGTTCTAAGAGTTCGTTAGTGCTTCACGATATCACTCAGCGGCCCCGTACTCTCCTTGACTGAACTCAAGGGTTACCGGTACTCACAAATATGTCACACTAACATAGCTTACTGCTTCAACCGTGTCGGTATACCCCGCACAGTTCCCTCACAGTTTTATTGCTATTTACCTAAAAAGGTGCCCCAAATCCGGGTGTAGGATTTACAACAAACCCAAACAAGGACCCAAAAAGTAAAGCAATCAAGGCAATCAAAGCAAGAATGTAAAGGTGATTTAACCCTAAGGTAACCCCACTTTTGAACGATCCCCAGCAGAGTCGACAGTTCTGTGATACGGTGGGAGAACTGATTTGAGGTTTTATGTTTGTATTCGCACTTGGTCGGTTTAGCAAAAGTCGCCACCGACTTTTTATTTTATCCTAAGGAAAGGTTAAAAAGCACAGGAAAAACCTTTTGAGATGTTTCGTGGGTTCGGGGGGTAGATTATGAAAAGGGAAGGTATTAGCACCCTTTTCATCCATGGTTATCCATGGGCTCTTAGTTACTTGGTTTTAGATCACTTGCCTTGATTTTCGATTGCTTGAAATGGTGTGTGTGTGTTTTGAAAATGGTTTTGAAGAAGATGCCTTGTGTTAGGCAACCGTTGTAATGACTCGTGTTTGAGTATATACGAAGGTGTGTATCTTTTCGAAAAGATGTTTCAAATGTTTTTGAAAGTTTGTTTTGAAAGTGTTTGTGGAGTGTGGTTTGAAAAGTAGGCAAGTGTTTTTGCAAGTTGATCAAGTAACTAAGAGTTGTCTACCCCTACTGTACTCAAAGGTTTTTCTCATGTTTTAACCCTTTTAACAATTTTGTTCCACCATTGTATTTGGTGGACAATCTTGTGCTTAGGATGTTTAACGGGACAGGCGCGGGTCATCGTATGGACCATGAATGCAATAGTGCCAAGTGTCTTTGGCAATTTTGCTTGAAGGGACTATGATCATTCCGTTTTAGGCAACTTTCGAAAGCGTCATCGAGGGACTTATGATCATTTGAATTGTTTTGCCAAAGAAACTCGACGTGCAAGCATGGCCCATTTTGGAAGGCAACAAGCGGGATTACCCTAGGGGTGCAAGTGTGATTGTGTATTGATTTCATGTATTTGTCTTGTATTAGGTTATCTAGCATTTGATTTTATGTACATACAAACCCTAGGTCTAACCATGGTATATTTGAAAGCGGTAAATTGCGGGAATTTAAAGTCTACGCTATTACAAATAAGTATCCGGGAGTGGGGGTACAAATTTACAAATGGGGATGAGACTTTAGGAGAGTAGTGTCCAAATAATTTACAACCAAATCGAATTGCGCAAATGTAAAATATAATGTATAGCAATGTATAAGAATAGAATAATGTAAATGTGTCAATGTAAAGTAAATGTATCAACGTATCTGTGTATCGTAAATGTGTAAGTGTACGTAATTTATTTACAAGTGGTGGAATGTTATCTTAATGAGGAATTAAGTGTTTTGTTTATTTAATGTTATCATTTTGTATTTTTGTTTAATATGTACAAACATTTTAAATGAAAAAAAAGTTTTAAGTTTAAGAAAAAGAAAAGGTTTTAAGTTTTATGTGTTAATGGATTATACACAAAGGTTTTAACAAAAATGAAAGTTTTAAGAAAAGAATTAATTTTATGTATTTCTATTTAATATTCTTATATGAAAAACTAGTGTATCATTCAAAAAAGAGTTATGTTAAAAAGAAAATAAACAAAAGTTTTAGTTTGTATAAAGTAAAAAAATGAAGAGAAGAAATGAATGGGCTTGGGAGCGTGTTATGGTCCAAAACAGAATTGGCATGTGTAGGAATGAGGGGGGGTGTGTCCGGGTTTGTGATTGGGCTTTAGGCTTCTGGAACGGGTTGTGGCCCAGGTTTAACTCAACAATGTTTTTAGGGTTGTTATTGTTTTGTTCATTTGGATGTTAGGGTTTGTTGAATACAGCGGCGCGCCGTTCACTTCATTGCTTTCGTCCTCTTCATCTTCTCAAGCAAGCTTATCTGAATAAAACTTCCGCCAATGGCCGCCAGGTGCCTCGGTCAGCTCCTTCTTCTCCATGGTCACGTAGGCAACGGTTTACAAGGTATTGATTCTCGTTCTGTATGTTTTACGCCTTTGCATATTTTTACTTACTTCTGATTCTTTTGTATTGCTCGATGTTTGTACGAGATGTGGAAAAGAAAAAAAAATGAGGGGTTATACCTTTGGAGAGGAGGTGAGGAGGACCGGAGGCACCTAGGGCGGCCAAGGGCGGAGGGAAATGTGACGCGTTGTGAGCTAGCTTGCTTTGCTGGAACTTGGTACTCTGTACTTTTCTTTTTTATGGTTTAATGATGCTGTCTGAAAACCTTGTATATATCTCTTCCTCTTCTTTTCTGGGTGCCTCGCCTTTTGTTATTGATTTTTGGGTATTGTTTCCCTAACCCTGTGATGAGACAAATCTGAGGGTTTGGATGGTTTGAGTCTAAGTTGCCTTGTATGTTGATATGCTTGCTTATCCTGAGTTGTTGCTTTGCCTCTTCCACCCTGTGCCTCAGTTGCCTCGTATGCTTGACCCTTGAATGATTGCTATACTGAGTTGCCTTGTATGTTTGCAAACTTGTATGCTTCTTTTTCTTCTTCCACTATGAACTTGCTGAGATGCTTAGAATGTTTTCTTGCCCAGTGATGAATCACAGTTCTGAGGGCTTGTGTTGGTTTAGAAACTGGTTTTGAAAAGGACTTGATGTTTAGAGGACGGTTAGGCTTTTGACAGGCCTTGAAATGTTTTTGTGTTGTAGCGATTTTAACAGGCTTTTGATGCTTGTATGGTTGATGTGTTTTGTTACAGTTTAAGGCTATGGCTTCTGGTTTGTTTCAAGGCTTATGCAGGTTGGGTTTGAAGTGTTTGTTGATAGTTAAGGCAGGTTGAAAGGCTGGAGGCTTGGACTTCAACAAGTTTTAGGCTTGACAGGTTGATGGCTTTTTTTGGGGCCTTTTGGCTTATGCAGGTCTGAGGCAGCTTAGGTTAAGCTTGAGGGCTTGGCTTCATATTTGTTAATGCAGGTTTAGGACATTGAGCTTGAAAGGTTCCTGGTTTTTTTTGTGGAAGGCAGTTCTGGTTTGGAGGCAGGATGCTTGATGTTTCAAGTTTGGTGTTATTTTGGTTATGTATTTTCTGCCTTTTTTGAAACTGTGCTGGTATATTTTCTTTATATCTTAAGTCAAGCCTAAAGCCTGTAAGCCTATCTTCTTTTTCTCTCTTCTCTCTCTCTCTCCACAGTTTTAAGCATTATTATATTGCTTATGTACTATTTTCTGAAAAAGCAATGGCCTTGAAAATGATGAAATCTTTTGAATATGCTTGCACTTGTGGTTTTCCTCTGCATACTTTATCTCTTTCTCCAGCTTTCCTGCATCTTTGTGATAGCCTTTTGTACTTTGATATCTTGATATCTTTTTGGACAGCTTTGACAGTTTCATTCAGTTTGCCCTTTTGACTTGGTTTAGGCCATTCAGTTTGGTTTGCCTTTGGACTTTGTTTGGCATTTTATGAACTATGCAGCTTTTTGACCATTTTTGAAATTGTGCAATTACAACTTTTGTGCATTTCATGTCTTTTTCTATTGCAAGCATTTTTCATCCCTCTTTGTGAACCGGGAGAAATCTCGTGATTTGCAGAGAGGGCAATCTGATTTCGGCCAGCTGCTTTTAATGATGAATCCATATTTTTATCTGTCTGCTTTTAATTATTTTATCTGCTTTGACTTTTCTTTCTTCTTTGTTTTGCAGATGAAAATAATTGAGCAAAGGAGCAATGGATAGAAGATGAAGACTTAGGGATTTTTTAGGATAGTTTTATTTCATTTCAATTATTTGTACTATTATTATTGTAAGTAAAGATGTAAATAAATTTACAGTTTGTTCAAATAATAAATTGTAACAAAACAATTAAAGATGAATGAAATCCTTTTTGATCAATTAATTCCTTTCATTTCCTTTCAATTGTTTAACTTAATTATTTGAATTTCTTAAATTAAAACAAATGGAAATAAATCCAATTATTCTGAATTTAGAAAAAAGAAATAATTAATAAACGTCCGGCGCTCCGAATTAAACATAGCAATGCACAGTCAAATCAACACATGCCCAAATGTCTTTTCCTTTTACTGATTTAATCAAACACTGCAAACTCTTGATTCAAATGCCTCAATCCAAATCTCAGAGTAAACTGAAAAGAAACTGTAAAGATAATCCTTTCTGAGAATGCGTGCACAAAAACCCTAATTCTTGATTAAATGCCAGAGAAGCGCCTGCCTGCTCAAAACCTGAGCCAAAATCAACCAAACCCTAATAATTTGTTGGAACTGTAACAAAAGTCCATGAACCCTAAATTTTGTCTGACTGACGAGAAAAGTCTGTTTGACCGATTCTTGAGCCAGTCTGAAAAAATCAGGAAAGGCCCGAGGCTATGATTTCTTGTGGAAAAATACGAGGGCAAATTTTGGGGTACAACACCTACAATCACAAACCTTATGACTGGACTAAAGAACCAAATAGAAAATTACACTTCAAATAAACAATACTTAGTCTTGCTTAAAAGCTTAAACTAAGAATAATACTTAATTCTTTCCTTAAAAGCTCATGAGTGAGAATAATAACTTGATATAAAATCAAGAACTAATCAGTCAAACTCAATGCATCAAAAGATACATGAGTGACATATAAAGAACACAAATACAAAGAACTTAAAAAGACTCCTAAAACCCTAATCCTTATGTTGCATCGACGATTTCTTTAATGTGAACTCTTGGTATTTTAGGTTTAGAAAGTTCTTATTTATAGACTCTTGCAGTATGGGCTTGGACTCTTCAAATCAAATCCAATCTTCACTTTTAAAATCAGTTGCAAGATCTTCACATAAAAATAGGAACAAATCTTTTTAAATTTCCTAAAAAGTCTCCATGATCCTTTTTAATGAAACCAAATCAAACTTGCCATTGTTCCTAATAAATCTCCTTGACCTGCGAAGAATAATGGATATAACAAAAGGATCTCTCAATAACAAATCAAATATGTCAATGTATAAAACAGCAGCGTCTGCTGCATAATAGGCCAAGATGTCAAGACATCTGGCTCAACATCTATCTGATACACATGACAGCAGAACTTATCATGACAGTTGGTCAAGATGTTATAACAATATTGCTCAACATCAGTCCATAACCATGTTTCAGAAAAATTTATGTCAAACCTAAAACCATGGATTTAATAGTTTGTCACCAGAGTTTAGATGTTTGGTAACGATAGAGAACGAGACCAACACCATTCTGATAATCTCATTGTTGTAAACTCGACCATGTGTTCCATTTTCATTTATTCAAACTCTGTGAAGAGAATTTTGCAGAAATATGTGATAATTTCAAAAACGAAAAAAAAAATTAAATGGTGGAAATGAAAGATAAATGAAATCTAAAGCAAGGATGAGCATCAGTGAACATCAAACATCATTATAGGAACTTATTTAAACAAAAATGACACCTCTAAATACCTTGTCTAAATGTGATCAAAAATGAAGAAAGTTGGACTTGGTTAGCACGATTCATAGGCTCCCAAGCTTTGGTTCTTGTTGTTATGGCTTCAGGATATGGCAAAGAAACTAGAGGAATAAAAAATAGCTCTGAAAAGGCTTGGAATGAAAACATGATCTCACATTTTTTGGATAAAATTCTGAGTTGGAGCTGAGTTTTGAGAGGCCATCCAATCTTGGAATTGAGAGAAAATGGTTGCTCTATTTATAGCTGAGGTGAATGGATGTAATACCTGTGAAATTTGTTAGCAATTGTGTGAAATCATGAGTGAGAAAACGGCGACAAAACTTGAATACAAAGCTAAACAAAATGCAACTAAAACCTTGCCACTTCAAGTTGTTTTTTATCATAAATCACCACTTAACATCATCAGGTGTATTTGACATGCACAATTTGGATTAAAATTGACAATTGGGTGAATTGCAAAACAGGTTCATCAACAAATTTCAATTGCATTTTGCCATTTTCAAACCAATGGGAAATCTTGTACATTTGACTTTTGATCCTCATTCTTTTTGCTAAATGATCACATCATCATAAAGAGTACAATGTGAAAAGATAGTTTTGATTTGGACATATGAGTAAAAAGTTATGAGCTTGAAAAG
The DNA here is from genome assembly GCA_948472305.1 of Vicia faba. Taxonomy (NCBI): domain Eukaryota; kingdom Viridiplantae; phylum Streptophyta; class Magnoliopsida; order Fabales; family Fabaceae; genus Vicia; species Vicia faba. The sequence continues at coordinate 150,011,721 of OX451741.1, read as the reverse complement.
TCATCACCATGACCTATAATTAGAGGTCCAAAATAATTCTAAGTCCAAATGAACTATAATGTCTTCAATTTGTATGGCCTTCCAAGAATAATTAACCTTTGATCCTTGAAATAAACTTGTAGAGGGCACCAAATGTGATATTTGGAAAAAAGAACCACACACAAAAGTTGAAAATTGAAAGAGTTATGATCTTTAGAAGTTAGGCATATCACACTTGAATTATATGTCAAATTTCACTAAATCCACAAGATGACCTCTAATGTTTTCAAACTTTTGATGATCTTCCAAGCATAATTGGCTCTTGACTTGTAGAGAGAAATTGTATAGGATGTCAAGAAGAGTCATTTTCCCAAAGAATCACTAAAAAATGTTGAATAATGAGAGAGTTGTGATATTTTGAACTTGGACTTGAAAAGTTGACTTTTAGGTCAAACATATTTGAAAAATCTTGCAAACTTCACCTCTTTCTTGCATTTAAAGGAACTTAGATGAACATATGAACTTCAATTTAAGGATAATTGATTGCTATTTGATTGAACTTCACCAAATCTTGAGGAAATTTGATGATTAAGGCATGGAAATAAACACATGAACCTTGAAATTTCTTGAGAAAAAAATAAACAAACTTTGAGCTATCTTTGATCAAATGATGTTTAATGATGCTTAAGGAGAATGTGAACTGAGATTATAGGTCATGCCTTAATAATAAACCTTTAAGAATCAATGGTTGACCAAATTTGACTTGGGGACTCAAAATCCTAATTTAGAAACTATGCTTGATGTTCTTGATTCAAACTCCCTACCTTGCAAAACAAACGAGAGAAACAAATCATATTTTGGGATTTTGATTAAAGGTTAGTAAAGCATAAAGATATATAAATACAAAGCAAAAGATACAAGAAAGGGTTCTTGATGATCTCCACAAAGGAAAACCCAAAGAGATAAGAGGGTATGAGGAAACCAAGTTTGTGACCTTGATGATATGCAAAGATGCAGATGATATGGGATCTTAGGGGTAAAAATTAGAGTATGACAAAAAGTTATATATGTGATTATGCATCATAGTTGGATGATAGCCAATAAATTACGTAAAGAGTATGATAATGGAATTATTCAATTTCTTGAATTTGCAGGAAAAAAAACCTTCCTAACGATAATGGAATTTTTTGGTATCCTTGTAAAAAAATTTGAAATATGCAAAAACATCCGAGGGGTGTTATACTCAATCACTGTGGTTGTGATGAAATTATTAAAAATTACTTAAAATGGGTATGACTTGGTGAAGTAACAAAAAATAGACCTTCTTCACATAGAGTTGAAGAGGATGAATTTGTGAATGATACTCTAGAAGATATGATCCATGGTATTGGAGTAGATACTTTTAAGAAAGCTCAACTAGAAGATACTTTAAAAACATACCTTAAAGAGTTATAATATTCGGGATGCAATAATTTTACAATATTGGCATCTGTGATAAGATTATTGTATCTTAAGGCAGTATGTGGGTTGACGGACAAAAGCTTCATTGAATTGCTTGAATTGTTACAAGATATGCTTCTAGAAGGTAACACGCTTTCGAACCATAGTGATAAGTATGTTTATAGAGTCTAAAATGTAACTGCAAGTGCAAAACCTATCGAAGTAATATAAAGGATTATCGAACCACAGAGACCAATCATCAATCTATCAACACTATTGTTAAGTTGCTTATCTAAGGCGGATCAATTTAATTGAGGGAGTATAATGTAAAGGAAATAAATAAATAAAGTAAATTGAGACGAAAGACAGTCTAGAATGTAAATCACATTGGTCAAATAACATTTCAATTTGTATTTAATAGAACTACTCATGGGACAATATTTTCCACCCTAGTAAAGGAACAGTTTGACGATAACTTGTTGCTTTTGCTAACTAAGAATCGAGTTTACTCTCTAATCAAATACTTCTATTGTCACTTATAAAAGGACACTTAAAGCGTTAAAGCAGCAAACCTATTTTTAAGAAATTAGTTTATTAACTTAGTAAAAAAGTGGTTTCAACTCGGAATGATTGACATAAAGAGATTATTGGCTTTCGCTCGAGAATTAGATTGTAAACTTATAAACGCATTCGAAAATAGTTTCAAAATTATTTTCTAAAAGTGTCAAAGATCCCTAATTAACCAGTCAAAACGCTTTCTCCCTTTTTGACCAGTTAAAAACTAACCCAATTTACTCATTGAAGTGGACGACTTTCGATCTTATCCAAAAATATTAAGTACGGAAAACTTGTGTTAAAAGTTAAAACAACCCCTAAAGTGTTTCTACTGATACGGTGTTGAAATGCTATCATGACAATGATTCTTACATTCCAACCTTAAAATATTTAACCAAACATGTAAATAAAAGTAAGCATATTAAAGTTGATTGAAATAAACATAGTAATAAAGGCAAGGAAAGGAACTAAGATAAGTAATGGAAGTGCGAGACAAAGCGATTGAATAAAATAAAGAACTTAAATAGAAACCTGCTCCAAATTGGAGTCTTTAAATATGGTACAACTGGAAATTAAATGATCGAAGTAAAATGGAGGCAAGATTATAAATAAAAGAAATGCTCCAACCTAATCAAGAATATGGTGCAATAATCCTCCGATGTGGCGAATTATTGCTTTTACACAAGTGAGTATAGGCTTAGCGTTGCAAGACTAAGTTGGAAGAAGAAAAAAAACAAAATGAAAACTACTATTTATAGAAGTTCTCCAGGTTATGCTTTGATAGAAATTCCCCCAACTCCTTTTGGGAGGGAAGAGACTTTCCAAAGACCGCGGGCGCCGAAGCCCCTCTGCGGGTGCTAAGTGTGCTGATGAAAAGATCGTGGGGGGCGTGGTAGTTATCCCTTGGGTGGAGTGGGACATGTCATGTCGCATCCTATAGCGGCCGCTAAGTTGAACGCCATGTGAATAATTTCACTAAAAACCTCGATTTCTTGGCCTTTTCGCTCGATTTCTTCAAGAAGAGCTCCAAATGGGCACGTTGCCTGAAAACAAGACAAATACAAGCATAACACAAGAAAACAGTACTAAAAATAATGAAAAACATGTGTTATTTGAGTCAAATATACAGTGCGATCTGGTGTTATCAAATTCTCCCACACTTTAACTATTGCTTGTCCTCAAGCAAAAACTCTCAGAAGTAGATGAAAAGAAGAACAATATTTACAATATTTTGAGCAAAAAGGACTTCTAAGTTCAAGTAAGGATGTGCTGATAGGTACTAACTGATCGAACCAAGGATATTGTGATAACACTTACAAAAAAATGTGGGCATAAACTTTATTCCTATATGTGATCGGTGGATCTGGAACTGACTGTTTTAAAGCTGGTTCGCGAAATGTCGCGGAAGCAAGAGTCGCCACCGTCTTTTATTTTCTCCAATAGGAAAGGACAAAAGCACAGAAAAATTCCTTAAAGAGATTGCTCTCGGTTCGGGAGGTAGGTTATAGAAAGGGAAGGTGTTAGCACCCTTTCTATCCATGGTTATCCATGGGCTCTTAGGTACTTGCTCAATGTGTTTTCAAAATGTGTGCCTGCTTTTCAATGTGGGTTTCAAAAATATTCTTTGAAAAGTTTCAGTTTAACTCATGCGTCAGAGTGTTTGAAAAGTTTGTTTTGAAAGTTTTTGAAAGTGTCGGTGTGAAAAGGTTTTGATTTGTTTTGTTTGAAATTAGAGCAAGTACCTTGGAGAACCTACCTATCCTTAAGGAATTTGTCTGTGTAAATGTCCTTTAAGGTAGTGCCCTCCCACCATTGAGAGGTAGGTAGCACCACCGTAGGAGGTGTTCGGGTCAATTCGAGTTTTAGGGACGTGGTGGTCACCGGAGCAATAGGAAGACACCTCAGAAGCTACCCTCATGCCAGGTTCCCGGACCATGAGGACTTACTAAGACGTTTTCTACTCGACGACCACCTTTCGAAAGGCAACAGTGAGGCGTACCCTAGGAGTGGTGTGTGCGAATTGTGTGTCATTTTCAGTTCATTGTTTGTCTTGTCATGCATTGATGATCTAACGGTTCAATTTTATTTTTCGGGCATTCATTCTTTCATGCATATTTATTAACAGTTATATTTGCGAGAAAATAAATCTAACTATTACAACGGGCGCGGGTCCACATCGCCAAAAAAACCGAACCCGATTTGACTGAAAATAGATAAAGCGAATAAATAAAAGTCCGAGAGTTTTCAATTACATGGCTTTGGGGCATATACAGAGGTATTTAAACAATGTAAAATAAATGCGCGAAATAAAGACTAAACAAAATTAGGGCGTTGGACCCTTTTACAAATAATTAAAATTAATCAAGGAAATTAAAAAATTAAATGAAAAATAATGTTTTTTGTGTTTTTTAGGTTTAAAAGAAAAAAGAGAAAAGTTAATTAAAATTAAAATCCTAGTTCTATCATTTTTTAAGTTTATTATGAAAAAAGATTTAACTTCTAACCTAATTAAATTCTAAACTAATTTATGTACAATTTTTGATTTATAGAAAATAAATAATAAATAATAATATTATGAGAAAAAAGGAAAGAATTAAAAAGGATATAAAGAATTAATAATTATCCTAATTCTACATTTTTTGGATTTTTATTATGAAAAAGAATTAAAATTAACATTAAAACCTAATTAAACTAAATGAGTTATATTTTAATTTATTAAAAAAAAGAATCAAAATTAATTATATTTTTTTTTGTCCTTTCTGTATTTTTTATGTTTTTTATGTTTTTTGTAAAAATTAATTAAATCAGAAAATAAAACACAAGTAAATTTAAAAATAATAAGATATAAAGAAATTTAGAAAAAAAAGAAAGGAAAAAAAAAAGATAGAACCAGGGGGTGTGGATTTGAGTTTGGAGGTGCAAGCCTGGCCCATTTGCTGGCCATTTGTTGACTTTTTCCATTCAAGTGTGCGCCTGCTGACTTGCATCCATCCTATGCCTTTGTTCTGGACCCTTGGATGATCATCTGGGACACGTGGATGAACTGACTTTGCAGTGCATGGTGAGTCCTTATGTGAGCGCTGCATTGAACCTTGAAAGGAAAAATAATATGAGAAATTGCAAGACCTGGGACTTGAACCCAGGTCTTTGAGGTCACATGCGCGTGTCTTGGCCAGCTGAGCTAGTTGTTTTCATTTAACATATAATAATCAATAAAATATATAAAAGAAAATGGTTAGTGCTTAGTTAAACGCGCGCGCGAATTCAAATTGCCCAGTCTCCGTGTGACAGCTCATCATCTCTTTCATTCTTTCTGAAACATGAAGGACAAAGGCAACGTTTTTTTGATTGTTGTTTTAGGAGGCCTAATAGAAAATAGCGACTAGCCCCTCGTCGCTCATAAATTGAGCGCGAGGGTGCCATCTCCTTCGTCTGGATGAGCTGAGCATGATGATGGTACTGGCATGGTTCAATTTTTCCCCTAGTGAGAACCCCCAATTTGAAACAACCTGTAACCCTAAAAAATGCACATGGTAGATTCTTGTATACAGCAAAATAATGTAATTAAACGTTGTGGTTAGCTTAGAAATAGCAATATGAACATGAATCAACAAAGAAAAATGCAAAAGGATGATGGAATCATGCTACACGATTTCAAAAGTTTCAAGGTTCAGTTTTGATTCTAACTACCAATTCTTGAGGTTTTAATTGATGTTAATGATTGGCACGCGTTCAGAATTGTCTCAGGAAGCTATTGGTACAAAAATTTTGGCTTGAGAAGATCCCTAGCTTTGAAATCAGATTTGCATTTTATGGTTCATTTTTCAAATTGCCAAATGGTCTTTGAACGAGTTTTGTGCTATGTTCCAGTTAGGGTTGGACTCAGTGATCCTCCTGCAATTGAATAGGCTTGCTATTTGACCTTAATCCATGCTTGAGAAAGAATTGGCCTTAGGGTTTGTTCATTAACCATTTTTTCCTAATTTCTAGCCAAAACCTAGACCTAGTGTGTAAATGAACCTTGGCCTGATTTTTGAATTGGTTCATGATACATAGAACTTGTCCAAGTTCATATGACACCCTTTCATTGATTTTTAAATTTTATTTGAATTTTCAATGAATTAAAATGAATTAAATCATCAAAAATTAAATAAAATAAAAAAGTCCACATTTGGTCTTGAAATCAACCATGGGCCACGTGTGTGGCATGACAAGGATGGACAAAGTGAGAAAAATGGGGCCCTTTTGTCAAAATTGGATTTTCAAGGATAGTTGACTTTTGCCTTTTCACAAAATTTTCCCAACTTCTACAAGGCATAACTTGCTCAATTTTTAAGATTTTCACATGTTCTTGGACATTTTGGAAAGGTCTTTGAGTCCTTTAACCAATGTCTTTGGTCCCATGTCATTTTGATTTACCAATCTCAAGTTATGGTCTTTGACTTAAAGTCCCTTTTTGTTGACTTTTGAAAATGACCTATAATGTTGAAATTGATAACTTTTTGTGAGAGCATTTCTTGGACTTGAAGTATGAAGATGAGTTGTAGGAAATGTCTTTCTCTTCAAAATGAGCTTTGGATGGAATTTTTCTGATAATCCATGTGAAAGTTATGCCCTGGTCAATTTCAGTTGACTTTTTCAGCTGTCCAAATATAGCAACTTTTGCATCTTTGATGATTTCTGAGCCAAATTTTGAGAATCATGATCAAGCATTGATCAAATGATGTTTGTGGCTTCAAAATGATATGTTGACCAAAAATTTGAACTTTTGACTGCCAAATGACCATTTTGCCCCTACAGTTGACTGTAGTGCAATCTAGGGTTTTGACTGTGCAATCTTGAGCTGAATGCCTTGAAACTTGATATGGGGATGCTTGACCATGTTTGTAAGCATATGAGACTTGATTGGGCCTTTGAAAAGTTCATTTGCCTGACCAGAACTCAAACCCTAGTTTTGACTGTTTAGGAGACTGTTGCACTGCACAACCCTTGGGGAATTTTGTAGCTTGGCTTGGCAATTTCTTGAAGAATATGGGAGGGCAAATTTTGGGGTATAACACTATAAAAACACATCCATGTTAGTCCACTATGCTTAAGCTTCCTTATTTTGTAAGGTCCTTTTTCATTCAGGCGCAATCACATTAAGCCCGTTATCTGTACCTACTCGTAGCAGAGTGATCGGTTAGTGACTATGATCTCAAGCATGGGGTTCTGGTATATGAATAGGTATAACCCCTTTATTTACCCAACTGTGGTTGTGGGGGATCATACCGTAATCCTCCCTACCGAGCCCAGCACCAGGTACCACTGAACCAACCTACAATGGGCATAAACCTTTTATTTTATTTTATTTCAATATTTCACAACACTTTTTAGTAAGTGATTGTGTGAGAGTCACCCAACCCGGAGTTGTATTTTTATTTAAAGAATAGAAACAGAGATCATTCACTTATTTTCATCGGTCCCCTGCGTAGAGCATGCTTAGGCCGGAGCTGACTGCTAAGATAAACTACTAAAAGACCTTTGTTACAATAAAATAAAGTTATAGTATAGGGAGTAACGGGACCAGTTCTTATATTTACAAATTTTATGGTGCTAAAACGATATTGATTTTTCAAAAAGAATTCCCAAGTCAGACACATCCTTCCCTTAACCTGTCTTATAACTCAAAATTTTTAAAACACACTGTTTACTTTGGCACAAAAAATTTGTTGGGTAAGGCTAGAAGTGGGGAAATAAGGACACACAACGCAAAAATGCAAAGGACTCATCATGCATAAAAAACAAAACAAACAAAATAGCTAAAGTACTAGAAAGCGATAAATACTGAAAATAAATAAAAAGAGGTAAAAATATCCTCCCAGACTTATACCATACATTGTCCTCAATGTTCCGATAAAAGAGTAGGAAGGAGTAACCTGGATGGTGCTAATGGGGTCTGTTGGTACCCTCGTCGTCCTGTGTGGAAAAATCGGAACGACGGCTCCTGCTATGATGCCGACTCTCTCTGGAAATCTCAAGTCGGCCAACTCTTTCAGAAAGAGTGGCATTTGCTTCCTGCAGCTGGAGGGTTCTACGTAATAAGACTCCTTGAGAGGCTTTCATCAAAGTGAAATTCCTCTCAAAGCTAGACTGCTGACGATGATGCTCGGTCTGGAAGGCAAGCTGGGTCTCCATAATAATATGCAAGGAGACATCATTTTGCACTTGAGATGCTTGCATGAATGCCAAGTTATCCGCAAGCTGTTGTTGCATGAAGGAAAGGAGGGCATCTCGCCTCTCCTCACGAGCCATAAGCTCTTTCCATATGTCCTCAGTGACATAGAAACCATGAGCGGAACTTGCGGGTGGGTTAGAAGAAGAGGGTGCGGTGTGTGCAGGTGGTGCATCGTGAACAGGTGACTGCTCATGCAAATCATACTCATCATCAGTGGTGTTACCCTCCTCTAAAGGAAAATTTTGGGGTAACGGACCGGTAAAACCTGGAGCACTCAAATCATAGGTCCAGTTATGCTCAAATCGCACATCAGTGCGCCGAGTGCAAGGAATAAAAACACTAGGTATAGCAACGCCATTAATCATAAGGAGAAAACCTCCTTCCTTCCTCACTTTACATAATCGCATTTATTTTAAAAAGTTTAAATTTATAATGCAAGGAGGAAGTGGTTCAAGTGTAGTAACTCAGTGTCCAAACCTAGGGCAGGAGCAATAGAAGTAACCAGGCCACCAAAAGAAATTTGCCCCCCTTTTTCAAAATGAAGCTCATATGGGCGATCATAAAAGGGACATGGTTAATTTTGGTGTTTGTGAGACACCCCTGCATAAAGATGAGTTCTTTAGCATTTACTTTGTTTAGATTTTCCTGGCTAAAAATTGTGCATGCCAAAAGATAGAGGAAAACACATATTGTCAGGTTGTGGGTAATCGAAGCTAAAAGGCCGTCAAAATAATTAGCATGTTGGTTTGACAATTTAAACCAAAAGGAATAGCCTTCGAATATCCAATATGAATCCAAGGGTGCTTCACAAATTGCACCGTCCCCATGAGGCATCCCCAACAATTCTGCTAACCCGTAAGTGGAGTATTCATATTCAACATTATAAAGTTTCAATTTCACTTCGCCTACGGTGCTAACAATGTTAGGCCTGACATTATAAATCAGAGAACTTAAAAACTCATGTGTCAGCCTCGGGTAGGTAGGTGCTTTCTGAGCAAAAATATCATGCATGCCTACTTTATCTAATAAACTGAAAATACTATGATATATCCTTAAAGTATATAGATAGTATTCATCGACATACCTGGTAGAGTAAATCTCTTGTGTCTGTAATTTTTCAAGTAACTTCTTTTGTCGCTCTCCCGGCTTCCCCGTGTGAAGACTGTACTCGTTGAACTCCATTATCGTTGTTTTTGAAGGTAGAAGATGGGAAATGAGTTTTTATAGTGATAATGGATAAAAATGAGTGTTAGTGAACTTTTAATGGTGAGAATGGAATGAGGAAGATGGTGATGTCAGTGGGTTTTAATTGTAGTGGGAAAGTTATGGCCTTTAATGGAGTTTTAAGGTGGTCAAAAATTGGAAAAATGGGTTTTGGAAAAGGAAGAAGAAGGAAAAAATGGAATTTTTACAGAATATAGCCGTTATAGCTCTAGACCCCATCGCGGGCGCGAGGGAGGTCTGCAGGCGCGGTCTTTGAAAAAGTGATTTGGGCCGTTTTTTCTTGAATTGGGCCTTGGATCTTGCAATTTGCTACCTATTTTTTTTTGGGGGGGGGGGGGGGGGGTGCTCAAAGTATCTCCTGTAAATTCATATATATTTTTTTCTTCTTGCTCCATGCATGATATAAATATAAAAAGTAAAATAAAGTTAAAATAAAAAATAATCACACAAATAATAAATGATAAATAATAAAAATATGTCTATGAATGGTCATGGCAAAAATAAAAAGTGTGGTGTGGAAATAGAAACAACATAAAGCAAATAGGAAAATGTCAGGAAATGAAAAATATAATAATAATACGTATGACATCTCTCAATGAGCAGGAACAGTGTTTCCAGGACCTCAGACTTCTGCTAGCTGGCGCCAAAGACCAATCATCTCTCGATATAACAAATCAGACTCAGATGCATGAGTGGCATCACAGACCTCAATGTGCAAAGTCAGATCGGCAACCTTCTGACGAAGTGCGGCTAACTCAGTACGCATAACAGAAAGCCGTGAATGAACATCTAGTTCCTGTAAAGAAAAATTGTTAAAATACATAGTGGTGAAGGGTGCCTCTGGCGCAGGTGTATACTCAGGAACAAAAGGCTCTCTAGGTCCATGAACAGTCTCTTCCCATCCCTCTAAAGAGTAAGCCCAGTTTGTTGGGTTGTAGGTGCAAGTCATTGGAGGATCAGGCAAGGTGAAATAGTGGACAGTCTTGTCATTGATTAGGAGTCTGTACTGGTAAGGATGAAATAAGACGCGCCTTATCAGGCCATGATCCAAGAAAAAGTCAATGTCCATAAAGGAACTACCACAGTAGGAAGTTGTTGTACCCTAAAATTTACCCTCTTCATTTCGATCCTTTTGGATTATATTTCATTATTACATGCATGCATACCATTGGTTATATGGTTATGGTATCAAGGTATCTCTAGTAAGCCTCGTCAAATTAATGTGACGTTTATTTCGTCAATGGATGTTCTCAAAGTATTTTTCATGCTGAAAATCGGTTCGCCGTTTCGCAACGATTCAGGGTTCAAAGATTCACAAGTCTAACCCGGCGCGTCATATTTAAGTGTTCTTTCATCAAGATATCCCTGGTTACGCATTCTCAAATTCAGGTTTGTCTCGAGAGCCAATTCTTTAAAGAAGGTCTCTAAATGTGCGAGTTTTCTCGAAAAAAATATGGTGAAAAAGTGTGTTGAAAGTGCAGTTTTTACGCACTAAAAAACTCATAACTTGAAGCTCGTGGCTCGTTTTGAACCTGTTTCGGTGGCTAAAATTCTGTCTTGACATCATCTACGTTTTCACCTCTCATGGCCGGAAGCCAATTTCATTCAGAAAGTCTTAGAAAATACGGATTTATCAAGTGTTTTTGCACAGGAAAATTGTGACATATGTTTATCTGCTCCGTATTTAAAAAATCATAACTCGGTCGACTTTTATTGTATCAAGCTGGTTATAGTAGCATTGTCTCACAAATTGAGTTAGTTAAATTTTGGTTTTTATTTTCAAAAGCAAACGGTACTCAGAAGACTTCCGTTTTTGATCTGAATCGCGTGCAACTCACTGAAAATTCTGAAGCTGGAATTTAAGTTGTCTGAGACGAAACTTCAAAAATTCATAACTAATTCACCGTTTATCCAATTGAGCCCATTTTCGAACATGAGTTTGTTCTTTATGTCGGCTACATTCTGTATTCACACTTCAACTTCAAAAATCGAATTGAGGTCCCTGCGATTTTTCCTGGAATGTGTCAAACTCTAGTGAATAAAACTCTGCACTATTACTTGTGGTTATTGGAGGCCCAATTGCACATCCAAAGCTCATATATTTTCCCTAATTTCCATTATATAATCTCATTCTTTTAATACAAACAAGGAAACAAAAAAAACCTTTGCCACAACCTTGTCAAAATATCATGTTCTTTCAAGAATCCTAGAAATCTTGAGATCCTTGTTACAAACCCCCATCTCACTATAAACAAGCCATCTCATTCACTTCTATGAACTTAGTAGGGTAAGGCTGGTTCGATCTCCATGATCAAAAGGGTGTAGAAGCATGCATACATGCCATATCGGTTTTAACATTACAAAATTTCATATATTTGTTATCTTTGTATTTCATGGTATACTAATTTGTTTAATGTGTTCATGAGATTCAACACTGCAGGTTTGGACCATTGTAATGGTCCAATGCAGGTTTATTACAAAACGCACTAAGGTCATATCATAACACCAACCAATGCATGACAAAGACTAGAATGGAGTGGGTTCAACACCCATACATTTTTATATTTTCTGGTTTGTAACCCTATTCCCATTGGTTTTTCGTCCCCTATCTATTTTTTTTGGCAAACTTAATTCTTTTTTTATTTATCATTAAACATAAATTATTTTTTTACTAATTCAAGTTAATTAGGTTTTAGGTTTTTTATTTAACCTTTTTTTTCTTCAAAATTAACCTTTTTTTTTATTAATTAAAATTAATTAGGTTTTAGGTTTTTTAACTTTTTTTCAAAATTAACTTTTTTTATTAATTAAAATTAATTAGGTTTTAGGTTTTTTAATTAAAATTTTTTTTTCAAAATTAACCTTTTTTATTAATTAAAATTAACTAGGTTTTTTTAGGTTTATTTAATTAATTATCATAAATCATTTTTTTTTCATAAAAAAAATCACCAAAACATTTTCTTTGTTATTTTCATCTTATTTTTATTTTCCTAGATAAAGTGTGTTGTACCCCAAAATTTGCCCTCCCATTTTCTCAATATTTCTCATCACCAAGCCCTTGGAGATCAAGATCCAGTTAGGGTTTCATCTGCTCAAAGACTTCTCTTTGCACTGTTGACCCAAATTAGGGTTTGTGTTTGCACAAAGATGTTTTGACCTAAAATGCCTAAGATGACTTTCTTGCTTCATATTGGACTCCCAAGTTTATCCACATCAAGTTTCAAGTCTTGATTCCAAGTTTTGCCCAGTCAATTGGACAGTTGACCTAGAAATCAGCTATATTGGGGAGAAAGTCAACTGTGGCCAATTGACAGTCAAACCTCATGAAAATTGACCCACATCAACATTATAAACTCACATGGACCATTTGATCAAGTTTGGATCACAATTCCACAAGAAATATGATCAGATCATCAAAAGGGCAAAATGGTCATTTTTAGGGTTTTGACTGCACAAAGGCAATTTTTGACTGTTTGACCTAGCCAATAGCAAACCAAGCTCACATATGGACTCAATGACCCCATGTAATTATCTTTACATGCTCAACAAGTTCAAAAGATCCCAAATACACAAGATTGACAGTTGAATTTCCCAGTCAATTGATCAATTTTGACTGTATACTGAAAAGTCAAACTTTGACTTTTTGGTCAAAAATCAAGAGTCAAGATTCATTTTTCATCAAAACATGACAAATCATGAAACTTGTTCACCAAGAAATCAAAAATTGCAAATTAGGGTTTGAAATGAGAATTTTTCATAACTTAGAATTTTTCTAAGTTATGAAAAACCCTAATTTTTTCCCAACTTTGCCCCACTTTCTCACCAAGATTCATTTGGATTCAAGCAAAAGTCAAAACATGAAAGTTGTAGATTATTGCATAATATACAACTTTGATTCACAAAGTTTTCCCAAAAGAAGCTTTTATCTCAAGTTACAATTTTTGGAATAAGGGTACTAAACCATTCTTAACTTAGTGAAAATTTGACCTATGTTGGCAAGGTTTTTACCTAACTTCAAGACCATTTTTCACATACTTCCCCTTGGAATTTCAATTTGCATTTCAAAGATGGATTGTATTATACATTCCAAGATTTCCAAAATGTCCAAGAACTCATCAAACAACCTCATGACTTGGGAGAACCGAATTTTGCAATATGGCAAAAACTCACTTTTGAATTGGCCAATTTCCATGTTCATAACTTGTGCAAATTTTTCAAATCAGCATGCAACTTGATTACAGGCCTCTAAACCATCCAACACTCATAAATTTAATGCAAACTCTTTGTGCCAAGACCATGTTCTATGTGTTCAAGCATTGCATGATGGTTTAATCCATTTTTAGATAAAGCACTTTAACCATTTTTGCAAAAGTAAGCTTTATGTCAAAATGAAAATCCAAGAAGTACAGATCAAATCCCCTTGGCACAAGTTTAGTGACTAATCACACTGATCAATGCCAAGGTTTGCAGCATGTTATGGGGGCCTCTACCTGTCTAAATACCAACTTGGCTTTTGGTTGCTTAAAGTGTAAGAAATATGGCATAACTAGACACAACTATCATCTCAGCAAAGAAACCCTTAAGCAAATATTTTGTACACATTCAAGATATCCTAACTGAGCTAGCACATGACTCCAACACCTCCATTGCCCTCTAGAACACAGAACCACCTTCAAACTGCCAAAATAGAGCTCTTACTGCAGTTTGAGTGTCAACTCTCATCCCTTTCATGCATTCTTGCTAAAAGCTCATCAAACACATTCCCTAGCATCACTTGAAGCTAACCCAAACATAAAACACGACCTGTAACTCCTCTAATCAGTTCCACCATTTTCACTTTCTTATTTTGCAGTTGAAGGTCCATAACTCGATTCAAGGTGTTTCAAAGCAAAGTAAGCATTGGAATAGCATCACTACACTTCAGGCAAGCTGTACAGATCATCATCTTGCCCTGAAAGCTCCCACATTGCCAGATACAACTTCAACTGAACAGATATCTTCTTGAACTTCTAACTCTTAGTGTAGGCATCATTAGCTCTAAGTTTGTGAATAAGAAGTGTTCTACTCATGCCCCTGAATCTGTACATACTTTTACTTTTCATTTATTTTGCCTGAGCTACGAGAATTTAAGGTCTGAATGTTGATAAAAACTTAGGTTAGGATTTGAGAATGATGAAATTCTCTCTCATTTTCTAGAGTTAGGATGAGTTCTTTACATATTTAGAATCGTGATTCAATGCTTAACATTTCTTATGTTGTAAGTTTGTGCAAAAGATCAAGGAATCCAGATGTTTGAATTGGTGTTCAGGCGCGCGTTTTTGAACATATTTCTGTCCAGAGGTTGAAGAAGAAGCCACATGGGCTGGGCCTGCTTTGATATTTCTTTTCACACCATGTTTTTGGTTTTACACCCCCTGAGCCCATTTTGTTTGTTTTATTGATTTTTTGACTTTTCTCTTTTTATTATGATTTATTTATTTTTGCTAGTAATATTAAAAACATGAAAAATTATTTTTACACCATTTTTATATTTTTTAAGCATTTATTTGTTTATATGAACCATTTATACATAAATAATATATATATACTATTATTTAGAAAAACTAGAAAAAATAATGCAAATATATTTTATTTCTGATTTTTATTTCATTTTCTCTTTTGAAAACATTTTATATCAAAAATATTTTTTTATAAATATTAAATATTATTATTTTGTATATATAATATTTATTTAGTAAATAATAAAGATATTTATATATATTAGTATATTTAGGTAAATAATACAAAAAATATATACATTTTTTATTTTATTAATATTTGACATGAAAAATACTTTTTTATGAATATACTTCATTTTTATTTTATTTTGTATATATTCATTAATTATTGTACACATTAAATAAATAATACCCTTTATTTAAGAAATTAGGGTTTTACGCTTAAAACACAAAAACTCCAAAAATATTACTTTTTTTATTTTATTCATTTTATTTATTTGACATATAAAAAACACCCTTTTTCCATACATATAAAAACCCTTTTTGCATTTTGCATCTTTATTTTATTTTCCATTTAATTTATGCAATTAATTACCTTGTAAATAATTCAATATTGATGTAATAGCTAGGTTTAAATTCCTTGTCTAAATATCCCCCCATTTGAACATTTGTACCCCCCTCCCCATATTGTGTTGTAATAGTTTAGAACTTTATTTTTCGCACTTTAACACTTTCTAAATATACCATGTTAGAATTAGGGTTTGTATGCAAATAAAAAGAACAAAATAGTTTGACCTAATTTCAAGATAACCAAGCATGAAAATGGACAACACATATCACACTTGCACCCCTAGGGTATTCCACTTGTTGCCTTCAATAAATGGGCCATATTGCATGTTAGGTCTCTTTGGGCAAAACAAACACAATTCAAATGATCATAGTCCCTCGATGACGCTTTCGAAAGTTGCCTAAAAAATGATCAAGCCCCTTAAAGGAAAATTGCCCAAAGATACTTGGCACCATTGCAGTTATGGTCTAAACGATGACCTGCGCCCTTCCCTTTCACATCCTAACATAAGATTGTCCACCAAATTCAATGGTGGAACAAAATTGTTAAAAGGGTTAAAATATAGCATAAATCTTTGAGAACTTTAGGGTAGATAGCTCTTAAGTACTTGTCAACTTGCAAAATAAAACACTTGCCTATTTTCAAACCACACTTCACAAACACTTTCAAAACAAACTTTCAAAGAACCTTGAAACATCTTTTCAAAAAGACAAACACCTTTTGTAAAACATTCGAGTAAAGAATTGTTACAAGGGTAGCCTAGACAAGGCATCTTTTTCAAAACATTTTCAAAACCATACACAAAGCACCATTTCAAACAATTGAAAACCAAGGCAAGTTGATCTAAGCAAGTACCTAAGAGCCCATGGATAACCATGGATAGAAAGGGTGCTAATACCTTCCCTTTCTATAATCTACTCCCCGAACCCAAGAAAAATCTCAAAGGTTTTTGCTGTGCTTTTTAAACCTTTCCTTAGGATAAAATAAAAAGTCGGTGGCGACTCTTGCTCAACCGAAACATTTACGAAAACAAACGCAAAACCATAGTCAGTTCTCCCACCGTATCACAGAACTGGCGACTCTGCTGGGGATATTAAAAAAAAGTGGAGTAACCTTAGGGCTTAGATCATCCTCTTGCATGACTAATTGTTTGCTTTGATTGCTTTATATCTTGGCTCTCTTGTTTGGGTTTGCAATCCTACACCCGGATTTGGGGAAACATTTCATAGATAGCAATACATTGTGGAAACTGTGCAGGGTATACCGACACGGTCGAAGCAATAGCTATATTAGTGCGACATATTTGTGAGTACCGGTAACCCTTGAGTTCAATCAAGGAGAGTACGGGGCCGCTGAGTGATGTCACTAAGCACTAATGACCTAGAACCTTACTTGACCATCTTGGCCTTTTATTAGGGGTAGTGAGATGACCGGCTTTGGTGCAGTCCGAAGTTGGTAGATACTCGATACTACACTCATTGAGGGTTGTTTTCTTGGAATATTTTGGTCGCTAGTTAAGTGGCTAAACCAAAACAATGAACATTAAAAACAATCCAATGATATTGAGCTCCTTAGAACCCGGTTACTATTTATAGGACAGGTTTTTAAGCCAACTACACTCAAGAGGGTACTTACCTATGAAACCCCATGCAAGCCTGAAACTAGGGTTTGGTGTGAATTACTTGTACATATGTTTTGTGCATACATCATAAACATCATAAAGCATCATATGCATTCACTAACCATTTCAAGGGTTTGGATCTTCATCTTTGTTCTTGTTTTGTAGGTCATGGAAATTCCTCGCAGAAAGACCATCCAAGTCAATCTTGTGAGAATCTCTCCTCAACTCAAGGAGCTCACCTCAAGAATTCCGGAAAGCTCATCCTTCAGTGAAAGACATGGCAGACTGCTCAGCCTAGTCAACACCAACATTGAAGAAGACATGATGAAAGTGCTATTTCAGTTCTTTGACCCTCTTCACCACTGTTTCACTTTCCCTGATTACCAGTTGGTGCCCACTTTGGAGGAGTTTTCTCAACTCCTGAGAATTCCTATCCTTAATCAACTACCCTTCAACGGTACGGAAAAGGAACCAAAGCCGGAAGATGTTGCTCGAGCATTACATCTACAACCATCCGACATCAAGGGACATTGGGAAACCAGAAGTGGCGTCAAAGGATTCTTAGCAAAATTCTTGTTTGAGAAGGCACAAGAATGTTGGAACTCATTGGACCTACAAGCCTTTGAAGAAATTGTGGCACTCCTTATCTATGGGTTGGTCTTGTTCCCAAATCCTGACCAATTGGTAGATGTCAACGCCATCAAAATCTTCTTGTCCAGAAATCCAATACCAACATTGCTTGGGGACATTCTTCACTCATTTTACACACGAACAATGAGAAAGAGGGGTGTTCTCATGTGCTGTACTCCTATCCTTGCAAGGTGGTTTATTTCGCACCTTCCACAATCTGTCTTGAAGAATGACCAAGGCTCAAGGTGGTCCCAACGGTTGATGACTCTTACTCACTCTGATGTACATTGGTGTTCTCGGTCCAGAGAAAATGTCATCATCGTCGATCATTGTGGAGAGTTTCCTAATGTTCCTTTACTTGGAATCAGAGGAGGTATCACCTACAACCCTTGCCTGGCTTTGAGGCAATTTGGATACGCACGGAGGGATGGCCCTCATGACATGTTGATTCCTGACCTAGTTTTTGACTTCAACAACGATGCGCAAGGACTTCGCCAAAGATTCATCAGAGCTTGGGGAAGGCCCAACAAGGTTGATAGCAAGACACTGGGATACAAGAACTCCATCCCTCTTGAGCCTTATCTCAAGTGGGTACGAGCCCGATCCCAGAGTCTAATGATGCCTTATCCTTATGTTCTCCCTGTGATTAAAGAGTCCGTCAAGGAAGGAGAGGTTCCCTACACCATCCTACATCCTGACATGCCTACATCGTGGGAGGAAATGCAGAAAAGTTGGATTCAGCTCAAGGAGGAACGGAACACTTTCGAAGCCAGCTTCTATGCTAGTGAGAAGAAGGTTCTAGAGATTACCCGTCGATTCCATGAGCAAGAGGCCCTCAACACCTACATCGCACCAAAGAGGATGCGCAATGTCTTTTTGCCTTGAGAAGTTATTTTGTAATATTTGGCCCATGGGGCATTTATGTACTAACAAATTTCTTCTTATTAATATGACGTGCGTTCT
This sequence comes from Vicia faba, assembly GCA_948472305.1. Classification (NCBI taxonomy): domain Eukaryota; kingdom Viridiplantae; phylum Streptophyta; class Magnoliopsida; order Fabales; family Fabaceae; genus Vicia; species Vicia faba. The sequence continues at coordinate 149,993,026 of OX451741.1, read as the reverse complement.
TCTTTGTCTGCAACAATTTTGAATGTTCTAAATCCTTGAATGCATTGCATACATAAGCATATCATTCATCATGTGCATAAACAGGTCTCACGCCAGGTTTCCTTATCTGTCTGCTGTTTATTTCAGTAGGATGGATCTCGAGCAAACAGTCAAACACCTGCAAGCTCAAAATGCACAGTTCCAGCAACTCCTGACAACCTTGGCTAAAGGTCAGGAGGATCTCAAGACCTTGCTGGGGAATAAAGACCCATAGAAAAAGAAGAAAAAGAGGCTCGGGGTAGCTACTTTAGGGAGAAGATTTGACGGAGAAGCTCGGAGAGTGCTTGAATTTCCTCCTATTTCTGATGAAGGAACCAGCAAAGGAGGTGGGGCTGCGGTACCTTCCGAGTCCGATGTGGAAGAAGAGGAGGTTGAAGAGGATGAAGACTATTCTGATCAGCAATACCCTCCAGCTGATGATAAATACAAAGGGCTAGAAGACAGGTTGGCCGCCATGGAATTACAAAGAGTACCGGGTTTGGATTTTGAAGACTTGGGCTTGGTCGCCGGGATTGTGATTCCCCCAAAATTCAAAGTGCCAGTGTTTGTGAGGTATGATGGGTTGTCCTGTCCAAAAATGCATCTCAGGTCCTACGTAAGAAAGATCCAACCCTATACGGCAGATAAAAACCTTTGGATTCATTTCTTTCAAGACAGCCTTTCTGGGGCTCAACTGGAGTGGTTTTATCAGCTAGAGGGAACCAGCGTCCGAAATTGGGAAGACTTGGCCACCGCCTTCTACAAACAATACCAGTATAATTCTGACCTTGCTCCTACTCGTACCCAACTTCAGGGTATGTCACTAGGAACAGGCGAGGGATTCAAAGAATATGCACAAAAATGGAGGGATTTGGCTGGCAGGGTGCAGCCTCCGTTAACCGACCGTGAGCTTGTTGATATGTTTCTAGGGACCCTGTCTGGGCCATTTTTCAATCATCTGATTGGTAACTCTTCCGCGGGGTTTACCGATTTGATCTTAACGGGCGAAAGAATAGAAGTTGGCATCAAGTCAGGAAAGATTCAGAAGGGTGTTGCTGCAAGTGTTGAGAAGAAGCCTTTTAAGAAGGAAACAGATGTGGTATATTCTCAGAGAAGAGCAGGAAATACGGAGCTTCGGCCAACCGTGGGGGCCGTAATGATTCAAAATCCTTCAAGTGAGCAGCCTCGCTATAGCAAATCCAGACCAAATCAACAACGAGTGGAACGGCCACAACGACAGTTCACCCGTATTAATATGACTCCAGCGCAAGTGCTTCCCCATCTGTTAAAGTTGAATCTCGCCACTATCAAAGAGGCACCAAAAAATGTGAATACGTCCTCTCCGCATTATCATCCTAATGCCAAATGCGCCTACCATTCTGACAGTTTCGGGCACGACACCAATGATTGTTGGGCACTCAAGCATAAAATCCAAGACCTGATAGAGGCGAAGCAAGTGGAGTTTGACGCTCCGGAGAAGCCTAATGTGATATCTTCTCCCATGCCGGAGCACGGCCGAAATGTCAATGCCATTGAAGAAGATTTGTATGTTGCTGATGTCAATGATCTGATTACTCCGTTGTTAACCATCAAGTTGAATCTGTTAAGGGCCGGGATCTTCCCGGGATGTAAAGAAGACTGCTATTGTTGTTATTCTCTGTCGTTTGATTGTCCGTTACTGAAGAAAGGCATCCAAGGCCTAATGGATAGTCGACAAATTTTGTTTGAAAAAGTTTCTGCTGTTCCAACCCATACTGAAGATGTCTCAATCATAACCATTCACGCCAATCTTTCCAAGGCCGTCAAAAAGCCTGTTAAGATTACACCAGCTACGAAATCTGTTCCGTTGAAGATAACAATGCCAGGGCCTATCCCCTATGTTTCTGAGAATTCAATACCATGGAACTATGGCGGTGACGTCTACTACCATGGTATTAAACAAATCGAAATAATTGAAGAAAGTTCGGATGATGAAGAAGCCAGCATTAGTAACATTGCAGGCACGAGCAAAATCACCAGGAGCGGGAGAATATTTTCTCCAGAGATTGCCCCTCCAAGAGCAATCTTTGAACCCTCATCTGCCGACAAGGTCATCCCTGCACCAATAAAACTCTCTGCTAGAACTCCATTGATTGAAGACGTTGTTGTTCCTAGTACTGTCCCTCCTACCGCTGCTGATAAAGGTAAGGGAATCCAAGATGAGCTCGTCAGGGCGAGGGCTCAACCATTGGTTATCCCGGAAACCTCCAAGAAGGAAATGGACGAGATCTTGAAGATAATCAAAAGGAGTGATTACGATGTGGTAGAACAACTGGGGCAAACCCCCTCAAAAATCTCCATGCTGGCACTACTACTTTGCTCGGAAGCGCACGCTAAAGCTCTGATAAAATTCCTGAAGGCAGCCCATGTGCCCCAGGAAACCTCTGCGGATCAATTCCAAAATTGTGTGGTTATCCTGACTGCGGACAATGGATTAGGTTTCTCTGATGCCGACCTAACTCCTAAAGGTAGAAACCACAATGATGTTTTGCACATTTCAGTCGAGTGCCGAGGAACTACCCTCGCACATGTCTTGGTCGACACTAGTTCGTCGCTGAATGTACTGCCTAAGAAGGCCTTGGACCGACTAGATTGTGAAGGGTTGGAGTTGAAGCCGAGTGATATTATTGTCAGAGCTTTCGATGGCTCGAAGAGAATGGTCCATGGGGAGGTTGAAATTCCCATCAAGATAGGCACTGAGGTGTTTAAGTCTACTTTCTATGTGATGGACATCCGTCCGTCATACTCTTGCTTGTTGGGTAGGCCTGTGATACACCATGCTGGGGCAGTCACCTCCTCCTTACATCAGATGTTGAAGTATCCTGTCAAGGGAAAGATCATTACTGTTCACGGTGAAGAGGAGTACATGATTAGCCACTTGAATTCTTTCCGGTACGTGGAGGTAGAAGGGGAGTTCATTGAAACGCCTTTTCAGCATTTCGAAGAAGTCCTTCCTGAAATAACAGTAGCAAAGTTGGCAGCTGAGACACCGAGGCAGATGGCCAGGATGGCATCTCTGAAGGACGCAAGGGCCGCAATAAAGGAAGGGAAGAATTCAGCATGGGGGCAGTTACCTGACATTCCACATAAAACCGATAAATTTGGATTAGGGTTCACTACCGCAGGCCAGAAAGCTATGCGTCGTTCGAAGATTGAAAGAGCACCAGTCAAAATTTCTCCCTACGGAATCAATGCTTTGGAGGACGAAGACAAAGAGAGCAACATCGAAGAGTGGATTTACCCAACTGTCAAAGGAGGATTGAGCAACTGGGAGGCAAAAGACTTTGTCCCCATCACTTTTATTCATCAGTAATTTATCTGTCAAACATTTCCTATTTGGTCTGTAATATTTATTTTCAAACAATCTGTACACTATCTTTTCACCTCATGCCTTACCCGGGGCATGTAGGTCCATTTTTAAGGGTTTTGATTACTTTCATATCCATATGCCATGTTTAATGATTCATTGGACGTTTTTCATTTGATAAACTGATGTGTTCATTTTCTTTCCTTTTGCATTTTTGTTTAAGGATGGCTATCCCTTACACACACCCACACTCACAAATGCAGGTACCTATCCACTCCGGATTCCATGGGTGACTATTATGCTATATCCTTCAATAACTCTGAAGATCTGGTCAATCAAGCCGAGTATGAAGATGACGAAGGTTGTGAAGTACCAGGGGAACTAGCCAGACTTCTACAGCAAGAGGAAAGGGCCATCTTACCGCACGAAGAGTAATTGGAAACTGTCAACTTAGGGACCGAGGAAGACCGGAAGGAGGTGCAAGTGGGTGCCAATCTGGAACCGAGTGTCAAGGAACGCCTGATACAGTTGTTGAATGAGTATGTTGAAATCTTCGCCTGGTCTTATGAAGACATGTCGGGTTTAGACACAGACATCGTGGTTCACCGTCTCCCCACAAGAGAGGATTGTCCACCGATCAAGAAAAAAGTCCGCCGGATGAGGCCTGACATGTCTGAAAAGATCAAAGCAGAAGTGATGAAGCAATTCGACGCTGGCTTTCTGGCTGTTACGTCCTATCCTCAATGGGTCGCTAACATCGTGCAAGTACCTAAGAAAGATGGCAAAGTCAGGATGTGTGTGGACTACCGGGAATTGAACAGGGCCAGCCCCAAAGATGATTTTCCACTTCCACACATTGACATTTTGATCGACAATACAGCTCAGCACAAAGTGTTTTCCTTCATGGATGGATTCTCGGGCTACAATCAAATCAAAATGGCCCCCGAGGATATGGAGAAAACAACTTTTGTCACACAGTGGGGCACTTTCTGTTACAAGGTGATGTCGTTCGGACTGAAGAACGCAGGGGCAACTTATCAACGCGCCATGGTAGCTTTGTTTCATGATATGATACATCATGAGATTGAAGTTTACGTAGACGATATGATAGCTCGGTCACAAACAGAGGAGGAGCACCTTGAACATCTAGAAAAGCTGTTTGCCAGGTTGAAAGAATACAAACTCAGGCTGAATCCAAGTAAGTGCACTTTTGGAGTTAGGTCTGGTAAACTTCTAGGATTCATTGTAAGCAACAAAGGCATTGAAGTCGATCCAGCAAAAGTGAAGGCAATACAAGAGATTCCTGCTCCCCGTACTGAAAAGGAGGTTAGAGGATTCTTGGGGCGCTTGAACTATATTTCCAGATTCATCTCGCATCTGACTTCTACCTGTGAGCCAATTTTCAAACTCTTGAAGAAAGATCAGGTAGTTGAATGGAACGACGATTGCCAAGCTGCTTTTGATAAAATCAAGGAGTATTTGCTAGAACCTCCTATTCTGATGCCACCCGTCGAAGGAAGACCATTGATCATGTATCTGACCGTCTTGGATAACTCAATGGGGTGTGTTTTGGGCCAGCATGACGAGTCTGGTCGAAAAGAGCATGCTATTTATTACCTTAGCAAAAAGTTTACCGACTGTGAGACTCGCTACTCACTGCTCGAGAAAACTTGCTGCGCTTTGGTATGGGCTGCTCGCCGACTAAGGCAGTATATGTTAACTCATACAACCTTGTTGATTTCCAAAATGGATCCTATCAAGTATATCTTCGAAAAGCCCGCTTTATTTGGAAGGATAGCTAGGTGGCAAATGATCCTAACTGAATATGGCATCCAGTACACCACCCAAAAAGCTATAAAAGGGAGTGTACTAGCTGACCATCTGGCTCGTCAAGCTATCGAAGATTACCAACCCATGAGATTTGACTTCCCAGACGAGGACATCATGAATTTGGACAACATTGAAAGTAACGGACCGTATGACGGACCCGAAAAGGGATCCCGATGGACCCTGTACTTTGATGGTGCTTCAAATGCACTTGGAAATGGTATCGGCGCAGTACTCATTTCTCCGGAAGGCTGTCACACACCTTTCACGGCCCGACTTTGCTTCAGCTGTACAAACAACATGGCTGAGTACGAAGCTTGCATCTTTGGTCTCAAGGCTGCTATAGACTTGGGGATCAAATCTTTGATCGTATTTGGGGACTCGGCTTTGGTTATCAGTCAAATCAAAGGAGAATGGGATACCAAGCATCCTAATCTTATCCCATACAAAGAACATGTCCTGACATTGTTGCCTCATTTCGAGCAAATTACCTTCGAGCATTTCCCGCGAGAAGAGAATCAGCTAGCAGATGCTCTAGCCACAATGTCCTCCATGTTTAAACTCAACTGGGATAACGAGGCTCCCCAAATCACCATTGAGCGAATGGATGAACCTGCACATTGTCACGAGATTAATACCGAAGAAGTAATGGAACAACCTTGGTTCCATGAAATCAAAAGGTATCTCGAGACTAGAGATTATCCCGAAGGAGCTTCCGTAAATGACAAGAAGTTCTTAAGGAAATTTGCTGCCAAGTTCTTCCTGAGCAACGGCATCCTTTACAAACGAAGCCATGATTGCGTGTTACTCTGATGCGTAGACAAAGCTGAAGCAGAGTTGATTATGACTGAGATACACAGCGGCACATTTGGCACTCACTTGAGCGGGCATACAATGGCTAAGAAGATCCTAAGGGCAGGCTATTACTGGTCTACCATGGAAGCTGACTGCCATTAACATTCCCGTACTTGCCACAAATGTCAAGTCTATGCTGACAAAGTTCATATCCCTCCGGTTCCTCTCAACGTTCTGACTGCTCCCTGGCCATTTGCAATGTGGGGCATTGACATGATTTGAGAGATCAAGCCCACGGCTTCCAACGGACATCGCTTCATCCTGGTTGCCATTGACTATTTCACCAAATGGGTCGAAGCAGCTTCCTTCGCCTCTGTTACTAAAAATGTGGTTGCCCGCTTTATCAAGCAAAATCTCATCTGCCGGTATGGTGTTCCAGACAGGATCACCATAGACAACGGTACAAATCTGAATAACACAATGATCACCGCTTTGTGCGAATAGTTCAAGATTTATCATCACAATTCATCTCCCTATCGGCCGAAGATGAACGGTGCTGTTGAAGCTGCGAACAAAAACATTAAAAAGATCATTCAGAAAATGACAGTCACTTACAAAGACTGGCATGAGATGTTACCGTTTGCTCTACATGGATACCGTACGACGACACGTACTTCAACCGGGGCAACCCCGTTTTCTTTGGTATATGGCATGGAGGCTGTCCTACCTATGGAGGTTCAGATTCCTTCTCTAAGGATTATGAAGGACACAGGTTTGAATGAAGATGATTGGATGCAGACCCGACTTGATCAACTCAATCTGATCGACGAGAAGCGACTCGCTGCTATATGCCATGGTCAGACGTATAAAAAACGGATGATCAAGGCCTTCAATAAGAAAGTCAGACGTCAAGTGTATCAAGTCGGAGATCTCGTAATCAAGCGGATTATCTTGCCGCAAAGTGATCCCAGGGGCAAATGGACTCCTACATATGAAGGACCATTTGTGATCAAGAGCATATTTTCTGGTGGTGCAATGATTCTGACCACCATGGACGGCGACGATTTGCCGCACCCTGCGAACGCAGACATAGTCAAAAGATACTACGCATAAATAACCCGACAAGTCGAAAACCCGAAAGGGAGGCTTGGGCAAAAATGGGCATCCCGGTGGACCGAAAACCCGAAAGGGCGGTTCAGGCAAAAGTTAGGGATAAAAACAAAAAATCTGTACACCCGGCAAGTTGAAAACCCGAAAGGGCGGCTTGGGCAAAAAGGGGTTTCCCGGTGGATCGAAAACCCGAAAGGGCGATTCAGGCAAAAGTTAGGGAATTAAAGCGTATGACTATGTCTCGTCAGATCACTTCAAAGACAATCTCTTCATCAACCAGTTCCAGGCTTCCGATTAATCCAGTCATCGGCAAACGAAGCATTGAATGGACAGATATTCAGAGTTGTGAAGGCTATAGCAGAATGGAATCCCATGGAATTATTTCACATAGCCATCTTTATTTTGTATAAATCTTTCAAATATTTACGACAAAATCCTCTTACTAGGATGATTGTCTCCTTTGTACAAATATACTCAGAGAAAGTTAATACAAATACTTTTCCCAGAAATTTGTGTCATTTCCTTTCACTTTTTCTCTTGCACTATTTGTTTTATTTTGAGAAACGTCCAATGTTTTGTTAAAAAGGCATATGCATTTGAACATAATCATTTCCTTATGAATCAAGAAAGAGGATTACTGATAGGTTGAAGATACAGTTGGATATCTTGATACCCTTTCAAAGGAAACCCCAAGGAGATTTGGAATCCATATCCCCCAGCAAGTCTTGAGGCTTATCCCCAGTAGATTCTGGAAGCTTATCCCCTGCAGAGTACGGACGTCTCTCCCAAGCTTTATTCAAGGTTATTCCTCACAAGGGCTTATAACTGGGTTATCCTCAGCTTATTGCCACGGAAGATCGCACTCGCCAAAATTCTTCCTATCCCCAGCGGAGTTCATCAAAGTTCCCCAACATAACTTATCAATACAATCCCCAGAGGAGTTTATCTTTGTTATCCCCAGCCAGAGAATCCTCCAGAACTCAATTCCCCTAAGAATTTAAGTTTTAGTATCCCCAGCCGAGCTAAAACTTCAAATTATCAATCCCCAGTGAAGCCAGACTAATGAACCTTCTCCCCACAGAGTTTTGGGAGGGCAAATCTTGAGTTCCCCAGTGAAGTCGCCAGAGATACTTCCCACCAAACTGAAGATTCTCAGTCTTACCTCTCCAGCATGAGTCTCTTAGATTGAAACTCCCCAGTAGAAGTCATCAGGAATTCCCCAGAAGATTGGTATGCAACCCAAGCTCTTTATTCTCCAGCAACAACCAGGAATTATTCTTCCCAGCAGCAGTCAAGATACTTTTATCTTCAGCCATCCCGGATTCATCTATCCTTTGCAAGACAGCTCTCCAGCTTACATACGCATTCATTTACATTCATATCATATAACATACGTTGCATCATGCATCATGACATTGCATACAACTAACTCTTTACCTTTTCAGGTAAGACCAGTCGACAGACTAAAATCATTATCTCCCGAGATTCCTTCCAGGAATAGTTCAGATATGACCCAGATATGGCAACATTCTAATGCTTATTCCAGATTCATCCAGATGCAGTTTTACACGAGCTCATCATCAGGGAACCCTACACCGGTTCTCCCTCCAAATTCAAGACTTCTGAAAACAGTTTATGGATTCTTCCCAACAACGGATGTTAATCTATCGCTTGTTTAGACTCTTCTCAACTTTTGAAAACAGTTTACGGACGCTTCCCAACAACGGATGTTGCTCTATTGCTTATTCAACTCCAAGATTTCTGAAAATAGTTCACGGGTTCTCCAAGTAACGGATGTTAACCTATCACTTGTTCAGTTTCTTCTCAAGACTTCTGAAAACAGTTTATGGATTCTTCCCAACAACGGATGTCAATCTACCACTTGTTCAGATGCAACCTTTGAAAACAGTTTACGGACGCTTCCCAACAACGGATGCTGCTCTATTGCTTATTCAACTTCAAGATTTCTGAAGACAGTTCACGGGTTCTCCAAGTAACGGATGTTAACCTATCGCTTGTTCAGATTCTTCTCCAGACTTCTGAAAACAGTTTATGGATTCTTCTCAACAACGGATGTTAATCTATTAACTTGTTCAGATGCAATTTTTGAAAACAGTTTACGGATTCCTCCCAACAACGGATGTCAATCTATTGCTTATTCAGACCCCCAGTTCAGAGATGGTCCAAAGCATGGACACCTTCCTGATACTCATTTCCAGATGGCATCTTTAAGCCCATCCCCGACAAGTGTCTGTCACTCTCCCAGATGGCATCGTTAAGCCCATCTCCAAATGGCATCTCTAAGCCCATTCCCGCATCCATTACTTTGACGAGTGCAAATTTAAGGGCACCCTAGTGTCCAATCTCCTTTTACCCTCGAGTCACGAAAGGCAAACTTTCCAATCTAACTCTTCAGGTTCAAGAAGATTGAACAGGGGCAACTGTTGTACCCCAAAATTTTCCCTTCCATTTTCTCAACATTTCTCATCACCAAGCCCTTGGAGATCAAGATCCAGTTAGGGTTTCATCTGCTCAAAGACTTCTCCTTGCACTGTTGACCCAAATTAGGGTTTGTGTTTGCACAAAGATGTTTTGACCTAAAATGCCTAAGATGACTTTCTTGCTTCATATTGGACTCCCAAGTTTATCCACATCAAGTTTCAAGTCTTGATTCCAAGTTTTGCCCAGTCAATTGGACAGTTGACCTAGAAATCAGTTGTATTGGGGAGAAAGTCAACTGTGGCCAATTGACAGTCAAACCTCATGAAAATTGACCCACATCAACATTATAAACTCACATGGACCATTTGATCAAGTTTGGATCACAATTCCACAAGAAATTTGATCAGATCATCAAAAGGGCAAAATGGTCATTTTTAGGGTTTTGACTGCACAAAGGCAATTTTTGACTGTTTGACCTAGCCAATAGCAAACCAAGCTCACATATGGACTCAAGGATCCCATGGAATTATCTTGACATGCTCAACAATTTCAAAAGATCCCAAATACACAAGATTGATAGTTGAACTTCTCAGTCAATTGATCAATTTTGACTGTATACTGAAAACTCAAACTTTGACTTTTTGGTCAAAAATCAAGAGTCAAGATTCATTTTTCATCAAAACATGCCAAATCATGAAACTTGTTCACCAAGAAATCAAAAATTGCAAATTAGGGTTTGAAATGAGAATTTTTCATAACTTAGAATTTTTCTAAGTTATGAAAAACCCTAATTTTTTCCCAACTTTTCCCCACTTTCTCACGAAGATTCATTTGGATTCAAGCAAAAGTCAAAACATGAAAGTTGTAGCTTATTGCATAATCTACAACTTTGATTCACAAAGTTTTTTTAAAAGAAGCTTGTATCTCAAGTTACAATTTTTGGAATAAGGGTACTAAACCATTCTTAACTTAGTGAAAATTTGACCTATGTTGGCAAGGTTTTTACCTAACTTCAAGACAATTTTTCACATACTTCCCCTTGGAATTTAAATTTGCATTGAAAAGATGGATTGTAGTACACATTCCAAGCTTTTCAAAATGTCCAAGAACTCATCAAACAACCTCATGACTTGGGAGAATCGAATTTTGTAATATGCAAAAACTCACTTTTGAATTGGCCAATTTCCATGTTCATAACTTGTGCAAATTTTTCAAATCAGCATGCAACTTGATTACAGGCCTCTAAACCATCCAACACTCATAAATTTAATGCAAACTCTTTGTGCCAAGACCATGTTCTATGTGTTCAAGCATTGCATGATGGTTTAATCCATTTGTAGATAAAGCACTTTAACCATTTTTGCAAAAGTAAGCTTTATGTCAAAATGAAAATCCAAGAAGTACAGATCAAATCCCCTTGGCACAAGTTTAGGGACTAATCACACCGATCAATGCCAAGGTTTGCAGCATGTTATGGGGGCCTCTACCTGTCTAAACACCAACTTGGCTTTTGGTTGCTTAAAGTGTAAGAAATATGGCATAACTAGACACAACTATCATCTCAGCAAAGAAACCCTTAAGCAAATATTTTATACACATTCAAGTTATCCTAACTGAGCTAGCACACAACTCCAACACCTCCATTGCCCTCTAGAACACAGAACCACCTTCAAACTGCCAAAACAGAGCTCTTACTGCAGTTTGAGTGCCAACTCTCATCCCTTTCATGCATTCTTGCTAAAAGCTCATCAAACACATTCCCTAGCATCACTTGAAGCTAACCCAAACATAAAACACGACCTGTAACTCCTCTAATCAGTTCCACCATTTTCACTTTCTTATTTTGCAGTTGAAGGTCCATAACTCGATTCAAGGTGTTTCAAAGCAAAGTAAGCATTGGAATAGCATCACTACACTTCAGGCAAGCTGTACAGATCATCATCTTGCCCTGAAAGCTCCCCCATTGCCAGATACAACTTCAACTGAACAGGTATCTTCTTGAACTTCTAACTCTTAGTGTAGGCATCATTAGCTCTAAGTTTGTGAATAAGAAGTGTTCTACTCATGCCCCTGAATCTGTACATACTTTTACTTTTCATTTATTTTGCCTGAGCTACGAGAATTTAAGGTCTGAATGTTGATAAAAACTTAGGTTAGGATTTGGGAATGATGAAATTCTCTCTCATTTCTGAGAGTTAGGATGAGTTCTTTACATATTTAGAATCGTGATTCAATGCTTAACATTTCTTATGTTGTAAGTTTGTGCAAAAGATCAAGGAATCCAGATGTTTGAATTGGTGTTCAGGCGCGCGTTTTTGAACATCTTTCTGTCCAGAGGTTGAAGAAGAAGCCACATGGGCTGGGCCTGCTTTGATATTTCTTTTCACACCATGTTTTTGGTTTTACACCCCCTGAGCCCATTTTGTTTGTTTTATTGATTTTTTGACTTTTCTCTTTTTATTCTGATTTATTTATTTTTGCTAGTAATATTAAAAACATGAAAAATTATTTTTACACCATTTTTATATTTTTTAAGCATTTATTTGTTTATATGAACCATTTATACATAAATAATATATATATATACTATTATTTAGAAAAACTAGAAAAAATAATGCAAATATATTTTATTTCTGATTTTTATTTCATTTTCTCTTTTGAAAACATTTTATATCAAAAATATTTTTTTATAAATATTAAATATTATTATTTTGTATATATAATATTTATTTAGTAAATAATAAAGATATTTATATATATTAGTATATTTAGGTAAATAATACAAAAAATATATACATTTTTTATTTTATTAATATTTGACATGAAAAATACTTTTTTATGAATATACTTCATTTTTATTTTATTTTGTATATATTCATTAATTATTGTACACATTAAATAAATAATACCCTTTATTTAAGAAATTAGGGTTTTACCCTTAAAACACAAAAACTCCAAAAATATTACTTTTTTTATTTTATTCATTTTATTTATTTGACATATAAAAAACACCCTATTTCCATACATATAAAAACCCTTTTTGCATTTTGCATCTTTATTTTATTTTCCATTTAATTTATGCAATTAATTACCTTGTAAATAATTCAATATTGATGTAATAGCTAGGTTTAAATTCCTTGTCTAAATATCCCCCCATTTGAACATTTGTACCCCCCTCCCCATATTGTGTTGTAATAGTTTAAAACTTTACTTTTCGCACTTTAACGCTTTCTAAATATACCATGTTAGAATTAGGGTTTGTATGCAAATAAAAAGAACAAAATAGTTTGACCTAATTTCAAGATAACCAAGCATGAAAATGGACAACACATATCACACTTGCACCCCTAGGGTATTCCACTTGTTGCCTTCAATAAATGGGCCATATTGCATGTTAGGTCTCTTTGGGCAAAACAAACACAATTCTAATGATCATAGTCCCTCGATGACGCTTTCGAAAGTTGCCTAAAAAATGATCAAGTCCCTTAAAGGAAAATTGCCCAAAGATACTTGGCACCATTGCAATTATGGTCTAAACGATGACCCGCGCCCGTCCCTTTCACATCCTAACACAAGATTTTCCACCAAATTCAATGGTGGAACAAAATTGTTAAAAGGGTTAAAACATAGCATAAATCTTTGAGAACTTTATGGTAGATAGCTCTTAAGTACTTGTCAACTTGCAAAATAAAACACTTGCCTATTTTCAAACCACACTTCACAAACACTTTCAAAACAAACTTTCAAAGAACCTTGAAACATCTTTTCAAAAAGACAAACACCTTTTGTAAAACATTCGAGTAAAGAATTGTTACAAGGGTAGCCTAGACAAGGCATCTTTTTCAAAACATTTTCAAAACCATACACAAAGCACCATTTCAAACAATTGAAAACCAAGGCAAGTTGATCTAAGCAAGTACCTAAGAGCCCATGGATAACCATGGATAGAAAGGGTGCTAATACCTTCCCTTTCTATAATCTACTCCCCGAACCCAAGAAAAATCTCAAAGGTTTTTGCTGTGCTTTTTAAACCTTTCCTTAGGATAAAATAAAAAGTCGGTGGCGACTCTTGCTCAACCGAAACATTTGCGAAAAGTCGGTCTAAATATTTGTAATAGCTATTATATTTTATGCAATTGTTAGTAATTAGGGATTGTATGGCAAGACATAAAAGAAGTAATTAGCTAACCTTAATTGCAAGATAAATGAATTGAATCAAGCACACTTTGCACACTTCACCTCTAGGGTAACCTCTCTCGTTGCCTCGGAAAAACAATGGTCATGTCCCTCGAACGTAGGGATACCATTAGCAAAAACCCTTAATTACAAATCATCATAAAGATCATAGTCCCTCAATGTCCCTCGAAGTTTCCTATGGTATATGATCTTGTCCCTCGATGTTGCCTTTGGATATATATGATGACGTCTCTTCAAATTGCTAAATGTATCCCTACATGTTGCCTTCAATGACTATAACGACGACCATACACATGTCCCTCGAACTTCCAAAGATAGGGCCTCCTGCTAACTAATGGTATGGATAGCATTATCTAAAGAATGAGGAAAAATACAAGAAAGGCCTTGAGTGGGTAGTTATTGTTAATTACTTGCTCACAATTTAAAACACTTTTTCACACCTCACACTTTCAAAAACATTTTCTAAATGCTTTATCAACACTCTTCAGGACTGATACAAGAGTTATCATAAAGCAAATTGCTTGCAGTTTGGCATTTTAAAACTTTTTCAAAAGCACACACACAAAACAAATAAAGTGAGCAAGTGATTAAGAGCCCGTAGATAACTACGGATGAAAAGGGTGCTTACACCTTACCTTTTCATAATCTACCCTACAAACTCAGAAAATCTCAAAGGTATTTCCTGTTCTTTTCACCCTTTCCTTATTGGATAAAAGAAAAGTCGATGGTGACTCTTTCTATCCGCAACAATTGCGATAAAACGCAAAATAAACCAAAAGTCAGGTCTCCCACCATATTACAGAACTGGCGACTCTGTTGGGGATTTGTACCTAAAAAGAGGGGTTACCTTAAGATCTTAGGTCAGATTTACTTGCTTTAAACTGTTTGCTTTGATTGCTTTACATTTGAGGGTTTTATTTGGGTATTTTCTTGCAAAGTTCATACACTTGGATCGGGGAACACCATTAGGTAAGTAGCAATAGATCTTGGAGGTTGTACAGCATAGACTGATATGGATGATATGATAGCTATATTAGCGTGATAATCTGACTTGTACTAATGTTCCTTGAGTCAGTCAAGGATAACATTAGGTTTCCACATAGTGTCATTAACCAATAACTGACCTTTAAAACTTTAAATTGACTCATCTTGACCATTAGAAAGTAATGAGATGGCCAGCTTTGGTGCAGACTGAAGTTGGTTGATACTCGATGCTACATTCATTGAGATTATACTTTTGGGATATTTCGATTGCAATTCAGATGCTTGAGATGAAACAATGCCTGAGAGAAAGATCAATGATATGAGATCCCTAGAATCCGGTTACTATTTCTAGGACAGATTGAGCCAACTAAACTTCAAAAGGGTACTTACCTATAGACCTCATGCAAGCCTTTAAAACTAAGATCTTTGTGTGACTTGTTTGTGTTTGCTATTTTGTTTTAAGCATGAACATAAAATCATAAACATCATAATATAGCATTTACACTAACCATTTCAAGGACCTAGGGATTTATCTCTTCTCTGTTTTTTAGGTTATGGCTTTCGCTCACAGAAATACCATTTGGATCAACTTCGTAGGAATACCTTCCAAGCTTAGAGAATTGGTCTCAAGGGTTCCTGAAAGTTCCCAATTCCATAGAAGGCATGGACACTTGCTAAGTTTGGTTTCTACCGGTTTTGAAGAAGGTATGATGAGCGTCTTATTCCAGTTCTTCGATCCTAAACACCATTGCTTCACTTTCCTTGATTATCAGTTGGTGCCCATGTTGGAAGAATTCTCCAAGCTACTTGGAGTGCCTATAATGGAGCAGATACCCTTCATCGGTTTAGAACAACATCCAAAGCCTGAACATGTTGCCATAGCTTTACACCTAAAACCATCTGACATTGGATCTAATTGGGAAAGGAGAAGTGGGGTTAAAGGTCTTCTTACAAAGTTTTGGATAGATAGAGCTCAGTTGTTCCTAGACGCCATGAGTTTCCATGCTTTTGAGGATATCTTGGCCCTCCTAATCTATGGTTTGGTATTGTTCCCTAATCCACACCAACTTATAGATGTGAGCGCCATCAAGATTTTCCTTACTCACAATCCAGTGCCTACATTGCTCGGGGATATTCTGTATTCTCTCCACACCCGTACTATGAAGAAACGAGGAACTCTTGTATGTTGCATACCTTTGCTCTATAGGTGGTTTATTTTGCACCTTCCTCAATCAGTAATGAAGAATAAGCTAGGCTTAATATGGTCTCAAAGTTTGATGTCTCTCTCACACTCTGATATCTATTGGTGTTCTCATTCTCAAGAAGACGGTCTCTATTATTGATCGCTACGGAGAATTTCCTAATGTGCCACTCCTTGGAATTAGAAGAGGCATCACTTACAACCCTTCGCTAGCTTTACCTCAGTTTGGTTACGCATGAAGAAATGGTCCCCATGACATGCTAATCCAGGATATTATGTTCGAATACAACAACGATCTGTAGGGTTATCGTCATAGGTTCATACGCGCTTGGGGCATGGTAAAAAAGATTGATGGTAAGACTTTGGAGCACATGAATTCCATCCCTTTGGGACCTTACCTCAAATGGGTGCGAAATCGTGCTCAAAGTCTTATGATGCCATATACCACCATCTTGCTGGTGACCTTAGAGCCTATTGTTCAAGGGGACGAGTCTTGCGTTATTCTTCATCCTAATATGCCAACAAATTTTGAAGAGCTGCAAAGGTCTTGGATTCAACTCAAGGAAGAACGAGACACCTTTGAGACTCAATTCTATGCAAGTGAGAAGAAAGTGTTGGAACTGGCAAGGCAACTTCACGAGGAGTAGAACTTTAATGCCCATGTCAACACAAAGAGGAAGCATCCATGGGAAACTTAAGAGTTTTAGAAATCTTTAATTTGTTTCTTTGTAATCTTTTGTTTTTCACTTAAACTTACTAATAAAAATATTTGTTTCCTTTTGATTAAAGAGTTTAAATCCCACGAGGTCCTTGAAAACATCTCATAAACATGTCATGCATATCGTTACATAAGCAGGTACTTCACGACAGGTTTCTTATCTTTTCGCTGTTTATTTCAGTAAAAAGAAATGGCTCTTGAATAAACCGTTAAGGATCTTCAAACAAAGAAGGCTCAATTCAAACAAATGTTCCTGACTCTGGCTAAAGGACATGAAGATTTAAAAGCTCTCATCACTAAAGAGAAGAAGAAGAAGAAGGAGCTCAAAGGGTTGTTCTTCGTGCTCGCGCCAGAAGACCACCACTACACATCAGCAACCATGGAGTAAATGTTGTGGAGGACACTTACAGTGACCGTGACCTGGATAGTTGGATCTTCCCTACTACCAACGGTGGACTCAATAATTGGAAGGCTAGAGACTTTGTGCCAATATCTTTTATCCATGAGTAATTGTTCTTTTCTATTTTTTGGGTATGTAATTTTTGAACAAATTAAACTCTAAGCCTTGTGTCTTACCCGAGGCACAATGGTCTATTTTTTAGGGTTATCATACTTAATTTTCATATGTTATTTTAATAAATCATTGGACGTTTTACATTCAAATTTTACGCTCTTTGTCTTTCTTTTTGCTTTATTTTTCAAAATAGCTATGTGCTCTTACACACACCCACATATCAAATTGTAGATCCACATCCACCCTGGATCCCATTGATAACAATTATGCTATTTCCAGTTATGACTTTGAAAATATGATCTACCAAGCCGAGGACGAAGGTGAGGAAACTTTTGAAGTACCGGGAGACCTTGCTAGACTATTACAGCAAGAGGAAAGAGCAATACAACCTCATGAAGAGCCGGTCGAGGCGGTAAACTTAGGTACTGAGGAGAATAAAAAGGAAGTCAAGATAGGTGCCAACTTGGAGAACGGTGTCAAAGAACGGATAATCCAGATGTTACGTGACTACATTGAGATCTTTACTTGGTCATACGAAGACATGTCGGGGCTTGTTACTTATATTGTGGTTCATCGTCTGCCAACCAAAGAAGACAACCCTCCAGTGAAGCAAAAGGTTCGTCGTATGCATCCTAAAATGTCATAAGAGATCAAGGATGAAGTCATGAAACAGTTTAATGTCGGGTTTTTAGCTTTTACTTCCTACCTACAATGGTTTGCAAACATGGTGCCAGTACCTAAGAATGACGATAAGGTATGCAAGTGTGTGGACTACGGGGATTTGAATAGGGAGAGCTCTAAAGATGACTTTCCACTTCCTCATATTGACGTTCTGGTTGACAACACTGCTCAGCATAAGATATTCTCCTTCATGGATAGCTTCTCTGGCTATAATCAGATCAAAATAAAACCTGAGGACACGGAGAAGAATATCTTTGTTACACAGTGGGGCACCTCCTGTTACAAAGTTATTCCATTTGGGTTGAAGAACATTGGGGCAACCTATCAGTGTGATATGGTAGCGTTATTCCATAATATGATCCATCACGAGATAGAGGCATATGTTGACGACATGATAGCCAAGTCCCAGACTGAAGAAGAGCACCTTGATCACTTGCAAAAACTGTTCGAAAGGCTGAAGAAGTACATGTTAAGAATGAACCCGAACAAGTGTACCTTTGGAGTAAGATCCGGTAAGCTCCTAGGTTATGTCGTTAGTGGCAAAGGTATTGAGGTAGATCCTGCAAAAGTTAAAGCTATTTAAGAGATGCCAACTCCCCGCACTAAGAAGGAAGTTAGAGGTTTCTTGGGACGTCTAAACTACATTTCCAGATTCATTTCCCACCTAACCGCTACTTATGAACCAATCTTCAAGCTACTGAAGAAAGATCAAGTAGTGAAGTGAAACGACGACTTTCAGATAGCCTTTGACAGGATCAAGGAAATTCTTCAAGAACCTCCAATTTTGATTCCACCAGTTGAAGGAAGACCTCTAATCATGTACCTAACAGTGTTAGAGAATTCAATAGGGGTGTGTGTTGGGGCAACATGACGAGTCTAGTCGAAAAGAGCACGCAATATACTACCTTAGTAAAAAGTTTACCGACTGTGAAGAAAGATACTCACTGCTCGAGAAAACTTGTTGCGCTTTGGCATGGGCTACTCGTCGACTAAGACAGTATATGTTAACTCATACTACCTTATTGATATCTAAAATGGATCCTATCAAATACATATTCGAGAAGCCCGCTCTCTCCGGAAGAATAGTAAGATGGAAAATAGTCCTGACAGAATACGACATTCAGTACACCACTCAAAAGGCAATCAAAGTAATTGTACTGGAAGATCATGTGGCTTATCAGGCTGTAGACGACTACCAGTCTATGAATTTTGAATTCCTGGACGAGAACATCATGCTAGTAACTGACTGAAGAACTTGAACCGGACGAAGGACCTGAAAAAGGATCCTGACGGGCCATGGTTTTTAATGGAGCTTCCAACGTGCCCGGTAATGGCATTGGTGATGTGACCATCTCTCCCGAAGGTTGCCATACACCTTCACTGCCAGACTATGTTTTGATTATATGGTCGAGTACGAAGCATGCATTATGGGTATTATAGCTTCTGTTGACATGAGAATCAAGTTCTTGCAAGTATATGGAGACTCCGCCTTGGTAATCAGCTAGATTAAGGGAGATTGGGATACGAAGCATCCTAATCTCATCCCTTACCGAGAGCATGGGTTGACATTGATCCTGTATTTTAAAGAGATTAACTTTTAACATGTTCCACGAGAATAAAATCAGTTAGCGGATGTGCTAGCTACCATGTCATCCATGTCCAATATCAGATGGGATAACGAAGCTCCTCAGATCACTATTGAAAGATTAGACGAACTGACATACTGTTGTGAGGTTGACACTGAGAGAGTAGAGGAAAAGCCTTGGTTCCATGAGGTGAAAAGGTACCTTGAAGTCCAAGAATACCCTGAAGGGGCATCTATAAATGACAAGAAGTTTCTAAGAAGGTTCTCTACCAAGTTCTTCCTGAGTAACAGAATCTTATATAAGCGTAATCATGATTAGACTTTGCTTCGTTGTGTGGATAAGAAAGAAGTTGAGAAGATCATAGAGGATATGTACGAAGGTATCTTTGATACTCATTCTAGAGGGAACACAATGGCTAATAAGATTCTGAGGGTAGGTTACTATTGGTCCACTATGGAAACAGATTGCCATCACCACTCCAAGAATTGTCACAAATGCCAAATCTATGCTGACAAAGTACACGTGCCTCTGGTTCCTTTAAACGTCTTGACTTCTCCTCGGCCGTTTGCAATGTGGGGCATTGACATGATTGGAGAGATTATACCTACCTCTTCCAATGGACATCGCTTCATCTTTGTCGCCATTGATTACTTCACGAAATGGGTAGAGGCAGCCTCGTTCGCTTCTGTTACCAAGAACATTGTGGCTCGATTCATCAGGCATAATGTTATATGTCGGTATGGTATCCCAAAAATAATTATCACAGATAATGGTACTGTTGTACCCCAAAATTTTCCCTCCCATATTCTTCAAGGTTTGTCAAGAATCATCTTCACATGGTTCAAGACTACTCAAGGATTGCACAGTCAAACCATCTCCTAAGCCAGCTGAAATTAGGGTTTTAGTTATTTCAAGGAATTTGGGGTTCTCAATGGTTCAATCAAGTCTCATAGGCCTATATACATTCTCAAGCATCTACATGCCAAGTCTCAAGATTCACAATGCCAAATTGCACAGTCAAAAGCTCCATTTGATCCACAGTCAACTGCAGGGGCAAAATGGTCATTTTGCAGTCAAAAGTCAGAATTTTTGGTCAACATCTTATTTTGAGCCCACAGTCATCATTTGAACAAGTCTTGATCATGATTCCACAAGCATGGCTCAAAAATCATCAAGATGCAAAAGTTATTATTTTTGGACAGTAGAAAAGTCAACTGTATCTTGACTAGGGCATAACTTTTTCATGGTTCATCAGAAAAATCCCATCCGATTCTCATTTTGAAGGGGATGACATTTCCTACAATCCATATTCACACTCCAAGTCCAAGAAATGCTCTCACAAAAAGTTATCAATTTCTACATTATATGTCAAATTCAAAAGTCAACAAAAATGCACTTTAAGTCAAAGACCATAACTTGAGATTGGTAAATCCAAATGACATGGGACCAAAGGCATTGGTTATAGGACTTCAATACCTTTCCAAAATGTCCAAGAACATGTTCATATGATCCAAATTGAGCAAGATATGCATTGGAGAAGTTGGGAAATTTTTGTGAATTTGCAAAAGTCAACTTTGCTCAAAACACCTTGTTTTTGCTAATGGGCCTCAAATTTCTTCTTGAAACTTTATCCATGACTTATGCACGACCCATCAAGCCTAATTGAATTTATTTTCTTATTTTTTATTAATTATTTGGATTTTTAATCAATATTAATTCATTTAATTAATTTAAATTGTAGGAAAATACAAAGATATGATTTTTCAATCTTTTTGTGAAGCAAGAATGACCTAAAAAGGCTGGCAATTTCGTGTACAAATCAAGGATATCAAAAACTCCAAAATTGGCAACTTTTTCCAATCATGAAGATTCAAAAATATTTGATTTTCAATCAAATATTCAATCATCATTCCAAGGGATTTTTGTGCAAGATTCTGACCTAATTCCCTTCCTCTATAAATATGCAAGCCAACCATAATCATGCACACGTGAAATCTCTGCAAACAAAGCCATAGCCATATTGAAATTTTCCAAGAAAACTTGAAAACTGATTTCCATATTCCAGGACGATTCAAGAACTTTTATTGATTCTAATTTGTTGCAGGGGTTCCCAGGAAATGTGCAGCAATCAAAACCAAGCACTAAAGCTCAAGAAATCATCACTTACAATCGCACGGTTTATCACTTTTTTTCATAATCGTAACTCATGATTCATATGCATTTGACATGATTTCTTGTTTGTTTTGTGTTGCTAGAGACCACATGAAGCTATTGGCATAGTTTAATTGGATCATAATGTACAGAATCAAAAGTTGCCATGGACGAATTCTAGGGTTCTTATGTTGTGAATTTGGGGCTTCGCAATCCAGACAAAATTAGAACCCTTAAGACCCATGATTGAAATTGTTAGGACCAGACGAACACATTGGACTATTCGCGAAATATTTATATTAATCACAGCCCTAATCGCTATTATTCGTCATTGCATATTGTGGGGGTTAAAAACCCCCGCTATCTAACATTTATTATGCTGGTTCAGCGAGGAAGACGACTAGGTGTTCATATATCATTGGTCAGTTCAAAAAAGGGCGCGCGTGTTTTTGTTTTATAGCATATGCATTGATTTTGATATATTATATTCACTTGTTATCTAAATAACAAAAGCAGGCAATTGGCGTAGTGGATGATACGTTGGCTTGGAATCATTGGGACCTGGGTTCGAGTCCCAGGTCCCCCAAAATAATTGTTTCTATTTTTCTTCGTGTAATCACATGCAGGGTTCAAGAGGAAGTCCATCATACACTTCTAGTTATCAGCGCGCCAAGTGGCTACAGTCAAAAATCCAATGGTCAAAAGATGAAGACCACCATGCTCCCAGTCAATGCACATGTGGACGATCTCAGAAGTCAAACAGGCCTGTGTGTAAATGGGCTTGAAAATTGCTAACTTGCCTCCATATTGGGCCATCACCCCCCTGGTTTATTATTCATTTTTATTTTCTTTTCCTTTTTATTTTCTTTTATTAATTATTATTATTATTATTATTTAATTAACTCAATTAATTATTTTCATAATAAAATCAGAAAACTAAAATATTTTTATTATTATTAATTTCACCTTAATTTATTATTTTTGTAAATAAATGTAGTTAATTAATTTAGTTGTTTTAATTAGGTTAACTTTAATTATTTTCATAACAAATAAAATAAATTAGAATTAGGGTTTTCTTGATAATTTTAGTTTCTTTTCTTTTATTTCATTAAAACATAAAAAACTACAAAATATTTCTTTTATTTAATTAATTAGAATTAGGTTTAATTAAATGCAAAATAACCAAAAATTCATTCTTTTCTCAAAAAGGGTCAAAACCCTAGGACTTTTCCGATGCAATTTTATTTCGCGCATATTATTTTTGATCATATTTATGTAATTGCTCCGAGGATGTAATAGCGTAATTAGGACCCTTTTTCATTGCTTTCTTTATTTTCTCGCAATTTATTTTTCAAGGGTTGTTTTTGGCGATGTAAATACCCGACGCCTTGTAATAGCGTAGATTTACTTTCCGCGATTTATTTTCCGCAACTATTAACTGTTAGATGTATGTTAACTATGCATGACAAGACTTGCCTGAAAATTAAAATCAACTCGTAGCTCACCATAACATGTACAAAGATAACATTAACTGAAACCTGACACACTCACACATGCCACTCTTAGGGTACGCCTCACTTGGTTACCTCGACGTAGTCATTAAGTATAGGGTGTTTTAGAGGTCGCCCTCTTGTCTAAAGATCCAAGTTGCCTCGAAATGGTTGCCTCGGATAAAAAGGATCTAGGACATTAGGGTTACCGCTAAGGCGTCCTACTATTGCTTTGGTGACCACATGTCCCTATAATCGAATTGACCCGAATAACTCCAACGACGGTGCTACCTACTTCTCAATAGTGGGATAGTGCTGTCTAAAGGACATTTACACAGCTTAATTTCTTTTGAGTAGGTAGAGGTTCTAAGGTACTTGCTCTTTCAAAACAAAAAATACTTTTCGCACCTACACTTTTCTGACAAAAGTTTTCAAACAACACTTCATACACTCTTGAGGATTGATACAAGAGTCAAAACGAAGTTTTCAAATAAACTTTTTTTCAAAACCCACAAACACAAGAAAAGAAAAACAATTTTGAAAACATAGTGAGCAAGTACCTAAGAGCCCGTGGATAACCACGGATAGAAAGGGTGCTAACACCTTCCCTTTCTATAATCTACCTCCCGAACCGAGAAACATCTCGAAAAGGAATTTTGCTGTGCTTTTGTCCTTTCCTTATTGGAGAACATAAAAGATGGTGGCGACTCTTGCTTACCGCGACATTTCGCGAACCAGCATTCCAAAACAGTCAGTTCTATTTCCACCGATCACAGAACTGGCGACTCTGCTGGGGAAATTATAAGTGAGGTGTACCTTAGGATTAGATCATTCTATGTTTTCAATTGTATGCCTTGTTTGATTTATATTTGTGGGCTTGTATTGGAGTTTCATGGATCATAACCCGGATCTGGGGAATACCCTTTAGGTAGCAATAAACTGTGAGGGACCTGTCCGGCGTAGACCGACACGGGTGAAGCAGTAGCTACGTTGGTGTGACACCTTGGTCTGTACCGATATCCCTTGTGTTGGAACGAGGAGAATATGGGTCTTCTGAGGAGTCATTAAGCACCAACTGACCTTAGAACCTTAAATTGACCCAACTTGACCATAGAACAGTAGCAGTATGCTACACTCATTGAGGCTAAACTCTCGCGATGGTTCCGGTCGCAAGAAAAGGTTGCGAAGCTGGAGTTATGACCGATCGAGGGTAGTCGATGATATTGAGATCCTCTAGAACCCAGTTACTATTTTTAGGACAGGTCTTAACCAACTGAAACTGAAAGAGGATAGTACCTAAACTTCATGCTGGCCTGAACTCTAAAGGCTGTCTTGTGTGACTTGTGTGCCTTACCATGTTTGCCTTTGTGAATACTTGTGGTGTGCCTTTATCATAACATCATACCATCATAACATTGCATGCATCCTGCATAAGGACTAACCCATTTCAAAGACAAGAGGGTTTCATCTTTGCTCTATTTTGTAGGACATCATGATGCCTATGTGAAGGAATACTATTCGGCTCAACTTTGTTCACCCACCTGATTTGCTTAAAGAATTGGTTGATAGGATTCCAAATACTACTTCCTTCATCAAGAGGCATGGTTCTCTTCTCGGTTTAGTCACTTCAAAGTGGGACCAACAATTGATGAGTGTCCTGGCCTAGTTTTATGATCCGCTATACCACTGCTTCACCTTTCAAGACTTCCAGCTGGTCCCTACCCTGGAAGAATTCTCTGATTTGCTTGGTATCCCTGTTTTGGAACAAACTCCATTCACTGGTTGGGAAAAGACTCTTAGGCCTGAGGAGATTGCTGCAGCCCTTCCTTTGACCAAAGAAGAGGTAATGGCTAACTGGGAGACTAGAAGCAAAGTTAAGGGCTTTTTGGCTAAGTTTCTGGTTGGCAAAGCTAATAGTTTCTGGAATGACTTAGACTTCAAGGCATACGAAGACATCCTGGCTCTCTTAATCTATGGTCTAGTATTGTTTCCAAATCCTGATACCTTTGTTAATGTCAACGCCATAAGGATCTTCATCTCTCAGAACCCTGTACCTACCCTCTTGGGTGATATCCTGCAACAACTCTATGCTCGTACTGCCCGAAGACGGGGGACTTTATGGTGTTGTGCTCCTTTATTGGTGAGGTGGTTTATTTCGCACCTCCCTAGGTTCATGCTGAAGAACAAAGAAGGAAGGGGTTGGGCTCATAGGATAATGTCTCTCACTGATAATGATATCATTTGGACTCTCAGAGGTTTAGATGAGGTGGCCGTTATTGATTGTTGCAGAGAGTATCCTAATTTTCCATTGATCGAAACCCAGGGAGGAGTCTCCTATAACCCATGTTTAGCTCTCCGTCAGTTTGGAAGAGCCAGAAGAGCAGGGCCTCATGAGATGTTGATACCTCACATCAGTTTTGAGTTTCAGGTAGATAGTGACGAGCTGCGCCGTAGATTCATCCGGGCTTGGGACAGAATTCACAAAGCTGACCCACATGAGTTGGGACCGAAGACTTCTCTGCCTATGGAATCCTACTACAGTTAGGTATGCCATACGAAGCTGTCAGGCCTATTACTCTTGAAGTTCCTGATAGAGGCGGGGTTCCTCCAACTGTTCTCCATCCTCAGATACCCACTGATGTTGACACGCTGAAAAGGTCTTGGGCGCAACTGCAGGAAGAACGGGATTCTTATCGGGAAAGGTTCAATGAACAAGAACAGAAAATCCAGAAGCTGACAAAGCAATTGGAGAACGAGCGGATCCTGAATGACTATATCCGTACTGAGAAGAAGAGGCCATGGGAGCATTAATGGGCCTTGGACGTTTCTTTTACAGCTTTTGTTTACTTTTCAGTATTTTCATTTATGTAACGCCTAAGGGCAATTTCTTGAACAATTTAAAGTTTGAATCTAATAAAGTGTGTTTCCTTTTTGTCTACAAAGTTGAATCCCGATTGTCTTTGAAAACATAAATCATACGCATTTCATGTCATCATATGCATCACATGTACCCTTTTTACAGGTCACTTATCTTCTTCGTTGTTTATTTCAGCAATCATCATGTCTTCTGAACCTACTACTGAACAAGATATCAAGGCCCTCCAGGCCCAGAACGCCCAGTTCCAAGAGTTGGTTATGAGCCTAGCCCAGGGTCAACAGGAGTTGAAGACTCTGATTCTGAAGAAGAAGAAGAGGAGGAGGAGGATTGTGCTGTTCAACACTGGACGCAGATTTAGAAATGGACTACAAAATGAGGTTGATCTGACTACTTCTTCTGTAGGGAAAGACAGTCCCCAAGAGAGAAGGGTTCCTAGTACCGTGGTCTCCGACAACGAGACGGATTATAATGATGAACAATACCCTCCTGCTGAGGACAGGTACAAACAGCTGGAGGACCGCTTAAGTGCTATGGAGATACATAATGTGCCCGGGTTGGACTTTGGAGACCTAGGCTTATCCTCTGGGGTGGTGATTCCCCATAAGTTCAAGGCACCTGCCTTTGCAAAGTACGATGGACCTTCCTGTCCTAAGCTGCACCTTCGATCGTATGTAAGGAAGATCCAACCTTATACAGCTGACAAGAATTTATGGATCCATTTCTTCCAGGATAGTCTTTCAGGGACTCAACTCGAATGGTTCTATCAGCTGGATGGAGCCAGTATTCGTAACTGGGAGGACTTGGCTACTGCGTTCTATAAGCAGTATCAGTATAATTCCGACCTCGCTCCTACGCGTACCCAACTCCAGGGTATGTCACTAGGGACAGGTGAAGGATTTAAGGAGTATGCTCAAAAGTGGAGAGACCTGGACGGAAGGGTGCAGCCACCTTTTACTGACCGTGAGCTCGTTGATATGTTCTTGGGGACCCTATCTGGTCCGTTCTTCAACCATCTGATTGGGAATTCTTCTGCTGGGTTTACAGACCTCATCTTGACTGGTGAGAGAATAGAAGCTGGTATCAAGTCTGGAAAGATACAAAAAGGTGCCTCCTCGAGCACTCAAAAGAAGCCCTTCAAGAAGGAATCTAGTGCTGTCTATGGTTCAAGGAGACAAAATAAACCGGAACACCGCCAAGCTGTCAACGCGGTGGTAATTTCAAAGCCTGCTGCCGCTCCTCAGCAATATAACCAACAAAGGGGTGAGAGACCTAGAAGGCAGTTCACTCGACTCAGTATGACCTTGTCCCAGATATTGCCGCAGTTACTGTCAACCAATCTGGTAACCATAAAAGAAGTTCTGAAGGTTGTAAACACAACATCTCCAAAGTACAATCCTAACGCCCGCTGCGCTCATCACTCCGATAGCCCGGGGCATACTACGGATGACTGTTGGGCTCTGAAGAATAAGGTTCATGACCTTATTGATGCTAAAGAGATAGAGTTTGAGGCGCCCGAGAGGCCCAATGTTGTGACTGCTCCCATGCCCAAGCATGGAGTGAATGCTGTAGAGGAAGACCTGTATGTAGCCTCTGTGGATGATATTGTTACTCCGTTGTTGACTGTCAAAAGGAACCTGTTGCTAGCCGGTTTATTTCCGGGATGTAGTAAAGGTTGCCATTTGTGCTCCGTTTCACCTGCTGGTTGTCCTTTGTTGAAGTCAGGCGTCCAAAACCTGATGGATAACAAAGAGATCTTGTTTGAGAAGATTGTTGTTCCTGCTACCCCTACAGAAGAAGTGTCCATTGTCACCATTTTCAATAATTCTCCCAAAGCTCCCTCAAAGAAGCCTGTCAAGATCATGCCTGCTCAGAAGATTGCACCTATAATCATCACTGTTCCGGGGCCCATCCCCTATACATCCGACAAAGCTGTCCCTTGGCACTATGGGGCAGATGTTTATGTTCCTGGAGTTAAACAAGAGTTTGATACTAGTATCGGCGTCAGCAACATCACCGGGCCTGCTAAAGTCACTCGCGGTCGTAGACTTTTCTCACCAGATATTGCGCCACCAGCTATCCAGAGACCTATTGTCATCACACCTACAAGTGTGCCTACTTCCCTTCCTAACCAAGTTCCTATTTCTACCCCTGCTGTCGATTCATCTGACGCTCGGGGCAAAGGGATCGCTACTAATATGCCTGCCCAGACGGAGGCACCGAAGACAACCAATGTTGAAGCTTCCAAGCAGGAGATGGAAGAGATCCTTAAGATTATCAAGAAGAGTGATTTTAATGTAGTTGAGCAGCTGGGGAACACCCCATCTAAAATCTCTATGCTATCACTGTTGTTGTGTTCAGAGGCCCATGCCAAGGCTCTGATTACCTTCCTGAAGACGTCCCACGTGCCACAAGAGACGTCAGCTGATCAGTTTACCGATTGTGTGGCCAACTTAACTGCTGATAATGGTTTGGGTTTCTCCGACGTTGATCTGACTGCTAAAGGGAAGAACCATAACGATGCCATGCATGTCTCCATTGAATGCAGGGGCACTACTCTTGCCCATGTGCTGGTTGACACTGGTTCCTCGTTGAATGTATTGCCCAAGAAAGCTCTAGACAGGCTGGATTGCGAGGGTTTGGAGCTAAAGCCAAGTAACATTGTTGTCCGGGCCTTTGATGGGTCTAAAAGGATGGTGCATGGTGAAGTCGATATTCCAATCAGGGTTGGCTCGCAGGTCTTTGATTCTACATTCTATGTGATGGATATTCGACCGTCCTATTCTTGTTTGCTGGGTCGTCCCTGGATCCACAAAGCTGGAGCGGTGACCTCCACATTACATCAGAAGCTGAAGTACCCAGTCAAGGGGAAGATTGTGACAGTTCAGGGGGAGGAAGAGTACATGGTCAGCCACCTTAACTCGTTCCGGTACATAGAGATGGATGGGGAATTCATTGAGACTCTATTCCAGCACTTTGAAGAGGTTCCTCAGACATTGGCGTCAGCTGAGACTATGATTGAAGATTCTCCTTTAAAGATGGCTTCCTTAAAGGATGCCCGGGCCGTTATTGAGAAGGGTGAGTATGCAAACTGGGGCCGACTTCCTGATTTCACTCAGAAGACTGACAAGTTTGGGTTGGGTTTCACTGCAGAAGCTCAGAGGGTTATGCGTAGTGCAAGGATCGGAAGACCTCCTGTGTTCATCAGCAACTCGGGAGTCAATGCCATTGAAGATGACGTGGAGGAATCTGAATTCGACAGCTGGATCTACCCTACGACCAACGGTGGACCAAGCAACTGGACGGCGAAAGACTTCATACCTATTACTTTTGTCACTCAGTAATGAACTCCTTTGTTTTGAATTTGTAACAAACAATAATTTGAAACTTTATGGCCCGGGGCACCGTGGCTCCATTTATGAGGGCTTTTGTGTGTCATTTTCATATATCATTAATAAAAGCATTGGACGTTTTTTTGCATTTCAAATCTTGCGCTCCTTGTCTTTCTTTATTATATTGCAAAACAGCTATATTTACATACACTCACATATACAGGTCCCAATCCACCCTGGATCTCACTGGTAACGACTCTGCTACCGCCAGTTATGACTTCGAAAATCCGATCAACTTAGCCGAAGACGAAGGTGAAGATGATTGTGAAGTGCCTGGTGAGCTTGCAAGACTGCTACTCCAGGAAGAGAGGGCCATTCAGCCACATGAAGAGCCAGTGGAAATGGTAAATCTGGGTACTAAGACAGACAAAAAGGAAGTCAAGATCGGTGCCAATCTGGAGTCTAGTGTGAAACAACGGTTGATTCAGATGCTGCATGACTACGTGGAAATCTTCGCCTGGTCTTACGAAGATATGCCTGGGCTGGATACTGACATTGTGGTTCATCACTTGCCTACCAAGGAAGAATTCCCTCCAGTAAAACAGAAGGTCCACCGTATGCGTCCAGAGATGTCTGAGAAAATCAAAGTTGAGGTTATGAAACAATTCGACGCCGGGTTTCTAGCAGTGACTTCTTACCCTCAATGGGTTGCCAATGTGGTTCCGGTACCGAAGAAAGATGGTAAGGTCCGAATGTGTGTTGAATACAGGGATTTGAACAGGGCAAGCCCTAAGGATGACTTCCCTCTGCCTCACATCGATGTTCTGGTTGACAACACCGCTCAGCATAAGGTATTCTCCTTCATGGACGGTTTCTCTGGTTATAATCAGATCAAGATGGCTCCTGAAGACATGGAGAAGATCACTTTCGTTACTCAGTGGGGCACCTTTTGCTATAAGGTCATGCCTTTTGGGTTGAAAAATGTTGGGGCAACCTACCAACGTGCCATGGTTGCTTTGTTTCATGACATGATCCATCATGAGATCGAAGTATACGTCGACGATATGATTGCAAGGTCCCAAACTGAGGAGGAACACCTTGACCATCTGCAGAAGTTGTTTGACCGTTTGAAGTTGTACAAGCTAAGATTAAACCCAAACAAGTTCACCTTCGGGGTAAGGTCTGGAAAATTACTAGGTTTCGTCGTGAGCGACAAAGGTATTCAGGTGGACCCTACCAAGGTGAAAGCCATACAAGAGATGCCAATTCCTAAGACTGAGAAAGAAGTCAGAGGCTTTCTAGGACGGCTGAACTACATTGCCCGATTCATCTCGCATCTAACTGCTCCTTGTGAACCAATCTTCAAGCTACTGAAGAAAGATCAAGTAGTACGTTGGAACGATGAATGTCAGGCCGCTTTCGAAAGAATCAAAGAGTATCTCCAAGAGCCATCCATTCTTATGCCACCGGTTGAAGGGAGACCTCTAATCTTATATTTGACAGTACTTGACAGCTCAATGGGGTGTGTGCTGGGGCAGCATGACGAGTCTGGCCGAAAATAGCACGCTATTTATTACCTTAGCAAAAAGTTTACCGACTGTGAGACCTGATACTCACTGCTCGAGAAAACTTGATGCGCTTTGGTATGGGCTGCTCGCCGGCTGAGACAGTATATGTTGACTCACACTACTCTGTTGATTTCAAAAATGGATCCAATCAAGTACATCTTGGAAAAGCCTGCTTTGTCCGGAAGAATGGCAAGATGGCAGATGATCTTGACTGAATATGACATCCAGTACACGACTCAAAAAGCAATTAAGGGAAGTGTGTTGGCAGACCATTTGGCACATCGGGAAGTGGATGATTACCAGTCGATGAACTTTGAATTTCCGGACGAGAATATCATGGTAGTGACTGATTGTGAAGTACCTGGACCGGATGAAGGACCTGAGGAAGGATCCTGATGGTCTATGCACTTTGATGGAGCCTCAAACGCTTTGGGTAATGGTATTGGCGCTGTGATCATATCCCCTAAAGGCACTCATACTCCACTTACCGCCCGACTATGTTTCAACTGCACCAACAACATGGCGGAGTATGAAGCATGCATCATGGGTCTTCGAGCTGCAATTGACCTAAGGATCAAGTTTCTGAGTGTCTTCGGAGATTCCGCTCTCGTGATCAGTCAGATCAAAGGCGAGTGGGATACGAAACACCCAAATCTTATTCCTTACAAGGAGTGTGTATTGACGTTGATCCCCTATTTCGAGGAGATAACCTTTGAACACTTCCCAAGAGAGGAGAATCAGTTGGCGGACGCGCTAGCTACGATGTCTTCTATGTTCAAAGTCAAATGGGACAACGAGGCTCCTCGGATCATTATTTGGAAATTGGATGAACCTGCACATTGCTGTGATCTTGAGACCGAAGAGGTAACAGAAAAACCTTGGTATCATGAAGTGAAGAGGTACCTCGAAGCTCAAGAATATCCCGAGGGCTCATCAGTTAATGACAAGAAGTTTCTGAGAAGGTTCGCGGCAAAATTCTTCCTCAGCAACGGCATTCTTTACAAACGAAATTATGATTCAACCTTACTGTGTTGTATGGATAAGACTGAAGCAAAAAGGATCATGGCAGAGCTGCATGAGGGCACCTTCGGAACTCACTCCAGTGGGCATACCATGGCAAAGAAAATCCTTCGGGCAGGATATTACTGGTCCACAATGGAAGCCGACTGTTATCAACATTCTCGGACGTGTCACAAATGCCAGATCTATGCTGATAAGGTGCACATTCCTCCGGTTCCCTTGAACGTCTTGACAACACCTTGGCCTTTTGCAATATGGGGCATTGATATGATCGGCGAGATCAGACCTACGGCATCCAACGGGCATCGTTTCATCCTGGTAGCAATTGATTACTTTATGAAGTGGGTTGAGGCAGTTTCCTTTGCCACCGTAACCAAGAACGTCGTGGCACGGTTCATTCGGCATAACCTGATCTGTCGATACGGTGTACCAGAGAGGATCATTACGGACAATGGTACCAATCTTAATAATAAGATGATCACTGAGCTCTGCGAGCAATTCAAGATACAATAACACAACTCTTCTCCCTACCGACCGAAGATGAATGGGGCTGTAGAAGCGGCTAATAAGAATATTAAGAAGATTGTACAGAAGATGACAGTGACCTACAAGGATTGGCACGAGATGTTACCATTCGCTCTTCATGGGTATCGTACCTCAGCACGGATGTCAACAGGGGCAACACCCTTTTCCTTGGTCTATGGCATGAAGGCAGTCCTGCCCATCGAAGCTCAGATACCCTCTCTCCGGATAATGAAGGATGCAGCTTTAAGTGAAGACGACTGGATTCAGACTCGGCTTGATCAACTAAACCTAATCGACGAAAAGAGACTCACCGCTATTTATCATGGTCAGACGTACCAAAAAAGGATGATCAAGGCATTTAACAAGAAAGTCAGACGACAAGAGTATCAAGTTAGGGACCTGGTAATCAAGCGCATCATTCTACCTCAAGGTGATCCCAGGGGCAAATGGACCCCTACGTACGAAGGGCCATTTGTGGTTAAAAACATCTTCTCAGGAGGTGCGATGATTCTAACCACCATGGATGGTGACGACCTTCCTCACCCCGCCAATGCAGACATAGTAAAAAGATACTACGCATGATTAAAGACCCGCTAGGTCGACTGGCCTAGGCAAAAATAAGGGCTTCCCGGCGAACCAAAAGGGTTCGGGCAAAAATAAGGGATGAAAATGAAAAATCTGTACACCCGGCAAGTCGAAAACCTGAAAAGGCGGCTTGGGCAAAAAGGGTATCCCGGTGGACTGAAAACCCGAAAGGGCGGTCCAGGCAAAAGTTAGGGATTAAAGCGTAATACTATGTCTCGTTGGATCACCCTGCATCCAGACTTCGATATCGACTATCAGGCTCAGACGGCACCGATCAATCAACTTCATCTTCAACTAAGCAGCAAAGTGATGAGACGCTTGAAGACATAAAGGCGATAGCAGAGTTAGAACCCAGTGGGATTTTTCACATAGCTGTTTTGTTTTTCACAAATTGTATAAACTCTATTTTGTTCGGCGGTGTTCTCTTACTAGGACGTCAGCCTCTTGTATACAAAACGCCTATTTACAGGCAAACTTCAAAATCAATACAAGTTCACTTTTCCAGACAAATTGCCAATTATTTTTTCCTTTATCTGTTTTGTTTTGTAAAGAACGTCCAATGTTCATTTTTGATATATGCATTTGACATTAATTGTTGATCATAAATATTTGCATGCGAAACAAAGGACTAATTACAGGTGACATCAGAAACAGGGGAAATAAGAATTGTCTAAGCGATCTGGTTGCTTTGTCCACCAAGGTACCAAGGTAAGTTCAGCTGAAGAATATGACCAAGATACCTTCACTCCCCGCAGAGTAAGGCAAGAATCAGCAATACTTTACCCAAGCAGAGTTGATCTCCCATCAGCCCTAAAAAGGCACAGTATCTCCAGCAAGTCAACAATACTCTCCCCCGAGCAGAGTTGGTCTACCTCCAGTCCTGGAAAGGTTGGGTACCACCAGAAGATCTTAATATTCCCCAGCGGAGTATACATATGTTCCCTAGCAAGCATCCCCGGCAGTCTCAATATTCCTCAGCAGAAATATAAGATTGTTCCCCGGCGGAATACAAGATACCCCCAGTGGAGCCATTCCCTTAAAGGTTTCCCCAGGAGAGTTGAATCATTTCCCCAGTAGATTCTGGAAGCTTGTTCCCTGCAGAGTACAAAACTCTCTCCCCAACCATATTCAGGAGGTTATCCCCCACCAGAGTCTAACTGGGTTATCCTCAGCAAATTGCAACGGAAGAATCATCCTCAGCGAAGTTCTTCCTATCCCCAGCGGAGTTCATCAAATTCCCCAACAGAGCTTATCAACGGAATCCCCAGCGGAGTTATCGTTAAAACCTCAGCAGAACATCTCTTCTCCACAGAGTAATTCCCCGCAGAGTAATCTCTTCACCAGGTTTATCCCCAACGGAGTCATCTTCTCCTACTGGTTTATTCTAGCAAACATCTTTGTTCATCATCCCCAACGGAAACGAAGAACTCTACTCTTCAACATCAGCCCAGGATTTAACAAGCTCCCGGCATTCGTCAAGGATTTATTTTCCCAGACGAAAATACATTCATAAACATTTCACATTTCATATCTCCTATTTGTATACATGATAAAGTGCATACGACACGATCTCATTTATTTTTGAGAACATCATGACATCATGCATTTCATACATCATGACATTGCATACAACTAACGTTTTGCCTTTTCAGGAAAAGGTCAATCAAAAGATGATTACCATCAACTTTTGCAGTTCCGGATCAACCCCTGTATCTAGCCAGGAAATATCTGTGAGCGATTGATTGTAGATCTATACTTGTATCTAGCCAGGAAAGTATCTGCATGAAGAGATTGAAGATCAACACCTGTAACAGGCCAGTAAATTATCTTTCATTCTCAGGTCAGAGATCTACACCTGTATCCATCCAGGAAAGCTATCTCGACCAACCTTTTTTAAGTTCCAGATCAACACCTGTATCTAGCCAGGAAATATCTGTGAGCGATTGATTATAGATCTATACTTGTATCTAGCCAGGAAAGTATCTGCATGAAGAGATTGAAGATTAATACCTGTAGCAAGCCAGGAAGCCATCTTTCATTCTTAGGTCAGAGATCTACACCTGTATCCAGTCAGGAAAGCTATCTCGACCAACCTTTTTTAAGTTCTAGATCAACACCTGTATCTAGCCAGGAAATATCTGTGAGCGATTGATTGTAGATCTATACCTGTATCTAGCCAGGAAAGTATCTGCATGAAGAGATTGAAGATCAACACCTGTAACAGGCCAGGAAATTATCTTTCATTCTCAGGTCAAGGATCTACACCTGTATCCAGCCAGGAAAGCTATCTCGACCAACCTTCTTAAGTTCCAGATCAACACCTGTATCTAGCCAGGAAATATCTGTAGACGACTGATTGTAGATCTATACCTGTATCTAGCCAGGAAAGTATCTGCATGAAGAGATTGAAGATCAATACCTGTAGCAAGACAGGAAGCCATCTTTCATTCTCAGGTCAGAGATCTACACCTGTATCCAGCCAGGAAAGCTATCTCGACCAACCTTTTTTAAGTTCCAGATCAACA
Organism: Vicia faba; assembly: GCA_948472305.1. Classification (NCBI taxonomy): domain Eukaryota; kingdom Viridiplantae; phylum Streptophyta; class Magnoliopsida; order Fabales; family Fabaceae; genus Vicia; species Vicia faba. Next base: position 149,957,536 of record OX451741.1, on the reverse strand, counting down.
CCTGTATCTAGCCAGGAAATATCTGTGAGCGATTAATTGTAGATCTATACCTGTATCTAGCCAGGAAAGTATCTGCATGAAGAGATTGAAGATCAACACCTGTAATAGGCTAGGAAATTATCTTTCATTCTCAGGTCAGGGATCTACACCTGTATCCAGCCAGGAAAGCTATCTCGACCAACCTTCTTAAGTTCCAGATCAACACATGTATCTAGCCAGGAAATATCTGTGGACGACTGATTGTAGATCTATACCTGTATCTAGCCAGGAAAGTATCTACATGGAGGAGATTGAAGATCAATACCTGTAGCAAGCCAGGAAACTATCTTTCTTTCTCATGTATGCAAGTTCTCGCTAAGGAATCTCTTACGCGATCGACACCCCTAGATGGCATCTATAAGCCCATCTCCACAACTACCCATTACATCTCCAGATGGCATCTATAAGCCCATCTTCCTATCCATCATATCTCCAAATGGCATCTGTAAGCCCATTCCCGACATCACATTGCTGATACTACACTATGCGAGTGCAAATTTCTGGGCACTCTACTATTCAATCATCTTCCACCTTCGGATCACGAAAGGCACGCCAGCCAATCTACATCCTCAGGTTTAAGAAAATTGAACAGGGGCAACTGTTGTACCCCAAAATTTTCCCTCCCATATTCTTCAAGGTTTGTCAAGAATCATCTTCACATGGTTCAAGACTACTCAAGGATTGCACAGTCAAACCATCTCCTAAGCCAGCTGAAATTAGGGTTTTGGTTCTTTCAAGGAATTTGGGGTTCTCAATGGTTCAATCAAGTCTCATATGCCTATATACATTCTCAAGCATCTACATGCCAAGTCTCAAGATTCACAATGCCAAATTGCACAGTCAAAAGCTCCATTTGATCCACAGTCAACTGCAGGGGCAAATGGTCATTTTGCAGTCAAAAGTCAGAATTTTTGGTCAACATCTTATTTTGAGCCCACAATCATCATTTGAACAAGTCTTGATCATGATTCCACAAGCATGGCTCAAAAATCATCAAGATGCAAAAGTTACTATTTTTGGACAGTAGAAAAGTCAACTGTATCTTGACCAGGGCATAACTTTTTCATGGTTCATCAGAAAAATCCCATCCAATTCTCATTTTGAAGGGGATGACATTTCCTACAATCCATCTTCACACTCCAAGTCCAAGAAATGCTCTCACAAAAAGTTATCAATTTCTACATTATAGGTCAAATTCAAAAGTCAAAAAAATGCACTTTAAGTCAAAGACCATAACTTGATATTGGTAAATCCAAATGACATGGGACCAAAGGCCTTGGTTAGAGGACTTCAAGAGCTTTCCAAAATATCCAAGAACATGTTCATATGATCAAAATTGAGCAAGATATGCATTGGAGAAGTTGGGAAATTTTTGTGAATTTGCAAAAGTCAACTTTGCTCAAAACACCTTGTTTTTGCTAATGGGCCTCAAATTTCTTCTTGAAACTTTATCCATGACTTATGCACGACCCATCAAGCCTAATTGAATTTATTTTCTTATTTTTTATTAATTATTTGGATTTTTAATCAATATTAATTCATTTTATTAATTTAAATTGTAGGAAAATACAAAGATATGATTTTTCAATCTTTTTGTGAAGCAAGAATGACCTAAAAAGGCTGGAAATTTCGTGTACAAATCAAGGATATCAAAAACTCCAAAATTGGCAACTTTTTCCAATCATGAAGATTCAAAAATATTTGATTTTCAATCAAATATTCAATCATCATTCCAGGGGATTTTTGTGCAAGATTCTGACCTAATTCCCTTCCTCTATAAATACGCAAGACAACCCTAATCATGCACACGTGAAATCTCTGCAAACAAAGCCATAGCCATATTGAAATTTTCCAAGAAAACTTGAAAACTGATTTCCATATTCCAGGGCGACTCAAGAACTTTTATTGATTCTAATCTATTGCAGGGGTTCCCAGGAACGTGTACCAATCAAAACCAAGCACTAAAGCTCAAGAAATCATCACTTACAGTCGCACGGTTTGTCACTTTTTTTCATAATCGTAACTCATGATTCATAAGCATTTGACATGATTTCTTGTTTGTTTTGTGTTGCTAGAGACCACATGAAGCTATTGGCATAGTTTAATTGGATTATAATGTACAGAATCAAAAGTTGCCATGGACGAATTCTAGGGTTCTTATGTTGTGAATTTGGGGCTTTGCAATCCATGCAAAATTAGAACCCTTAAGACCCATGATTGAAATTGTTAGGACCAGACGAACACATTGGACTATTCGCGAAATATTTATATTAATCACAGCCCTAATCGCTATTATTCGTCATTGCAGATTGTGGGGGTTAAAAACCTCAGCTATCTAACATTTATTCTGCAGGTTCAGCAAGGAAGACGACTAGGTGTTGATATATCATTGGTCAGTTCAAAAAAGGGCGCGCGTGTTTTTGTTTTATAGCATATGCATTGATTTTGATATATTATATTCACTTGTTATCTAAATAACAAAAGCGGGCAATTGGCGTAGTGGATGATGCGTTGGCTTGGAATCATTGGGACCTGGGTTCGAGTCCCAGGTCCCCCAAAATAATTGTTTCTATTTTTCTTCGTGTAATCACATGCAGGGTTCAAGAGGAAGTCCATCATACACTTCTAGTTATCATCGCGCCAAGTGGCTACAGTCACAAATCCAATGGTCAAAAGATGAAGACCACCATGCTCCCAGTCAATGCACATGTGGACGATCTCAGAAGTCAAACAGGCCTGTGTGTAAATGGGCTTGAAAATTTCTAACTTGCCTCCATATTGGGCCATCACCCCCCTGGTTTATTATTCCTTTTTATTTTATTTTCCTTTTTATTTTCTTTTATTAATTATTATTATTATTATTTAATTAACTCAATTAATTATTTTCATAATAAAATCAGAAAACTAAAATATTTTTATTATTATTAATTTCACCTTAATTTATTATTTTTGTAAATAAATGTAGTTAATTAGTTTAGTTATTTTAATTATGTTAACTTTAATTATTTTCATAACAAATAAAATAAATTAGAATTAGGGTTTTCTTGATAATTTTAGTTTCTTTTCTTTTATTTCATTAAAACATAAAAAACTACAAAATATTTATTTTATTTAATTAATTAGAATTAGGTTTAATTAAATGCAAAATAACCAAAAATTCATTCTTTTCTCAAAAAGGGTCAAAACCCTAGGACTTTTCCGATGCAATTTTATTTCGCGCATATTATTTTTGATCATATTTATGTAATTGCTCTGAGGATGTAATAGCGTAATTAGGACCCTTTTTCATTGCTTTCTTTATTTTCTCGCAATTTATTTTTCAAGGGTTGTTTTTGGCGATGTAAATACCCGACGCCTTGTAATAGCGTAGATTTACTTTCCGCGATTTATTTTCCGCAACTATTAACTGTTAGATGTATGTTAACTATGCATGACAAGACTTGCCTGAAAATTAAAATCAACTCGTAGCTCACCATAACATGTACAAAGATAACATTAACTGAAACCTGACACACTCACACATGCCACTCTTAGGGTACGCCTCACTTGGTTACCTCGACGTGGTCATTGAGTATAGGGTGTTTTAGAGGTCGCCCTCTTGTCTAAAGATCCAAGTTGCCTCGAAATGGTTGCCTTGGATAAAAAGGATCTAGGACATTAGGGTTACCGCTAAGGCGTCCTACTATTGCTTTGGTGACCACATGTCCCTATAATCGAATTGACCTGAATAACTCCAACGACGGTGCTACCTACTTCTCAATAGTGGGATAGTGTTGTCTAAAGGACATTTACACAACTTAATTTCTTTTGAGTAGGTAGAGGTTCTAAGGTACTTGCTCTTTCAAAACAAAAAATACTTTTCGCACCTACACTTTTCTGACAAAAGTTTTCAAACAACACTTCATACACTCTTGAGGACTGATACAAGAGTCAAAACGAAGTTTTCAAACAAACTTTTTTTCAAAACCCACAAACACAAGAAAAGCAAAACATTTTTGAAAACATAGTGAGCAAGTACCTAAGAGCCCGTGGATAACCACAGATAGAAAGGGTGCTAACACCTTCCCTTTCTATAATCTACCTCCCGAACCGAGAAACATCTCGAAAAGGAATTTTGATGTGCTTTTGTCCTTTCCTTATTGGAGAACATAAAAGACGGTGGCGACTCTTGCTTACCGCGACATTTCGCAAACCAGCATTCCAAAATAGTCAGTTCTATTTCCACCGATCACAGGTACCAACCTCAATAATAATATAATCGTTGAGCTTTGTACGCAATTTAAGATCCAGCATCATAACTCTTCTCCTCACCGGCCGAAGATGAATAGCCTTGTGGAGGCCACCAATAAGAATATAAATGAGATTATACAGAAGATGAAGGTAATGTATAAATATTGGCATGAGATGTTACCATTTGTTCTTCATGGTTACTGTATCTCGGTGCGCACGTCAACTAGGGCAACCCCATTTTCTCTCGTCTATGGTATGGAAGTTGTTTTACCTGTAGAAGTCCAGATTCCTTCCTTGAGAATTATGAAGGATACCGGTTTAAACAAAGACGAATGGATTCAGACTTGACTTGACCAATTGAAACTGATTCATGAGAAGAGGCTCGCGGCTATTTGTCATGGTCAGTATACCAGAAACGTATGATGAAAGCTTTTAACAAGAAGGTCAGACGTCAGGTATATCAGGTTGGTGACCTGATAATCAAGCGCATCATCCTGGCACAAGGTGATCCCAGGGGAAAATGGACTCCTACATATGAAGGACCCTTTGTGATCAAAAACATATTTTTTGGTGGAGCCATGATATTAACCACCATGGAAGGTGACGACCTTCCACACTCTGTAAATGCAAACATAGTTAAAATATATTACGCATGAAAAAAAGACCTGCTAGGTTGACTGGCCTAGGAAAAAATAAGGGCATCCTGGCGAACCAAAATGGTTCAGCCAAAAATTAGGGATATATATAAAAAATATTCGCCCGGCAAGTCGAAAACCTGAAAAGGTGGCTTGGGAAAAAAAGGGTATCCCGGTGGACTGAAAACCCGAAAGGGTTGCCCAAGAAAGAGTTAGGGATTAAGGGTGTATGACTATGTCCCACTGGATCACCTTGCAGCCAGACTTCGTTATCAAGTTCGAACGGTACATATCAATCCAGTCAGCTTCTTCTAAATGATAAAGTGATGAGACGTTCAAAGATAAAAAGGAGATAGCAGAATTGAAACCCAATGGGATTATTTCACATAGCTATTTTTCTTTGTGTACCACTTTCTATATTTCTCATTTTTACAACGACTTCCTCTTACTAGGATGTTCGTCTCTTTGTACAAAAGCGCCTGTTTATAGGCGAAACTTCCTCAAATTAATACAAAACTTCTCTCTTAAAGTTCAAAACTATTTGTTTTTATTTTTCTGTTTTGTTTGCAAAAATGTTCGGTAATTTATTTTAAATAAACATATGCATTTGAATGTGATTACTATTTACAAATGTATGCATAAAAACCAGAAAGACAATTACTAGCGGCTCTAAGAGTTGGGACAATGATGAAAGTCGTCAATAAATCCCCATAGGACAACCACCTCTTGAGGACTATCTTCACCAGTTCATCCTCACCAAAGATACATTCCCCAATAGGTATAGAAACAGGGGCATCTTCCCGCAGTTCACCGTCATATCTTCAGCATATAGCCTAATTATTTCAGCTGCTCCAACAGTTCCTAACAGATAAGTAAGTTCAATCATTTCCCTATCATCTTGAAGAATTCCCCAGCACGGTCTATGGATTTCTTGGGTTCCCCAATAGAGTTTCATAAAATCCCCAAGCAGTCCATGAAGCTTCATTCCCCAATAGAGTTTATTTCTCTAGCTACGAAATTCCATCCCCTAGCGAAGTTTATTTCTCCAAATCGGTAAATTCTTCCAATATAACTCTTCCTCCAACAAGGTTTACCCAGGATATCCATCTCCAGAAGACTAGCTACTCGCATCAAAGGAATATTTGTTCCTCCATCCCTAGTCAGCATGCATCTAATCCTACCATTTCAGAAGCCACGATAGGTTATCAACTCTCCTTGAAGGCTTATATCCTCAAGTAGAAGTCAAAAGTCTCCAGCGGAATATCCTCGGATAGAAAGCAGGAATCCCCAGCAAAATTAACTTCAACAAAAAGAGAGGAATTACATTTTTCATCTCCAACAGCAGTCATGGATTTATTTTCCTCGGTTCAACGGCACCACAAAGAGCAACTGATACGCTCACATATTACAGTCATACAACATTTACAATACATCATAGCATATGCATAACTAAAATGCATATAACATTCTCATTTATTTTGAGAGCATCATGCAATTCATACATCATGACATCGCATGAAACCGACTTTACCTTTTTAGGTTGAGTACACAGATAGATGAATTCTATCAACTTATACACAATAGGTCAAATATTAGTGCCTGAAACCAGACGGGGAGACTATCTATACGACCAAGTGGTATGAACTCCCGGAGCAGGATGGGTTTACCAACAACACGGCATGCCACAAATTAATGCCTGAAACCATACGGGGAAACTATCTATGTGACTAGCCAAAGAGCAAGCCACATATTAACTCCCGAAACTAGACGGGGAAACTATCTATGTGACTATCCTGTACTAAATCCCAAAGACGGATTTACCAGCAAGCAAGACCAGACCATATATTAATTCCCAAAATCATACGGGGAAACTATCTATGTGACTAGCCGGTATGCATCCCCAAGACGGGTTTACCAACAAAAACAGATTGTGTATCAATTCCTGAAACCAGACAAGGCGATTATCTACACGACAAATCATCTTTCCATCGGAGACTGAATTTCGACAAGCATACTCCATCGAAGATTGAATTCTAACAAGCATACTCCTCAGTAACTGAATACTCACAAGCATATCCCCCAGATAAAACCAAACAAAGGTTCATTATGATACCCCTTTGTGATACGGTGGGAAGAACTAACTATTTTTTGGAATGCTGGTTTGCATTTTGCGTTTGTGTTCGCAAAATGTCGCGGTAAGCAAGAGTCGTCACCGACTTTTATTTTATCCAACAAGGAAAGGAGAAAAGCACAGAAAAATTCCTTTTTCGAGATATTTCTCGGGTTCGGGGGGTAGATTATAGAAAGGGAAGGTATTAGCACCCTTTCTATCCGTGGTTATCCACAGGCGCTTAGGTACTTGCTCAATTGTTTTCAAAATTGTTTTCTTTGTGCTTGTGGGTTTGAAAAAGTTTTTGTTTTAAAACTTCGATTTAACTCTTGCTTCTGTCCTCAAGAGTGTAATGAAGTGTTATTGAAAACTTTGTTTGAAAAGGAGTGTAAGTGTGAAAAGTTTTTGTTTTGAAAGAGAAAGTATCTAAGAATTATCTACCTACTCGAAAAAGGAATCGTTCTATGCTAATTTCCTTTAGACGATGCTATCCCACTATTAGCGAGTGGGTAGCACCGTCGTTAGAGTTTGAGGGTCAATTCGAATGAGGGACATACGGTCACTAATGCAATGTTAGGACGCGTTAGCGGTAACCCTAATGTCTTAGATCATTTGTTTGAGGGAACAATATCCGAGGCAACCATTTCGAGGCAACTATGATCTTTTAGACAAGAGGACTACCTCTAAAATAACCTATACTTAATGACCGTGTACGAAGGTAACCAAGTGGGATGTACCCTAAGAGTGCGCATGCGCGAGTGTGTCGTTTTCAGTTATTTTTATCTTTGCACATGTTAAGGGTGATCTAATTTGATTTTAAGATTAAGCATTTAGTCTTATCATGCAAACCCTATTATCAAACATCTAGCAGTTATAATTAGCAGAAATTAAAGTGCGGGAATTAAAAATGCGGAAATTAAATTACAAGGCGTCGGGTATTTACATCGCCAAAAGCAACCCTTTGAAAATAAAATAAAGCGGTAAAAATAAATAAGAGGTCCTAATTATCTATTACATACCGGAAGCAGATACATCAATATGGATAAAGAAAAATAAAGCGCGACGCGAAATTAAATCGAATGCGAATTAGGGTTTTGACCCTTTTGATTAAAGAAAATGTTTTTTGTTGTTTTTATTTTTATTTAAGAAAATAAATTAAATCCTAAATTAAATACTAGATTAATTATTAAATAAATTAATGGAAAAAATAATTAATGACATGTTTTTTTGGAGTTTTTGTTAATTTAAGAAAGAAAATAAAAATAATTAAATGAATTAAAACCTAATGATTTCTAATTAATTTATTTATTTACAAAAATAAATTAAAGTTTCCTAATTAATATTCTAATTAACTAATTAGTATTTATTAATAAAAATAAAAGTTCTAAAATTTAATTGGATAAAAAAATATTTTTGTGATTTTTGATTAAAAAAAATAAATTATCTATTGGTTAGAAAATTAATTAAGCAAAATAAAACAATTAAATTAAAATGAAAAAAAAATATAAGAGAAAGGAGGAATTAGGCCTGATTTGAGGGTGTAGGAAGCAATTTTCTTGGCCCATTTGAAGCTGATCCGTTTGGACTTTCTTGATTTGCTGCAATGCGTTGACCTGACTCTTTGGTGGACCTCCAACACTGACCATCAGATCTGGCCATTGGCCATCTGGCATGCTGAAGAGTGAGGGAGTATAATGGAAATCTGGCCTAGGTGCGCACGTGATTACCTGAAAAATATCAACAAAATACAATTTGCTGGAGGCAGGGATCGAACCCCTGACCTCCAGCCACTAATGCCTTGAACGTACACCTAGTGACCAACTGGGCTATGCTGCTTTGTTGTATGTTAATTAAGAAATAAAGATAATATATGAAATAAACAAAATATTAGAAAAAACAATGAAAACGCGCGCAATTATTTGAACTGGAAAATGGATGGACGACACGTCTTCGTCCCTGACCTCTAACACTGTAAATCTTACCTGCGGATTTTTATCCGCAACTAAAAGCACAGCTTCGTTCCAAAATCTCCCTCAGGCCATGAAAATGATTTTTAAGGGCATGGTTGTGTTCGTCTCAACCTCCTGGATACAACCATGTCCATCATGTAGATCAATTTTACCTGAAACGAAAATCGCTAAAAACAAAAGCAAAACCCTAGCAATGGCGTTTCACGATACAGAGCATATAAATCAAATTGGTTATTACAAATAGTTTGAAAATGATGTGAGGATTACAAATATGTAATTATTTCATTCAATGGATGTAAGAATAGTGATTTTCAATTTCAAGAAGAAGGCGGACCCGTGAGGTACTTACAGTGCTTTAGAATGCTTGAAAACGCGTGGTTTGGATTGGGTTAGCTTCTGGAGATGGCCAGCAAATGATTGAGACAAGTCTCAAGCCCTGAAAACGTCTCTAACCTTGATTTAGATCTTAAGCTTTTTTGTGATTTTTTCAACTTTGGTTCTCCTTCTACCAGTGCTCTCTAACCCTGATTCTTGTGCCTTTCGTTTCCTTATATAATGTGCAATACATTAGGGTAGCTTTTACTGTCCAAATCTTGCTCTATCAATGCCCTTGAATTTGATTTGATTCTTCCATTAAAACCTTCCAAACTTGGCCTAAATCCAATCTCCTTGTGCTTAATGGCCTTGATGCGAATTTAATTGCAAAGCTAGTTGTAATTGGAGCCTGAAATGATCAAGAAATCCATTGGTATCAATGCTTTAGATTTTATGTGATTTTATTTGATTTAAAATGAATTAATTCAAATAAAATCAAATTAAATAATAAAAATGAGATATGGACACATGGCTAAATCTAGAGCATGTGGGAAATAATGCAAACTCAAATCAAGTGAAAAAGAATGGGCCCATTTGGCAAAATTTGAAGTTTTGGGGATAGTTGACTTTTGGCAATTTTGCAAAAAGGTCCAATTTCAACAATGCATAACGTCTTCAATTTTGAACTTTTGGAAGTGTTCTTGGACTTTTTAGAAAGCTTGAGATGTCCTATAACCAACCCTTTTTGTCTCATTTATTTTTGATATTCCATGCTCAAGTTAGGAGCTTTGGCAAAAAGGTGTTTTTGTTGACTTTCAAAATGACCTATAATGTCCAAATTCATAACTTCTTGTGAGTGCATATTTTGATCTTGGGGTATGAAGATGGATTGTATGGAATTGCATCCTCTTCAAAATGATCTTTTGATGGGTCATTTCCCATAAAGTATGAGAAAGTTATGCTTGGTCAAAGTTGAGTTGAATTTTCCTGCAAAACCCTAATTTAGCAACTTTTGAATCTTGATGAATTTTGAGCTATCCTTGATGAATCATGATCAACCCTTGATCAAATGATGAAATATACTTCAAAATGAGAATGTTGACAAAAAATCTTGAAGTTTGACTATTTGTAGGTCACAATTGACTTTTGCCCTAGCACAGTCGACTTTTGGACCTTTGAGCAATTGACTGAGCAAACTTCCTCTGCAAGGCTTGAAACTTGACATGGATGACCTTAAGAACATATTAGGACATTAGGGAGAACTTGAGGTCCTTTGGAATCAAGGATCTTGATGCAACACAAAACCCTAATTTGGGGTAGACTGCCTTAGGAGAGAGCTTGTCTGACTAACTCTTGAGCAAACTTGAGCAACTTGGAGATTCTTCTTGCAATGTTTTGAGAAATATGGGAGGGCAAATTTTGGGGTACAACAGCTGCCCCTGTTCAATCTTCTTAAACCTGAGGATGTAGATTGGCTTTCATGCCTTTCGTGATCCGAAGGTGGAAGATGATTGAACACTAGAGTGCCCAAAAATTTGCACTCGCATGAAGTGGTAATCAGCCTTGTGATATCGGGAATGGGCTTACAGATTCCATTTGGAGATTGGTGATGAAGGGATGGGCTTAAAGATGCCATCTGCAGGAGTGTCGATCGCATAAGAGATTCCTTAGCAAGAGCTTGTATACCTGTTGTTATAGAAGATTCCGCTGGGAAAGTCTGATCTTTGTTGAGATTTAGGAACTTGTCTGTACTTCAACTGAGAGAACATCTCTGCTGAGTTTTAAGAACTTGTCCGTAATTCAACTGGGGGGAAACATCTTCATCGAGATTTAAGAACTTGCCTGTAATTCAACTGAGAAAACTCTGCTGAGATTTAGGAACTCGTCTGTAATTCAATGGAGGAACTTTGTCGAGATTTAGGACTTTGTCTGTAATTCAACTGAGAAAACTCTATTGAGATTTAAGAACTTGGCAGTAATTCGACTGAGGGAAACATCTTCATCGAGATTTAAGAAATTTCCCGTAATTCAATTGAGAAAAACTCTGCTAAGATTTAGGAACTCGTCTGTAATTCGACAGAGGAACTTTGTCGAGATTTAGGACCTTGTTTGTAATTCAACTGAGAAAAACTCTGTTGAGATTTAAGAACTTGTCAGTAATTCGACTTGGAGGGAAACATCTTCATCGAGATTTAAGAACTCGCCCGTAATTCAACTGAGAAAACTCTGCCGAGATTTAGGAACTATCTGTAATTTAACGGAGGAACTTTGTCGAGATTTAGGACCTTATCTGTAATTCAACTGAGAAAAACTCTGCTGAGATTTAAGAACTGGTCAGTAATTCGACTGAGGGAAACATCTTCATCGAGATTTAAGAACTCGCCCATAATTCAACTGAGAAAACTCTGCTGAGATTTAGGAACTGTTTGTGATTCAACGGAGGAACTTCGTCGAGATTTAGGACCTTGTCTGTAATTCAACTGAGAAAAACTCTGCTGAGATTTAAGAACTTGTCAGTAATTCGACTCAGGGAAACATCTTCGTCGAGATTTAAGAACTCGCCAATAATTCAAATGAGAAAACTCTGCTGAGATTTAGGAACTCGTTTGTAATTCAACAGAGGAACTTTGTCGAGATTTAGGACCTCGTATGTAATTCAACCGAGAAAAACTCTGCTGAGATTTAAGAACTTGTCAGTAATTCAACCAGAGGGAAACATCTTCATCGATATTTAAGAATTCTCCCGTAATTCAACTGAGAAAACTTCTCTGCTGAGATTTAGGAACCTGTCTGTAATTCGACGGAGGAACTTTGTCGAGATTTAGGACCTTGTCTGTAATTCAACCGAGAAAAACTCTGCTGAGATTTAAGAACTTGTCAGTAATTCGACCAGAGAGAAACATCTTCATCGAGATTTAAGAACTCGTCCGTAATTCAACTGAGAAAACTTCTCTGCTGAGATTTAGGAACCTGTATGTAATTCGACGGAGGAACTTTGTCGAGATTTAGGACCTTGCCTGTAATTCAACTGAGAAAACTCTGTTGAGATTTAAGAACTTGTCAGTAATTCGACTTGGGGAAACATCTTCATCGAGATTTAAGAACTCGCCCGTAATTCAACTGAGATAACCTCTCTGCTGAGATTTAGGAACTTGTCTGTAATTCGACGGAGGAACTTTGTCGAGATTTAGGACCTTGCATGTACTTCAACTGAGAAAACATCTCTGCTGAGATTTAAGAACTTGTCCGTAATTCAACTAGGGAGAAACATCTTCGTCGAGATTTAAGAACTCGCCCGTAATTCAACTGAGAAAACTTCTCTGCTGAGATTTAGGAACTTGTCTGTAATTCAACAGAGGAATACTTTGTCGAGATTTTAGGAACTCGCATGTACTTCAACTGAGAAAACATCTCTGCTGAGATTTAAGAACTTGTCCGTAATTCAACTAGAGTAAAAAGCTTCATAGCTTTAAATTTTTTGAGAATTTAACTGTATCTTTCCTGAAAGGTAAAGGTTAGTTGTATGTAATGCATGATATGTATCAGGCAATGATGTTCTCAAAATAAATGAGATTGTGTTGTATGATGCGTATATGCATGTGTCATGGTGTATGAAAATGTAATGTTTGTAACTGGGGAAAAATAAATCTCGGATAGCTGCTGGAGAAAAAGAGTTGAATTCTTCGTTTCTGCTGGGGATAGCGAATGAAGATGACTGTGAGAATAAACCTGCAGGAGAGGAAAACTCTGTTTGGGAATAAACTAATGAGGAGATTGCTCTGTGGGGATGAGATGCTCTGTAGAGGATTCTGCTGATAAATTCAGATGGGGATGAATTACCGTTGCTGGTAATACCGAATCCTGTTGGGGATTTGAGTTTCTGTTTGTGAAAGGAATGAACTCCGCTGGGGATGATCTTCAGTTGCGACTTCACTTGGGATATCCTTTTAGACTCTACTGGGGACAATCTTCAGAGTCTACTGGGGGACGATTCTCAAAAATCCACTGGGGAAGCTTTTTCAGACTGCGCTGGGAAAAAAATTCAAACTCCACTGGGGATATTTTATACTCCACCGGGGATAATAAGACTTTTTAGTGCTGATGATAGATAAACTCTGCTCGGGGAGAATATTACTGATTCATTCATAGTTGCGAGCCTCAGCTGAGGAGAGCTAACATTATTGTCTCTTTCTTACTCTACGGGGAGTGAAAGTTACTGGGACACGTGTTAAGGATATGACGATGGCTTTGCATAGAGACTTTTCTTCCCCTGTATCTGCGGGAGAAGGTGCCTGAGGAGGCCTTGTGGATCGAGTATTATCCCAACCTATGAGGTGCTTGGTATCTTTCGATCAAAATGACAAGTATTCTTCTGGTAGGCAAGAGACGAGATGATGAGACATAGTCGTACGCTTTAATCCCTAACTTTTGCCTGGACTATCTTTTCAGATTTTCAGTCCACCGGGATACCCTTTTTTGCCCAAGCCTCCTTTTCAGGTTTTCAACTTGCCGGGTGTACAGATTTTTTTCATTTTCATCCCTTATTTTTGCTCGAACCCTTTTGGTTCACCGGTAAGCCCTTATTTTTGCCTAGGCCAGTCGACCTAGAGGGTCTTTGATTATGCGTAGTACTTTTTTGACTATGTCCACGCTCTCAAGGTGTAGAGAGTTTTCACTGTCAGTAGTGTTATGTTGCCACGATACTAGAAGATGTTTGTCTGATCATGCAAGATTCATTGCTGGAATTTATGTTCAATGCCCCAAGTGGTTCAGATGGAGATTTGCCCCTGGCTGCTTGGCATCTTTGAGAGATTTCTTGAATCTTGACTTGACTGCCCCAGATGATTGACAATGATCATGTCGTGCCCCTTGGTTGGAAGTGTTTTTTCACTTAAGGTGGTCCTTTTTATTGAGAAGGTTTTTTTTGTTCACTAGATATTCATCGTGCGAATTTTTCTGCTATTGATCAAATAGTCATATGCAAACAATGTTATTTTAAGAATGCAAAGCTTATGTCTGTTTTGAAAATGTATTTTTCAGTAAAACAGGCAAATTTTGTAAAATGTGATGTCAACTCAGGATGTACAGCAAGCCCTACAGGAGTCAGGATACCTTTTGTAACAGTATGCTTTCGAACTAACCCATGCTTCAGCTAGGACTTTTAAGGGTTATAATGTGCCCTGGTTCACGGTTCAAGAAATAAAGGATAAAGGCTCAAAATGTATTTGTACCCACCCGTTCTTCGTGATGTTCTTCGATCCTAAACTCAGCTAATCGTGCATTAGATCCCATTTGAGTCTTTGCTCTGATATTCCAGTGATGGTTTGGATACTGACAGATTATTTTGAACAGACAGTCATTTTGTTGAGAGTTTGTAGGATCTCTTTCTTTTTGATTTTATTATCCCTGTCTTTTGCCTAAACTGTTTCTTTTGTGATTACAATCAGCGAGATGCCCTAATTTTCTTAAGTTTCCTTCATAGGTTTTGACTTAATGGGCTTTTATCTTTGATAGATAATGACTACCTGTCCTTACGGTTATACGGAACCATCACCGTCTTTTGTTTCGGAAGGACTTCTTTGATGCCATTCATTGTGCACCCGAATTAACTGAGAAACTACCCTACCCCAGGTTGTGATTAAGGGTTTTTAATTTATGTGAAAAGAAAAACTCCTACTTCTTTTGGCTCAAAAGGGGTTGACGAGAAATTATCTTCCTTATAACTCCACTGTTTAGGATTTGAAATAATGCCTGTACCTCGTCAGCAGGGTCTGTTCAAAAGCATACTGTAGAGATTTTGGTATCATTTTCGTCATCCTCCTTCTAAAGGCTTAGAATTTTTAAATCGAGAGTTGAACATCACAAAAAGGAAATCAATTTAAATATAGTGAATACGAATGGATTGATTCAAAACAGACATATGCAATGCATTGATAAAATAATAAAGTTTGACATGAATAAATATTCGAACAATCAAAAGAAGATTACAAATTGAAAATTCTAATGAACAAAAAGTCTTCTCGTCTCAGGACTTGTCACTTCAAATGGTGAGCCTTGGAGGGATGGTAGAAGAACTCAGCCTGACCATCTTGTGTGAATTCCAATGCTCCTTTATTGATCAGGTCTTGAATTTTGTTTTTTAATGCCCAGCAGTAATCAGTATTATGCCCCAGGCTTTTGGAATGGTATGCACACCTTGCATAAGGATTGTAGTCTTGGGAGGCTATATGGGGATTCTGAGGAGGGCCCCTTAACGTCACCAGATTCAATCTCAACAGGTGTTGTAAAGCTTGAGATAGCGGCATGTTGATTTTGGTAAACTGCCTTTTGGGCATATCAACCCGTTGTTTTTGGCGAGGTTGATGTTGGACCTGTGATGTAGTAGTAATTTGGAGAGGTCCATTCTTCACCATACCAGACCCTTGTCTTTTTAGAGGCTGATCAAGGACTTGGTTCTTGGCCTCGACTGTTTGCTTCATACTGTTGTATCTGTCTTGATGAAGCTGGTTGATAATGGTTCTTAACTCTTCTTGTTCCCGGGCTAAGCCTTGGATAAGAGCCATCTGCCCCAGCATCTGGGTTTTCATGGCACCTAACTCAGCTTGCAGTTGTTCCAACCGTTCGTCCTTATTGTCGTTAGGACTTTTCTTGACCAAGTTCCCGACGAGGAGTGTTTTCAACTCTTCCTGCCCCTTGGATAGGTTTAGGAAGATTTCCCTGAACTGAGTCTCTTGAGTATGAAGATCTTGGTTGTCTTTTTGGAGAGCCATTGCTGAAATAAACAGCAAGAACATGAGAGACTTGTATTGGGAGACTTGTTATGTAATGATATGTATGATATATGTATGCAATGTTTTCAAGGATCTCGCGGGGTAAACAAGAAATTGTTAGAATTTGTTTGAAGAAACTTCATGTTGTTAAGAGTCCTTCTTCAAGAGTCAAGCTCACCATATCGAGTGGGTCATAGCCCCCGACTCAAGTCATCGTGTTTTGATCTCTAGACGATATCGGCTAGAGGAAAATAAATCCCCTTTGCCCCTTGCTAGACGTATGATTTACCATAACCTGTATCCCAAACCCTTGAGATCCTTGAAATGGTTAAGGAAATGCTATGGTATGATGTTATGATGTGTATGCTATGCGTTTAAGCAAAAATACGAGGTGATGTAAATAAGTAAATCCGACAAGAAATCCAAGTTATTGGATAAGGGCTGTAAACAAAACCTGCAAGGAACTCATGTTGTTAGATAACAAACATGTGCAAGTAGTTCAAGTTGAAAGCACACAAGTCATACAATAGCCCTTAAATTTCAGGATGGAATGGAGTTTAGGTATTACCCTCTTTCAGTTTAGTTGGTTCAACCTGTCCTAGTAATAGTAATCGGGTTCTAGAGGATCTCAATATCACTGACCATCCTCGATCGGTCATAATTCCAGTTTAGCAACCTTTTCTTGCAGCCAGAATCATCAAGAGAGTATGGTCTCAATGAGTGTAGCATACTGCTACTTTTCTATGGCCAAGTTGGTCAATTATAGGTTCTAAGGTCAGTTGATGCTTAATGACCCCTTAGCAGCCCCATATTCTCCTTGTTCCGCCATAAGGGATATCGGTACAAACTAAAGTGTCACACCAACGTAGCTACTGCTTCAACCGTATCGGTTTACTCTATACAGTTCCCTCACAGTTTATTGCTACTTACCTAAAAGGTATCCCCAGATTTGGGTTAGGATCTATAGTAACTCTGATACAAAGCCCACAAAGATAAAGCAATCAAATCAAACAATAGAAAACAATATGATGAACTATTCCTAAGGTACACCCCACTTATTAGCTCCCCAGCAGAGTCGCCAGTTCTGTGATACGATGGGAAGAACTGACTGTTTTTTGGAATGCTGGTTTGCATTTTGGGTTTGTGTTTGCAAAATGTCGCGGTAAGCAAGAGCCGCCACCGACTTTTATTTTATCCAACAAGGAAAGGAGAAAAGCACATAAAAATTCCTTTTTTGAGATATTTCTCGGGTTCGGGGGGTAGATTATAGAAAGGGAAGGTATTAGCACCCTTTCTATTCGTGGTTATCCACGGGCTCTTAGGTACTTGCTCAATTATTTTCAAAATTGTTTTCTTTGTGCTTGTGGGTTTGAAAAAGTTTTTGTTTTAAAACTTCGATTTAACTCTTGCTTCTGTTCTCAAGAGTGTAATGAAGTGTTTTTGAAAACTTTGTTTGAAAAGGAGTGTAAGTGTGAAAAGTTTTTGTTTTGAAAGAGCAGGTATCTAAGAACTATCTACCTACTCGAAAAAGGAATCGTTCTATGCTAATTTCCTTTAGACGATGCTATCCCACTATTAGTGAGTGGGTAGCACCGTCGTTGGAGTTTGAGGGTCAATTCGAATGAGGGACATACGGTCACTAAAGCAATGTTAGGACGCGTTAGCGGTAACCCTAATATCTTAGATCATTTGTTTGAGGCAACAACATCCGAGGCAATCATTTCGAGGCAACTATGATCTTTTAGACAAGAGGACGACCTCTAAAATGACCTATACTCACTGACCGTGTACGAAGGCAACCAAGTGGGATGTACCCTAAGAGTGCGCATGTGTGAGTGTGTCGTTTTCAGTTATTTTTATCTTTGCACATGTTAAGGGTGATCTAATTTGATGTTAAGATTAAGCATTCAGTCTTATCATGCAAACCCTATTATCAAACATCTAGCAGTTATAATTAGCAGAAATTAAAGTGCGGAAATTAAAAATGCGGAAATTAAATTACAAGGCGTCGGGTATTTACATCGCCAAAAGCAACCCTTTGAAAATAAAATAAACCGGTAAAAATAAATAAGAGGTCCTAATTATCTATTACATACCGGAAGCAGATACATCAATATGGATAAAGAAAAATAAAGCGCGACGCGAAATTAAATCGAATGCGAATTAGGGTTTTGACCCTTTTGATTAAATAAAATGTTTTTTGTTGTTTTTATTTTTATTTAAGAAAAGAAATTAAATCCTAAATTAAATACTAGATTAATTATTAAATAAATTAATGGAAAAAATAATTAATGACATGTTTTTTGGAGTTTTTGTTAATTTAAGAAAGAAAAAAAAATAATTAAATGAATTAAAACCTAATGATTTCTAATTAATTAATTTATTTACAAAAATAAATTAAAGTTTCCTAATTAATATTCTAATTAACTAATTAGTATTTATTAATAAAAATAAAAGTTCTAAAATTTAATTGGATAAAAAAAAAAATTTTGTGATTTTTGATAAAATAAATAAATTAATCTATTGGTTAGAAAATTAATTAAGCAAAATAAAACAATTAAATTAAAATGAAAAAATAAATATAAGAGAAAGGAGGAATTGGGCCTAATTTGAGGGTGCAGGAAGCAATTCGCTTGGCCCATTTGAAGCTGATCCATTTGGACTTTCTTGATTTGCTGCAATGCGTTGACCTGGCTCTTTGGTGGACCTCCAACACTGACCATCAGATCTGGCCATTGGCCATCTGGCATGCTGAAGAGTGAGGGAGTATGATGGAAATCTAGCCTAGGCGCGCACGTGATTACCTGAAAAATATCAAGAAAATACAATTTGCTGGAGGCAGGGATCGAACCCCTGACCTCCAGCCACTAATGCCTTGAACGTACATCTGGTGACCAACTGGGCTATGCTGCTTTGTTGAATGTTAATTAAGCAATAATGATAATATATGAAATAAACAAAATATTAGAAAAAACAATGAAAACGCGCGCAATTATTTGAACTGGAAAATGGATGGACGACACGTCTTCGTCCCTGACCTCCAACAATGTAACTCTTACCTGCGGATTTTTATCCGCAGCTAAAAGCGCAGCTTCGTTCCAAAATCTCCCTCAGGCCATGAAAATGATTTTTAAGGGCATGGTCGTGTTCGTCTCAACCTCCTGGATACAACCATGTCCATCATGTAGATTAATTTTACCTGAAACGAAAATCCCTAAAAACAAAAGCAAAACCCTAGCAATGGCGTTTCACGATACAGAGCATATAAATCAAATTGGTTATTACAAACAGTTTTCAAATGATGTGAGGATTACAAATATGCAATTATTTCATTCAATGGATGTAAGAATATTGATTTGCAATTTCAAGAAGAAGGCGGATCCGTGAGGTACTTACAGTGCTTTAGAATGCTTGAAACGCATGGTTTGGATTGGGTTAGCTTTTGGAGATGACCAGCAATCGATTGAGACAAGTCTCAAGCCCTGAAAACGTCTCTAACCTTGATTTAGATCTCAAGCTTTTTTGTGATTTTTGCAACTTTGGTTCTCCTTCTACCAGTGCTCTCTAACCCTAATTCTTGCGCCTTTCGTTTCCTTATATAATGTGCAATACATTAGGGTAGCTTTTACTGTCCAAATCTTGCTCTATCAATGCCCTTGAATTTGATTTGATTCTTCCATTAAAACCTTCCAAACTTAGCCTAAATCCAATCTCCTTGTGCTTAATGGCCTTGATGCGAATTTGATTGCAAAGCTAGCTGTAATTGGAGCCTGAAATGATCAAGAAATCCATTGGTATCAATGCTTTAGATTTTATGTGATTTTATTTGATTTAAAATGAATTAATCCAAATAAAAATCAAATTAAATAATAAAAATGAGATATGGACACATGGCTAAAGCTAGAGCATGTGGGCAATAATGCAAACTCAAATCAAGTGAAAAAGAATGGGCCCATTTGGCAAAATTTGAAGTTTTGGGGATAGTTGACTTTTGGCAATTTTGCAAAAAGGTCCAACTTCAACAATGCATAACTTCTTCAATTTTGAACTTTTGGAAGTGTTCTTAGACTTTTTAGAAAGCTTGAGATGTCCTCTAACCAACCCTTTTTGTCTCATTTATTTTTGATATTACATGCTCAAGTTAGGAGCTTTGGAAAAAAGGTGTTTTTGTTGACTTTCAAAAATGACCTATAATGTCCAAATTCATAACTTCTTGTGAGTGTATATTTTGATCTTAGGGTATGAAGATGGATTATAGGGAATTGCATCCTCGTCAAAATGAGATTTGGATGGGTCATTTCCCATAAAGTGTGAGAAAGTTATGCTTGGTCAAAATTGAGTTGACTTTTCCTACAAAACCCTAATTTAGCAACTTTTGAATCTTGATGATTTTTGAGCAATATTTGATGAATCATGATCAACCCTTGATCAAATGATGAAATATCCTTCAAAATGAGAATGTTGACAAAAAATCTTGAAGTTTGACTGTTTGTAGGTCATAGTTGACTTTTTCCCTAGCACAGTCGACTTTTGAACCTTTGAGCAATTGACTGAGCAAACTTCCTCTGCAAGGCTTGAAACTTGACATGGATGACCTTGAGAACATATTAGGACATGGGGGAGCACTTGAAGTTATTTTGACTCAAGGATCTTGATGCAACACAAAACCCTAATTTGGGGTAGACTGCCTTAGGAGAGAGCTTGTCTGACCAATTCTTGAGCAAACTTGAGCAACTTGGAGATTCTTCTTGCAATGTTTTGAGAAATATGGGAGGGAAAATTTTTGGGTACAACACCCTTGGATACATTCGGGCGAAGACTCATTCTGATCCTCTTTCAGATACAATCAAGACGAAGATTCATTATGACGCTCCCCAATATGTCTTCTAGATACAGTCGTACACAAACTCATCCTAGCATACTTCTTAGAGACAGTCAAGCAAAGACTTATCCTGCTATTCCTACCAATGGACACTCCAAATGGCATCTATAAGCCCATCTTCATTGACTATCCATCACTTCTCCAAATGGCATCTTTAAGCCCATTCCTGTTATAATCAACCAACAAGTGTTTACTTTGAGCACAATCGAGGGAAAATTTCCAAGCACTTAAGTGTTCAATCATCTTCTACCTTGAATTCACAAATACCGAACATGCCAATCTAACTATTCAAATTTAAGAAGATTGAACAGGGGCAGTTGTTGTACCCAAAAATTTACCCTCTTCATTTTGACCCTTTTGGCTTATATTTCATCATTAAATGCATGCATATCATTGGTTATACGATTATGGGATCAAGGTATCTCTAGAAAGCCTCGTCAGATTACAGGTGACGTTTATTTCATCAATGGATGTTCTCAGAGAATTTTCCGTGTTGAAGATCGGTTCGTCGTTTCGCAACGATTCAGGGTTCAAAGATTCACAAGTCCAACCCAACGTGTCATATTCAGGTTTCCTTTCACCAAGATATCACTGGTGACGTATTCTCAAATTCAGGTTTGGCTCGAGAGCCAATTCTTTAAAGAAGGTCTCTGAATGTGCGAGTTTTCTTGAAGAAATATGGTGAAAAAGTGTGTTGAAAGTGCAGTTTTTACGCACTAAAAAATTCATAACTTGAGCCAGTGGTTCGTTTTGAACCTGTTCCGGTAGCCAAAATTCCATCTTGATGTCATCTACGTTTTCATCTCTCATGGTCGGAAGCCAATTTCATTCTGAAAGTGTCCGAAAATATGATTCTAGTAGCATTGTCTCAAAAATTGAGTTAGTTAAGTTTTGGTTTTAATTTTCAAAAGCAAACGGTACTCTGAAGGCTTCTGTTTTTTATTCGAATCGCGTGCAACTCACTGAAAATTCTGAAGCTGGAAATTAAGTTGACTGAGACGAAACTTCAAAAATTCATAACTAATTCACCGTTTATCTGATTGAGCTCATTTTCAGACAGGAGTTTTTTCTTGATGTCGGCTACATCCCGTTTTCATACTTCAACTTTAAAAATCGAACTGAGGTCCCTGTGAATTTTCATGTAACGTCTCAAACTCAAGTGAATAAAAATCTGCACTATTGCTTGTGGTTATTGGAGGCCCAATTTCACATCCAAAGCCCATATCTTTGCCCTAATTTTCATTATATAATCTCATTATTTTCATACAAACAAGGAAACAAAAAAAAAATCTTGCCACAACCTTGTCAAAATATCAAGTTCTTTCAAGAACCATAGAAATCTTAAGATCCTTGTTACAAACCTCCATCTCACTACAAACAAGTCATCTCATTCACTTCCAGGAACTCAGTAGGGTAAGGCTAGTTCGATCTCTATGATCAAAAGAGTGTATAAGCATTCATACATGCTATATCTGTTTTAACATTACAAAATTTCATATATTTGTTTTCTTTGTATTTCATGGTATACTAATTTGTTTAATGTGATCATGAGATTCAACACTGCAGGTTTAGACCATTGTAATGGTCCCATGCAGGTTTATTACAAAATACGCTGATGCCATGTCATAACACCAACCAATGCATGGCAAAGGCTAGAAGGGCGTGGGTTCAACACCCACCCCTGGCATATTTATATTTTCTGGTTTGTAACCATATTCCCATTGGTTTTTCTTCCCCTATCTATTTATTGGAAAACTTAATTCTTTTTTTATTTATCATTCACATAAACATTTTTTTATTAATTAAACTAAATTAGGTTTTAGGTTTTTTAATTAACCTTTTTTTCTTTCAAAATTAACCTTTTTTTATTAATTAAAATTAATTAGGTTTTAGGTTTTTTAACTTTTTTTTCAAAATTAATCTTTTTTATTAATTAAAATTAATTAGGTTTTAGGTTTTTTTAATTAACTTTTTTTTTCAAAATTAAACTTTTTTTATTAATTAAAATTCATTAGGTTTTTTTAGGTTTATTTAATTAATTATCATAAATCATTTTTTTTATAAAAAAATCACCAAAACATTTTCTTTGTTATTTTCATCTTATTTTTACTTTCCTAGATAAATTGTATAAGAAGCGTTCAACTGTAATAACGTAGCTTTATTTTTCCGCATTTTTCTATTATGTAACTTCTCCTAGTATGTAATAGTTGTAGGTTTTTATTTTCCACACTTCACTATTATGTAACTGCCCCAAAATTGAATCAAGCACACTTTGCACACTTCACTTCTAGGGTAACCTCTCTCGTTACCTCAGAAAAATATTGGTCATGTTCCTCGAACATAGGGATACCATTAGCAAAAACCCTCAATTACAAATCATCATATAGATAATAGTCCCTCGATGTCCCTCGAAGTTGCCTACGGTATATGATCTTGTCCCTCGATATTGCCTATGAATATATATATATGATGACGTCCCTTCAAATTGCTAAAGGTATCCTTACATGTTGCCTTCAATGACCATAACTACGACCTTACGCATGTCCCTCGAACATCCAAAGATATCGCTTCCTGCTAACTAATGTATGGATAGCATTATCTAAAGGAGGAGGAAAAATACAAAAAAGACCTTGAGTGGGTAGTTACTGTTAATTGCTTGCTCAAAACTTAAAACACTTTTTCACACCTCACACTTTCAAAAACATTATCAAAACGCTTTATTAACACTCTTGAGGACTGATACAAGAGTTATCATAAAGCAAACTACCTTTCTATTTGGCATTTCAAAAGCACACACACAAAACAAATAAAGTGAGCAAGCGATTAAGAGCCTGTAGATAACTACGAATGAAAAGGGTGCTAACACCTTCCCTTTTCATAATCTACCCCCCCCCCCCGAACTCAGGAAATCTCGAAGGTCTTTCCTGTTCTTTTCACCCTTTCCTTATTGGATAAAAGAAAAGTCGGCGACGACTCTTGCTATCCGCAACAATTGCGATAAAATGCAAAACAAACCAAAATTCAGTTCTCCCACCGTATTTTTAGAGGTCAAATGGTATAACTTGTTATCCAAGCCTAAAGAAAATGCTATCTGAGTCATGTTACCACCCGCATGTATGGATCCCTCGGAAGATCTAGCAGTCATGTGCAAACTCTCAATCAAGAAGTTTCCACTGGAGATAGAGCGAGACTGGATGGCACATAATAGGAATAATAACTCTTCGGCACTATAAGGTCGTCAGCATCACTTCTTCTGAAAAAGGTATGGAAAAGGATCATCTGAAAATACCTGAAAGTTGGGTTATGGATCTTCTTGGACAGCTGAGTAGAGGGATCAGGGCTACCGCCACTAGAGATTTCGCTCTAGAATCTTCCTATGCTCCTATTCATGTAATAACTCAAAGGAAGCTCAGGGGTAGCATCTGGACTATTCTGAAAACCTAATAAATCACCAAACTTCTTCATGGTGAAAGTGTACTCGGTCCCAAATAGCCTAAAATTGACGCGTCCTCTATCATCTCTGCTACTCATGTACGACTCATAGTCAAGTGAGCTAAGAAACTCCAAGGTGAGGTTTCCGTAGGTCACATTGACATCATCAACATACTCTTTCCACTGAAGCTGGTTGCATAAGTATTTCACACTTGCTTCAATTCCTAGTGCTTCCATGTAGTTTGCGTCAGGATATCGGGTAGGTAGCATTGGACGTGCAACTAAGGTAGTATAGCGTCTCCTTTGTGAATCATCCCTAAAAACCACATGTATGTCATCAAAGTGCGGCATCCTAAAAAATACAGTTAGAGTCTCTGGACCTGAAAAAATATTATAAAGATTAGTCCGCATAAAATTAGTTTGTGATAAAAATAAAATAAATGAAAATAAATGAAAAGGGAAACCATGGGTTGCCTCCCATGCAGCGCTTGTTTAACGTTATTAACTCAACGATTATATCTCACATTTCGGAAGTACGCATTGGTGGGTCTATTAATGTGTGGCTGGAGTATTCAGCTGGAACATCACCTCCTTTATAAAACTTCAATCTTTGTCCATTTACAACGAAGGGGGTACAAGAGTTATTTTTTATTTTAATTTCCCCGAACCTCAAGATCTTAGATATTTCATAGGGACCAGTCCATCTTGAGCGTAGCTTACCAGGAAAAAGTCGCAACCTAGAATTAAACAGAAGAACAGGATCGCCTATGTTGAATGCTTTTTTAACGATTCTCTTGTCATGCCATATTTTTGTTCTTTCTTTGTATATTATGGCATTTTCACTGGCATTCAGACGGAGTTCCTCTAGTTTATGGATATCGAGGATACGTTTTTCTTCGGCTGCTAAGTAGTCTAAGTTCAAAGTTTTTATAGCCCAATATGCCTTGTGCTCTAATTCAAAAGGTAAGTGACATGACTTTCTGTAAACCAACTAGTAAGGGGTAGTTCCAATTGGGGATTTTATAGGATGTTATGTAAGCCCATAATGCATCTTTTAGCTTTTCAGACCAATCTTTTCTGGATATTGTGATGGTTTTCTCCCAGATCTATTTGATTTCCCTGTTGGACACCTCAACTTGACCACTGGTTTGCGGGTGATATGGTGTTGCTACTTTATGTTTTACTCCATATTTACTCAAAAGCTTGTCAAATATTTTGGATATAAAGTGTGATCCTTCATCACTTATTACCGGGCGGGGTATTCCAAACCTTTGGAATATGTTGTTCTTAAATAACTTGATTACTACTCTGGCGTCGTTTGTGGGTGACGCAATAGCCTCAATCCATTTGGAAACGTAGTACACAGCTACCATTATGTATTTATTTCCCATGGAAGATGGAAATGGTCCCATAAAATATATACCCCATACATCAAAAAGTTCAACTTCTTGGATATTCCTCAAGGGAATTTCATCACATCTTAAGATGTTCCTATTGCGTTGGCACCGGTCACATTTGATAAGGTAGGTATGAACATCGCGCCACAAAGTTGTCCAATAGAGGTCTGCTCGAAGGATTTTAGCATATGTTTTGGGCGTGCTTGCATATCCACCATATGGTGCAGAGTGACAGTGTTCGATGATGTTTTCTACTTCCTCTTATGGGACACAACGTCTAAAGATATTGTCTATGCCTCTCTTAAATAGGAGTGGTTCATCCAAATAAAAAAATTTAACATCGTTGAAGAACTTCTTTTTCTGTTGGTAGTTCAAATCAGGGGGTATGATATCGGCAGCTAGATAATTTATAAAATCAGCGTACCAAGGCACACTTCTCATTGAAACTTTCTCAAGGTTTTCATTTATGTAAGGCTCAAAGTTATCTATCTTAGATACTAGTCTGTCATAGGTGAAATCATCATTTATAGGCAATAAGTCAGGTTTCAAATATTCTAACCTAGAGAGATGGTCAACGACTACATTCTATGTGCTTTTTTTATCTCTAGTGTCCAGATCAAACTCTTGGAGTAAAAGGATCCATCTAAGTAACCTAGTTTTAGCATCCTTTTTGTTTAGCAAGTAACAATAATAGCATGATCTGTGTAAACAATGATCTTAGCTCCAACCAAATAGGATCTAAATTTAGCAATTGCAAAAATCACGGCTAGTAATTCTTTCTCTGTTGTTGCATAATTAAGTTGGGCAGCATCTAGGGTTCTACTAGCATAATATATGACATGTAATTTCTTATCTTTTCTCCGCCCTAGAACAGCACCAACGGCATAATCACTAGCATCACACATGATTTTGAAAGGTTGTGTCCAATCTGGAGGTTGCATGATTGGAGCTGAAATTAGTGCTTGCTTCAAAAGGTCAAAGTCTTCAATACATTTCTCATTGAAAACAAATTTGACATCCTTCATCAGAAGATAAGTTAAAGGCTTTGTTA
Source organism: Vicia faba (assembly GCA_948472305.1). Taxonomy (NCBI): domain Eukaryota; kingdom Viridiplantae; phylum Streptophyta; class Magnoliopsida; order Fabales; family Fabaceae; genus Vicia; species Vicia faba. The sequence continues at coordinate 149,930,705 of OX451741.1, read as the reverse complement.
TTTTGGAGAAATCTTTGATAAAACACTGGTAGAAACCAGCATATCCAAGAAAACTTTTGACTTCCCTAATAGTTTTAGGTGGCTTGAGGTTTTCTATTACTTCTATTTTGGCTCTATCGACTTCAATTCCTTTTTCGGAGACAATGTGTCCTAATACTATACCTTCTTTAACCATAAAATCAAACTTCTCCCAATTTAATACAAGGTTTATCTCAACGCACCTTTCTAGGATTTTCTCAAGGTTAGAGAGACAATCTTTAAAATAGAATCCACATACTAAGAAATCATCCATGAATACTTCCATAATTCTGTCAAGATAGTCTATGAAAATTGACATCATACAACGCTGGAAAGTGGTCGGCGCATTATAGAGTCCAAAGGGCATTCGTCTATAGGAAAATTTCCATAAGGACAGGTAAAGGTAATTTTTTCTTGATCCTCAGGGTGAATAGGGATTTGGAAAAATCCCGAGTACCCATCTAGATGACAAAAATATGAGTGTCTGGCTAGATGCTCAAGCATTTGATCTATAAAGGGAAGAGGGAAATGATCTTTCCTAGTTGCTTTGTTTAACTTTCTGTAATCTATACACATACGCCAACCTCCTTCTGTTCGCTTGGCGACATGTTCACCTTTCTCATTTTCTGTGACTGTGATGCCTCCTTTCTTAGGTGCCACATGTACATGACTTACCCATTTACTATCTAAAATTTGATAAATATACCAGCCTCTTGTAACTTAAGAACTTATCTCTTAACAACATCACTCATTATAGGGTTTATCCTCCTTTGATGTTCTTTAGAGGGTTTAGAACATTCCTCCAACATAATCCAGTGCATGCACACAGATGGGCTTATTCCTTTTAAATTAGAGATGTTATACCCTAAGGCTGAGGCATATTTTCTCAAGATATCTAAGAGTTGTTTTGTCTCGTCTTGATTTAAGGTAGAACTAACTATAACAGGACAATTCATTTCTTCATCTAAGAACTCATATCTTAGATTCTTGGGTAGTTCTTTAAGTTCTAAAGATGGTTTCTTAGGGCAAGGCATAAGATCTGGGGTAAGGGATAACTATTCGTAGAGGTTGTCATCAAAGAAAGGTTCCAGTCTTTCAAATCCATCATCCTCCCATATGGGGGTTGAAGGTAACTTGATAGTTTCAACAAGTTCTTCTCGATCCAGTTCCAATATGCACTCATCAATGACGCCAATGGCATAATGTTGTACCCCAAAATTTGCCCTCGCATTTTTCCCCAAGAAATCTCAGCTTCAAACATTTCCTGACTTTTCAAACTGGCTCAAGAATCGGACAAACGGACTTTTCTTGACAGTCAAGCAGAATTAGGGTTTTACTGATTTTCAGAGCTCTGAATTGTTTCATACAGTGGGCTTAGGGTTTAGTTGATTTTTGGTTCAATTTTGATCAAGCGAGCGTGATTTGGCATTTAATCGGGAATTAGGGTTTTATGGGCATATTCTCAGAAGAATTTAAATTCCACAGCACTTTGCGGTTTATTTCAAGATTCGGATTAAAATTCGCGTTATCTTGGTTTAATCAGCAAAAGAGACAGTGGTTTGAATTCAGTACGTTTTGATTGGGCCAGTCGTATACAGGATGCAGTGTTGGATTCACAGTGTTTATGCGTTTGATCAGTCTATTTGGATTGACTGCTGCTTTGCTCTGGATGTTGAATAAGACAGACTTAATTGATCAATGTTGTTTTATTTAAGTTATTCATTATTCTAAAATTGAATGATTGAAATTTATCTTTCAATTGTTTTAATTCTAAGAATTTTAAATAAATAAATAAGCAATAAAGAAAATTAGAACCAATTGGATAATTTGGATTTTTATTGATATTTGAATTATTTGTACAAATTGTTGTTTATAAATTAAATTACAGACAATAATTTACATTTAATTTAAATATTACATAGAATGAAAAAACTATCCTATTTTCTAATATTCTTCGTTCTTCACTCCGCTCCGGTATTCCATTTTTCATCTGCAAAAAGAAACAAGAAAATTCAGAAAGCAGTTAATTAAAAGACAGATAAAATATTGCTCATCATTAGGGGCCACTGACTGGGATCAGTTGACCCTCTCTGCAAATCACGGGATTTCTCCCGGTTCACAGAGAGGGAAGATTTTTTTTATTCATGAATGCAAATGTCAAAAATGCATAAGTTACAAATTTCAAGCTGCATAGAAATTCAAAATCCAAAATCCAAACTAAACTGAAAAATTCAATCTCAACTTTCTATCCAAAGCAAAGGCAAGCTACTGTCAAAACACTCAAAGTTTACTCAAAGTCCACTCAAAGAAAATCAAGAAAGTACTCAAAAGCTGTAAAAGAAGATTTTGGAAAAGATATCAAAATGCAAAGTCAGATCCAAACTGTCAAAAGAGAGATAAAGAAGATGCAAAATGTGTTATGCAAGCTAAACATCTTAAATCATCACTTCCCATCATAGCCCCTTCAGAACCATAGTACAGTAATAATCATATAAAATTCAAAATTGTACTTTAGGAGAGAAGAAAAAGAGATAAAGCAAGCATAGGCAAGGGTTCAGGCATAGACAGTTCAGCAGCAGTTCAGAATAGACAGTAGGAGGAGGATAGAAAAGAAAATATACAACTCAGTTCAATATAAAAAAAAAGTCACAACCTGAAGCTTCCAACTGATAACCTGCTGCCTGCATCAGGCAAACAAAAAACCAGAACTACCATTACCCTGCCTCAACTTTCAAACACACAAAAAACATGATAAGCACTACCATAACCAAAAAACTGAGTTATCAAGCCAAGCATCAGTCAAAAACAATGCCTTACCATTAACCTCATACCTGCCCAACCACATAAACTAAACAACCAAACACAGTACCTACAAACCTTACAAGTTATCAAACACTTTTCATTACCAACACCCTGTTCAATCACCAAAACACCATACTGTCAAACTATCCCCTCAAGCATGTCAAAACATTCAAACCAACACTAAGCCTCAGAGCTTTTTCTTTCCTCATCATGGGCAAAACATTTGAGGCAATGTAAGCCAAGTTCTAGGCAAGCAACTCAAATCATTCAGAACAACAACTCAAAAGCATAACTTGTCAAAACCTACTGTCAAGCACGAAACCAATTCCTAAGCCCTCAGTACCAGCATCATTGGGCATTAAATCTCAAAAAAGGCATCCAGTCCAAGGCAATAACTGTTCAAAATCGTTCGAGAAAGCATTCGACAATTCAAAGGGACGAGAGAAGAAGAGAAAGATAACCCAGGCAACAATTCAAAACAAAGTATCAAAGGCAACCTAGGCCCTCAGATCTCTGAGATCATCACTGGGCATCTCAAAGCACACATAGGCAAATCATCCAAGAAAGCAACCAACAATCCAAAGGCAACACATAGTGGAAGAAGAAGATAAAGAAGTGAACATACATTACGAGCCAACACATCCCAAGGCCATCAACAGTTCGAAGGGACGAAAATAGAAGAGATAAAGATACCAGAAAAAATCAGAAGCGTAGCACTGCATTCCTCACGCCGTCCTGGCCTCCTGAGCGCTACTTCTCCACCTTTCCTCCATCTCCAAAGATCAGGTAGTAGAATCTTCGCCTTCTATCTCTTCTCTTTCACCTCATAAAAAACGAAAAAATAAGAACTTAAAACAACACATGCGAATCCAGAAAAGAAGAAAGAGACATAAGGCATTAAAACGAACCATGTTTCGAAGGCGCTGAGCTCATGCCTTGGAGGGAAGAAAGGCGTTGGAATAACGCTGGTGGCCGGAGGAAGCTCAGGAAGCCTAATCGGAGAAGACTCAACAAACGGCGCCGCTGTTAACCCTAGCCCTTCGCTCTAACTGTCAAAATGCCTAACCCTAATTTCGTTCAATATCCAAATATGGGCTTAACCCGTTCCTAATTATTCTAAGCCCAAGTTAACACTTAACCATGTTTTTTTAAACACTAACCCTTTTCTTTCTTTTATTTCCTAAACAATACCTCTTTTCTTTTATAAAACACTAACCCTTTTTATTTTACAAACAATTTTTACTTTTTTATTTTCTTTGAAAAACACTAATTTAATTAAAATACATTTTCCATCATATAAGTTAAAATATCTTTTTCTTAAGTATATATTTGTACATAAAAATAATAAACTTTTTCATAATTAAATTGAAAATACTTTATAACTTAAAATACATATTTGTACATATTATACTCTTTTTATACATAACTAACTTGAAAATATTTCTTAATACACATTAAAATATATTTGTATATAAAATAATACATATCATTTTTATCATATAATTAAAATTGAAAACCTTCTTTTAATTAAAATACATATTTGTACATAATAATTTAAATACACATTTTCTCTAATATTAAACTCATAAACATTTGGACTAAAATACTTTCCAATTAAAAATTGAACATTTAATCAAAACACTTCATTTCTCTTTTGTACATAATTAAACATACAAAAATCAAAGATTCATTTAAAATACATTTATCTAGGTCAAAAACCCTAATACGTTTCAACTTCACATTTTGCACTTGTACATATTTACACTTACACAATACATATACACTTGTACACTTACATAAATACCTTCACATTGCCCTATACACATTTTATCTTATATTTGAATATTCGATATTTACATTTGATTGCGACATTCGATCTGGTTGTAACTTATTGGATACTATAAGTCTCATCCCCTTGTACATTTATACCCCCACTCCCGGACACTATTTTGTAATAGCGTAGATTTATATTCCGCAATTTACAGTTTTCAATTATGCCATGGTTAGACCTAGGGTTTGTATGTACATAAAATCAAACGCTAGATAACCTAATACAAGACAAATACATGTAATCAATACACAATCACACTTGCACCCCCTAGGGTAATCCCACATGTTGCCTTCCAAAATGGGCCATGCTTGCACGTCGAGTATCTTTGGCAAAACAAAACAAATGATCATAAGTCTCAAAGTGTTGCCTAAACGGAATGATCATAGTCCCTTCAAAACAAATTGCCAAAGACACTTGGCATCATTGCATTCATGGTCCATACGATGACCCGCGCCCGTCCCGAATAAACTTCCTAAACGCAAGATTGTCCATCAATTTCAATGGTGGAACAAAATTGTTAAAAAGGGGTTAAAACATGACAAAAACCTTTGAGTACAATAGGGTAGCCAAAACTCTTAGTTACTTGAGATCAAACTTGCAAAAACACTTGCCTCATTTTCAAAAACCACAATCCACAACACTTTCAAACAAACTCTCAAAAACATTTGGAAACATCTTTTCGAAAGGATTCACACTTTTGTAAAACACTCAAACACGAGTCAAATACATTAGTTGCCTAAAACAAGGCATCTTTTTTCCAAAACATTTTCAAAAAGCACCCACACACGCACCATTTTCAAAGCAATCGAAAAACAAGGCAAAAGATCTAAAAAACCAAGTAACTAAGAGCCCATGGATAAACATGGATGAAAAGGGTGCTAATACCTTCCCTTTTCATAATCTACCCCCCGAACCCACGAAATATCTCAAAAGGTTTTTGTTGTGCTTTTTTAACCTTTCCTTTAGGATAAAATAAAAAGTCGGTGGCGACTCTTGCTCAACCGCACAAGTGCGAATACGAACGCAAAACAATAGTCAGTTATCCCACCGTATCACAGAACTGGCGACTCTGCTGGGGAGAATTTTAAAGTGGGGTTACCTTAGGGTTTAGATTACCTTTACTTTCAATTGATTGCTTTGTTTGCTTTACATTTGTGGGCTTTGTATCGGAAGTTTTTATAGATCCTAACCCGGATCTGGGGAAACCCTTTTAGGTAGCAACAAGGCTGTGAGGGAACTGTGCGGGGTATACCGACATGGTTGAAGCAGTCTGCTACGTTGATGTGGCACTTTGGTGTGTACCGGTAACCCTTGAGTTCAGTCAAGGAGAGTACGGGGCCTCCGCGTGGTGTCGCGAAGCATCAACTGACCATAGAACCTTAATTGACCATCTTAGCCTTTTTAGGGTAGTGAGATAACTGACTTTGGTGCAGTCCGAGGTTGGTTGATACTCGATACTACACTCAATTGAGGGTTGCTTTCCTGGAATATTTCGGTCGCCAGTTCAGTGGCTAAATCGAAACGATGAACAATGAAAGCAATCCAGTGATATTGGGACCTTTAGAACCCGGTTACTTTTGGTAGGACAGGTTTTAACCAACAAACTGAAAGAGGGTAGTACCCAGACCTCATGCAAGCCTAAACCTAAGGCCTTGTGTGCTTTGTGTGAATATTGTTTGCCTGTATATACACTCACTTGCTTGTGCATACATGTACATAACATCATAACATCATACCATAGCATTTTAGCATTTTCAATAACCATTTCAAGGATCTCGAGGGTTCTTTTGATGCAGGGTTACGTTGAACCAGACATCTATCAAGGGGCAAGAGGTCTCTCCTCTAACCAATCCAGTCAAAGTTCAAGTACAACAACTTGAATCAGTGGCTATGACCCACTTGACATGGTGAGCTTGATTCTAGTGGAAAGACATCCGCCGATACAAAGTTCTCCAATCAAGGATCAAGTACAACAACTTGAATCAGTGGCTATGACCCACTTGACATGGTGAGCTTGATTCTCGTGGAAAGACATCCACCAACACAAAGCTCTCCAAACAAAGATCGAGAACAACAACTTGAATCAGTGGCTATGACCCACTCGACATGGTGAGCTTGATTCTCGTGGAAGGACATCCACCGGTGCAGAGATCTCCAATCCAGGAGCAGAGTTCAACCTCTAACATTTTCTTGTGTTTACCCCAAGAGATCCTTGAAAGCATGCATCCACATATCATGCATTGCATTTTGACAATCTTTCCTTTTCAGGTTTCCTTACTCTCCTGCTGTTTATTTCAGCAAGAGATGGCTCTAGAACGGTCTGTCAAAGACATCCAAGACCAGACTGCTCAGCTGCAGGAGATGTTCCTGAACTTGTCCCTGGGGCAAGAAGAGATGAAAGCTCTCCTCACCAAAGGCTTGGGGAATTCCAACAATGCCAGGAATGATCAGATTGCGGAGCTGCAGTTTGATCTGACAACACTGAGGACTCAAATGATGGGACAGTTGGTGGGCCAGATGGCTCTCATCCAAGACCTATCTCAAAGACAAGAGGAACTCAGAGTTCTTGTCCACCAACTGCTTCCAAACAACCAACTGGGGCAAATATCTGAGGTCGAAGAGCAAGTCACCGCTCAGCCTCCATCCACTCAAGAAGACAAGGGAAAAGCTCCTTTGTTAGCTTCAGGGTCACAAACCCATCAACAACCTCGCCAGCGTCAGCGGGGCAATCGGCGTAAGCAAGAAAAGTCGGGAAGACAGTTTACGGAGACTGAAATACCATCATTCTTCATACTGAAGCGCCTGTTGGAGGTCAATTTGCTCACCGTAAAGGACCCTCCTCAGAAGCTCAACATCTCCTCTCCTCACTTTAATCCCGACGCATTCTGTGTTTACCACTCCTACAGCCCGGGACACAGTACCAACGACTGTTGGGCCTTGAAGAACAAGATTCAAGATCTGATTGACATTGGGGTGCTGGAATTCATGCCAAACGGCGAGATGAAGATCTTCCGTTAAAGGGTTCTCCGCTTGAAGTGACGAGGCTCGAAGCTGAAAGACTTTTGCTTCTTTTTTGAATTTTCAAAGTTGTAATTCCTTTTGCTGTCAAACAATTATTTGTTGATGTTAAACTTTGTTTTCATTAATGCATTGCATATGTTTGTCTTGAATTCATCCATTCGTTTCACTACTCTTATGCTTTTCTTTATGATATTTGACTCTTGATAAAAAGCTGCAAGCCTTTAGAGGGAGGATGACGAAACAATACCGTGATCTTATACAGTATGCTTTTGAACAGACCTTGCTGATGATGTACAGGCATTTCTTTCAATTCCCAAACACTGGAGTTATAAGGAAGTTAATCCCAAGTCAACCCCTTCGAGCCAAAGAAGTAGGAGTTTCCTGTTCTAAACAATCAAAACCTTTGATATAAACCTGGGGCAGGGTAGTATCTCAGTTAATTCAAAAAAAATGCGCATTGAAGTCGCAAACTCTCGGTTCGTAACACAACGAACGACGTCAAAAAAGAAAGCGTTCCTTCGGAATCAAAAGACAAGGGTGGTTCCCTATCACATAGACAGTCAATCTCTCAAAAGAGAAAAGCCCACTGAGCCAAAACCTATGAAGGAGGCTTAAGAAAGCTGGGGCATCCCGCTGACAGTAATCCCGAAAACGGTAACAGTCAGGCAAAAGTTAGGGATAACAAATCAAAATCAAAATAGTGAGGTCATTACAAAACCCTCAACAACATGAAAAGTGTTGTAAAAGAAAAAAGGAGATGATGACTGTCTCCCAAATTCAAACCGGTGAACCATCGCCCAAAAGTCGTTCCAAACTCAAAACAGAGTGTGACGCACAGTTAACTGAGCTTAGGTTGAAGAACATCACGAAGAGCGGATGGGTACAAATATACTTTGAGCCTTTATCCTTTGTTTCTTAAACCATGAACCAGGCCACGTTACAACCCTCCAAAAGTCCTAATTGAAGCATGGGTTAGTTCGAAAGCATACTGTTACAAAAGGTATCCTGACTCCTGTAGGGCTTTGCTCTAAATCTCGTGTTAACTTGTCTTATGAAAAGTTTTCTGCTAAAAACGCATTTTTCAAAATTTCAAAGACAAACATAAACTTTGCATTATTCGAATATCACTGTCTGCATTTGACCCATTTTGCTTGACAGCGAAGAAATTCATACAGCGAATGTTCGGAGGAACGAAAACTCTCTCAGTAAGTCAAAATCACTTCAAGAGGATAACACTTCCATCAAATCTCCTATCAACAAGGGGAAGGACATGTCACAATTCAATTAACCTGGGGCAGTCCAGTCAAGGTCCAACAGATCTTTCAAAGTTCAGTTAACCTGGGGCAGTCCAGTCAAGATTTCAAGAAATCTCTCAATATGCAGGGTAATCTGATTCAAGATTCCTTCATCACCACTTGGGGCATTCGAATGTCAAAAGTGTTCAACAAATCAACTACAACATTTCCAGACTCGACTCCTGTATCTAGCCAGGGCATGTCTGAAGAGTTTGAAGATTCGATTCCTGTATCCAGCCAGGGCATATCTGTTGACGACTATTTCCAGACTCGATTCCTGTATCTAGCCAGGGCATGTCTGAAGAGTTTGAAGATTCGATTCCTGTATCCAGCCAGGGCATATCTGTTGACGACTATTTCCAGATTCGATTCCTGTATCCAGCCAGGGCATATCTGTTGACGACTATTTCCAGACTCGATTCCTGTATCTAGCCAGGGCACGTCTGAAGAGTTCGAGGATTCGATTCCTGTATCCAGCCAGGGCATATTTGTTGACGACTATTTCCAGATTCGACTCCTGTATCCAGCCAGGGCATATCTGTTGACCACATTTCCAGACTCGACTCCTGTATCTAGCCAGGGCACGTCTGAAGAGTTTGAAGATTCGACTCCTGTATCCAGCCAGGGCATATCTGTTGACTACATTTCCAGACTCGACTCCTGTATCTAGCCAGGGCATGTCTGAAGAGTTTGAAGATTCGACTCCTGTATCCTGCCAGGGCATATCTATCAACTATCACCTTTCCAGATTCGACTCCTGTATCCAGCCAGGGCATGTCTGAAGAATTCCAGATCAACACCTGCAACAACCCAGGAAACATCTGTGAACGACCGATTATAGACCAACACCTGTAATAAGCCAGGAATTTATCTACATCACCACTTGGGGCATTCGAATGTCAAAAGTGTTCAAAACCAATGCAGTTTTACACAAGCTCATCATCAGGAAGCCCTACACCGGTTCCTCTTCAAGACTTCTGAAATAGTTTACAGATTCTTCCCAACAACGGATGTTAATCTACCGACTTATTCAGACTCTTCTCAACCTTTGAATTAGTTTACGGACGCTTCCCAACAACGGATGCGGCTCTATTGCTGATTCAATTTCAAGACTTCTGAAAGCAGTTCATGGATTCTTCCCTACAACGGATGTCAATCTACCAACTGATTCAGACTCTTCTCAACTTTTGAAAACAGTTTACGGATTCTTCCCTACAACGGATGACAATCTACCAACTGATTCAGACTCTTCACAATTTTTGAAAATAGGTTACGGACGCTTCCCAACAACGGACGCTGCTCCATTGCTTGTTCAGTCCCAACTCCTGAAAATAGTTTACAGATTCTCCAGACATGGACGTCAATCTGTTGCTTGTTCAGACCCCAATTCAGAGATATTCCAAAACAGGGATATCCTTCTGATACTCGTCCACTCACCATTGTCATACACTACAACGTCACCAGATGGCATCTATAAGCCCGTCCCCCTACCAGCAGCCGCCGAATGGCATCTTTAAGCCCATTCTCAGATGGCATCTCTAAGCCCATCCCCCTACAAAATTCTCTCGCACCAGGTGGCATCTTTAAGCCCATCACCAAATGGCATCTTTAAGCCCATTCACCTCCACCGTCACATCGACGAGCGCAAATTTTCTGGGCACATTAGTGTCCAATCTCCTTTTACCTTCAAGTCGCGAAAGGCAAACTTGCCAATCTAGCTCTTCAGGTCAAAGAAGATTGAACAGGGGCAACTGTTGTACCCCAAAATTTGCCCTCGCATTTTTCCCCAAGAAATCTCAGCTTCAAACATTTCCTGACTTTTCAAACTGGCTCAAGAATCGGACAAACGGACTTTTCTTGACAGTCAAGCAGAATTAGGGTTTTACTGATTTTCAGAGCTCTGAATTGTTTTATACAGTGGGCTTAGGGTTTAGTTGATTTTTGGTTCAATTTTGATCAAGCGAGCGTGATTTGGCATTTAATCGGGAATTAGGGTTTTATGGGCATATTCTCAGAAGAATTTAAATTCCACAGCACTTTGCGGTTTATTTCAAGATTCGGATTAAAATTCGCGTTATCTTGGTTTAATCAGCAAAAGAGACAGTGGTTTGAATTCAGTACGTTTTGATTGGGCCAGTCGTATACAGGATGCAGTGTTGGATTCACAGTGTTTATGCGTTTGATCAGTCTATTTGGATTGACTGCTGCTTTGCTCTGGATGTTGAATAAGACAGACTTAATTGATCAATGTTGTTTTATTTAAGTTATTCATTATTCTAAAATTGAATGATTGAAATTTATCTTTCAATTGTTTTAATTCTAAGAATTTTAAATAAATAAATAAGCAATAAAGAAAATTAGAACCAATTGGATAATTTGGATTTTTATTGATATTTGAATTATTTGTACAAATTGTTGTTTATAAATTAAATTACAGACAATAATTTACATTTAATTTAAATATTACATAGAATGAAAAAACTATCCTATTTTCTAATATTCTTCGTTCTTCACTCCGCTCCGGTATTCCATTTTTCATCTGCAAAAAGAAACAAGAAAAGTCAGAAAGCAGTTAATTAAAAGACAGATAAAATATTGCTCATCATTAGGGGCCACTGACTGGGATCAGTTGACCCTCTCTGCAAATCACGGGATTTCTCCCGGTTCACAGAGAGGGAAGATTTTTTTTATTCATGAATGCAAATGTCAAAAATGCATAAGTTACAAATTTCAAGCTGCATAGAAATTCAAAATCCAAAATCCAAACTAAACTGAAAAATTCAATCTCAACTTTCTATCCAAAGCAAAGGCAAGCTACTGTCAAAACACTCAAAGTTTACTCAAAGTCCACTCAAAGAAAATCAAGAAAGTACTCAAAAGCTGTAAAAGAAGATTTTGGAAAAGATATCAAAATGCAAAGTCAGATCCAAACTGTCAAAAGAGAGATAAAGAAGATGCAAAATGTGTTATGCAAGCTAAACATCTTAAATCATCACTTCCCATCATAGCCCCTTCAGAACCATAGTACAGTAATAATCATATAAAATTCAAAACTGTACTTTAGGAGAGAAGAAAAAGAGATAAAGCAAGCATAGGCAAGGGTTCAGGCATAGACAGTTCAGCAGCAGTTCAGAATAGACAGTAGGAGGAGGATAGAAAAGAAAATATACAACTCAGTTCAATATAAAAAAAAAGTCACAACCTGAAGCTTCCAACTGATAACCTGCTGCCTGCATCAGGCAAACAAAAAACCAGAACTACCATTACCCTGCCTCAACTTTCAAACACACAAAAAACATGATAAGCACTACCATAACCAAAAAACTGAGTTATCAAGCCAAGCATCAGTCAAAAACAATGCCTTACCATTAACCTCATACCTGCCCAACCACATAAACTAAACAACCAAACACAGTACCTACAAACCTTACAAGTTATCAAACACTTTTCATTACCAACACCCTGTTCAATCACCAAAACACCATACTGTCAAACTATCCCCTCAAGCATGTCAAAACATTCAAACCAACACTAAGCCTCAGAGCTTTTTCTTTCCTCATCATGGGCAAAACATTTGAGGCAATGTAAGCCAAGTTCTAGGCAAGCAACTCAAATCATTCAGAACAACAACTCAAAAGCATAACTTGTCAAAACCTACTGTCAAGCACGAAACCAATTCCTAAGCCCTCAGTACCAGCATCATTGGGCATTAAATCTCAAAAAAGGCATCCAGTCCAAGGCAATAACTGTTCAAAATCGTTCGAGAAAGCATTCGACAATTCAAAGGGACGAGAGAAGAAGAGAAAGATAACCCAGGCAACAATTCAAAACAAAGTATCAAAGGCAACCTAGGCCCTCAGATCTCTGAGATCATCACTGGGCATCTCAAAGCACACATAGGCAAATCATCCAAGAAAGCAACCAACAATCCAAAGGCAACACATAGTGGAAGAAGAAGATAAAGAAGTGAACATACATTACGAGCCAACACATCCCAAGGCCACCAACAGTTTGAAGGGACGAAAATAGAAGAGATAAAGATACCAGAAAAAATCAGAAGCGTAGCACTGCATTCCTCACGCCGTCCCGGCCTCCTGAGCGCTACTTCTCCACCTTTCCTCCATCTCCAAAGATCAGGTAGTAGAATCTTCGCCTTCTATCTCTTCTCTTTCACCTCATAAAAAACGAAAAAATAAGAACTTAAAACAACACATGCGAATCCAGAAAAGAAGAAAGAGACATAAGGCATTAAAACGAACCATGTTTCGAAGGCGCTGAGCTCATGCCTTGGAGGGAAGAAAGGCGTTGGAATAACGCTGGTGGCCGGAGGAAGCTCAGGAAGCCTAATCGGAGAAGACTCAACAAACGGCGTCGCTGTTAACCCTAGCCCTTCGCTCTAACTGTCAAAATGCCTAACCCTAATTTCGTTCAATATCCAAATATGGGCTTAACCCGTTCCTAATTATTCTAAGCCCAAGTTAACACTTAACCATGTTTTTTTAAACACTAACCCTTTTCTTTCTTTTATTTCCTAAACAATACCTCTTTTCTTTTATAAAACACTAACCCTTTTTATTTTACAAACAATTTTTACTTTTTTATTTTCTTTGAAAAACACTAATTTAATTAAAATACATTTTCCATCATATAAGTTAAAATATCTTTTTCTTAAGTATATATTTGTACATAAAAATAATAAACTTTTTCATAATTAAATTGAAAATACTTTATAACTTAAAATACATATTTGTACATATTATACTCTTTTTATACATAACTAACTTGAAAATATTTCTTAATACACATTAAAATATATTTGTATATAAAATAATACATATCATTTTTATCATATAATTAAAATTGAAAACCTTCTTTTAATTAAAATACATATTTGTACATAATAATTTAAATACACATTTTCTCTAATATTAAACTCATAAACATTTGGACTAAAATACTTTCCAATTAAAAATTGAACATTTAATCAAAACACTTCATTTCTCTTTTGTACATAATTAAACATACAAAAATCAAAGATTCATTTAAAATACATTTATCTAGGTCAAAAACCCTAATACGTTTCAACTTCACATTTCGCACTTGTACATATTTACACTTACACAATACATATACACTTGTACACTTACATAAATACCTTCACATTGCCCTATACACATTTTATCTTATATTTGAATATTCGATATTTACATTTGATTGCGACATTCGATCTGGTTGTAACTTATTGGATACTATAAGTCTCATCCCCTTGTACATTTATACCCCCACTCCCGGACACTATTTTGTAATAGCGTAGATTTATATTCCGCAATTTACAGTTTTCAATTATGCCATGGTTAGACCTAGGGTTTGTATGTACATAAAATCAAACGCTAGATAACCTAATACAAGACAAATACATGTAATCAATACACAATCACACTTGCACCCCCTAGGGTAATCCCACATGTTGCCTTCCAAAATGGGCCATGCTTGCACGTCGAGTATCTTTGGCAAAACAAAACAAATGATCATAAGTCTCAAAGTGTTGCCTAAACGGAATGATCATAGTCCCTTCAAAACAAATTGCCAAAGACACTTGGCATCATTGCATTCATGGTCCATACGATGACCCGCGCCCGTCCCGAATAAACTTCCTAAACGCAAGATTGTCCATCAATTTCAATGGTGGAACAAAATTGTTAAAAAGGGGTTAAAACATGACAAAAACCTTTGAGTACAATAGGGTAGCCAAAACTCTTAGTTACTTGAGATCAAACTTGCAAAAACACTTGCCTCATTTTCAAAAACCACAATCCACAACACTTTCAAACAAACTCTCAAAAACATTTGGAAACATCTTTTCGAAAGGATTCACACTTTTGTAAAACACTCAAACACGAGTCAAATACATTAGTTGCCTAAAACAAGGCATCTTTTTTCCAAAACATTTTCAAAAAGCACCCACACACGCACCATTTTCAAAGCAATCGAAAAACAAGGCAAAAGATCTAAAAAACCAAGTAACTAAGAGCCCATGGATAACCATGGATGAAAAGGGTGCTAATACCTTCCCTTTTCATAATCTACCCCCCGAACCCACGAAATATCTCAAAAGGTTTTTGCTGTGCTTTTTTAACCTTTCCTTTAGGATAAAATAAAAAGTCGGTGGCGACTCTTGCTCAACCGCACAAGTGCGAATACGAACGCAAAACACTAGTCAGTTCTCCCACCGTATCACACATAACATGCATCTCCTATGACTGGTGCCATTAAGAACTTCAAAAGAATAAATTCTATCTTTTCATCACCTACCTCAAAAGTCAATTTTCCTTTCTTAACATCTATTATGGCTCATGCGGTTTATAGGGATGGTCTACCTAGAAGGATTGGGATTTCGCTATCTTCTTTAATATCCATGACTACGAAATCTGTTGGGATATATAGCTGACCTATTTTAACTAGTATGTCTTCTAGTATGCCTATAGGATATTTGACTGATCTATCGGCCAATTGAAGATACATTTTAGTCGGCTACAATTCTCCTAAGTTTAGCTTCTTACAAACTACCAAAGGCATTAGATTGACGCTAGCTCCTAGGTCTAAAAAGGCTTTGTCAACCATGTGATTTCCTAGGATACAAGGTATGGAAAAACTTCCCGGGTCCTTTTCTTTCTTGGCAAGTTTATTTTCGGAAATGAAATTGCACTCTAAAGTTTTAGGATCATCCAATCTACGCTTGTTGGTCAGGATGTCTTTTAAGAATTTTGCATAAGATGGTATCTGAGTGATAGCTTCGGTAAAAGGAATCTACACATGGAGCTTCTCTATAACTTTTATAAATTTTTGATATTGATTATCATCTTGGTTTGTTTAAGTCTTTGCGGAAATGGGATCATAGGTTTGTATGGGGTTGGTGGTGTATACGTTTTATCTTTAGTTTCAATTCCTGGCTCTTTTTTCTTTTCAGGTTCCTCTGGTTCCTCTACTTGGTATGAAGGCACTACAATTTCCTTAGGTTGTTCGGGCACGCTTAATGTTGGATTTGTTGGTCCATGTAAGCAGTCCCACTTTGTAAGGTAATGGCATTAGCTTGCCATTTGGGATTTGGTTGAGGTTGTCCAGGGAATTTTCCTCCAGGTGTAGTTTGAGGAGCTTGTGTCTAGGCTACCTGAGAGATATGGGTTTCAAGCATCTCATTATAAGTAACTATCTGGTCAACCTTAGTTCCTAATTATGTGATTAGTTCATTTATATGAATGTTCTGATTCAGGAACTCTTTATTTTGCTGAGTCTGGGCCGAATGGAAATTGTCCATGATTTTCTCAAGGTTTGTT
Source organism: Vicia faba (assembly GCA_948472305.1). Taxonomy (NCBI): domain Eukaryota; kingdom Viridiplantae; phylum Streptophyta; class Magnoliopsida; order Fabales; family Fabaceae; genus Vicia; species Vicia faba. The sequence goes on along the minus strand of OX451741.1, from coordinate 149,914,404 downwards.
TTCAGTGGTACAAATTGCATAGTTTGATTTGGTCTTTGGGTTTGGAAACCTTGGTGTCTCAGAGGCGCAAAATTTTAAATCAGGTTGTTGTTCTTATAGGAAAAGTTTGGGTGATTCCTCCATCCAGGATTGTAAGTGTTTGAGAATGGTTTCCCTTGGTTATAGTTAACTTGGTCTATGCTAGATCCATTCAACAGGTTACAGTCTAAAGTTTGATGTCCTTGGGTCCCACATAGTTCACATTCCGAGTGTACTGCAGCTAAAATGTTCGGGCTCTGAGACATGTTTTCAACTTTTAAGGCAAGAGCGCCCATTTTGGCTTGCACCATGTCCAGGAAACTTATCTCATATACTCCTCCTTGGGCCTCCTTTATCTCTACTGTTTCTCGTTCTTCTCCCCATTGGTAATGGTTTTGGGCCATATCTTCTATGAGAGCACAAGCTTCAGGGTAAGGTTTGTTCATCAGTGTGCCACCAACGGCAGCATCGATAGACATCTTTGTGTTATAATGGAGTCCATTATAGAAGGTATGGATGATTAACCATTCCTCCAGGCTATGGTGTGGACAAGCTCTCAACAGGTCTTTATATCTCTCCCATGCTTCAAAAAGTGATTCTCCTTGGTTTTGAGTAAATCTAGTGATCAGGTTTCTAAGGACTGCAATTTTTCTTAGCATGAAATATCTAGCAAGAAACACTCTCCAAAGGTCTTACCAAGTTGTTATTTAACTGGCTGGAAGGGAATCTAGCCAATCACGTGCTTTATCTATGAGGGAGAAAGCGAATAGTCTTAGAAGAATATCCTCAGGTGAAACACCATTGGTCTTTAGAGTGTCCGCTAATTGGATAAAAACTTTCAAGTGCTAATTCAGGTTCTCTGAGGCGAGACCAGCAAATTGATTTTGTTGCACTAATAGTAATAATAAGGGCTTTAGTTCAAAATTGTTGGTGGTGATGGCAGGGTTTACTATACTTGAACTAGGCTCCTCATCTGATGGTTGGGAAAATTCCTTAAGGGGTCTTCGGTTATGATCTTCGGCTATAGTTCTCTTTATCCTATGGAGAAAAAGACGTGCTCGAGTGTAACATTCGGGTTCCACTAAAGGATCTACTAAGTTTCCAATACTGAAATTCTTACGCATTTGCCGGATAATAAACCTTAGTCTAAACGGGATAACAATAGGGTACGAAATTTGACGAAGTTTGGTTCCTGGCAATAGAGCAAAAAACTTGATCGGTCTGTTTATAGATTCTAAAATCTAATTGCAAGTGCATAGCCTATCAAAGTAATATAAAGGATTGTCGAACCATAGAGACCAATCGTCAATATATCAACTCTATTGTTAAGTTGCTTATCTAAGGCGGATCAATTCAATTGAGGGAGTATAATGCAAAGGAAATAAATAAATAAAGTAAATTCAGACGAAAGACGGGCTAGAATGTAAATCACTGGTCAAATAACATTTCAATTTGTATTTAATAGAACTACTCATGGGGAAATATTTTCCACTCTAGTAAAGGAACAATTTGACGGGAACTTGTCGCTTTTGCTAACTAAGAACCAAGTTTACTCTCTAATCAAATCCTTCTATTGTCACTTATAAAAGAGCACTTCAAGTGTTAAAGCAGCAAACCTATTTTTAAGAAATTAGTTTCTTAACTTAGTAAAAAAGTGGTTTCAACTCGGAATGATTGGCATAAAGAGATTCTTGGCTTTTGCTAGAGAATCGGATTGTAAACTTATAAACGCGACTGAAAATAGTTTCAAAATCATTTTCTAAAAGTGTCAAAGATCCCTAACTAACCAGTCAAAACGCTTTCGCCCTTTTTGACCGGTTAGAAACTAACCAAGTTTACTCATTGAAACAGACGACTTTCGATCTTATCCAAAAATATTAAGTACGGAAAACTTGTGTTAAAAGTTAAAACATCCCCTAAAGTGTTTCTACTGATACGGTGTTGAAGTGCTATCATGACAATGATCCTTACACTCCAACCTTAAAATATTTATTCAGACATGGAAATAAAAGCAAGCATATTAAAGTTGATTGAAATAAACATAGTAATAAAGGAAAGGCAAGGAAATAAGATATGTAATGCAAGTGAAAGACAAAGCGATTGAATAAAATAAAGAACTTAAATAAAAACCTGCTCCAAATCAGAGTCTTTAAATTTGGTACAACTAGAAAGAAAATGCTCGAAGTAAAATGCCGGCAAGATTTTAATAAATGAAATGCTCCAACCCAATCAAGACTATGGTGCAATAATCCTCTGATGTGGTGAATTATTGCTTTTACATAAGTGAGTATAGGCTTAGCGTTGCAAGACTAAGTTGGATGAAGAAAAAAAAAGAAATGAAAACTACTATTTATAGAAGTTCTCTAGGCTATGCTTTAATAGAAATGCCCCCTAAGTCCTTTTGGGCGGGAAGAGACTTTCCAAAGACCGCGGGTGCCAAGGCCCCTCTGCGGGCGCTGAGTGTGCTGATGGAGAGATCATGGGGAACATGGCAGTTATCCCCTGGGTGGAGTGGGACACGTCACGATACCCCCTATAGCGGCCGCTGAGCTGAACTCCATGTGAATGATTTCACTAAAAACCTTGATTTCTTGGCCTTTTCGCTCGATTTCTTCAAGAAGAGCTCCAAATGGGCATGTTGCATGAAAATAAGAGAAATACAAGCATAACGCAAGAAAACAGTACTAAAAATAATGAAAAACATGTGTTATTTTGGTCAAATATGAAGTGAGATCAGGTGTTATCACATAGTTATGATACCAAGAAGATAGTGTATCCAATGGGTTTGGAATGTATCAAAATACACGTGTTCTGGACTGGCCCAATGGCTAAGTGGGGCCCAATCCATTTCTGCATATAGGACAACCCAATAACCTTGGCCCAATAAAACATGAAGAATTAAGGGGACTTTATCCCTTCATCCACTCAACTGAGGAGCCTTGGTCGGTTGACCCCTAGGTCAACACGATCAATTATTCCTACTCAAACAGGTTAGTTCTCATCCTGCCAAGCCACACGAGGACAGTTACCCAGGAACGACCAGAAATCTTGCTCGTGAAACAAGTTCTTTGCCCGTTATAATGGCTAGTTCTGAGCATTTTTTCCCATTATAACGGCTAGTTCCTGCCAATTACCTATTTTGAGGAATCTAATATATAGGCAAAAAATAGGGATCAAAGGCCAAGCGTCGGGAGCACTATATAAACCCTCACACTTGTGAGAGCAACGTATTAAATATTAATTCTAAAAAAAACCCTAATCTCTTTCTTGTATCTCTTTTCACTCTTTATTACTTGATCATTAGAGTTTCTTGTAGGCACACCCTCCTCCTTGTTTCCAGCCTTGCATACGTCATCTATCGACCCACTTTAGGTTCTGGTCAACCGGTAAGATCAATGGCGCTGTGTATGGGAATTATGTCTTCCCTGTCTTTCTTTACTTGAAACTAAATATTAAAGAGACATTCAAAGATTCCTATCATGGACGATCAAGATGAAAACCATCTTTCAGGAAAAAAAGTGCTCTCTGATGTCCGCAAGACAGACGAAAGAGGGAAACTGCCTCTCCTTGAAGATACCCCCAAGAAGAGAGACGGCCATATTGTGTCTCCCTCCTTGATCGAGAAAGAAGACGACAAATTCCCATTCTTGGGAAATCAAAAGTCCAAGAATATCTCAAAAGAGCTACCCACAATTCTCCAACTGGTTCCAATATCGGCCAACGCCGACTCGGCCATGGTGACCCTGCTCACTGCGCTTAATCAAACCAATGCTTTTATTCTTCAACAAAGCAATAGGATTGGATCTTGGGAAAATAAATGCAGATCAAGATATCCCCCTCGGAGATACCGACGATATGATTCCCGTAGTCCGTCCCCATCGAAGCGCAGTCGTGACCCTGTGCGCGAAAAATCAGAAGTCTCGTTTCTCAAGAAACATGGTCGTACACCTCCCTGGAAGGATCAACACTCTTCGATCACTAAGAACACAAAGGGTAGTCAACGGCCAGATAACGACTATTGACCATCACCTAAGATAAAGCATCAACCAAGGAGCATATTCCCTCATCTGGACAATATCTTCGGTCGAGGGAGAAACAACTATTCTCCGCCCCAGTCACCTAATCGAAGTGACGAAGACGAACCCTATGGCTCGTTATCTAGAGAAATCATGGAGACTCCACTCTCTGTTGGGCTAGAGAAACCCCCAAACCTGAGGACATACAATGGGATGACAAATCCATATGAGCAGATCAAGAACATCGACTCCTTTCTCGATTACACATGTGTTCGAGGAGAAATCAAGTGTCGACTTTTCCCCACCACTCTTTGGAAGGGGGCTATGTCTTGGTACAAAATCCTCCCTGACGAGTCAATCACATCTTGGAAGAACCTGAGGAAACAATTATCCAGGCACTATACGGCATCTCGTCGTCACCCTAAATCAGAAGCATTATTAAAGGCCATCATACAGGGGAAGGATGCATTCCTCTGGGCATATATAGAAAGATTCAACAAAGAAGCCGTCCATGTCTCCATGATTGACAGAATGAAGAAGTACCTCATGGAGCTAGGATTATGCCCCCGCAGCTACTTTGGAAAGGCAATTGGCATAGAAACTCATGCAACACTAGATTCCCTCCTGCTCAAAGAACACGCATACATCGAGTACAAAGAGAAAGAAGCCGCCAACAACGGGTAAGACTCGCGACATTGAGAGAATGCAAAAGTTTCAAAAAATGATGAGCCCTCAACATCCCTTCAGGGAGCAGAGAAGAGGAGGGAAGACAGGCCCTATGAATCACGATACTACAAAGGGCCAACTGGTCTTTTCCATGACTATACACCCTTGAACGCTTCACGCGAGCGCATCCTAATCGACTAAGAAAATTCACCTTCGGCGTAGGAGAAAGTAAATTCCTCAGGTTCTACCTAACAGAACGGGAAATTGAAGCCAACCCCGACAAATTTTGGGCATTTTCTGGGTTTCTAATGTCGAACTCAAAGAAATATATTTAAACCTTGAATAGAATGCTCACTTCATTATCCCACTTTGTGGTAAAATGTTTCCAGCATGTGTAACACCCTTCTAAATCCCAAGGAATACTCACAATTATTTAAATAAATTAATCAGAGTATATCACTAACAAGGGTGTCACATCTTCATATAAAACATCATAACGACGCATCCTACACCGTAACACGGGTTTTCAAAATCTTTAATAAGATAAAATCAACATTTAGTTTTTCGAATCATGGTAGCGGAAATCATAGTTCAAAAAACGTCATTATAGTACTTCATAAAATTAGTCATACTTCATAATTCATACTTATAAATCAAAACATCTTGAGTACCACGTAGGGTGTCTCATCATCTTAAGACAAAACAAAGAACATACGTTCCAATAATTCGATTCCAAACCCGATGTTACATATTAGAGAAAGACTCCCTTTGTTCAACAAATGCAAATAAACACACTCTGAAGTTATCCTCTAATGCTTCTACGGACTATTCTCGACCACCTGCGCGTTACCCACGTGGAGGCAACATTCAAACAGAAAGGGTGAGTAAATAATAATCATTATATAAGGCATAAGGAATAGATATAGTAAATATGCACATAACCAAGGTTTCTCACATCATCATATCTTCATGTTATACTCACACTTTCACATCCTCATCATTACACGAACACATATCATCATACATAATATATCATCAAGCATCACAAATAAATTATTATGAAATGTCACATAGAATGTAATGCAACATCATAGACTCATGCATGTGGTACCAAAACTTCACTGATGAATTAGTCATCGTTATCTCCAAAAATCCCCACCATAGGATCGATTCCCGCTTGGAACCAGAATGCATCACAAGTTTGCACTTAATCCACACTGTGTGATTGATGCCTTTATTGGAAAATCATCATGTTATCTTCATTGGACTGAAGACCTATTAACATCACTAGACCGAATTCCTAAAATATGCCATGAATGCAATGATGCGGAATAATATATTTAATATGACCACGACTAGTCACCATGCATCTCCATTCATGATTCATCATAAACATAATCATATCATCATAATAATCAACATAATCATCATAGCATCATCATAGTAATCAACACAACATTATAACATCATTGTCATAGACAAAGCATCATCATAAGCAAAACATCACATTAACAAAACATCATTGTGATTCAATACGAGGAACCTAATTCTCTTCACTGGTTTAAAGAAAGCTCCACAACCTGAAGAGATTGCAACAACCTTACATCTGAAACAGTTTGACATTGTATCTAATTAGGAAACAAGAAGTAGAGTCAAAGGTTTTCTTGCTAAATTTCTGTTAGAGAAGGATCATTTGTTTCTAGAAGCTATGAGATTTCAGGCTTTCAAGGAAATCTCGGCTTTTTTGATTTATAGTTTGGTACTATTCCCTAATCCAGACCAACTCATAGATGTGAATATCGTCAAAATTTTACTCACTCGTAACCCTGTGCCTACTTTGCTTGGAGATATTTTGAATTCCCTTCACACTCACACTATGAGGAAACGAGGAACTCTTATGTGTTGCATACCTTTTCTGTCCAGGTGGTTTATTTCGCACCTTCCCCGATCAGTAATGAAGAATGAACAAGGTTTGAGGTGGTCTCAAAGGATAATGTTGCTCTCTCATTCAGATATCTATTGGTGTTCCCAATCTCAGGAAGATGTTACTATCATTGAACGCTGTAGGGAATTCCCTAATGTTCCACTCCTGGGCATTAGGGGAGGTATCACTTACAACCCTTCTCTAGCTTTACGTCAATTTGGTTATGCTCGAAGAGACGGCCCTCATGACATGCTTATATAGGGTATTGTATTCGATTTTGAAAATGATCCCCAAGGTTATCGTTGAAAGTTTATACACGCTTGGGGAATGGTAAACAAGATTGATAACAAGACTTTAGGACAGAATAATTCCATCCCTTTAGATCCCTACATTAGATGGGTACGATCTCGTGCTCAAAACTTTATAATGCCATATCCCGCTGTCTTACTAGTAATTGTGGAGCTTGTTGCTGAGGGGGATATTCCTTATACCATTCTTCATCTAGATATTCCTACTGACCTTGAAGAGCTGCATAAGTCTTGGATTCAACTGAAAGAAGAAAGGGACACCTTTGAGACTCAGTTATATGCTAGCGAGAAGAAGGTATAGGTGTAAAATAAAGCTTCTCAAATGAACTTTTTTTTATGAAGACAAACCATGAGGGACAAAGAAGGCAAAGATTATTGATCAAGCTAAAAGCATCTATGGATAAAGTCTTCAGTTCAAGCACTTAGCAAATTTCAAGGTATAATGATAATACTTACTTTGAACTTAAGACATAGATGCTCAATGGTCAAAAGAAATATTTTATATTGTTCAAATCCTTACTCAAGTTTTTCTAAGCTAAAAAACTTTTTTCACTTGAGTGCAATCGATTTGCATATTTGTGCAATCAATTGCATGCTTAATTTTTTCAAAACATTTGTATTATTTCTCAGTGCAATCGATTTGCATGTTTGTGCAATCGATTGCACTCAATCAATTTTTGCTACTGACTTCACATGCAATCGATTTACACTCTTGTGCAATCGATTGCACACTCAAAATATTTGAAATTCTAGCTGTTGAAACCCCATGCAATCGATTTATACAAAGGGTGCAATCAATTGCATGTTGCACGATTTTAAAAAATAGCAGTTTTGCATATGCCTGTTCATAACACCATTTCATGGAAACCTTTCACTCAATCTTGGCAATTGTTCATGATTCATTTACAAAACTTTATGATGTTTCAAAAATGTGCTATGAACATATAAATACTCATTTTCAAAATCATTTTCAACACCTTTTCCAAAATTTATTTTCAGAATTTTCAAAATACAAACTCAAGCTTTTCTTCACTTTCATACATAAGTTTTCTGCACACTTTCACATATTATTAACCAGAAAACTTTGAGTATTATATATCTTGAGTCATTGTATACTATTATCATTGGAAGAGAAGATCAATTCATTGATTAAATCACTCAAAGTGATCATTACTACTCAAACTCACTCAAATCAAATATTACTATATACTTGCTTATTTTTCAGGATTGTTGAAAATAAGTTTAAGTGGTTTTATAAATCTTGTCTTTCCAGGATTGTTGGATACAAGTGAAAGTCACTTTGAGAGGATTGTTCTCATTGTTGACATAGTGAAAATCCAAGAGGATTGTTCTTGGTCCAAGAGATTTTGTTCTTGGTTTTTGGGTAGTTCTTGTTTAAGTTTGCCACAATAAGAAAATTTCTTTCATGTTGAAAGGGGACTGGAGTACTCTCAGACTGTAAGGGGAATCAGGATATATCACTTGTGTCTCTTTATTTTTCTGCACTTTACTCTTTCATAAACTCACCATAATCCAGAAAAATAATATCCATCATCACTAAAACCAGAATTTTTTAAAGTACCTAATTCACCCCCCCCCCCCCATCTTAGGCGCACTTCGTACTTACAATTGGCATCAGAGCAGGTTATAGCTAACTTGTTCCTAAAAGATCCAGAATGGCTTCCGCAAATCAAAATCTCGTTTTTAGAGATGGTGGTAGTAACAACAAGCCTCCTATATTTTGTGGTGAATATTTTGACTTCTGGAAAATATGCATGAAGGCACATCTAGAAGCACAAGGAGAAGAAATATGGGATGCCGTTGAGAATGGTCCATTTATCCCTATAACGGTAATCAATGGTGTTGGCTCATCAAAGCCTGAAACTGCATGGGACGAAGATGATAAGAAGAAGGTTCTCTATGATAAAAAGGCAATAAAACTTCTTCAAGGTGCACTTAGCATGGATGAATTCTTCCATGTCTCGGCATGCAAAACATCAAAAGAAATATGGGATACCTTGGTACAAACTCATGAAGGAACTGTTGAAGTTAAAAGATCAAGACTAAATACCCTGAGTCAAGAATACGAATTATTTCGAATGCAGCCCAGAGAAACCATTCTTGACCTGCAAAAGAGATTTGTGCACTTGACAAATCATTTAAGTGCTCTTGGTAAGACTTTGACGAATGATGAACTGAATCTGAAAGTACTTAGATCCTTAACTACGGAATGGCAACCAAAGGTAACAACAATTTCAGAAAAGAAAAGTCTCTCCTCCATGACGTCCGCAACATTGTTTGGGAAACTTCAAGAATATGAAACGGAACTTAGAAGACTTGAAAAACATGAAAATCAAGAGAAGAAATCCAAGAATATTGCTTTGAAGATAGATTACAAGGAAGTTGAAAAGGAAGACAATCCGGAAGAAGATGAAAATTTCATGCTTCTTGTTAAAAGGCTTGGTAAGTTCTTTGGTAGAAATGACAAATCCTTTTCTCATTCAAAAGGAAAGAAATAATTAAAGAAAAAGGAAGCTTCCACATCAACACAAGAAGTCACGTGTTACGAATGTGGTAAGCAAGGTCATATCAAGCTGGATTGTCCGAAACTCTCCAAGAAAGGTGGCTACAAAACAAAAAGGGTTCAAGAACAAAAAGGCCTATTTTGCATGGGAGGATAATGAAATAAGTTCCTCATCCGATTCCGATAGTGATGAAAGTGCAAATCTAGCATTGATGGCCTCACACCATTCCGATGATGAAGACAATGAGGTTAGTAATGAATTCTATCTTTTTTATAGTGATGCACAAGGTGCTATAGATGAACTATTGAATGAATGCAAAATTCTATATAAAACTATTTCATCATAAAAGAAACAAATTTCATCCTTAGAAGAAAAATGTGAATCTATGGAAAAAGATTTCAAAGAAGAAAAACAAAAATTAAGTGATGAACAAAAACATGATTTTGTATGCAAAAATTGTGAATCACTCTCTTTCCAAATTGTCCAATTAAAAAGAGTCATTGAAAGATATGAAAAAGGCCAATGTCGTTGGAAGGTGTTCTTAGCCAACAAAGATACTCCAATGATAAAAGTGGACTTGGATATTCAAAGTTTTCAAAACCAATTTCTAATAAAACTATCTTTGTTAAGGCTAGTGATCAATCATCCAAAGAGAAAGTGAACAAACCTAAAATAGTTCATCACTATCCTAAAAAGAAAACATTTCCTAAGAAGAAATCTTATCCTTCTAGATATAGAAGTAACTTTGAACCTACTTGTTTTTATTGTGGTATTAAAGGCCATACACCTAATGCTTGCTATGTTAGAACCTTTAGTGTGGCAAGTGGGCATTATGTGTGGTTAAAGAAAGGCACTAATTACGAAGTACCCAAAGCAACTTGGGTACCTAACAAAGCCTAATTTGTTTTGCAGGTATGCTTGAAGACCACATGCAATCTTGGTATCTTGATAGTGGTTGTTCAAATCATATGACGGGAGACATAAACAAATTTTCAAATCTAGTTCTAAAGGCCAAGGGTTTTGTCACTTATGGAGACAATAATAAGGGAAGAATTATTGGCAAAGGAAAAGTTAGTGCTCCACCTTTCACATCCATTGAAGATGTTCTTTATGTTGAAGGACTAAAGCACAATCTTCTTAGTATTAGCCAACTTTGTGACAAAGGATTCAAGATCAAGTTCACCAAGGATGAATGCTTGATAGATGATTGAAGTCACACATGAGGTTATACTTAAAGGTAAAAGAATCAATAATATATTCATGATTTCCCTTGATGATCCATCTTTGAAGGTAAAATGTCTCATGGCGAACAATGATGATCCATGGATGTGGTACAAAAGAATTGCTCATATTCACATGGAACAATTGTATAAACTAATCAAGCATGATCTTGTCATTGGGTTGCCTAAGAGAAATTTCATCAAAGATAGACTCTGTGATGCTTGTCAAAAAGGGAAACAAACAAAATCAACTTTCAAATCTAAAAATGTGGTGTCTACTGCAAGGCCACTACAACTGTTACATATGGACTTATTTGGTCCATCAAGAACAAGAAGTTTCGGAGGTAATGTATATGCTTTGGTTGAAAATCACAAGTTTGCTCAATCAATGACTCAAATGATTGAAAATCAACTATATTGGTCAAAAAGTCAATTGTGGTCAACATACAGTCAAACTTCAAGATTTTTGGTCAACGTCAACACTTTGAAGTGATATTCATCATTTGATCAAGGGTTGATCATGATCCCTCAAGTAAAGCTCTCAAATCATCAAAAGTCAAAAATTGTCAAATTATGATTTCCTTAGGAGAAGTCAACTAAACTTTGACCATGCATAACTTTCACATGCTTCATCAAATTTTCCCCAACAAAATCCCATTTTGAATAAAATTCAATTTTCTACCACTTTGCTTCTATTTTGAAGTCCAAACAACGCTTCATTTGGAAGATATGACCTAATACATTATAGGTCATTTTCAAAAGTCAATAAAAGACACTTTTTGTAAAGGCAACTTACATCAAGATAAAGTCTTCAAAAGAAAATATGATCAACATAGATATTTTACAGGACATCTTGGTCGTTCTAAAAAATCCAAGATCATCTTCAAAAGATGAAAATTGAGTAAGTTATGAGTTTCACAAGTTGGGGAATTTTGAAGAAATTCATGAAGTACAAATTGAGCAAAATTGCAATTTTGAACCAATGAACCTAGTTTTTGATGTTCATAAAATCTTAGAGGACCTCTAAATTCATTTATATATGTCTTTCATTTTTATTCATATTTATCTTGATTTTATTTAATTAATAATCAAATAAATTGAATAAAATCACAAGAAATCATGGGCTAGTGCATATGGGCTTGACTTGATCAATTATAAGGCCCAATATTTCTTGCAAGGGACATACAAACTATCCAGGTTCATGCAGCATCAAGAATGACAAGAAATATCTCATTTTTGGCAACTTCTTAATGTGTTTTATTCTTGTCTCAAAGGCCATCAACACTTGATTCTTTACCATGTTTGTTCACCTCCTCTCTTCCCTCTATAAATGCACAACATTACAAGCACAAAGGACCACACAATTTCTACATGCAAAAGCTCTCCAAAAGCTCTCCAAAAAAGCTCTCCAAAAGCTCTCCAAATACTCTCCAAAAAAATCAAAGAATTAGTGCATGTCATATCTCAAAGTTCCATCCTCTCTCGATTGAAACCAAGCCTCAAGTCATCCTCCTAAAGTCCCCAATAGTTTTTACAAGGCCCAATATCAGTCCATTATAAGCCTAGAATTCCCCCATTTGATAACACCAATTTGGTAAAGTTTAAAATTTCGAATCTATGATTTTAATCACATTTCATGGTATGCTAACATTTGATTGAGTTTATATGAATCTATAGATCAGGTATGAGTGATACCAAATATACGCATCATGCACCTCCAGTTCCTGACCACCAGATTTCATCAGGCTAGATCCAAAGCCTCAAAGGCGCGTCCCTATGATGAACTCCAAGATGCGTCCCTCACTGGATCTCCAGGTGCCTGGGCCCTATTGCTAACGGGCCTTGGAATTTTTGCTATTTCACACCCTCTAACTACTTTTTGCAGTGCTTGGCCCATTTTCTTTTTCTTTTTTGTTGTTGTTTTATTTATTTAATTTTCTTTAAATCTTTTTCTTTTCTTTTTATGAACATAAAAAATCAGAAAATCAGAAAATCACAAAAAATAGTAGATTTGAGATTTTATTAATTAAATTAATCAATTATTTAATCAAAATTTTTTAATTAATTAACTAATTAGAATTACGTTCTCAAAATTTAATTATTTTTCTAAACAAAAATTAAAAGCAACAAAAAAAAACATTTTTCCACTTAGAATTTTTCAGGGTCTTTACATGTTTCCCTTTTCTCCTCCGTGCACTCGTTTGTTCTTTTGTATTATTAATTTCATGAATTATGTAACTCTACAAGGGATATAGTTTAAATTAGGACCTTTTTATTTTTATTTCCCCCATTTTTGGTTTGTAATTCCCCCCATCCCGAAGCGATATAATAACGTAGATTATTTTCCGCATTTTATTTTCTTCACTGGTATATATTTAATTTCTAGATGTATGCTAATAAGCTTGTATGCAAAGACTAAAAGCAAACGCTAGATAACTTAATTTCAAGACAAATAACTGAAAAATAACACACTTCACACACGCGCACCTCTAAGGTACCTCAACTTATTGCCTTCGGAATAAAACAGTCACGTCTCTCGAACGTAAGAGATTTTAGAAGCGACCCTCTGGTTTAAAAGATCATAAGTCCCTCGATGACCCTTTGGACGTTGCTTCGGTAAATGATCTTAAAACCTTAGGGTAATTGCTAAAGTATCTTACGAGTTTCCTTCGTGACTGTACGATGACCCTCACTTGTCCATCAAACATCCAACGATAGGGCTATCTACTGACTAAGAGTAGAATAGCATTGTCTAAAGGAAAAGAGGAAAAGAACAAAGACCGTTCGAGTAGGTAGACCGCTTATAGTTGCTTGCTCATAAAAACAAGCAAAATAAAATTTTCACACATACACAAACTCTTTTCTAAATATTTTTAAAAGACAAAAAAACTTTATATATGTTCTCAACAATATGAGAAACATTACAAAGTTCGCCGCACTAATGTGTCTTTTCAAAAATATTTTCAAATACACTTACACAAAAAAGAAGCATTTTCAAAGTGAGCTAGCAAGTAAGATCCCGTAGATAACTATGGATAAAAAGGATGCTAACACCTTCTGTTGTACCCCAAAATTTGCCCTCCCATAATCTTCAAAGTTTTGACAAGAATCATCCACAAATGGTTCAAGTCTACTCAAGGGCTACACAGACAACCATCCTCCTAAGCCAGTCAAATTAGGGTTTTGGTTCTTGCAAGGAAGTTGAGATTTTCAAGGGCTCAATCAAATCCCATATGCTCATAAACATTGTCAAGCACCTACATGTCAAGTTTCAAGGCTTACAAGGTCAAGTTGCACAGTCAAAAGTCCCATTTGCTCAACAGTCAACTGTAGGGGCAAAATGGTCATTTGGCAGTCAAAAGTCAAATTTTTGGTCAACATCTTATTTTGAAGCCACAATCATCATTTGGTCAATTCTTGACCATGATTTCACAAGAATGGCTCAAAAATCATCAAGGTGTCAAAAGTTTCTATTTTTGGACAACTGAAAAGTCAACTGTAACTTGACCAAGGCATAACTTTTTCATGGTTCATCAGAAAAATTCCATCCAATTCTCATATTGAAGGGGAAGACATTTCCTACAACTCATCTTCACATTCCAAGTCCAAGAAATGCTCTCACAAAAAGTTATCAATTTCAACATTATAGGTCATTTTCAAAAGTCAACAAAAACGGACTTTAAGTCAAAGACCATAACTTGAGATTGGTAAATCAAAATGACATGGGACCAAAGACATTGGTTAGAGGACTTCAAGACCTTTCCAAAATGTCCAAGAATATGTTCATAACTTCAAAATTGAGCAAGATATGCATTGGAGAAGTTGGGAAATTTTTGTGAAATGGCCAAAATCATTTATCCTTGAAATTTCATTTTTTGACAAAAGGGGCCCACTTTTTCCACTTGTTTCAGCTTGGCCATGCCTCCCACGTGTCCCACAATTTATTTTAAGATTAAAAATTAATTTTCCCATTTTTATTTAATTTTATTTGATTTAATGCATTTTAAATCTTTAAAATTCAAATAAAAATCAAAGAAATTAATGGAGGGATATTTTGTGGTTTGAATAGCTTTGATACACCATAAAACATATACCAAATTCGTTCAAGACCTATTTCAAGCAAAAAAATTCAAATTTGGAGCAAATATGGCAAGTTATTTCAATGGTGATTATGGAGAAAATCAAAACTTCATTGCAAGGCTTAAAAGCTCCTTAATGTGACTGATTCTCATCCAAGCCTATATATACAAGCCTTGCAAGCCTCATTCAGAACCTAGAAAAAAAGGAGAGTGTGCACAAACGGCTAGAGCAAAAATCCAAAAAGTGTCAGAAAAAAAAGTGTGAGATTAAAACATAGTTGCAAGCGTTTTCAAATCAAAGCAAGCACGTAGCTTTCTTCCTTGCCACTCACTGAAGCCAAAGCAACCACAAACGTGTCCTAAGGTCCACTGAATAGTGCTGTAAGTACTCACGAAATCACCTCTGAACATGGAGTCGTGTTTCTCCATTCTTGCACTTTTTCTGGAAAATAATAGCATATTCATACTCCATGCCTGATTTCCAATGCAACAGTTATATTCAATTTCATTTTTAGGCTTCGTATGACAATACCCATGCCTAGGGTTTGTTTGCTTTGTTTTTAGGTATTTTTTTCTACAGGTGAAATTGGGACGGACCATAAGCATAAACGTGATCAGGAGACATGGGTCATCACCCCCATGGTTTTGTTACTTTTTTTATTCTCTTTTCCTTATAATTTCTTTTTTTAATTATTATTATTATTATTATTATCATTAAATTAACATAACTAATTTTTCCATAAAATTCAAAAAAACTAAAAAAATGTAAATATTTCATTTATTATTAATCTCACTCTTTTATTTTTGTAAATAAAATACTAACAAATTAATTAGTTAATTAGTTTAATTTTAACCTTTTTACAATAAATAAAAACAATTTAGACTTAGGCTTTTCTTTTGACATTTTTAATTCCTTTTTATTTTTATTTTCATTAAAAACATAAAAATACAAAAATATTTTTCTTTTAATTAAATTAATTAATTAGTAATTAGGCCTAATTTTCATTTAATTACAAAAAAAGGCAAATTCAATTTAATTCTAAAAAAGGGTCAAAACCCTTAGGACGTTCCCGATTTAATTTCTTTTCGCGCTTTAATTCCTTTTTATTATATTTTTGTAACTGTTTTCGGATATGTAATAGTTAATTAGGACTTTATTGCTTTCTTTTAATTTCTCGCATTTTTATTTTTTCAAAACGGGTCTTTGTAAAGATTTGGCGATGTATAGACCCGCGCCTTGTAATAGCGTAGGATTTACGTTTTCCGTACTTTAATTTCTGCACCCCTTAACTGCTAAATTTTGCATGAAAGAATGAATGACCCAAATAAAATCAAAGCGTAGATCACCATAATGCATGACAAGATAAAACATAACTGAAAACAATACACAAATTCACACACCACTCTTAGGGTACGCCTCACTGTTGCCTTGCCCCTCGAAACGTGGTCGTCGAGTATAGGACGTTTTAGTAAGTCCTTATATCCATGAACATGGCATAAGGGTAGCTTCTAAGGTGTCCTATTGTTGCTCTGGTGACCACACTGTCCCTACAAGCTCGAATTGTGGTCGTCGAATACAAGACGTTTTAGTAAGTCCTTATGTCCGTTGATCTAGTTGCCTCGAAACAAGTTGCCTCGAAACGGTTGCCTCGGAATGAAAAGATCAATGGCATAAGGGTAGCTTCTAAGGTGTCCTACTGTTGCTCCGGTGACCACACTGTCCCTAATCCTCGAATTGACCCGAACACCTCCAACGGTGGTGCTACCTACTTCTCAATGGTGGGATGGCACTACCTAAAGGACACTTACACAGCTTAATTCCTTAGGGTAGGTAGATGACTCATGGGTACTTGCTCTTTTCAAACAAAAAAACAAAAATACTTTTCACACCCTACACTTTCAAAAAAACTTTCAAAACAAATTTTTCAAACACTCTTGAGGACAGATACAAGAGTTATTCAGAAATCTTTCAAAGAAACTTTTTCAAACCCACTCACATTTTGAAAAGTAAACATTTTGAAAACACAATGAGCAAGTATCTAAGAGCCCATGGATAACCATGAATAGAAAGGGTGCTAACACCTTCCCTTTCTATAAATCTACCTCCCGAACCGAGAAACTATCTCATAAGGAATTTTGTTGTGCTTTTGTCCTGTCCATGTTGGAGAAAATAAAAGACGGTGGCGACTCTTGCTTACCGCGACATACGCGATCCAGCTTTAAAACAGTCAGTTCCAGATCCACCGATTACAAAACTGGCGACTCTGCTGGGGACACTTTTAAAGTGAGGTGTACCTTAGGACTAAGATCACTGTGTTTTCAATTGCTTTGACTTGTTTGCTTTAAATTGTGGGACTGTCTTGGGAGTTCTATAGATCCTAACCCGGATTTGGGGATACCTTCTTAGAAAGTAGCAACAAGGCTGTGAGGGAACTGTGCGGGGTATACCGACATGGTTGAAACAGTCTGCTACGTTGATGTGGCACTTTGGTGTGTACCGGTAACCCTTGAGTTCAGTCAAGGAGAGTACGGGGCCTCCATGTGGTGTCATGAAGCATCAACTGACCTTAGGAACCTTAATTGAACCATCTTGGCCTCTTTAGGGTAGTGAGATAACTGACTTTGGTGCAGTCCGAGGTTGGTTGATACTCGATACTACACTCAATTGAGGGTTGCTTTCCTGGAATATTTCCGTCGCCAGTTCAGTGGCTAAATCGAAACGATGAACAATGAAAGCAATCCAGTGATATTGGGACCCTTAGAACCCGGTTACTTCTGATAGGACAGGTTGAGCCCACCAACTTCAAGAGGGTAATACCCAGACCCCATGCTGGCCTGAACTCTAAGGGTTTCTCTTGTGTGACTTGTGTGCCTTCCAACTTGACTACTTGCATGCTCGTTATCTGACACTTGAGTTTCTTGCAGGTTTTGTTTATAGTCCTTAATTGGGACTCATAACAGGGTTTACTAAGTTTCTTGCAGGTTTTGTTTATAGTCCTTAATTGGGACTCATAACAGGGTTTACTAAGTTTCTTGCAGGTTTTGTTTACAGTCCTTAATTGGGACTCATAACAGGGTTTACCTACATTACCCTATGCATAGCATAACATCATACCATTGCATACATCCCGCATAAGGACTAATCCGTTTCAAGGATCTCAAGGGCTTGTGATGTAGGTCATGATGAACCAACTGTCCAGCAAGGGGCAAAGGGAATTTATTTTCCTCTAGCCAAGGTTGTCAGGGGCTATGACCCACTGGATATGGTGATCCTTTGACCCTTGAAGAAGGACTCTCAATAACATGCAGTTCCTTCAATCAAGCTATCGGATCCCAACTCTAATGATTTTCTTGTTTACCCCGCGAGATCCTTGAAAACATTGCATATATATACAGACATATCATTGCATAACAGGTACCCTTTTGACAGGTCACTTACCATCTCCGCTGTTTATTTCAGCAATGGCTTCCCAACAAGATAACCAAGATCTTCAGGCTCAAGAGATTCAGTTCAGAGAGATCTTCCTAAGCCTATCCAAGGGGCAGGAAGAGTTGAGGACACTCCTTATGGGGAATTTGGCCAAGCAAAGTCCCGAAGATGACAAGGACGAGCAGCTGAAACGTCTGCAAGCTGAGGTAGATACGATGAAAACCCAGATGCTGGGACAAAGGGCTCTCATCCAAAGTTTAGCTCGGGAGCAAGGAGAGCTAAGGGCCATGATCAGTCAGCTTCATCACGACATGAAGCAACGAGCCCAAGTCAGGGACCAGGTCATTGAACAGCTTCCAAGAGGACAAAGGTCTGGTCCAATGAATAGACCTCTCCAAGCTGCTATCACTTCACAGGTCCAACCACGACCTCGCCAAGAACAACGGGCTGATCAGAGCAAGCCAGACAAGCCTAAAAGGCAGTTCACCAAACTCAACGTGTCACCGTCTCAAGCTTTACAACAATTGTTGAGGTTGAATCTGGTGACGTTAAGGGACCCTCCTAAGCATCTCAACACAACCTCCCTAAAGTACAATCCTGAGGAAAGATGTGCATACCACTCTGACAGTCCAGGACATGACACCGACGACTGTTGGGCTTTGAAGAATAAGATTCAAGATCTGATTAATGAAAGAGCTGTGGATTTCACCCAGATAGGCCAAGCTGAATGCTCCTGCCATCCCTACAAGATGCACCAGTCGAAGTAACAAGCCCTGAGACTAGAAGACTTGTTTTATTAGAATTTTCAAGTTGTAACTTTCTTTTGATTGTTCAAACATTTATTCATGATTAAACGTTGTTAGTTCATTAATGCATCGCATATGTCTGTTTTGAAGCAATATATTCGCATTCACTATATGCAAACTGTTTTCATATTTTTGTGATGGTCAACTCTCAATAATTCTAAGCCTCTTGAGGGAGGATGACGAAAACGATACCACAATATACAGTATGCTTTTGAACAGACCCCGTTGATGAGGTACAGGCATTGTTTCAATTCCTAAACACTGGAGTTATAAGGAAGATAATCCCTCGTCAACCCCTCTGAGCCAAAGAAGTAGGAGTTTTTCTTTTCGAAATTTAAAACCCTTAATCATAACCTGGGGCAGGGTAGTCTCTCAGTTGATCCAAGTGCATAACGAATGGCACCAAAGAGGTCCTTACAAAACAAAAGACAGTGATGGTTCCGAACAATCATAAGGATAGGCAGTCATTATATCTCAAAATAAAAACCCAATAAGTCAAAACCTATGAAGGAGACTTACAAAATTGGGGCATCCCGCTGACTGTAGTCACAAAAGAAACAGTTCAGGCAAAATTTAGGGATAGCGAAATCAAAAAAGAGGTCATACAAACCCTCAACAAAAGCAAAAAATGACTGCCTATTCAGAATAAATCATCAATATCTGAACCATCATTGGAACATCAGGACAAAGACACAAACAAGGTCTAACGCACGATTAACTGAACTTAGGTTTGAAGAACATCACGAAGAACGGGTGGGTACAAATAATTTGAGCCTTTATCCTTTGTTTCTTAAACCATGAACCAGTCCACGTTATAACCCTTAAAAGTCCTAGCTGAAGCATGGGTTAGTTCGAAAGCATACTGTTACAAAAGGTATCCTGACTCCTTAAGGCTTGCGGTAAAATAACGAGTTGACATCACTGTTCACAAAAAATTCACTTGTTTTACTAAAAAATACATTTTTTCAAAAACTTCAAGACAGACATAAGCTTTGCATTTTTAACATAACTTTGTTTGCATATGACTTTTTGATTGAACAACATAGAAATTCGCACGACGAATGCCTAATGAACAAAAGCACCTCCAATCAAGGGGCATGGCCTGATCATTGCCCATCATCTGGGGCAGTCCAGTCAAGATTCAAGGAATCTCTCAAAGACCAAATAGCCTGGGGCAAATCCCCGCCTGAGTCACTTGGGGGCATTCCAGCAATGAATCTTGTCCGATCAAACATCTTCTGGTGGCATGGCAAAACGCTTCTAACAAGGGCAACTCCCTACATCCGGAGAGCGCGGACATAGTCGAAAAAATACTACGCACGATAAAAGACCCGCTAGGTTGACATACCTAGGCAAAAATTAGGGCTTCCCGGCGAACCAAAAGGGTTCGGGCAAAAACAAGGGATGAATATGAAATGAAAAAAAATCTGTACACCCGGCAAGTCGAAAACCTGAAAAGGCGGCTTGGGCAAAAATGGGTATCCCGGTGGACTGAAAACCTGAAAAGGCGGTCCAGGCAAAATTTAGGGATCAAAAGCGTACGACTATGTCCCGGCATCTTGTCACTTGCTTACCAGAAAAAGACTGGTCAAATCGGCAGTTATCAAGATCTCCACATGTATCTTCTCCCACAGAAACAGGGGCAATAATGAGTCGTCTTAACGGTCTAATGGTTATGTCCATCAAGGTACCAAGATAGGTTCAGCTGAAGAACGTAACCAGTATATCTTAACTCCCCAGAGAGTGAGCCAGCAGGTCAATACACTCTCCCCAAGCAGAGTTATCCTGTCAGCCTTAAGGAAGTTGGGTATCCTCCAGCAGATCTCAACATTCCTCAACAAGCGTCCCCGGCAATCTTGATCTAAGATTGTTCCCCGGCGGTATACCAGACATTCAGCGGAGCCACTTCCCCAATGCATCTCAAAGTTTCCCCAGGAGGGTCCAACATAGTTCAAGATTTCCCCAGGAAAGTTTGAATCCATCTCCCCAGCAAGAAGCTTATCCCCAATAGATTCTGGAAGCTTATCCCCTGCAGAGCACGAACGCGTCCCCCGGCTTTATTCAGAAAGTTATTTCCCCACCAGGATATAACTGGGTTATCCTCAGCCAATAGCCATGGAAAGATCGTCCTTGGCGAAGTCTTCTTATCCCCAGCGGAGTCTATTAACACTTCCAACATAACCACGGTATCCCCAGCGAAGTTACCATCAGCATCCCAGCAAAGTACCCCTCTCCCCACAGAGTATTGTTCCCTAGCAAGGTAGCTAGAGTAATTTTTCCCCGCAGAGTAATCCATTCGCCAAGTTTATTCCCCAATGGAGTTATCTTCTCCTACCGGTATTCTTGCAACTATCATCCCCAGCGAAAACAACAAAGCATTATTCTCCAACATCAGCCCAGGATGTGACTTCCCGGCACCCGTCAAGGATTTACTTTCCTAGACAAAAACATACGTTCATAAACATCGCATTTCCATACATTATAGCATGCATATATGCATCATGAACATACGATCTCATTTATGTTGAGAACAGCATGGCTTGATCCATGCATTGCATATGGCTGACCTTTACCTTTCAGGAAAGATCCAGTTAAATTCTCAGCTATGTCCAAGACCTCCTCTGGTTCAGTTAAATCGATTCCTAAGATTTTTCTGATGCCGATCCAGTTGAAGATATTCCAAGACTTGAGTCTGGTTCAGTTAAATCGATTCTAAGATTTTCCTGATTCTTATCTAGTCAAAGTTAATCAAAGGCCTTCTCTGGTTCAGTCAGATCGACCCTAAGATCTCCCTGATTCTTATTCCAGTTGAAGATTCCAAGACCTTGCCTGGTTCAGTTAAATCGACTCCTAAAGATTTTTCTGATTCTTATCCAGTCAAAGGCCTTCTCTGGTTCAGTCAGATCGACCCTAAGATCTCCCTGATTCTTATTCCAGTTGAAGATTCCAAGACCTTGCCTGGTTCAGTTAAATCGACTCCTAAAGATTTTTCTGATTCTTATCCAGTCAAAGGCTTTCTCTGGTCCAGTTAAATCGATTCCTAAAGATTTTCCTAATGAAGACTCAGTAGAAGACATCCAAGATTCTCTCATTGTTACTGTTGAGGTAGTAATCGCCCCAGATTCTCTCATCGTTACTGTTGAGGTAGTAATCGCCCCAGATTCTCTCATCGTTACTGTTGAGGTAGTAATCGCCCCAGATTCTCTCATCGTTACTGTTGAGGTAGTAATCGCCCCAGATTCTCTCATCGTTACTGTTGAGGTAGTAATCGCCCCAGATTCTCTCATCGTTACTGTTGAGGTAGTAATCGCCCCAGATTCTCTCATCGTTATTGTTGAGGTAGTAATCGCCCCAGATTCTCTCATCGTTACTGTTGAGGTAGTAATCGCCCCAGATTCTCTCATCGTTACTGTTGAGGTAGTAATCGCCCCAGATTCTCTCATCGTTACTATTGAGGTAGTAATCGCCCCAGATTCTCTCATCGTTACTGTTGAGGTAGTAATCGCCCCAGATTCTCTCATCGTTACTGTTGAGGTAGTAATCGCCCCAGATTCTCTCATCGTTACTATTGAGGTAGTAATCGCCCCAGATTCTCTCATCGTTACTGTTGAGGTAGTAATCGCCCCAGATTCTCTCATCGTTACTGTTGAGGTAGTAATCGCCCCAGATTCTCTCATCGTTACTGTTGAGGTAGTAATCGCCCCAGATTCTCTCATCGTTACTGTTGAGGTAGTAATCGCCCCAGATTCTCTCATCGTTACTGTTGAGGTAGTAATCGCCCCATATTCTCTCATCGTTACTGTTGAGGTAGTAATCACCCCAAATTCTCTCATCGTTACTGTTGAGGTAGTAATCACCCCAGATTCTCTCATCGTTACTGTTGAGGTAGTAATCGCCCCAGATTCTCTCATCGTTACTGTTGAGGTAGTAATCGCCCCAGATTCTCTCATCGTTACTGTTGAGGTAGTAATCGCCCCAGATTCTCTCATCGTTACTGTTGAGGTAGTAATCATCCAAGGTTCTCTCACCGTCCCGTTGAGGTAGTAACCATCCCTGATTCATTCATCACCTTTTGAAGCTCCAGACTCGATTCCTATATCTCGCCAGGGCACGTCTGAAGAGGTCGAAGATTCGATTCCTGTAACCAACCAGGGTGCGTCCATATAAAGAGTTTGAAGATCAACCCCTGTAACAGGCCAGGTAATTATTTCTCTTTCTCAGGTACGCAAGTTCTCGCTAAGGAATCTCTTACGCGATCGACACCTAGATGGCATCTATAAGCCCATCCACATACCAACAGTTCCAAATGGCATCTATAAGCCCATTCCCGACAAAGTTCTGTCACACTTCCAGATGGCATCTATAAGCCCATCCTCCTACCCACCATCCCTCCAAATGGCATCTGTAAGCCCATTCCCGCCATCGCACCGCTGATACTCAACTATGTGAGTGAAAATTTCTGGGCACTCTAGTGTTCAATCATCTTCCACCCTCGGATCACGAAAGGCATGCAAGCCAATCTACATCCTCAGGTCTAAGAAGATTGAACAGGGGCAACTGTTGTACCCCAAAATTTTCCCTCCCATAATCTTCAAAGTTTTGACAAGAATCATCCACAAATGGTTCAAGTCTACTCAAGGGCTACACAGACAACCATCCTCCTAAGCCAGTCAAATTAGGGTTTTGGTTCTTGCAAGGAAGTTGAGATTTTCAAGGGCTCAATCAAATCCCATATGCTCATAAACATTGTCAAGCACCTACATGTCAAGTTTCAAGGCTTACAAGGTCAAGTTGCACAGTCAAAAGTCCCATTTGCTCAACAGTCAACTGTAGGGGCAAAATGGTCATTTGGCAGTCAAAAGTCAAATTTTTGGTCAACATATTATTTTGAAGCCACAATCATTATTTGGTCAAGTCTTGACCATGATTTCACAAGAATGGCTCAAAAATCATCAAGGTGTCAAAAGTTTCTATTTTTGGACAATTGAAAAGTCAACTGTAACTTGACCAAGGCATAACTTTTTCATGGTTCATCAGAAAAATTCCATCCAATTCTCATATTGAAGGGGAAGACATTTCCTACAACTCATCTTCACATTCCAAGTCCAAGAAATGCTCTCACAAAAAGTTATCAATTTCAACATTATAGGTCATTTTCAAAAGTCAACAAAAAGGGACTTTAAGTCAAAGACCATAACTTGAGATTGGTAAATCAAAATGACATGGGACCAAAGACATTGGTTAGAGGACTTCAAGACCTTTCCAAAATGTCCAAGAATATGTTCATAACTTCAAAATTGAGCAAGATATGCATTGGAGAAGTTGGGAAATTTTTGTGAAATGGCCAAAATCATTTATCCTTGAAATTTCATTTTTTTGACAAAAGGGGCCCACTTTTTCCACTTGTTTCAGCTTGGCCATGCCTCCCACGTGTCCCACAATTTATTTCAAGATTAAAAATTAATTTTCCCATTTTTATTTAATTTTATTTGATTTAATGCATTTTAAATCTTTAAAATTCAAATAAAAATCAAAGAAATTAATGGAGGGATATTTTGTGGTTTGAATAGCTTTGATACACCATAAAACATATACCAAATTCGTTCAAGACCTATTTCAAGCAAAAAAATTCAAATTTGGAGCAAATATGGCAAGTTATTTCAATGGTGATTATGGAGAAAATCAAAACTTCATTGCAAGGCTTAAAAGCTCCTTAATGTGACTGATTCTCATCCAAGCCTATATATACAAGCCTTGCAAGCCTCATTCAGAACCTAGAAAAAAGGTGAGTGTGCACAAACGGCTAGAGCAAAAATCCAAAAAGTGTCAGAAAAAAAAGTGTGAGATCAAAACATAATTGCAAGCGTTTTCATATCAAAGCAAGCACGTAGCTTTCTTCCTTGCCACTCACTGAAGCCAAAGCAACCACAAACGCGTCCTAAGGTCCACTGAATAGCGCTGTAAGTACTCACGAAATCACCTCTGAACATGGAGTCGTGTTTCTCCATTCTTGCACTTTTTCTGGAAAATAATAGCATATTCATACTCCATGCCTGATTTCCAATGCAACAGTTATATTCAATTTCATTTTTAGGCTTCGTATGACAATACCCATGCCTAGGGTTTGTTTGCTTTGTTTTTAGGTATTTTTTTCTACAAGTGAAATTGGGACGGACCATAAGCATCAACGTGATCAGGAGACATGGGTCATCACCGCCATGGTTTTGTTACTTTTTTTATTCTCTTTTCCTTATAATTTCTTTTTTTAATTATTATCATTATTATTATTATCATTAAATTAACATAACTAATTTTTCCATAAAATTCAAAAAAACTAAAAAAATGTAAATATTTCATTTATTATTAATCTCACTCTTTTATTTTTGTAAATAAAATACTAACAAATTAATTAGTTAATTAGTTTAATTTTAACCTTTTTACAATAAATAAAAACAATTTAGACTTAGGCTTTTCTTTTGACATTTTTAATTCCTTTTTATTTTTATTTTCATTAAAAACATAAAAATACAAAAATATTTTTCTTTTAATTAAATTAATTAATTAGTAATTAGGCCTAATTTTCATTTAATTACAAAAAAATGGCAAATTCAATTTAATTCTAAAAAAGGGTCAAAACCCTTAGGACGTTCCCGATTTAATTTCTTTTCGCGCTTTAATTCCTTTTTATTATATTTTTGTAACTGTTTCCGGATATGTAATAGTTAATTAGGACTTTATTGCTTTCTTTTAATTTCTCGCATTTTTATTTTTTCAAAACGGGTCTTTGTAAAGATTTGGTGATGTATAGACCCGCGCCTTGTAATAGCGTAGGATTTACGTTTTCCGTACTTTAATTTCTGCACCCCTTAACTGCTAAATTTTGCATGAAAGAATGAATGACCCAAATAAAATCAAAGCGTAGATCACCATAATGCATGACAAGATAAAACATAACTGAAAACAATACACAAATTCACACACCACTCTTAGGGTACGCCTCACTGTTGCCTTGCCCCTCGAAACGTGGTCGTCGAGTATAGAACGTTTTAGTAAGTCCTTATGTCCATGAACATGGCATAAGGGTAGCTTCTAAGGTGTCCTATTTTTGCTCTGGTGACCACATTGTCCCTACAAGCTCGAATTGTGGTCGTCGAGTACAAGACGTTTTAGTAAGTCCTTATGTCCGTTGATCTAGTTGCCTCGAAACAAGTTGCCTCGAAACGGTTGCCTCGGAATGAAAAGATCAATGGCATAAGGGTAGCTTCTAAGGTGTCCTACTGTTGCTCCGGTGACCACACTGTCCCTAATCCTCGAATTGACCCGAACACCTCCAACGGTGGTGCTACCTACCTCTCAATGGTGGGATGGCACTACCTAAAGGACACTTACACAGCTTAATTCCTTAGGGTAGGTAGATGACTCATGGGTACTTGCTCTTTTTAAAAAAAAAAACAAAAATACTTTTCACACCCTACACTTTCAAAACAAATTTTTCAAACACTCTTGAGGACAGATACAAGAGTTATTCAGAAATCTTTCAAAGAAACTTTTTCAAACCCACTCACATTTTGAAAACACAATGAGAAAGTATCTAAGAGCCCATGGATAACCATGGATAGAAAGGGTGCTAACACCTTCCCTTTCTATAAATCTACCTCCCGAACCGAGAAACTATCTCATAAGGAATTTTGCTGTGCTTTTGTCCTGTCCATGTTGGAGAAAATAAAAGACGGTGGCGACTCTTGCTTACCGCGACATACGCGATCCAGCTTTAAAACAGTCAGTTCCAGATCCACCGATTACACCTTCCCTTTTCATAACCTACCCCCCTTACTCAGAAAATTCTCAAAGGTCTTTCCTGTTATTTTCACCCTTTCCTTTATTGGATAAGAGAAAAGTCAATGGCGACTCTTGCTATCCACAACATTTGCGATAAAATGCAAAACCAGAAGTCAGTTCTCCCACCGTATTACACTTCCAAACCAAGAAAACTTTGAACCTCGGTTGCAGACTTCGAAGCCTCCCACTGTAATACAACACCAACTTTAAAAGGATCCACAATAATTCCACTACTAGAAATCACATGCCCAGGAAAACTAACTTCCTTTATCCAAAATTCACACTTTTCCAACTTTGCATACAATTTCTTTTCCTTTAACACTTGCAACACCATCTGCAAATGCCCAACATGCTCTTCTTTCATATTAGAATAGATCAGAATTTCGTCAATGAACACCACGAAAAACTTATCCAAATATGAATGAAAATTTCTATTCATATACTCCATAAAAAACCTGACACATTAGATACACCAAACGGAATCACAATATATTCATAATGGCCACACCTCGTTCTAAAAGTTGTCTTTGGAATATCATCTTGTTTAACTCGAATCTGATGATAACCCAACCTCAAGTCAATCTTACTGAAAACAAAATACCCCACCAACTGATCCATCAAATCATCGATTATTGGTAGTGGATACTTGTTCTTAATCGCTACTTTATTCAACTATCTGTAATCTGCACACAACCTTATACTTCCATATTTCTTCTTAATTAGACACATTGGAACACCCCACGATGAAACACATGGTCAAACAAACTTCCTCTCGAGAATCTCTTCCAATTATTTCTTCAATTCTCTCAGCTCTGAAGCTGAAATTCTATAAGGAGCCATTGACACCAGACTCATACCTGGCACCAAATCTATAGAAAATTCCACTTCATGTTCAGGAGGTAAGTTACTGATGTCATCTGGAAACACCTCTGGAAATTCACAGACAACTGATAAATCCATATTTGCATATTTATTGTCCACTTGCAATGATACAAACATCACAAACATTAAGGCTTCATCTTCCAAAAGTCCATTTACTTGCTTAGTAGTCAACAACATCACTTCTCCATTATCACCAAACTTAGGGAACCTCAACGTCTTACTATAAAAATTGATAAGAACATAACTGAACTCCAACCAGTTAATTCCAAGAATCATATCGATTTTGTGTAAGGGAAGACACACCAAATCAATCATAAAACTCTTGCCATAAATAATCAAAGGACACTTCAAACATATGTAAGTAGTAGTAACAGAACAACTAGCAGGAGTATCATCACCATACTAGAATCAAATTGTCCTTCTTGGATTCTTCTGATCCACTCAACACGAACGCTCTACCATTGGTCTGAGCACTAGTATCCTTCTTTGGTTCTTGACACTGGGTACTGATATGACCCCACTCTCCACAATTGAAACAAGTCAGACCATCGTTCTTGTATTCACGAGCACGATGACTAGACTTACCAAACTTGTAGCACCTCAATACCTTATTCTCACATTCATTGGATCGATTACCTTATTCACCACGCCTATAGCACTTGATAGAAGCAAGAGCTCCTCCCTCACTTGTCTTCTTCCCATCACAATCCTTTTGTTTCCCTTTATTAGCTGGGGCATCCTAAGGCTTTTTATGATCTTGATACTGCTTTCCTCTTTTCTCATGCAAGCTCTTTGTTATATCCCAAAATTTTCCCTCTCATTGTTTTCAAATCATTCTTTCAAGGCTCCTCAAATAGTCAAGACACTCAAGGGTTGACTAGTCAAAATGCTCATCCTAAGCCAAAATCCTACAACTAGGGTTTGGAGTTTTTGAAGGAAATTTGGTTTGAAAAGGTCTCAAGTGGCTTCCATGGTTCTTAATAGGTCCTTAAAAAGTTTCATGTCAAGTTTCAAGTTCCACATCACAAGTTTTCTCAATCAATGACTCAAATGATTGAAAATCAACTATATTGGTAAAAAAAGTCAACTGTGGTCAACATACAGTCAAACTTCAAGATTTTTGGTCAACATCAACACTTTGAAGTGATATTCATCATTTGATCAAGGGTTGATCATGATTCCTCAAGGAAAGCTCTCAAATTATCAAAAGTAAAAAATTGCCAAATTAGGGTTTCCTTATAAGAAGTCAACTAAACTTTGACCAGGCATAACTTTCACATGCTTCATCAAATTTTCCCCAACAAAAGCCCATTTTGAAGAAAATTCAATTTTCTACAACTTTGATTATATTATAAAGTCGAAACAACAATTCATTTGGAAGATATGACCTAATACATTATAGGTCATTTTCAAAAGTCAATAAAAGACACTTTTTGTAAAGGCAACTTACATCAAGATAAAGTCTTCAAAAGCAAATATGATCAACATAGAGATTGTACAGGATATCTTGGTTGTTCTAAAAAATCTAAAGATGATCTTTAAAAGATGAAAATTGAGCAAGTTATGAGTTGCACAAGTTAGGGAATTTTGAAGAAATTCATGAAGTACAAATTGAGTAAAATTGCAATTTTGAACCAATGAACCTAGTTTTTTATGTTCATAACATCTTAGAGGACCTCTAAATTCATTTATATATGTCTTTCATTTTTATTCATATTTATCTTGATTTTATTTAATTTATAATCAGATAAATTGAATAAAATCACAAGAAATCATGGGCTAGTGCATATGGGCTTGACTTGATCAATTATAAGGCCCAATATTTCGTGCAAGAGACACACAAACTATCGAGGTTCATGCAGCATCAAGAATGGCAAGAAATATCTCATTTTTTAGAAACTTCTTAATGTGTTTTATTCTTGTCTCAAAGGCCATCAATGCTTGATTCTTTATCATGTTTGTTCACCTCCTCTCTTCCCTCTATAAATGCACAACATTACAAGCACAAAGGACCACGCAATTTCTACATGTAAAAGCTCTCCAAAAGCTCTCCAGAAAGCTCTCCAAAAGCTCTCCAAAAACTCTCCAAAAAAATCAAAGAATTAGTGCATGTCATATCTAAAAGTTCCATCCTCTCTCGATTGAAACCAAGGCTCAAGTCATCCTCCTAAAGTCCCCAAGAGTTTTTACAAGGCCCAATATCAGTCCATCACAAGCCTAGAATGCCCCCATTTGATAACACCAGTTTGGTAAAGTTTAAAATTTCGAATCTATGATTTTAATCACATTTCATGGTATGCTAACATTTGATTGAGTTTATATGAATCTATAGATCAGGTATGAGTGATACCAAATATACGCATCATGCACCTCCAGTTCCTAACCACCAGATTTCATCAGGCTAGATCCAAAGCCTCAAAGGCGCGTCCCTATGATGAACTCCAAGATGCGTCCCTCACTGGATCTCCAGGTGCCTGGGCCCTATTGCTAACGGGCCTTGGAAGTTTTGCTATTTCACACCCTCTAACTACTTTTTGCAGTGCTTGGCCCATTTTCTTTTTCTTTTTTGTTGTTGTTTTATTTATTTAATTTTCTTTAAATCTTTTTCTTTTCTTTTAATGAACATAAAAAATCAGAAAATCAGAAAATCACAAAAAAATAGGAGATTTGAGTTTTTATTAATTAAATTAATCAATCATTTAATTACCTTTTTTTAATTAATTAACTAATTAGAATTAGGTTCTTAGAATTTAATTATTTTTCTAAACAAAAATTAAAAGCAACAAAAAAAAACATTTTTCCACTTAGAATTTTTTAGGGTCTTTACATGTTTCCCTTTTCTCCTTCGTGCACTTGTTTGTTCTTTCGTATTATTAATTTCATGAATTATGTAACTGTACAAGGGATATAGTTTAAATTAGGACCTTTTACTTTTTATTTCCCCCATTTTTTGTTTGTAATTCCCCCCATCCCGAAGCGGTATAATAACGTAGATTATTTTCCCCATTTTATTTTCTGCACTGGTATATATTTATTTGCTAGATATATGCTAATAGGCTTGTATGGAAAGACTAAAAGAAAATGCTAGATAACTTAATTTCAAGACAAATAATTGAAAAATAACACACTTCACACACGCGTACCTCTAAGGTACCTCAACTTATTGCCTTCGGAATAAAACAGTCACGTCTCTCGAACGTAAGAGATTTTAGCAGCGACCCTCTGGTTTAAAAGATCATAAGTCCCTCGATGACCATTTCGACATTGCCTCGATAAATGATCTTAAAACCTTAGGGTAATTGCTAAAGTATCTTACGAGTTGCCTTCGTGACTGTACGATAACCCTCGCTTGTCCATCAAACATCCAACGATAGGGCTATCTAATGACTAAGAGTAGAATAGCACTGTCTAAAGGAAAAGAGGAAAAGAACAAAAATCGTTCGAGTAGGTAGACCGCTTATAGTTGCTTGCTACAAAAACAAACAAAACAAAATTTTCACACATACACAAACTCTTTTATAAATATTTTTAAAAGACAAAAAAACTTTATATACGTTCTCAACGATACGAGAAACATTACAAAGTTCGCCGCACTAAGGTGTCTTTTCAAAAATATTTTCAAATACACTTACACAAAAAAGAATAATTTTCAAAGTGAGCTAGCAAGTAAGAGCCCATAGATAACTACAGATGAAAAGGATGCTAACACATTCTCTTTTCATAATCTACCCCCCGAACTCAAAATCTTAAAAAGGTATTTCCTGTTCTTTTCACCCTTTCCTTTGTTGGATAAAAGGAAAGTCAATGGCGACTCTTGCTAACCGCAACATTTGTGATAAAACGCAAAAACCAGTAAAGTCAGTTCTCCCATTGTATTACAGAACTGGTGACTCTGCTGGGGAGATCTTAAAGTGG
The DNA here is from genome assembly GCA_948472305.1 of Vicia faba. Lineage (NCBI taxonomy): Eukaryota > Viridiplantae > Streptophyta > Magnoliopsida > Fabales > Fabaceae > Vicia > Vicia faba. The sequence goes on along the minus strand of OX451741.1, from coordinate 149,882,776 downwards.
GGTTACCTTAGAGATAGTTTGCATTTAAATGCTTTACTTATTTTACTTGCTTGCTTTAAATTTCGGGTTATGTTTGGGTTATTCTTGTAAAGATCCTATACCCGGATCTGGGGCATGTTAGGTAAGTAGCAATAGATCATGGGGACTATGCAGTGTAATACCGACATGGTTGAAGTGATAGATACATTAATGTGACACATTTGTTGGTACCAGTATCCCTTGAGTCCAGTCAAGGAGAACACAGGGCCGATGTGTGGTGTCATGAAGCACTAATTGACCTTAGAACCTTAGTTGAACAACTTGGCCATTAGAAAGTAGTGAGATAGCCGACTTTGGTGCAAGACTAAAGTTGTTTGATACTCGATGCTACACTCATTGAGATTGGACTCTCAGGATATTTAGGTCGCTAATAAAGAAGCTTGTGCTGAAACAATGCCCGAGAGAAGGATCAGTGATATTGAGATCCTTTAGAACCTGATTACTTCTTTTAGGACAAGTTGAACCAACTAAACTTCAAGAGGGTACTTACCTTTAAACTCTGTGCAAGCCTGAACCTGAGGCTACTTGTGTGACTTGTTTGCATTCATTATCTAACAACTTGAATTCCTTGCAGGACTTGTTTGTAGTCATTATCCAATAACTTAGACTTCTTGCAAGACTTACTTGTTTTCACCGCCTTGAACTTTTGTTTTATGCATAGTATACACATCATGACATCATGTTATAGCATTTTCATTAACCATTTCAAGGATCTCAAAGGGGTCATGATGCAGGTTATGATGAATAAGACGTCTAGCAAGGGGCAAGAGAATTTATTTTCCTTTATCCAATGTTGTTAAAGCATAATGTCTTGATTCAGAGGCTATGACCCAATCGACACGGTGATCTTGATTCTCGTGGAAGGACATCCAATGATACGAAGTTCTCCAATCAAAGTTGCAATCAAAATTCAAACACCTTCTTGTGTTTACCCTGCGAGATTCTTGAAAACATTGCATACATGTCATTACATAACAGGTATTCTCAAGACAAGTTTCTCATTTTCTCGCTGTTTATTTTAGTAGGGAAGATGGCCCCCGAACAGAATGATAGAGATCTTCAAATTCAAGATGCTCAATTCAATGAAATGTTCATGAATATATCCAAGGGGCTGGAAGAATTGAAAGCAATCCTCGCTGGGAACTTGACCAAGAAAAATCCTGACGATAACAAGGTTGACCAGTTGGAACAACTGCAAGCTGAGATGGAAATGATGAGAATCCAGATGAGTAGTCAAATGGCTCTTATCCAAAATTTAGCTTGGGGATAAGAAGAGTTAAGGATTCTTATTAACAAGCTTCATCAAGACAGATACGACCGTTTGGGGAAAACTGCTAGGATTTAGGGCCTAATCAATGATCAACCTCTCTTGGCAGATAAGGAATCAGGTGAGATGTTCATGCGGGAACGTGTTGAAAATAAACTCGGGAGCGGTGAAATTCAGGGGACTGCATCTTCAAGTACTCCTAAGAGACCATACAATGGAAATAAGGAGTCCAGTACTGTGTACGACCAGAAGGATCGTAATAAGAGTGATCTCAACCAATCTATGGGGGCATTGCAGATCTCTAATCTAGCACCGGTGCAACAACAACGACAAGGCGATACATGTAAGCAGGACACACCCAAAAGGAAATTCACCAAAATTAACATGTCCTTAGCTCAAGTATTACAACACATGTTGAAGATGGGGTTAATGACATTGAAGGGTCCTCCTCAAAATCCCAACATTGCCTCTCCTAGGTACAATCCTAACGTGAGATACGCTTATCATTCCAATAGTCATGGGCATGACACTAATAGCTGTTGGGCATTAAAAATAAGATTCAAGACTTGATCGATGAAGAAGTGTTGGAGTTCACACAAGATGATCTGATTGAATTCTTTTGCCATCACTCAAAGGCACACCATATGAAGTGACAAGTTCGGACAGTGAGACTTTTTGTTCATTAGAATTTTCAAATTGTAATTTCTTTTGATTACTTCGAACACTTATTTTATGTCAAACTTTGTTATTCCATTAACGCATTGCATATGTTTGTCTTGAATTAATCCATTCGTTTTTACTATATTTAAACTATGCTTTTACTTCCTTTTTGTGATATTCAACTCTCAATTAAAAAACTATAAGCCTTTAGAGGGAGGATGACAAAAAAGATACCACAACCTCTACAATATGCTTTTGAACATACCTGGATGATGTTGTACAGGCATTGTTTCAATTCCTAAATAATGGAGTTATAAGAAAGATAATCCTCAGTTGAAGCAACTGGTTTTTTAATCAAGAGTCACCACTATTAGTTTTTATCCTAGGGAAAGGAACCTAATAAAAAACCCTAATGCACGGACAGAGATTCTAGGTTACGGACTCAATTAGGCGAAAGGAATGTGTTAGGCACCTTTTGTCTACCTTGTTCACAAGGATATTAGCCCTAGGTTCAGGTTTGGGCTAAACAGTGTTTTAAGTTTTAATTAGCAAGACTCGCCACGATTTTAGATCGCGTGCCTACGTATCCTCTTATGAGGAATCAGAGTCCCAATTCATAGTTCATATGGGTTGGTGTCTTTTAGAGGGCTTGTAAACATATTTTGAATCACTTCACACTCGGTCGGGAGTAGTGATTGCGAAGATTTTGACTAAGTATGCAGTAAGCCAAAATTAGTTTGAAACCCATTTGCAAAAAAGACTGTTGATTAGCTTAATTTTATTCGCGAAAATAGTTTGAGATTTGTTTGTGTTTTTTATTTGTATTAATTGCAAAAACTTCTTTATTAATGCATGAGTGAAAAAGATTTAATGCAAAATAGTATAGAAAATAATATATGCATTTTGATATAAGAATAATGTGTCTTTATATATAATAATAATAATTAAATTAATAATGACAATTAGTATAAAAATTAATGATATCAATTATTGCAAATAATAACAATTATTATTAAAAAAAATTATAAGTATAAGAATTAAGAATATAATATATTAAAAATAATAAAAATAATTGATTAAACCTGGGGGGGTGCGTTCTCAGTTAGAGAGTAAAAAATAGGGGGTGTTGCTTAGTAATCTGGCCAAGCCCAAAACAGTCCAAACAAGGGGGAGGGGGTGTGAATTATTTGGCCAGTTAGTAACTCGCTGGAAGAGGAGTGTGGATATTAGTGGGCTGAAGCCCAACACGCTATGGAGGGGGGTCATGTTGATCCTGTGTAGTGAGGGTACATGGTTTCCTATGGGACTTGGCCTTACGGCCGTCCAACTGCGATCACACGGCTGAGATGGAAGGATGCATGGTGATTATGATACACGCGCGCATACTGGATTGCTAGCATGATAAATACAATTTTACAATACTTCGTTCATTTTTACAGTTAGTGGATTTCCAGAAAACTTTATCCCTTCTCTTCCTTGCCAAAAAACGAACCCTTCTCTCCTCTTTCTCCAAAACCCTAACTCCCTAGAAACTCCGGCAACGCCGTGACTAACTAAACTCAAACCATGATCCCAAGCTCCAAACACCCAATACAAAAAGAACAAAGCTAAAGAACTTTTACCCTCTCTGTGATTTCGTGTTTCGGAGCTTGTCCGACTTGCTACTGATCCTTTCTTCCTTCCTTGCTTTGCAGATTTTGCTTGAAGGCTTGAGGAGGGTGGTGATCGGCGTGACGGTTAGCGGTTAAGCTTGAAACGGTGGCAGAGATGATGTCACGCGATTAGGGTTTCAGGCGCTGAAACCCTAATTGCATTTGCTTCTGTCTTTAACAGCGAGGTGATTCTTCCGCTTCCTCCAACAAATTTGTTCTTCTTCTGCAGATATTATGCTCGTCTCTGTGTTTAGGTTCTTCTTCTTCTATTTTTTGCAATAGAAATCCCTTGTATACTTTCGTGCCCTGTAAAAAAATATCCCCCTATCCCCTGTAAAACTATCCTCGGTGTTTATATAGTTTTTCTTTTTAGGGTTTTTTTCTTTAGCGTTATAGATTTAGAGCTTGTCCGATCAATTAGGGATTTCAGATTTATTTGTAATTTGATTTTGATTCTGTGTAATAAAGAGTTAGATTTAGTCTTCTGTATGATTTTGTTTTAGATTTTTTTTTAGAGTGTATCTATAATAGGTATTAGATTGGATTTGACGAAGATTGATTCTTGTTGTAATAGTTTCTTTTTTTGTAAAAACTAGGCTTGTGTAAATTTGTTCTGATTTGTTGTTATTCTGAAGATTGGATTCAGTTTTGTAGATTCTGTATTAATTTTCTGTAACGTTATTTTTATATTTCTGTCATGTATGAGCATTCTTGCAACTCAGGATTTGGCTTAAGATTTGATTTAGATATGATTTCCATAGTACTTGTTTAATGATACAAAACACATTGATCTGCACAGGAGTTGTTGATTGGAAAGAAATATGCACAAATTGGTGAAGATTGATACAGTATCCGTTTCTCATTTTTTGTTTGGCCAACGAAACTGTTTTTTTTACTACAACAAGCCTTTTTTTTTTACTCGAGCCCAATTGGCCTTTAGCCCAACTCTCTCTCTTTTTTCCATGACTAAACAAAAACAATACTGTAAACTGCAAAAAAAAAAAACGCTACATACTTATATATATTTTTTGAAACAAATACCATTTGTTTATTTGTTTAAAACAACAACAACTCCCTTTTTTTTAATAATATTATTTCTTTTCTATTGGAACAAGATCAGCAATTTCAACAAGAATATTTCTTCTCTTCTCTAATCATTAGATGGGCTATCCTAATGGGCCTTATACACATCCTTGTTTGGACACCCAAGTAAAAAATGGTCTACCTAAGTAAATTGCCACCATCCTTTTCACTAACAACGTAATAACATCTAAATACCCTTAATAAAATCAATTTATTAAATAATAGCTATTTAAATAGACTTAATTTAATTTCAACATTTACAATAACAACTATTTAATAGTTATTATTCTGAAATAATTTTCTATCCTCAAATTGCATGGACAACTGGCCAACATGCTACGCGAATGAGTTTGAGTCTTTCTGACTTTAGAAAGCCCCAATCTCCTGGATTAAAGCACACCCCCTAGCCAGATAAATACGGAACATCAGATACTGCTGTACCGTCTTAATTATTTTCTCTATTTCAATCTAGAAAAAAATAATCGTCACGATAGGACAAATTTGGGGTACGACAACTGCCCCTATTCAATTATCTTTCAATCAAATAGCATGGAAAAACATGAGTCTCGCGCGTTTGGATTGGAAGTTTATTGAATACTTAAAGTATCGCAAAGTTTGTCCGGCAAACATAAGGTAGTAATTGATAGTTCAAGAAGAGCTTAAGTTTTTTTATGGTTCAAGTTGATTATTAAGTGTCTTAAAAGAAAAATAAAGCTCAAGCGAGCAAAGAAAAATGACATAAAATAAATGCTCAAGTGAGCAAAAGGAAAATAGCATGAAATATAAATGCTAAAGGTAAATGACGCAAAATAAAAACATAAAATAAATGCATAAAGTAAAGGCATAAAGTAAAGTTAATTGCTAATGAGTTAGAAGTTAGAAGTTACTGGTCACAAATATGATCAATGATGATTGAATGATGATCTTGGACCAAGAATAATGAAAACTCATTAGAGGATTAATAGAATTAAAGCCTCCAAACAACAAGTCTCAAAGGTATTGAACCCAAGATAAACAATCAACCATACTTGGATATACAAACATAAAGTTTGGGCCACGAATGATCATTTTTCGAATCGGGACAAATTTAGCGCTATGTTAAGCAATCGTAAGTAGACTTATATAGAAGTCACACATATTTTGAGGCCGGTCAATAGCAATATTTATGTTAATACATGCTAGAGAAATGATATGTAGATCATTCTCCAAAAGCAATGCTACACAAAAAAAAAAAAAAAGAATGCTCTCATCTTCATCAAGAACTTAACAAAATTTCCAATGATATTGAAGATCTTCATCAACCAAAAAATAAAAGGAAAGAGGGAGAGGGAAAGAAAAACCACATTATATTACATCCTCAAAATTCTTTCATCTTCAAGTTCAATCACTCATAATTGATGGATTAAAGTACTAAACATATCACTAATTCAAAGCACCAATAATGAATTAAATAATTCACTCTAAGATAAATTTGAATTAATAAATGTTTATCCAACTTCACCTACATCCTAAGTCCATTGAATTTGAAGAGAAATTTGACATTCAAAATTGTAATCTAAAGCAACAATGAAAAGAAAAGAGTAGAAAAAAGAAAAGAAAAATAGCCCCAAAACAAGGCAAAAAACAACATTCTGCTGTCAGAAAACCGGTTTCCAGAATATGGGAAACATGTTTGTTGCATGAAATTTCCAAAGATGATGAAAAAATAGTGAGAGAAACTGGTTTCTCCAAACAGGTAAACCGATTTCTACTGCGAAATTTTCAAAAACATCATTTAAAAAGAGAAGAATCTTGATAAAACATTTCATCAAATGCCTTATGATCTTAGATTTAATTGAGCACGAAAATTCCATTAAATCATGAAGAATTAACACCAATGGAATCAAAATATATAGCTCAAAGAATTAAACCACAAAGATCAACAAGAGATCACATTGTGAAAGATGAAGATCAAGCTTAACAATAGTAGATCCAAAAAATTACCTCTTCAAATTTGAATTATGCTTCAAATCAGCTCCAATTATCAATCTCTTAAGCTTTGATTTTGAGAATTAATGAAGAAAAAGTGTTTGGATGGAGGTATAGTTAAATATTAGTAAGCTTAAATAAAAAGCTTACTAACTTTATTGGAGAAAGAGCTTTAGGTGAATTTGGTAGATGAAGAGAGTTGAGAGAATTTTTAGCAAGGTGAGTTTGGCTATCAAAATCTTGTTGAATGAATGAAATAAGGGCTCTATTTATAGAATTTAGGCTTGGGATTATTGGGTGGCTTAGAGTTTGGTTTGGAACCAAAATTAGGCTTGGTAATTAATTTTGGAGCCAAAATTAAGATCAAGTGGTGCACATGTAATCAAATGAGGGTGTATGATGGAATTTAATTATGATGAGATAGAGGAATTATTTTTTTGTTAATCAAGAATTTTCTCAAAAAAAGAAGGAAAATGGAGTCATATGCTACAAACTTGAAAATTGCCCTCTTTTTGTTAATTTCGCGCAGGAAACCGATTTCCTGTATAAGAGAAACTGGTTTCTACGGTAAAAACTTGAAAACCTGGGCAAAAATGAGTGAGGGAAATCGGTTTCTCCATATAGAGAAACAAGTTTCTACAGAGAAAAGATGCCAGAAAGCTCTGTTGATTGGATGTTTTGGCTCAATACCTACAAAATACAAATATACAAGAAACAAAACAAATGTTTTTTTGGTATTTTGATTAGAGGTTAGCAAAAAACTATAAAACACATACATACAAGATACACAATTCAAGGTGCTTGATGATCCCTCAAAGACAAACTTAAATATAGGAGAGAGAGTAAAAGGGATAGCCAACCCAAATGCGTGTTCTTGATGCATTGTGATGATATGAAATGATGAGGGATCTTAGGGGCAAAAATTGGGGTATGACAATTACTACAAAGGAAATTTTGTGGAAATAATAATAAAATAAGTTTGAAGCATCATCATTTCTACCTCATTGTAAAGGAGGATAAAAGGATGGAGTCAATACCAACTTTTGCAAAACGTCACATCCTCACCTCCCACGATGCTGCTACAGTCACTCTACTATTATTCTACTCAAATGTCTTCATGCAAGTTGTGGATTTCAAAATTCTAACTTCACTCTCCAACAAATATATTTTCATCTATTTAAAGGAGTGTCTGAAGCCGTGGAAATAGGAGAATCTTAACGAATAAATCATTTACAACATATCAAAACAATTCAAAAGAGAGAAACATAAAAAGTCTAGCATCAAGGCAAAAAATAAAGTTGTTATATTTTCTGAAATCTTCATAACTTTTATTCTTTGTAAATATCATTGTATTGTAATTATGTGTATATTCTTGTTAAGAAGTACTTTGTAAACACAACTCTTTGCAATATTTAACTAGGTTGGTTAACATTTTTGGGGGGACTAAAGCTTTAGTCAGAAGTCTCGAGAAGACTTAGACAAATTGTCTTTATGGTCGTAATCAAATGTTTTTTATTAGTCGGATAAGTCGTTGTTGATAAGACAAATCACTTGGATTAGGTGGACTGGAGGTAACTTAGTTAACAGTGAATCAGGATAAAAATCAAGTGTTGTTTATCCTTTTTTCTATCCTTTAGTTGTTTTTTAGGTGTTCCAAAAAGTGTTAAATCTTAAAACTCAATTCAAACTCCCCCTCCCTCCCCCCCTTCTGCTATTATTATTTTTTATTTGTAGGACTTTGAAGATTTTATTGTGACAGATAATCTTTAAATTTGATTTAAATAAAATGGTTAAATATGAAAAATCATATTTCGAAAATCAATATATTTTTATATCCTTTGTATTTGACACATGACTTCATAGCACCAAAGACAGTAAGTCTAATAAATTTAAAAGTTCATGCATAGAATTGCATAATAATATTATGTCTCGTAAAGTGATGAACACACTTTTTAAAAGATTGAGTTTGTCATAAATAAAAAATAGTAAAGTAGTTTATCATCTGTTTGTTTTTCATGTTATGTTATCTTTAGAGTTAATAGCACTTTCTTTTGTAAAAAAAATGTATAGCACTTTTTTTAAAAAAAAATTAGTGGAATACCCGTGCGTTCGCATGGGTATTGGTGTGGTATGCACGATTTAATTTTCAAAATCTAATAAAATAATAAGAAAAATATAATGAAAAAAAGATAAAATTGTCTAATCAAAATAGTTTATCATTTTTAAAAGAGATAATAAAATGGTTTCAATATTTTCTTTTGTATATACAAATATTTTAATCAACAATATAATTATTTTAAAATGTAATAAAAATGTAAATTAGAAAAACAAAATTGTATTACAAAAAAATTATTATTTTAAAAGAAAGACATATTTTTAAAAGATAAATAACTTTTTTATCATAATTGTTTCACATCAATAATATATATTTTAACTTTTCATATATTAAACTCGTGTGTTCGCGTGAATTTTGATATAGTTATATGTGTGTTCACACAGTACGAATATATTACTCGTACGCTCGCATGGATACTGGTGTGATATACACACAGTTTTATTTTTAAAATGTTATAAAAAAATATAAATAAAAAAATATAAATAAAAAAACAAAATTATTTTACCAAATGAGTTTATTATTTTTAAAAGAAAAACATATTTATAAAAAAAAAATTGTTTTACTAAAAATATTATACATCAATAATATATATTTCAATTTTCCATATATTATCTAAACAAATTTTGTATCTTAAATTAAAAATAATTTTAAAATAAAAATATTAATAATATAAATAATTAAAAAACAATACATTTTTCTCATGTTTGAATTCATATATTATTTTATATTTTTATTTTTATTTTCTTTAATTGTACAAAAATAACTAATGGATTTACAAGAATTCTGATATGGAAATTCGTTCGTTCGCATAAGTATTGGTGCATGACTTGCATACATTTCTAAAAATGTAATAAGAGTGAAAACACAAAAAGGAAAAAAAAATTTAACCAAGAAAAACATATTATTATTTATATGTGGAGTATAATTATAATTTTTCCATATTTATAAATATTTGGATCAACGGTATATTTTCTCGTATATAAATATTATTTTTATTTTGACATCATTTATAAAAATATTTTGACCAATAAAAAACGTATTCCCATTTTAAAAAATAATTATAGTTCATTAATTAATTAAAACTATTTCAAATTAATTTTTAAGAAACATATATTTATTTTATTTACATTAATAACATAAATTAGTGAAATTATTGTATGTGTTTGAAATGGATTTATGTAGAACACATCACTTCTTAAACTTCATTATAGATTACATAGTGTACTATTTTTCAACTTTACAACACTACAATAATTAGATAACGATACCTTATCTTCTACTTATAAACATATTTTAAATCTTATTCGATATAATTATAATCATGTGATCCATTATAACTATAATCTTATCTTATTCAGATCGTATTTTATCCAATATAACTATACATTATATATCAAGTTGTTCTCATTCTTAAATTTAAACGTATAAAAAATGTCTCAGTTGTTCTAAATTTTTAAAAAAATGTTAATCAACTCATATGCTAGATTAGAAAAAACTAATGACATTTGATTTTTTCTTTTGGCATTATAATCATTCTAGCAGAATATCATATATATTCAAAATCACCCAATCAGTGAGATGGTTGACGTGGATACCGGAAACCCAATCAGACAATGTGTCTTTGACTCTCCATATTGTTTAACAAATGGTATAAAGTCCTTATAGACCGCAAAATATCCGTTAAAAACATAAGCTTCAATTACCCAAGCATTGATAGAAGAACCTAATTTCGACACGAATTTTAAATAATTTTTGTAAATTTGATACCTTCTCAATCGATGGGTTACCAGTAATAGAGTCACTTCACCTTGCAAGTAATAGATGGTAGACAATCCTTCATTCTCTTAAGACATAAGATCGGAAATAACTCACATTCTATTTCTTCATAGTTGATAACACGTTTATTCTAGATACACATATCTTTGAATAAAACATTTAGCATATTATGAGATAATTCTTCAAAACAGAAATCTTCATTAGAAATCCATCTTCCAGTCAAACCAGATATAGAAAACCGATATAGTTGCTCTTGAGATAAGTAGGTCATTCTGCTCTACAAAGATCCAAGGACATCACACTCATGAGAATGTTTTGACATTGATTGATCTATACTCTAGTTCCAGCCTTTTTCTTTTAGCATCACAGATTTGCTGAAGTTAGTACATATGTTCTTGACATTTAGTCCAGACATCCTGTTCAAACTCTTCAACACCTTATTGGATTTCCTTCCCAGGAATACAACAATAATAAGAAATCCTTCATTACAGACTAGGGTATAATTTCCTGTAAGTTGAAAAAAATACTCTTGTTTTTCTTCAATAACTTGTCACTATCATGTCAAACTTCTTGATTAAAAACCTGAGAAAACTCATTCTTGTTCATCTTCACATATGAATACTTTTCTTCCAAACACACTTAGATGTGCCTTTATGAATGGACTTGAGAAATTCCCAAGTATCTTTGGCTATAATACATGTGATGCAGAGAACCTACCAAAGTATCTTTGGCTATAATACATGTGATGCAGAGAACCTACCAATTTCATAGAACATAAAGTTGATAATTTTAGAGTGACAAAGAACCAACTTAAACTCTTCCCCTCTATCTCTTCAGAACCAGGAATCTATTATCCTGATAATTCTTCAAGCTCTGCTTTCTATCGATAACCATAATGATATCACTCCAGTCTTCCACAAAGAATAGTAGTACCCGAAAAATACTCCCTGGAGCTCTCACCCAATGGACCAGGGTGCCTGCTCTGATACCAATTGAAATTTCTATGGTACAGATAACACGTGGTAATATTGATACTCCAACATCAGAACAATGTCTAAGAAGATGTTACAACATCTGATTTGACATCCTGGACAAATTTATCAAGTTATAACAGATACTGAAACATAAACTACAAAATGATAAATAACACATAGAGTTGTTAAACCAGTTCGGTGCAATATTATCTACATCTTGGGGATACCAAGCCAGGAAGGAAGTCCACTATCAACAATATTAGTTCAAAGATAAACAATCCTAGTTTACAACTTCTTGCCTAATCACTACCCAATGCAACTTCTACCTAGGAACCTGCTAAATATGAGAAATCGTCATCTCACTTCCTAAATCACCTCAGTGATATCAAACAGTCCCGATCCCAGTGGTTGTATCGAGTAAAACTCAACAAGAAGATCGTATTTCCATTATAATACCTAGCCAAGACTCTTGACTAAGAATAATAATTGGATTTGCTTAAAAGCTTCATCCAAGAACAATACTTAACTTATTTCCTAAAGGCTTCTGAGTGAGAATATAATGTCGATCACAAGTATCAAAAGATATGAGGGTGACTTACACACATAATACACAAGAGACTCTCAAAATCTAAGACTATTTCTTCTTCCTCTAATTTTACAATTGTTGAAAGAACTAATTACATTAGGTTAAGTCTTCTCTTTAAATACACCTCTACAATCCATGAGCTTCGAATTCTGCATCTAGAAGTTTCTTGATCCATAAGATGAGTGATGCACCAATTGTGCAGCAAAATCTCCTTAAGTCTTGGAATAACCAATACAAAATTTTCTAAATTGTCTCATGGCCTAATTTAGTAACTAATGTAAGCTGGAGATATAAAACTTATTCCATATTAAATCTTCTTGACTTGCGAAATAAATTGAGATATATCCAAAAGAAATATTAGATAATCACATCAAATATGTCAAGATTTAAAAACAACAACACCTATTGTACCAGACCAAGATGTCATGACATCTGGCTGAAAAACTCATAACAACAAAACTGCTATGACAGGTGACAAGAATGTTGTAACATCTTGATCAACATCAGTAGAACCATGTTTTAGCAAAATTATGTCAACATCAAAACCATAGAACTAACACTTCTTAATTTGACAGTCCAGATGCCTGCATAAATGAATGATCCAATCTTGGACCAACAAAACTAAAACCTCTCCTAATCATGTATTTGTTTATGCTCTTTGAATTTGAGGTCTTCACTAGAAAAGTTGTGGCCAAATTTGAATTGATTTGAGATTGGTTTCAGATTCACAAACCCCATATGTATTTGTCAAATGAACTAAAGTATTTCTTAACCTGTAAAATTTTGTTAGCATGTCAACAACTCCTCTAACTTTGCTTATATAAAACTTCATTCTTAACTAATAGATATCATTTGTTTATCAGTAAATTTGGCCACAATTTCTGCATCAAATTCTGAAAATGCAGCCCTGTACATAAATTTAAAATTATTAGTTTCATCAATGAAAAGGATAGAATAATAATGTTAATTATATTCATATGTGATTATGTATATTATTGGTATTTGAATGAATTTTTTACCAGAATCAAACCTGAAATCTAGACTTTTTTCAAGGTTAAGGTCCAAATATGTCCAATTTGTAGTTTTACCAACTCCACTTTCCCCGTTATTTGAGTAAGCCTCCAATACTCGTATCCGTCTTTGGCAGACACTATTTCTGCCCCCCATAGATCGGACAGAGCGTTTTCGTTTTATCCTCCTACTTTTAATGCAACACAACCAAAAACCCGTAAATAGCTGACCTTCTTTTAGACTTACATAGCACTTGGCGAGCTGTAAACCTAGTTTTTGGATTCTTATCAAGCATTTATTGAAAGAAGCGTTAATTGTTTGTGCTATTAAATTTTTTATATTTGTGAAGCTGTCTAGTGACTTTCCAACATTTGTGATTTCCAGTTGCTGCACAGAAATTGTACAAAGTAAAATATAACATATAAATGTTTGGTTTTATTACATATTAGAAGATGGATGCAGTAGGTAAAATACTGATACAACTTCCCAATCATCAACAACATTAGCCTCGTAAACACTTTCCTTAATTTACAAAAGACATGTTATAATCAATATTATGCACCGGGTGACAGTGTCGACAAACTCTAATTTAGAAAATATATGAAATAAATTAAGTGGGGTAACCTGAAATAGTTGTGGTGGCATAGTAGGCTTAGATGTTGTCTTGCATTTAAGGGAAATAATAAAACATGTCGACTAGTAGGGAAAAAATTCACATATGGTCTATAACATATTGTTTTCTTATATAATAGATTGAAATTTCAACATGGTTCAAACCAAGAACCTTTAAGAGGTAGAAGGAATGGCCACATAATTGAATCATAAAGGATTTGTTTATTAAATTTACGTGTTGCATATTTATTAACACTTATTAAATTTATATATTACATCAATGGATAGATGTAGAAAGACATTAGATACATGAACACAAATTAAAACTCTCACTTATTCACTTTTAAAGACTGAGTTCTAGTGAAAGAGCTGATTAACTAAGAGATTGAAATACAATGTCTATCAGTGGCCATGCTGATTAACTAACAACACAGTTGTGCTGATAATAGTGTAACAATCTACAAAAGCTGACATGTAACAATCTACAAATATTTCAAATAAATGTTTTTTTCCAACATTCTTTTAATCAGATATTATGCGTGTAGAAAAGTTTAATAAGTGTTTCTAAATATATGATTTTTTGTTTTGTTTTAGACAGTGTTTAAAAAGTAAAAAAAAAATTATGTGTTTTAATAGTTTGAGGATTTTATTTGTTTAATATATGATTTTTATTTGTCAATTTAAATTTTTATTGGTATTAATATTTTTGATGATGTTGATCAATTATAAAAAACAAATTTTTATTGTTTTCTTCTAATGCATAAATTATATGAAATCAAAGAAATTAAAATTATTGATCAAAATATTAAATAATATCGAAAATAAATTTATTATTTATTTAATATTTTATAAATAATGTCAAATCAAAAATATTTATATACAAAAAAAAACTATATTATTGATTTAAATATTTTATGTACGGAAAAAATTATAAATATCAATTTAATATCTCTTTTTAAAGTAATAGAAATCTTTTGGTTAAATATTTTTCTTTTTCTTTTATTTCATTTTTATTATATTTTAAAAATAAATATATGTACCTACATAGTATCCTTACAAACGCACATATATCCTACGAGTTAAATTCTAAAACATTATCAATAATATTCACAAAATAGTTTACAATTGCAGACAATTTTTTTTACATCATAATTTCATTTCTATCTTAGCCTTATAACCAACAATATCATATTATAAAAATGATTTTTTTTAAATTTAATTAAAATATATTAATAATGCATAACAATTATTATTTTTTATTCAATGTCCAAGTAAAATTCTCTTATAATAATAATAATAATAATAATAATAATAATAATAATAATAATAATAATAATAATAATAATAATACAAAAAGTGGTTCCCTGTGAGGTATATATTTAGGTGGCGTTTATATAGTAATAGATTTCAACGAAGGATAATTTGGTTAGACAACAAATTCTTTCGATTAGTGAGCAGAATTGTACGGCTAGAATATACTTCCACAAGATTGATTGTATAGTCTCGCTTTTGATTATAAGATTTGCTTTTAAAATTGCCACATGACAAAACTTGTTAGATCTACACAACGAAAATATTCATACATATTGTTTTCAAAGTATATTTGAGTACAATTATGTCGTATAAAATAGTAAGAAACAGAAAAAGTAAAACTATAAATAAATTTTTTTAATATTAGCGAAAACATAAAATTATTGATAAAAATATTAAATATTAACGAGAACATAAAGTTATCGATCAAAATAATAAATAATAACGGAAACATGAAATTACTGATCGAGATATTGAGTTGTAACGAGAAAGTTACTGATCAAAATATTAAATTTTAACGAAAATATTAAATTACTGATCAAAATATTAAATATTAACGGGAACATAAAACTACTGATAAAAATATTGAATATTAACATAAACATGAACTTATCAAAATATTGAATAATAATGAAAACATAAAATTAAAGATCAAATATTGAATAATAACGAAAACATGAAATTACTAATCAAAATATTGAATAGTGATAGAACAACTTTACTATTAATTTAAATATTTTTGACAATAATTTCAAAACAAAAATAATATATATATATATATATATATATATATATATATATATATATATATATATATATATATATATATATATATATATATATATATATATATATATATATATATATATATATATATATATATATATATATATATATATATATATATTGAAATAATTATAGGCACCAATTTATTATCTCTTTTAAAAAAAATATTTTATTTTTATCATATTTTAGGAATAAATGCGTGTACCATACGAGTACTCGTGCGATACACAAAAAACAAAACAACCAAAAACGAAAAACACCAAGAGAAACTAATCAAAAAAGAATAAAATCAATTCAATAGGATCACTGGTTAGATCTACTTAACCAAAGACATGCAAAGAACAACATCAATATCCTTTATGCAGCAAAAGTATAATTAAAGGAGGCTGCAGACACTCAGGCTGCTATGTACTCAAATGTCAGATAAAGTTCTCGAGTCAGGTTCAGAAAGCACAAGAGTTTACCAAAGACCTACCAAGACACCATTTCCAAGTCAAAAGAATGCTCATATCTCCCATGTCCTTCGTTGACACCGATTTATCTAAGAACACTATATCATTCGAGTTTTTCAGATCGTCCGAACCATAACATACCAAATCATAAGTCACCCCTAAAAACCTAAACGGACAACAACTAGGAAAAACATCTGGAAAAAGACCAAAGAATCCCTAGATATGACTAAAAACCAATCCAACCATCTAAAAATCATATACCATACAGAAATCACTATATCACAAGTCACAAACAAATTAGAGGACGACTCTAGACACGTCGAGCAAAAAGAGCAAGTAACACCTTCTAAAATAATAATGATCCCCTCTTGAATAAATTCTCTTTGATGGAAATCTTATTCTATAAGAGTTTTCAGAAGAAAAAAAAATTATTACTTTATCAAAAATTATATTAATTTATAATATAATAAATTATAATTTAAACAATAAATTAAATTAATAATTTGTTAATTAACTCAATAATATTTTTACATATCATTAGTCCATTTTAAATGAGTGTACGATTATAATTGTTTAATTATATCAATCACATTTTTTGACTAAATCAATCACATTTGTTCAACTAAATCAATTATTATATCTTTTTTAAAATTTTTTATTTTAATTATATTAATATTATCGATTATTGGTTGTCAACGAGCTATATTCGAGCATGACAACTATGATTTTTTAAACATAGAAATTTAAATATTATTTCCATATTTTAATTTTTTATTGGAAAAATGAAGATTATGAAGATTGACAAATAAATGTCTATTAATATTTATAAATAAATAAATTATTAACGCGAACATGAAATTATTTATCAAAATATTGAATATTAAGGAAAATATAAAGTTACTAATCAAAATATAGAATATTAACGAAAATATAAAATTACTAATAAAAATATTGAATATTAAGGTGAACATGAAACTATTAATCAAAATATTAAATATTAACAAAATCATGAAGTTATTGATCAAAATATTGAATATTATAGAGAACATATAGTTACCAATAAAAATTTAAATATTAATGAAAACATGAAATTATTGAAAAAAATATTGAATATTAACGAAAACACGAAGTTAGTGATTAAAATATTGAATATTAACGAAAACATGAAGTTACTGATCAAAATATTGAATATTAACGAAAACATAAAGTTATTTATCAAAATATTTAATAATAACGAAAACATGAAATTACTTATTAAAATATTGAATAATAACTTCAATATAAAATTACTGATCAAAATATTAAATAATAATAAAACAATTTCAATATTGATTTTAATATTTTTGACAATAATTTCAAAATAATAATCATATTTTTATAAAAAAATATATATTTTGAAAATAAATGTGTGAACGCACGGATGCATTGATACCTTACTAGTTTTTTTTTTAATAACATTTTAGTAATTAAAAATTTAATAATATTCAAACACTCTTAGTAATATTTAATTTTTAATCTTAAAATTTCAAATTTCTTTTTAGGGGAAGTGAAGTAAAAGTACTCGTATAAGTGTTATTACAGTATTAACGTACTATATATTTAATATGAAGATTCAAATGTAACACTCCAATGTGCTATTGATTTTTATTCAGCCTTTAAATTGTTAGCTAAATTGTTTGCAGCTCAAAATGTTATGAATCAGAAATTTAAATAAGCAGAAAGCTGAATATCTCTGCCCAATCGCTACTTTATTCATGCATTCGAAAATCCAAATTCAGTATGCTTGACTTGACTTTTGTCTGCATGATTGAAGAAGAAAAAAAAGGAAGGAGAAAAAAAAGAAACTGTTTATCTTGATTGGTTTGCACCGTTTGAGTCCAACCCAACCGAACACAAATAGTGTAAAAGAGACAAATCAGAATGGCATTGTATACCACGTGTCAGTATTCCAATGCGTTAAATATCCAAAGTTGCACACGTGTCAAAATTCTGCATTCCTCAGCTGACGTGGCATGTTGTAGTGAAGCCATGAGATTTTGGTTTTTAGTCAGAACTCATGCACGTGGCAGTTTAAGGTTGTTGTCTCAGCTCAACCTATGATCATGTGAAAAGGCTATTTAGTATAAACCATATCCAACTCCAAACATTCTAAACTACTTGCTTTGCTTTTCATCATTGTAAAAAAAGAGAAAAAACTCTCATTAAGTTACTAGCACAAAAATGAAGGTATATTCATGTTTTTTTCATTGGCATGTTTTTTTTCTTGTTCTTATTTTTACGTAATGTTCTATATTTGGTTTTATGAAAAATTGAAGGTTCATGAAGCGAGGTCGCATGTTCATCATGCACATGGGGAAGAAGAGAAGGTGATGACAAGGAAACAGAAAGCAGAATCCAAGGCACAAGAAGTTGAACATTCTCCTACTAAAAAGGCTAAGGTGGAAACTGAAGATGGTCACACTAATGGAAAATCTGCAGCTAATGTTGAACAAGAGTATGATGAGTTTTGTAAAGCCACAAATAAGGATCTGTCTTTGGAGCAAATGAAAGAGATTCTTGAGACTAATGGTCTTGATTCCTCTGGCTCTGATCTTGAAGTTACAAATAGATGGTTGGGTTGATTAAATTAATCTAAGATTAGATAAGACCATTTTCTATGACCAAAATGTTCATATATTAGTGATGTGATTCAATTGTGTTACTTTGTGTGACAGCCAAGACTTGCTGTTTTTTGGTGCATTAGAGAAATGCTTGGTTTGCAATGGCAATTTGGAGTTTGATGGAAGAAGTTATGCTTGTAGAGGGTTCTACAGTGAGTGGTCTAGTTGCACTTTCAGCACCAGAGACCCTCCGAGGAAAAAGGAACCCATTAAGCTACCAGATTCTGTTCAGAACTCTCCAATTTCAGATGTGATTTTTACCATTTTGTTTTTTCATTGTGCATGTATGTTGTATAGCATTGTTGTAACTTGCCACCTAAGAACCTATCTTCTCTTGCATGTGTGTGTGTTCTGTAGTTGCTGAAGAAATATCAGGACCCTAGTCAAAGGCCACAAAGGGATTTAGGCTTAGCTATAAAGCCTTTTACTGGAATGATGATTTCGTTGATGGGTCGTCTTAATCGGACACATGTATGCACCTATGTTGTTAAACTATACTTTGTTCTTTAGCATCAACTGAGTTTTGATGGATTTTTTGTTTTTGGCTACTTAGCAATATTGGAAAACAACTATAGAAAAACATGGAGGGAAGGTGGCAAACTCTATTATAGGTAATGTGATACAAAAAGTTTTTTTTCTCACTAGGAACTTCTATAAACTATTTTAAATGTTTCAGGTGCAACTTGTTTGGTGGCTTCACCTGCTGAGCGAGAACGTGGTGGAACATCGAAACTTGCAGAAGCCATGTGAGTGTAACTAAGGTTTTAGCAAACTTATAGTAAGAGAATTGTGAAAAAATATGAACATTAGTAAGTAATAACTAACCTATTTTACTATAGGGAGAGAGACATACCTGTGGTTAGAGAGGCTTGGTTAACTGACAGCATTGAAAAGCAAGAACCACAACCTTTGGAAGCTTATGATCTTGTATCTGATCTTTCTGTGGCTGGCAAGGGAATCCCTTGGGACAAACAAGATCCTGGGGAGGAGGCTATTGAATCACTCTCAGCAGAAGTACATAATTTACTCTTTCATACTGCTGATTTTCATTATTATATAGAATTTTTGTTCTGTGTTTGATAAAACTTTGTGAGTGGTAACAGCTCAAGCTTTATGGGAAGAGAGGGGTCTACAAAGATACAAAATTACAGGAACGAGATGGGAAGATATTTGAAAAAGATGGAATATTGTACAACTGTGCCTTCTCTGTTTGTGACCAAGGGAGAAAACTTAATGAGTAATAATACCATGAGATATATCAATTGCTGCTTTGAAATTTAAAAGAAAACTATGGCTAATTAGTGTTGTTAATTTGTTGCAGCTACTGTGTCATGCAACTGATTGTTGTCCCAGAGAATCGTTTGCATCTGTATTTCAAGAAAGGGAGAGTGGGGGACGACCCAAATGCAGAGGAGCGATTAGAAGAGTGCGAGAACGAGGACAATGCTATCAAGGAATTTGTGAGGCTCTTTGAGGAAATAACAGGAAATGAGTTTGAACCATGGGAAAGAGAGAAGAAGTTTCAGAAGAAGCCACTAAAGTTTTACCCTATTGACATGGTACATATATATATATATATATTTATTCCCCTAAAGGACTAATGATTTATCCATATGTTTAAACATAGATATCATTATGGAATTGAATAGGATGATGGAGTTGAAGTTAGACATGGGGCACTAGGACTCCGACAGCTGGGGATAGCGGCGACACACTGTAAACTTGAGCCAATGGTTGCAAAGTTTATGAAGGTTTTGTGCGGCCAGGAGATTTACAAGTAAGCACAATAACTGAACACTAATTTGTATGAATAATGAATATTAATTGAATTTTCAAAAATAACCTTACATTGATTTCAGGTATGCATTGATGGAGATGGGTTATGACTCTCCAGATCTTCCAATAGGAATGGTTACAAATCTTCACCTGAAAAGATGTATGTAAAATGGAAACAATTATATTTTCATATTTATCTAGCCTCATTTAGAGTGACTAAAAATTTTACATATGAACTCCATCAGGCGAGGAAGTTCTCTTGGAATTCATAGAAAAAGTCAAATCATTGCAAGAGACAGGGCCTAAGGCTGATGCTATTTGGTCTGATTTTAGTCAGAGATGGTTCACTCTGATGCACTCCACAAGGCCTTTCACTTTCAGAGATTTTCAGGAGATTGCAGATCATGTAAGCCTAACTACTCAGACCACCTTTATTGGTTTAACCACTTAATTTTTTAAGACTGAACCTGTGTCTTAATTTTTCTAGGCTGCTGCAGCTCTGGAGGGTGTTAGAGATATAACCCTTGCTTCTCACCTCATAGGTGATATGAGTGGCGCTACCATTGATGATCCATTATCAGCCACATACAAGAAATTGGGTTGCAAAGTTTCTGCCCTGGAGAAAAATTCAAAAGATTATGAGATGATTGTGAAATACCTTGAAAAAACTTATGAACCTGTCAAAGTTGGTGACATTGTAAGAATACAACCGTTTCTGTTTTTTTCATGTACAAATTCAAGAAATCTTCTCTTGTGTGTTTACTATTTACTTGTTATGAACTTCAGGAATATGGAGTGTCAGTTGAGAACATCTTTGCTGTGGAACCAAGTGCTTGTCCTTCTTATGAAGATATAATAAAGCTGCCAAATAAGGTTCTTCTATGGTGTGGTAAGTAAGACAGGAATGTTCTCCAAATTGTAAGAAAAAAATAGATTATCTTGGTTCTTATCAATGACATACTAATTACATGATGACAGGATCACGAAGCTCAAATCTTTTGAGGCACTTGCATAAGGGGTTCTTGCCAGCTATATGTTCACTACCTGTTCCAGGCTACATGGTATAATTCAAATAAAATTGAAAAATCTATTCAAATATAATGCTGGTGACTATTTTCTCATCACTTGTTGTGTCTTCTTGACAAACAGTTTGGCAAAGCCATTGTTTGCTCAGATGCTGCAGCAGAGGCTGCAAGATATGGTTTTACTGCTGTAGACAGACCAGAAGGGTTCTTGGTTTTGGCCATTGCTTCCCTGGGAAATGAGATTACTGAGTTGAAAAGCCCGCCTGAGGTAAGCAATAGTTATTATCCTTTATGGTTTTCATTAACTAAACTATTATTGATATTGTTATGAAAATGATTCTGTGACAGGACACTAAATCTTTGGAGGAAAACAAGATTGGAGTGAAGGGGCTTGGGAAGAAGAAAACAGATGAAACAGAGCATTTTGTTTGGAAAGATGACATAAAAGTTCCTTGTGGTAGAATAATTGCCTCAGAGCATGAAGATAGTCCATTGGAATACAATGAATATGCTGTCTATGATCCTAAGCAGGTATAACACATCTTACGCTACAGTACAAGCCACAGATTTGTAGCGTTATATCAGGGTTTGAGCACAATTTTATTTTGCAGGTACGTATATGCTACTTGGTGGGGGTGAAGTTTGAAGAGAACGGTGCCGTGATAGACACGGCAGAGTAAAAGGCACAAGATAATGATAATTAAAAACAACTTTTTGAAATGCATATGTAACTCAAGACCATCTTGTTTGAAGCTGTGGCTCTTTCAAACTCTACAAGATTCCGTAGGAAAAAGTCATTTTGATGTAAATAATGTAAATTATGTGACCGCAAAATATGGCTAAGCTGTGTTACCTGTTTTGGTGAATAGGTCCTACTTAACTTAGTATTAGTAGGTCAACGTTCTGTTCTACTTATGTATAAACTCTAAAGTTGACCCCTTTAATGTGCTGTCCTATCTAAAGTTCTCTTAATATTATGAATGATAGATGAAATGGCATGTCTTTTGGTGTGTAACTGTAAGCTAGCATCTAAATTTTGCTCCATGTAACTAACAAATATCAATAACTATTCCCTTCTTCAAAAGGGTCACAAGCTCTTATAATTCATTGAGCAAAGTTTTTCCAAGTTGATACCTCAATATGCATCTTTGCATTAGTCAGCTTATGTGGATCATATTTAATCTGGAATGCACTTTCCAGATAGCACGAGAATCCTGCAAATAAAGAGCATAAGACTGCACAACACAACATGTTTATTGTAATATTAATTAAAAGGCTAAAATGGTAAAAGAGAGATGATGTTGAAAACATCTTAAACATCTTAAATAAATTTCCATATCTTGGACAAAATCATTTGATTCATAGAAATGTTATTTTGACAACACTGTTGTATTTCTAATTACTTTTTTCTCTATTATAAATGACACTACTTTTAATAGTGTTGAATCTCTTTGATTTAATTGGAAACTCAAGAAACTGAAAATAGATACAACACACATCATAGATGCTTCATAATTTTGTATTGATCTAACCAAAATTTACACTTATATGTTGCCTTGAGGCTACATTTGGGACAGTACAAACTTGAGAAAACAAAAATAGAATCTCAAACCAAACCCAATAACCCCTTCCACTATCTATTCATTCCACAAGTATTACAACAACAAAACACTTCAACCTAATCAACCCCTCCAACAATTCACAACACCTCAACCTAATCAACCCCTCCAACAATTGACTGTCACTGATACATTACAACAGGAGGAATCTTAAACTTCTCTGATACAAAAGGTATAGGCTTATGTCCATCAACAAGGTCACGATAAAAAGCATACTCAGCCTCATAATCATGCAAATGAAGTTCAACTTTCTGATTAGTATGATAATGATGTTTAGCAGAAGGTGATTTACCAAACCCAAACAAACTAACTTTATCACATACCCCTAAAGCCAACATCACAGCTTGCATACCAGAAGAATAATGAAACAAAGCACCATCATGAGCAGAACCCCATAGCTCCAAACCCTTCCCTGTTTCCTCCACAAACCTCTTCAATGAATAATACTTCACAATCCTAGAACACAAGACATCAAACCTAGGATCAGTAACCAACAAAGGAGACTTATGAGAAGCATTACAAACCGTGTAATCCAAGAAATGCACAGCTTGACAAATGTACATTACAATTGGTACATTAGCACCATAAGGATGACAAAAACACCCTGTTCTTCTTGCACACAAATGCAAAATGTTGCTATTCACAAACGAAATACTCGTTTTCTTCCCAACTTTGTTTTCATAGTTATCAACCCTAGCATTGTTTAACCTTATAACAAACTCATGTGCATCAATCAATGAACCATAGTTTCTATTAAGCAAAATCCCACTGTTACCAACAACAGCACAAGAAGAGTACTTCTTATCACCGGAATCGAAAGCAACTGCGCCAACTTTGTTAAACCGATCGAGTGGAACCTTCACCGACCGAGTTAACTCGGTCATTATCCCTGGTTGAAACCTACGTTTCCTTGCCCAATCATGCAAAACTCGCCGGAAATCAATCCAATACCGATAGAAAAGCGGCGAACGAAGTGTCGCCGGAAAGTTTCTATCGCCGTCATGGTGGATAAACCTCCGCCACGAAACAAACGTTCTATGCCTAGCTTGACTAGCAAAGTTACCATCGAGAAGCTGCTGAATCTCCTGCCGGGATTTCTCCTCGCCGATCTCGACTGCAGCGTGTTTGAGAAGCGTGGCGTTTAACGACGAATCGCGATTGATCACACGCGTTTCGAGCTCGAGCTCGATTGAGATTGTACCTCTACGAAGAATGGAGCGTGAGGTTAACGTGGCGAGGAAGACGAGAAGGAGGAGGAGAACGAAGAGAGGACGAACGGTGCGTTTCATAGGGAAATTGTTGATTTTAGGTTTTGTTGATGCTAATTGAGTGATAAACGAATCTATGCATTTTGGTGTTTCGAGTTCAGATCCATCTTTTTGTTCAGAAGATTTAAGCATTGGTAATGCTAATGATGAAGATGAAGATTCCAATGTTAGGGTTTAGATATAGAAAGTGGTAGTTGAAGTTGGATTAGAGTTTCTGTTAAGAATTTAACAGTTCCCATAACTGGGGAAGATTTAGATTTGAATGGAACGCTAAAAATTGGAACGGAATCGGAATGTGAGTTATTGTTAGGGTTTTTTTTAGGGTTATGCGATGAAATAACGAAGAAGGGTACATAAGAAAAGGATGAAGAATTTGCTGTAGGAGCAGAAACTAAACATTGAGCATGGGGTTTTGGGTATGGTTGTTCTCTTCTTTTCTTTTTTGTTGGTTTGGTTTGGTTAGGAACCAAAACCAAACCCTAATTGGTATGAATGAATGATTGTAGATGTAGATAATGATAAAATATTGGTTTTGTGTGAGAGAGAGAGAGGGAGAGAGAGAGGGGGATTAATTAATTAGCGTGTGGTTTGTGTGGTGGGGGGAATGGAATGCATTAAAATAGTGGGTGGTTGGTGTTGTTAGAGCATGTTAAAAGGCATGTTTATGTGGTCTGATTAATGCAAATGGGGTAAGGGCATTATGGCGTGGGAGTTGGAGTGAATGATGATGTGCTTTGTAAGTGAATGGTCATCATAATATTTGAGGTGGGTCCATGATGTGCTTAGTTTATGGCTGCGTAGAAAATTAGATCTAAGGTTATCTTGTTTGTTTTCAGAATTAGCATAGATCTAAATATGAATATGCAATAATTGGAATTAGGATGGGAAGTTAAGTGGGTTTATTTATTTCTAACTTTGCACGTCTTTCCATAAAATGGAATCTCCTTCTAAGATATAAGTGCTCGATGCCACTAGATGCACGCAATGGAAATACTAGTACAAGTTTTGTCTTTTTCTTTTTTTGACTGGAGTACTTTAGTGTGCCACGGAGATTTTATAAATATAGGGTTAGTTTTATTGCTACGTTAACATGAAGAAATATTAGTTATCATA
This sequence comes from Vicia faba, assembly GCA_948472305.1. Lineage (NCBI taxonomy): Eukaryota > Viridiplantae > Streptophyta > Magnoliopsida > Fabales > Fabaceae > Vicia > Vicia faba. Next base: position 149,857,022 of record OX451741.1, on the reverse strand, counting down.
TGCTATTTATTACTACTACTCTTAATTACTTCATCCGTCGCCTTTTTTCAAATGAACTCTCCTTGATGAATTTAATGTGTTAGGTAGGTACATCTTCATAAATACACTCTTTTTCATAAATGTAATTTATATTTTACTAATTCTTCTATTTTACTTATATCTACTGATTTCATCTAGTGCGATGTACTAGAAATATATAAAACTAATAGTAATATAATAAATTAGAATAATTAATATTAAATATGAATTTAATATTAAATAATATTTGTTGAAAAAAGAAAAGAAAATAATATAATTAAAAACTGTTTAAATTAATTTTATTCAAAATATGACATTTAAATATGTATTCTATTTTAATATATTAAAGATTAACGTTGTTCATAGAAAATTGAAGTGAACCTAACTAAATTATATTAAAAAATTATTTAAATTAAATTGAACTATTTCAATTTATTTAAAACTGAGCTGAATTAAAATTATTGATTTGATATACCGTTTTAAAATTTTGAATTATATCAGATAATTTTTTCGAACCGAACTATTTATTAAATAACTGAACAATTTTTATAAAAAAATTTAAAATTTATTTTTAGTATTTTTCATTTTCATTTTTGCTTCGGTTTGATTTTAATTTCAGTTCAGATTGGTTTCAATTATGATTTAGTTCTAAAATTATTTATGTAATATGGTTTAGTTCATTAATTAAACATAACGATTTAATTATTTTAATCTTAATTCAATTTAGCGGTTTAATTCAATTTATAATTTTTTTTCTAACAATCCTATTTATAATAGATGTCTACATGTATGATGCGCATATAAGTTTTATTAAATTATTATCAATAAATATTAACTTAAATAAATATAAAATATATTTGTATTGATATTTATATTGAATTTAATTTTTATATAAAAAGTTTGTAATAATTCAATAGCATATAATTTATGAAAAAGTATATATATTTTATAATCATGTTTAATACAATCAAAAGTGTCATATCATATTATTGAAGAGTATTCATTTTTGTAAACAAAAGTTCAAATGGCTCTCTTTTGTGCCATTAGTGTCATCTATGCAGGTGAGTCTATATTTGTTCTCTCAATTCTCACACCATATTGATTTTATCATTGGATTTTTAAATTTTTGCTTAAAACATATACATGTAGCATTGATACTGCTTGCTGCATTTTAAAATTTGACCCCTGCAAAGGAACCTTACTCGGTCTGAGGTATATAGTTGGTTGATCAAAGAAACAATGACCCACTTTCCTTTAGATGATTCAAGTTGCTCTGCTAAGAACTTGCAACATTCCTAAGGTAGTTTTCTTCTGCTACAAATATCAATTAACATTGTTGTTCAATAATTTTAGGTTTTTAACACATGGGCAGCATCACAATCAATGAACACATAAAAACTGAATTAAAAAGTTATATTTAGCATATAAATTTTCTTATAGATATTGAATTGTTGTATGCATATTGACTTCTCATTGTAACTAGAAAAGATTAGGAATTATTATATGTGTATTGGCTATCCCTACACTGAAAGCATTTGCTGAGTTCGTAACTCAATTTGACATGTATAATTAAGTTATGATCAAACTAATTTTTAGTTTCATCTTATAAAAGTGATAAAACAATAATTTAAAAACTACTAAAAAGTTTGATTTTTGATTTGTTTTATCACTTTTATAAATTGAGAAATATAAAAGTAAGTTATGATTTATGTTACTGATTAAAGTGATATAAATAAAATAATAATTGTATAATTAAATATGATAAATATAAATGTTATTTTTAGTTTCATCTTATGATTTAATACAAATGAAAATAATAAATAATTAAAATAAATTTAATCAATTATATTAAATAATTATTTTTAATTTAAATCTATAATATAATAACACTAAACTGTAGAATTAAGTGTATTTTTTCTATGTACTATATACAATAAATTTCGTTCTTATTCTCTCTAAAAATTTCTTCAAAATATAGATACACTAAATATTTTATTATCAATTTGAGTCTGATTATATATAGTAATATTCAATTATGGATGATGATGGTGTTTTAATGATATTCTTTGAAACAGACATTGTAATACATAAATACAATTTTAAAGTTTGTTTTTAAAATTTAATGTGTGTAAGTCTTAAATTTTAAAGTTTTTGATTGCATGTTAATCTTAAATTTTTTAGTTTATTTTTAATTTAATATGAGGCTTATATTTAAAGAGTATTGATTTGTACGATTAGATAAAATTAATTTTATTCAATTTTTTTATAAAATATTCAATAATTTGATGATATTGATTCTACATGATTTCAAATAATTTGTTCTTTAAAATCAAATAACTCTTTTGGGTAATCACGTTTGTCTTTCTTTTATTTTATTATATTTTGGAAACGAATGTGTCTAACACACCACATGAATACATGTACAAACGCACGGGTATATAGATCAAAATTCGTGCGAACTCACGAGTTATTATAATTTTTGTACAATTAAAGAAAATAAAAATTAATATATTTAAAATAATATATGCATTCAAACACGAAAATATATGTTATTAATGTAATTAAGACAAATAATGTTTCTTAAAAATTAATTTAAAATATTTTAAAATTAATGAGTGAATCTTAATTTTTTTTAGTAAATGGAATGTGTTTTTTATTGATTCAAATATTTTTATAATTTTAATATTATTTATATATCAAAAAATATTATTTACACACGGGAAAAGATACAATTCATCCAATTATTTTTATATATAAAAACTTCTACTTATAATTCAAATAAAAATAAAAATATGGCATTCTTTCAAAAATATATAAACTATTTTGGTTAAGCAATTTTATTCTAGTGTAAAATTTGTAGTATGTAATATGTGCAATCAGATGTCAAAAGTATGACGCATTGCGTGAAGAAAAGTCTGTTGCATGACAAATGCCTCATAAACTTGTGTCTTTAGCTCGCAACATTTCGCCTGTTATTCAAGATCAACAATCAAAGTGGCCGACATATGTTTCATTAACAATGGGAATGATTCGTTAGGAAAAAGAGAATGCAAGCCAGAGTTTTATGATAACGGAAACATCAAATTACGGGAACATGGAGTTACTGATCAAAATATTAAACTTTAACAGGAACATGAAGTTACTGATCAAATTATTGAATATTAACGGGAACACGAAATTAATAATCAAAATATTAAATATTAATAGAACAACTTTACTATTGGTTTAAATATTTTTTACAACAATTCAAAACAAAAATAATATTTATACAAAAATATATATTATTCATTAAAATATTTGTATATATTGAAAATCTTATAGGGACTGATTTATTAACTTTTTAAAAAATATATTTATTTCTATTATATTTTACAAACAAATGCACGTACCATACTGGTACCCGTGCGAACGCACAAATATCATACTAGTTCTCTTCAATACTATCAACTTAAAATGTAAATTAGAATTTTTAAATTAATATAATATAAACACCTTCAATACTAAGAGTTTATTATGGTAATATAATTTTTATTCATTAAATTGATTTACACCATATCAACATTTCCATGAGTCGTTGCCATCTCTCCAATTGGATTTAAATTAATAATAAGGCTTAATATATATTTTAATCTCTTAATTTAATTTAATATTTTGCTTTACTTTTCTAACTAAAAAATGTTATAAGGTGTTCTCTTGAAAACACTGATATTAGTTGATTTGATCCTTTCGTCAAATTTTAAAGAAAAACGTTAAATTTTGTCTATGTGGCAATCTAATTGTCATTACTTAATCTGACTGGTTTATGTTTATTTGATGTGACTTTTTTATTTATTTAAAAATTTATGCTTTATTTATTAAGATTACTCTTTCTTCTCCCGTCCTCAAAACCAAAACCTAGTTGTCACGACACCTTCTCGTTCTTCTCTTTCTTCCTTTCTCGTCTTCATATTTTTTCCTTCTTTCTTCCTCTCCCTCAATTGAAATCCTAACACAACCAGAACTTTTTCGACCTTTCTCCGACTACCACGTCAATCGAACAAATTCCCCACATACATTCAAAATTCAACGAACATTCAAAATTCTCTTATTGTGTTCATACTGAATTGCTAATTTCTCGCTAACTAATTATTTATTATATGTGTATTTGAGGTTAGGTTTAGATTTGATGTTCTCCAATTGAAGTAATGTGGCGTTCTTCTTCTTCATTATTGTTTCCTCTATTATTTGTATTAATTTATATGTGAATTTCTCTAATATTTGATCTTCTTCACAACTTTAATTCCATTTTTTGCTTTTGAGTTTTTCCTCTAAGGTGTTTGTTGTAGTATGTTATAAGAGAAAGTATTGATTTTTGCAATTTTGTAACCGTTACACTGTGATTTGATGCTTCGATAATGATTTGACATTGTTTCTACTCGTGTTGCAGGTTAGAGTTGGAAAGAGTATATATTGATGCAAAAATGGTAATTTGTGGGTATATAAATTAAGGAGTAGGAAGTTTAGATTGGGGCTGAAAGTTGTCTCAGGTTGTTGTGAAGGAATGCGTATTTGCGAGATCAGATTGGGACTAAATAAAGCAGGACTATATAATGTTGAATACTTCCTAAGACTTGTGATAAGAAATCCTCAGCAATTACTCATTTGATTCTCTCTTTGAGAATCAAAAGGTGAGTGCATTTTACAATTTAGGTTTTAATTTGCACAACATCGGTGTCTTCCATAGCAATCTGGTTGTTGTTACAAGCATTTCAGGATTTCATTATTTTAACATAAAGCCAACGGTTTTTGTTGTAGGTTTATGTTGACACGTTGTTACAAACATTTCGAGGCTTCATTATTTCGAGTATGATGAGAACTCTTTACTGAATTACAATCATTCTAAAAGTATGATGAGAAGTCTTCAACTACCTACCTATTAATAAAACATACTATCATTCTCCCTAATTTACCCTTGTAGAAAATTGAAAAATACACTACTTAAGACCCTAAACAGTAATTAACATATTCAATTTAATTTTTCTACTCACATTATGCCATATGGCATATTTCCCCTCTCATTACTCTACTTTTTTTCTATGCTTTAAAGGATGGAAATTATTTTTCAAATTGACACATTTTCACATTTGTAGAGGAATGAAGAGACAAAGGAACAAAAGCAATTTTCCTTTTCATTACTCATATCAGAGCAAAGGTGAGCATAGAGGCCGATGGACAAGAAGAAAAGCATGGCTTATTAGTGATACGAAGAAGATATAATTGTTACGGCAACGAGATCAAACGATACAAATGTCAAAGTAAAGAAGGTGTTGATCTGACTTCATAAATTATGAGGGAAGAGTGATTTAAGTTTCTGAGCTATATTTTGAGTTCGCACAAAGAAGAAGATGGATATATGTTTGTGGATTGTGATTTTTACTTAACAGGGAGAAAAAGATATAGATCTATTTATGGGTTGTGGTTTCGATTTCAAGTGATGAAAAGATGTAGATCTACATATGGGTTGTGGTTTCTATTTCAATGCAACTTCAATTATCCACCCAGAATCCATCATCGGTCTCCTCTGAAGCTAACTGAAGCATTACACAAGCCATTTGTGACCTCTATAAGTACCAACTTTATCTCACCATTTTCATACCTTATGAGCTTACTTCGAACAGGTAGATACGAGTTTCTATTTCATCCAAACAAGTTACCACACTCTTCTTCTTGCTCTTCTAAGTGAAAGTCCTCACCTATCTGGAATTTTTTGTTTATATTTGACATTTAATTTTACTTTGAAGTTGATAGGGTTTCTGCGTATTTCTGCAAATTATCTCTTCTTAGAGCAAATAAATTGCTCCGATGAAGAGAGACATCAACGATGAAGGAATACGAAGCTAATCTAATGTGTGGTTAAGCTTAAAATTTCAGTTCATGAGACCTGCAAAAATCATGTTCAGAGGTTTAAGATTATGCTTCACGTGCGTTGGTGCCAAAATTTGAATATCCTGGTCAATGAGAAGTCAACGCGTGTACTAGCCGTTACCTCTTTTAATTCCCTTTTCTTCAAAAATTAATTAAAAATAGCTTCTAATAGCTTTTTAACTCCAATTTTTCCTTGTAATTTCATAAAAATATTTTCTACTTTGTGTATTTTTTTTAGATTTTAAAAATGATTTTTAGCATTTTTTGTTATTTTATTTTGTTTTCTAATTTAATTTATTTCAAACATTTTTTTCTCCTTGATTTTGAAATATTTTGGATCCAAACTTTTGAGATCTTGATCCTTGGAGTTTTCTTGATCTTCCATAATTTTCTTGAGCATTTATTTTATGTTTTGATGTTTCATTTGAATTTTCCTTTTATTTTCCATTTTAAACCATTTTAAAAACCTTTTTATTCACTTTATTTGTTTATTTTCTTTGTTTAATTTTGTGTTTGACTTCTGTTGACTTGGATCATGACTTGATTGATCAAAATCTTCATCCATATCAATGGACTTTGGATGATACTTTGTTTGCATGAATCTTCATCATTTCAAACTTATCACTAAATGATCATTTGGATCATTTTTGGTACTTTAGATTGATGATAGATTTATCACATTGATACATCAAGAGAGGTGGTTGAAATTGATGATAGCTTGACCTAAGGTTATGGTTCAATTTGGTTGCTCATCTCTTTTCATCTCTTTCTTCTTTTGTTTTGATCAATTGGATGATTATGGATTCATCTTATTCAATTAGGTTTAGATTGATGCTTGATGAAATTTCATCATTTTAAATCTACCAAGATCATTTGATTACTTTTGGTACTTTGGATTGATGGTAAATTTGTCTCAAGGCATCATGAATAATTTGATCGAAGTAATGATCTAATCTCCTTGCCTTTGTGTTCGATCACTTATCTCTTCATATTTTCATTTTGTTTTGAATCATGGTGTTACATTATTTTCGAAGAATGACTCTGTATCATTTCTATAACATGTATTACACCTACATTGCTATTTCCCAACCTCAAATAGGTGCAACTTCTACGTAAGTTCACTTACGATTGCTTAACATAGCGCTAAATTGTTTCGAATCAGAGTAATAACTACTAACACTAACATTAGCTCGTATTAATTGTGCTAACTTTATATTTCCGTACTTTTACATTAATGTCGTTTAATTTCTTGCCCTTTACATTAATGCAATTTAATTTCAAGCACTTTACATTTCATGTCATTTATATTTCATGAAATTTACTTGTATGTCTTTTTCCTTTTACCCCTTGGGCTTTTCATTTCTTATGATCAAAAGACATTAATAAAGGCAAAACCCTAAAAAACTTTAAGGTGTTCTTAAGGATTATTGGTTACTATCCTTTGCTTAAGGAGTTTTTGACTTTGGACCTGTGATTTAGAACTTGTCTTTTGCATGGAATGAATTCATCTAAGATCTTGGAAATTTCATCTGATACATTATGAATTCATATGAGACCTTGTGACTCATCTTGACTATGAACTTCAAATAAAGACTTGGCTCTGATCACCCTAGAGTTTCATATTATACTTGGGATTTCATCTAATGCTTTTAAAGTTCATCTGCTTGTATGATTATTCATCTGATGCTTGACTTGTGGGTTAACTCCAAAGGGAAAGAATGCTCATTTTATCCAATGTCAAATACTTAGTCTTCTTGTGGTTAGTTCACTCGCACACACAAATGCCTTCTCTTGGGCTGCCTTATAATGATACCATTCATTTCTTGTCATTTACTTTATGCTTTAGGGTAGTCTCTTCATCTCCTCCCCTTCTTTAATTTTCAAAATTTTCTCCCTATTTAAAAAAAAAAACTTCTTGTTTTCAAAACTTCACCCCTTTCTCAACCAAACCTTGACTTTTTTCAAGTGGTCCAGAAAATAATTTTCTTAATAAATTCCAAACCACTTAAGCATATTCAAACTCTTTTCAAAACTCCAAAAAAATAAACCTCATCAAACTTCTTTTTGTGCCTCAATGCACTTTTCTTTTTTAACCATACCCTTTTCTGAAAGAAAGGATATAAGTCTACTCTCGAAGTGATGCAAATTCCTATACTTCTACATGATGTTGTGAAATTGATTGACATTTTCCATTTAAATGTTGAAATAATCTTGTTGAGTAAATCCAAGTAAAAATCTTCATATCAAGATGATGCAAATGTTCATTTCCTCTTACTTGTGGTTGGTAAATTTAGTTTTCTAATTGAATATGAAAAAATGTCTTTTTCACCTAAAATCAATCAACAAACAAAAGCATATTTCATAAGCAAAAATAAGTGGTTCCTATGGAGTACCATAGATGTGAGTGGTGTTAATATCTTCCCCTTGCATAATCAGCCCTCGTACCTAAATCTCTTTCTTTTTTTCAAAACTTTGTGTGGGTTTTTTTTACATTTCCCTTTTCTCTTTGGAAACATTAAAGTTCAGTTGTGACTCTTACTTATTATGAGTTAAGTTAATCAATAGCTTAATCTCAATTTTCTCATTATGACACCAGTCATCATCGATTCTGATGATGAGGATGAATAAGATTATACTTTGTCAAACTATCTCTCATCTAGAGAATTTAGATATGATTATTAGTATGATAGATCCTTTTTGTAATGATTATCTAATGAAAGTTTTATTCAGCTTAACTCTTAGTTATATACTACAAAAACGAAATAATCCACAATAATGATTCACAACAATAACAATGGAGAACAACAACAACAATAATGGAGAATAAAAATAATAACATACCAGAGAACAATGGTGATCGAGTTTTTTCATTCGCTATGGCTCCTTGGATAAGAAGTTTTCTTTCGTTGGCTGAAGAAGAAGTGTTCTTTCGCTAGGGCTTGAAAAGAAAATGAAAGAGACACTAAGGGAATAAAAATTGCAAAGAGTATTTATCTCGATTTTACTTAAAAGTGAGGTAACATGTCCGTCGTAAAATCTATATGAAATAATGGCGCCTTTTTGGTTGCAAAAAGAATAAAAAATTAGGGAGTTTTTATCTCAAATTTACTGAAAACCGAGGTAACATATCTGACGTAAAATCTATAAAAAATAAAGGTGTCTTTTTGGTTCCATAAAAAACATTAAATTGCAGGAGGTGGGAATCGAACCCCAAACCCTGCGCATATATTTATGTCGGTTTTATTTAAAGCCAAGGTAATCGATTTATTATTTTTATTAAAAAAAACAAGTCACTCTGCTCACATGTACCCACAGTTTTTTATGGTACGCGGTGAAAGTTTCATAATAAAAAGTGTTATTTGTTTTAGTGTTTCTCCACCACATATTGCAACTACACCATTTCATTTCCTTTTTCTTCACTATCAATAATATAAGCCAAGACATAGATAGAAGTATAGAAACTTGAAGAGAAAGGGAAATAGAAATAAGAAGAAGAGAAACTTGAAGAGAGAATAGGAAAGCTTGAAGAAGAGTGGAATCAACTATCAAACTAACTTCTTCCCACTATTAATCATCCATTTGAGGTGGGTTCTTAGTTAGTATAGCTTTTGGGAGGAAATTTTACATTAAATTGGGTTTAGGGTTTTGATGAGTTCTTGCTTGTTTGTAAAATTGATGATTGAAACATGATTTTACTATGTTTTGTATTATTGCTACTAAACCATGATATCACATTTTGTTGATGTTGGATATTATGTTGTGTTGATGTTATAGGTTATGTTGTGTTGATGTTGTGGTTGTTGTTGTATGACAACATGTTCAGTGGACTATGAAACAACCGGCCAAACAAATCATTGAGATGAAATCAATGAAGTTACCATCGAACGTTTTTTATCTCACAGGAAGGGAAAGGTAAATATCGACTAAACCTGAGAAGGGTGAAATCAAGGTCTTGACCGAGAGATAAGGGTAAGGGAGTCGATTATGCAAGGGGAAGGTATTAGCACCCCTTACGTATGTGGTACTCCATGGGATCCACTCTTGTTGTTCTAATCAAAAGGTGTGTTCTAATCTAAATCTTACGAGCTAAGGGAAAAATGCAAAGATGGAACGCATGTAAAAGAAAACATGGGGAAAATAAGGAATGTTTACAAAGTTTCGCTCGCCTGGGCCCCGCGACTAAATGCCTATATATCCCTTTTAAGGAATCAGGGCGTCGTAGTTCGGCTAAAAAAATTCCGTTTGTTTTGTGCTTTTTATGAACAATATTAATTTCTCTTTCTACCGTAGCTCGACCTTTGGAGACTCACACATCGGCACATAAATGAATTAACACGTTCTACCTGAAAAGGTATTTTCAAAAGAAAAGTATCTGAATGCGGATAATTCTACATTCATGCTCTAGCAAGTAGAAATGGTGCCACCCTACCTTTGGGGATTTACGTGTCGTATTGCGTAGAGTGGAATTAACACATCCTTTTTAAAGTTTTGAAGAAAGGCTCGAAGGCAGAAAAAGTTTGGATTGATTGATGTTTTTTACCTTGAAAAAGGATTTGAAAATGTTAGAGTGTTTTATGCATTTTCCAAGAAAAAGGTTTTAGTTTTAAGGATGGAAAATAGAAAAGAAAACATCTAAGGGAAACTATCTAGCTCTATCCCTAATGTTATCATACAATGATTGATCTTATAGTTGAGGTTTGAAAGGGAAATCTCTACATAAGTTAGCATGCATGGATTACAATCCTAATGTCTAACTTGCATCAGAAATGAAACAAGTGTATCCTAAGGGAGCATACAAAGGTTACAACCTAAGGAAAAGCATAAGCACAAGTGCTATCCAACAAAATCAAGCCAAAGCCAAAACAAAAATCTAGTGTGAGCTAGCAACAAACAAATGAGTCAAATGGATCTCAAAGTGGGAGTAAGGAACTCTTTCCACTTGATTTTCTCGAGCACCGACATCGAGTAACAACTAGGAGCATCAACATTGAGCGACATGAGCTAACATCGTCGAAATGAATGACAAAGTGTGGGGGGTTGGTTACAGACCCCTGTGTTCCACTTTATTTGACTCAATGGACAAGAGTAAGCACGATTCAAAGCATCAACATGCAACGCGAGATAGGAATGACACAAACTAGAATGTGTGGGGGTGGATTACAGATCCTCTGTTCCACTTATTGACTCGATAGCAAGCACAATGTAAAAGGGGAGGGGAAATTCCTTCTTCGAGGACTTTAGTAAAAATGCCTCTTTTGAGGTCTTTAAACAATCAAAATGAAATAGCCCCTTTTGGAGTCTTTTGCAAACAAAAACATTGCCTCATTTCGAGGAATTTAACAGAACAAACATCGCCTCACTTGAGGACTTTAAACAGACTGCCCATCTAAAGTAGGGACTCCCAGTCATGCATCTCTATTCCTACTTCTCATGGCAAGGAAAGCGGTAAATGATGCGGAAAAATAAAACAGAATTAGTATAATACCAAACGAATAAGAGTTCGTAGCAAGCAAAAGTAGAATAACTCCAGAAAACTTTGTGCAAGCTAGTATCAACAATGCAATAGTCAAAATATATGTTGAAGCTCAATAAAGCACTACGAGAATGTGTGTCAAACACACACGCATACAGAACACCTGCACAAAAATTCACATCCAGACAAAAACACGAGCAATATATGTATCTAGTGAAATGAGAATCAAAGTAAATCGCGTCGGAAGCGAATCCACAAATACACAAATAAAGTGGCATAACATGCTTTAATCGAATAGCCAAAAATTAGGTAATCGATTGAAGGCGCTCTCAAAGTTCCTTGCATAAGTCAACAAACATGTCAGAAATAACAAGGAAACGAAATTAGAGTTATGCATTCTCATCATAATTCAATTTAGAATTAAATCATGAAGAAATAGAAATTAAGTGCACAATGGAAGCACACACATAAACTCTGGGCAACAACTTATTACAAATGAAAGTGTGCAAAAAGTCGGAATAAAATCGATCCAAAACGGTACCGGTAGCCACCAAATGCACCAAGAAGCTCAAATAAGCCATAACCGTGAATTAAATCACGTTCCAAGTGCTACTTACCATTCCTAGGCAGCAACATCATCAGAACATGAATCACATGAAAATTCGAGCCAAAATCGAGAAAACTCAATACAAATGTCATTCAAGTACCCGAACCAAGTACGTTGAGCATTAATCATCAAAGAAATGTCGCCTTATGTTCAACTTAACATAACCTGGCAGCATTGCACCGTAACAAAGAATTGCTCAGAAAATCGCATTGGAAACAGTAAAACTCAACAATAATAGTCCATAAACGCACAATTATGCATGAACAAGCATCAAACAACTTTTGGAACACAATTATCAAGGCATTTATAGTTTCCGGGAAGCGATGCGCACTTGAACCAATATCGATAAAAATTGATTTCAATAATCGCATACGGATGCACAAAAATACTTATCGATTCAAGTATCGCCGCTTGGAAATTACAAACACTTTATAATGATCAAATCCACATTCAAACAATGATTTCAAACCACAAATAACAAAATTCAAGAGTTAATGCAATTTCCAGATTTAAGGTTTTTTCATGTCGAAAAATTGAATCCATCCACGAATCGACACGAAAATTGCATTTACTCATGAAAACACAATTAAATCTCAACAAAATTCCATAATCGACATTAGATCTAAAATTCAATATCCAAAAATTATCAACAATTTTACTGAATTAAATCGAGATCCGTATTGATTATGTCATTAATCAAACAATTCCATATCTCAACATTATCACAATTCAAGAATCAATTATCTCAAGCAATTTTCAAGAATTTAAGTCATATGATAATCAATTTATCAATTCACAAAATCAATATTCAAATAAGAAATTAAATCAATTAAGATTCAAGAATTTACTGAAATTGAAGATTGAATGGAAGAGGATGAAGATGCTAGAATCGAAAAACACAATCGGAGAAGGGAGAACTCGTCAGACGCTATCGGAGGACGGAGGGAATGTCGCCGGTGAAGGTACTGCGATGGAAGGAGTGCGATTTCATGTTGGAAATTGCGGAAATGACGGAGGGAGATATGGCCAGTCGCCGATGATTCGTGGCGGTGAGGGATGGTGATCGCGTGCGGAGATTAGGAAGATAGGAGAGATCGCTTGCGGAATTTTGAGAGTGAAGGAGGATTGATGAAGTTTGTGTTGATTTGTTCTTGAAGCTTCTTGAGGAAGTTGAGAGAAAAGAGAGAGAGAATAGTTTTTATTTGAGAGAGAGTGAAATCATGAGTGGAATTCTTCTGTCTGAAAATTTGAAATTTGAAATATATAGTTTGGCTCCAAAACTTGAATTTTCAACTTATTTCATGCACATTGCGAGATCAAACCACAAGCTCATAATAATCAGTGTGAAATCCCGACATGAAACTTGAATCAAAGATGTTGATAACAAAATTTGTGATGCGGCACCAAAAGAATTGTCTGGATACGATAAAAATTGAGTAAGTTATGTTGCACTGAACAACGAGAAACGCGATGTAAAAATTCACAGTGCAGAATTTTACAGCTTTTTGGTGTACGACGCGCGAACAAACCACAAGCTCATGATGTTCGGTTCAAAATCCGGATGCGAACCCTGAAGCAAAATCATCGACGACAAAATTTGTGAAGTTATGCCTAAAGAATCACCCAGATATGATAAAAGTAGAACAAGTTATGATTTATTGAATGGTGAAAAACAATGGACTTATTTCATCATATTGAACAATTTCATCTTATTTTCGTGCACACTTTCGAATGCGAGCCATAAACTGAAGTCTTCGGAGCACAATCTGAACTCAAGCCCTAAAGCAAAGTTGAAGCTTACAAAATTTGTGATCTCACGCTTCAAGAATTGTCCTGATACAATAAAAATCGAGGAAGTTATGATTTTTACAATATCGAAAAACAGTCCAATAGAAAACAGTTTTGGCGTGCAATTTTCTCTGGTAATTTGCATTTTCAGAAATCTTCTGCAAAGAATTAGCTCCTGACCCTGACAGAAGGATCAAAGATAAAATCAAGACAAATTTTTCTCCAAATGACCATCCAAAGATGTCGAATCAGGCAAAAGTTATCAATTTTTGAACACCTGAAAAGCAACGGTTCAGCGCACTATTTTCACTGTTTTTGCACCATATAACCTTAAAATACTCACGTATTCGGAGATCTTCCTCAATGAATTGGCTTCCGAGTCGAACATGAAATTTGAAGGAAATAACAAGACAATTCAAATGCTCCAAGATACACTCAAAGATAATTTTCCAGTCAGAAGTTCCAAAATTTTAAGTATTCGAAAACCAATGAAATGGTAAATCCTCTTTATAACTCCTTTCAAATATTTTCCGCTTTAGAAAATCTCCTTCACAAAATTAGCCTTCGACATGAACAGGTGAACTCAAGAAGACCTCAAGACGGTTCTAATGACTTAAGAATCATTCTCAATCCATTTTCTTATCTCAAGTTATGAATTTCTGAGCTTGAAACGCATAATATTGAATTTTTGTCTGCACTGTCTCAAATCAATTGAAATGCTCGAATTTCTGCACAATTCAGAGCATGTTAGAACGCATAAGAGCTTGATATAATGGTGAATTTATTGGTTGTTGATTGGATGGTTTGGAAACCGTGTAGAGTGAATTTAAAAATCTAAAAAACCCCGAGTTCTGCTTCATAATACTACTTAACGGAACAGTCAAATTTTATAGCTCTTTCTTGCAGAGAAACCCCTTGATTCCATGAGCATGGACCCTGTGACATATATGTATGCATATGATGATGAAGTATAAGCCAATTAGGATTAAAATGAAGAGGGAGGATTTTAGGGTACAACAACTAACCCTATTCAATCTTCTTTAACCTGAGGGTGAGATTGGCAGAAGCTTTTCGAACAATCAAGGTAAAAGAGGATTGAATACTCAATAGAACCATAAAATTTGCACTCTGAGTACAATCAGGTATTATTTATTTTTGGTCTTCTGTATTTTCTATTTTTTTCCTTTGATTTTTGTTGAATATTGGTATTAGGGATATATGTATGTCAGATCAAGGTTAGACATACAACAGAGAGATTGATTATTGAAGAACATGTGTTCGGAGTCGGTAGCAAACACAAGAAAGAGACCGGTCGAACAAATACCTATCAAAGATACCAACAATATATGTCTGGAGGAAAGAACATATACGAAAGATATCGAATAGACATGCTCTGAGTTGGTAGCGGATATAAAAAGGAGATCGGAGGAAAGGACTCTTACAAAAGATATCACAACTATATGTCCGGAGGAAAGGACATATATGAAAGAGGACAAATGAAAGGACTCTATCAGCGATACCGAATATACATGTTCGGAGCTGGTAGCGAACATGTATGAAAGAGATAGACCGAAGAAAGCTCTAACAAGGATATCAACATGTCTGGAGTTGGTAGCTGATCTTCAAATTAGCAAGTGTACTAATTTGCCAAGGTAGTAATAATGGGAAATCCCAAAGTATCTATCTTAAGTACTGCATATCAGTATCGAGTTCAATTTGTGGTTCAATTAAACAAAAGTCTTGAATTGGGGTTTTGGTTTTGGAATTGTCACTTAACCATAAACAGAAATATAAATTGGCTTTTCACTAATATGAGGAGCATGCTAGGGGTTAGTGTGTGATTTTCCACTGTAATAACCTTTACTCTTGATTTCTTCAACAAGTTCATTACCTTCAACTACTGAATCTTTAGTTTGTTTTCCCCTAAGTCCTTAGTGGGAAACCTTTGGTCCTTCATCCTAATACCTAAGTCCTTAGAGAATTATGATGAAACCAAGTATTTATTTTATCAAGATTTTACCGGTAACCTATAGGATATCCCTAGTCCTAGGTGATATCTATTATAGTCTAATCGTTCAAAAACCTTAACAATGGTGGTCCAACCCTAATTGTTAACCGTGAATCAATCCCTATTGGTCCGATAGGAAAAGCATAAAAACATTGAACACTTAAGTTGAAAAGAAACTATTGTATCAAATTCAAGAACTCAAAATCATTACATTTGTAAATCAGGGACACCCCTAGCATTGGGGGGTTTAGCTACTCATATTGTTCAAAAGAATTTCAATAACACTAAAGATAGACATTACAAATTGATGGTGAACTCTGATCTTCAATTGCTTCCGCTCATGAAAGGTCTTCGTTCTCTAAAACTTGCATAAGCTTCAATCTTCAATCGTCTCAATTCTTCGTGTGGAAAAAAGTCCCATCTTCCCTCGTGAAAACTCCTCTATAAAGTGAAAAACCATTAACTTAGTTGGAAAGTACCAAAACACCTTTTGAAGATCAATTTTTGGGAAAAATCATTAAAAAAAACATCAGAATCACCGTTACTGGCCAACACGAGCCGTGTTGTACAACACGGGCACCCGTGTTGGCCCTCAGCAATTTAATTTCTCTTCTCAGGTCCCAGGGGTAGCAACACAACCCGTGTCAGGTGACACGGCTAGCTGTGTTGCACTCCTGATTTCTCTTGAATTCTAAATTCAAATGGCCTTGCAACATGGGTCGTGTCCTGTGACACAGGCACCCGTGTTGCTCAACTGATCTTTCATATTCTTTACCTCAAACTTAAGGGTCTTCGCCACTTTCTCACCCCGCGTCCATTAGAACTTCAACTTGAACCTGAGGACAATCCACAAACAACATACCAATGCATAAATGGAAAAAAACTTGAAATAACTCAAAACTCATAAAATGCGGAGAAACTTAAAAGAACATAAAAGCGACTCAAATGACAACACAAAACGAAACAAAGTGGTGCATAATACCTGGATTATCGCCAGACAAGTGACAAAACATAGTGAAAATGGTGATCGATCATAACCCCTAACTTAGCTCGTTGCTTGTCCTCAAGCAATGTTCAGGACAAAAGGAATTAGATACCCCAAAATTTCAACTTACCACAATACCACCGAGATATTTCACAACTTGCTTTTTCTTTTCTTTCAAATTTCTCCTACTTCCACGAACCAAGTGTTCTACCTCACTTCCACATCAAAGCACCACTTCACCTGTCAACTTATTTCACACCCTCACCAAATCTCTCAGGGTTAAAGTGTTTCACTCAATATATCACAGTATGCATTATCAACTCACAAATTTGAGTAAATTCTAAATTCATTTCACATACATAGTTCACACACTTTTTGAGGTCTTTTGGGTTGTAACGGGGCTTAGCGTGTGGTGGGATAAACAAAAACATGGGGAAACAATGGGTTTTTGGGCTCAACTCAGTGTTATCATCTCTTTACTGTATTTCTTTTTATGCTATCAATCACAAGTGAGTCTCATACACCTTATTAGTTTAACTTCTAGTTTCGACTCAAGTATTAGAGTATGGATCTTTGTTTCCTATCTGAGTCTCATCCCTAGGTAAGTGAAATTTTTTTTTTTGTATTTCTTGTAATTCCATTTTTTTCCCTTTGGTGCACTTACCTAATCTATTATAGGTGTATCAACCCCTAACTTAGAACTTTCACAGCTCCGAGATATACAACACTTAACTGAACATGGTAGTGGAAATACTTGGGCTCTAGTTAAAACAAAAGTGGTGATAAGAACAAATAAATGGATGTACATGATCAAAGTGGGTTAACGAGGGATAAACATACAAAAGGGATGGCTATAAAGGCTCAAGGGTAAAAACAAAAAACTTGTCTCAGTGTGTGTAATTATGTAGTGATATTCAAATAGAACATACAAAAACTCAGAGTGATAGAAACATACTTGACTTAGATCTCATGATGATAAATGTGTGTTTGTATTTTTATGCTCTCACCATGTCTGGTAAAGTTGACAGCTTCAATAATGCCTCTCAGTGTGATGCAACTTCCCACTCAACTCAGATTGCACAAGGTACCTTTGTCGGTCAACTTTAATGGTTGCGTCTTGTAATACAGTGGAAGAACCGACTTAGGTACTTTCTGTTTGATCGCAATTGTTATGGATAGCAACAGTCGCCACCGACTTTTCTTTTATCCAATAAAGGAAAGGGTGAAAAGAACAAGAAAGACCTTTTGAGAATTTTCTTGAGTTCGGGGGGTAGGTTATGAAAAGGGAAGGTGTTAGCACCCTTTTCATCTGTAGTTATCTACAGGCTCTTAGTTGCTAGGTCACTTTGAAATGATTTATTTGAAATATGTGTGATTTTTTTGTAAGTATTTTTGAAAAGTGCCTTTGTTTAGGCGAACTTTGTAATGATTCTCGTTTCTATAAGAATGTATACAAAGTGTTGACTTTTGAAAATAGTTCATGAAAAGTGTTAGTGTTTTGAAAGATGTTTTAAAATGTATTGAGCAAGCAACTATCAATGTTCTACCTACTCAAAAAGTATTTTTTTCTTTTCCTCCTCCTTTAGATAGTGTTTTTCTACCATTAGTTGGTAGGAAGCTTTATCATTGGATGTGAAGGGACAGACGTGGGTTATTGTACAGTCATAGAAAACAATATTGTAGGATACCCTAGCAATTTATTGTAAGGGTCTAAGATCGTTTATCGAAGGCAACATTGAAGGGTCATCGAGGGACTACGATCTTGTATTCGAGAGTTTTTGCTAAAGTATCCCATATTCGAGGGGCATGATTGTTTTAATTCAAGGCAAAAAGTGTGGATTAACCCTAGAGGTGAGAGTGTGCAAAGTGTGGATTAACCCTTTGAGATTAGGGTTTTCTAATGATTGATTTTATCTTGCCATACAAATCTTAATCACTAGCAATAATATTAAAAGTGTTAATTTGCGTGAATTTAAAGTTCTATGTTATTACATCATTTTTTAGGCTGGAGATACAAATCACAAATGGGGAATGAAAGCAATTAAAACCAAATTACTATTAAAACCATATTGAATAATGAATAACAATAGAAATATACAAGAATGTAAAGATAATATAAAAAGGAAAGAAAATTGTGTGTGAGTTTTTTAATGAAAGGTTTTAATCCTAATTAAACTAATAAAAAGAAAGGAAATAAGTAATTAGCCTAAGTGGATTTAATAAAACTAAACCTAAATTAATTTAAGAAAAGAAAATAAGTTAATTAAGAAAACAATTTTTAGGGTTTTTTATGAAAGAGAGATTTTAGTAATTTTTAACCTAATTAAAACTAATTAATTATTTACAAAATAAATAAATTATTTGATAAAACCCTAAATTCTAAATTAATAAAAAAGAAAATTAAATAAACCTAAGTTTAATTTAATTCTAATTCCAAAAAGAAACTAATTAGTTAAGAAAAATATTTTTAGTATTTTGTTTATAAAATAAATAAGGTGAAAAAATAAAATAAAAATTAGAAAATTATTTAAGAAAATGTATTTTTTTATATTTTTTGGTTAAAATAAAATATAACAAAATAAATAAATAAATAAAAGTAAAGAAAATATATAAAGGAAATAAAAATATTGGGCTAGGTGTTAAGAAGTAGAAAGGGGGTTAAAAGTTAGCAAAAGGGAATCTAGGCCCAAGTCAGATTTTTGTGTGAATTAGAAATAAAATGAAAAAAAAAAAGAATGGGCATGCGTATGAATAAGTAATCAGGGGGTGAAACATAGCAAAAACAAACAAATGGAAGGCCCAAACCAAGGAGGCCCAGACGCCTGTTTGATAATTTAGTGAGTGAGGCCGACTGAAGGTCCATCATGGGGGTGCGTGTTGGAGCACTGGATCAATTGATGATGAGATTAGAGGGAATTAATCTGAGGCTTCATGGTGAGTGCGCATAGCCTGAATGCACTAGATTTGCTAAGAAAAACCAAAAGGATCAATTGATGATAAGATCAGAGGGAATTAATCTGAGGCTTCATGGTGAGCGTGCGTAGCCTGAATGCACTAGATCTACTAAGAAAAACCAAAAGGGTACCATTGGGGCTCAAACCCAGATCCCAAGGGTGAATAGGCGCGCGCTTTACCACTAGGGTGGTTATATATCCATTAGTTTATACAAAAACATAAATATATATTATAAACACGTTCCTGAAGACATGTTCATCTTCTTCCTCGCGCCAACCATGTACAAGGAAATTTGAAAACTATAACTCTCTCATTTCTCCACTATTTGCAAAAGTATAAACATTAA
Organism: Vicia faba; assembly: GCA_948472305.1. Lineage (NCBI taxonomy): Eukaryota > Viridiplantae > Streptophyta > Magnoliopsida > Fabales > Fabaceae > Vicia > Vicia faba. The sequence continues at coordinate 149,836,938 of OX451741.1, read as the reverse complement.
AGTTGTGTATTTTTTCACCACGAATCCAACCATGTAAATTATGTAAGTTAAAAGTCAAAGATGAAGATTAATTTTATTGGCCCTAAACTGAAACCTAACTTTTTCAGAAAGTTCAAATCTAAAGTTCTCTACCCACAGTCAATATAAATGAAAACTATGGACATGGTTAGCTTTAGGGCAATGATATCTACATTTTTACTTCAGAATGTATGTACAAAGGATGCTTGTATCAAGATATTGAAGTTAGAAAACTTACCTCTTGCAGATGGATTTGTGTATGGAGTTTAAGCAAGCTTTGAGGTGCCCTAAAAATCTGTTTAGCTTGCCTGAACCTCCTTGAGTGTATTCCAACTCCTACTTTGCTTTGAGGATGACTGAAGCTCCCTACTCAAGTCAAGTTGTAAGCTTCAGTTTTGAAAATGGTGGATGATGATAGAATAATTACAGTCAGGAAACAGGGACTTGAATCACTTATATATGAGGTATGTAAAGTGTTTGGATGATTAAAAGTCAATACACAGCAGTGGATTTTGAGTTTCAAGTTTGAAGCTCAAAAAATGGAGTTTTTGGCCAGTTCTCCCTTGTCAATGATTGAGGGTGTTTGAGGTCTTATTAACTCGTGTCTTTTCTTGTAATAGACTTGTATATTTATATAGAAAATATTTGAGATGATTTTCTCAAAGGATTTCTGAGTTCTAGGGTTTATGGCTAGGTTGCTTAATTTTGAAGAAAAGTGAGAAATGTGGTTTCAAGGTAGAAGATACAAGCATGTAGAGTGGTTTGATGTTGTGTATTATCAAAAGAAGTATTTTGTATATCGTATCCACAGAGACTGGAGCGATATTACTAACACTTGGATTACCAATATCCTTGAAGTTAAAGCACGAGTAAGACAGGATAATTGAAAAGTAACGAAAATACGAAAAATAGCTTATAACGAAAATGACGTAAGTGAAAGGTTTAATGGGAGATAATCTTGTAGGGACTAGTTTTCCTCTACCGTCACATATGTATCTTATTGATTACTTGCGTTATTTCTGTTTTCATTCATATTTCCATGTACTATGTCAAAACCATATGTATGTCTACACAATAGTTTTACGATTTTCTCACTTTCTTTAATTGACGATATCTCAATCGATTAAACAACTTGATTACTCATAGGCTCAATTATTTGATATGGATCTTAAACCTAATTTTATATCTAGAAATTAGTATTTAAGTGATTCTTATCTTTTGTTCTTGAATTCAAATGCAATTTCATTATCAATTGGATTCATTAAGATTTAGCACTATAAAGAAGATATAATCAATAATCATGAAAACATTCTTCATATTAAAAGCATAATTGAATAAGATACATACGATTTGGTAGAGTATTCCAATCACTAGCAATAGAGAGTTTAGCTATCCATGCTCATGGTAGCTTGCACAAAAAGTAAGAGTTGGAGATGAATGAGCATCAATGACGATTTCTCGATCTTTGATGCATATCCAGCTCGTATCTTCGATTCCCTCTCCTAATTATCTATTACGCTTTTCTGTATTCAACTAATATCAATTGTAATTGCTAAAAAACTAGATATCCTTTTGCAACTGACCTTGGTCCCTTTTATAGATTTCTTGGCCGCCTGTGTTCGTTGAGCGAACCTTACTTTACTTCGCGAGGCCTATGTTTCTTCTCAATTAAGTTTCTATATTGCAACTTGTCTTCTGAGGCCACCAAAGTTCGCTTCACGAACTCTGTTACTTCAGTTTTAAGGAATCAGAACTTCTGGACTTCGCTCTTCCTTGCTTCCAGCGAACTTTAGAACTTTTGCTACTGACTTGGTTTCACTAAGTGAATTTAGTCTCGCGAAGCGAATCGGGCTTTCGTTGCCCTTCTCTTTCTTTTGCTTCCAGCGAACCTGGGGTCTTCAGTTCTGGAATTTTACTTTCGCTTTGCGAGATGAGTTCGCTTAGTGAACGTTCTTTTTCTGGAATTTCGCTGTAGCGAAACAGGACAATGTTTTTTCTGGTTTTCCTCATCTTATGGTCTTCTTTCCTGCAAAGTTTAAGCATAGTTAGTAAGAATACCATTTCTTTGATAAAATACTTGGTTTGTATGATTAAATGGTTTAGGAAACTCACTAAATGCTCGACTTCCGTAGAAGACTTTTTGTCATTTTTGAGCATTTATTAAATTATCCCCAACTTAAATTCTTTATTGTCCTCAATCAATGATCAAAAAACCTGTCTTCATCCTTTTGTTTTGTTTCCATCGAATTCGTGAAAAGCTATGGTTCAAATATGGAGTATGCTTCCACCAATGGCTTTTTGTTCTCTTTTTCACTTTGGTAGAATTAAGCATGATAATGTAATAATGTTCCACAGATCATTTCATGCTTTCATTAATGCAAGCCATATTTTTCTTTTCTTGAACCATCCTAACACTATTTCTTCATAAAAATGATGAAGATTTCCTTTTAAGCTTAAATGGTGTGTTGAACTCTCTTGAATAACCTTGTCAACATCTTGATCAATTCATGATTTTATATTTGACAATTTTTCTTTTTGAAATCTCTCATGAGCATGAGTAACAAGGATATGTGGTGTATTTGTGAGATGATGTTCTAATCTTTTTTCTTTTGTAAATTATGCTTCTTTTGGCTTTGAGGAGGTTTCATGTTTTGATTTTACTTTTCCTTTCTTTTTCTCCCCAATTATATATTTTCTTTCTTTTCTTTCTTCTCATGAATTATTTTTCTTTCTTTTCTTTTTTTTCTCATGAATTCTTTTTCTTTCTTTTCTTTTCTCCCCAACTATATACTTGAGTTGTTTGGTCAAGTGATTTTTGCTAGGCTTTTTCATTATTTTGTGAGGGTTATACTTGAGTTGTTTGCCTCATCTTTTGTTCTATCCTTGAGCTCATGATTCATAAAAGAATTTCGCCAAGTAATTGTTTAGATTCCTCATGAACCAATCGAGTTTCAATCAAGGATTATTCATAAATATTTCTTTTTGTGCATAATAGAAGGCTCCTCACTTTTCTTGTTTGTTAGCTATGAGATTCAAGCAAGATAGTATGATTTTGCAAAATTGAAGCATGAAATGATTTGTGCAGATCATCATTACAAAAACATGCTACTATTCTACAATTTTTTTCAAAAACATGTACCTTTGCCTTTGTGCATTTTGTCAAAAGTATTATCATTACCATGCGTTTTTCGTTGAATTTCGGTTGGAGCAAAAAAAACTTCTTAGCTTTTGGAGCTTTCAACCTTTGATGTGAGGTCAATAAATAATGTTCAACCCATTTTTGAAGGGTCACAAGTTACCGAAACAAAATGTTACTTTTGCATATGTACCAAGTGCCATGAGTTTTTATGGTAATATTACCGTAAAAAAGTATTACAATAAAAAACCACAAAAATCTGACTTGAAAATAGGAATAGAAATACTAATAGGAATGAAAACCACTTAATGCAATTTAAAGACTGAAAGCATTATAAAATGTCACTCATTTAAAGGCGAGCTTTCAGCATGATCATTATCCTTTACTCTTCTCCTCCCATGAACTCGGATTCCATGTCATCACCTGCTTCTGATGCAGTTTCGGACCTCATGAAGTTCCAGCTTTAGCCTTCTCTTGATAGAAAGGCATGTCCCCAGGCCATGCAATGTGTGTTACGAATTCGTCAGGCGTCATGAATTGCTGGCCTTCATTGGACTGCATGCCAGGCTGAATCTGCATCATGTAAAAAGAATCGTGTAAGGCAAGAACATCTCTATGATTGGAATCATTTTGATCCCAAGTTTATGAGAAGGCTTAGCGGAGGTGTGGATCCCAATCTCCAAAATTGAGAGTAGCGGATGAAGTCTCCCCCGTCTCCTTTTTCTTAATCTTCTTCTCTAAACAATAGCCATCCACATACTTATCATCCACCTTTATTTTGATTTTGAAGTTGGTGAGATTTGGAAGCCGTACTCGTGAGGCAATAAGCAATCCCATGATGAGGCCAGGAAAAACAAGAGGGCATGAGGACTTGATTCCAGACCCAAATTCCTTACCACTTTCAGCCACGTTTCTCATCTCATTGGATATCATCTGTGCAACATCAATCCTTCGTCCGATCATCATTAGATGCAGAAGCTTAGTCGTGTCCATTGTAAAGGTGGAGGCATGACTTCTTGGCCTCACGTTGTGCGGAATGAAAAGAAGAAAGACTCGAGCTTCGGGTTTCATATCATCCCTATGGTAACGGATTGCAACTCCCGACAGATTCCTTTCCACACTTCGTCCCTCCAACAAAATTGCCTTTGAGATTTTATCAACATTTGCTTCAGCGTTGATTACAGCTTGGTAGCAACACAATTGTCCTTCTTTTAAAATAAGAGGATCATCCAAGAATTCACTGATTGCATCTTTATTAAAATGAATTGTTCTTCCTGCAACTTTGGTAGAGAATGAAAATGGTGTTCCTTCTGAGGGAAAATCATTGGCATAGAATTCTCGAAGGATGTCCGTGTTTATGTTGCAATGGGGTTTCATAAGTTTCGTCTACTTACGTTTTCTCCACAAATCACATAGGGATTTGTACTCACCTTCAGGGTTTATAGCAAAAATCCTTTCAGGAAAGACGCGTCTTTCCATCAATTTGTCTAACCTCTATTGTTGCTCCGGTCCGTTGAAGCGAGTTTGGTCGTAAGATTCCTGTGCTCTTGATGTGCCAGCCCCAGAGGTTTTTTGCTTTTTGGAGGTATTGTCCTTTTTTGGAGCCATGACTGCATTGATATCACAAAATCTCTTCTGTTATAAAAATGGTTTTCTGCTGTAACATAAGGTTCGCTTCGCGAGATTTAGTTCGCGTTGCAAACTTTGCGATATCTGCAAAATTTTGGACAGAGCTATGCTTTCCTACTTTTCTTTTTCAAGCATATGAATGATCAACAGACATGGGATCTAACATATATTATGCAATGTTTTCCTCTTTTTCAACTAGACAAGTAAGTAACAAGGGAAAGTATGGTTACATGTTATGTTATTGTTCCATCATTTATGAGCTAGGCATAAGAGATGTTTGCTTTTATGTTTTCAAGTATGCTCTTACCAAGTGATTCACACATGTAGGAAATCAGTAGAGAAAAACCCCTTTTTCATTAGAAAGACGAGATCTTGCACAACTCTATTTTATGACAGAAATACAAATTTAAGATGTAAGAATTCATATACTTTTCATAGCTGATGTTATTGATCTCTTAGAGATGTAAAGGAGGGAGGTTGTTGTGCCAAAAAGAAAAGATGAAGAAGTGATATTTGTGATGTGTGGAAGTGAGAGGAAGGATGAAGTAGTTTTAAGGTAAAAAGTGAATAGGAACAATAGACAATTGTTTGGGAATAGTTACTAGGCATGCATAAAGAGGGGTAGCCTGGTAGGTTGTGTTTTTAATGACCATAAAGTCATTCCGACCACCGCAAGTTCGCTTCACGAAAGAGGTTCACTATAGCGAAAGTTTCTGGGTCGAGCATTCGCGTCGCGAACCTAAGTTCACTTAGCGAACTCTGCAAAATCAGACTGATTTGCATATCTGCTTCTTTGCTTCACTATGTTCCATGTTCCCAAAACAATTTGTCTAACAAAATGATATTAGTAGATACTTACAGTATCGGGTTGCCTCCTGAAAAGCGCTCTTTTAACATCATTAGCTTGACGCTTTTGCCACTTCTATGGTTCGTGTAACGGAATGGTAGTGGTGATTCGATCGACCTCACCCCCCAAGTATAGCTTTAGTCTCTAACCATTGAAAGTCTAGGTTGCATTAGTGGTTGGATCCTCTAATACAATAGCTCCATACGGCTTAACCTCTTTAATTTGGAATGGTCCGGACCACTTTGATTTGAGTTTTCCGGGGAACAATCTTAATCATGAATTTAAGAGTAAGACCATTTGACCAACTTTGAAATCCTTTGGCAGAATTTTACTATCATGGTATCACCTCACCCTCTCTTTGTATAGTTTTGACGATTCATACGCTTGCAACCTTATTTCATCGAGTTCTTGTATTTGTAGCTTCCTTCTCGTACCGGCTTGTTGTGAGTCAAAATTAAGAGCTCTTAAGGCCCAAAAAGCTTTGTGCTCGAGTTCCACAGGTAAATGGAAGGCCTTACCGTATACCATTTGAAAGGAAGTGAGGCCTATTGGTGCTTTTTATGCGGTGCAATAAGCCCAAAGAGCTTCATCGAGTTTTAATGACCAATCCTTTCATGAGGTTGAAACGGTTCGTTCTAATATTCTTTTGATCTCACGATTGGATGCCTCAACCCGTCCATTCGTTTGTGGATGATACGGTGGTGCTACTTTGTGTTTAACACCATAATGTTCAAGATCTTTCGCTAGTTGCGCATTACAGAAGTGCGAGCCTCCATCACTAATTAGGATCCTTGGTGTGCCAAACCTTGTGAAGATGTTTCTTTTTAAGAATTTCACTACGGTTTTGTTGTCCGCTTTTGGTGATGCTATTGCTTCAACCCGTTTGGAAACGTAATCAATAGCGACCAAGATGTATTCATTGTTGAGAGATGAGGGAAAGGGTCCAACAAAATCGATCCCCCAACAATCGAATACCTCTACTTCTAACATACTCTGCATTGGCATTTTGTCTTTTTTTGTGATTCCGCCAACCCTTTGACAATTATCGCAATTCTTGGCATGTTCATACATATCTTTGAATAATGATGGCCAATAGAATCCTTCTTGCAGTAGTTTTGAAGTTGTTCGTTCACCACTATTATGACCTGCATATGGTGAATTATGGCAGTGCCATGTAATACTTCTCGATTCTTCTTTTGTGACACATCGTCTTAGTAACCCATTAGCCCCAATTTTAAACAAGTATGGATCGTCCCATACGTAATGAGTTGCATCGCGTAAGAACTTCTTCTTTTGTTGCCAATTGAGATCTTTGGGAATAAGACCCGATGCTTTATAATTTGCAAGATATGCAAACCATGGCTTTTCCTCAATCATGAGCAGTTTTTCATTGGGAAATTCTTCAAGGACTTCTCTTTCTTCTTTTGTAATTTCAAGATTTACCAACCTTGACAGATGATCAGCAACTAATTTCTTGGTTCCTTTCCTGTCATGGATCTCTAGATCAAATTCTTGTAAGAGGAGCATCCAACGGATTATTCTTGGTTTTTTGAATCCGCTTTGTTGATCAAGAATTTGATTGCTGCATGGTCAGTATAACAAATAATCTTGGATCCTATAAGATAAGACCGAAATTTTTCTAATGCTTAAACTATAGTGAGCAGTTATTTTTCTTTTGTTGCATAATTAACTTGTGCATCATTTAAGACCTTGCTCGCATAGTGTATAGCATGAAACTTTTTGGTTTTTCTCTGTCCCAAAACAGCCTAAACCATGCAGTCACTTGCATCGCACATGAGTTTAAAATTGATTTTCCAATCGGGTGCAGTGATTACGGGTGCAGTGATTACGGGTGCAGTGCTTAATTTTTCTTTTATATTTTCAAAAGCAGTTAAACAATCTTTATCAAAATTAAATGACTTGTCTTTGTTGAGGAGATTACTTAAAGGCTTGGCGATCTTTAAGAAATCTTTGATGAAACGTCGATAAAACCCGGCATGACCAAGGAATCCTCGGATGCCTTTGACATTGACTGGTGGTGGTAGCTTTTTGTTGATGTTAACATTAGCTTTGTCAACTTCAATCCCTTTAGCTAAAATCTTATGTCCCAGGACTATGCCCTCAGTTACCATAAAATTACACTTTTCCCAATTTAGGACCAGATTCGTTTCCATGCACCGTTTCAGTATGGTGTCCAAATTTTCCAAACATAGGTCGAAAGATTCACCAAACACAGAGAAATCATCCATGAATACCTCAATGCATTTCTCAATCAAATCTAAAAAAATGGCCTGCATACATCTTTGGAATGTTGTTGGTGCATTGCACAAACCGAAGGGCATTCTTTGATATGCGAATATACCAAATGGACATGTAAAGGCTGTCTTCTCATGGTCTTCGGGATTCACTGTAATTTGATTGTATCTGGAGTATCCGTCTAAAAAATAATAGAACTGATGCCCATATAATCTTTCCATTATTTGGTCCATGAATGGAAGTGGAAAGTGATATTTTCTTGTTTCTTGATTAAGTCTTCGGTAATCAATGCACATACGCCATCCGGTTATGGTCCTTGTTGGTATTAGCTCATTCTTCTTGTTTGTGATCAGTTTCATTCCTCCTTTCTTTGGTACAACCTGCACAGGACTAACCCAAGCACCATCAGAAATTGGATAAATCATACATGCTTCCAACAACTTGACGACTTCTTTGCATACAACTTCTTTCATTGTTGGATTTAAGCACCATTGTGGTTGAGCAATTGGTTTGTAGTTGTCTTCCATCATGATATTATGCATACAATATGATGGTTCCTTTCAAATATGAAAGCACCCAACCGATAACATCTTGATTTCTTTGGAGAACTTGAATAAGCTTTGTTTCTTCATTGTTGTTCAGGAATTTGCTGATTATTACTGGTTCTGTGTGTTCTTCATCCAAGAAAACATACTTCAAATGATCCGGTAATAATTTCAGCTCTAAGTTGATGTTATGCTCCAAGGAATTTTCTTGAAATTCTTCAATCTTAGCCTCTTTTATTGGTATTTCTTTTGCTGAGTTCAGATCTGTCAAGCATTTAGCCAACTCTTTTTCCTCCTCCAGGTCAAGAATATCAACAACATCCATGAGTGCTCTCTCTAAAGGGGTTGTCAAGTGAACTTGATCTTGTATTTTCATGATTTCTTCATCAATTGCATCAACTCTAAAACAGGACCCTTTATCTTTAGGATGTTTCATGGCATCAAAGAGGTTGAAGCTGACCTCTTCATCTTGGACACGCACATTCATTAGACCATCGTCAATATCGATAATCATGCGAGCGGTTTTCATGAAAGGACATCCCAGAATTAGGGGTACGTCATCATCTTCTTCTATATCCATGACAACAAAATTAATAGGAAATAGAAATTTATCTACCTTGACAAGCACGTCTTTGGCGATACCATATGGCTTTGTAATTGATTTGTCGGCGACTTGAAGAGTCATCCTGGTGTTCTTCATATCTAAGACTTCAATCCTTCGTATTACGGAAAGTGGAATGGGGTTGATGCTGGAGCATAGATCAATTATTGCTTTTCCCACATTCACGTTTCCAATGGTCACTGGTAACGTGACCCTTCCCGGATCCTTTTCTTTTTGAGGAAGAGTGCGTTGAATGATAGCACTTCAACTTACGTCGAGGTGTATGGTTTCTCCATCAGCGATTCTTCTTTTCTTTGTGAGAATTTCCTTCATGAAGCGTGCATATGTTGGCATTTGCTCAAGTGCCTATGCGAAGGGAATATTGAGTTGTAATCTTTTGAAGATGTCTAGAAATTAGGCGTATTGCCTTTCTTTATCCTTTTTTGTTGGAGCATGTGGGTAGGGGAGTTTTTGAATAGGTGGATTGAGCATTTTTCCCTTTTCCTCCTTTGTTCGCTGAGTTTTCTGCTCTTTTTTTACTAGCTCCTTGTTGTTTTCTTTTTCTTCCTCCTTTTCTTCTACTTCTTACTTGTTTTTAGCTATGCTTTGTTCTTTTTGGTTGTTGCTGGCTGCTTCCAATATTTTACCGCTTCGAGTTGCAATTGCTTTACATTGCTCCTTTGGATTTGGTTGAGGTGTGACGGTGAAAGTACCTCCCTGTTGTTCTTCCATTTGCTTTGTTATTTGTCTGACTTGTGTTTCGAGATTCTTGATTAAGGGGTCGGTGTTTTTCTGATTAGCCATGAATATTTGCATGAATTGCTGCAAGGTATCTTCGAGTTTTGACGTTCTATCCTATTGATTTGTGTGTTTTGGCTGTTGATTGGTTTGATACGAATTTTTCCTAGTTGCTGTCCCAACTTCTTGCCTCCATCCTTGATTGAAATTTTGAGTATTTCCTTGTTGGTAGTTTTGATTGTACGGTACCGATCTTTGTTGCTGATTTCCTATGTAATTGATCTCTTCTTCGAGTGGGGAAAAAAATCCGGTTTGATGATCTCCCGTGCATAGTTCACATACAACTACTTGGTGTGGTGTGCTTGTTGAACCGTGCATCTCTTTAAGTTGTTGTGGCAGTTTTGAAAGTTGTTTGGTCAATTCTTCGACAATTTGGGTGAGCAATTTATTTTGGGCCAGGATTGCATCATTTGTTTCCAATTCTAGAATTCCTAGTTTCTTTTATGCATTTCCTCGATTATACTGACTTTGGTGATCGGTGAGATCCAGTCGGTTGATAATCGCGGTTGCTTCCTCATCACTTTTTGCTATCAATGAACCACCAGTTGTTGCATCAAGAATGAGTTTAGTTTGAGGTTGCAATCCCTTGCGAAAAATGTGAATTTGAGTGAGGTTATCAAACCAGTGGTTTGGACACTTTCGTAACATTGATTTGTAACATTCCCAGGCTTCACATAGTGTCTCATTTACAGATTGGGTGAATGAGGAAATATTCGTTTTTGCATCCATGAACCGACTGTGAGAGAAAAACCTGTTAAGAAAAAGTCTTTCCAACACATTCCAATTTGTCATGGTCTCGGTTGGTTGGTCGAGTACCAATCTTTTGCTCTGCCAATCAAGGAGTGCAGAAAAAGTCTCATGAATATGGCTTCTTCTTCAGCTGCTGGTGCATCTAACGTTCCCGCAAGTTAATAGAACTTTATGAGGTGGGTATATGGATCTTCATGGTCCAAGCCTGCAAAAGGATTAGCCTAAACCAACTGCAATAAACTTGTTTCCATTTCAGCCCGCTGTGCGGTTGGATTGTTGTTGAGACGGGCAAATCGCCTTGGGCTGCTTTCATAGGGTCCTTCAACAGTTTCTGCTTCTGTCATGATTGTAGTGGTTGAAGCTGTTGATAGCTCATGAGTAATTTCTTTTTCTTTCTTCTGTTTTTTGCTTATTGCTTTAGCTTCTTAATGCGTCTTTTGTTCTGTTGGGTTGTTCTTTTAATCTCGGGGTCAAAAGTCACTAAATTCCTTGAACTCTTACCTCGCATACACAAAGCTTTACAATTCTAACCAAGAAATGTTAGGATAAGTGATAAATGTAAGTCTATACAGTTTTAATTACAGATATACAAACTTTAAAGATGGAAGTAATCGTGAGGTTCATAATATCTAAACGCCAGTCTTCGGCAACGACGCCATTTTGATGTTGTGTATTATCAAAAGAAGTATTTTGTATATCGTATCCACAGAGACTGGAGCGATATTACTAACACTTGGATTACCAATATCCTTGAAGTTAAAGTACGAGTAAGACAGGATAATTGAAAAGTAACTAAAATACGAAAAATATCTTATAACGAAAATGACGTAAGTGAAAGGTTTTATGGGAGATAATCTTGTAGGGACTGGTTTTCCTCTACCGTCACATATGTATCTTATTGATTACTTGCGTTATTTATGTTTTCATTCATATTTCCATGTACTATGTCAAAACCATATGTATGTCTACACAATAGTTTTACGATTTTCCTCGGCTTATTTAATTGACGATATCTCAATAGATTAAGCAACTCGATTACTCATAGGCTCAAGTATTTAATATGGATCTTAAACCTAATTCTATATCTAGAAATTAGTATTTAAGTGATTCTTATCTTTTGTTCTTGAGTTCAAATGAAATTTTCATTATCAATTGGATTCATTAAGACTTAGCACTATAAAGAAGATAAAATAAATAATCATGAAAACATTCTTTATATTAAAAGCATAATCGAATAATATACATGCGATTTGGTAGAATATTCCAATCCCTAGCAAGAGAGAGTTTAGCTATCCATGCTCATGGTAGCTTGCACAAAAAGGAAGAGTTGGAGATGAATGAGCATCAATGACGATTTCTCGATCTTTGATGCGTATCCAGCTCGTATCTTCGATTCCCTCTCCTAATTATCTATTACACTTTTCTGTATTCAACTAATATCAACTGCAATTGCTAAAAAACTAGATATCCCTCTGCAACTGATCTTGGTCCCTTTTATAGATTTCTTGGTCGCCTGTGTTCGATGAGAGAATAATACTTCGCTTCGCAAGGCCTCTGTTTCTTCTGAATTAAGTTTTTGTCTTGCAACTTGTCTTCGGCGGCCGCCAAAGTTTGCTTCGCGAACTCTGTTACTTCAGTTTTAAGGAATCAGAACTTCTGGACTTCGCTCTTCCTCGCTTCCAGCGAACTTTAGAACTTTTGCTACTGACTAGGTTTCGCTACACGAAGTTAGTCTCGCTAAGCGAATTGGGCTTTCGCTGCCTTTCGCTTTCTTTTGTATCCAGCGAACCTGGGGTCTTCAGTTCTGGAATTTTACTTTCGCTTCGCGAGATGAGTTCGCTTAGCGAACATTCTTTTTCTAGAATTTTGTTGTAGAGAAATAGGACATTGTTTTTTCTTGTTTTCCTCATCTTATGGTCTTCTTTCCTGAAAAGTTTGAGCATAGTTAGTAAGAATACCATTTCTTTGATAAAATACTTGGTTTGTATGATTAAATGCTTTAGAAAACTCGCTAAATGCTCGACTTCCGTAGAAGACTTTTTGTCGTTTTTGAGCATTTATCATGGTTGAAGAATTTAAACAGGTTGCTTCTGATCTTTTAGATGGAGTGTGTGCAGAGGGAACAAGTTGGAGTCTCAAGAAGGGTTGACATTTTACAAAAGCATGCTTTTCCAAAATGGAAGTCTCGCCTTTCTTCTCAAAATAGCAAAATGGATTGGATAATGCTTGGATCAAGTGGACAATAGCTCAAAAGATTGTGCAATCAACTGATTATTGATATATTTGAGGTTTAGATGCATTCAAATCAAGATTACAAGGCATGGCTATGATATTTGAATTCTTGTTCATCATGGAAATGACCTATAATTCAAGAATGAATGTCCAACTTCTTGTCTTTGATTCTCTCAGCTCAAGCATGACCTTTTCAAGTTCTTGGACATTTTGGAAAGCTTAAAACATCCTATACAACCTTCGTCTTGACCATTTTTGATAAAACAAATTGGAACTATGTGAAAATTGGCCAAGAACTTAGGTCAAAATCCTGACCAAACTAGGTCAAAATTTCACTAAGTCTTTTAGAAAAAGTGCATGACTTCATGAATTTATAATTCAAAATCCAAGCATTTCTAAGACTTGATCAGTAAATCAAAGTTGTAGATCTCATCAAGATCTACAACATTCATATTGAAAGTTTTCTTTGAATCATCTTGTATCATGGTGAAAAAATGTTATGAAGTTAGGAAAATATAAGGTTTAAAACACTTAAAAATTTTGTCTTGAAAAGTTTGACTTTTTCAAAGACTTTTTGACTTTATTGATTTCTTGATGATCAAGCTTCACATTTTGAATTTATTGATGAATTGTGATATTTGAAACTCAAATTTGACAAAAAAGGTCAAAGTTTGACTTTTTGTGCATCAGTTGACTTTTCATCAGTTGATCAAATTTCAACTATCAATTCAGTAATCTTGAGAAAATTTTTGAGCCATGAAATTAGGTCAACATGTTATTTTTGAATCCTTGAGATCATGCTTCAAGACATTAAGTCATGTACTAGGTCAAAAATCACTGATCAGTCATTCTCAGTCAAAACCCTAATTTTGACCATTTTGACCATTTTGCCCATTTTGATGATTTGACTGTTTCTCTTGAGGAATTATGATGATAACTTGATCAATTGATGAATATGACTTCAAAATATTGATGTGGATCAAAAATCTTGAATTTTGACCACAGTTGACTTTTACCCAATACAATTGATTTTCAATCATCTGAGCAATTTTGAGATTCAAGACTTGAAACTTGACATGAGTATTATTGGAGGTCTATAATGATCCTTGCAAGTCATTTGAGGGATTAGAAGTCCAATTATCCTTGTGAAAATCAAAACCCTAATTTGAGGCATCGGTGTTTAGGAGATGGTTTGACCTAGTCAACACTTGTGCAAGCTTGAGCCATTGAAGATCTTTGTGAGAAATGTCTTGAGAAAAGAGAGGGCAAATTTTGGGGTACAACAACTGCCCCTGTTCAATCTTCTTAAACCCGAAGAGTTAGATTTATGGGTCCGCCATTTGTGACTTGAAGGTGGAAGATGATTGAACACTAGAGTGCCCAGAAATTTGCACTCGCTGATGCACAAAGTAATGTGTTAGTTGATTGCACCGGAAATGGGATTAACAAATGCCATTTGGAGAGGTGATGAAGAGTTGTCAGAGATGGGCTTATAGATTCCATCCAAGGTGATTGTTGATAGAGATTGAAAGAAGTATCAGAATAAAGCTTTGGTCGATTTATACTGAAACAGGGAAAGTGTCTACCAGGACGAAATCAGGATAAATCATTGGTTGATTTAAATTGAACCAGCGGAGGTCTTAAATAATATTTAACTGGATAAAGAATTAGTATAAATCTTCGGAGCAAAACCAGAGAAAGTGTCTACCAAAACAGAATCAGGATAAATCACTGGTTGATTTAAAACTGAAGCAGCAGAGGTCTTGAATAATCTTTAACTAGATATCAAATCAGTATAGGTCTTTGGAGCGATTTAACTGAACCAGAGAAAGTGTCTACCAGAACGAAATCAGGATAAATCATTGGTTGATTTAAAACTGTACCAGCAGAGGTCTTGAATAATCTTTAACTGGATAACGAATCAGTATAGATCTTTAGAGCGATTTAACTGAATCAGAGAAAGTGTCTACCGGAACAGAATCAGGATAAATCATTGGTTGATTTAAACTGAACCAACAGAGGTCTTGAATAATCTTTAACTGGATAACGAATCAGTATAAATTTTTGGAGCGATTTAACTGAACCAAAGAAAGTGTCTACCGAGACAGAATCAGGATAAATCATTGATTGATTTAAACTGAACCAATAGATAAGATGTTTGTTGCTGATGGTATTTGTCTGGTGAATGATCTTTCCTGAAAAAGTAAAGAATTATTTGTAATGCAATGTCATGATGCATGTATTGCGTAATGATGTTCTCAAAATAAATGAGATTATACTATATGCGTTTTGTATGCATATGTCATGATGTATGAATGATAAATTTTATTAAAGTATATCTTTGTCTGGGAAAATAAATCCTTGACTAATGTTGGATAGATTGTAGTCTGTTGGGGAATATTAACCCTGTCAAGGAAGGTATTCTGAAGACCTTACTGGGGAAATGTATTCATCCGAGGAAGAATTTTTACAGGGTTTCTTTCTCTACTTTGGAAAACCAAACTCGGAAGAGACTTTCCAAGAGATATACTGATTGGCACTCTAGATGGAGATTGTATGAATTCACTTTGACTGAAGTAACTCTGGGGGGATATCCTAAATCCTTGAGTAAATGCTTATTACTGTTCTTGTGCGTAAATTTTGTTAACAATTAATCATGTTCATATGCATATGTTCATTCAATTTTGGTCATTGGACGTTTTTGCACTCAAAACAGAAAAAATAAAAAGTTTGTACTTCAAAGTATATTTGTATTGATAATTTGCTTAAAAGTAAGCATTTTTGTACAGGGAGACAAAAATCCTAGTAAGAGGAAGTCGTCGAAAAATGAAAAAAATACAATGTGAAAACAAAAATTATATAGCCATGTGGAAATGATCTCATTGGGCTCCAACTCCGCTATTGCCCCTATGTCTTCGAACACCATCTTTTGCCGTTGAAAGAAGTTGATTGAATTGATCTCGTACCATTTGAATTTTTTACGTTGGTAATAAAAGCTGACTGTTAGTGATCCGAAGGGACATAGTCTTACACTTTTTTATCCTTAACTTTTTCCTGGACTGCCCTTTTGGGTTTTCAGTCCACCAGGATACCCATTTTTCCCAAGTTGCCCTTTCAGGTTTTCGATTTGCTGGGTGTACAGTATTTTGTAGATATCCATAATTTTTCCCGAACCCTTTTGGTTCGTCGGGATGCCCTTATTTTTCCTAGGTATGTTAACCTAGCGGGTCATTTTTGATGCGTAGTATTTTTTGACTATATCCGCATTCACAGGATGCGGGAAATCTTCGCCGTCCATAGTGGTTAGCATCATAGCTTTGCTAGAGAATACTTTCTTGATAACAAATGGCCCTTCGTAAGTGGGAGTCCATTTTCCCCTGGGATCACCTTGTGATAAAATGATGTGCTTTATTACCAAGTCACCAGCCTGATATACTCGAGGTTTGATCTTTTTGTTGAATGCCTTGATCATACGCTTTTGATACATTTGGCCATGACAAACAACAACCAATCTCTTTTCATCAATCAAATTCAATTAATCCAATCTTGTTTGAATCCATTCATCTTCTCCTAAGCCCGCTTCTTTCATAATCCTTAGAGAAGGAATATGCACTTCAACAGGCAATACAACTTCCATGCTATACACTAAAGAGAAAGGAGTTGCCCCAGTTAATGTTCGAGCCGAAGCACGGTAGCCATGAAGAACAAATGGTAGCATCTCATGCCAATCTTTGTAGGTCACCACCATCTTCTGCACAATCTTCTTTATGTTTTTATTGACAGCTTCCACTGCACCATTCATCTTAGGTCTGTAAGGAGAAGAGTTGTGATGCTTGATTTTAAACTGCATACAAAGTTCAGTGATCATAGGATTGTTGAGGTTGGTTCCATTGTCGGCGATGATCCTTTCAGTTTTGTCGTACCAGCATATGAGGTTATACTTGATAAACCGGGCTACAACATTCTTAGTGTCTGAGGCAAATGAAGCAACTTCGACCCATTTAGTGAAGTAGTCAATAGTAACGAGGATAAAACGATATCCATTAGAGGCGATGAGCTTGATCTATCCAATCATGTCAATGCCCCACATTGCAATGGCCACGGAGCAGTCACGACGTTCAAAGTAATTGGAGGCACATGAACCTTGTCGACATAGATTTGACACTTATGGCAAGTCCTCAAGTGATGGTGACAATCAGTTTCCATAGTCGACTAATAGTAACCAGCCCTCAGAATCTTCTTGGCCATAGTGTGCCCGCTAGAGTGACTTCCATAGATACCTTCATGCATGTCTTCCATGATTTTCTCTGCCTCTTTCCTGTCCATACAATGGAGCAGAGTAGAATCATGGTTGCGCCTATACAGAATCCCATTGCTTAGGAAGAATTTGGCTGAGAACCTTCACAGGAATTTCTTTTTGTTGATTGAGGCTCCCTCAGGATACTCTTGTGCTTCAACGTACCTTCTCACTTTATGATACCATGGCTTTTCTTCATCAGTGTCGATCTCATAACAATACGCAGGTTCTTCAAATATTTTAATAGTAATTCTAGGAGCTTCGTTGTTTCAATTAACCTTGAACATAGACAACATAGTTGCTAAGGCATCTGCCAACTGATTTTCTTCCATTGGAAAGTGTTCAAAAGTGACTTTTTCAAAGTACGGGATCAAGGTTAGCACAAGCTCTTTATAAGGGATCAGATTTGGATGTTTAGTATCCCACTCTCCTTTAACTTGACTGATTACCAGAGCTGAGTGTCCTTACATGCTCAAAAATTTGATTCTTAAGTTAATGGAAGTCTTTAGACCCAAGATACACACTTCATACTCGACCATGTTGTTTGTACAGTCAAAGCACAGTCTGGCAATGAAGGTGTATGAAAATCTTTGGGATAAATGATCACAACATCAATTCCATTACCCAATGCATTGGAAGCTCCATCAAAAACCATAGTCCATTGGGATCCTTGTTCAGGTCTATCATATGGTCCAGGATTTTCACAGTCGATTATCAGCATGATATTTTCGTTTGGGAATTCAAAGTTCATGGATTGGTAGTCCTCAATAGCTTGATGGGCCAAATGATCTGCCAATACACTTCCATTTATTGCTTTTTGTGTAGTATACTGGATATCATATTCAGTCAATATCATTTGCCATCTAGCTAATCATCCGGAGAGAGCTGGCTTCTCGAAGATATACTTGATGGGATCCATCTTAGAGATCAACAAAGTGGTGTGAGTCAACATAGCTGGAGAGCCGCCCATGCCAAATCGCAACAAGTTTTCTCGAGCAGTGAACATCTGGTTTCACAGTCGGTAAACTTTTTTCTAAGGTAGTATATTGCATGCTCTTTTTGGCCAGACTTGTCATGTTGGCCCAACACACACCCCATTGTATTCTCTAATACAATCAATTACATAATCAAAGGTCTTCCTTCAACTGGAGGCATCAGGATTGGAGGTTCTTATATATACTCCTTGATCTTGTCAAAAGTTGCTTGGTAATAGTCGTTCCATCTGACTACTCGATCTTTCTTCAACAGTTTGAAGATTGGATCACAAGTAGCAGTTAAGTGAGATATGAATCGGGAAATATTGTTGAGTCGACCTAAGAAACCTCTGACCTTCTTCTCAGTACAGGGAGCTGGAATTTCTTGGATGGCTTTGACTTTTGCAGGGTCGACTTCAATACCTTTTCCACTGACGATGAAGCCTAGGAGTTTTCCAGACCTCACTCCGAAGATGCACTTGTTGGGATTCAACCTCAACTTGTATTCTTCAACCTCTCAAATAGCTTATGGAGGTGATCAAGGTGTTCTTCCTCAATTTTCAACCTTGCAATCATGTCATCAACATAAAATTTTATGTCATGATGAATCATATCATGAAATAAAGCTACCATAGCCCGTTGATAGGTTGCGCCTGCATTCTTCAAACCGAAAGGCATGAGCTTATAACAAAAGGTGCCCCACGGTGTAACAAAAGTGATTTTCTCCATGTCTTCGGGTGTCATTTTAATTTGGTTGTAACTGGAGAATTCGTCCATGAAGGAGAAAACTTTGTGTTAAGCAGTATTGTTGACCAAGACATCAATATGAGGTAGTGGGAAATCATCCTTGGGGCTTGCTCTATTCAAATCCCTATAGTCTACACACATACAGACTTTTCCATCTTTCTTATACACCGAGACAACATTCGCCACCCATTGAGGGTATGACGTTACTGCAAGGAAACCTGCATCGAACTGTTTCATTACCTCAACTTTTATTTTTTTACACATATCTGGCCGCATGCGACGAACCTTTTGCTTGACTAGAGGATAATCTTCCTTCATTGGCAGGCGATAAACTATGACATTGGTATAAAGTCCCGACATATCTTCATATGACCAAGCGAACACCTCTACATAGTTGTGTAACATCTGGACCAATCTTCCCTTGACACCTTCTTCCAAGTTGGCGCTGATCTTGACTTCTTTCTTGTCTGCTTCAGTACCTAGGTTGATTACTTCAACTGGTTCTTCGTGCGGTTGAATGGCCTTTTCCTCTTACATCAGAAGTCTGGCTAGTCCCCCAGGAATTTTACAATCTTTATCACCTTCGTCTTAGGCTTGATAGATTAGATTGTGTGTCTATGCGTGTAAGATCACATGGCTATTTTTTTTGAACATGCAATAAAGTAAAGAAAGACAAAGAGCGTAAAAGTTGAATGCAAAATAGTCCAATGTTTTTTATTAAAATGAGCATATGGCATATGAAAATGACAAACCCTTAACAAATGGACCACTGTTCCCCGGGCAAGGCACATGGCTTAAAGTCATTAATGGAAATTACAGACAAAGTTCTCAAAGTAATAAAAACAGTAAATGGCAATTACTCTTGGCTGTATGAGATTGGAATGAAGTCCTTGGTCTGCCAGTTATTGAGTCCTCCATCAGCAGTCGGGTAGATCCAGTCATCAAAGTCACTATCACCATCAGAGTCTTCAAGGGTATTAACCTCATGGTTATTAATGCGAAGAGGCGGTTTCCCTGGACATGCACGTCGAACCTCCTTTTGAGCCTTGGAAGTGAAGCCCAACCTAAATTTGTTTGACTTTAAAGGGAAATCAGGAAGTTGCCCCCAAATGGTGTAACCCCCGTCTTCAACAACAGCACGAGCATCTTTGAGAGAAGCCATTCTCGGTGTATCTTTAGCAGCCTCGGGAGTGTCAGGAGTGGTCTTGGCAACAACAACCATGGGAGAGACCACCTCAAAGTCTTTACAAGGATTTTCAATGAACTCGCCATCCATTTCAACATATTTGAATGAATTTAGATGACTAATCATAAACTCTTCTTCACCACAAACGGTAACAATTTTCCCCTTGACTGGATATTTCAACTTTTAATGCAGTATGGAAGTCACCGCGCCTTCCCCGTGTATCCATGGGCGTCCAAGCAGGCAAGAATAAGCAGGACGAATATCCATCACATAGAATGTTAAGTTGAAGACTTGAGACCCAACCTTGATAGGGAGATCAACCTCTCCATGGACCATCCTCTTAGAACCATCGAAAGCCCTTACTACGATGTCACTAGGTTTCAACACCAGTCCATCACAGTCTATCCTATTCAAAGCTCCTTTAGGTAAGACATTGAGAGAAGATCCAATATCCACTAATACATGTTCCATGGTAGTTCCCTTGCATTCTATGGAGACGTGGAGAGCTTTGTTGTGTTTCTTCCCCATCGGGGTCAAATCTGCATCAGAGAATCCTAAACCATTATCGGCAGTCAAGCTTGATACACAGTTTTCAATTTGGTCAGCCGTAGTTTCTTGTGGGACATGTGCATTCTTCAATAATTTTATCAGTGCTTGAGCATGGGCCTCAAAGCATAGCAACAAAAACAGCATGGAAATCTTCGAAGGTGTTTGCCCTAATTGTTCCACTATCTTATAGTCACTTTTTCTGATAATTTTTAGAATCTCCTTTATCTCTTGGGTAGATGGGTCATCAATGGTAATATCTTTTACGGGCGCCTCTGTCAGGGCAGGCTCAATCACTTTTTCTTTTCCTCGAGTATCAACAACATGTTTAACATCAGTAATATGAATGGGTGTAGTAGTGTTTGTTAGAGGTGAAATTTCCAGAGAGAAGATCCTCCCCGTCCTAGTAACTTTACTTGATCCATCAATGTTTGTAATGTTAGTGTTTCATATTCATCAATCCATGAATCTTGTTTGATACCATGGTAGTACACTTCCACCCCATAATTCCAGGGCATAGCCTTATCAGAAGAGTATGGGACTGGCCCTGATGTGGTGATAATTAATGGAGCTATTTTTGGTCCAAGGGGAATCTTAATAGGACCTTTTGAGGTGATCCTAATAGGTTTGTTTGAGATAGTAATGACATACACGTCTTCAAACTCTTGAGGTATAACTTCGGTCAAACTTTTCACAGATGAAGTTATTTTAAATAGAATCCCATGGCTATCCACCAGGTGTTGGACACCTTTCTTAAGCCATTCATAACCATTAATTTGTACAACACAACAACAACAGTCTTCAAGGAATCTAGGGAATACTCCGACTTTCAAAATGATTTTTAATAGTTTTCAAAGGAGTGGTTAAATTTTTGACGGAGGCGACAAAAGAGGCATATTCAATAGTGTTGACACCCTTACCATGATTCGGCATGGGTGTGATGATCACATTTGGAGTTGGCGGAGGGTCGAATTCAATTGTCTTGTTATCAATCAGGTCTTGGATTTTATTTTTTAGAGACCAACAATCATTGGTATCGTGTCCGGGGCTGTTTGAATGGTAAGCACACTGGGCATTGGGGTTGTTTTTTGGATAAGCAGTGTTAGGGTTGGAAGGAGGACCTCTCAAGGTCACGAAATAAACTTTCAATAGATGTTTCATGGCTTGAGATAGTTGCATATTGATTTTAGTAAACAATATTCTTTGGACATCCAGTTTTTATTGACTATTTTATTGACGCGATCGTTGAGTTGGAGTTGGGTTAGAAATAAGTATAGCCCCTACTGAATGATGACAATCATTATTAGCATGGCTTATTGACCCATACACAACATTAGTCTCTTTTTTCCCCAATAAATGGATTTTTCACAGCATTTGAGGTGGAGGCCATGGGTATCTTCCCGCTTCTAATCCCGCTTTCAACCCTCTCACCAGTCAAGATCAATTCATTGAACCCGGACGATGAACTTCCAATTAGCAAGTTGAAAAATGGTCCAGTCAATGTTCCCATAAACATGTCTACCAACTCTCTATCAGTTAAAGGTGGTTTCACCCTGCCAGCCAAGTCTCTCCATTTTTTAGCGTATTCTTTGAAGCCCTCATTTGATCCCATGGTCATTCCTTGCAATTGCAGCCTAGTTGACGCAAGATCAGCGTTATATTGATATTGGCAATAACAAGCAGTGGCCAAATCCTCCCAAGTATGGATGTTAGTCCCTTCCAATTGGTAAAACCACTCCAACTGAGTCTCGGATAGACTTTCTTGAAAAAGTGCACCCACAATTTCTTATCAGCGGTATGCGGCAGAATTTTGCAGACATAAGATCTTAGGTGAAGCTTCGGACATGAAGCACCATCGTATTTGGCAAAAACAGGAATCTTGAATTTGCGGGGAATGACTACCGAGGGAACCAAACCCAAGTCACCAAAGTCCAATCCAGGCACAACTTGGATTTCTACATCCTTCAATTTGTCTTTTAGTTGCTTATACTTGTCGTCTGCCGATGGATATTGCTCATCAAAATAATCTTCGTCTTCAGAGATTTGATTGTTTCCACCCCTGACACGGGTGCTCCTAGCATCTTCATCTTGATTTTCATCCTCCTCAGAGGAGTCTTCTTCAACTTGAACTTGTCGGACGGGGCCTTTAAATCTCTTCCCCATGTTGGTTACATCTTTCTTCTTGGTCTTTTTATTCATAACCAGAAGTGACATCATTTCTTGCCGCCCCTTTGCTAAGTTGAGTAGAGTTTCTTGAAATTGAGAGTTTTGAGTTTGCAAGTCCTTCACATTTGCTTGAGATCGATCTTGTACTTAAATAAATAGTAAAAAGATGAGGATACCTGTGTCAAAAAACCTGCTTATGATATGATGCATGTTATGCGAATGCAATGTTTTCAAGGATTTTATGGAATTTAAATTTACTAGACAAAGAGAAGGCAACAAACATTAATTGCATTAATAAGTTCATGAATTACAAATGCCTCTTGGGCTTACAAAGGTTACAAAATAAACTCCTAAACAAAAAAGAAAGGCTCAAGTTTCCCATGTGCGCATCCTCTTCGGTGCAATGTAGGCATTCAGGCTCTGCTCTTCATGAAGTTTCCCCGTGAGCTGCAAAACCTTATTCTCGCTTGCGTAGAACTGTGCTTCAAGGGTATCTCATTCCCTTTTGAGTTGAATCCACAATCTTTGCAATTCCTCGAAGTTGGTAGGCATGTCAGGATGAAGAAGAGTGTAAGGGGTGTGTCCCTCAACAACGGGCTCCATAATCACAGGTAGGATGGCTAGGTAAGGCATAATGAGATTTTAAGCACGAGTTCGTACCCACTTGAGGTAAGGCTCAAGAGATATGGAATTTTTATGCCCCAAGGTATTTCTATCCACCTTTTTTACCATTCTCCAAGCTCGTATGAACCTTTGATGATAGCCTTGGATGTCGCCTTCGTAGTCGAATACCAAACCTTGGATGAGCGCATCATGGGGACCATCTCTTTGCGCATACCAAAATTATCGTAATACAAGAGAAGGGTTATAGGTGATACCTCCCCTAATGCCCAATAATGGAACATTAGGGAACTCTCCACAACGGTCAATGACGGTAATATCCTCCAAAGATCTAGAACACCAATGAATATCTGAGTGCGAGAGTGACATCATCCTCTAAGACCATGTTAAGCCTTGTTCATTCTTCAATGTTGATCGAGGTAGGTGCGAAATAAACCACCTAGACAGCAATGAAATACAACACAAAAGAGTTCCTCTCTTCTTCATGTTGCGAGTGTGGAAACAATATAGAATGTCTCCAAGCAAAGTAGGTACGAGATTATGAGAGAGAAAAACTTTGACGACATTCACATATATGAGTTGGTCTGGATTAGGAAATAGAACCAAACCATAGATTAAAAGGGCTAATACATCCTCAAAATCTTGAAAAATCCATATCTTCCCAAAACAAACGAGCCTTTTCCACCAGGAACTTGGATAAGAAACCCTTAACTCCACTCATTGTTTCCCAATTTGCCACAATATCAGATCTCTTTAAATGAAAGGATTTGGAAATAACTTCAGGGTTTGGAGTTTCCTCTACACTGGTGAATGGTATTTAATCAAGCACATGCACCCCCAACAGTTGAGAGAATTCTTCTAATGTAGGCACCAATTGGTAGTCGGGAAATGTGAAGTAATGATGCATAAGATCAAAGAATTGGAAGAGTACACACATCATTTCTTCTTGGAAGTTTGAGGTAGCCAATTTGATAAGTCGACCATATTTCTTGGTGAAGGGAGAATCTCCAGGCACTCTTGATGCTAACTCTTGAAGTTGAGGATGCACTTTCACGAAGTTGACTCGAATGGTATTTCTTCGAGTGGAAGCCATGTCCTACAAAACAGAATAAAGATAAATTCCTAAATCCTTGAAATGGTTAGTGGGAATGCTTATGATGTTATGATGTTTATGATGTCATGAATAATAATCACAAACAAAGCATACAAAGACCTTAGGTTTAGGCTTGCATGGGTTTCATAGGTAAGTACCCTCATGAAGTTTAGTTGGTTCAACGTGTCCTAGAAAGTAAACAGGTTCTAGGGAATCTTAATATAATTGATCTTTCTTCATTGGGCATTATTTTAGCACAATCAATCTTTTCTTGCAGCCAAAATATCCCAAAAGTCCAATCTCAATGAGTGTAGTATCTAGTATCAACCAATCTTCAGCTTTGCACCAAAGTCAGCTATCTCAATACTTCCTAATAGCCAAGTTGTTCAGCTAAAGGCTCTAAGGTCAGTTAGTGCTTCATGACACCACACAACGGCCCCGTATTCTCCTCGATTCACCACAACGGATATCGGTACCCACAAATGTATCACACTAACGTAGCTATTGCTTCAACCATATCGGTCTACGCCACATAGTCTCCACAATCTTTTCTACTTACCTAATAATGTTCCCAGATCCGGGTAGAGGATCTATAAAAAAACCAAAGTATAACCCATAATGTAAATCATACAAGTTAAGCAATGAAAGAATTTTTAAAGGTGATCTAATCTCTAAGGTAACCCCACTTTTAAGATTAAGTCCCTAACATAGTCGCCAGTTCTGTAATACGGTGAGAGAACTGACTTGGGTACTTTGCGTTTGATCGCAATTATTGCGGATAGTAAGAGTCGCCACCGACTTTTCTTTTATCCAATAAAGGAATGGGTGAAAAGAACAGGAAAGACCTTTTGAGAATTTTCTTGAGTTCGGGGGGTAGGTTATGAAAAGGGAAGGTGTTAGCACCCTTTTCATCCGTAGCTATCTACGGGCTCTTAATTGCTAGCTCACTTTGAAATGCTTTGTTTGAAATATGTTTGTGATTTTTTTGAAAGTATTTTTGAAAAGTGCCTTCGTTTAGGTGAACTTTCTAATGATTCTCGTTTCTATAAGAATGTATACAAAGTGTTGACTTTTGAAAATAGTTTATGAAAAGTGTTGGTGTTTTGAAATATGTTTTGAAATATTGTGAGCCAACAACTATGAACGTTCTTCCTACTCAAAAAGTATTTATTCTTTTCCTCCTCCTTTAGATAGTGCTTTTCTACCATTATTTGGTAGGAAGCTTTATCATTGGATGTGAAGAGACAGGCGTGGGTCATCGTACAGTCATAGAAAGCAATATTGTAGGATACCTTATCAATTTGTTGTAAGGGTCTAAGATCGTTTACCGAAGGCAACATTTAAGAGTCATCGAGGGACTACGATCTTGTATTCGAGAGTTTTTGCTAAAGTATCCCATATTCGAGGGGCATGACTGTTTTTATTCGAGCAATAAGTGTGGATTAACCCTAGAGGTGCGAGTGTGCAAAGTGTTTTGATTACATGTATTTTGTCTTTGAGATTAGGGTTTTCTAATGATTGATTTTATATTACCATACAAATCCTAATCACTAGCAATAATATTGAAAGCGATAACTTACAGGAATTTAAAGTTCTACGCTATTACATCATTTTTTGGGATGGGGATACAAATCACAAATAGGGAAATGAAAGCAATTAAAACCTAATTACTATTACAACCATATTGAATAATGAATAACAATAGAAATATACAAGAATGTAAAGATAATATAAAAAGGAAAGAAAATTGTGTGTGAGTTTTTTAATGAAAGGTTTTAATCATAATTAAACTAATAAAAAGAAAGGAAATAAGTAATTAGCCTAAGTGGATTTAATAAAACTAAACCTAAATTAATTTAAGAAAATAAAATAAGTTAATTAAGAAAATAATTTTTTGGGTTTTTTATGAAAGAGAGATTTTAGTAATTTTTGACCTAATTAAAACTAATTAATTATTTACAAAAGAAATTAATTAATTATTTGATCAAACCCTAAAGTATAAATTAATAAAAAAAGATAATTAAATAAACCTAAGTTTAATTTAATTCTAATTCCAAAAAGAAATTAATTAGTTAAGACAAATAGTATTTTGTTTATAAAATAAATAAGGTGAAAAAATAAAATAAAAATTAGAAAATTATTTAAGAAAATGTATTTTTTATATTTTTTGGTTAAAATAAAAAATAATAAAATAAATAAATAAATAAAAGTAAAGAAAATATATAAAGGAAATAAAAATATTTGGCTAGGTGTTAAAAAGTAGAAAGGGGGTTAAAAGTTAGCGAAAGGGAATTCAGGCCCAAGACAAATTTTTGTGTGAATTATAAATGAAATGAAAAAAAAAAGAACGTGCTTGCGTATGAACAAGTAATCAGGGGGATGAAATATAGCAAAAACAAACAAATGGAAGGCCCAAACCAAGAAGGCCCAGACGCCTGTTTGATAATCCAGTGAGGGAGGCTGGCTGAAGGTCCATCATGGGGGCGTGTGTTGGAGCGCTAGACCAATTGATGATGAGATCAGAGGGCATTAATGTGAGGCTGGATGGTGAGCATGCATAGCCTGAATGCACTAGATCAGCAAAGAAAATATATAAAGGAAATAAAAATATTTGGCTAGGTGTTAAAAAGTAGAAAGGGGGTTAAAAGTTAGCGAAAGGGAATTCAGGCCCAAGACAAATTTTTGTGTGAATTATAAATGAAATGAAAAAAAAAGAACGTGCTTGCGTATGAACAAGTAATCAGGGGGATGAAATATAGCAAAAACAAACAAATGGAAGGCCCAAACCAAGAAGGCCCAGACACCTGTTTGATAATCCAGTGAGGGAGGCTGGCTGAAGGTCCATCATGGGGGCGTGTGTTGGAGCGCTAGACCAATTGATGATGAGATCAGAGGGCATTAATGTGAGGCTGGATGGTGAGCATGCATAGCCTGAATGCACTAGATCAGCAAAGAAATAATAAGAAAAACCAAAAGGGTATCATTGGGGCTCGAACTCAGGTCTTAAGGGTGAACAAGCACGTGCTTTACCATTGATGTGGCTATACATCTGTTAGTTTATACAAAACCATATATATATATATATATATATATATATATATATATATATATATATATATATATATATATATATATATATATATATTATAAACATGTTCTTGAAGACATGTTCATCTTCTTCCTCGCGCCAGCCATGGACAAGGAAATTTGAAAACTGTAACTCTCTCATTTCTCCACTATTTACAAAAGTATAAACATGAAAGTTGTGTATTTTTTCACTACGAATCCAACCATGTAAATTATGTAAGCTAAAATTAAAATATGAAGATTAATTTTTTTGGCCCCAAACTGAAACTTAACTTTTTCAGAAATTTCAAATATAAAATTCTCTACACACAGTCAATATAAATGAAAACTATGGACATGGTTAGCTTTAGGGCAATGATATCTATATTTTTACTTTGGAATGTATGCACAAAGGATGCTTGTATTAAGATATTGAAGTTAGAAAAATTACCTCTTGTAGATGGGTTCGTGTATGGAGTTTGAGCAAGCTTTAAGGTGCCCTAAGAATCTGTTTAGCTTGCCCGAATCTCCTTAAGTGTATTCTAACTCCTACTTTTCTTTTAGGATGACTGAAGCTCCCTACTCAAGTCAAGTTCTAAGCTTCAGTTTTGAAAATGGTGGATGATGATGGAGTGATTACAGTCAGGAAACAGGGACTTGGATCACTTGTATATGAGGTATGTAAGGTGTTTAGATGATTAAAAGTCAATACACACGAGTGGATTTCGAGTTTCAAGTTTGAAGCTCAAAAAATGGAGTTTTTGGCCAGTTCTCCCTTGTCAATGCTTGAGGGTGTTTTAGGGCTTATTAACCCATGTCTTTGCTTACATTAGACTTGTATATTTGTATAGAAAATATTTGAGATGATTTACCCAAAGGATTTCTGAGTTCTAGGGTTATGGCTAGGTTGCTTCATTTTGAAGAAAAGTGAGAAATGTGGTTTCAAGGTAGAAGGTACAAGCATGTAGAGTGGTTGAAAACTTTAAACATGTTACTTCTGATCTTTTAGATGGAGTGTGTGCAGAGGGAACAAGTTGGAGTCTCAAGAAGGGTTGACATTTTACAAAAGCATGCTTTTCTAAAATGAAAGTCTTGCCTTTCTTCTCAAAATAGCAAAATGGATTGGATAATGCTTGGATCAAGTGGACAATAGCTCAAAAGTTTGTACAATCAACTGGTTATGGATAGATTTAGAGGTTTAGATGCATGCAAAGCAAGATTACAAGGCATGGCTAAGAGATTTGAATCTTGTTCATCATGGAAATGACCTATAATTCAAGAATGAATGTCCAATTTCTTGTCTTCGATTCTCTCAGCTCAAGCATGATCTTTTCAAGTTCTTTACCTTTTCGAAAGCTTGAAACATCCTATACAACCTTCATTTTTACCATTTTTTCTAAATCAAATTGGAACTAGGTGAAAATTGGCCAAGAAGTTAGGTCAAAATCCTGACCAAACTAGGTCAAAATTTCACTAAAGTCTTTTAGAAAGAGTGCATGACTTCATGAATTTATAACTCAAAATCGAAGCATTTCTAGAACTTGATCATTAAAGAAAATTTGTATATATCATCAATATCTACAACTTTCATGTTGAAAGTTTTCTTTGAATCAACTTGTATCATGGTGAAAAAATGTTATGAAGTTAGGAAAATATAAGGTTTAAAACACTTAAAATTTTTCAAAGTCTTGAAAAGTTTGACTTTTTCAAATACTTTTTGACTTTATTGAATTCTTGATGATCAAGCTTCATATTTTGAATTTCTTGATGAATTGTGATATTTAAAACTCAAATTTGACAAAAAAAAGTCAAAGTTTGACCTTTTGTGCATCAATTGACTTTTCATCAGTTGATCAAATTTCAACTATCAATTCAGTAATCTTGAGGAATGTTTTGAGCCATGAAATTAGGTTAACATGTTATGTTTGAATCCTTGAGGTCATGCTTCAAGCCATTAAGTCATGTACTAGGTCAAAAATCACTGATCAGTCATTCTTAGTCAAAACCCTAATTTTGACCATTTTGCCCCTTTTGATGATTTGACTGTTTCTCTTGAGGAATTGTGATGAGACCTTGATCAATTGATGAATATGAATTAAAAATATTGACGTGGATAAAAAATATTGAATTTTGACTATATTTTGACCACAATTGACTTTTACCCAATACAGTTGATTTTCAGTCATCTGAGCAACTGACTGAGCAATTTTGAGATTCAAGACTTGAAACTTGACATGAGTTTTCTTGGAGGTCTATAATGATCCATGCAAGTCATTTGAGGGATTATAAGTCCAATTATCCTTGTGAAAATTAAACCCCTAATTTGAGGCATCAGTGTTTAGGAGATGGTTTGACCTAGTCAACACTTGTGCAAGCTTGAGCCATTGAAGATCTTTGTGAGAAATGTCTTGAGAAAAGAGAGGGAAAATTTTGGGGTAAATCATGTCCCGATCCATTATTCGTAAGTATCAACTTTGGGGGGTCGTCCATAACAAGCATCGTAAGGGGAGTGATCTCCTCATCCACTATCACGGATTCTCATTACTTATCTTGACAACACCTCCATGATCCTACATACGCGATTCAACACACAAATAATAACAACAAACAAACAACACACTAAAGAAACAAAAACGCAATCAAAACTAATAAAAGCAATAACAAAAACAATAACCCCCCCCACACACACACTTAAACCAGACAGTGACCTTACTGTTGTAGTACAAGATATAGAGGGGGACGCACAGCGCCTCACTGCGAAGGAGGAGAATGATGGTACTATAGGATGCAAAACAAAATTTTAAAAAAAATTCACTTGCAATCCTGACATGGGCCGTGTCAGTCCACACAGTCGGCCGTGTCAGGGATCTGTAATCCCATTAAATCATAATTTTGCTCGTGCACGCTTCAGGCAAGCTGGCACGAGCCATGTCAGCTGACACAGGCGACCATGTCAGGGGCCTGATTTCTCTTCAAAAAATTTTCCTCTTTTGCCAAACTTTCTCGCTTCTCCCAGCACAACTTTCTTCCCTGATGCTTGCTCAAATTTCGCCTTCTCTTCCCCGTATAGGGCACTTTGTAAACTTAAACACAACCTACAAAAAAGCTTAACCAAAAACAAAGAAAATCATTAACAATAAAACATGTGGATTGCCTCCCACGAAGCGTTTCATTTAACGTCGCATGGCTCGACAGTTTATCCCTTTTATTATGGGAGGTCCTTCCTCTTCCACACCTAGTTGCATGTCTTTTTCGCAACCTAAAACTCATCTAATCTAACAACATGGATCACTATGTTCTTCATCGCAGTTACAACCTCACCTTGGTGTTCCTTTGTCTTTCTCTGCTTGACTACTCGACTGAACTTGGAAGCTTTTATTGATGCCACCTAAGAGATTATGCTTGAGACTTCTTCTGACGGTGACTTTGACATTTTTATTCCTCCTTCTAGTTTGATCATTCTAACTGAATATTATTTCTTTCCACATGCACCTTTATTTTTTATCGCCAACACTTTCAAAGTTATCTCCTCATAAAATTATTTTAATGTCAGAGTATTTGTCTCGATTTCAAAATTGGATCAACTAGTCAGCATAAACGATCGACCAAGAACGATAGGAGTCTCTTCATCTTTAGGAATATCCATGATCTGGAAATCAACGGGAAAGACAAAATTGTCAATTTCCACCAATACATGTTCCGCTATCCCGTATGACTGCTTGATGGTGTGATCAACATATTTTAACTTTTCCCACTCTCGTTTATCTTTTCAATACCAAGCCTTTTGAAAATAAACAATGGCATTAAGCTCACACTTGAACCAGGATCAATTAGAACCCTCTTGAATGCTCTATCCTTTATAGTGTATGGTATTGCAACTGACCCCGGATCCTTCCGCTTGGTAGGAATTTTCCTCTCGGGCGTGATTACGCATAATTTCTCATCCACGGGTACCTGTCCATCTTCTGTCAGTCTCTTTTTTTCAAGTACCTCCTTCATGAATTTCTGGTACACGAGCATTTTCTAGAGTGCCTCAAAAAAGGTATGCGGATCTCTAGCTTTTTGAAAATTTTGACAAATTTCTCAAAATCTTTTTCTTTCGTGTCTTTATTTTCCACTCAAGAGGGATATGGCAACTTGATCACTGGTTTAGCATCCTTTGCACTCTTCTCTTCAGTTAGCTTCACAGGTGATACCACTTCTTCCTGCTTTTTCTTGCTCTCTCTCACTTCTAAATCAACTTCTATGACACTATCATCAAATTTTACGCCACCTTCGCTTTCTGACCCCTTCTGACTTCTTGTTGTAACAGAGTATCATTCTCATGAGTTTTCTGATGGCCTTGTGCTTGTTAAGATAATTGTTGTGCAATTTGTCCCATTCAAACTTCCAAATTTTTTATTGCAGTTGTGGTATTCCTGTGGTTTCTCCTTGTTTCTTCTTGGAATTGGGAAGTGTGGGCAACCATCCTTTCAATAGCTACCTCCCACTCTGTCTTTTGAGGATCTTGTTGTTGCTGGTCTTTCCAAGAGAAGTTAGGATGATTCTTCCACCTGGGATTATAGGTGTTAGAATATGGGTTATTCTGCTTCAAGAATTTTATCTCCTCAATTTATTGCGGAGTTGCTAGACAATGGATAGTCATGTGTGGTCTACTATAAATTTCACGACCTTCCTTCTGTTCCTGTTGAACTCGAGCTACCCGTTGAGTACCCATGTTCATTGCTTTCAGCTTTTTCTCCACTTTTGCAGCAATTGCTTCTTTAATTTTTAGCTGCTTGTTAACTTTTAACTTCAGGTCAATCGCCCCCTCTGGTTTACTTATAACCCTATCATATAGCTCCAAATGCTCATTTGCAGCAATGGCTTCAATAATCTTATTCACACCAGTGGCTGTTGTAAAGGTTGATGAGCCACCGACTATTGTATCAATAAGTTGCTTTATCTTCATTCGGATTCCATTCACAAACATCTGCATTTGCTCAGTTTGATCCATTTTGTGAGTGGGACAAGCTACTAATAACCTCTTGAACTTCTTATAATTATCACCTAGTGACTCTCCTTCCTTCTGCTTAAAATTCACAATATCGTATCTTTTGCGAATATAAACAGAAGCAGGAAAATACTCATCAAGAAAAATCTTCTCCATATGTTCCCAAGTAGTTATACTCCCAGCAGGTAATGAATAAAACCATTCTTCAGCATCTTCAGAGAGCGTGAATGGAAACATTCTTAATTTCTTTGCTTCTTCTGAACGCCCTTCAATCTTTAAAGTAGTGCTCATAGTCAAAAACCTTTACAAGTGATTATTTGCATCTTCATTTGATCTTTCCAGTGAAAGATCTATTCTCAAGCTAACGAATTGTTGAAGGTTGCAGGTGAAAGTTTGCAACATTCACCAGTTGATTCATAATAGTAAACCGACCTGCTGGAGTATTTTCTCCTCTATAGTCCCCAAGAAGTCTCTCTGGTGGTGGTGAATTTTCACCCATAGTTTCATGTTCTGATTCTGAACCTGAGTCTGTATGAACTGAATGCTCTTCGCCGGAGGCCAGTCTAGCTAGCCGAGCTTGTCTTCACCTTGCATGAAAGGTTCTTTCTATCTCTGCATCAAAAGGAAATTCATATGAGGGCTTTCCTCGCATATAAGGGTTAGACACAAATTAGTAATACTGAAAAATTAAAAAATACAGAAAATAAAATTTTAGTTGCAGAGCAACAAAATTTTAATTGAACTACAATTGAACTTAATAAATTGGCAGTCCCCAACAACGACACCAAAAACATGATCATAAAATTAGCAAGTGTACTAATTTGTCATTGTATTAATAATGGGAAATCCCAAAGTATCGATCTCAAGGATTGCGTATCACTATCGAGTTCAATTTTTGGTTTGATTAAACAAAAGTCTTGAATTGGGGTTTTGGTTTTGGAATTGTCACTTAACAATAAACAGAAATATAAATTGACTTTTCACTAATATGAGGAGAATGCTAGGGGTTAGTGTGTGATTTTCCCCTGTAATAACCTTTACTCTTGATTTCTTCAACAAGTTCATTACTTTCAACTACCAAATCTTTAGTTTGTTTTTCCCTAAGTCCTTAGTGGGAAAACCTTTGGTTCTTCATCCTAATAACTAAGTCCTTAGAGAATTATGATGAAACCAAACATTTATTTTATCAAGATTTAACCGGTAAACTATAGGGTATCCCTAGTTCTAGGTGATATCTATTATAGTCTAATCATTCAAAAACCTTAACAATGGCGGTCTGACCCTAATTGTTAACCGTGAATCAATCCCTATTGGTCCGATAGGAAAATCATAAGAACATTGAACAATTAAGTTGAAAAGAAACTATTGTATCAAAATTAAGAACTCAAAATTATTACATTTGCAAATCAGGGACACCCCACTAGCATTGGGGGGTTTAGCTACTCATATTGTTCAAAAGAATTTCAATAACAATAAAGATAGACATTACAAATTGATGGTGAA
Source organism: Vicia faba (assembly GCA_948472305.1). Taxonomy (NCBI): domain Eukaryota; kingdom Viridiplantae; phylum Streptophyta; class Magnoliopsida; order Fabales; family Fabaceae; genus Vicia; species Vicia faba. The sequence goes on along the minus strand of OX451741.1, from coordinate 149,802,934 downwards.
CTCTGGTCTTCAGTTGCTTCCGCTCATGAAAGGTCTTCGTTCTCCAAAAATTGCAGAGGTTTCAATCTTCAATTGTCTTAATTCTATGTGTGGAAAAAAGTCCCCTCTCCCCTCGTGAAAACTCCTATATGAAGTGAAAAACTCTTGACTCAGTTGGAAAGTACCAAAACACCCTTTGCAGATCAATTTTTGGGCAAAATCATAAAAAAACACCAGAATCAGCGTCACTGGCCAACACGGGCCGTGTTATGCAACATGGGGACCCGTGTTGGCCCTCAACAATTTAATTTCTCTTCTCAGGTCCCAGGGGCAGCAACACGCCACCTGTGTTGCACCCCTGATTTCTCTTAACTTCTAAATTCTGCAGGCCTTACAACACGGGCCGTGTCCTGTGACACGGGGACCCATGTTGCTCAATTGATCTTCCGTATTCTTTGCCTCGAACTTCCGGGTCTTCGCCACTTTCTCACCCCGCGTCCAGTAGATCTTCAAATTAAAACTGAGGATAATCCGCAAACAACATACCAACGCATAAAATGGAAAAAACTTGAAATAACTCAAAACTCATAAAATGCGGAGAAACTTAAAAGAACATAAAAATGACTCAAATTACAATACAAAATGAAACAAAGCGGTGCATAATACCTGGATTATCACCATACAAGTGAACAAACATAGTGAAAATGGTGACCGATCAATATGTCCAGTAGATCTTCGAATAAACATGTCCGGAGTTGGTAGCCGACATGCGGAAGAGACCGGAAGAAAGGACTCTTACAAAGGATATCACAACTTTATGCCTGGAGGAAAGGACATATATGAAAGAGGCCAGAAGAAAGGACTCAATCGTGGATACCACCAATATATGTTCAGAGTTGGTAGCGAACATAAAACAGATGAAACAACCGGCTGAACATATCATCGAGATGAAATCAATAAAGTCGCCATCAAACGTTTTTATCCCACAGGAAGGGAAAGGTAAACATCGAGTAAATATGAGAAAGGTGAGATCACGATCAAATGACCGAGAGACCGGGTAAGGGAGACTGTTACACGAGGGGAGGGTATTAGCTCCCCACTCACCCGTAGTACTCTATGATATCCACTCACGTTGTTCTAATCAAAGGGTGTGTTCAAGTATAAAGCTTATGAGCTAAAAAGATAAACGCAAAGAGGGAATGCATGCGAAAGAAAACACATGGAAAAGAAGGAAATATTTACAAATTTTCGCTCGGCTGAGCCCCGCGACTAGATGCCTACGTATCCCTTTAAGGAATCAGAGCGTCGTAGTTGCGCTCACATGTTTCTGTTTGTTGCATATTTTTTACCTTGAAAAGGTATTTTAAAAGAAAAGCCAAGCGGAAAAATGAAGTTTGAATTGATTGGTGTTTTTTACCTTAAAAAAGGATTTGGAAATTGTTAGATGTTTTATGCATTTGCCAAGAAAAAAAGGTTTTAGTTTTAAGGATGCAAAAGAAAAGAAAACAACTAAGGAAAACTAACTAGCTTTATCCATAATGTTATCATACAATGATGACCATAAGGTCAAGGATAAAAGGGGAACCTCTAAGTTAGCATGCATGATTCACAACCTAATGTTTATCTCGAATCTCCGCCAAAGGGTGAATCAAGAAATCCTAAAGGAACATGGCATAATGTTGTACCCCCAAATTTTCTCTCTCATGTTTCCCAAAGTTTTTTCTCTTACATGGTTGGTTACAAACACTTGCCCGAAGAAAATAATTTTTTTTGAATGCTAGCAAAATTTCCTTCGATTGGCATGTCAATAATGTCCTTAGATTGGCATGTCAATAATGTCTTTCGATTGGCATCTGAACAATATCCTTCGTTTGGCATATCAGAACAGTGTCCTTCAGTTGGCATGTCAACAAGCTTCGACTGGGTTCCCGAAACCTTTTGATCAAGCATTGGCCCATTAGCTTCGATTACGTGTTGGTTCCCCGTGGAGCAAGCATTAGTCCAAGTCTCATCTAGGCAAAAGGCCTCTACATGCGACCTTCGATCCACCAGGAAGAGGCTCCCTTAGATTTTTCTGGGATGCACAAAGGCAAAGGTTTCTTATATGATTGCCTCCAATGCATAAGGCAAGGACTTCATTTGAGCTTGCTTTCAATGCATAAGGCAAAGACCCCTCAACACAGTTTCTGCACTATGACACACAATATGACCCCTTCGAAAGGCATACCAAAGGTCCATTCGAAAGACACATATTGGTGGCCATTCGAAGAAGACACAATTTCTCAATGCAAATTTATCCTATGATGAGTCTTGGTCCTACATGTGGCCAGGCCCAAGCTTCCTATACAATGGCATTCAAAGGAAGTGACAAAGGAGGCTTCGATTAATAGAATGAAGTTTTCACTTGGGGCTATTTGAATTAAGCAGCTAAGGCAAATAGATGGGTCCAATCTAAAGGCATTTTAAGGACATGTAAATGATCCATTCGAAGGACACATGGTGTTGTCTGAAAGAAAAGGGGTTTGGTCAAAGATTAGATCTAGTTGGCCAAAACAAAAGATAAATATGCAAAGATGCTGGCTGGCCCAAAATATCACATATTGCCAAACTCAAACTTCCTGCACAAGCATTCATGCCAAAGGAAGCTTCGGTTGGCCTGGAAAGAGATTTCGTTTGGGATAGCTAAGTAGGGGCTCAATCGAAGAGGCCCCAATGATGAAGTTTGAACCATTCAAAGGAAGTAACTCAGAGTCAATCAAAGGGCAAGACTTGAGCCATTCGAAGGAGGCAATTCTGGGCCAATCGAAGAGCAAGGATAAGGGGTACTTCGAAGGCATGATCAACAAAGTGTCCTTCAATTGGCATATTAGAGCAAGATCAAGCAATCAATGCAAAAGCTGACTAATCAAAAAGCTCTAATAGAGAAGTTTCTGAACACTCCGAGTCAAAACTCTAGGCCAATCGAAGAGCAACGCTGGAGGGCATTCGAAGGAGCCAAATGTGTCCAGGTTCATCCTAAGGTTCAAAGAGGCATGAATGCTTCAAAAATGGAAGTGCTTTAATGTGTCTTATTTTGGTCTCATGGCCTTTAAAGCATGGGTAATGGTTGTCTCTTGCCATTTCCATGCATCCTCATCTCCTATAAATACAAGCCACTTCTATAAGCCAACGAGGACATACACACAAGAACGAGATACACACACACATTGGAGACACGCTACCCCATAAACCACCCCAAATCTATCAAAATTCTCATAAGTGGTCCCAATCAAAGGAATTTTCAGAAATGCTCCATTCACTCCCTAAAGTCTGCAGGAAGTGTCCCCAAACGCTAGCCAAAAGGCACGCATCAAGCCCACCAGTCCTTGGTAGAATTATGGGTCACAACCTTTCGATTACTTTGAATTATATGCATGTTTGTGTTCTTATTGATCATTCATACAAAATATAAGTGTGGAAGTACAGGGTGCCATTTTAAGGCTTCGAAGCAGCCATGCTTCAAACTAGGTGGTACAAAGATCTTGTGCTAGTTTTAACCCCAGATTTGGGTTTAGGAAATGAACATACATAGGGTAGGGTCTTTGGATCTATACCGGTCCAACATTTGATCAAACTTGCAGGTGTATGTGCAGGAGAAGAACCTGGGTTCGACACCCAGGTTTGTATTTGTTTCTTTTTCTAACGCTTGTACTGCAGATCAAGCCTGAGCAGACCAGCGCGCACATGATCGAAGGACCTGGGCTCGACACCTAGATCCTACATCTTTATTATTCTAATGCTTGTCTTGCAGGATCAAAAAGCAGTTTGCCCTCCTGGATAGAAAGAGACATTTCCTTCTCTGGATAGAAACCTTCCATTTTTCTCCTGGATCGAAGGAGAGCCATCTTCCCTTGGATCGAAAAACACCCTCCTCTGAATCGAAAGCCTCCCATTTCTCCCCGGATCAAAAGATGCCCCTTTGTATTTTTATTTTTGTTTCCGTTATTTCTTTATTGACTTTATCATCTGAATTAACTTTAAATAAAAAAAAATCACAAAAAACATCAAGTTAGTGCTTTATCAATCAAATTAATTTTGTAAACAAACTAATTAATTATTTTAACCTTTTCTTGAAATTAAAATTAAATAGACTTAAGTTTTATTTTCTTTTATAATTAAAAACAAAAGATAAAAAATAACTGAACATAACACACCTTGCACACATGCACCTCTAGGGTACCCCACTTTGGTTGCCTTCGAAAATAAAACAGTCATGTCCCTCGAAACGGGGACGCTTTAGCAAAGACCCGTAAAACAAAAGATTATAAGTCCCTCGATGACCCTATAGTTGCCTCTTGGTAAATGATATAGTCCCTAAACAAAATTGCTAAAGCATCTCCACATGTTGCCTTTATGACTGTATGTCCCTTAGATTGTCCCTCAACATCCAACGATAGAGCTACCTACTCACTAATAGTAGGATAACACTGTCTAAAGGATATAAGGAAAAGAACAACCCTTTTAGAGTATAAGTAGATAGTTCTTAGATGATATGCTCAAAATGAACTTTTTACACTTACACATTTCAAAAACAATTTTCAAAAACATTTGCTTTGTCAACACTCTTGAGGACTGATACAAGAGTTATCACAAAGCTAATCGCCGCACTAAGGCATTTTCAAAACATTTTTCAAAACACACAAAGCACAAGGTAATTTTAAAATGAGCTAAGCATCTAAGAGCCCGTAGATAACTACAGATGGAAAGGGTGGTAACACCTTCCCTTTCCATAATCTACCCCCCTTACTCAGAAAATTCTCGAAAAGGTCTTTTTCTGTTCTTTTCACTCTTTCCTTTGTTGGATAAAAGAAAATTCGGTGGCGACTCTTGCTTACCGCAACATTTGCAAACACAAACACAAAACCAATATAACAATCGGTTCTGTCATTGTATCACACATAGGTTTACAACCTAATGTCTATCTCAAATCACCACCAAAGGATGAATCAAGAGATCCTATGGGAGAATGGCAATTATTCACAACCTAAGAAAACACACACATAAGGATGGAAAGCAAGCAAGAAATTAACAAGCTCAAGGGAGAGCACACATGTCATGAGTGGTACACACTACCTCAAGTAAAAAAGACATAACCAAGATATTGAATCATTGAGGTAGGTAACAAGAAGGAAGTTCCTGACCATAGATATCTCATATAGACAATAAGGGGTCTCAAAATGTACTCTTAACCAAGGTATCGTATCACCAAGGCAAGGAGTATAGAGTGGGGGGGGGGGGAGGGTGAATGTCCATGGCGGCTAAGCACCTAACCAAGATATCGAGAATCAAGGTAGGAGATAGAAGACAATTTGAACAAACATGGAGCATCAATGTTGCTCGACGTGAGTTTAAGACAAAATGTGGGGGATTAATTTCAAATACCTTTTCCATCTGACCAAGTCGATAACGAGAGCAACACACTCCAAAGCATCGGTGTACAACATGAGCTAAGGATGACACATACTGAAATTTCAAGGGTTGATTGCGGACCCTAATCTGCTTGCCTTCTTTGAGGACTTAACAATGGGGAATGGAAATGTGACGCCTCTTGGATGTATTTTGGCACATATGTAAAAACACAACAAAATGCCTACTTTGAAGGTAGGTATTTAAACAATCAACAAACACAATTAGCAAAAAAGTGAAGAATGCCTTCTAAAGGACTTTAAACAACTACTTCGAGCACACACTCTTTATTATCCTACTTCTCATGATATCTTGAAAGCGATATTATGAGGAAAGATAAACCAAGCAGTGAAGTAATACCAAACAGATAAAATGTCCGTTATACAACAAGCAAGCAAAGCGAAAGTACTCCGGAAAACTTCGAGCAGGCTAGCATCAACAAATGAAATGGTCAGAAACAATATCCAATACAGTCATCCATTGTACAATGAAAAAATAAATCGCAAGCAACGCGCATCAAGCTAATATCCTGCATCGGGCCATGCGAATGGAGCAGATTGTAGGAGAGGAGTAACTCTTCGGCGGATTTAACACGATCAGAGAGAATGGAGGAGTCCACAATACTAACGATGGACAAGGAAGAGACCGACAGTGGTCCGGCCGGTAACGCAACGACAGTAGGGAGGCTAGATCGGTGACTTAGGTAGCTGGAGAGAGAAGTGGGAAGGAGATTTATGAACTTTTTGATTTTTGGTTTGAATCTTGTTGATGAAGATTGATGGTGTTCTTGAGAAAGTAGAGAGAAAAGTGGAGTTTGATCCTTGAAAGAATAAAGAGAAAATTGAGTGGTGTTTTTGAGAGTGAGTGAAGTTATGAGAGAAATTCTATTTTTTGTTTAATATAAACTCTCTCCTGTTGGGCCTTGGATTTGAGTTTGGGTTAGGCCTTATTTTTTCAGTGTTAGCAAATTTAATGCACAATGTGAGTACAAAATGCCATGTCATCATCGGTGCAGAGTCTCGACTCGAGCTCACCATCAAAATCGAAGCTTGCAAAATTTGTGACACCATGTCGAGAGAACAAGGTAAATCAGATAAACGATGAGAAAGTTATGAATTTTTGAACACGCACTGACACAGAGTAGAGTTAGCCAATGCCGATTTTTTCCAATTAATTTCACCGCTCAGTTTTGAAAGAACGCCACGAACGAAAATTCTCTGATCAAAATCTAAACTCGGGGTCTGAAGCAAACTTATATCTAACATCATTTGTGAAATCGTTCCGAAAGAATCATCTTGATACGATAAAAATCGAAGAAGTTATGATTTTAACAATATCGGAAAATGATGAATTAAAAATCCAGTTTAGCACAATAAATTTCTCTGGTAATCCATAATTCTGGGGACTTTTCTCAAAGAATTAGCTCTCGGCCTGAACATACGAATCAAAGATAAAATCAAGTCGGATTTTTCTACCGAAGAACGGATCAAAAACATAGATCCAGGCGAGAGTTATGAATTTTTGAACGTCTGTAAAATAATGGTTCAACACAGTATTTTCACTATTTTTTCACCATTTAGCTTCAAAGTACTTGTGCATTCGGAGATCTTCCTCAAAGAATTGGCTTTCGATCCAAACATGAAAGTTGGAGGAGATAAAAATACAATTAAAATTATCAAAGAGGCACTCAAAGATAATACTGCAGTCAGAAGTTATGAATTTTTAAGCATCCGAAAACCAGAGAAACGGTAGATCCATTGTAAACTGCAATTCAAATGTTTTGCGCTTTAGAAAAACTTCCTCACGAAATTAGCCTTCGACATGAAAAAATAAAATGAAGAAGGTCTCAAGACGGTTCTAATGACTGAAGAATCAACCCCAAACCACTTTATGAACTTGAGCTGTGAAATTTTGAACTTGAAACGCACCGTACTGAATTTTTGTCTGCATTGTCTCAAATTGAATGAAACGCTTGACTTTCTGTATGATTCAGAGCGTGCTGAAATACATAAGAGCTTAACATGTTGATGACTTGATTGGTAATTGATTAGATAGCTTAGAGATCATGTGGATCACATAAAAATGAAAAAACCCCTGAGTTCTGCTTCATAGTGCTGCTTAACGAAACAATTAATTTCCGCAACTCTTTCTTGCAAAGAAAACCTCAATTCCATGAGCATAAAGCCCATGACATGAATGTATGCATATGTTAATGTAGTATAAGCCAATTAGGATTAAGATTAAAAGGGTGAACTTTGGGGTACAATAGTTGCCCCTATTTAATCTTCTTTAACCATAGGGTGAGATTAGCACAGGCCTTTGAACAATCAGGGTAAAAGAGGATTTAATACTTAATAGAATCATAAAATTTGCACTCTAAAGCCTGTTGGGTATTATTTATTTCTTTTGGTTTTCTTTATATTCTTTTTTCTGCTTTTGGTTTAAAGTGGTTATCAATGGTAGGTGTGTATGTCAAGTCAAGATTAGACACACCAAAGAGAGATCAAATAAATGCGCCCGATAAAGATCTTAGAAACATAACAAGAAGGACGCACCTGCCCAACCAAGGATGCCATACAACTGGACTTTAAAAGAAACACTAAAGGACTCTAATGAGGAAGGACGCACCTTCCCAACCGAGGATGCCATACAACTGGACTTTGAAAGAGACACTAAAGGACTCTAACGAGGAAGGATGCATCTGCCCAACCGAGGATTCCAGACAACTGGAATTTGAAAGAGACATTAAAGGACTCTAACGAGGAAGGGCGCACTTGCCCAACCGAGGATGCCAAACAACTGGACTTTGAAAGAGACACTAAAGGACTCTAACGAGGAAGGACGCACTTACCCAATCAAGGATGCCAGACAACTGGACCTTGAAAGAGACGCTAAAGGACTCTAACAAGGGATGTTAGCTAAGCCAACAGAAGTAGAATCCAATCAACATGGATAAACTAGAGCAAAGGAACTGATCAACACAGGACCTCTAAACAGGGATGTTAACTAAGCTAACGGAATGATAATCCGATTAACATGGATAAACCAGAGAAAAGGAACTGATCAACACAAGACCTCTAAATAGGGATATTAGCTAACTAACGAAAGGAGAATCTGATCAACACGGATAAACTAGAGCAAAGGAACCGATTAAAACAGAACCTCAAAGAGCACCGATAAAAAATGAACTCAACAACGCAAGGAGAACCAACCGAAGATAGGCTCCTAAATAATAAAAATCAATCCAAGATGGGCTTACTGGGGATAATGCACATGGATTCTGACCAACACAAACTCAAGTAAAACACCAATCAAAGGCGAACTTTACGGGAGAGAGATAGAGAGAGACCAACCGAGGGGACTCTAATAAGGAACGCCATAACATATTGGAATTTTAAGAGGTTGCAATTGAACAAGAACTACAGTGTCCCTCAGGCCATAGGCGGAGTGTAATTCTTCAAGAGTGGCAATTATCTGAATTACCACACACCAAGTATGGATACTCAAATACTTAAGAAATAAGAAAGGCTATACACCGACTCTTACTCGCACTCTAAAGGAAAGGCAAATACGGGTTAAATAACCAAGGGCTTGCAAGGGCAAGAGGAAACCATGACTCACTGGGGAGATGGGAAATACCAAAGACCTGTCTGGTGGTAAACCAAAATAAACTCCGCTGGGGAAATAGGATGGGATCACCCTAAAGGCTAGTTACGGAGGTAATTCAAATCTGAGCGCATAGCAATCTGGTTACTGCAAGTAAACATAATTGGCTTATACCTATGCATGTTTGAATTTTCTTTTCTTTTTTGGTAGATGTAATGTAATGATGCTTGTTTAGCGATGCACTAAGGAAAAATACAACAATAATCGACTGCCGAGATGACAATGAACTTTTGAATGGTTATTCTTGCATCTGATCCTCTGTAGAGAATAATCAATCTGAACTTCAATGGGGAATCGAGATTTGGACCCATCAACTTCTGATGATCAATATTACTGGGGAAGTAACTTCCTGGGGAGCAATATAGCAAAAATAAATTGCAACTCAGAGAAAATCTTAAACTCTGATCTAGCTCTTCGATTTCCTAGGAACATCCCTTCACCTTCTGTTAGAATGAGGAGATCTTCGCTGGGGATGGAAACTTTCTCACGTATAAATTCTTAAATAAAAATAATTCTACTCAGACCATAACGATGATAACACTGCCAGGGATAAAAATCTTAACTTGGGGAAGAAAGTAAGCATCCTGGGACAGAAACTCCACTAGGAATATCTTAACAAAATATTCTATCACCGGGGATGAAAAGAGTTATGACTGGTACTCCTAGCATACCACACTAGGGAAACACGACACTTACTCCACTGGGGAAAGAAAACTTGCTCCACTGAGGCAAGAAAAAATTGCTCCACTGGGGAATAAAAGGTAAGTTAATTCGGAAGGTCCTAGAAATTCGAATTCAATTGGGGATAAAGACTACCTCTTCAACTGGAAAGCAGAGAAAACTTTAGATGGTAGCATCAACGGTACAACCTACATTGAGGATAACTGTAATATAGTGGGAGAAATAACTTGGTTTTGCGTTTCATCACAAATGTTGCGGATAGCAAGATTTTCCACCAACTTTTATTTTATCCAATGAGGAAAGGGTGAAAAGAACAGGAAAGACCTTGAGATTTATTGAGTTCGGGGGGTAGGTTATGAAAAGGGAAGGTGTTAGCACCCTTTTCATCCGTAGTTATCTACGAGCTCTTAATCGCTATCTCACTTTATTTTAAAATTGCTTTGTGAGTGTATTTTTGAGAAATATTTTGAAAGTTGCCAATTATAAGGCAGGACTTTGTAATGGCTCTTGTATCGTTAAGAGTGTATACAAAGTGTCAGTTTGAAAATATTTTAAAGAAGTGTTTATGTGAAATGTTTTTGTTTTGAAATGTTTGTGAGCAAGCGATTAACAACGGTTTACCTACTCAAGGTCTTTATTGTACTTTTCCTCCTCCTTTAGATAGTTCTACCCTACCATTAGTTAGTAGGAAGCCCTATCGTTAGATGTGAAGGGACAAGCGTGGGTCATCGTAAAATCATTGAAGACAACTCGTAGGGGCGCTTTAGCATTTAAGGGACTAGATCGTTTATCGAAGGCAACATTCAAAAGGGTCATCGTGGGACTACGATCTTTATTTTCGAGGGTCAGTGCTAAAGCGTCCCCACGTTCGAGGGACATGATTGTGTTTATTATGAAGGAAACAATGGAGGTTACATTAGAGGTGCGGGTGTGCAAAATGATTTGTGTTTCAGTTATTTATCTTGAATTAGGGTTAGCTACCGTTTGCTTTTAATCTTGCCATACAATCCTATTAGCTAAACAATTATATACAAGGCATAAAGTATAAGTGCGAAAAAGTAAAATTCTACGCTATTACAGGGCTTCGAGAATGGGGGGGGGGGGGTACAAGTAATAAAAATGCGGGAAAAGAAACCCTAATTACTATTACAAATCGTAAGCAGTTACAATAATAAGAAAAATGCAAAAATAATAAATTGCACGAAAATGTTAAAAAAAAGGGAAAGGGAATGAAATTTTTTAGTGATTTTTGATTTGGTGATTAACCTAAAAAAAGACTAATTAATGTTATTTAAGAAAAAAGAATTTATTAATTAAAAACCTAAAAAGCCTAATTAATTTTATTTTAAAAAAAGAAATTAATTTATTGATTAAAAAAGAGTTGATTGATTAATTAATAAAAAAGGAATGATTAAAAAACCTAAAAAGTCTAGATTAATTTTAAATTTTTTTAAAGAAAAAAGAAATTACTCTAATTATGTTTAAAAAAAGGAGTAATAGTTAAATAAAAAAGATAGAGATTAGGCTTGTATTGAAGCGAATTGGAGGGTGCAAGAATAGAAATTCGCTAGGCCCAAAACAACAAGCTCAGGTCCAGGGAAGCTGTGTGATCCGGTGTGGCTCCTCCACAAGGGCTTACCGTGTGCATGCAAATCTGGAGCGCGAATGCTGATGACAATGAAGATCTAATAGCTTAGAGAGAGGGCACATGGTAGTATCACACTTGATATCCAAAATAGAAAATATGTGAAAAATGTTAAAATGCTAAAAGACTGGGATTGAACCCACGCCTTAGCATATCAGTGATTTATCGTGCGCGCTTTAACCGCTGGGGAGGTAATACATCCGATATATTAAACAAAGCGAAATATATATATAATATAAAAACACTGCCTGGACTGGAGAAGCGCCGAAGCCCTATCTTCGGTCATCTTCTCTTGTAATCTCTTTTCCTCAAACCTATAAAATAACCAATATCAGTAATCCAGGGGGACCCTACCCCCCTAAACCAGGGTCTGCGATTTCAATGAGATGATTATCTTGGCATGAATCACAAGGGTTTAAGAGCTACAAGGAAAACTGCATGGATTGGTGCTAATATGGCATTGCACCATCCGACCATTATGGGACTCTCATAATAGGTCATTCTTACATTGTTGAACCTTATGAACATGTTAAACGAGTTAGTATGCACTGAAATATAAGGAAAACAAATATATAGAATTCATGTAGTGTCAAAACCAATGTGACATGTATGTATGCTTTTACACCCTTTTGATCATGGAAATCGACCCAGCCTTACCCTACTGAGTTCCTGGAAGTGAATGGAAGAGTTGATAGGCCTCGAGAATGGCTGCAAGCAAGGGTTTCAAGTTGCCATAGTTTTGAGTAATTTATGATTTTTGTAAGGTTGTTCTTGGACAAGGGTTTTTTTCGTGCCTTTTGTTTCTGAATGACTGTGATTAAATAGCTTGGAATTTAGTCAAAAATATGGGCTTGGACCTTTGTTGATAAGCCTTGTATTTTATCTTACTTATTTTGAATTATTAATGAATAAAATCAAAATAATCAAAATAAAATAGATCAAGGGGTAAATGAATATTATTTGAGGTGTATAAGGATTTTAGTACACATCGGACTTTAAAACAATGGCCCAATAACCCAAAATATCAAGTTTTCCCAATTTGAACTTCATGCATTTGCTCAAAATTTCCCAAATTGCACTGGTCATAACTCTCTCAATTTTCATCTTTTGAAGGTGATCTTGGACTTTTTGGAAAGCTCAATATGTCCTCTACAATATATATTTTTTTTATTATCATTTTTGCATTTGGAGACTTTATCTGGATGTAAGTTTCCTTTACAAAAAGTGTCTTTTTGTTGACTTTTGAAATGACCTATAATGTATTGGCTCATATCTCTCAAATGAAGCATTTTTTGGACTTGAGCTTAGAGATACAAAGTTGTAGAGAATTGATTTTCCTTCAAAATAAGCTTTGGTTAGGGAGAATTTGATGAAGCATGTAAAAGTTATGCTTGGTCAAAGTTCAGTTGACTTCTTCTAAGAAAACCCTAATTTGGTAACTTTTGACTTTTGATGATTTTAGAGTTTTCTTGATGAATCATGATCAACCTTTGATCAAATGATGAATGTTACTTCAAAATCTTTATGTTGACCAAAAATCTTGAAGTTTAACTGTATGTTGACCATAATTGACTTTTTACCCAATATAGTTGATTTTCAGTCATTTGAGCAATTGACTGAGCAAACTTGTAATGCAAGTCTTTAAATTTGGTATGAGCATTCTTGAAGACATCTAAGAACCCATGGAAACCACTTTATGCCTTTGAAACCCAAACTTCCTTATGAAAAGTGAAACCCTAGTCGTGGACCCATTGCTTAGGAGGAGAATCTGTCTAATCAATTTTTGAGCATCCTTGATCATTTGAGAACCTTAGGAGAATGTATTAAGATAAATGGGAGGAGAAATTTTGGGGTTCAACAGTTGCCCCTCTTCAATATTTTTAAACCTGAAGAGTTAGATTGGCATGTCCACCATTCGTAATCTGAAGGTGGAAGAGGATCGAATACTTAAGTGCCCATAAATTTGCACTCGCATGTGCAGGTGGTAACGATGTTGATTGATAATATTGCTTGAATGGGCTTAAAGATGCCATTAGGAAAGGTGACAGAGTGTCGTCGGAGATGGGCTTATAGATGCCATCAAAATTAGCTATTGATAGAAGTATCAGAATGAGTCCACGCTTGACTATATCTGAAGAATGATTTCCAGAATGAACCTCTGAGGAAGATGCATAAGTAGCTGCTTGTCAGATTTAGTCTCTGAGGGAAATGCTTGTGATGTAGATAGTCTCCCCGCCTTGTTTCGAGAATTGATCTACAATCTGATTTTTGTTGGTAAACTTGTCCTGTTTTGAGAATTCATACCACTTAGTCATGTCGATAGTTTCCCCATCCTGTTTCGGGAGTTTATATTTCCTCGGTCATACAGATAGTTTCCTCGTCCTGTTTCGGGAAATAATCTTTAACCTGCTTTCTGTTGGTGAACCCATCGTGTTTTTGGAATTCATGCCGCCTGGTCGTACATATAGTTGCCCCATCTTATTTTGAGAATTAATCTTGGACCTAGTTATGCAGATAGTTGCCTTGTCTTGTTTTGGGAATTAATCTGCGACCTGTTTGAGAATTGGTGATGATGTTCATCTGTATGTAGACTTTACCTGAAAAGATAGAGTTAGCCTTTATGCAATGTCATGATGTATGTGATGCATTGCATAATGATATTCTCAAAATAAATGGGAATGTCATATGTGTGTCGTATGCATATGCTATGATGTTTTATAAATGATGTATGAATGCAAGATGTTATTTTAAGCGTATTGGTAGCTCTGTATAACATCTTGGTTGGGGAAAATAAATCCTTGACTATCGCTTGGGATGAAGAATATGAATCTTCAATCTTTTCCAGAATGTCTCTGTTGGGGATTCCTGCTTTCTGTTTTTAGGATGCTCCACTAGGAATGTTGACTTCTGCTTGGAGATGGAAGAGTTTAAGAACATCGCTCGTTCATTGCTCTACTGGCGAGTTTAAGTTTTATACTTCTTGACTGGGGATAAAACAGATGGATAACCTTCCGAGGTGCCGTATGAGTTTGTGACATGGATTCTGACTCGTCTGGGAAGGATAAAGTTGAATGATATTTGGTCCAGTTTCAGATTCCGTAACAACTCTCTAGGGATAGTAACCTGGACTGCCCTTTGCTGGAGAAGAGAATATCGTCAGTGATTTGCAGTAGTCGGAGAAATAGACTATGTTTGCGAAATTAAATTCCATTGGGGAAATAAACCCTGTTTGAGATGTATACTTTGTTGAGGAAATGGGCACTGCTGGAGAAGAGAATTCTATAGGGGATTTTACGGTGTTGGAGAAATACACTTAGCTGGGGAATTAAATTCCCGTGAACTGCGTTGAGGACATAATCTCTGATGATGATTGGAATTCCATAGGCTGGGCAGAGGATAATTCCACTATCTGCTGGAGAAATGATCAAGCTCCTTTATCCGCTAAGGGGATCTGCTGGGGAGCATGGTCAAGTTAATAGCGGGAAGATGCCTTAGTTTCTGTTTTGAAGGCATATTAGACTTGTGGGGGAATGCATATCTATTGAATATGAGCTTGTGAAGATGACTCTGTGGGGACAATCCCATGGAGGTTGTTCTGTGGGGATTTGTGGAGATTTGAACGTTTTCCCAACTCCTAGAGTCTTGAGTGCATGCTTATTCCTGTTTTTATGCATATATTGGTTAACAATAATCATATTCATATGCATATGTTCATTCAATTTAGTCATTGGACATTTTTGCAAACAAAAACAGAAAAAGTAAAACAAAATTTGAATTTTGGAATTATATTTGTATTGATAATTTGCCTATAAACTGGAGGTTTTTGTACAAAGGATACATAAATCCTAGTAAGAGGAAATCGTCGAACAATAAAAAGAGTACAAAGTAACAACAAAACATATAGCTATGTGTAAATGATCCCGTCGGGTTTCAACTCTGCTATTGCCTCTATGTCATCGAGCATCTTATCCCTTGCTGTCGGAAGAAATTGACTGAACTGATTTGTACCGTTTGAATTTGATATTGGTAATAAAGCTTGCTGTATGTAGGTGATCCAACGGGACATAGTCGTACGCTTTAATCCATATCTTTTTCCTGGACCGCCCTTTCGGGTTTTCAGTCCACCGAGATACCCTTTTTTGCCTAAGTTGCCTTTTCAGGTTTTCGACTTGCCGAGTGTACAATATTTATATATATCCATGATTTTTTCTCGAACCCTTTTGGTTTTCCGGAATTGCCTTATTTTTGCCTAGGCCGGTCAACCTAGCGGGTCATTTTCATGCGTAATGTCTTTTGACTATGTCCGTGTTCACAGGATGCGAAAAATCTTCACCGTCCATGGTGGTAAGTATGATAGCGCCGCCATAAAATATTTTCATGATTACAAATGGCCCTTCGTAGGTGGGAGTCCATTTTGCCCCTGGGATCACCCAGTGGTAGGATGATGCGCTTTATTACCAAGTCACAAGCCTGATATACCCGATGCTTGACTTTCTTGTTGAAGGCTTTGATCATGCGCTTCTGGTACATCTGACCGTGACAAACAACCGCAAGCCTTTTCTCGTCAATTAAATTCAACTGGTCAAGCCTAGTCTAAATCCACTCGTCTTCGTCTAAATCCACGTCTTCCATAATCCTTAGAGAATGAATCTAAACTTCTAAGGTAGGACGACTTCCATGCCGTATACTAGGGAGAATGGGGTTGCCCCAGTCGATGTTCATATTGAAGTGTGATAGCCATGAAGAGCAAATGGTAACATCTTGTGCCAGTATTTGTAGGTCACAACCATTTTTTGCACAATCTTCTTAATGTTCTTATTGGCGGCTTCTACTGCGCCATTCATCTTCGATCGATACGGAGAAGAATTGTGATGCTTGATCTTGAAATGTGTACAAAGTTCCATGATCATAGTGTTGTTGAGATTGGTACCATTGTCTTTGATAATCCTTTCGGGGATGCCATACCGACAAATAAGGTTATGCTTGATGAACCGGGTGACCACATTCTTGGTAACTGAGGCAAACGAGGATGCTTCAACCCATTTTGTGAAATAATCAATGGCAACGAGGATGAAGCGATGTCTATTAGAAGCGGTAGGCTTGATTTCTCCGATTATA
This sequence comes from Vicia faba, assembly GCA_948472305.1. Taxonomy (NCBI): domain Eukaryota; kingdom Viridiplantae; phylum Streptophyta; class Magnoliopsida; order Fabales; family Fabaceae; genus Vicia; species Vicia faba. The sequence goes on along the minus strand of OX451741.1, from coordinate 149,786,400 downwards.
TCAATGCCCACATTGCAAATGGCCAAGGAGATGTCAAGACATTTAGAGGAACTGGAGGCACATGTACTTTGTCAGCGTATATCTGGCATTTGTGACAAGTTCTGGAGTGGTGATGCCAATCAGTTTCCATAGTCGACCAATAGTAACCCGCTCTAAGGATCTTATTAGCCATAATATGTCCATTGGAGTGAGTTCCAAAGATACCCTCGCGCATATCTTGCATGATCTTCCCAACTTCCTTCTTGTCTACATAACGAAGCAGAGTTGAATCATGATTGCGCTTGTACAAACTTATGTTTCTCAGGAAGAACTTAGCAGAGAACCTCTGTAGGAACTTCTTGTCATTGATAGATGCCCCCTCAGGGTACTCTTGGGCTTCGAGGTACATTTTTACTTCATGCAACTAAGGATTCTCTTCTACTCCATCAGTGTCAACTTCGTAACATTGTATCAGTTCGTCCAGTCTTTCGATAGTAATTTAAGGTGCTTCGTTGTCCCATATGACTTTGAACATAGATGAAATTGTAGCTAACGCATCTGCCAATTAATTCTCTTCCCTTGGGATATGCTCAAAAGTGATTTCCTCGAAATACAAAATTAAGGTCAACACATGCTCTTTATAAGGAATGAGATTCGGGTGTTTTGTATCCCATTCTCCCTTTATCTGACTGATTACCAGGGATGAGTCCCCGTACACATCTAAGAATTTGATCCTCATATCAACAATAACTTTGATACCCATGATGCACACTTCATATTCGGCCATGTTGTTGGTACAGTCAAATCACAATTTGGCGGTGGAAAGGTATGGCAACCCTTGGGAGAGATAATCACAACACCAATCCCATCTCCAAGCACGTTAGAAGCTCCGTCGAAAACCATAGTCCATCAGGATCCTGGCTCAGGTCCTTCATACAGTCCAGGTTCTTCACAATCTATAACTAGCATGATATTCTCATTCGGGAACTCAAAATTTATAGACTGATAGTCGTCTACTGCTTGATGAGCCAAATGATTTTCCAATACACTTCCTTTGATTTCTTTCTGAGTGGTATACTGAATGTCGTATTCTATCAAGACCATTTTCTATCTGGCGATTCTTCCAGATAGAGCGGGCTTCTCGAATATGTATTTGATGGGATCCATTTTAGAGATTAACAAGGTTGTATGCGTCAACATATAATGTCTTAGTCGGAGAGCAACCCATGCCAAAGCGCAACAAGTTTTCTCGAGCAGTGAGTATCTTGTTTCACATTCGGTAAATTTTTTGCTAAGGTAGTATATTGCATGCTCTTTTCGACCAGACTCGTCATGCTGGCCCAGTACACACCCCATTCAGTTTTCTAACAATGTTAGATAAATGATTAGAGGTCTTACTTCAACTGGTGGCATCAAAATTAAAGGTTCTTGGAGATACTCCTTGATTATGTCAACGACCATCTGACAGTTGTTGTTCCACTTTACTACTTGATCTTTCTTCAGTAGCTTGAAGATTGGCTCACAAGTAGCAGTCAAATGAGAAATAAATCTGGCAATATAATTTAGTCGTCCCAAGAAACCTCTGACTTCCTTCTCAGTATGGGAAGCAGGAATTTCTTGAATGGGTTTAACCTTGGCAGGATCAACTTCAATACCTTTACCATTGACAACGAAACCTAGGAGCTTACCAGATCTCACCCCAAAGGTGCACTTGTTCGTATTCAACCTCAGCTTGTACTTCTTCAACCTCTCAAATAACTTTTGTAGATGGTCAAGATTTTCCTATTCAGTCTGAGATATGGCTATCATGTCGTTAATATAAACCTCTATCTCGTGGTGAATCATGTCATGGAACAAAGCTATCACGACATGCTGATATGTTGTGCCGACATCCTTCAACCTGAAAGGCATGACTTTGTAACAGAAACTGCCCCACTACGTGACACAAGTAGTTTTCTCCATGTCTTTAGGTGCCATCTAGATCTTATTATAACCGGAGAAACCATCCATGAAGGAGAATACCTTGTGTTGAGCCGTGTTATCAACCAGAACATCAATATGTGGATGCGGAAAGTCATCTTTGGGGTTTTCCCTGTTCAGGTCCCTGTAATCTACACATACGTACCTTGCCATCTTTTTTAGGTACTGGCACCACATTTTCAACCCATTGAGGATATGATGTAACATCTAAGAAACTTGCATTGAATTGCTTCATAACCTTATCCTTGATCTTTTCTAACATCTCGGGACGCATACGACGAACTTTCTGCTTTATTGGAGAACAACCCTCTTTCATTGGTAGACAGTGAACTACAATATTAGTATCGAGCCCCGACATGTCTTCGTACAACCAGGAAAAGATCTCAACATATTCATGCAACATCTGAATTAGACTTTTCTTGACATTTCCTTCTAGATTAGCCCTTATCTTAACCTCTTTTCTGTCCGCTTCAGTACCTAAGTTTACAACCTTGACTAGCTCTTCATGCGGTTGGATAGTCTTTTCCTCTTGCAATAACAGTCTGGCAAGTTCTCCCAGTACTTCACAATCTTCTTCGCCTTCGTCCCCGACTTGGTAGATCGAATTTTCAAAGTCATACGTGGCAATAACATAATCATTATCAATGGGATCTAGAGTGGATGTGGATCTGCAATGTATTGTGTGGGTGTGTGTAAGAATACATAGCTATTTGAAAGTAATAAAAATAAAAGAAAGACAAAGAGCACAAAAATTTAATGCAGAACATCCAATGATTTATTAAATGAAGATATGTTTATGAAATAACAACCCTAACAAATGAAATCGTTATGCCCCGGGTAAAGCACAAGACTTAAAGTCACTATTTAAAAGATTACATAGCCAAAACTTTGAAAACAATAAAAACATAAAGTAGCAATTATACCTGACTAAAGGAGTTTGAGATAATGTCTTCAGTCTTCCAGTTGCTGAGCCTATTGCCGACAGTAGGGAAGATCCAGGCATCGAGGTCATAATAACTATCAGCATCTTCTATCGCATTGACTCTATTGTTGCTGATGCAGAATGGTGGTCTTCCAGCCCGAGCATGACAAAAAATCCTCTAAGCCTCTGCAGTGAAACCCAAACCAAATTTGTCATATTTATACGGAATGTCAGGAAGCTGGCCCCAAGTAGTACAACCACCTTCTTCTACAACAGCTCTAACATCCTTCAAAGAAGCCATTCTGGGTGGAACCCTGGTAACTTTGTGAATAATAGAAACATCTTCGGTAGCGGCAGGAGGGATAACTTCAAAATTCTGGCAGTGATTTTCAATGAATTCACCATCCATCTCAACATACCTGAATGAGTTCAAATGACTAACCATATACTCCTCTTTACCATAGACTGTAACAACATTTCCTTTCACGAGATACTTCAGCTTTTGGTGTAATGTAGAGGTAATAACGCCTGCCCCATGGATCCAAGGGAGTCCTAGTAAGCAAGAATAAGCTGGTCGAATATCCATCACATAGAAGGTAGATTCGAAGACCTACGAACCTACCTTGATTGGAAGATCCACCTCTCCACGTACCATCCTCTTTGAACTGTCGAAGGCTCGGACTATAATATCAATAGGTTTCAGTGTAACCCCTTCGCAATCAAGTTTGTCAAGAGCACCTTTTGGTAGAACATTTAGCAAGGAACCAGTATTAATCAACACATGAGCCAAAGTAGTGCCCCTGCATTCAATAGAGACATACATGGCCTTGTTGTGGTTTCTCCCTTCAGGAGTCAAGTCAACATCATAAAAACCTAGCCCATTATCAGTCGTTAGGCTAACAACATAACTTCCAAATATGTCAACAGAAATCTCTTGTGGCATGTGAGCAGACTTCAAGAATTTCACTAAAGCCCGTACATGGGCTTCCTAACAAAATAATAGAGACAATATATAAATCTTGGAGGAGGTCTTCCCCAACTGTTCAAAAATTTTATAATCTCTTTTCTGGATGATTTTCAATACCTCCTCCAACTCTTGCTTGAAGGTATCTTCAATTGTACCTTCTTTAGGTGCCTCCGTCTGGGAAGGCTCAATCATTTGCTCTTTTCCCCGAGCCTTAATAGTTGACTCGGTAGTGGCAACTCTAACTGGTGTAGTGGTAGTCTTTGGAGAGATTTCCGGAGAGAAAACCCTTCCTCTTCTAGTAACCTTACTGGTCCCAACAATATTTTCAATGTTGGAATCAACAACTTCAGCATCTTCAGTGTTTGATATTTCTTGCTTGATTCCATGGTAGTAGACGTCGGCTCCATAGTTCCAAGGAATAGCTTTGTCCTAGGAATATGGAATAGGTCCAGGTATAGTAATGACTAGAGGAGAAGCGTTGGGTTTGGCAGTAATTTTTACAGGATCTTTGGAAGTGGTCCTGATAGGAGTGCCAGAAATTACAGATAAGTCTTGAAACAAATTCTCAGTAGATAGAATCTTCTCAACCAGAATTATATGATTGTTCATTAGGCGTTGAACACATTCTTTCAGTAACCTGGAACCATTGGGTTGGGCTGCAAAACAGTAACATCTTTCAACACAACATGCAAATAAATCAACTTGCAACAAATTCTTCTTGATAATTGGAAGGGGAGTAGCCAAATCATTTACAGTAGAAACATAGAGAATGTCTTCAATAGCAATTATGCCTTTGTCATGCTTTGGCATTGGTGCATTAATTACATTGGGAGTTTCGGGTGGATCAAACTCAATCTCTTTATTGTCAATTATATCCTGAATTTTGTTCTTCAAGGCCCAGCATCGATTGGTGTTGTACCCAGGGCTATTGGAATGGTAAGCACACTTCACATTTGGATTGTAACGAGAAAAGGAGGTGTTAGGATTCTGAGGAGGATCTCGTATCGTTATCAGTTCTGCTTTCAGTAAATGTTGTAATGCCTGAGATAGTGGCATGCTAATCTTTGTAAACTGTCTTCTTGGGGCGTCTGACCTATGCTGATTACCCAATGGTTGTTGTTGTTGTACAGACACATGATTAGAAATTAACACCACTCCTACAGACTTATTACGGTCACTTCTAACACGACCCTTCTGGCCATAAATAACATTTGTTTCCTTCTTACCATTGAACGTATTCTTTACAGCACTTAAAGATGTACCCCCTTAAATCTTTCCACTCTTGATACCACATTTAACTTGTTCCCCAGTTAATATCAACTCAGTAAAATCAGATGAAGAACTTTCGATCAGATGATTAAAGAAAGCCCCTGTCAAAGTGCCCATGGACATATCTACCATCTCTCGATCAGATAGAGGGGGTTGAACCCTTCCAGCTAAATCTGTCCACTTCTGGGCATACTCCTTACAACCTTCGTGAGAGCCCATAGTCATATTTTGTAATTGCACAGTTGGTGCAAGGTCGGAATTATATTGATACTTCTTGTAGAAAGCAGCAACCATGTCTTCCCAAGCACGTATATTGGTTCCTTCTAGCTGATAGAACCATTTAAGTTGTGTCTTTGATAAACTCTCTTGAAAGAAGTGAACTTATAACTTTTTGTCAGCAGTATGGGGATGGATCTTCCGAACATAAGACTGCAGATGAAGCTTAGGGAAAGATATACCATCATATTTAGAAAAAGTAGGGACCTTTAATTTATGAGGGATAACAACCCCCGAGATAAGACCCAACTCCTCAAAATCCAGTCCAGGCACTTTCTGGATTTCCATAGTGTTAAGGGGATCTTCTAACTGCTTGTATCTATCATCCGTCGGAGGATACTGTCCATTAGAGTAGTCTTCATCCTCAGGAATTTTATCAGAACCAATGTTGCTACCTCTCTCAGCCTTTACACTATTGTCTTCTTCACCATGATTGTCATCTTCCGCAGAGGAAATATCACTGTTCTTAGCATGTTTGAGAGGACCTTTGAACCTTCTTCCCATGTTGAGGATGACTGGTTTTCTGGTTTTCTTCTTCTTCCCTTTTTGTGATGAGGGTCTTCAACTCGTCCTGTCCCTTAGCCAAGTCCAGGAACATTGGTTAAAACTGAGTGTTCTGGGCTTGAAGTTCCTTCATAGTTTGGTCTAGAGCCATCTTTTACTGAAATAAACTGCAAGAAGATGAGAAAACATGTTGTAGAAACTTGTTTATGTAATGATGTGCATGATATGCAAATGCAATGCTTTCAAGGATCTCGCGAAATAAACAAAAGGAAATGTTAGAAGTTGAGTTTGACCATATCTTTGACTGAAGAACTTTGCATCGTTGAACGTCCTTCTATAAGAATCAAGCTCACCATGTCCAGTGGATCCTAGCCTTTGACTCAAGATAATGTACTTAGGTCTTTGACGACATTGGTTAGAGGAAAATAAATCCCGTTGCTAGACATCAGATTCAAGATACTTCAACGACATTTGGTTAGAGGAAAATAAATACCCTTGCCCCTTGCTAGACGTCTGGTTCATGATAAACCTGCATCATAGGCCCTTGAGATCCTTGAAATGGTTAATGAAAATGCTATGGTATGATGTCATGATGTTATGAGGTCATGTTTGAACATGTAACAAACATAAACAACGCACACAAGAGCCTTAGGCTTGCATGGGAATTGTAGGTAAGTACCCTCTTGAAGTTCAGTTGGCTCAACCTGTCCTAAGAATAGTAACCAGGTTATAGGAATCTCATATCATCGATCTTTCCCTCAGGCATTGTTTCAGCAGTACAACTAACTTGCCACTGAAATATCCAGAGATTCTGATCTCAATGAGTGTAGCATTGAGTATCAACGAACTTTAGACTGCACCAAATCCGGTCATCTCACTACCTTCTAATGGCTAATTTGGGTCAATTAAGGTTCTAAAGGTCAGTTAGTGCTTATGACACCACGCGACAACCCAATATTATCCTGGACTGACTCTAGGGATACTGACACAAACCAATGTGTCGCACTAACGTAGCCATCACTTCAACCATATCCGACTACGCCGTACAGTTTCCACGATCTATAGCTACTTACCTAAAATGTCCCCAGATTCGGGTATAGGATCTTTGTAAGAAAAGTAAACCCGAGCGAGCCCCAAATGTAAAGCATACAAAGGAAACAAGGAAAGCATTTAAAAATGATCTAACTCTAAGGTAACCCCACTTTTTAGTTCTCCCCAGCAGAGTCGCCAGTTCTGTAATACAGTGGGAGAAATGACTTGGTTTTGCGTTTGATTGCAAATGTTGCGGATACCAAGAGTCGCCATCGACTTTTCTTTTATCCAATGAGGAAAGGGTGAAAAGAACAGGAAAAACCTTGAGCTTTATTGAGTTCAGGGGGTAGGTTATGAAAAGGGAAGGTGTTAGCATCCTTTTCATTTGTAGTTATCTACGAGCTCTTAATCGCTAGCTCACTTTATTTTGAAAATTTCTTTGTGAGTGTATTTTTGAGAAATATTTCGAAAGTTGCCAATTGTAAGGCAGGACTTTGTAATGACTCTCGTATCGTTAAGAGTGTATACAAAGTGTCTGTTTGAAAATATTTTGAAGAAGTGTTTGTGTGAAATTTTTTTATTTTAAAATGTTTGTGAGCAAGCGATTAATAGCGGTCTACCTACTCAGGGTCTTTATTGTACTTTTCCTCCTCCTTTAGATAGTGCTACCCTACCATTAGTTAGTAGGAAGCCCTATCGTTGGATGTGAAGGGACAAGCGTGGGTCATTGTACAATCATTGAAGTAAACTCGTAGGGGCACTTTAATATTTAAGGGACTAGATCATTTACCGAAGGCAACATTTGAAAGGGTCATCGAGGGACTACAATCTTTATTTTCGAAGGTCAATGCTAAAGCGTCCCCATGTTCGAGGGACATGGTTGTGTTCATTCCGAAGGCAATAAGGGAGGTTACCCTAGAGGTGCGGGTGTGTAAAATGATTTGTGTTTCAGTTATTTATCTTGCATTAGGGTTAACTACCATTTGCTTTTAATCTTGCCATACAATTCTATTAGCTAAACAGTTATATACAAGGTATAAAATATAAGTGCGGAAAAGTAAAATTCTACACTATTACAGGGCTTTGGAAAAGTAAAATATAATTACAAGTAATGAAAATGCGGGAAAAGAAACCCTAATTACTATTACAAACCGTAAGCAGTTAGAATAATCGAAAAAATGTGAAAATAATAAATTGCGTGAAAATGTAAAAAAAAAGGGAAAGAAATTTTTTAGTGATTTTTGATTTGGTGATTAACCTAAAAAAGGACTAATTAATGTTGTTTAAGAAAATAATTTATTATTTAAAACTTAAAAAGCCTAATTAATTTGATTTTAAAAAAAGAAATTAATTTATTGATTAAAAAAGAGTTGATTGGTTAATTAATAAAAAAAGAATGATTAAAAAACCTAAAAAGTCTAGATTAATTTTAATTTAAAAAAAGAAATTACTCTAATTATGTAAAAAAAGAAGAAGAGTAATAGTTAAATAAAAGAGATAGAGATTGGGCTTGTATTGAAGCAAATTGGGGGGGGGGGTGCAAGAATAGATTTTCGCTAGGCCCAAAACAACAAGCCCATGTCCAGGGAAGCTGTGTGATTCATTGTGGCTGCTCCACAAGGGTTTACCGTGTGCATGGGAATCTGGAGCGCTAATGCTGATGACGATGATGATTTAATGGCTGAGAGCGAGGGCGCATGGTAGTATCACACTTGATCTACAAAACATAAAAATATGTGAAAAATGTCAAAATGCTAAAAGGCTGGGATCGAACCTATGCCTTGGCATATTAGTGACTTATCGCACGCGCTTCAACCGTTGGGGTGGTAATACATCTGATATATTAAACAACGCGAAATATATATAATATAAAAATGTTGCCTGAACCGGAGAAGCGCCGGAGCCCTAGCTCCGACCGTCTTCTCTGCTAATTTATTTTCCTCAAACCTGCAAAACAACTAATATTAGTAATCCAGGGGGACCCTACCCCCCTAAATCAGGGTCTGCAATTTCAATGAGATGATTACTTTAGCCTGAATCATAAGGGTTTAAGAGCTACAAGGAAAACTGCATGGATCGGTGCTAACATGGCTTTTCACCATTCGACCATTATGGGACTCTCATAATAGGCCGTTCCTGCATTGTTGAACCTTATGAACATGTTAAACGATTTAGCACGCACTGAAATGTAAGGAAAAGAAATATATGGAATTCATGTAGTGTCAAAACCGATGTGACATGTATGTATGCTTTTACACTCTTTTGATCATGGACATCGACCCAGCCTTACCCTACTGAGTTCCTGGAAGTGAATGAAAGAGTTGATAGGCCTCGAGAATGGCTGCAAGCAAGGGTTTCAAGTTACCCTAGTTTTGATTAATTTGTGATTTTTGGAAGGTTGTTCTTGGATAAGGTTTTTTTCGTGCCTTTTGTGTCTGAATGAGTGATTAAATAGCATGGAATTAGGTCAAAAATATGGGCTTGGACCTTTGTTGACAAGCCTTGTATTTTATCTTACTTATTTTGAATTATTAATGAATAAAATCAAAATAATTAAAATAAAATAGATCAAGGGGTAGATGAACAAGATCTGAGGTGTATAACGAGTGTAGTGTATGCTTGGACTTTAAAACAATGGCCCAATAGCCCAAAATATCAAGTTTGCTCAATTTGAACTTCATGCATTTACTCAAAATTTCCCAACTTACACTGGTCATAACTCTCTCAATTTTTATCTTTTGAAGGTGAGTTTGAATTTTTGGAAATCTCAAGATGTACTCTACAATCTCTCTTTTTTTTATTTTTATCATTTTTGCATTTTGAGACTTTATCTGGATGTAAGTTGCCTTGACAAAAAGTGTCTTTTTGTTGACTTTTGAAATGACCTATAATGTATTGACTCATATCTCTCAAATGAAGCATTTTTTGGACTTGAGCTTAGAAATACAAAGTTGTAGAGAATTGAATTTCCTTCAAAATGATATTTGGTTCAGTAGAATATGATGAAGCATGTAAAAGTTATGCTTGGTCAAAGTTCAGTTGAGTTCTCCTAAGAAAACCCTAATTTGGCAAATTTTGACTTTTGATGATTTGAGAGTTTTCTTGATGAATCATGATCAACCTTTGAAAAAATGATAATATTAATTCAAAATATTAATGTTGACAAAAAATCTTGAAGTTTGACTGTATGTTGACCATAGTTGACTTTTTACCTAATATAGTTGATTTTCAGTCATCTGAGCAATTGACTGAGCAAACTTGTAATGCAAGGCTTGAAATTTGGTATGAGAATTATTGAAGACACATAAGAACCCATGGAAACCAATTGAGGCCTTTGAAACTCAAACTTCCTTGTGAAAAGTGAAACCCTAGTTATGGACCCATTGCTTAGGAGGAGAATTTGTCTGATCAATTTTTGAGCATCCTTGAGCATTTAAGAACCTTAGGAGAATGTCTTGAGATAAATGGGAGGAAAATTTTTGGGGTACAACAATAACCATCTTTGTAGGATCCATGCCAACATGGACATGTATTGGGGAGAAGAAAAAACTCCATTGGGGATAAAAAAACATCTTCATGAGACACCAACCAGAATCTCCCATAGCTAAACATGGATCTTTTCAAGAAAACTCTGACATCAACAAACTGCACTGGAGAGGAAAGATGAAAACTTCACCAAGGAGGATAATGCATACTTCATGGGGAGAATAAGTGCCAACCTTATTGGGGAAGCACAATGCCGACTTCAAGCGGAGTATATCAAGAATCTTCGGTTGGTAAATAAAATGATTCTTTCGAGAAGTATGGAAAGAAGAAGATCATATTGAGGAGAAGAAATATACTCAGGTGAGAGTACACCTTCATCGGGGTTAAAGGATTCTGTCCCGAGCAGAGGTGAGCATTCACTGGGGAAATCAAATTCCATTCTATAGAAATATCCATCTTTAAAGACCCTCATGTTGGTCGCATACAGACCTTCCTTGGTTCATATGTTGGTACGCTTCTTGTCATAAAAGACCCACAATATCTGCAACAAGGGAAACTACAACAACATGCTATGGGTATGAAAATGGCGACTTTATCCGTCATCTCGGACACCCAAAAATTCAAGCAATTTCATATATTTATATCATGAGCTGTAAAGCTTCAATGTTTTAAAATGAAAATTTTTATCAAAAATGCTGGATGTATTTTTGTAAATAAAACAGTAAAAATAAAAACAAATCACAATTTGGATAAAAATAATTTTATTGATTGATTGGCCCGTAAATAGGAATTTACATCAAGAAGCAATTCCTGGAAATAGGTAATTGCGTACAAATCATACAGAGAAGAATACAAAGATGGCAATGTGAGTGCGGATTTGTCGAGTACCGACTCTGCTATGACTCTTATAAAGTCAAAGCTCCTTAGTATTTTGTTTTTTGAAAAAGTCGATTGGACTGATTACTTATCCTTCCAAGCTAACCAACAACAGTGAACTGATTACTTATCCTTCCAAACTAACCAACAACAGTGTAGAATGATATCAAAGATGCAACGTAGACCATATCATTCACTTTAAATCCATAACTTTTGCTTAGATCGCCCTTTCGGGTTTTGAATCCACCGGGATACCCATTTTTGCCTAAGTCACCTTTTCAGGTTTTCAACTTAGCGGGTGTACATCAATTTCTTTTTCATTCTTTTATTCATATATGCATAATTTTTGCCCGAACCTTCATTCATTTTTTTGGTTCACCGGGATGCCTTTTTTTCCCGAGCCAGTCAACTCAGTGGGTCTGTTTATGCGAAGTATTTTTTTAACTATGTCTGCATTGATGGGGTGAGGGAAATCCTCTCCATCCATAGTTGTGAGCATTATAGAGCCTCCTGAGAAAACCTCCTTCATAACATATGGTCCTTCATAATTAGGAGCCCATTTTCCCCTAGCATCTGTATTGTTGGGAGGCAAAATCCTCTTAAGCACAAGATCACCATCATGGAAATTTCGAGGACACACCTTCTTATCAAAAGCCTTCTTCATCCTTCTCTGGTATAACTGCCCGTGAAAAATAGCTATCAATATGTTCTCGTCAATGATATTCAACTAATCAAATCTATTTTGAACCCATTTGGCTTCATCCAACTATACACCTGTCATTATCCTTAAAGAAGGAATTTCCACTTCCACGGGAAGGACTGCTTCCATGCCATATACCAGAGAGAAAGGGGTTGCCCCAACTGAAGTGTGCACTGAAGTGCGATAACCATGCAAAGCAAATGGCAACATCTCATGTCAATCCTTGTAGGTGACAACCATCTTCTGCACAATCTTCTTAGTGTTCTTATTTACTGCCTCAATAGCACCGTTCATCTTTGGATGATATGGAGAAGAATTATAATGCTTTATCTTGAAGCTCTCGCACAACTCTTTCATCATTTTATTGTTGAGATTCGACCCGTTATCAATAATGATCTTTTCGAGAACCCCATAACGACAAATGATATTCTGCTTGATGAAACGAGTGACCACTTGTTTGGTGACATTGGCATAAGATGCCACTTCAACCCATTTGGTGAAGTAATCAATAACCACCAGAATAAAGAGATATCCATTAGAAGCACTCGGTTCAATCTGACCAATCATATTGATGCCCCACATTATGAAGGGACAAGGAGAAGTCCAAACATTTAAAGGATTGGGTGGCACATGCATTTTGTAGGCATAAAGCTGACATTTATAACAGATTCTGGAGTGATGTTAACAATTGTTTTCCATTGTAGACCAATAATAACCCGCTCTCAAGATTTTCTTGGCCATAGTATGCCTACTGGAATGCGTCCCGAAGTAACCTTCATGAATCTCTTCTATGATCTTGTTTGCTTCGTGACTATCCACGCATTTGAGCAAAACAGAGTCATAGTTTCTCTTATACAAAACATCTCCATTGAGAAAAAACTTGATTGCATACTTCTGCTGAGTCTTCTTATCAGTGACAGAAGCATCCTTTCGATATTCTTTTGTTTCAAGGTGTCTTTTGATATCACAAAACCATAGTTTTTCATCAACAACCTCTTCTTCTATTTCGTAATAGAGTGCTGGCTCATCCAACCTTAAAATGGTGACAGAGGGGGATTCATTTACCCATCTGACTTTAAACATGGATGATAGAGTAGCCAAGGCGTCAGCCAAGTTATTCTCTTCTCTTGGGATATGGTTGAAAGTAATCTCATCAAAGTATGGTATCATCTTCAAAACATGTTCACGATACATAATTAAATTCGTGTGACGAGTCTCCTAATCTCTGTTGATATGACTAATCACAAGATCAGAATCCCCATATACTTCCAAGATCTTGATTCGTAAATCAATAGTATCTTCTAACCCAAAGATGCAAGTTTCATACTCGGCCATATTATTGGTGCAATCAAAGTAAAGTCTGGAAGTAAGAGGAGTATGAAAACCTTCAGGAGAAGTAATTACAGCACCAGAACCATTACCCAAGGCATTAGAGGAACCATCAAACTCCATTGTCCATCGCAATCCTGGTTCAGGTCCTTCTTCTGGGCCATGGATATTATAATCGTATATATACATGATGTCCTCATCAGGAAATTCAAACTTCATCGGCTGATAGTCGTCTTCCACAGGCTGGTGAGCAAGATAATCTGCCAATACGCTACCTTTAATGTCATTTTGGATATTATATTAGATATCATATTCTGTCAAAATGATCTGCCAACGGGCTACTCTTCCTGTGAGATATGGCTCTTCAAAAATGTACTTGATTGGATCCATTTTGGATATCAAGAGAGTAATATGAGTCATCATGTACTGTCTGAGAAGCTTTGCCGCCCATGCGAGTGCACAACAAGCCTTTTCTAGCAATGAATATCTCGACTCACAATAAGTGAACTTCTTAATCAGGTAGTAGATATCATGCTCTTTCCTACCACTCTTATCATATTGACCGAGTACACAACCCATGGAGTTTTCCAACACTATCATATACATTATCAAGGGTTTATCTTCCACTAGAGGCGAGATAATTGGAGGTTCTTGCAAATACTCTTTTATTTTATCAAATGTCGCTTGGCAATTGTCACTCTACCTGGTTTTCTGATCTTTTCTCAATAACTTGAGTATTGGTTCACAAGTGGCTGTAAGATGAGAATGGATCTATAAATGTAGTTCAACCTCCCGAGAAAACCACAAACCTCTTTTTATATTCTTGGCTCAAGCATTTCTTGTACTGCTTTTATTTTTGCAGGATCAACCTCAATCCCCTTTTCACTTACTATGAAGCCCAATAGCTTTCTTGATCTCACCCTAAAGGTGCACTTGTTCGGATTCAGCCTCAGCCTGAATTTCCTTAACCTTTCAAACAGTTTTAATAAATGACAAGATGTTCCTCTTCAGTTTGGGACTTGGCAATGATATCGTCAACATAGACGTCAATCTCTTTATGCATAATATCATGAAAGAGAGTGACCATTGCATGCTGATAAGTTTTCCCTGCATTCTTCAAACCAAAAGGCATCACTTTGTAGCAAAATGTTCCCAAGGTGTAATGAAGGTAATCTTCTCCATGTCTTATGGCGCCATCTTAATCTGATTGTAGCTTGAAAAACTGTCCATGAAAGAAAACACTTTAGCTTGAGCAGTATTGTTAACCAGAATATCAATACGAGGGAGTAGAAAATCATCTTTAAGGCTTTCTCTGTTCAAGTCCCTGTAATGCATACACATTCTAAGTTTACCATCCTTCTTCGGTAATGGCACAATATTAGCAATCCATGGCAGATAAGAAATCACTTTCAAGTAACCCACACCAAACTATTTCTAAACCTCCTCTTTGATCTTCTTAGACATCTTAGGATGAGTTCTTCAAGGCTTTTGTTTAACATGAGGACACATCTTCTCCAAGAGGTAGTTTGTGCATAACAATGTCCATATCCAGTCCAGGCATGTCTTCATAAGACCAAGCAAAGACGTCCATATACTCACGGAGCATTTCAACCAATCTTCGCTTGACGTTGTCTTCTAAAGCGGCCCCAATCTTGACTTCTCTTTGGACCTATTGTTTACTGTGGAAAATGGTAAACAACCACTGGTCCTCCCAGAGTCCTAAACTGAGGGTAACTTGCGAGATCGACCATTTGATCTCAAGACGCGTGCTAAGGGTTTTTTCTATCACACCTATTCCGTCGAAATATTAGTCAAGGGAAAAGATTTTCTTTTGACTGGAGAAACAGGTGTAATGGTTTTCCACACTATGATTTAATCGACTGACTGGTAACTCGTGACCGATAGAAGATATTCATACAAAAAAGCGAGACTCACTAAACTAACTGACACGTGACTCATGACCCACAAATAGTGTCGAATTGTTTATGTGAAATAGAAGATAACGTATAGATCTTGCTCGACAGTAAAGAGAAAACAGATAAAGTACTCAAAAGATATAATTGAAAGATAAAAGATTTGAATTGAAATAAAATGGTGATTCACGTACATTAAGCACTCTTCACTCTTGATTTCCTGACGCTCGAAATGAGAGAGTTTGACAAGTGATTTGAGAGTACAAGTGAACACCCACAAACTACACAAAATCTTCCTATTTATAGTGTTTACAAAGTAACTACCTAGATAAAATATACGGCTAATATTAACATCTTGAGGTAACTGCTTCACTAGATGCTGTCACCTATTTGGCGCTCAAACACGTCGTGGATTGCTAGTAACTGCTCATGATTTTTAAGTTCCACCTATTTGGCGCTTGAACACGTCGTGGGTTACTGGTAACTGCCCACGATTCCTCTAAGCCTCTTGAATATAAACCTCTTCTGCCTTGCTTCGACACTTTCTTTCTGGAAAAGAATAATCACACTTCCTCTAAGTCTAAGAAACCCTTCTTTGTCGACTAAAACCATTTTCGACCAAGTCCTTGTCTTTTACCCTTTGGTCGACTAAACCAATTTTATCCTCCTGACAAATCCTTTAATTTCTTCCTAGTCGACGTAGTTCAATTTCGACAGTTTCAGTATGACTCCTTCCAAGCTTTAACTTTGACTTAATAAAACCAACTTTTCACACATTGGCTCCTTTTTAAAAAAAAAACCCTTATTTTGGAGGATGACTCCTAACTTGTTAGAATATATTCATTTGTCACGTGTACTTGAATTCCTTAAGATTTTCCAAGGTAACAAAATGCCCCCCAGAGATGCCATTTTTGAATTTCGACTAATACAAGATAATGGCATCTCTGAAGCGTCGGTTTCACCATTCGACCAAATCGTTTCCATTTCTTAAAAAGTGAACATTATTGTTCTATATTTTCCGTGACGTCACGTAATTATGGTAGCGTACCACGCCTTTCAGTTTCGAGACGTGCAATATTAATTTCTTTCTGTGATCGGTGGATCTGGAACTGACTGTTTAACGCTGGATCGCGAAATGTCGCGGAAGCAAGAGTTGCCACCGTCTTTTATTTTCTCCAATATGGAAAGGACAAAAGCACAGAAAAATTCCTTATTGAGATTAGTTCTCGGTTCGGGAGGTAGATTTATAGAAAGGGAAGGTGTTAGCACCCTTTCTATCCATGGTTATCCATGGGCTCTTAGATACTTACTCATTTGTGTTTTCAAAATTGTTTGTTTGCTTTTCAACTGTGGGTTTAAAAAGTTTCTTTGGAAATTTCAGTTCGACTCTTGTATCAATCCTCAAGAGTGTTTGAAAAGTTGTTTTGAAATCTTTTTGAAAAGTGTCGGTGTGAAAAGAGTTTTTGATTTGTTTTGAATTAGAGCAAGCATCTACGAGTCATCTACCTACCCTAAGGAATTCGTCTATGTAAATGTCCTTAAAGTAGTGCCATCCCACCATTGAGAGGTAGGTAGCACCACCGTTGGAGGTGTTCGGGTCAATTCGAGGGTTCGGGACAGTGTGGTCACCAGAGCAATAGGAAGACACCTTAGAAGCTACCCTCATGCCATGTTCATGGACATGAGGACTTACTAAAACATCCTCTACTCGACGACCACGTTTCGAGGGGCAAGGCAACAGTGAGACGTACCCTAGGGGTGGTGTGTGAATTGTGTGTCGTTTTCAATTATATTTGTCTTGTTCATGCATTGGTGATCTACGCTTTGTTTTTATTTTTGGCATTCATTCTTTCATGCAAGTTATTAACAGTTAAAAGATGCGGAATTAAAAGTCCTACGCTATTACAAAGGCGCGGGTCTACATCGCCAAATTAATCCAAGACCCGATTCGAAATAAAAATGCGGAAAGATAAATATCCTAATTAATCTATTACAAGGCTTTGGGATAAATACATGAAATTTGTATAAAAAGGGAATAAAAGTAAATGCGAAAAGAAATAAAATCGGGAATGCGAGGGCGTTGGACCCTTTTAAAGAAATTGAATTGAAATTATGAAATTAATTAAATTTAAATAAAAGAAAGAATTTTTTTGGAGTTTTTGTATTTATGGAGTTTAATGAGAAAATTAAATTGGAATTAAAAAGTTAATTAAAACCCTAGTTCTAAATTGTTTTTTTATTTATTAAAAAAAATATTCTTATTTTGACCTAATTTACATTAATTATTTACATGGCATATTTATTTATAAAGATAATTAATATTTAATAATGGCAAAAGAAAAGAAAAAGAATAAAAGTATTTAAAACCCTAATTCTACATTTTTTAGTTTATAAAAAAACATTAAAATTAAACCTAGAATTAAAACTAAATTAGTTGTTAAATTTATTTACAAAAAAAAACTATTTATGAATTAAATATCAAAACATATTTTTATTTTGACTTTTTCTGATTTTTTTTTTATTTTTATGAAAATTAATTCTGATGAATTAAACTAAAATAAATAAAACAAATAAATAGAAAAAAAATGAAAAGAAGGAAAATAATGTGCAAACCAATGGGGGGTGTTGACCCCAATTTTGGAGGTATAATCAGCAATCAGGCCCAATGAATTCAAGCCCTTGGTTGACTTTTCAAGGACGCGTGTGGATCTGCTGACCAAGGTGCATGGTGGAGATCTTGTGTTGGC
This sequence comes from Vicia faba, assembly GCA_948472305.1. Classification (NCBI taxonomy): domain Eukaryota; kingdom Viridiplantae; phylum Streptophyta; class Magnoliopsida; order Fabales; family Fabaceae; genus Vicia; species Vicia faba. The sequence continues at coordinate 149,768,420 of OX451741.1, read as the reverse complement.
CCTTGGATTCATCTCCTGAGACATGTGGCGTGCCCAGAAGTAGCATTGTATGGTAGTCCCTGAAAGGTATGCTGCACAGAAATATGGAAAGAAAAATAATATTGAGAAGGGAGGGGACCTGGGAATCGAACCCAGGTCCCAATGCTTGTGTGACAACGCAGCTACCAATTGTGCTATTTGCTTTCTTTGTCAATATAATAGAGTATGAATAATAAAAGAGAGAAAACGTGGGTTAGTGGGAGTTTAACAAAATGCGCGCCAGGATTTGAAATAGCCAACCACAGGATGATAAATCACCTTCTTCTTCGTTTGTTCTTTGTTTTGCCTGAAAAAAAATACATCAAATAGCGGGGGTTTTAAACCCCCACTAACTCAAACCTGGAAAATAACGATTAGGCCATACTCAAATATAAAAAGGGCGCGGCCTATTGAATTGAATCGTCCAGATGCCCTGGGTTCAATGATATAGGTCTTGTGGTTCAATTTTTCCCTACGAAAGAAGCCCTAATTTTTTATCTCTGAAACCCTAGAGAGCTTCCATGGCAACTTTGCATACATGCTATAAAAACTTAATTAAAATACACCATTAGTTTCAGGAAGTGCATATTAGTACAAAACGATCATTAAAATGTATGAATATGGCATATAAATCAAAGCATGAATATGAGAAAAGTTTGAGAAAATTGGACTTTGTTCTACCACTTCTTGATGCGTGGGGACTGGAAAAGAATGCAGTTATGTCCAGGAAGGCCTCAGCAAGCTTTTTGAATCGTTTGTATGCCTTGAATCACCCTATAATGCAGTTTTCAGTTTTGAATTTTTGGACAAAAAAAATGCAAAGTTGGTATTTGGTTTCATGCGCAGCTTGAAGGTCCTTTGCATTAGGGTTGCATTCTGTTTATGTATGGGAATGTTTTAGGGTAAAAAATCTAAGTCCAAAGCCTTTGCATTCATGAATCCAATATTTGATTTTCAATGAATCTTTTCAATCTTTTTTCATGCCTTTTTGATACCAATCATGGCCAAATCTTTCCAAATTGAGTGTGCACGAAATCTTGGAGTTATGATAGACCTATTAGCTGCATAAAAAGATTTAAAATGCATGCTTGAGTATTTTTGTCATATTTTATTTAATTAAATGAATTAATGGTGATAAAAATTCAAATAAATAATAAAAAATGATGAAATAAATCCCCTTTGGGTCAAATGGTCGTGCATAGCCTTTGGATGATGATTCTTGGAGGAAAATGTGGTCCATTAGCAATTTTGAGGTATTTGAAGCAAAGTTGACTTTTCAAAATTCCCAAACATTTCCCAACTTCCATAAGGCATATCTTGCTCAATGTTTAAGCTTTGATCATGTTCTTGGACATTTTGGAAAGGTCTTGAAGTCCTCTAACCAATGCCTTTGGTCCCAGGTCATTTTGATTTACCAATCTCAAGTTATGGTCTTTGACTTAAAGTCCCTTTTTGTTGACTTTTGAAAATGACCTATAATGTTGAGATTGATAACTTTTTGTGAGGGCATTTCTTGGACTTTAAATGTGAAGAGGAGTTGTAGGAAATGTCATTCTCTTCAAAATGAGCTTTGGATGGAATTTTTCTGATAAACCATGTGGAAGTTATGCCTTGGTCAAGTTACAGTTGACTTTTTCAACTGTCCAAATATGGAAACTTTTGCATCTTGAGACTTTTTGAGCCATGCCTTGAAAATCATGATCAAGAATTAATCAAATAATGTTTGTGGCTTCAAAATAAGATGTTGACCAAAAATTTGGACTTTTGACTGTCAAATGACCATTTTACCCCTGCAGTTGATTGTTGAGCAATTAGGGTTTTTGACTGTGCAATTTTGTGTTGTAAGTCTTGAAACTTGACATGAGGATGCTTGACAATGTTTATAGGCATGTGGGACTTGTTTGGACCCTTGGAAACCTCAACTTCTTTGTCAGAATCAAAACCCTAGTTTTTGACTGTTAGGAGGCCCTTGAACTGTGCAACCCTTGGGGAGATTTTGAAGCATGCTCTTTGCAAATCTTGAAGAAAATGGGAGGGAAAATTTTGGGGTACAACAGCTGCCCCTGTTCAATCTTCTTATACCTGAGGATGTAGATTGGCTGTTGTGCCTTTCGTAATCCGAAGGTGGAAGATGATTGAACACTAGAGTGCCCAGAAATTTGCGCTCACATAGTAGTGTGATGATGGGAATTGGCTTATAGATGCCATTTGGAGATTGATGGATAGGAAGATGGGCTTATAGATGCCATGTTGAGAGGTGATGGGTAGGTGGATGGGCTTATAGATGCCATCTGGATGTCGATCGCATAAGAGATTCCTTAGCGAGAACTTGCATACCTGAAAAAGAAAGATGATTACCTTGCCTGTTACAGGAGCTGGTCTTCAAACTCTTTGTGTAGATGTACCCTGACTGGTTACAGGGACTGGGTCTGGAGCTTCAAAAGGTTATGAATGAACCAGGGATGGTTACTACCTCAACGGGACGGTGAGAGAACCTTGGACGATTACTACCTCAACAGGAACGCTGCGAGAACCTTGGATGATTACTACCTCAACAGGAACATTGAGAGAATCATAGGCGACTTCAACCTCAACAGTAACGCTGAGAGAATCTTGGGCGACTTCAACCTCAACAGTAACGCTGAGAGAATCATAGGAGACTTCAACCTCAACAGTAACGCTGAGAGAATCTTGGATGTCTTCTACTGGGATAAGAATCAGGGAGATCTTAGGGTCGATCTGACTGAACCAGAGAAGGCCTTTGACTGGATAAGAATTAGGAAAATCTTAGGGTCGATTTAACTGAACCAGGCAAGGTCTTGGAATATCTTCAACTGGATAAGAATCAGGGAGATCTTAGGGTCGATCTGACTGAACCAGAGAAGGCCTTTGACTGGATAAGAATCAGGAAAATCTTAGGGTCGATTTAACTGAACCAGGCAATGTCTTGGAATATCTTCAACTGGATAAGAATCAGGGAGATCTTAGGGTCGATCTGACTGAACTAGAGAAGGCCTTTGACTGGATAAGAATCAGGAAAATCTTAGGGTCGATTTAACTGAACCAGACTAAAGTTTTGAAATATAGCTGAGAACTTAACTGGATCTTTCCTGAAAGGTAGAAGTCAGTCATATGCAATGCATGATATGGATCAAACAATGAGATTGTGAGATATGATGTGTATATGCATGCTATAATGTATGGAAATGCGATGTTTATGAATGTATGTTTTTCGTCTAGGAAAGTAAATCCTTGACGGGTGCCGGGAAGTCACATCCTGGGCTGATGTTTGAAGAGAGTTCTTCGTTTCCGCTGGGGACGATAGTTGCAAGAATGAACCGGTAGGAGAAGATAACTCCGTTGGGGAATAAACTTGGCGAATAGATTACTCTGCGGGGAGAAAATTACTCTAGCGATCTTGCTGGGAAGAAATACTCTGTGGGAAGAGAGATACTTTGCTGGGATGTTGATGGTAACTTTGCTGGGGATACCATTTTTACGTTGGAAGTGTTAATAGACTTCGCTGAGGATAAGAAGACTTCGTCGGGGACGATCTTTCCGTGGCTTTTGGCTGAGGATAACCCAGTTATATCCTGGTAGGGAAATAACCTTTGAATAAAGCCGGGAGACGCGTTCGTGCTCTGTGGGGGAGAAGCTTCCAGAATCTACTGGGGATAAGCTTACTGTTTGGGGAAATGGATTCCACCTTTCCTGGGGAAATCTTGATTGGATTCTCCTGGGGAAGTTTTGAACTATATTGGGGAAGTGACTCCATTGAATGTCTGGTATACCGCCGGGGAACAATCTTTAGGTCAAGACTGCCGGGGATGCTTGTTAAGAATACCGGTATATCATGCTGGGGAATGTTGAGATCTGCGGGGGATACCCAACTTCCTTAAGGTTTGATAATATAGCTTAGGGAGAGTGCACTGACTTGCTGGCTCACTCTCTGGGGGGTTAAGATATACTGGTTGTGTTCTTCAGTTGAACCTACCTTGATACCTTGGTGGACTGAGTAATTAGATCGCTTAGACAACTCTTTATTGCCCTTGTTTCTAATGTTACCTGTAATTAATCCTTTGTTTCGTATGCAAATATTCATGAGTTAGCGAATTATTGTCAATGCATATATCACAAATTGAACCATGGACGTTCTTCGCAAAATAAAACAGAAAAAGGAAAAACAAACAATTGGCAATTTTAACTGAAAAGTGATTTTTGTATTGATTTTTGAATTTGCCTGTAAAATAGGCGTTTATGTACAAGAGGTTGACGTCCTAGTAAGAGAACACCGCCGAACAAAAGAGTTTATACAAATTTGTACAAAAGAAAAATAAAACAGCTGTGTGAAATGAATGATCCCACTGGGTTCCAACTCTGCTATCGCCTTTATATCTTCGAGCGTCTCATCACTTGATGACCTAGCTGAAGATGAAGCTGATTGATCGATGCCGTCTGAACTTGATGTAGATACCGGATTCTGGATGCAAAGTGATCCAATGAGACATAGTATTACACTTTATCCCTAACTTTTGCCTGGACCGCCCTATCGGGTTTTCAGTCCACCGGGATACCCATTTTTGCCCAAGCCGCCTTTTCAGGTTTTCGACTTGCCGGGTGTACAAATTTTTTTATTTTATCCCTTCATTTTGCCCGAACCCTTTTGGTTCGCCGGGAAGCCCTAATTTTTGCCTAGGCATGTCAGCCTAGCGGGTCTTTTTTCATGCGTAGTATCTTTTTACTATGTCTGCATTGGCGGGGTGAGGAAGGTCGTCACCATCTATGGTGGTTAGAATCATGGCTCCTCCTGAGAACACATGTTTAACCACAAATGGCCCTTCATACGTAGGGGTCCATTTGCCCCTTGGATCACTCTGAGGAAGGATGATACGCTTGATTACCAGATCCCCAACTTGATATTCTTGTGGTCTGACCTTTTTGTTAAATGCCCTGATCATTCGTTTTTGGTACATCTGACCATGACAAATAGAAGCAAGTCTCTTTTCGTCAATCAGGTTTAGCTGATCAAGTCGTGTCTGGATCCAATCATCTTCATTCAGATCTGCATCCTTCATTATCCGGAGAGAGGGTATTTGCACTTCGATCGGTAAAACTGCCTCCATACCGTAGACCAAGGAGAAAGGAGTTGCCCCGGTTGACGTCCTGGCTGAGGTACGGTACCCATGTAGAGCGAACGGTAACATCTCGTGCCAATCTTTATAGGTCACTGTCATCTTCTGCACAATTTTCTTGATGTTCTTATTCGCTGCTTCTACAGCCCCATTCATCTTCGGCCGGTAAGGAGAAGAGTTGTGGTGCTGTATCTTAAATTGCTCGCAGAGCTCAGTGATCATCTTGTTATTGAGATTGGTACCATTGTCTGTAATGATTCTTTCTGGGACACCGTATCGACAAATCAGATTGTGCCGAATGAACCGTGCCACAACATTCTTGGTTACTGTGGCGTAGGAAGCTGCTTCAACCCACTTCGTGAAGTAATCAATCGCTACCAGGATGAAGCGATGCCCATTGGATGCCGTAGGTTTGATCTCACCGATCATATCTATGCCCCACATTGCAAACGGCCAAGGCGCAGTCAGAACATTTAGAGGAACTGGAGGAACATGCACCTTGTCTGCATATATCTGGCATTTATGGCATGTCCGAGAGTGTTGGTAACAGTCGGCTTCCATTGTGGACCAGAAATACCCTGCCCGAAGGATTTTCTTTGCCATAGTGTGTCCACTGGAATATGTTCCGAAGGTCCCTTCATGTAGTTCTTCCATGATCCTTTCTGCTTCAGCCTTGTCCACACAACGCAGTAGGGTCGAATCATGGTTTCGCTTATACAGGATGCCGTTGCTAAGGAAGAATTTGGCTGCGAATCTTCTCAGAAACTTCTTATCGTTGACAGACGCACCTTCAGGGTACTCCTGAGCTTCCAAATATCTCTTCACCTCATGGTACCAAGGCTTCTCAGTCACCAATTCAGTCTCGAGATCACAACAGTATGCCGGTTCGTCCAGTTTCCAGATGATGATCCAGGGAGCCTCATTGTCCCATTTGACTTTGAACATGGAAGACATCGTAGCTAACGCGTCCGCTAACTGATTCTCCTCTCTCGGAAAGTGTTCAAAGGTTATCTCTGTGAAGTGGGGGATCAAGGTCAACACACATTCTCTGTAAGGAATAAGATTCGGATGTTTCGTATCCCACTCCCCTTTGATCTGATTGATCACGAGAGCGGAATCTCCGAAGACACTCAGAAAATTGATCCTTAAGTCGATCGCAGCTTGGAGACCCATGATGCATGCCTCATACTCCGCCATGTTGTTGGTGCAGTTGAAACATAGCCGGGCAGTAAGTGGAGTATGAGTGCCTTGAGGAGATATTATCACAGCGCCGATACCATTACCTAAAGCATTGGAGGCTCCGTCAAAGTGCATAGACCATCGGGATCCTTCCTCAGGTCCTTCATCCGGTCTAGGTATTTCACAATCAGTCACAATCATGATACTCTCGTCTGGAAACTCAAAGTTCATTGACTGATAGTCGTCTACTGCCTGGTGCGCCAAGTGGTCTGCCAATACACTTCCTTTAATGGCTTTCTGAGTTGTGTACTGGATGTCGTATTCTGTCAAGATCATCTGCCATCTTGCTATTCTCCCAGACAGAGCAGGCTTTTCAAATATGTACTTTATAGGATCCATCTTTGAGATCAACAAGGTAGTGTGAGTCAGCATATACTATCTCAGCCGGCGAGCAGCCCATACCAAAGCGCAGCAAGTTTTCTCGAGCAGTGAGTATCGGGTCTCACAGTCGGTAAACTTTTTGCTAAAGTAATAAATGGCATGCTCTTTTCGGCCAGACTCGTCATGCTGCCCCAGCACACACCCCATTGAGTTGTCGAGTACTGTCAGGTATAGTATCAGAGGTCTCCCTTCAACCGGTGGCATAAGAATGGGTGGTTCTTGGAGATACTCTTTGATTCTGTCAAAAGCAGCCTGACATTCATCATTCCAACGTACTACCTGATCTTTCTTCAGCAGCTTGAAGATTGGCTCACAGGTAGCGGTTAGGTGCGAGATGAACCGAGCAATGTAATTTAGGCGTCCTAAAAAGCCTCTGACTTCTTTCTCTGTCTTAGGAACTGGAATCTCTTGAATAGCTTTAACCTTAGCAGGGTCCACTTGAATACCCTTATCACTTACAACAAAGCCTAGCAACTTTCCAGATCTTACCCCGAAGGTGCACTTGTTCGGGTTCAACCTCAGCTTGTACAACTTCAGACGGTCAAACAATTTCTGCAGATGATCAAGGTGTTCTTCCTCAGTTTGGGACCTTGCAATCATGTCGTCAACATACACTTCTATCTCATGATGGATCATGTCATGAAATAAAGCAACCATGGCACGTTGGTAGGTTGCCCCAGCATTTTTCAGTCCAAAAGGCATGACCTTGTAGCAGAAGGTGCCCCACTGAGTAACAAAGGTAGTCTTCTCCATGTCTTCCGGAGTCATCTTGATCTGATTATACCCTGAAAAACCATCCATGAAAGAGAACACCTTATGCTGAGCCGTATTGTCAACCAGAACATCAATGTGAGGTAGAGGGAAGTCATCCTTGGGGCTGGCCCTGTTCAGATCCCTGTAGTCAACGCACATTCTGACCTTACCGTCTTTCTTTGGTACTGGCACCACATTAGCAACCCACTGAGGGTAAGAAGTCACTGCAAGGAACCCGACATCAAACTGTTTCATAACCTCGGCCTTGATCTTCTCAGACATCTCTGGACGCATACGGCAGACCTTTTGCTTGACCGGAGGGCAGTCTTCCTTGGTAGGCAGATGATGGACCACAATGTCGTATCCAACCCGGGCATGTCTTCGTAGGACCAGGCGAAGATTTCCACATAATCATGTAACATCTGAGTCAACCGTTGCTTCACGCTGAGCTCTAGGTTGGCACCAATCTTAACCTCCTTTCTATCCGTCTCAGTACCCAGATTTATTGTTTCCACCGGCTCTTCATGTGGTTGAATTGCCCTCTCTTCCTGGAGTAACAGTCTTGCAAGCTCGCCAGGCACTTTGCAATCATCTTCACCTTCGTCTTCGGCTAAGTTGATCGGATTTTCGAAGTCATAACTGGCAGTAGCAGAGTCGTTACCAGTGAGATCCAGAGTGGATTGAAACCTGTATGAGTGAGTGTGTGTAAATACAGCTGTTTTGCAATATATAAAGAAAGGAGAGAAAGAAAAGGAGCATAAGATTTGAAATGCGAGAAAACGTCCAAGGTCTTTATTCATGATATATGAAATGACAATTAATATACCCTCACAAATGAAGCCACGGTGCCCCGGGTAAGACACCGGGCCATAGAGTTTCAAATCATTGTTTATTACAGATAACAAAACAAAGGAGTTTATTACTGCGTAACAAAAGTAACAGGAGTATGATCCTTAGCAATCCAATTGGTCAATCCACCATCAGTCGTCGGGTAGATCCAGCTATCGAACTCTGATTCTTCCACCTCATCTTCATCCCCAGGAGCATTCACTCCTGGGTTGGTAATAAGCACAGGAGGTCTTCTGGTCTTTGCCTTGCGCACAACCTTCTGACCCTCTTTCTTGATTACAGCCCGGGCATCCTTCAAGGAAGCCATCTTCAATGGAAAGTCCTCTTCAACCACTGTTTCCGCTGCTGCCAATGTTGGAGGTACCTCTTCAAAATGTTGAAAGGGGGTTTCAATAAACTCCCCGTCCATCTCAATATATCGGAAGGAATTCAAGTGACTAACCATATACTCCTCCTCTCCCTGCACAGTGACGATCTTCCCTCTGACAGGGTATTTGAGCTTCTGGTGTAGGGTAGAGGTCACTGCCCCAGCTTTGTGAATCCAAGGTCGACCTAGTAGACAAGAATACGATGGACGGATATCCATCACATAGAAAGTGGAGTCAAATACTTGAGAGCCCACACGAATAGGAATGTATACCTATCCATGAACCATCCTCTTAGAACCGTCAAAGGCTCTAACGATGATGTTGCTAGGTTTCAGCTCCAGGCCCTCACAATCCAACCGGTCTAAGGCCTTCTTGGGTAGCACATTCAGGGAAGAACCAGTGTCTACCAACACGTGCGCAAGAGTAGTGCCCCTGCATTCAATAGAGACATGCAGGGCGTCATTGTGGTCCTTTCCCTTAGCAGTAAGGTCAGCATCCGAGAAACCCAAACCATTGTCGGCTGTCAAATTGGCTACGCAATCAGTAAACTGGACTGCAGATGTCTCATGTGGCACATGATCCGTCTTGAGAAATGAAATCAAGGCCTTAGCATGGGCCTCTAAGCACAGTAGTAAGGAGAGCATAGAGATTTTGGAGGGGGTATGCCCCAGCTGTTCAACAACATTAAAATCACTCTTCTTGATTATCTTCAGAATTTCCTCCATCTCTTGTTGGGAGGCCTTAACATTTACAGATTTTGGTGCCTCCATCCGGGCAGGCTCATCTTCAATCCCTTTGCCCCGAGCATTAGACGACTCGGCGGCAGGGGAAACAACTTGATCAGAAATGGGAACAGGTGTACTTGCAGGTGTTATAATGAGGGGTCTTCGAATAGCTGGTGGCGCGATGTCAGGCGAGAAGAGCCTGTCACTGCGGGTTACTTTGGCTGGACCAGTGATATTCCTGACGCTAGTACCAGTGTTGAACTCTTGCTTTATTCCATGTACATACACATCTGCCCCATAGTGCCATGGGACAGCCTTATCGGATTCATAGGGGAGAGGCCCCGGAACAGTAATCGCAATGGGTGCGACAGTCATGATTTTAACCGGCTTCCTTGGGAGAGCCTTGATCGGATTATTGAAAATGGTAACAACAGATACTTCTTCCACCGGAACAAACTGAACAACAATCTTCTTGAACAAAATCTCTTTGCTGTCCATCAGGCTTTGGATGCCCAACTTCAGCAAAGGACAACCATAAAGGGAAACAACACAAAAAAGGCAACCTTCACTACAACCCGGAAATAAACCGGCCAGCAGTAGGTTCCTCTTAACAGTCATCAGAGGAGTAGCTACATCATTCACAGAAACGACATACACATCTTCATCAACGGCATTCACTCCATGATGGGGCATAGGAGCAGTCACCACATTTGGCCTTTCAGGCGCTTCAAATTGTATCTCTTTTGCGTCAATAAGGTCTTGCACCTTATTCCTTAAAGCCCAACAGTCATCAGTGGAATGCCCCGGGCTATCGGAATGATAAGCACATCGGGCATTTGGATTATACTTGGGAGAGGCAGTATTTACAACCTTCGGGGCTCCCTGACAGCCACTAGGTTGGTGGACAGCAACTGCGGCAAGATTTGCGACAAGGTCATACTTAGACGGGTAAACTCTCTTCTGGGTCTTTCAGCCCTGGGTGGATTGGTTTGCCGAGGAGCGGCAGCAGGCTTAGCAATCATCACCGCGTTGACAGATTGGCGGCGCTCAGGTTTATCATGTCTTTTAGGCCCATATACAACACTGGCCTCCTTCTTAAAGGGCTTCTTCTCATAACTTGACGATGCACCCTTCTGAATCTTACCGGACTTCATTCCAGCCTCTATTCTCTCCCCAGTCAGAATAAGATCAGTGAATCCTGCAGATGAGTTACCGATAAGATGATTGAAAAATGGCCCAGATAGGGTCCCCAAGAACATATCCACCAGCTCACGGTCAGTTAACGGAGGCTGCACCCTGCCAGCCAGATCCCTCCACTTCTGTGCATACTCCTTAAAACCTTCGCTTGATCCTAGCGACATACCCTGGAGTTGGGTACGTGTAGGAGCAAGGTCGGAATTATATTGATACTGCTTGTAAAAAGCAGTAGCCAACTCCTCCCAGTTACGAACTTTGGTCCCATCCAGCTGATAGAACCATTCGAGATGAGTCCCTGAAAGACTCTCCTGGAAGAAGTGGATCCACAAGTTCTTGTCCACTGTGTACGGTTGAATCTTCCGCACATAAGATCTGAGGTGTAGCTTGGGACAAGACGCCCCGTCATACTTGGTGAAAGTTGGTGCCTTAAACTTGTGAGGGATGATCACACCAGTAGATAAGCCCAAATCTCCGAAATCCAGCCCAGGCACTTGTTGGATCTCCATTGCATTCAGTCTGTCTTCCAACTGCTTATACCGGTCTTCAGCAGGAGGATACCGTTCCTCATTAAAGTCAGTCTCGTTGTCGGAGACTACTGGACTTGAAGCCCTTCCCCCCTGGGGACTGCCTTGGCCTACAGAAGAACCAGCTTCTTCATTTTGCAGAGTGTTGCCAAACCTTCAGCCCGAGTTGAAAAGAACAGTTCTCTTCTTCTTCTTCTTCTTCTCCTTCTTCAGGAGTAAAGCCTTCAGCTCTTCTTGGCCTTGAGCCAAACCCATGATCAGCTCCTGAAATTGCGCGTTCTGCGCCTGAAGGGCCTTGATAGACATCTCAGTTGATGATGAGTCAGGGTTCATGATGCTGAAATAAACAGCGAAGAACAGTAAGCAACCTGAAAAGAAGAATACCTGCTACGCACATGATGAATGGATTGCGTATGAGTTATGTTTTCAAAGACAATCGGGAATCAACTTTGTAAACACAAAAGGAACACACTTCATTAGATTCAACTTTGAAAGTTAAATTGTTCAACAGGTTGCCCTTAGGCGTTACATAAAAGAGAAATACTGAAAAGGGAAATAAAACTGTAAAAGAACACCCAGAGCTCCTTATTGATCCCATGGTCTCCTTTTCTCAGTACGGATGTAGTCATTCAAAGCTCGCTCATTCTCCAACTGCTTTGTCAGCTTCTGGATCTTCAATTCCTGCTCGTTGAACTTTTCCCGATAAGAATCCCGTTCTTCTCGCAGTTGCGACCAAGACCTCTTTAATGTCTCATAATCAGTAGGTATCTGAGGAGGGAGGACAGTTGGAGGAGCCCCATCTTTGTCAGGATATTCAAGAATGACGGGTCTGACAGCTTCGTATGGCATACCTAACTTCTGAGCACGGATGCGAACCCATTGGTAGTAGGCTTCCATAGGTAGAGAAGTCTTTGGCCCTAACTCTTGTGGGTCAGCTTTATGAACTCTGTCCCAAGCCTTGATGAACCTACGACGCAGCTCGTCACTATCCACCTGAAACTCAAAACTGATGTGAGGCACCAACATCTCATGAGGCCCTGCTCTTCTGGCTCTTCCAAACTGACGGAGCGCTAGACATGGATTGTAAGAGATTCCTCCTTGAGTACCAATCAAAGGAACATTAGGGTATTCTCCGCAACGATCAATAACAGCTATCTCATCCAAACCTCTGAAAGTCCAAATGATGTCCTTGTCGGTGAGAGACATTAACCTATGAGCCCAACCTCTTCCTTCTTGGTTCTTCAGTACGAACTTAGGGAGGTGCGAAATAAACCACCTCACCAACAAAGGGATACAACACCATAGAGTTCCTCGTCTTCGGGCAGTACGAGCATAAAGTTGTTGCAGGATGTCACCCAAGAGAGTGGGCACAGGATTCTGAGACATGAAGATCCTTATGGCAGTGACATTGATGAAGTTGTCAGGATTAGGAAACAAGACTAGCCCATAGATTAAGAGAGCCAAGATGTCTTCATATGCCCTAAAGTCCAAGTCATTCCAGAAACTGTTAGCTTTACCAATCAGAGACTTGGCCAAGAAACCCTTAACTCCGCTTCTAGTCACCCAGTTGTCCATTACTTCTTGATGTGTCAAGGGAAGAGCTGCAGCAACCTCCTCGAGCCTGAGGGTCTTTTCCAAACCAGTGAAGGGAATCTGATCCAAGATAGGGATGCCAAGCAAATCAGAGAACTCTTCCAGGGTAGGGACCAGCTGGAAGTCTTGAAAGGTGAAGCACTGGTACAGAGGGTCATAGAACTGGGTCAGGACACTCATCAACTGTTGATCCCGCTTTGCAGTGACTAAACTGAGAAGAGAACCATGCCTCTGAATGAAGGAAGTGGTATTTGGAATCCTGCTAACCAACTCTTCAAGCAACTAAGGTGGGTGAACAAAGTTGAACCGGATAGTATTCCTTCGCACAGGCATCATGATATCCTACAAAATAGAGCAAAGGTGAAACCCTCTTGTCTTTGAAATGGTCAGTCCTTATGCAGGATGCATGCAATGCTCATGATGTTATGATGTTATGATAAAGCACACCACAAATATTTACAAAGGCAAACATGGTAAGGCACACAAGTCACACAAGACAAGCCCTTAAGGTTTAGGCCATCATGAGGTCTAGGTATTACCCTCTTTCAGTTCGTTGGTTCATACCTGTCCTATCAAAAGTAACCGGGTTCTTATAGGATCCCAATATCATTGACTACCCTCAATCAGTCATAACTCCAGCATCGCAATCTTTTCTTGCGGCCAGAACCATCACGAGAGTTTAGCCTCAATGGGTGTAGCATACTGCTACTGTTCTAATGGCCAAGTTGTGTCATTTAAGGTTCTAAGGTCTGTTGGTGCTTAATGAATCCTCAGAAGACCCATATTCTCCTCGTTGCGACACAAGGGATATCGGTACAGACCAAGGTGCCACACCAACGTAGCCAATGCTTCACCCGTGTCGGTCTACACCGGACAGGTCCCTCACAGCTTATGCTACCTAAACAGGGTATCCCCAGATCCGGGTTAGGATCTATGTAACTCCCATGCAACCCACAATTTTAAAACAAGCAAGTCAATACAATTGAAAACACAGTTATGAACTATCCTAAGGTACACCTCACTTTAAGTAAATGTCCCCAGCAGAGTCGCCAGTTCTGTGATCGGTGGATCTGGAACTGACTGTTTAACGCTGGATCGCGAAATGTCACGGAAGCAAGAGTCGCCACCGTATTTTATTTTCTCCAATATGGAAAGGACAAAAGCACAGAAAAATTCCTTATTGAGATTAGTTCTCGGTTCGGGAGGTAGATTTATAGAAAGGGAAGGTGTTAGCACCCTTTCTATCCATGGTTATCCATGGGCTCTTAGATACTTGCTCATTTGTGTTTTCAAAATTGTTTGTTTGCTTTTCAACTGTGGGTTTAAAAAGTTTCTTTGGAAATTTCAGTTCGACTCTTGTATCAGTCCTCAAGAGTGTTTGAAAAGTTGTTTTGAAATCTTTTTGAAAAGTGTCGGTGTGAAAAGAGTTTTTGATTTGTTTTGAATTAGAGCAAGCATCTACGAGTCATCTACCTACCCTAAGGAATTCGTCTGTGTAAATGTCCTTAAAGTAGTGCCATCCCACCATTGAGAGGTAGGTAGCACCACCGTTGGAGGTGTTCGGGTCAATTCGAGGGTTCGGGACAGTGTGGTCACCAGAGCAATAGGAAGACACCTTAGAAGCTACCCTCATGCCATGTTCATGGACATGAGGACTTACTAAAACATCCTCTACTCGACGACCACGTTTCAGGGGCAAGGCAACAGTGAGACGTACCCTAGGGGTGGTGTGTGAATTGTGTGTCGTTTTCAATTATATTTGTCTTGTTCATGCATTGGTGATCTACGCTTTGTTTTTATTTTTGGCATTCATTCTTTCATGCAAGTTATTAACAGTTAAAAGATGCGGAATTAAAAGTCCTACGCTATTACAAAGGCGCGGGTCTACATCGCCAAATTAATCAAAGACCCGATTCGAAATAAAAATGCGGAAAGATAAATATCCTAATTAATCTATTACAAGGCTTTGGCATAAATACATGAAATTTGTATAAAAAGGGAATAAAAGTAAATGCGAAAAGAAATAAAATCGGGAATGCGAGGGCGTTGGACCCTTTTAAAGAAATTGAATTGAAATTATGAAATTAATTAAATTTAAATAAAAGAAAGAATTTTTTTGGAGTTTTTGTATTTATGGAGTTTAATGAGAAAATTAAATTGGAATTAAAAAATTAATTAAAACCCTAGTTCTAAATTGTTTTTTTATTTATTAAAAAAAAATATTCTTATTTTGACCTAATTTACATTAATTATTTACATGTCATATTTATTTATAAAGATAATTAATATTTAATAATGGCAAAAGAAAAGAAAAAGAATAAAAGTATTTAAAACCCTAATTCTACATTTTTTAGTTTATAAAAAAACATTAAAATTAAACCTAGAATTAAAACTAAATTAGTTGTTAAATTCATTTACAAAAAAAAACTATTTATGAATTAAATATCAAAACATATTTTTATTTTGACTTTTTCTGATTTTTTTTTATTTTTATGAAAATTAATTTTGATGAATTAAACTAAAATAAATAAAATAAATAAATAGAAAAAAAATGAAAAGAAGGAAAATAATGTGCAAACCAATGGGGGGTGTTGACCCCAATTTTGGAGGTATAATCAGCAATCAGGCCCAATGAATTCAAGCCCTTGGTTGACTTTTCAAGGACGCGTGTGGATCTGCTGACCAAGGTGCATGGTGGAGATCTTGTGTTGGCCCTTGGATTCATCTCCTGAGACATGTGGCGTGCCCAGAAGTAGTGTTGTATGGTAGTCCCTGAAAGGTATGCTGCACAGAAATATGGAAAGAAAAATAATATTGAGAAGGGAGGGGACCTGGGAATCGAACCCAGGTCCCAATGCTTGTGTGACAACGCAGCTACCAATTGTGCTATTTGCTTTCTTTGTCAATATAATAGAGTATGAATAATAAAAGAGAGAAAACGTGGGTTAGTGGGAGTTTAACAAAATGCGCGCCAGGATTTGAAATAGCCAACCACAGGATGACAAATCACCTTCTTCTTCGTTTGTTCTTTGTTTTTCCTGAAAAAAAATACATCAAATAGCGGGGGTTTTAAACCCCCACTAACTCAAACCTGGAAAATAACGATTAGGCCATACTTAAATATAAAAAGGGCGCAACCTATTGAATTGAATCGTCCAGATGCCCTGGGTTCAATGATATAGGTCTTGTGGTTCAATTTTTCCCTACGAAAGAAGCCCTAATTTTTGACCTCTGAAACCCTAGAGAGCTTCCATGGCAACTGTGCATACAGGCTATAAAAACTTAATTAAAATACACCATTAGTTTCAGGAAGTGCATATTAGTACAAAACGATCATTAAAATGTATGAATATGGCATATAAATCAAAGCATGAATATGAGAAAAGTTTGAGAAAATTGGACTTTGTTCTACCACTTCTTGATGCGTGGGGACTGGAAAAGAATGCAGTTATGTCCAGGAAGGCCTCAGCAAGCTTTTTGAATCGTTTGTATGCCTTGAATCACCCTATAATGCAGTTTTCAGTTTTGAATTTTTGGACAAAAAATGCAAAGTTGGTATTTGGTTTCAGGCGCAGGTTGAAGGTCCTTTGCATTAGGGTTGCATTCTGTTTATGTATGGGAATGTTTTAGGGTAAAAAATCCAAGTCCAAAGCCTTTGCATTCATGAATCCAATATTTGATTTTCAATGAATCTTTTCAATCTTTTTTCATGCCTTTTTGATACCAATCATGGCCAAATCTTTCCAAATTGAGTGTGCACGAAATCTTGGAGTTATGATAGACCTATTAGTTGCATAAAAAGATTTAAAATACATGCTTGAGTATTTTTGTCATATTTTATTTAATTAAATGAATTAATGGTGATAAAAATTCAAATAAATAATTAAAAAATGATGAAATAAATCCCCTTTGGGTCAAATGGTCGTGCATAGCCTTTGGATGATGATTCTTGGAGGAAAATGTGGCCCATTAGCAATTTTGAGGTATTTGAAGCAAAGTTGACTTTTCAAAATTCCCAAAAATTTCCCAACTTCCACAAGGCATATCTTGCTCAATTTTTAAGCTTTGATCATGTTCTTGGACATTTTGGAAAGGTCTTGAAGTCCTCTAACCAATTCCTTTGGTACCATGTCATTTTGATTTACCAATCTCAAGTTATGGTCTTTGACTTAAAGTCCCTTTTTGTTGACTTTTGAAAATGACCTATAATGTTGAGATTAATAACTTTTTGTGAGGGAATTTCTTGGACTTGAAGTGTGAAAAGGAGTTGTAGGAAATGTCATTCTCTTCAAAATGAGCTTTGGATGGAATTTTTCTGATAAACCATGTGGAAGTTATGCCTTGGTCAAGTTACAATTGACTTTTTCAACTGTCCAAATATGGAAACTTTTGCATCTTGAGACTTTTTGAGCCATGCCTTGAAAATCATGATCAAGAATTAATCAAATGATGTTTGTGGCTTCAAAATAAGATGTTGACCAAAAATTTGGACTTTTGACTGTCAAATGACCATTTTACCCCTGCAGTTGACTGTTGAGCAATTAGGGTTTTTGACTGTGCAATTTTGTGCTGTAAGTATTGAAACTTGACATGAGGATGCTTGACAATGTTTATAGGCATGTGGGACTTGTTTGGACCCTTGGAAACCTCAACTTCTTTGTCAGAATCAAAACCCTAGTTTTTGACTGTTAGGAGGCCCTTGAACTGTGCAACCCTTGGGGAGATTTTGAAGCATGCTCTTTGCAAATCTTGAAGAAAATGGGAGGGAAAATTTTGGGGTACAACACTTTCCATCATTGTACTTTTAGTGGGAAACATAGCCCACTAACTCACGTTGGTCCTGTGGCACGCGCCCCACTAACTGATGTGATTTGAACTTTGGGAAATCACAAAAGATTTTCGCATTATTTCCTCTTTCCTCAGGGTCTATAAATACCCTTATTTCCCAGTTTTTATATTTTCCTTCACTTCTTCAATCCCCTGCTTTTTAGAAAACAAAAACCCAGAAACTACACACGATCGCTGTTTTTCATCATCATCCTCCTTCAACCTTTTACAATGGCAAATGTAAAAAATCAAACCTCTTCTCCAGCCGCCGCTCTTCAACTGTGCCTTGTCGACGGTAAAGCCTATGTACCAGAATTTTGAAATCTCAGGTACTTATCCCTTTCTCTCTTGAGGAGAAACCCTTAGCCTTTTTTGGACCACTTCCTGCTGATGCACCCTCTGAAATCTATGTAGATGATAAGGAGGCATTTTTTCCCACTAGTACTAATACCAGACCCATCATCTCTTCTCCAAACCCTATATCACTTAAATATATTGACAAGAACTTTAGGATCGCTCCACCTCTGTGTTGCCCTAAATTTCGTGCTTGGATGGCACGTTTAGAAACTACCAAAGGAGACCAATGGAAAAAGATGGGTATCTATACCCTTCTAGAACTTTCTCGATGTGGTCAACCTTATTCTAGTGACATGCTCCTAATTGCCATATATTTATGGGAGGGGTCGACCAACACCTTTCATACTAAATGCGGTATGATCACTCCTACCTTGTTCGACGTTGCCGCCATCACTGGGCTGAAAACATATGGCACGGTTTTTAACTATAGAGATGCTGAACCTGTGCCAATAAGGTTTGATGTGGGAGAAGATGGAAAGACAACATATAATAATTTTATCGACCATCATGCTCACACCTATGGTCTTGTAACTGATGAAGAGCATGTGGCGTTTCTAACCTTGTGGCTATATCGCTTTGTTTTTTGTTCCAGGTCAATGCAGGTGGCCAAACAATTTTCTTATCTGGCTACCCAGTTGCATATGGGTGAAAATCTTCCTTTAGGCCAGCTGATTTTGGCCTCTCTCTGCGCAGCTTTAACTGATACTGCTAACCAAATAAAATGTTTTGACCCTAATAATCCAAAGAAAAAGAACGTCCTAGTCCATGGTCCCTTCTGGATCTTGCAGCTATGGTTGAATGCCACTTTCTATGAGGAGATTAAGCCTTTTAGAAATAGAAAGGTAGCATGTCCTCCATCTCAAAGCCATATCGTCTGGCAACGTCTTCTCCCGCTGACTCCTATCGACAAAGGCTCCGCAAATCTTGAAGTCTTTAGGCTGCTGTTTACCATTATGCTGACAAGAGTCGACTTTACCCCCTCGATGGCCCCTTTTTATGCTAGACAAGATGGTCCAGAGTGGTTTATTAGGGCTTTTCCACCCACGAGAGAAGAGGACAAGAAAAATTCTTTAATCCTTTGGAGGCGTTACCCGACTCCCCAAGTCTTATCTACTATGATTGTCGGTGTAAACCCAGGTTTGGTCGCTTACCAGCCTAACTTGGTGGCTCGACAATTTGGCCTCTGTCAACTTGTTCCTAAATATTTGTTCAATTCTCATGGGTTGCTGGTCGACATCACAACTGACCAACCCTTCGAAATGATCAAGGATGATATAGGGAATCTATGGGCACGAAGGCCTACACTCACTCTCACTCCTTTCCAACCGTCTTTTTACTGCACCAAAGAATTTGAAACTTGGTGGCAGACATATTTTGTTACATTCATTGGTGATTCTAATGCTAAGTTGACTGAACTAACGACATCTTTCTTAAATTTGCAGGCAAAGGCGACCAAGTGTAAGATTACTCATATTAAAAAAATTCGAGCTTTCCAGAGTTACTTTTGAATTGCGTATCGACCTAATGATCTTTGTCGAACCATCTATGAGGTTGCCGTCGAATTAAAGGAGAAGGTAATCGATAGAATCTCGACACTAAAAATCCCTAGTTATGCGAAATATAAATATCTTTACGCTCTTCATTTTGGAAACATCAAATTTCCTCCTTTGCCATCCAACCCTTTGGCCTTGGCCTTTGGCCCACTTATTCTTGATTGGTGGTATTGCTCTATACCAAATATGAAAAATTCTTATAGGACAAAGGCCGACAGAGTGGTACCGACGAAGTATTACCTACCTAACTATTTGGGGCATCTTCATTATGATCTCTGATATGTTAGAGTACTTTCGACTACACAAATTGGTAACAATTTCTGGAAAGTTTACCCTCTGCAAGTTTTACTTTGGTTGCTTATCTGATTGTTTTACACTTGTCTTATAGCTATATCAATAGATCAGACGAGTGCCGTTTCTGTCGGCAAACAAAAACCTTCAACGCGTCAGGTTTAAACTTCAAATTTCTGTCAAATATCATTCTTGATTTGGCATATCTGACTTAGCTTAATTTTGTAGATCATTCCTGACCACATACCCTCGGACGATGAACCCGTTTCTTCTTCACTCAAGAAGGCTTCTTCGGTGGGTGTATTTAGATACTTATTGTTTCTATGTTGTTTACGCCCTAAACTTGTATTAATATTTTCCTTTTTTGCCAGAGTAAAAAACGCTCAGCGGATTTGGCTGCTCCCTCTGACAAATCCAAAAGGTCCAAGAAGGATAAAAAGCATACTTCTGAGCGGGATAAGGTATATTCTGTCGATTAAAAACTTCCATTATCGAATAACATAATTTCTTTGATTTACATCTTTCTTTGATATTGTAGCCATCACCTGATGTTCAGCCCTCTCAACACTCCCACAAATCCAAAAGCCATAAGAGGAAAAAAGATTCCTCTACTGAAGGCGAGGTGAAGAAGAAGAAGAAGACAAAGGCACCTATACCCCAGGGTGCTGAAGCAAAGGTTGGCTTGAAACTTATTAATGAAACAGAGGAGCCATATGATGTCGAAATTCGTCTTATTACAAGAAGGATACATAATGTGGTTTTGGTCGAAAATCCTGAAGCCACTTCGGATTTGGGTGCTGACACCATCGTGGTCGAAACATCTCTGGTTACTCTGACTCGTGCCCCTAGGGTTGATGAAGTTCAAAGCCCAATGAGAAACCTTACCGAGGTTTCAGCTAAGGACGAGTCTGTCGATCTTAATCTGTCGACACAAGTATTAGCTGGTTGTTTTCTAGTTTCTTTCATTTTCTGCTTGTTGAATTTGTTTTGGCTAATACCTTTTCTTACTTTCTTTAGGTTAACACCTCTGATCAACAATAAAGTTTACCTGACTATACCCCTTTGTCAGAAGCTTCTTCCCCTCACCATCATGAGAATCTTGACTTTGGTGATGGTGAGTTTATCGACCTGACTATTCCCGCTACTCTTAGTGACTCTGACTCAGTCACTAGTCCTGCCAAATATTAAGGGTTATAGTTCGACTAGTTTTGATTATAGCCTTTCAGATTCCCTACAGGATTTAGAAGCAAATAAAAATGTCACCACTTCCCGAATTCCCCCCCCCCCTGAAAACACGCAAGGCGCGCCTCTCGTTTCTTCTGGGAGAACAAAGGTCGACTCACCCATTAAGCTAAAACACATGGGAGTCAATCCTTCTAGTCTAGAAGGAATTGCTAAGTTGCGTCGCTTTATGAGTTCTCACACTATTTCTTCTGACTCCAACCCATCTCAAGCGCATAATGACAAGATGGGTCCTGAAGCAGTTAAAGCCAAAAAACTGATGACTTAAATTCGGACTCATGCTTTGAATCCCGATCTGCCTCATCTGCTCCATTCTGATCCAACTCTTGGCCCAGAACTCTCAGAAGCTCTTGCTCAAATGAAGGAACTCAATATATCTGAATCAGCCAGGTTGATGATAATGGCATTTAAGAAACTTTTCACCCCTCTATGCCAAAATGTTGAAAGAATTCGAGCAAATGAGGCAGCGGTTGAGTCGAAGGAAGCCTTTCTGAAAGAAAGGTTGGATATGATGGTGCAGGTTACTGAAGAAATCAATGGTTTGTTAGCAATAAAAGAAGAAACATGAACTGATTCCCAAACGAAACAGAGCTGCTGAAATCCGTAACCAGATTTCTACTCTCAACAAGGAATTAGAATTAGTCACCAAGCAAGAGGAAGAAATTAACAATGTGATTAATCCCATCCAAGAAAAAGCTGAGCAGATGGCTGTGGACGCCGTGGCTGAAAGTGACGCGATTTCTTCTGTCGAAACATAGCTTGAAACACTTAAGATTCAGGCAGAAGGTTTTGAATATCAGGCCACTAACCTCCATGGTGAGCTGCAGTCGTTTCAAGCCAAATTTGAGCATTTTTAATCATTGTAACAACAATCTTGTAATTTCTTCATGGCTATAAGCCAAATTTTAACGAATCCTTTATTTGTTTGTTTTATATGTAATCTCCATATTTTATGCGTGTTCTGAATTTTCCGGTCTCAACAAAATTTTACCAGCTCGTTGGTTCAACGAATATTTATTCCGTCGAGATTTTGATTTCTTAAAGAATGGGCTTATACTTTTTTAAGTACTTTCCATTTACCCTTAAGATCCGTCGATCTGGGGATAACTCCTCAAGCTCATAGGCATTATTTGAAAAAACTTGTATCACCTTAAAAGGTCATTCCCAATTTGGGGACCATTTCCCTAAAACCCTATCATTTTTGTCCATAGGCAATATCACTTTCCATACTAGATCTCGACAACAAATACTTTATCCTTTACTTTTTTGTTGTAAGCTCTGACGAATCTTTCTTTCTGTCTTATTAACGAATCAAGGGCCAACATCCTTTCCTCATCTATGTCGACAAGCTCGTCTGCCATCATTTTCCAGTAATCCTCAGATGGTATTTCATGATGTCTTTGGATTCTTATCGATTGGACATGTATCTCCACTGGTAACATTGCATCATGCCCATATGCAAGTTGAAATGGAGTAGTTCCTGTTGCTTCCTTAGGGGAAGTTCTACACACCCATAAGGCTTGATCCAATGTTTTATGCCAATTACTTGGCTTCTTTCCTACATGTTTCTTAATTAGGCTAATTATCACTTTATTGGCAGCTTCGACTTGGCCATTTGCTTGAGCATAGTAAGGAGTAGAAGTTAACAATTTAATTCCAACTTCTTGTGCAAATTCTTGCATTTTTAGTCCAGTAAACACTGATTCTTGGTTAGTCGTAATTGTTTCTGGAATTCTAAACCGACATATGATGTGATTTTGTATAAAATTAATAACAACTTCTTGGTCGACGTTAGTTAAAGCTACTTTCTCGACCCATTTTGTAAAGTAATCAATACCGACTAAAATATATCTTTGTTGTTTTGATAATGCTGGTTTTATTTCTCCAATCAGATCTAAAGCCCATCCTCTGAATGTCCAGGGCTTTATAACTGCATGTAATTCACTTGCGGGGACATGTTGTATGCCCTCATGCATTTGGCATTCTCAACAACCTTTAGAAAATTTGATGCAATCTTTTAGCATTGAAGGCCAATAGACGCCTGAGCGCACCAAAAGCCATTTCATTTTGTGTCTGCTTGATGTGCACCACATGCTCCGCTATACACACTTGACACTGCCACATATGCCTCACTTTCTCCAAGGCATTTTAACAAAACTCCTTCAACAATTTTCTTAAATAATTCATTCTCTATCAAAACATAACTGAGAGCACGATACTTGATCTTACGATCTCTCGACCCCATGGGGATGCACATATAGTTAGCCAATGGCTTTCGCCAATCATTCTCTTGTCAATTGTCAATGGTTAAAATTTAAATATTTTCGGCATCTATACCCCCTAACTTCATGATCGACAAATTTGAAGGGGATAACAAAGTTGCTCGAACTTTCTCTCTTACTTGGGTAAGTTCTTCATTTTGATCTCTCTTGTATCTTGAGGCTTCTTGTTCTAGGTCATTAGCCTTTTTGTTCTTCTTCGAGGTATGTGTCGAATACTTACTTGCTCGAATTGTTTTAATAATCCGATGGTAATCACAAAATACATGATTAAATTTTCTTTAACACATTTGTACTCCTTTGATACTTTTTAATCACTAATTCAGAGTCTCCCATAATTTCGACGTTGCTTGCCCCCAAATCTAGCAGCAGTTCAAGTCCTGTTATTAAAGACTCGTATTCTGCTTCATTATTTGTGCATATACCGTCAATTTTATACTTGAACTCAGCTGGAATTCCACTGGGAGAAATTATAATTCCTCATATTCCAACTCCATTCTTATGGCTAGAACCATCAAAGTATAATTTCCATGGCACTAAATCTACATAATTTTGAGGTATACCAACCATTAAATGGTCGACCAAAAAATCTGCCACTACTTATCCTTTCATTGCTTTTAAGGGCATGTAAGTCAGAGAATACTCTGTTAATGCTAAAGCCCATTTACCAATTTGACTATGTAAAATTGGTTTGGATAACATGTGCTTAATAATATCGAAATGAGAAGATACATACACATCAACAGACTTTATATATTGCTTTAGTTTAATACAAGAGAAATACAGGCAAAGGCATCGTTTTTCTATATCACTATACCTATGCTCAGGATTATTTAGCATTCGACTAAGATAATACACATGTCTCTCGACACCTTTTTCGTCCTGTTGGACTAACATACTACCTATAGTTTCATCTGAGGCTACAATATATAACCTCATAGGCCTATGTCTAACAGGAGGTACCAATATTTGAGGCTTTACTAAGTAGTCTTTGATTTTGTTGAAAGCCTCTTGATGCTCCTCTTGCCAAATGAAATCTTCATTTTTTAGTCGAAGTAGTGGTGAAACTACTTTGGTTTTTCCACTTAAGTTGGATATCAACCTCCTTAGGAAATTTATCTTACCCAATAAATATTGAAGTTCCTTTTTGGTCGACGGTGGTTTGATGTCCATGATGGCTTTGGTCTTACTTTGATTTACTTCTATTCCTTTTTTATGAACCACAAAGCCAAGAAAATCACCTGCCTGCACACAGAAAACACATTTTAATGGATTTATTTTTAATCCATGTTTTCTCATCCTTTCAAAAGACTTTCGAAGGTGTTGTAGATGAGTTGGTTTACTATTCGACTTTATTACAATATCATCAAAGTAAACTTGCATAAAATCTTTAACAAAATCATGAAACATAGAATTCATTACCCTTTGATATGTCACTCCGACATTTTTTAAACCGAATGGCATGGAAATCCATTCATAGGTTCCAGTGCCCCGGGGAATCAAAACGCCGTCTTCGACACATTTTCATATGCAATAAAAATTTGGTTATAACCAGAATAACCATCAAGCATACTTAGATATTCAAAACCAGCGGCCGAGTCAACCAACATTTCCGCCACATGCATGGCATACTCGTCTTTTAGGGTAGCGGCATTTAAATCTCAAAAATCTATGCATACCCTTAAATTTTCATTTTTCTTAATTATTGGCACAATGTTTTCCAATCAGTTGACATATCTTGCAGTTCTTTTGAATATGCTTTTGAGGAGTCTTTCTACCTCCTCTTTGATTTTCGACATTATGGATGGAGCGAAACGTCTGGGCGTCTGCTTTACTGGTTTCTTTCTAGCTTTTATTGGTAATTTTAGTTCTACCAAGTCCCTGCTTAAACCTGGTATTTCATTATAGTCCCAAGAAAAACAATCTCTAAATTCTTTTAGTAAAGATATTACCTCAAATTTCAACTTTGGGTCGATGTTGGCGCTGATATAAGTTGGTCTTTTATCCCCCTTTTCGCCAAGATCTATTTCTTCTAAAGGGTCTTGTGGCTGCATCTTTTCTGGTGCCATTGGATCCTTTTAGAAGCCTAAGGGTTCTTCGTCATATATGCAGTCCAGACGCTGCTTATCGATGTTTTCTTTGACTGTCTCTAGTATATCTGGTATCTTTGGCTCAATAGCCAAAGTAGCTCCTTCATTTAGAACTTGTGTTTTATTGGCTTCGACAACCATATTTTCTTCAGCTTCCAGTGCCGAATTTATTTTACTTTCGGCGATATATGCCAAAATCTTGTTTAGAGCATCTAGCTCAGACATCATCACTGATGTCTCCCCAGCCTGTCGGCCGGTTAGCACAGTATGGATCCTCGAGAGGTTCCACATCCCATATAAAGTCATGAGTTTCATGTAACTTAAATGAAACAAACGCTTCATCAAGGTCGGTATATACTTCTTCAGCAGGTTGACATGGGGAAATATTAGCCAATTTCCTGTCGAACTGCTTCTTTCTGACATTGTTCACATCTTCTATAAAATACCCTTGATCAGCTTCAATATTCTCGACTATGCCATCTTCCCTCCAGATCACCAAACACTGATGCATAGAGGATGGTACAGCCCCACTCCGTGTAGCCATTCTCTCCCTACTAGGAGATTGTAACTTGGCTTGCCTTGAATCACCATGAAAATAGTCGGCCTAGTAACTGAGCCGATAATGATGTCCACTTGGATCACACCCATGGTGTTTCTAGTTCTTCCTTCGTAGTCTGATAAGACCACGTTATGAGATCTAACATCGGTGTCATATTTAATGATTTTCTGTAACAGGTGGTGTGGCATAATGTTCACCGTAGCACCACAGTCTACCAACACCTTGTTGACAGCCACCCCTTCGACCTTAGCCCTTATTAAAAGGGGCTTTAAATGGCTCATCATCGCCAAATCTGGTTTGTCAAAGAAAGCATCTTGGTTCTCAATGGAACCATTATTCATGACAAAATAGCACGTTGGCTTGTGTAAAGCCATCTCCTCAGCATCCATGTCTACTAAATCCTCTACTTCCATCAAGCAATCGTATTATGCTGGCAGAATTGATACTACGTTGACTAGGATATTCAAACTCTCTTTAGAGTCGGAATCAAAATCTCCAGTAGCTTCTTCAGAACATTTGGCAGCTGGTCGATTCACGAATTCTTTGATTCTTTCTTTCACAAAAGAGTCGACTTTCGACTGGTACTTCCTCTTATTGCCACCTTTGTTTGCAGCAAACTGGCTAGCAGCCGCTTTCCTCTCAGCTTGCTTTCGACGCTGGAAACGTCTCCATTAGGTTTGAGTCATGGGATTCTTCCCCGTGTAGTTTTTAGAGATGTGGCTTTTCTTCTCTGACTTGAAATCATATCGGTAGTCAATATCCGACTTCCCTCTATTTGGTGCCCAGTCAATTGGTGCTCCCTTTCTCCCTTGGGGTTTAATCCAGGTCCCGTTAGGAGCTTTGGCTGAGGGAATATAACTCCTAGGTTTAACATGCGAGTTTCCCATATCACTCCTTGGGTCCCTAGGTGTAGGGAACCTTTGATTGTGTGGCTTGGTTCTGTTCTTCTCTAACTGTAGCTTCTGGAAATTTTCAGCAGCTATTTTGTTAATCAAAGCGCCACATCTAAGATACAGGTAAGCTTGTGAACCTTTATTCTTACAGCGGTAAAGGAAGTCTAGAAAATCTTCCTCAGGCCTTGGGTACACATCTGCTAGGCCGACATCAGGACTTTCTCTAGTGCCCTCTTCGACCATATTGTCCTCAGGAAATTCAGTAATCTCTACCATGTTGATGCCCACTGGGTCGAGAAACAAAGCTTCCTCTTTCCTAAGAGGATCCGTATAAATCTTCATCTTTCTTGCAACAAACTTTAGCCTACCCTCTTGCAGCTACTTTTGCACGAGATCCCTGAAAAGGTAACATTGAGAGGTTGTATAACCAAGATAATTATGAAATTTACAAAAACCTCTTTTCTGTCGTTGTTCTAATGGTGGTAATTTAGCACCTGGGGGTACTAAAATTTAACCATCTTTAACCAGTAAATCAAAAATTTCCTCACACTTAGTGACATCAAACATATAAGTTTTTGCTGGGAATTTTGGATTATTTTCGACTGTATTCTTTCCTTTAGTAGGAAATAATGATTTACACTCACAGGCTGGCCCTGGCTTCATTTCAGCCAAGTTGACCTCTGCCTCTGTTGGTGAGGTATAGTCGGCCTCACAAATGGGATGTGTGTCATCATAATCTATGAAGGCTACTTTTCCTTTTCTAGTCTTAGCCTTAGTATGTCTGACTTTTTCTAGTTGCAGATGCTCTAGATGTCAAACTCTATCAGCTAACTGTGACATACTTTTCATGAAGGTTGGATCTATTTTCTTCCTAATGGAATAATCTAAACCTCCAGCAGCCATTTGAACAAGCTCATGTTCGGGCACTTGAGTAAAGCATCTTGCTTTTAATGACCTAAATCTGTTTAGATAATCATTAATGGTTTCAGCAAACCTTCTTTTAATGTTTGATAATTCGACCAAACTAATTTTCGAATGACCCTCATAAAACTGTTCATGGAAAAGTTTCTCTAACTTCGTCCATGAGTCAATCGAATTTGGGGGCAAAGTGGTAAACCACGTGAAAGCTGCCTTAGTAAGGGAAGAAGAAAAGTGCTTTACCCTTAAGTTTTCATTATTCGACATATCCCCAGATTCAGTTAGATATCTGGCAATATGTTCCACTGTCGACTCTCCAGATTCTCCCTCAAATTTCATATACTTAGGGATTTTCCATCCTCTAGGGTTTTCAGTCTGTAAAATATATTCAGACAAAGGGGAGGAATATGTTGGCCTCTGAAGTGCGGTATTCATACCATTTCTGGCCATAATTCTTTCGACAATGGTGGTTAAATTATTTTCAACGGCTAAGTCTTCTTGTCGAATTTGATCGACAATTTGATCAGCCTCTTGATGTCGATCTACTATGCCCTAGGTGGATCGACCATCAAATTCCTTGGAGGCACTACCATTTGCCCCTGATGGACAGTTTCATCCTGTATTGTCCCCATGTCTATTTGACCAGGGGCATCTAGTCAAACAGGTGGTGCCTGTCGAATAGGCGCTGGGGGAGCACCTAAAAAATTACACAAACGCGTTAGTTGGGAAATCACCTGTCGATTTGTTTCAGCGGACTGCCTATTAGTCTCAGCCGACTCTTATACTATGGGATTAAATACATTACCCATCTGGTTAGTTAACATATTAACCAACTCATGGTTACTATCATCCATTTATTGCCTTAATACTGCTACCGAAGTATTAGTAAGAGGAGGTACTAAGGGTTGAGAAGGCGCTACCCTATTTTGGTTGCCTATATTATTTCCCCCTGGAGCAGATCCTTGTAAAGGAGAGTTCAAATTTTGAACATTATCTGACACCACTACTGTATTAGATGTCGACTGATATCCTGGAATCATGGAATATGACATTCCATAAGCAGGATCTACATTACCAAAATGAGGCACATTAGGTATGGTAGTCGTAGTCATTACTGGTCTTGGGCTTCCCGGTGGAGCCTGAGACATTTGTACGGAAACCGCAGCAGTCGATCCTACTGGAGGAAAAAGTGCTACCTGTGAAACTACTGGATCGGTAGTGATTAAAGTTCTTGACGGTATTTCGTCTACGTTTGGATTATCAGGAATTGTCATTCTTGATATTTGCTTCCTAGATAATGGTTTATTATACTCTTTGGTTAACTTCCCATTTCTAAGTTGCATTAACTTATAAATACTTAAGACCAATTCTTAGCACTGGGTCCCACCAGGTGTGCCAATTTGTTTACTGTGGAAAATGGTAAGCAACCGCTGGTCCTCACAGAGTTCTAAACTGAGAGTAAATTGTGAGATCGACCAGTTGATCTCAAGACGCGTGCTAAGAGTTTTTGCTATCACACCTATTCCGTCGAAATATTAGTCAAGGGAAACCGTTTCTTTTGACTGTAGAAACGAGTGTAATGGTTTTCCACATTATGATTTAATCGACTGACTGGTAACTCGTTACCGACATAAGATATTCATACAAAAAACGAGACTCACTAAACTAACTGACAGGTGACTCGTGACCCATAGATAATGTCGAATTGTTTATGTGAAATAGAAGATAAAGTATAGATCTTGCTCGACAGTAAAGAGAAAACAAATAAAGTACTCAAAATATATAATCAAAAGATAAAAGATTTGCATTGAAACAAAAATGGTGATTCACGTACACCAAGCACTCTTCACTATTGATTTCCTGACGCTCGGAATGAGAGAGTTTGGCAAGTGATTTGAGAGTACAAGTGAACACCCAGCAACTACAAAAAATCTGCCTATTTATAGTGTTTACAAAGTAACTACCTAGATAAAATCTACGGCTAATATTAACATCTTGAGGTAACTTCTTCACTAGATGCTGCCACCTATTTGGCGCTCAAACACGTCGTGGATCGCTAGTAACTGCTCATGATTTTGAAGTTCCACCTATTTAGAGCTTGAAAACGTAATGGGTCGTTGGTAACTACCCACGATTCCTCTAAGCCTCTTGAATATAAACTGCTTCTGCCTTGCTTCGAAGCTTTATTTCTGGCAAAAAATAATCACACTTCCTCTAAGTCTAAGAAATCCTTCTTTGTCGACTAAAACCATTTTAGACCAAGTCCTTGTATTTTACCCTTTGGTCGACTAAACAAATTTGATCCTCCTGACATATCCTTTTATTTCTTTCTAGTCCATGTAGTTCTATTTCGACAGTTTCAGTGTGACTCCTTCCAAGCATTAACTCTGACTTAATAAAACCAACTTTTCACACATTGGCTCCTGTTTCCCAAAAAACCCTTATTTTGGAAGATGACTCCTAACTTATGAGAATATCTTCATTTATCACATGTACTTGAATTCCTTAAGATTTTCCAAGGTAACACCTATTCAGCACCCAAGTTGATCAGTTCAATAGTCTCTTGGTGTGGCTGAATGACCCTTTCCTCTTGCCTCAACAATCTGACTAACTCAAATGGAAGTTCACAATCTTTTTCAGCTTGATAAATTGGATTTTCAAAGTCATAATGAGCTATAGCAGAATTGTTTTCGAAAAATTCCGGGATTTATGGGGGACAATATCTGCATGATTGTTTTTATTTTTATTTTAGTTTAGATTAAAAAAAAACACATTGCCAAAAGTTTTGAAAAATAAAAATGAAGACAAGGAGAGAAATATTTGAATGTAAAAAGACGTCATTTATTGATGATAATTTTTTAAAATTGAAAACATTATGGCCCTACAGCATATTCACTACGTCTTAGACATGACGTAGGAATTATTACATTATGAAATAAAAGAAAACTACTCTTCAAAGCGGGTGACTTCAATGATCTCTTCGACAAACCAGTTAACAAGCTCTTGACCAGGAACAATAGTATGGATACACTTGTCCATTTCACAATCACTATCCCCTTCATTGCTCACAACATGAGCTTCTTCGTGAATAACACCACCACTAACAAGCTGAATCGGCAAAGGAATACCTTGAACCTTTAGAATAGCCTTAAATGTGCTTCAACCAGACACAAAGCCTAAACATCTCTTGTCCATCTGTGTGGGGAGATCCATCACTCTGCCCCAGCCCTCAGGATGACCAAATTTAACAACGGCTTGTGCTTGAAGATAAGACACCACAGAGGCTTCAAGCTTTTTAACCTCTTGATGAGGAGTTCTGACAACCTTCACGGTTTTAAATGCTTGGAACATAGTCTCATGTATTTCTCTCTCCACTTCAACATAGCGAAAAGTACTTAAATGACTGATGATGTAATCTTCTTCACCACAAATGGTGACCACCTTTCCATTCAGCAAGAACTTTAACTTTTGATGCGGGGTGGAAGTGATAGCACTGACCCCATGAATCCATAGTCGACCTAGTAGGAAGAAATAAGAAGGATTAATATCCATGATAAAGAAAGTGGCATCAAAAACTTGGGTACCTATCTTGATAGGAAAATCAACCTCCCCAAACACAGTCCTTTTAGACCCGTCAAACTCCTTAACAATCAATTCACTTGGCCTCAACACAAGCCCATCATAATCCAACTTCATAAGAGCAGACTTTGGCAACACATTGAGAGATGAACCTGTTTCAACCACACACGGGATAGAGTGGTCTTCGCAATATCCATGGAGATGTTTATTGCTTTATTATGTTTCCTCCCCTCAGGGGTTAGATCGAAATCTGTAAAGCCGAGCCCATTACTCGCAGAAATACTATTCACAATCCCTTCCAATTGATTCACTGAGATCTCTTAAGGAACAAAAGAAGCCCCCAACATCTTCATCAATGCATTTATATGGGATTCAGAACCTTTGAGAAAAGCAAGAATTGAGATTTTTGAGGGCGTCTGGCTCAACTGGTCAATAATCTGGTAGTCACTTTTCTTTATATATCACATCAATTCTGCCACATCTTTGGCCAAATCTGCATCCACACTCAGAACAGGAGGATTCTGCCCCGATTTCTCACCATTAACCATAATCTTCTTGCCTTTAGCCTTAGCTGCAACATCTGCACTACTTTCAGGTTTTTCAGGCAGGGATAAGATCCGACCACTACGGATAATTTGACTCTCACTAACAATATCATGCACTGCAAGCTTCTCTTCTTTAGACTTGTTTTCCTCAGGCTTTTGAGTAACAAGCTTCTAACCTTGATAATAAAGCTCACCACCATAACTCCAAGGGACGACCTTATCACTAACATATGGTACTTGACCAGGTACAATAATGGTTAGATGAGACTTTTTTGCAGGAACTGGAATTGTAACAGACACATGAATTGTCTTTGACTTGACCAGAATAACTATCACATCAAATTCATCATCACTAACCTTAGGCTTAACAACCCTACGGTCAAAATATATATTCCCTTTGGTAATCAAATTTCGAATTGCATCTTTCAAACACTGACAACCCTCAGGATGAATCAAACAATCTGCACAGTCCATACCACATCCTCAAAATACACCCTTCTGTGATAATTGCTCTTTCACGAATGAGAGAGGTGTATTCAACTGATTGACATCCATAATCAAGTTCATATTTTCATCTTCCATGATGGCACTAACATTGGCGCCTCCATGAGCTGGCAACGGTTGACTAGTAATATTGGGTGCTTGGCCAAAATTAATAGCCTGAGAACCCAACAAGTCCTAAACTTTATGATTGAACGCGATACAATTTTCGATGGTATGTCCTTGTCCACGGGAGTGAAACTCACATGTGGCATTAGCATTAAAGCTGGCTGGAAACTTTTCAAGATCGATCTTCTAAGTACTCAACTCCACCAATTTTAATTCAAGCAACTGAGGTAATAACTCTGCATAGAACATCAGAATCACATCAAGTTTCATTGGTGGTTGCCTAGGTCTCTGTTGGTTACCTTGCCTAAGCACATATGTGTAACGACCGTAATTTAATTAATTATTTAATTAAATTATTTTTGGAATAATTGTGAAGAAGTATTATTAAATTGGATTCATTTTATTAAATGGAGAAATAATAATATATTTGAGGTATTATATTATTATGAGAAATAATGTTAGAAGTTAATATTATTTAAGGTGGGCCTATTTTGAGATAGTGGAAGTAATAAGGGGGTGTAAGTTTTGAGCCCACTAAGGGAATAATAGAATAATTAGGTTATTTTATTATGTGTTGTTAGAATAGAAAGAAGAAATAGTAGAAGGAAAAATAAGGATTGTGGAAACGTGAAGCTGTTGGTTTTTGAAGGAAACGGCAAGAACGAAGAATTCAACCCAGAAATTGTAGAGCAACCTTCTATCCAAGGTAAGGGTGGGGTTCTGACTTTATAATGGGGTTAATGATATTTGATATGTGGGATTAGAGGATTGCTGTTTTGTTATTGAATTGAATGATGTATGATGATGATTGATGATTTCTCGATGGATAAATGATGAAATGATGATGTGTAAACGGTGTAGTATTAAAGGTTAATGACTAGGTGATGAATTATCATGGTTAGGATGAGGTTTGTAGGATTGTGATTATATTCCAGTAGTGGAAATACAGTAGAAACGCAGAGAATTATGCTGAAAATCGCAGGATGTGTCGACCTCAAACTGGATGAGTCGATGCATGGAGGATGTTTGACTCAGGATGAGTCGATGCATGCAGGTTTGCGTCGATACATGATGAGTACAAGACTCAGGATGAGTCGATGCAAAGGAAGGATGTGTCGATGCATGAGTGTGTGAGACTCAGGATGAGTCGACCGGTACGATGCATGTGTCGATACATGCTGGGATTTGAAGCAGAATGAGTCGATCCATAGAGGGATGCGTCGACTCATAGCGTGAAGAAGAAGCAGGATGAGTCGATGCATAGTGTTTTGTGTCGATGCATACTGAATAATTTTGACAGAATCAGTTTTTAAGTTGCTGTAACTTGAGTTATAGGATGCAGTTTGAGATGCCGTTCGAAGCATTGATTAGCTAACGCGATGAACTTTATTTTAGATGGTTAAAATGATGATTAAGAGGTGTAATTCCAGTAACTAATTTAGGATTTAGAATTAATTCCCGTAGATGACTGTTGTGCTGTTTTAGGACAGATGGATGAATTTTGAGATGTTAGAGGCTGCTGTTAGAATTATGACAGTAGGATTAATGACAGAAATGAAGTAGAACTGCAGAATAACAGTAGGGATTACTGTAGTATTGATATACAACCGAGTTATTAGTAAGATGTGATTAATCAAATGATGTTGATAAATAAGTAATGTTTAACAAATTACTTTGAGATGTTTAGGAGATGATGTGATTGAGATGTTGTTGCTTGAGATGACTGAAATGTTATCATTTTGATGATTGAGATGTTGTTGTTTGAGATGACTGAAATGTTGTCATTTTGATGATTGAGATGTTGTTGTTTGAGATGACTAAAATGTTGTCGTTTTGATGATTGAGATGTTGTTGTTTTGAGATGTTGATAACTGAGTGTGTTATTACATTCATGTTGAGTCGCATACATTGCATTTTTTGAGATGGCCTGGATTGGAAAATTTTGAGATGAAGGCTATGCCTTATTTGATGCCTCTATTAATTGGCAGATTAGATTTTTGAGATGGGAGTTCTGCTCCAATGGTACCACATGCATTTGCATAGTTTTGAGTCGCATCATATGAATGAATAATGAGATATATTTGATGTTGATGAATGAATATATATGCTGTAATTATTGTTGATTATGAGATGAGAAGTGGTGATATGAATGATCTAATTTAATATATTGATTATCATGCGCTTTATTATATTGTTAGATATCTCACCCCTTCTGTTTGAATGTTGCCCTTATGTTGGTAACGTGCAGGTAATCGAGAGTGAAGGCCGTATACCTTCAATAGATTGAGTTGGTGTCATTGCTCTGATATGTAACACTCGGGGGGATGAACGCTTGCTGATTTTTGATTACTGATTTTTAGTTGTTGAACCTTAAATTGTTTATTTATTAAACACGAGATGTTTCAAAGTTGCTATATTATTTAAAGATGTTATTGAAGAACTCCGCTGTGTATTCGTTGAATATTTAATGAAAGTTGTTATGTTATTAGTTCATCCGAAGTTTTGAAAAAGTGTTATATATCCATGATGTATGCAATGAATTTGTTAGAAGAATTTGTGACGTTCCGATTCATTTGTATGATTGAAATTTTATAACTCTGGTTTATCTTGCATATTTGCTTGGGGTAGAATTGGGGTGTTACAAAGTTGGTATCAGAGCCTGGTTGGTCCGACCTTGTCGTTGAGTCTTAGTTGTCTAACAATCGAGTATTGTTATTTTGAGTTCTAACAGTTGTTTATGTTGAAGTGAGAAGCTGAGATGGTTGGAAGGAATGATGCTGCTCTTGCTGCTGCTCTGCAAGCTATGGCTCATGCGATGGAAAATCAGCCGAATGCTGGCGGGAATGCTGGATCTCATAGCTTGGCGACTTTCCAGAGAGAGAATCCACCTACGTTCAAGGGAAAGTATGATCCTGACGGAGCATTGGAATGGTTGAAAGAGATTGAGAGGATCTTTCGCGTGATGGACTGCACTCCACCACAGAAGGTTCGTTATGGGACTCATATGCTAACAGTTGAGGCTGATGACTGGTGGCTAGAGACTTGCCAGAAGTTGGAAGCTGTAGGTGAGGACGTCACTTGGGTTGTGTTCCGTAGGGAATTCCTGAGAAAGTATTTTCCTGAAGATGTCCGTGGAAAGAAGGAAATTGAGTTCCTTGAGCTGAAGCAAGGGAATCTGTCTGTTGTTGAGTATGGTGCCAAGTTTGTTGAGTTGGACAATTTTTATCCGCATTACGCTGAGGAAAATGCTGAATTTTCTAAGTGTATTAAGTTTAAGAATGGGTTGCGCTCAGAAATTAAGAAGGCAGTTGGATACCAGAAGATACGTGTCTTTGCTGATTTGGTTGATAGCTGTAGGATTTTTGAGGAAGATAATAATGCTCATTACAAGATTATCAGTGAGAAGAGGGGTAAGCACTCGCAGAGTCATAGTAAACCCTATGATGCCCTAGCTGGTAAGGGTAAGCAGAGAGT
Source organism: Vicia faba (assembly GCA_948472305.1). Taxonomy (NCBI): domain Eukaryota; kingdom Viridiplantae; phylum Streptophyta; class Magnoliopsida; order Fabales; family Fabaceae; genus Vicia; species Vicia faba. Next base: position 149,732,425 of record OX451741.1, on the reverse strand, counting down.
CGCTCATGGTCAGAGAACTAGTGGGGGAGATGCTCCTACTGGTGTAATTTGTTTTAAGTGTGGGAAACCTGGACACAAGAGTAATGTGTGCATTGGTGAAGTGAGGAGATGTCACCATTGTGGTAAGAACAGACACATTGTATCTGAGTGCGAGCACAAGAATGTGGTTTATTTCAATTGTAAGGAAGAAGGGCACATTGGTAGCCAGTGTCCGAAACCGAAGAAGGCTCAGTCTAGCAGTAAAGTGTTTGCTTTGGTGGAGGATCAGACAGCTTCCGAGGACAGACTTATTAGAGGTACATGTTTCATTAATAGTACTCCTTTAATTACTATTATTGATACTGGTGCTACGCATTGTTTTATCGCTGCTGATTGTGTTGAAAGATTGGGTCTTGTGTTGTCTTCTTTGAATGGAGAAATGGTCTTCGATACTCCAGCCAAGGGATCGGTGACTACTTCTTTTGTGTGTGCTAAGTTGTCGATCTTCGACAAAGACTTTGTTGTTGATTTGGTTTGTTTGCCGTTAAGAGGTTTGGATGTGATTCTTGGTATGAACTGGTTAGAGCATAATTGTGTTCATATTAATTGTTATGATAAGTCGGTGAAGTTTTCTACTCCTGAAGAGGAGGAAGATGGTCTGTTATCTTCCAGACAGTTGAGGAAGTTGATTCAAGAGGAAGCATAGATGTTTTCGTTGATGGCGTCGCTATCTGTAGAGACTCAAACTATAATTGAGGAATTTCCGGTGGTATGTGAATTTCCTGAATTTTTCCCTGATGAGATTCCTGATGTACCGCCAGAGAGGGAAGTTGAATTTGCAATTGATATTGTACCTGGTACTAGACCTGTGTCTATGGCACCATACAGGATTTCTGCGTCTGAGTTGTTAGAGTTGAAGAAGCTATTGGAAGAGTTACTTGAGAAGAGGTTTGTAAGACCAAGTGTATCACCGTGGGGAGCTCCAATGTTGTTAGTGAAGAAGAAAGATGGAAGCATGAGGCTTTGTGTTGATTATAGACAGTTGAACAAGGTGACAATTAAGAACAAGTATCCGCTTCCAAGAATAGATGACTTGATGGACCAATTAGTGGATGCTCGTGTGTTTAATAAGATTGATTTGAGGCCGGGTTATCATCAGATTAAAGTGAAGGATGAAGATATTCAGAAGACGGCTTTCAGAACACGTTATGGACATTACGAGTATTCGGTGATGCCGTTTGGTGTTACTAATGCGCCGAGAGTATTCATGGAATATATGAATCATATCTTCCATACTTATTTGGATCGGTTCGTAGTGGTGTTCATTGATGATATTTTGATTTACTCTAAGTCAGAAGAAGAGCATGCTGAACATTTAAGAGTAATATTGCAGATTCTGAAAGAGAAGAAGTTGTATGCAAAATTGTCCAAGTGTGAGTTTTGGCTGAAAGAGGTTAGTTTTCTTGGTCATGTGATTTTAGGTAGTGGCATATCTGTAGATCCATCGAAGGATGATGCTGTGTTGCAATGGGAAACTCCAAAGTCAACTACTGAGATTAGAAGCTTCTTGGGATTAGCTGTTTATTATAGAAGGTTTATTGAAGGGTTTTCTAAGTTGTCACTTCCGTTGACCAAGTTGACTTGTAAAGGTAGAGCTTTTGTATGGGATGTTCATTGCGAAGAAAGTTTTACGGAATTGAAGAAGAGGTTGACGTCGACTCCGATTTTGACGTTGCCTAATCCAGGAGAGTCTTTTGTGGTTTATTGTGATGCTTCCAAGATGGGTTTAGGAGGTGTGCTTATGCAGAATGGTAAGGTAATTGCTTATGCGTCGAGGCAGTTGAGGACTCATGAGAAGAACTATCCTACGCATGATTTAGAGCTTGCTGCCGTTGTCTTTGTATTGAAGATTTGGAGGCATTATCTTTATGGTTCTAGATTTGAAGTGTTTAGTGACCATAAGAGTTTTAAGTATTTGTTTGATCAGAAAGAGTTGAATATGAGGCAACGAAGATGGTTAGAATTGCTAAAGGATTATGATTTCAGTTTGAATTATCATCCAGGAAAAGCGAATGTGGTAGCTGATGGATTGAGTCGAAAGACTTTACATATGTCAGCAATGATGATTAAGGAGTTGGAATTGATCAAGCAGTTCAGAGATATGAGCTTAGTTTGCGAGGTTACTCCGTAGAGTGTTATGTTGGGTATGTTGAAGATTAATAATGAATTTTAAACAGTATCCGAGAAGCTCAGAAGTTGGATGTGAAACTGGTAGATTGGATGGTTGGGAATGATCAATCTGAGAATATTGATTTCAAGTTAGATGAGCAAGGTGTGTTGAGATTTCGTGATCGGATTTGTATTCCTGATGATGCTGAGATGAAGAAAGTGATACTTGAAGAGAGTCATAGAAGTAAGTTGAGTATTCATCCAGGAGCTACGAAGATGTATCAAGATTTGAAAGGTTTGTTTTGGTGGCCTGGGATGAAGAGTGATGTGGCTCGATTTGTGTATGCATGTTTGACTTTTCAGAAGTCGAAAGTTGAACATCAGAAGCCTGCAGGATTGATGCAACCATTGGAAGTTCCAGAATGGAAATGGGATAGCATTTCAATGGACTTTGTGACGGGGTTGCCTAGTACTTCGAGAGGACATGATTCGATTTGGGTGATTGTTGATAGGATTATGAAGTCAGCTCATTTTATTCCTATTAACATCAGTTTTCCAGTGTCAAAGTTGGATGAGATTTATGTTAGTGTCATTGTGAAACTGCATGGTGTTCCTTTCTGCATTGTGTCAGATAGAGATCCAAGATTTACTTCCGATTTTTGGAAGAGTTTGCAAGAAGCGTTGGGTTCTAAGTTGAGGTTGAGTTCAGCGTATCATCCTCAGACAGATGATCAGACTGAACGGACGATTCAATCGTTGGAAGACTTGTTAAGGGCATGTGATTCATATGGACGATGTGCAAGTACGGGATAATCTTACGGTGGAGACGATGCCTGTACGGATCGCAGATCGTGAAATGAAGACTCTGAGGGTTAAGGAGATTGCCTTGGTTAAGGTGGTTTGGTTAGGAGCTGCAGGAGAAAGCATGACTTGGGAATTGGAGAGCAAGATGCGAGACTCCTATCCAGAATTGTTTGATTGAGGTAAATTTTTGAGGACGAAAATATTCTAAGTGGGGGAGAGTTGTAACGCCCGTAATTTAATTAATTATTTAATTAAATTATTTTTGGAATAATTGTGAAGAAGTACTATTAAATTGGATTCATTTTATTAAATTAAGAAATAATAATATATTTGAGGTATTATATTATTATGATAAATAATGTTAGAAGTTAATATTATTTAAGGTGGGCCTATTTTGAGATAGTGGAAGTAATAAGGGGGTGTAAGTTTTGAGCCCACTAAGGGAATAATAGAATAATTAGGTTATTTTATTATGTTTTGTTAGAATAGAAAGAAGAAATAGTAGAAGGAAAAATAAGGATTGTGGAAACGTGAAGCTGCTGGTTTTTGAAGGAAACGGCAAGAACGAAGAATTCAACCCAGAAATTGTAGAGCAACCTTCGATCCAAGGTAAGGGTGGGGTTCTGGCTTTATAATGGGGTTAATGATATTTGATATGTGGGATTAGAGGATTGTTGTTTTGTTATTGAATTGAATGATGTATGATGATGATTGATGATTTCTCGATGGATAAATGATGATATGATGTTGTGTAAATGATGTAGTATTAAAGGTTAATGATTAGGTGATGAATTATCATGGTTAGGATGAGGTTTGTAGGATTGTGATTATATTCCAATAGTGGAAATACAGTAGAAACGCAGAGAATTATGTAGAAAATCACAGGATGCGTCAACCTCAAGCTGGATGAGTTGATGCATGGAGGATGTTTGACTCAGGATGAGTCGATGCATGCAGGTTTGCGTCGATACATGATGAGTACAAGACTCAGGATGAATCGATGCAAAGGAAGGATGTGTCAATGCATGAGTGTGTGAGACTCAGGATGAGTCGACCGATATGATGCATGTGTCGATACATGCTGGGATTTGAAGCAGAATGAGTCGATCCATAGAGGGATGCGTCGACTCATAGCATGAAGAAGAAGCAGGATGAGTCGATGCATACTGAATAATTTTGACAGAATCAGTTTTTAAGTTGCTGTAACTTGAGTACTAGGATGCAGTTTGAGATGTCGTTCGAAGCGTTGATTAGCTAACACGATGAACTTTATTTTAGATGATTAAAATGATGATTAAGAGGTGTAATTCCAGTAACTAATTTAGGATTTAGAATTAATTCCCGTAGATGACTGTTGTGCTGTTTTAGGACAGATGGATGAATTTTGAGATGTTAGAGGCTGCTGTTAGAATTATGACAGTAGGATTAATGACAGAAATGAAGTAGAACTACAGAATAACAGTAGGGATTACTGTAGTATTGATATACAGCCGAGTTATTAGTAAGATGTGATTAATCAAATGACGTTGATAAATAAGTAATGTTTAACAAATTACTTTGAGATGTTTAGGAGATGCTGTGATTGAGATGTTGTTGCTTGAGATGACTGAAATGTTATCGTTTTGATGATTGAGATGTTGTTGTTTGAGATGACTGAAATGTTGTCATTTTGATGATTGAGATGTTGTTATTTGAGATGACTGAAATGTTATCGTTTTGATTATTGAGATGTTGTTATTTTGAGATGTGTTTTGAGATATTGATAACTGAGTGTGTTATTACATTCATGTTGAGTCGCATACATTGCATTTTTTGAGATGGCCTGGATTGTCAAATTTTGAGATGAAGGCTATGCCTTATTTGATGCCTCTATTAATTGGCAGATTAGATTTTTGAGATGGGAGTTCTGCTCCAATGGTACCACATGCATTTGCATAGTTTTGAGTCGCATCATATGAATGAATAATGAGATGTATTTGATGTTGATGAATGAATATATATGCTGTAATTATTGTTGATAATGAGATGAGAAGTGGTGATATGAATGATCTAATTTAATATATTGATTATCATGCGCTTTATTATATTGTTAGATATTTCACCCCTTCTATTTGAATGTTTCCCTTATGTTGGTAACGTGCAGGTAATAGAGAGTGAAAGCCGTATACCTTTAATAGATCGAGTCGGTGTCATTGCTCTGATATGTAACACTCGGGGGGATGAACGCTTGTTGATTTTTGATTGCTGATTTTAAGTTGTTGAACCTTAAATTGTTTATTTATTAAACACGAGATGTTTCAAAGTTGCTATATTATTTAAAGATGTTATTGAAGAATTCCGCTGCGTAGTCGTTGAATATTTAATGAAAGATGTTATGTTGTTAGTTCATCCGAAGTTTTGAAAAAGTGTTATATATCCATGATGTATGCAATGAATTTGTTAGAAGAATTTGTGACGTCCCGATTCATTTGTATGATTGAAATTTTATAACTCTGATTTATCTTGCATATTTGCTTGGGGTAGAATTAGGGTGTTACAATATGCTTTCCGCTGAGGTGAAGCAATTGGAATTGTTCCAGCAGCAATTTTGTGATCATACTCTTGGCAAGCTCTACCTTTACCTTTCTGATCATAGAGCGCACTGGCCTAGCTGTCTTTCTTCTTCTGGTAACCAGTAAAAGACTTTTTGGCGTTGCCGACATTAGTTCCAGAGAAATCCTGAATCTTTCCTAATTTGATTCTAATTTCAATTATTTCATCGTATGTCGCTGTTGTACCCAAAATTTTCCCTCCCATTTTACTCAACAAATGTCAAGTAAGGTCCCCAAGTTGCTCAAGGAAGCCCAAGAGTTGACCAGACAAACTCTCTCCTAAGGCAGTGCACCTCAAAATTAGGGTTTCTATTTTCATCAAGATGGGTGAGCCACAAAAGCCCCAAATTCTTCCCAAGGTCCTAATAGGTTCCCAAGATTCTCCATGTCAAATTTCAAGCCTTGCATAATAAGTTTTCTCAGTCAACTGCTCAGATGCTTGAGAATCGACTATACTAGGTCAAAAGTCAACTGTGGCCCACATACAGTCAAACCTCAAGATTTTTGGTCAACATCAACATTTTGAAGTGACTTCCATCATTAGATCAAGAGTTGATCATGATTCCTCAAGGAATACTCCAAAATCATCAAAACCCAAATGTTGCTAATTTAGGATTTTGTAGGAAAAGTCAACCCAACTTTGACCAAGCATAACTTCTTCATACTTTATCAGAAATTTTCCATCCAAAGCTCATTTTGAAGAGGATACAATTCCCTAGAACTCATCTTCAGCTCACAAGTTCAAAATATGCACTCACAAAAAGATATGAATTTTAACATTATAGGTCCTTTTGAAAAGTCAACAAAAACACCTTTTGGGTCAAAGCTTAATACAACATGGAAGATCCAATTGAGATAAAACAAAAAGGGTTGTCTAGGGGTCATCCTAAGCTTTCTTAAAAGTCAAAGAACATCTCCCTAGGGTCAAAATTGAGAGAGTTGTTCATTGTCAAAGTTGGCAATTTTTGGAAAATTGTCAAAAGTCAACATTGATCAAATTTGCATTTTTACAAAGGGGCCCATGTTTTCTTGCTTGAAACATGTTTCTAATAGGACCCACGACCCTGAGCTCTTCCACCAATTATTTTATTATTTTTATCATTTACTTTGATTTCTTATTCCTTTAAATCAAAATAAATCAAATTAAATGGTAAAATAATGAAAACAAATTAAATCTTGAGATTTTTGTGCACATTTGAAGTCCATATACAACTAGCATGATGATCAATTCGTGTAAGGCTCATTAGGGTTGGAAAAGATTGGATTGAAGCTTATTTTATAAAGACATCATACATGAAGCAAATCAAATCAAATTTTCATAATTCTCAAAGATATGATACAATTTTGTTGACCTAATTCAGTCTATTATAAGTGCATAATAATTCTAGATAAAAAACACAAGGATTGGAGGCGTGAAACAGCAAGAAAGAAACTCAAAAATTTGGACAAAAGTGTGAGATCAAAATCCATCTTAGAGCCATCCTCAAGGAGTTTCAAGGTTAGCAATACGTTCCTGGATATCTCAGGAAGCTTCTCCATTCATTTGCAAGGCCTGAAGCGTCCAGAATCGCGCCCATCATAAACCACAATTTACACAAAATTTCAATTATGATTTCTTTGATTTTGGCATCATAAGCATGTTTTAATTATACCACTGTGTTTGTATTAATGTTTGCAAGCTACCTATGTCCTTGAATTGGATTTATAGTGCAGGAATCACAATACGCCATGGCTAGGGTTTATGAACTCGTTTTAGGGTTTTTGAATACATGAACAATTAGCTCTTAAGATGGGTACCATGATGATTAGGGCCTCAAGCCCAGTTGATTCATGGTCACTAATTTAATTTATCTTTCCTGTACATGATTTTTGAGATGCAAAGGGTTATAGCCATGGCCAAAATCCATAGGTAAAAGTTGTTACCTAAGACAATTAGAAATACATCAAAAATCATGGTGCACAATTTAATTAATTTTCTTTAAAAAATACATCAAAAATCATTTTACTCGTAAATATTTATTTCTTTAATTAATTAAGTTAGTTAGAAATTTAGGTTAATTTGATTTCTTTCATAATTTAAAAACAATTAGAAATTAGGTTTAATTAATTTGAAATTAAATATTTTCTCAGATAAAATCCAAAAAAACATATTTTTCTCTCAAATTAGGGTTTTAAATTATTTCAATCATCCTCACATTGAATTCACCGCGCGCTTGTTAATTATTTTTGCCATTATTTTGTAACTGTTCATGGTTTGTAATAGTTAACTTTGGGTTTTTATTTTACTGTTTAAATCCCTGATTTTGGTTATGTAATTAATCCCCCTCCCCGAAGCCTTGTAATAGCTAGGTTTTATTTCCTTGCACTTTTAATTTCCGCAATCTTTAACTGTCTAGATGTATGGCTAATAGGATTGTATGGCAAGAATGTCTGGAAAATTAAAACGGTAGATCACCTAATATGCAAAGATTAAATAACTGAAACAAATCACGTGCACATATCCACTCCTAGGGTTTACCTCACTTCGGTTGCCTTCGGTAAACAATCATTAAGCATGGGAGATTTTAGTGGTTGCCCTCCAGTCTAAAGAGATCAAATTGTCCCATTTGAATGTTGCCTCGAAAAGATCTTAAGACTCTAGGGTTATTACTAAAGTTTTCTAACTATTTCTTTAGTGATTGTACTTGTCCCTTTCGAATGTCCCTTACAACTCCAACGACGGTGCTACCTACTCCTTAATAGTGAGATAGCACTATCTAAAAGAAATAGAACAAAAACAATCTTTTTTCGAGTAGGTAGATGCTAGTAGGTACTTGCTCAAAACAAATCTTTTCACACAAACACCTTTCAAAAACAGTTTTCAAAACAACTTCGTCACACCCTTGAGGACTGATACAAGGGTTATCACAAACTAAAAGCATTTTCAAGACAAAAACACACAAGCAATTTGAAAAATGAGCAAGTACCTAAGAGCCCGTAGATAACTACAGATAGAAAGTGTGCTAACACCTTCCCTTTCTATAATCTACCCTCCGTACTCAGAAATATCTCGAGAAAAGGTTTTTTCTGTTCTTTTCCCTTTTCCTGATTGGATAAAATAAAATTCGGTGGTGACTCTTGCTTACCGCGACATTTTGCAAACAAAAAACGCAAAATGCAAACCAGTATTAAACAGTCGGTTCTGCCACCGTATCACAGAACTGGCGACTCTGCTGGGGAATAATATAAAGTGGGGTAAACCTTAGGATCTAGGTCATATTTAATTTCTTTCTCTTGATTGTCTTGTTTTCTTTATACTTATAGGAACTGTTTGGGTTATTTGATCCTACACCCAGATTGGGGAAACACCTTTTTGGTAAGTAGCAATAAACTGTGAGGGAACTATGCTGGGGTATACCAGCACGGTTGAAGCAGTATCTACGTTGATGTGACACTTTGGTTGGTACCGGTAACCCTTGAGTCAATCAGAGAGAGTATGGGGCCGTCGCATGGTGTCGTGAAGCATCAACCGACCTTAGAACCTTTAATTGCACAACTTGGCCATTAGAAAGTAGTAAGATAGCCGGCCTCGGTGTAGAGCTGAGAACTGGTTGATACTCGATGCTACATTCATTGAGATCAGACTTTCGGGATATTTAGGCCATGAGAAAAGATTGCGTGAGCTGAGACAATGCCGATAAAGAATGGTTAGTAAGGACTCTGTGTGATTTGGATGTGCTTGCTATAACTATGTTTGTTATACATGTGTTTTATCATGACATCATACATCATAAGGGTTCTTACAACTGAATATTACAACTGCTTTAACAACTGCTAAAGCCTTCTTAAGTCTAAACCACAGACCGGTTTCTCATGGAAATTCTTTCTTACAGATAAATGAATACTATGTATGTTGAATGTTTTCTACAAAAACTTTATATCACAACTGTGATAATACACAACTTAAGCTTATGTGAAACTAGGATGCTATAACTATAGAGTAAGCGATTTGAGAGATATAGCAAGCTGTATGAGTGAGGATGAAGATGATTTGCTTTATGCGTGTAAAGAGTTGTAGAGCATTAGCCAATTCATTTCTCACTGACTTGTTTATATAGCCTTGAAAAAAGATACGTTGTAGTCAACTATTCCGTTTCAATGCCCATTACGTTCTTTCCATATTGAGAAGATCTTTGTCTTGGAATACAGCCGTTGGTAATAAAGTGTCTTGAATGCATAGTACCGTTGTCAGTTAAGCGTGTTATTGGCTTTGGCTTATTTTGACGCTTCTAGGTGCTGATGATATTGTTTTGGTCTTGATCAGAGTTTAGAGTATGTTAAGCGCAGATCTGTTCATCAAGCTTCAGCGTAAGCACATGCTTTTGATCTTCTGATGCTGGCATATGATATTTCATCTTCTGATGCTGATGTTGACATTCTTATGCTGATATCCATCAGAGTTTCTGTAAATGCACAATATAATTTTTAGGTAGCATATATGTCTCATATGAATTATACAATTTATTTAATCTAGCATTTTGTTATCATCAAAACTTTAACTTAGGGTATTAGATTCAAACTTTGTTCTAACAATCTCCCCCTTTTTGATGATGGCAAAAACCAGATATTTTCAATTGAAATTTAAAGAAGAAATATCAAAGATAACCAAATAATAAATTTGTATCAGCGATAAACAGAAAGGTATCAAAGATAAGAGGATAGGGAATAGAAAGGTATCAGAGTTATGATCAGAAAAACTCCCCCTGAGTTTATTACTTCCCTTTTAATTTCACGAGTCCTTTAGCATCAGATCTTTATTGAACTTTCTTTGAGCATCAGATGTTTCCTTTATTAGAGCAGAGCTTCAGTGTATTCGAGTTCATCAGATTCTTATACCTGTAAGCTTATGCAGAACAACGAAACATTCAAGTATATCAGAGTGTTAGAATGTTTGAGACTTTTGTCTCAGTAATCCGTTATTGAAAAATATCATTCTTTCTCCCCCTTTTTGTCAGCAATCAAAAAGTGCAAATAATTGAAGTTAAAAACGATTAGTGCAGAAAAACGATTGTATTCAGTTCAGAGCTCATAAAATATTATAGATAACATGTAAAGAAAACAGTGAAAACATCAAGAATCAAAATCTAAGAATGGGGAGGAAGGCGTGTGAACAGAGCTTCTAGCATGTTCTTAATCTGATCAGTGGTTTCCTTCTGCTGATGCACCATGCTGACTACTGAGTCAATCTTAATATCCTGAACATCCATCCTTTCCTTCATTCGTTGATCATTCTCATCCATTCTCTCCTGCAGTCGAAGATCATTTTGCTTCATCTCTTCAAGAGTCTGCCTGTCCAATGCAGCTTGAGAGATGTCAGAATCAGGATGCTTCTGAGAGCTTTCTGCAATAACTTCTTCTTGACTTAAATCTTCAGCTGGAACCGTCTGTTCTTCTGCTGGTTGAACTGTTGAAGCTGGACGCTTTTCAGACCAAGGCTCACTGTCCAGAAGAAGAACTTTATCCTGCAGCAGACCTTCAATTTCTTTCAGCAGATTGCTGAAGTTCTGTTGAGCCTGTCCATAGCTTAGGTCTTGCAGCTTAAAGGTTTCAGCGCATACCCATCCTCTGAATTGTGTCCAGAGTTGGTCTGAAACAGCAGGATCAATCACTCCCGGACTAGCCTGTTTTAGAGAAGAAATCCACTTCTGCATGTCTGTTTCAAAATTCAAGATGCTATAACCAACATCTGGTTGTTTGGGTTTGGGAATGGCGGTTTTATTTTTAAGGGCAGCAAGGCGGTCAAGGACTGTTAGATCAATGAAGGTCTTGCTGTGGTCATCTGGATTTTGCTTGGGTGAGGGAGTAGGAGAATCAAGAATGATTATTGGACTGGATGGGGTATTAGGTGGAGTAACTTCTGGTGAGGATGGTAGTTGAGGGATATTAACAGTGGTGCCACCGGGAAATTGAATGGCTAAGGGTTGTGGTTCAGCGGATTCAGATGATTGAGGTTCAGGGGATTGAGCCTCAGAGTGTTGAAACTCAGGTTGTAGAGATGGTTCGTGTTGAGGTGAAGGTGGATTAAGTTCTGGTTGTGGAGATGGAGGTTGTGGAATTTCTAGTTCTGGTGAGTGTGGATCTTCTGGTATTGGTGAGAGTGTAGTTTCTGGTTGAGGTGAGTGGGGAGTTTCTGGTTGTGGTTGTAGGTTTTGGATTGTGAGGTTTGGCGCGGGATCTTCTGAGGGTTAATGACTCGGAAGGGTCAAGCTCAGGTTCAGTATCATCAATGGTGGGAATGGGAATTGGGATTTCAAATGAAGCTGGGGTTGGAATAAATGTTGGAACAGCAGATGAATTTAAAACATTAACAAAAGACAGATTACCTCTCTTCTTTAGGGTCTGCTGAGACGGTCCTTCTGATGCAACCTTTCTCTTCTTAGTCTTCTTCAGAGTAACCTCTGGTGTTTGCTGGTGCAGATCTTTAATGTTCAGATCAGGATCTGTGCCATCAGCTTTATAAGCATCCAAGTATCTGAGAACAATGACTGGTTTAGAGTCAATCTCAGAGAACATAGGAAAGTTGTCCAGAGGGACTCTTCTGTTGGTGATTTCAGCATGAGGAATGACGTTGGGCTCCTTCCTTATATTCTCTATCAGCTTCATCTTTTTCAGATTCTTGGCATTCAGCTGCTTGCCAACAGAAGGTTCTAGAGAGCTTATTTCCTGTGCCTCTGTCAGGTGTTCAATCAGCCTATTCTCCGTTAGAATATCTGATATCAATCTGCCGAAGGGTATCCAATCCCTTTTAGTCCTTTCTTCTTCTCTCGTTTCCTTGACGCTTGTCTTCATATGATGGAACAGAAGATGAGCTAGGTTGATCTTGGACTTCTTTGCAATAAAATAAATCAGAAATTGCTGATCTATGTTTACATAGTCAGGAGAGCTTGTAGGCTTCCTGTGGTTGAAGCAGCCCAGAATAATCTTTGCCCAAATTCTGTGCTGATCTTTCAAGTCTCTGATTTTGCTGGAGGGAACCTCATGTGTGAAAAGTACCCTGATGAGTTGAGGAAGACGCATGTATCCATAATTCTTTAACCAAGATGGGGAACGTTGGACCCACCAACCTATCAAAGTACCTTTCCCAACCTTGTGCTTTAATTTCTTCATACAAATCAAAGCCATTTTCCTTCAAACTGTTGAAATCTACTATCAATTCTGACAGAACTTCCAAGTTCTTGACCGGAGTGAGAAGCGTTCTGAAGGGAATCTGATACTGCTCAGAAGAAGCATCTTGCTGGGAACCTGCAGAAGGAGTGCTAGAAGATTCCATGTTCACACAAGGGTTTTTTGAGAAAAAGCTTGAAAAGGGTTTCTTTGAGAAAAAAAATGAACACATAGTAAGAACACAGAAAAATGTTGAAGATTGTAAGTGACGGTAAAAATGAATGAATGATGTTTAAGGCTTTTAAATAGGTTTCAAAAAATGTTTTAAAAACATAAACGTTTTAAGAGAGAGAATTAAATCATGATTACTCGCATTAAATGTTGGCTGATTTTGGGGGATTTAGAAAGATATTTGGAACGGTTACCCATGACATGTGTCTCAATGCATCCAATCAGCGCTTTGCCTTCTCAGAAGCGTGCACGCATGTTCTGCCTCAGGAATTAGCTGATGAATGGATGACACTTGTTTGATTTAGTGAACAACACATCTATCCTTGAAATGAAACGCTCAGATCTTTATGGATAGAATCTGCATGTCTAAATTTCTGAAAGAAGATTGATCAGAAGTTCACAGTAAAATAAGACAAATTCTGAAGGCTAATATATATAAAATTAAAACATTTTCACTCTGGGCAGAGCTTCATGCTGAGATGTTTCAGAATGAAGTTGAACCTATCTTCAGAAATTGGTTTTGTGAAAATATCAGCCCATTGATGGTCTGTATCAATAAATTTTAAGTTTAAAATGCCTTTCTGAATATAGTCCCTAATGAAATGATGTTTTATTTCTATATGCTTAGCCCTAGAATGCAAAATTGGATTTTTACTTAAGCAAATGGCAGAAGTGTTGTCACAGAGTATAGGAATGTTACTCTCAAATATCTGGAAGTCTTCAAGCTGACTTTTCATCCAGAGCATTTGTGTGCTGCATCCTGCTGCTGCTATGTATTCAGCTTCTGCTGTTGATAGCGCAATTGTGGATTGCCTTTTGCTGGACCAAGAGATCAGATTTTCTCCCAGAAACTGGCAGCTTCCAGAAGTACTTTTACGCTCTACTCTGTCTCCAGCAAAGTCAACATCACAGTAACCTACTAAGCTGTAATCATTAGATTTTCTATAAAATAAACCCAGATTAGTAGTACCTTTCAGATACTTGAAAATTCGCTTAACAACTGTTAAGTGAGATTCTCTAGGATCTGATTAGAATCTTGCACAAATGCATACACTGAATAAAATATCAGGCCTTGAAGCCGTCAGATAAAGAAGAGAACCAATCATACCTCTGTAGACCTTCTGTTCTACCTTTTTGCTTACCTCTTCTCTTTCCAGAATGCACGTGGGATGCATTGGAATCTTTGATGACTTACATTCTGAGAGATCAAATTTCTTCAGAAGTTCTATGACATATTTGCTCTGATGAATGTAAGTTCCCTCTGGAGTTTGATTGATCTGAATTCCCAGAAAGAATTTCAGTTCCCCCATGAGGCTCATCTCAAATTCTGCCTGCATACACTTAGCAAATTTTCTTCCAAGAGAAGGATTAATAGATCCAAATATAATATCGTCAACATAAACTGACACACTAAGATGTCATTCTTAACTGTCTTACAGAATAAGGTTGTGTCCACTTTCCCTCTGGTGAATTCCTTTTCTAACAGAAAGTTACTTAGTCTTTCATACCAAGCTCTGGGAGCTTGTTTCAGACCATACAATGACTTCTTTAGTTTGAAAACATACTCTGGATTTTTTGTACTTTCAAAACCAGGGGGTTGGTGCACATAAACCTCTTCTTCTATATAGCCATTTAAGAATGCACTCTTGACATCCATCTGATATAGAGTGATGCCTTTATTAACAGCAAAAGAAATTAAAAGTCTGATAGATTCTAACCTAGCGACTGGAGCAAAGGTTTCTATATAGTTTATCCCCTCTTGCTGACTATAACCTTGTGCTACCAATCGTGCTTTGTTTCTGATGACTTCACCTTGTTCGTTCAGTTTGTTTCTGAACACCCATTTTGTTCCAATGACGTTGAATCCTTTTGGTCTGGGAACTAGATCCCACACGTCATTTCTGGTGAATTGATTCAGCTCTTCTTGCATTGCTAGAATCCATTCGTTGTCCAGAAGTGCTTCATCAATTGAAGAAGGTTCAATCAGAGAAACAAGTCCCATGAGGGATTCTTCAGAGTTTCTGAAGCTGGCTCTTGTTCTGATTGGATCTTCCTTTCTTCCTAAGATTGTTTCTTCTGGGTGATCCATGCTGCTTCTGGATAGTCTTTTCTGAGGATGATCAACAGATGTTGCTGGATTGCTCACAGTGCCTCTTTCTAATGTTGAAGGAGTGTCTTTGTTGAGAACTTCTGATGACTTGTCTTCAGAACCTGTGAATTCAACTTCCATACCTGCAAAGACTTCATTCTGCTTTGACTTTTCAGAGTCAAGCTTATCATCAAAACGAACACTGATTGATTCTTCCACAATCTGTGTTTATGTATTGTATACTTTGTACCCTCTTGAGCGTTCAGAGTATCCTAACATAATACACTTCTGTGCTTTAGAGTCAAACTTGTTCAAATAATTTTTTGTGTTTAACATAAAACAAGTACATCCAAATGGATGAAAATATGAAATGTTGGGCTTTCTGTTCTTCCACAATTCATATGGAGTCTTTTCCAGAATAGGTCTTTTGGAGATTCTATTCTGAATGTAGCACACTGTGTTTATTGCCTCTGCCCAGAAGATCTTAGCAACATTTGTCTCATTGATCATGGTTCTGGCCATTTCTTGCAATGTTCTGTTCTTTCGTTCTACAACTCCATTTTGCTGGGGAGTTCTAGGACAAGAGAAATCATGCAGAATGCCTCTGTCATTAAAGAATGACTCAAAATCTTTGTTTTCAAATTCTCCACCATGATCACTTCTGACTTTAACGATTCTAAGATCCTTTTCATTCTGAACTTGGTTACAGAAGGTGACAAACACAGAGTGTGACTCGTCCTTGTGTCTTAAGAACTTTACCCATGTCCATCTGCTATAGTCATCTACGATTACTAACCCGTACTTCTTGCCACTGACTGAAGCAGTTTTAACTAGTCCAAATAAGTCAATGTGCATAAGTTCTAATGGCTTAGAGGTGGAAACAACGTTTTTAGATTTCAAAGCAGGTTTTGCAAACTTTCCTTTCTGACATGCTTCACACAGAGCATCTGAATTGAACTTCAGATTAGGAAGTCCTCTGACCAGATTGAGTTTGTTAATATGAGATATTCTTCTCATACTAACATGCCCCAATCTTCTGTGCCAGATCCATTGCTCGTTGTTAATAGACAGAAGACACTTTACATTCTGACTTTTCAGTTCAGAAAGTTTGATTTTATAAATGTTGTTTTTCCTCTTTCCATTAAATAGGATAGTCCCATCTTTCTGACTAACAGCTTTACATGATTTTTGATTAAAGATTATATCATAACCGTTATCACTTAATTGACTTATGGATAACTGATTATGCATTAATCCATCTACTAATAGAACATTATTTATAGAGGGAAGATTTCCGTTACCTACTGTTCCAAAGCCAATGATATTTCCCCTCTGATTGCCTCCAAAGCCTACGTGGCCTCCAGGCTTAAGTTCCAGGCTTTGGAACATATGCCTTCTTCTCGTCATGTGTCGTGAGCAGCCAGAGTCCAGGTACCATGACTGGTGTTTCTGATTTGCTGCTAAAGATATCTGCAACATGTATTATTTTATCCTTAGGTATCCATATTTTCTTGGGTCCTGATTTGTTAACTTTACCAAAAATCTGGTTGAATTTTGGTTTCACAAAATAATTATTACTAGTATATTTAATGTCATGTGTGTGACCATACACAAAGTGTGAATTTAGAGGAGTGCGTTTAATAACTAGATCCATGGCATTCTTTGGTGTAGGTACCTTACCTTGGTATCCTATTCCCTTTCGGACGTTTCTGCTAACTCCATAGATCATTGAAGCCATTTTGCTTCTATCTATGCTTTTAGCAAGGAACTTCTGAAAGCTGTGATCATACTCCTTGATGATCTCATCAGCGCTGCTGGAAGTTTCAGAAATTGTTTCCTTCTGAGTGTTTTGTAAAAGATTTTCTAATTTTGAAATTTTATTTTTCAACTCAGAATTTTCCAATTTAAGACTCTCAGTTTTATCAGAGTCAGAATCAAGATTCCTTTTCAGGTTTCTGAATTTAACTCTGATCTGCTGATATCTTTCCAGAATTTCGTTAAGGCTTTCAGCAAGTTCAGCCTTAGTAAAATTAATTGCAAAGTCATGGAATACCTCTTCGGTGTCTGATTCAGAGTCTGATTCAGAAGCTTCACTGTCTTCTGATATGTTAGCCATGAGAGCTATGTTTGCTCTCTCATCATCTGATTCTGAGTCAGCTTCAGACGAGTCAGAGTCATCCCATGTAGCCATGAGAATCTTCTTCTTTTCCCTTCCAAACTTCTTTTTGGGCTTTTCCCTCTGAAGCTTTGGACAGTCACTCTTGTAGTGTCCTTTCTCGTTGCATTCATAGCAGATGATGTCCTTGGTGTTTGGCTTTCTGCTTCCTGAAGAGCCTTCAGATTTTCTGTATCCAGAGGAGGAGTATGACCTTCTGTATCTGGAGGAGGACGCATTCTGATCGGATCTTCTGGTATTCCTGAACTTTCTTTGCCTCTGCTTCCATAGTTTATTCACTCTTCTGGAGAGGAGGGAAAGTTCGTCTTCTTCTGATGAGGACCCATCAGAGGTTTCTTCAACAGCCTGCAAAACTTTGGAGTCAGATTTTCTGTTAGATTTTAAAGCTAAAGGCTTACCTTGCTTCTGAGGTTCATCAGCTTCTAGCTCTATCTCGTGACTTCTGAGGGAGCTGATAAGTTCCTCCAGAGAGATTTTGTTGAGATCTTTAGCTAGCTTCAGCGCTGTAACCATTGGCCTCCACTGTTTTGGCAAGCTTTTGATGATCTTCTTGACATGATCAGCAGTAGAATACCCTTTGTCCAGAACTTTGAGACCAGCCACCATAATTTGAAATCTTGAGAACATCGTTTCAATTGATTCACTTTCTTCCATTTTGAATGCCTCATACTTCTGAATAAGCGCAAGAGCTTTAGTTTCTTTGACCTGAATGTTGCCTTCATGCGTCATTCTGAGAGAGTCAAACATACTCTTTGCAGTGTCTCTGTTAGACATCTTTTCATATTCAGCGTAAGAGATGGCGCTGAGAAGAATAGTTCTGGCCTTGTGGTGATTTTTGAAGTCACGCTTTTGTTGATCAGACATTGCCTTCCTGTCAATCTTCTGACCACTTGCATTCACTGGGTGCATGTATCCATCTGTCACCATGTCCCATAGATCAGCATCATGTGCCAGAAAGAAGCTTTCAATTCTGTCTTTCCAGTAATCAAAATTCTCTCCATCAAAGACTAGAGGTTTGCCGCTGAATCTGTCTCTATCTTCATTGTTGTCATTGCTGGTGTGTTGATATGTTCCTACCATTGTGTTTTTCTGATGCTGGATCTTGTACTGACACGGTTAAGTGTTTTAGCTCAGAACCAGGCGCTCTGATACCAATTGAAGAAGTGAAAAACACAATAAGGGGGGTTGAATTGTAAAACTTGAAATCAAATGCAGACAACACGTTATTTTTATCCTTGTTCGTTTGATCTCAAACTACTCCAGTCCACCCGTCAAGGTGATTTCGCCTCTCTCCAACGAGGTCTTAATCCACTATATTCAACTGAATATTACAACTGCTTTAACAACTGCTAAAGCCTTCTTGAGTCTAAACCACAGACCGGTTTCTCAAGGAAATTCTTTCTTACAGATAAATGAATACTATGTATGTTGAATGTTTTCTACAAAAACTTTATATCACAACTGTGATAATACACAACTTACTTATATGAAACTAGGATGCTATAACTATAGAGTAAGCGATTTGAGAGATATAGCAAGCTGTATGAGTGAGGATAAAGATGATTTGCTTTATGCGTGTAAAGAGTTGTAGAGCATTAGCCAATTCATTTCTCACTGACTTGTTTATATAGCCTTGGAAAAAGATACGTTGTAGTCAATTATTCCGTTTCAATGCCCATTACGTTCTTTCCATATTGAGAAGATCTTTGTCTTGGAATACAGCCGTTGGTAATAAAGTGTCTTGAATGCACAGTACCGTTGTCAATTAAGCGTGTTATTGGCTTTGGCTTATTCTGACGCTTCTAGGTGCTGATGATATTGTTTTGGTCTTGATCAGAGTTTAGAGTATGTTAAGCGCAGATCTGTTCATCAAGCTTCAGCGTAAGCACATGCTTTTGATCTTCTGATGCTGGCATATGATATTTCATCTTCTGATGTTGATGTTGACATTCTTATGCTGATATCCATCAGAGTTTCTGTAAATGCACAATATAATTTTTAGGTAGCATATATGTCTCATATGAATTATACAATTTATTTAATCTAGCATTTTGTTATCATCAAAACTTTAACTTAGGGTAGTAGATTCAAACTTTGTTCTAACAAATAGTTGTCAATCTCGTCTCGTTAATGAGATTCAACTGATCAAGTCTATTTTGAACTCATTCGACTTCATCTTGTTGTACATCTGTCATGGTCCTTATAGAAGGAATCTCTACTTCCACGGGCATGACCGCTTCCATGCCGTATACTAGAGAGAATAGGATTTCCCCAGTCAAAGTGCACACCAAAGTGTGATAACCATGTGTTGTACCCCAATTTTTGCCCCTAAGATCCCTGTATCATCTCATATATACTCAATTACAACAAGATCACACTAGGGTTTGGTTCTTCTCCATATCTTTAAGTTTTCTCATGAGGAATCGCCAAGCACCTTGACTTGTATATTGTGATCATCTATGTTTTGTTTTCATTAAATTTTAACTAATGAATACTATGAATGTTTGCTCTAGTTGATGATGCTATAGGTGGAAGCACAACACATTTCATCAGGTTGATCTATAGGTTCATGAGTTTATTTCTGTGCCTTCTTCAACAAGATTTCATTGAGGTTCAAGCTTCATCATTGAAGATACTTTGAAGTGACATCATGACAAGGTCTACTATGATTCATCATGCCTCAATTTGTCAAAGAAAGTCAAAGGATGCAAAAGATTATAGGTCATTTTATGAATTTTTGCCAACTTCAACAAGTCATAACTTTCTCATTTTTGGAGATTTTAAATGGCTTAGTTACAACATTTATACCACTACAGAAAGAATGACGACTTCATTGGGGAAAGATTGACCTATTGCTGGTCCATCCCTAAGTGGGTTGAGCCTATCTTTGTTTATTTGTGTATATGTTATTGTTGTTTATATGTTATATGTTGTATATATGGTTGTCCGGATTTTCCTGGTTTTCAGGGTGCTTGGTGATTTCTCATAAGTCCTATACCCGGACTTGGGAAAACTTAAGATAGGACGGGCGGTATAGCCATGTTAACTTTAAGGTAGTAATCCCAAAAAAGGAGACATGAGATCCCCCACTCAGTGGATGCCCCTTTGACTGTAGTGTCATTTACCGAGTAATCAGGAAGACATACTACTTTCAACCTGGGAGCCTGCTGAAACTGAGGACCATAGAACCTTTAACTTATCTTGGCCTTTTAGGTGTAGTGCGGAAGCTATAATGGAGTAATCCGAAAATACTTGTCATGCGATACTATGCTCAGACGAGTTTTTCCTGAGAATATTGCTAATTACCGAGTCAATCGGGGTGTTGGTAATATCTGAAGGAAGGATGTAGAATCTGGGAACCTCTTAGAACCTTGTTCGACAGGTGATAAAATTTTAGATCATACCTTATGGGTAGTACCTTTGACCTCATGCTCGTGACGTTGAACCTATGAACCCTATGTCTGTGATCTTGTGTGTGATTGTTGCATCATGCATCCATGCACCCATGAAAATATTCTAAAAACCTTTTGTTTCAAGAGACTTAAAAGTTAACTCTTTGTAAATATCTCAGGTACTTTTTGACTATGAATTCTGGAAAAAGAAAGACCGGGAAGTACAGTTTCAAAAATCCCAAGAGAGATGAGTTGATGAGTCTGATTCTCGAGATCGAGAGTTCTACAAATTTTAGGAGGAAGTATGGGTCTATCATTTCTCTTATGAAGCTCAGGATGAAGGAGGTTATTCTCTCGACTTTGGTCCAGTTCCATGATCCGATGTATCAATGCTTTACTTTCCCTAATTATCAGTTGATGCCTACATTGGAAGAGTATTCTTATCTATTGGGTTTACCTATCACCGATCATGTTCCTTTTAATGGTTTAGAGGGGGAGCCAAAATCTCATGAGATTGCTGCTTTGATCCATTTGGGGAAGTCTGAGGTTGAAACCCATATGACTAATAAAGGAGGGATTAGAGGATTTCCCTCTCAGTTCTTGTTGGAGAAAGCTCTCTACTTTGCTAGGATGAAGAGTACGGTTTCTTTTGAAGCCATCTTTGCTCTACTTATGGATTGTTCTTATTTCCCAATGTCAACAAGTTTGTAGATATCAATGCCATTAGGATCTTTATGATTGGGAATCCAGTCCCTACATTATTGGGTGATGCTTATTACTCTATTTATCTTCGGGATTATTACCATGGAGGGATAATCACTTGCTGCACGCTTTTGTTGTATCAGTGGTTTATTTCTCACTTACCTAGGTCTAATGCTTTCTAGGATGTCTAAAAGGAACCTCGTTGGGCTCGGAAGATTATGGACCTCACTCATTCAGATATCATTTGGTACCATCAGGCTTACTATGATGTAGATATTTATAGTTGTGGTAGTTTCCCCAATGTACCTCTTCTTGGTACAAAGGGAGGAATTAACTACAATCATGTTCTTAAACGATGACAACTTGGATATCCGATGAGGGATAAGTAAAATAGTATTCATCTGAGTGGTTTCTTCCTTAAAGAGGGAGAGAATTATAAGGAATCCAAGGAGAAGAGTGCAAAGGCTTGGCATCATATTCACAGGAAAAGTAGAAAGGACTTGGGACCTAGAGGGGCTGTTTCTTTGGAGCCTTATCTTCAGTGGGTACAAGCAAGAGTCATCTAGTTGAAGATGTCATATTACCGTGTAGCACCCATGCCTGATATGTTTTTGAAGACCAATCCTCCCCTATTGGATGATGTGGAAGAGCTTCAGCTTGCTTTAGTCAGGATGCGGCATGAAAAGGAGGCTTGGAAGAATAAGTTTCGGACTTTAGAAGTGTCCTACCGAGAAGACTTGAAGGAGAAAGATGATCTGATTGAGATTCTCGAGAGTCGTGCTATAGAGATGATAGAGAGGCAAGAGGATTTATTTTACTCTAGGGATTAGTTAGGACCTAGTTGTTCACTTTCTGACTCTGGTGATTGGAAAGAGGTCGCCAACAGGTATGCAGAAGAGAACAAGCGGTTAAAGGCTCAGATTGCAAGACTCACATGGAAACGTTAGTGTGTGGAGTGATCTTCATCAGCTTTGCTTTCTTAGGATCTTAGATTTTTATCTTATCTTGTACTTGGGATTATTGAAACTTGTACTAAAAAGTTGAAATCCATTTTGAAGTTAGTATAATGAGATTTTCAGTATTTCAAATGTGTTAGTACTTTAATATTTGCAAATTGTCTATAAATTTTCGAGTTCCTTGAAATATTAATAATAAAATAAATCATGTGAATTGCATATCATGCATCATATTGTACATACTTCTTGCGTTTATGTTCATACCCAGGTGTCTTACTAAGCTTCTTTACTTTATTCAGCAAGTTGTCTCATCAGTACAATACTCGGGCTAATGTAAAAGATAATCCTTTGCCAAAGCATGGAGGAACAAATGCTGTCAACATGGTTGCTGGTTATCCAAGGGACTTCCGAATTTTTGATATCAAGTTGGTCAGAGGAGACTTGGTAAAGATGCACGTTGAACTCTGCGAGTTCAGTTACTATTCGCTTGACCATGCTGGTTGTGGTATCTGCAATACTGATATACAAGGGTGTGATAAGATAAAGGCTGATTTGTAGGAAATGATGAATGAAGGCCTCATCCATATAACTAGGCCTAGGGCAGAATACGAGGAAGAAGTGAACATGGTCTTTGGGTGTCCTGGAGAGTTTAAGATCTTTTATGTGAACCATATGAATGATGACTTGGTGCAATTGCGTGCTACCTTCTGTCACATGGAAGGTCAGGTAGAACACCACAGTAGATGACCCGCAATGGTTGTGTGTTAGCGCCTGTTATTCGAGGAAATGTCAGTGCCGATAAGAAGGTTGTCAAAGGTGTTGAAACTAGGAAACTAGTAAGGGAGTCCAGTGGTGCTACTTTGGAGAAGGAGGTGGATGATATATTAAAGATTATCAAAATGAGCAACTACATAATTGTAGATAAATTATTGCAGACTCCTTCAAAGATATCAATTCTGGTCTTACTGATGAATTCTTCTGCTCATAGAGAATCTCTAATGAGAGTGTTGGATCAAGCCTTCGTGGAAAGTCATATTTTGATAGAATAATTCAGCACTGTGGTAGGTGTGATACGGTGGGAGAACTGACTTGAGTTTTGCATTTGTATTCGCACTTGTTCGGTTGAGCAAGAGTCGCCACCGACTTTTTATTTTATCCTAAAGGAAAGGTTAAAAAGCACAATAAAAACCTTTTGAGATATTTCGCGGGTTCGGGGGGTAGATTATGAAAAGGGAAGGTATTAGCACCCTTTTCATCCATGGTTATCCATGGGCTCTTAGTTACTTGGTTTTTAGATCACTTGCCTTGATTTTCGATTGCTTGAAATTGTGGTGTATGTGTGTGTTTTGAAAATGTTTTTGAAATAGACGCCTTTGTTTCGGCAACCATTGTAATGACTCGTGTTTGAGTATATACAACGGTGTGTATCTTTTCGAAAAGATGTTTCAAATGTTTTTGAGAGTTTGTTTTGAAAGTGTGTATGAAGTGTGGTTTTTGAAAAGGAGGCAAGTGTTTTTGCAAGTTGATTTCAAGTAACTAAGAGTTTTGTCTACCCCTATTGTACTCAAAGGTTTTCTCTATGTTTTCAACCCTTTTTAACAATTTTGTTCCACCATTGAATTTGGTGGGCAATCTTGCGTTTAGGATGTTTAACGGGACGGGCGCGGGCCATCGTATGGACCATGAATGCAATGGTGCCAAGTGTCTTTGGCAATTTTGCTTGAAGGGACTTGATCATTTTGATAGGCGACTTTCGAAAGCGTCATCGAGGGACTTATGATCATTTGATTGTTTTGCCAAAGAAACTCGACGTGCAAGCATGGCCCATTTTGGAAGGAAACATGTGGGATTACCCTAGGGGGTGCAAGTGTGATTGTGTATTGATTTCATGCATTTGTCTTTGTATTAGGTTATCTAGCGTTTGGTTTTATGTACATGCAAACCATAGGTCTAACCATGGTATAATTCGAAAGCGGTAAATTACGGGAATTTAAAGTCTACGCTATTACAAATGGTATCCGGGAGTGGGGGTACAAATTCACAAATGGGGATGAGACTTAGGTAATTACAACCAAATCGAATTGCGATCAAACGTAATATGTATCGAATGTAGCAATGTATAAAAATAGCAAATGTATAATATATCAATGTAAATGTATTGTGTAGGTGTAAGTGTAAGTGTATATGTGTATGTAATTTATTTACAAGTTAAGAAAATGTGAATTTTAATGTGAAGATTAAGTATTGCTAACTTAAATGAAAAGAATTAGATGTTTATTTATTTAATCTTTGTAATCTTGTATTTTTCTTTAATATGTACAAAAAGAATATTTTAATTAAGTGTTTTAAATTTTAATTAAATTATGTATATTAAAAAAATGTATTTTAATTGATTATGTACAAATATTTCTAAGAAAAGAAATTGTATTAACTTAAAGAGAAATTATGTATAAATCAAAATAAGTTTTAATAAAATAAAAAAAGTGTTTTAAATAATGTATTTTTATGTATTTTATGTATTAAGGTATTAATGTACAAAATAAAAATATTTTAAGTTTTATTTCTTATATATTAGTAATTAGTATTTAATACATATATTTATACAAAAGTTTTTTAATTGAAAGAAAATATTTCAAGTTAGAGGAAAAATATATTGTGTTTAAAATTATAATTATATTAAAAAAAGTCATGTTAATTTGTATATAGAAAAAGGATACGATAGTTAAAAATAGTTTGAAAGAAATCAGAAATGGGCTTTAAGGTTTGAGGCCCAAATGCAATTCATAGAGAAAAATGAATAGAACAGGGGGGGTATGAATTGGAAATTCGCTTGGGCTTCAGTGCTTCAGAGGTGGGCAAGGCCCAATTGTCTTACAATGTTTTCGTTTAGGGTTGTGAGTGATTGTTTCAATTGGGAAAAACTTAGGGTTTGCTGAGAGCGGCGCGCTTGCTTCGTCTTCTCCGTTTGTCATCCTCTCCATGGCTACTGAGTTACTTCTAACCATCCACGGCCACCCAACGCCAACTCTGTTTCTCCTCCTTCCACAAGGTTACCCCAAGCGATGGTTACGAAGTTTGATTTTCGTTCTAATGTTTTATGCCTTTACATGTTGTTGCTTATTTCTGGTTCTTGATTACATTGTTTTGATGTTTGTGCAAGATGTTGGAAAAGAAAGAAGAAAGTTTATACCTTTGGAAGGGGATGATGAGACGGATTGGAAGGCGCTGTGGGCGGCCAAGGGTGGAGGACGCGATGACACTGGCTTTGGACTGCGAGGGGATGATGATGATGAAGCTTCTACTTCCTGGTTTGTGTATTCTTTGCTTGTATTAGGGTTTGATGATGATTATGGCCTGAGAACCTCTTGATGATATATTTTCTTCTTCTCTGTCTGCCTCGTACGCCTGCTTCTATTTGCTTCTTTATCACCTTCTTCTCGTTGACCCTAGTTGCCTTTAATACTTGCCTATGATGAGAACTCTCTGAGGCCTTTGTGTTGCCTTTGGATACTTGTCTGTTGACATTCCTGTCTCTTCTTCTTGTTGGCTTGTATGTATGCTTTAGTATGCTTGTTCTTTTCCCAATGATGAATATTTCTGAGGGCTTGTGATGTTTGACACTGCGTGTTCCTGAGTATGCTTCTTTATCTCCTTCTGGTTGCCTTTTGGAATGCTTGGCTTATGCAGGTTTACGAGCTTGGTTAAATGGTTTATGTTGCAGTTTGTGTTTGAGCATCACAGGTTTTAGCAGTTTAGGCTGCAGTTGGTTTGAAACTGGAAAAGTCTTTAGGTTTTTGCTTCAGGCTTCAGGCTTGGGCAATTTGGGCTGGATTGTTAGCTTCAGGCTTTGAATGGTAAGGCTGGTAATGAGCTTTTGACAGGTTTTGTTGTGGTTTTATCCGTTTGCTGCTTCTAGCTTGAAAGGTTTAAGACAGGTTAGGCTTTTTTCTTAGGCTTGATGCAGGATATAAGAGGTTTTGGCTGAGGCTTGCATTAGTTATGGCTTTGGCTTGTTAGGTCCTGGCCTTTTGGTAGTTCAGGTTGGTGGTGTTTTATGAAGCTATGCTTCAGGCTTCAGGCTTATGCTGGTTTGTTGTTGTTTGAGGCTATGTGTGATCGGTGGATCTGGAACTGACTGTTTAACGCTGGTTCGCGAAATGTTGCAGAAGCAAGAGTCGCCACCGTCTTTTATTTTCTCCAAATGGAAAGGACAAAAGCACATAAAAATTCCTTATGGAGATTGCTCTCGGTTCGGGAGGTAGATTATAGAAAGGGAAGGTGTTAGCACCCTTTCTATCCATGGTTATCCATGGGCTCTTAGATACTTGCTCATTATGTTTTCAAAAATGGTTTGTTTGCTTTTCAACTGTGGGTTTTAAAAAAGGTTTCTTTGAAAATTCCAGTTCGACTCTTGTATCGGTCCTCAAGAGTGTTTGAAAAATTGCTTTCGAAAGCTTTTTGAAAAGGTGTCGGTGTGAAAAGTATTTTTGATTTGTTTTTGAAATTAGAGCAAGTATCTAGAGTCGTCTACCTACCCTAAGGAATTCGTCTATGTAAATGTCCTTTAAAGCAGTGCCATCCCACCATTGAGAGGTAGGTAGCACCACCATTGGAGGTGTTCGGGTCAATTCGAGGTTCGGGACGTGGTGATCATCGGAGCAATGGGAAGACACCTTAGAAGCTACCCTCATGCCAGGTTCCCGGATCATGAGGACTTACTAAGACATCCTCTACTCGACGATCACCTTTCGAGGCAAGGCAACAGTGAGGCGTACCCTAGGGGTGGTGTGTGATTTGTGTGTCATGTTCATTTATTTTTGTCTTGTCATGTTATGGTGATCTACGCGTTTGTTTTTATTTAGACATTCATTCTTGCATGCAATTATCAGCAGTTTAAAAGGTTGCGAGAAATATAAAATTCCTAAACTATTACAAAGGCGCGGGTCCACATCGCCAAATTTAATCCAGGACCCGATTTGACATAAAATAAAGAAATAAAGTGCGAGAAATATAAATTTACACGGCTTTGGGAGAATTACATCAATATTTAAAAGAAGGAATAAAAATGCGCGAATTGAATTAAAATTGAAAGCGAGGGCGTTGGACCCTTTTTAATGAAATCAAATTATATTATTAAATTAATGAAATAAAATAAGAAAAGAAATTTATTTTTTTGGGTTTTTGTATTTATGGTTTTTTATGAGAATTAAATGAAATTTAAACCTAATTCTAGCTATTTTTTAATTTATTAAGAAAATATGAAAATTACCTAGAATTAAACCTAATTAATTAATGCAATTTGATTTATAAAAATAAATAATTAGTTATTAGTAATGAGAAAATAAAAGAAAAGTGATTAAAATAATTAAAACCTAATTCTACAAGTTTTTAATTTATTAAGAAAAGATATTAAAATTAACCCTAAATTTAAATCTAATTAATTAGTGAGATTTATTTACAAAAAGATAATATTTAAATAACATATTTTAATTTTTGCCTTTTTCTGATTTTTTGTATTATTTTTATATTTTATGAAACTAAATTAATTTAAAGATTAAAAGGGAAATTAATTCAATTAAACAAATAATAAAAAATAATAGAAAAAGAAAGTGAACACAAACCCTAGGGGGTGCTGACCCCAAATGGAGGTTTTGTCCCAGCAATTTGGGCCCAATGGTTATGGTCTTTGTTTGACTTTTTTGAGAGCGTGTTGGTGCATTGACTGAAGCACATCATGTTCTTCAAATCTCCACCTTTTGATTGGGATCACGAGATGCATGGCATGCCTGGATTGTGAGTTGCATGGTGGATACTGAAGCTTGAATTGCATAGGATCATTATTAGAAAAATAACATGGAATAGAAAGGGGGACCTGGGGTTCGAACCCAGGTCCCAGAGATTACCAACCCCACGCCTTGCCAACTGAACCACCTGAATGCTTTGTATGTAATATAACTAACAAATAATATCAATCAAAACGTGAGTTAGTGGACTTTTTTAGCGCGAAATTTAAATGAACCAATTGCTGTCCTACACTTCATCGTCTTCTTCATGGCTTTTGTACCTGAAACAAAAATTACATTTAAATAGCGGGGGTTTTAAACCCCCACTAAATAGCAAGCATGAAAATAGCGAATAGGAGATGCTGGCTTATAAATTAGGCGCGAGGTATGTGTTCAGATCGTCCAAGCATGCTGATTTCAATGGTCTAGGTCTCAAGTCTCAATTGTTCCAGAATAAAGAAACCCCAATTCGTGACCTCTGTAACCCTAAAAGACAACAATGGCAACTTCGCGTATGGTGTATAAAAACTCAATCAAACTATGTGGTTAGCTTCAGAATCAATTAATTAGTATGAATCCATAAAAAAAATGCAATGAGAATGCTTGAATATTGAAATACGAATATGCATAAAATTGGAAACAGTTTGAGTTTTGTATACCAATTCTGGGCGTGTAAGGGTTAAAAAACAATGCAGTTAGGTTCAGTAATACACTAGGAAGCTTTTGCAATTGGTCTCTTGCTCTGAATCGTGCTAGAATATTGTTTTCAGTTTTCAATTTTTTGGCAAAAAACTCAAACTTGGCTATGCTTTTCTGGCGCAGCTTAGAGGTCCTGATCACTAGGGTTAGCATGAGTATATATGTGTGAATGATTAGGGTAAGGTTTTTGGTCCAAAAAATCAATGAATTGATGGAATCAATATTTGATTTTCATGCCATAATTTTTCAATCTTTTTCATGCTAATTTGGTTCCAATCATGTCCAATCACATGGATTCTTTCCCTATCTAATAATGCACGAAAATCTGAAGTTATCCCATGCATAAAAATATTTGATTGACTTGCTTTGGTATTTTCCACATATTTATTTTAATTAAATGAATTATTAGCAATTAAAAATTCAAATAAATAAATAAAAATGATGAAAAACTTCCCTTTGGGCCAAATGGTCGTGCACATGCCTTGGATGATGAATCTTGGAAGAAAAAGAGGCCCATTAGCATTTTTAAGACATTTGAGGCAAAGTTGACTTTTCAAAATATCCAAAAATTTACCAACTTCCACAAGGCATATCTTGCTCAATATTTAAGCTTTGCTCATGTTCTTGGACATTTTGGAAAGGTCTTGAAGTCCTCTAACCAATGTCTTTGGTCCCATGTAATTTTGATTTACCAATCTCAAGTTATGGCCTTTGACTTAAAGTCCCTTTTTGTTGACTTTTGAAAATGACCTATAATGTTGAAATTGATAACTTTTTGTGAGAGCATTTCTTGGACTTGAAGTGTGAATAGGAGTTGTAGGAAATTTCTTTCTTCTTCAAAATGAGCTTTGGATGGAATTTTTCTGATAAACCATGTGGAAGTTATGCCCTGGTCAAGTTACAGTTGACTTTTTCAACTGTCCAAATATGGAAACTTTTGCATCTTGAGACTTTTTGAGCCAAGCTTTGAGAATCATGATCAAGCATTGATCAAATTATGTTTGTGGCTTCAAAATGAGATGTTGACCAAAAATTTGAACTTTTGACTGTCAAATGACCATTTTGCCCCTACAGTTGACTGTAGTGCAATTAGGGTTTTTGATTGTGCAATTTTATGCTGTAAGTCTTGAAACTTGATATGAGGATGCTTGAACATGTTTATAAGCATGTGGGACTTGATTGGACCCTTGGAAACTTCATTTTCTTTGTCAAAACCAAAACCCTAGTTTTTGACTGTTAGGAGGCCCTTGAACTGTGCAACCCTTGGAGAGGTTTTGAAGCTTGCTTTTTGCAAATTTTGAAGAATATGGGAGGGAAAATTTTGGGGTACAACAGTTGCCCCTGTTCAATCTTCTTAGACCTGAGGATGCAGATTGGCTGACGTGCCTTTCGTAATCCGAAGGTGGAAGATGATTGAACACTAGAGTGTCCAGAAATTTGCGCTCACATAGTGGTATGATGGTGGGAATGGGCTTATAGATGCCATTTGGAGATAGGATGATGGGCTTATAGATGCCATGCTGGGAGGTGATGGATAGGTGGATGGGCTTATAGATGCCATCTGGATGTCGATCGCGTAAGAGATTCCTTAGCGAGAGCTTGCGTACCCGAAAAAGAAAAATGATTACCTGACCTGTTACAAGAGCTGGTCTTCAAATTCTTTGTATAGATGTGTCCTGACTGGTTACAGGAGCTGGATCTGGAGCTTCAAACGGTGATGAATGAACCAGGGATGGTTACTACCTCAATAGGGACGGTGAGAGAACCTTGGACGTTTACTACTTCAACAGGAACGTGAGAGAATCTGGGGACGATTACTACCTCAACAGTAACGCTGAGAGAATCTGGACGACTTCAACCTCAACAGTAACGCTGAGAGAATCTGGGGACGATTACTACCTCCGCAGTAACGGGGAGAGAACCATAGGCGACTTCAACCTCAACAGTATCATTGAGAGAATCTTGGATATCTTCTACTGAGTCTTTATCAGGAAAATCTGTTAGGGGTCGATTTAACTGGACTAGAGAAGGCCTTTGACTGGATAAGAAACAGGAAAATCTTAGGGTCGATTTAACTGAACCGGTCTAGGTCTTGAAATCTTCAACTGGATAAGAAACAGGGAGATCTTAGGGTCGATCTGACTGAACCAGAGAAGGCCTTGGACTGGATAAGAAACAGAGAAATCTTAGGGTCGATTTAACTGAACCGGTCTAGGTCTTGAAATCTTCAACTGGATAAGAAACAGGGAGATCTTAGGGTCGATCTGACTGAACCAGAGAAGGCCTTTGACGGGATAAGAAACAGAAAAATCTTAGGGTCGATTTAACTGAACCGGTCTAGGTCTTGGAATGTCTTCAACTGGATAAGAAACAGGGAGATCTTAGGGTCGATCTGACTGAGCCAGAGAAGGCCTTTGACTGGATAAGAAACAGAAAAATCATAGGGTCGATTTAACTGAACCGGTCTAGGTCTTGGAATGTCTTCAACTGGATAAGAAACAGGGAGATCTTAGGGTCAATCTGACTGAGCCAGAGAAGGCCTTTGACTGGATAAGAAACAGAAAAATCTTAGGGTCGATTTAACTGAACCGGTCTAGGTCTTGAAATATAGTTGAGAATTTAACTGCATCTTTCCTGAAAGGTAAAGGTCAGTCATATGCAATGCATGATATGGATCAAGCAATGATGTTCTCAACATAAATGAGATTTGTAAGATATGATGCGTATATGCATGCTATAATGTATGTGATGTTTATGAATGTATGTTTTCGTCTTAGGAAAGTAAATCCTTGACGGGTGCCGGGAAGTCATATCCTGGGCTGATGTTTGAAGAATAGATTTTTGCTTCCGCTGGGGATGATAGTTGCAAGAATACCGGTAGGAGAAGATAACTCCGTTGGGGAATAAACTTGGCGAATGGATTACTCTGCGGGGAGAAAATTATTCTAGCGATCTTGCTGAGGAACAATACTCTGTGGGGAGAGAGGTACTTTGTTGAGTTGTTGATAATAACTTGCTGGGGATACCCTTGTTGTGTTGGAAGTGTTAATAGACTTCGCTGGGGATAAGAAGACTTCGTCGAGGACGCTCTTTCAGTGGATTTTGGCTGAGGATAACCCAGTTATATCTTGGCGAGGAAATAACTCTTTGAATAAAGCCGGGAGACGTGTAACAACCTCTAAAACCCCGCATAAAATTTCGCAAATAATTAAAATCATACTTTCAGAGTACATGTATTAACGAGGATGTCACAATTCTCTTTTTACAAAAACAAGTTCCTGTCATGCATAACATAGAAGCAACTCATACATGTTTACACAGCGGAATAATTTAATTAACAAAATCAATGTTATAATATTTTCAAAATCGTCAGGGATTAACACCTAGAATATATCAGCATCATATTATAACAAACATAAGGAATAAACGAGTCTGACTAAAGCAGCTCGACAAACAAACGTTCCCGGAGTTACAACTATCAGAGCATGACCCGAACAATACTTAAACGGGAATAAACTAGAAACAACAAGCCTTCGCCAAGCACCTGAACGAAGCTCCTCAATCTGAAATATTCAACAGTAAGGGTGAGCATCTCAACTATACATTTGATTATACGTTCATAACAATCAATTCAGAAAAACCATAAGCATCACCCAAACAGTTAGCATGTTTCATAGTTTACGAACACCTTTACAATTCATATATTCATAATATATTACTTTTCATACTTATAATTAACATCAAACATCATTAACAATTCAGCAACAATACTTGCATACAATCAATTAAATACAACATTGGAAATCATCCATTCATGTTATATTCAATATAATGCAACACACCCATGCATGTGGTACCATTCTACCGCCCCATTAATTCTCGGGTCACGGATAACTCACCGTTCCATTATATCGCGGACACGGCTACCACCTCAACGTTCCATTAAATCGCGGACACGTATATTGGCCACCATGTTAATTCCACACAATGGGAATTAACAAATGCAACATGATATATAAAGTATGTAACACTCAGCATACTATTAACATCAATAAACCATATCATGTAACATCAACAATATCAAATACAACACGATATGAATAGCATGTAACCACTCAGCATACTATTAAACATCAACCAATCATATCAAGTTATATCATAATTCATGCTTGATAACATTATCTAAAAGCATGACCGTAAAATCTACGTAGTGTTGGTATCATAACATACAAACGTTATTCGATACAAGCATCAACAACACTAGGAAATCAATAAGCAGCATATTCAAAACATATAAAACACTGCATATCAAAACAGAATCAATTCCGTACATAACAGCATGCACAGAAAACAGAATCCAGAAGCCAACAGAGGCTCAACACGGGTGCCCGTGTAAATCAACACTGCCCGTGTGGAAATGTGTCCAGAAACACGTTATTTTGCCAATACAGGGGATCAACACGGATGCCCGTGTGAATCAACACGGCCCGTGTTGAAATGTGTCTGGAACACATTTTATTTTACCCATCCAGCAGATCAACACGGGTGCCCGTGTGAATCAACACGGCCCGTGTTGATGAGCGCGTACCAAATTTCCCTGTACCTGCAGCAGCTCATATGCCAACATATTTGCACGAAAATACATTTCTACAGCAGTGCAATGCAGTACAAAAACATCCAAATATACATCAAGTTTCCAAAACATCAATTTCCTAAGCCTCTGACTTATGTTCATCAATTTCCCACAAATTGAATAACTCAAATCCTTCAAGGTTATAGTTTTCTAAAATCGTTGGAAAACAGAATTCCTTTTTCAAATCATTTAATCCAAAAACTTAATTTTATAATTACCAACAATTATCAAGGTAAGCTTAAAAGTGATTATTCGTCCTTTTGGGGAAATCTGATAACATCAAGGTTATCCTTAGAACACCTAAGGGAAACCCCCGATCATACAATTTCGATCTAAATCAACAATAGGGATTAATTTCTTAATCGATTCACAACCTTTAGGGAACCTAATCTTTTCTAACGAAATTCGACCCTAAAGTTATCGATCACTAAGAACATCAGAGAAAATGGGATTATCCTATGATTACCCAACCGATCGCATCTAAACCCATAAGCAAATATAAATTGAGTAGTAGCCCCCCTTACCTTATCAAATTGCAGCTTCGAACTCTTGAGCGATTGTTCGTCGTTCTTCAGAGCTCCAATCCCAAATATCTCCAAACACTTCAATAAAATACATAACAATCAAATTCACTTATAAACATAAACACTTTCTCCAATAATCACTTATTAAAATAAGCTCTTAAAGCTACTTAATTCCTCATAATCATATAGAAAATTTCACTAGCTTTCCAACGCATCAAACGGCGCCTAAATCGGAGTTATGGTTCAAAAGTTATGGCCGAAACGATTTTTGGGAAAAACCTACCCGAGCATCAACACAGAAGATCAACACGGGTGCCCGTGTGCATCAACACGGCCCGTGTTGATGACTCTGCAACACCATATTTCACGTTTTTATGCTTCCCAAAATTACCCCAACCCATTCCTAATCATCCCCAAACATCCTAAAACCATCTAAATCGAATTCCTACCATATAGCAATGATCTAAGGCATACAATAGGATCAATACCACATCAAAACACCAATCAATTCCATTCATCTCATGCCATCATTTCCTCATTTCTATGGTTTTGCAAAATAGGGTACAAATGGGGTTTCCACCAAAACCCACATTTCATGGTTCTTATTTCATCCTAACTAATACCCATTCATGTTTCATCATCACCACAACCATGGCATCAAGAATCCATCATCCCTACAAACCCTAACTCATATAGAATATATCACAACTTATTCATAGTAAAAGAATGACCAAACCCCTTACCTTGGATAATCTGCAGCTCCTGCAACTTCCTCGATCAATCTTCTCATTCTTCTCCTTTCTCTTCTTTACACGTTCTCTGAGTTCCAAAATCCCAAAATCTCAGTTTTACGTGAAAGTGAGCAAAAGTGACATATAAGTCCCAAATAACATTTTACTTCACTTGCACCCCCTCTTTTACCAATAACATCATAAGCCCAATAACCTTCAATCCTTATTTTTCTACAATTATTTATAAAATAAATAATAATCCTTTTATTTTATATTAACCCAAATAAAATAATTTTATTAATTTCAAATAAAATAACTCTTATTAAGATAATTCCAAACAAATAAAACTGGGGTGTTACAACTCTCCCCCACTAAAAGAGTTTTCGTCCTCGAAAACATACCTTAGACGAAAAGTTCCGGAAACGCCTCTTTCATCTGGCTGTCCAATTCCCATGTAACATTTCCACCTGCTGGGCCTCCCCAAGCTGCCTTTACCAAAGCTATCTCTTTACCTCTAAGTTGTTTCAATTCCCGATCTTCTATCCTCATAGGCAATGTTTCCACCGTCAGGTTATCCCTCACCTGAACATCATCTACTTGGATCACATGAGATGGGTCTGAAATATATCTCCTCAGCTGAGAAACATGAAAAAAAAACATCATGCAAATTTGCAAGACTCGGCGGTTAAGAAATACGATAAGCAACTCCTTCAACTCTTTTCGTAATCTGAAACGGACCAATAAAATGCGGAGTCAATTTCTTAGATTTCAACGCTCGACCAATACCCGTCATCGGAGTAACTCTCATAAACACAAGATCTCCAGCACTGAATTCTAAAGTCTTCCTCCTCTTATCATGATAACTTTTCTGACGACTCTAAGAAGCTCTCATATTCTCTTGAATCAATTTGATCTTCTCAGTAGTTTGCTGAACAATCTCTGGCCCAATTACTGAACTTTCTCCAGATTCATACCAACACAAAGGCGTTCTACATCTCCGACCATACCATGCTTTGAACGGAGCCATACCAATACTCGAATGGTAACCGTTGTTATAAGTAAATTCAATCAGTGGTAAATAACTATCCCAATATCCACCCTTCTCTAATGCACAAGCACGCAATAAATCTTCTAATGATTGAATCGTCCTCTCAGTCTGTCCATCAGTGTGAGGATGATAAGCCGAACTCAACCTCAACTTAGTGCCCAAAGCCTTCTGCAATCCTGATCTCTTCTAGTATACCACTAGTCAGCTTCAACATACCCAACCTGACACACTTCAGAGTACTTTCACATACTAAGCTTAAATCTCTGAATTGCTTAATTAAATCCAATTCACGAACCATCATCATAGACACATGCAATGATTTCCTGCTCAAAGCATCTGTAACTACATTTGTCTTACCAGGATGGTAAACCAAAAAAAAATCATAATCTTTGAGAAATTCTAACCATCTTCTCTGCCTCATGCTAAGCTCTTTCTGATCGAAAAGATATTTCAAACTCTTATGATCACTATACACCTCTAATCTCGAACCATACAGATAATGTCTTCACAACTTCAAAACGAACACAACTGCCGCCAATTCTAAGTCATGAGTAGGATAGTTTCTTTCATGCACTTTCAGTTGTCTCGGAGCATCAGCCACTTCTTCTCGATTCTGCATTACACTCTGCACTAATCCCATCAAGGATGCATCACAATACACAACAAAGTTCTGCCGGATTGGCAACTCAAAATAGGCACACTAGTTAACCTCTTCTTCACCTCTTGAAATCCTTATTCACACTTAGAGTACCAATATACGTTGGACCCTTTCTTACTTAGGATCAACACAATACCATCACAGAAATCACATGTCCATGAGAATTAACTTTACTTAACCAGGATACATATGAAATCACTTCTCTTTCAATAATTCTCAAAACAATTCTCGAGATATTCCAACTATTCATCTTCATCCTTGAAGTAAATCAGAATATCCTCCATCAGTACTACCACAACTTACCAAAATTCTTCGCACTGAACCTTACCTCAGATAAACACTTTACCCCATTTCAACAACACAACAGTGCTCAACTAAGCTCAACAAGTTTCTAATCACTATAATCGGTCTGGTAATTCTCAACATAGAATCTCATCTACTGGGATGGATTCACACATACCATTATCTGGAACATCATACTCATAACTCGCTTCTTTAAACCGAAGTCACACTTTGCTAGCTTAGCACCAAGTCTAATCTCTGTCAATTCCCAACACAAGATTTGTAATTACTCCATCAGTCCTTATCCTGAATTGAATAAACCAGAAGGTTTACAATAACGTCACACATATTCTTATACGCCACAACATTCAAGTCTAGACTTCATTTCTTATGAATTATTTACTTGCCTAACAGAACTCTTGTATCATCAGAATCCATACAAGTTCTCACTTCCAATCATGGAAAACCAATCTTCCTTCTCGAATCTCCGCTACAGGGAAGCATATCCATCACGCTCTTAGCCCACGAGATTCACAAAACAACCAAGTCCAACTAATACCAACCAATCCAGTTTAACACAAAGGTAGACTTCATAATTCCACAAGTACTCCACATTCTCAATATATCATCGTTTACTCTTGTTGGACCTTAGTTCACACTTACAGAACTACTGCTAGCTTCAGAGTGTCACTAGGAATTCATAAACCACTAATACAACACTATCTGTCGCTACACCTTCACTTTCTAGAGAAGTACTTTCCAACTTCACTTGATCGTTCTCTTATCGAACCATCTCAATTTGATCAATACATCGAGACCTTTAATTGGTATTCTTTTCAGATATCAGAATCCGTATCAACTTCTCATATCCATCTTAAAGCAATTGGCTTCGCTCTACCAAGTTCATACACATACTAACAAAACTAGCAAGACATGTCTATCACATCCACTATGCTCCTATTTGCTATCAACAACAGATTAAGGTCGATCAGTCCCTCAATTTGTCAATAGACAACCGAAGACATAATGAATGTAAAAACCCATCTTTACTGACTTCATTAGCACTGCATACAACTGATGCACAAATCCATGAGATAAATTCCACCTAAGTAATTCTCTTACCTCTGAATCCTCTTCAGGACTATGAACAATGCAGTCTATACCATGCTCATACTCTTACCATTTTCCTCACGTCGAGCCATTACTTAGCATCCAGAAGCACCATGGAGAAGTACCAACTTCTCCCCCACTTATCGCAATCTTATCCCTGCAATCAAGTGATCCAAAACAAAGAAGTACCAACAGTGTTTTCAAACACTTATTGCGTACCAAGGGTAATGACACTGACATAACAACTTGGCCGGACAGACCGACCATGCTCTGATACCACTATTGTAACAACCTCTAAAACCCCGCATAAAATTTCGCAAATAATTAAAATCATACTTTCAGAGTACATGTATTAACGAGGATGTCACAATTCTCTTTTTACAAAAACAAGTTCCTGTCATGCATAACATAGAAGCAACTCATACATGTTTACACAGCGGAATAATTTAATTAACAAAATCAATGTTATAATATTTTCAAAATCTTCAGGGATTAACACCTAGAATATATCAGCATCATATTATAACAAACATAAGGAATAAACGAGTCTGACTAAAGCAGCTCGATAAACAAACGTTCTCGGAGTTACAACTATCAGAGCATGACCCGAACAATACTTAAACGGGAATAAACTAGAAACAACAAGCCTTCGCCAAGCACCTGAACGAAGCTCCTCAATCTGAAATATTCAACAGTAAGGGTGAGCATCTCAACTATACATTTGATTATACGTTCATAACAATCAATTCAGAAAAACCATAAGCATCACCCAAACAGTTAGCATGTTTCATAGTTTACGAACACCTTTACAATTCATATATTCATAATATATTACTTTTCATACTTATAATTAACATCAAACATCATTAACAATTCAGCAACAATACTTGCATACAATCAATTAAATACAACATTGGAAATCATCCATTCATGTTATATTCAATATAATGCAACACACCCATGCATGTGGTACCATTCTACCGCCCCATTAATTCTCGGGTCACGGATGACTCACCGTTCCATTATATCGCGGACACGGCTACCACCTCAACGTTCCATTAAATCGCGGACACGTATATTGGCCACCATGTTAATTCCACACAATGGGAATTAACAAATGCAACATGATATGTAAAGTATCTAACACTCAGCATACTATTAACATCAATAAACCATATCATGTAACATCAACAATATCAAATACAACACGATATGAATAGCATGTAACCACTCAGCATACTATTAAACATCAACCAATCATATCAAGTTATATCATAATTCATGCTTGATAACATTATCTAAAAGCATGACCGTAAAATCTACGTAGTGTTGGTATCAAAACATACAAACGTTATTCGATACAAGCATCAACAACACTAGGAAATCAATAAGCAGCATATTCAAAACATATAAAACACTGCATATCAAAACAGAATCAATTCCGTACATAACAGCATGCATAGAAAACAGAATCCAGAAGCCAACACAGAGGCTCAACACGGGTGCCCGTGTAAATCAACACTGCCCGTGTGGAAATGTGTCCAGAAACACGTTATTTTGCCAATACAGGGGATCAACACGGGTGCCCGTGTGAATCAACACGGCCCGTGTTGAAATGTGTCTGGAACACATTTTATTTTACCCATCCAGCAGATCAACACGGGTGCCCGTGTGAATCAACACGGCCCGTGTTGATAAGCGCGTACCAAATTTTTCTGTACCTGCAGCAGCTCATATGCCAACATATTTGCACGAAAATACATTTCTACAGCATTGCAATGCAGTACAAAAACATCCAAATATACATCAAGTTTCCAAAACATCAATTTCCTAAGCCTCTGACTTATGTTCATCAATTTCCCACAAATTGAATAACTCAAATCCTTCAAAGTTATAGTTTTCTAAAATCGTTGGAAAACAGAATTCCTTTTTCAAATCATTTAATCCAAAAACTTAATTTTATAATTACCAACAATTATCAAGGTAAGCTTAAAAGTGATTATTCGTCCTTTTGGGGAAATCTGATAACATCAAGGTTATCCTTAGAACACCTAAGGGAAACCCCCGATCATACAATTTCGATCTAAAACAACAATAGGGATTAATTTCTTAATCGATTCACAACCTTTAGGGAACCTAATCTTTTCTAACGAAGTTCGACCCTAAAGTTATCGATCACTAAGAACATCAGAGAAAATGGGATTATCCTACGATTACCCAACCGATCGCATCTAAACCCATAAGCAAATATAAATTGAGTAGTAGCCCCCCTTACCTTATCAAATTGCAGCTTCGAACTCTTGAGCGATTGTTCGTCGTTCTTCAGAGCTCCAATCCCAAATATCTCCAAACACTTCACTAAAATACATAACAATCAAATTCACTTATAAACATAAACACTTTCTCCCATAATCACTTATTAAAATAAGCTCTTAAAGCTACTTAATTCCTCATAATCATATAGAAAATTTCACTAGCTTTCCAACGCATCAAACGGCGCCTAAATCGGAGTTACGGTTCAAAAGTTATGGCCGAAACGATTTTTGGGAAAAACCTACCTGAGCATCAACACAGAAGATCAACACGGGTGCCCGTGTGCATCAACACGGCCCGTGTCGATGACTCTGCAACACCATATTTCACGTTTTTATGCTTCCCAAAATCACCCCAACCCATTCCTAATCATCCCCAAACATCCTAAAACCATCTAAATCGAATTCCTACCATATAGCAATGATCTAAGGCATACAATAGGATCAATACCACATCAAAACACCAATCAATTCCATTCATCTCATGCCATCATTTCCTCATTTCTATGGTTTTGCAAAATAGGGTACAAATGGGGTTTCCACCAAAACCCACATTTCATGGTTCTTATTTCATCCTAACTAATACCCATTCATGTTTCATCATCACCACAACCATGGCATCAAGAATCCATCATCCCTACAAACCCTAACTCATATAGAATATATCACAACTTATTCATAGTAAAAGAATGACCAAACCCCTTACCTTGGATAATCTGCAGCTCCTGCAACTTCCTCGATCAATCTTCTCATTCTTCTCCTTTCTCTTCTTTACACGTTCTCTGAGTTCCAAAATCCCAAAATCTCAGTTTTACGTGAAAGTGAGCAAAAGTGACATATAAGTCCCAAATAACATTTTACTTCACTTGCACCCCCTCTTTTACCAATAACATCATAAGCCCAATAACCTTCAATCCTTATTTTTCTACAATTATTTATAAAATAAATAATAATCCTTTTATTTTATATTAACCCAAATAAAATAATTTTATTAATTTCAAATAAAATAACTCTTATTAAGATAATTCCAAACAAATAAAACTGGGGTGTTACAAGACGCGTTCGTGCTCTGCGAGGGATAAGCTTCCAGAATCTACTGGGGATAAGCTTACTGCTTGGGGAGATGGATTCCCACTTTCCTGGGGAAGCTGGATTAGACTCTCCTGGGGAAGTTTTGAATTGCATTGGAAGTAACTCCAATGAATGTTTGATATACCGCCGGGGAACAATCCTTAGACCAAGATTGCCGGGGATGCTTTGTTGAGAATTCATGTATATCGTGCTGGGGAATGTTAAGATCTGCTGGAGGGTACCCAACTTCCTTAAGGCTGATTGTATAGCTTTGCTCGGGAGAGTGCACTGACTTGCTGGCTCACTCTCTGGGGAATTAAGATATCCGGGTTATGTTCTTTAGCTGAACCTACCTTGATACCTTGGGGGACAGAACAATTAGATTGCTTAAACAACTCTTTATTGCCCCTTGTTTCTAATGTTACCTGTAATTAATCCTTTGTTTCGTATGCAAATATTCATGAGTTAGCAAATTATTGTCAATGCATATATCACAAACTGAACCTTGGACGTTCTTCGCAAAACAAAACAGAAAAGGAAAAAACAATTGGAAATTTTAACTGAAAAATGATTTTTGTATTGATTTTGAATTTGCCTGTAAAATAGGCGTTTATGTACAAGAGGCCGACGTCCTAGTAAGAGAACGCCGCCGAACAAAAGAGTTTATACAAATTTTGTACAAGAGAAAATAAAACAGCTGTGTGAAATGAATGATCCCACTGGGTTTCAACTCTGCTATTGCCTTTATATCTCCGAGCGTCTCATCACTTGATGACCTTAGTTGAAGATGAAGCTGACTGATCGATGCCGTCTGAACTTGATGTAGATACTGGATTCTGGATGCAAAGTGATCCAATGAGACATAGTATTACGCTTTATCCCTAACTTTTGCCTGGACCGCCCTTTCGGGTTTTCAGTCCACCGGGATACCCATTTTTGCCCAAGCCGCCTTTTCAGGTTTTCGACTTGCCGGGTGTACATATTTTTTTCATTTCATCCCTTCATTTTGCCCGAACCCTTTTGGTTCGCCGGGAAGCCCTAACTTTTGCCTAGGCATGTCAGCCTAGCGGGTCTTTTCTCATGTGTAGTATCTTTTTACTATGTCTGCATTGGCGTGGTGAGGAAGGT
Organism: Vicia faba; assembly: GCA_948472305.1. NCBI lineage: Eukaryota > Viridiplantae > Streptophyta > Magnoliopsida > Fabales > Fabaceae > Vicia > Vicia faba. Next base: position 149,690,214 of record OX451741.1, on the reverse strand, counting down.
CGTCACCATCCATGTTGGTTAGAATCATGGCTCCTCCTGAGAACACATGTTTAACCACAAATGGCCCTTCGTACGCAGGGGTCCATTTTCCCCTTGGATCACTCTGAGGAAGGATGATTCGCTTGATTACCAGATCCCCAACTTGATATTCTTGTGGTCTGACCTTTTTGTTAAATGCCCTGATCATCCGTTTCTGATACGTCTGACCATGACAGATAGCAGCAAGTCCCTTTTCATCAATAAGGTTTAATTGATCAAGTCGTGTCTGGATCCAATCATCTTCGTTCAGGTTTGCATCCTTCATTATCCGGAGAGAGGGTATTTGCACTTCGATCGGTAAGACTGCCTCCATACTATAAACCAAGGAGAAAGGAGTTGCCCCGGTTGATGTCCTGGCTGAGGTACGGTACCCATGTAGAGCGAATGGTAACATCTCGTGCCAATCTTTATAAGTCACTGTCATCTTCTGCACGATTTTCTTGATATTTTTATTTGCTGCTTCTACAGCCCCATTCATCTTCGGTCTATAAGGAGAAGAGTTATGGTGCTGTATCTTGAACTGCTCGCAGAGCTCAGTGATCATCTTGTTATTCAGATTGGTACCATTGTCTGTAATAATTCTTTCTGGGACGCCGTATCGACAGATCAGGTTATGCCGAATGAACCGTGCCACAACTGTCTTGGTTACCGTAGCGTAGGATGCTGCTTCAACCCACTTCGTGAAGTAATCAATCGCTACTAGGATGAAGCGATTCCCATTGGATGCCGTAGGTTTAATCTCATCGATCATGTCTATGCCCCACATTGCAAACGGCCAAGGCGCAGTCAGAACATTCAGAGGAACTGGAGGAACATGCACCTTGTCTGCATATATCTGGCATTTATGGCATGTCCGAGAGTGTTGGTAGCAGTCTGCTTCCATCGTGGACCAGAAATACCCTGCCCGTAGGATCTTCTTTGCCATAGTGTGCCCACTGGAATGTGTTCCGAAGGTCCCTTCATGTAGCTCTTCCATGATCCTTTCTGCTTCTATCTTGTCCATACAACGCAGTAAGGTCGAATCATGGTTTCGCTTATACAGGATGCCGTTGCTAAGGAAGAACTTCGCTGCGAACCTTCTCAGAAACTTCTTATCGTTGATAGACGCACCTTCAGGGTATTCCTGAGCTTCCAAATATCTCTTCACCTCATGGTACCAAGGCTTCTCAGTCACCAATTCAGTTTCGAGATCACAACAGTATGCCGGTTCGTCCAGTTTCCAGATGATGATCCGGGGAGCCTCATTGTCCCATTTGACCTTGAACATAGAAGACATTGTAGCTAACGCGTCCGCCAGCTGATTCTCCTCTCTCGGAAAGTGTTCAAAGGTTATCTTTGTGAAGTGGGGGATCAAGGTCAACACACATTCTCTATAAGGAATAAGATTCGGATGTTTCGTATCCCACTCTCCTTGAATCTGATTGATCACGAGAGCGGAATCTCCGAAGACACTCAGAAACTTGATCCTTAGGTCGATCGCAGCTTAAAGACCCATGATGCACGCCTCATACTCCGCCATGTTGTTGGTACAGTTGAAACATAGCGGAGCAGTGAGTGGAGTATGAGTGCCTTGAGGGGATATGATTACAGCGCCAATGCCGTTACCCAAAGCGTTGGAGGCTCCGTCAAAGTGCATAGACCATCGGGATCCTTCCTCAGGTCCTTCATCCGGTCCAGGTACTTCACAATCAGTCACAATCATGATGCTTTCGTCTGGAAACTCGAAATTCATTGACTGATAGTCGTCTACTGCCTGATGTGCCAAGTGGTCTGCCAATACACTTCCCTTTATGGCTTTCTGGGTCGTGTACTGAATGTCGTATTCTGTCAAGATCATCTGCCATCTTGCTATTCTCCCAGACAGAGCAGGCTTCTCTAATATGTACTTTATAGGATCCATTTTTGAGATTAGCAAGGTAGTGTGAGTCAGCATATACTGTCTCAGCCGGCGAGCAGCCCATACCAAAGCGCAGCAAGTTTTCTCGAGCAGTGAGTATCGGGTCTCACAGTCGGTAAACTTTTTGCTAAGGTAATAAATGGCATGCTCTTTTCGGCCAGACTCGTCATGCTGCCCCAGCACACACCCCATTGAGTTATCAAGTACTGTCAGGTATAATATCAGAGGTCTCCCTTCAACCGGTGGCATAAGGATGGGTGGTTCTTGGAGATACTCTTTGATTCTGTCAAAAGCGGCCTGACATTCATCATTCCAACGTACTACCTGATCTTTCTTCAGCAGCTTGAAGATTGGCTCACAGGTAGCAGTTAAGTGTGGGATGAATCGAGCAATGTAATTCAGGCGTCCTAAAAAGCCTCTGACTTCCTTCTCTGTCTTAGGAACTGGCATCTCTTGAATAGCTTTAACCTTGGCAGGGTCCACTTGAATACCCTTGTCACTTACCACGAAGCCTAGCAACTTTCCAGATCTTACTCCGAAGGTGCACTTGTTCGGATTCAACCTCAGCTTGTACAGTTTCAAACGGTCAAACAACTTCTGCAGGTGATCCAGGTGTTCTTCCTCAGTTTGGGACCTTGCGATCATGTCGTCAACATACACTTCTATCTCATGATGGATCATGTCATGAAATAAAGCAACCATGGCACGTTGGTAGGTTGCCCCAGCATTTTTCAGTCCAAAAGGCATGACCTTGTAGCAGAAGGTGCCCCACTGAGTAACAAATGTAGTCTTTTCCATGTCTTCAGGGGCCATCTTGATCTGATTGTAACCTGAAAAACCATCCATGAAAGAGAACACCTTATGCTGAGCTGTATTATCAACAAGGACATCAATGTGAGGTAGAGGGAAGTCATCATTGGGGCTGGCCCTGTTCAGATCCCTGTAGTCGACACACATTCTGACCTTACCGTCCTTCTTTGGTACCGGCACCACATTAGCAACCCACTGAGGGTAAGAAGTTACCGCAAGGAACCCAACATCAAACTGTTTCATAACCTCGGCTTTGATCTTCTCAGACATCTCTGGACGCATACGGCGGACCTTTTGCTTAACCGGAGGGCAGTCTTCCTTGGTAGGCAAATGATGGACCACAATATCGGTATCCAACCCGGGCATGTCTTCGTAGGACCAGGCAAAGATCTCCATATAATCATGTAGCATCTTAGTCAACCGTTGCTTCACGCTGAGCTCTAGGTTGGCACCAATCTTAACCTCCTTTCTGTCTGTATCAGTACCCAGATTTATTATCTCCACTGGCTCTTCGTGTGGTTGAATTGCCCTCTCTTCCTGGAGTAACAGTCTTGCAAGCTCGCCAGGCACTTCGCAATCATCTTCACCTTCGTCTTCGGCTAAGTTGATCGGATTTTCGAAGTCATAACTGGCAGTAGCAGAGTCGTTACCAGTGAGATCCAGGGTGGATTGAAACCTGTATGAGTGAGTGTGTGTAAATACAGCTGTTTTGAAATATATAAAGGAAGGAAAGACAGAAAAGGAGCATAAGATTTGAAGTGCGAGAAAACGTCCAAGGTTTTTATTCATGATATATGAAATGACAATTTATATGCCCTCACAAATGAAGCCACGGTGCCCCGGGTAAGACACCGGGCCATAGAGTTTTAATTGTTTATTACAAATAACAAAACAAAGAAGTTTATTACTGTGTAACAAAAGTAACAGGAGTATGGTCCTTGGCAATCCAATTGGTCAATCCGCCCTCAGTTGTTGGGTAGATCCAGCTGTTGAACTCAGCTTCATCCACTTCATTATCCTCCCCAACAACATTCACTCCTGGATTAGTAATAAGCACATGAGGTCTTCTGGTCTTTGCCTTCCGCATAGCTTTCTGTCCCTCTGCAGCAAAACCCAGTCCGAACTTGTCAGTTTTCTGTTTAAAATCAGGGAGCCTGCCCCAGTTAGCACATTCACCTTTCTGAATTACAGCCCGGGCATCCTTCAAGGAAGCCATCTTCAAAGGAACATCCTCTTCGACCGCTGTTTCTGCTGCTGCTAAAGTTGGAAGTACCTCTTCGAAATGCTGAAAGGGGGTTTCAATAAACTCCCCGTCCATCTCAATATATCTGAAGGAATTCAAATGGCTTACCATATACTCCTCCTCTCCCTGCACAGTGACGATCTTCCCTCTGACAGGGTATTTTAGCTTCTGGTGCAAGGTAGAGGTCACCGCCCCAGCTTTGTGGATCCAAGGTCGACCCAGTAGACAAGAATATGATGGACGGATATCCATCACATAGAAAGTAGAGTCGAATACTTGAGAGCCCACACGAATAGGAATGTCAACCTCTCCATGAACCATCCTCTTGGAACCGTCAAAGGCTCTGACGACAATATTGCTAGGTTTCAACTCCAGGCCTTCACAATCGAAACGGTCTAAGGCTTTCTTGGGTAGCACATTTAGGGAAGAGCCAGTGTCCACCAATACGTGCGCCAGAGTAGTGCCCCTGCATTCGATAGAGACATGCAGGGCGTCATTGTGGTCCCTTCCCTTGGCAGTAAGGTCAGCATCTGAGAAACCCAAACCATTGTCCGCTGTCAAATTTGCTACGCAATCAGTGAATTGAACTGCAGATGTCTCCTATGGCACGTGGGCCGTCTTGAGAAATGAGATCAAGGCCTTAGCATGGGCCTCTGAACACAGTAGTAAGGAGAGCATGGAGATTTTGGAGGGCGTATGCCCCAGTTGCTCGACAACATTAAAGTCACTTTTCTTGATTATTTTTAGAATTTCCTCCATCTCTTGCTGGGAGGCCTCAGCAGTTACAGGTCTTGGTGCCTCCATCCGGGCAGGCTCATCTTCAATCCCTTTGCCCCGAGCATTAGACGACTCGGCAGCAGGGGAAACAACTTGATCGGAAACAGGAACAGGTACACTTGTAGGTGTTAAAGTGAGGGGTCTTCGAACAGCGGGTGGTGCAATGTCAGGCGAGAAGAGCCTGCCACTGCGGGTAACCTTTGCTGGACCAGTGATATTGCTGATACTGGTGCCAGTGTTGAACTCTTGCTTGATTCCATTCACATACACATCTGCCCCATAGTGCTAGGGGACAGCCTTATCAGATACGTAGGGGAGAGGCCCCGGAACAGTAATAACGACAGGTGCAACAGTCGTGATTTGAACATGCTTCCTTGGGAGAGCCTTGATTGGATTATTGAAGATTGTAACAACAGCAACTTCTTCTACCGAAACCAGCTGAACAACGGACTTCTTAAACAGAATCTCCTTGCTGTCCATTAGGCTTTGGATGCCCAGCTTCAGCAAAGGACAACCAGATAGGGAAACAGCACAGAACAGGCAACCCTCACTGCAACCCGGAAATAAACCGGCCAGCAGTAGGTTCCTCTTGACAGTCATTAAGGGAGTAGCTACATCATTCACAGAAACAGCGTATACATCTTCATCCACGGCATTTACTCCATGCTGGGGCATGGGAGCAGTCACCACATTTGGCCTCTCAGGCGCTTCAAACTGTATCTCTTTTGCGTCAATAAGGTCTTGAACCTTATTCCTTAATGCCCAACAGTCATCAGTGGAATGCCCCGGGCTATCAGAGTGATACGCACAGCGGGCATTTGGATTGTATTTGGGGGAGGCAGTGTTCACAACTTTAGGGGCCTCCCTGACAGTCACTAAGTTGGTGGACAGCAACTGCGGCAAGATCTGCGATAGGGTCATACTCAAACGGGTAAACTCTCTCCGGGGTCTCTCAGCCCTTTAAGGATTGGCTTGCCGAGGAGCGGCTGCAGGCTTAGCAATCATCACCGCGTTGACAGATTGGAGACGCTCATATTTCTCTTGTCTTCTTGAGCCATATACAACACTAGCCTCCTTTTTGAAGGGTTTCTTCTCAGAACTTGACGATGCACCCTTCTGAATTTTACCAGACTTCAACCCAGCCTCTATTCTCTCTCCAGTCAGAATCAGATCAGTGAACCCTGCAGACGAATTCCCGATAAGATGATTGAAAAATGACCCAGATAGGGTCCCCAAGAACATGTCTACCAACTCCCGGTCAGTCAACGGAGGCTGCACCCTGCCAGCCAGATCCCTCCACTTCTGTGCGTACTCTTTAAAACCTTCACTTGACCCTAGCGACATACCCTGGAGTTGGGTACGTGTAGGGGCAAGGTCGGCATTATATTGATACTGCTTATAGAAAGCAGTAGCGAACTCCTCCCAGTTACGAACCTTGGTCCCATCCAGCTGATAGAACCATTCGAGATGAGTCCCTGAAAGACTCTCATGGAAGAAGTGGATCCACAAGTTTTTGTCCACTGAGTACGATTGAATCTTCCGCACGTAGGATCTGAGGTGTAACTTGGGACAAGATGCCCTGTCATACTTGGTAAAGGATGGTGCTTTAAACTTATGAGGAATGATCACACCAGTAGACAAACCCAAATCTCCAAAATCCAGCCCAGGCACTTGTTGGATCTCCATTGCATTCAGTCTGTCCTCCAACTGCTTGTACCGGTCTTCTACAGGAGGATACTGTTCCTCATCGAAATCAGTCTCGTTGTCAGAGACCACCAGACTAGGACCTTTTCCCCCTTGGGGACTGCTCTTGCCTATAGAAGAACCAGCCTCTTCATTTTGCAGAGTGTTGCCAAACCTTCGGCCCGAGTTGAAAAGAACAGTTCTTCTCTTCTTCTTCTTTTCCTTCTTCAGGAGCAGAGCCTTCAGCTCTTCTTGGCCCTGAGCCAAACCCATGATTAGTTCCTGAAATTGCGCATTCTGCACCTGAAGAGCCTTGATGGACATCTCAGTTGATGATGAGTCAGGATTCATGATGCTGAAATAAACAGCGAAGAACGGTAAGCAACCTGAAAAGAAGAAAACCTGCTATGCACATGATGAATGGAATGCATATGATTTATGTTTTCAAAGACAATCGGGAATCAACTTTGTAAACAAAAAGGAACACACTTCATTAGATTCAACTTTGAAACTTTAGATTGCTCAACAGGCTGCCCTTAGGCGTTACATGAAAAGGAAATACTGAAAAGGGAAATAAAACTGTAAAAGAACATCCAGAGCTCCTTATTGATCCCATGGTCTCCTCTTCTCAGTACGGATGTAAGCATTCAGAGCTCGCTCATTCTCCAACTGCTTTGTCAGCTTCTGGATCTTCAATTCCTGCTCGTTGAACTTTTCCCGGTAAGAATCCCGCTCTTCTCGCAGTTGCGACCAAGATCTCTTTAATGTCTCATAATCAGTAAGTATCTGAGGAGGAAGGACAGTTGGAGGAACACCATCTTTGTCAGGACACTCAAGAATGACGGGTCTGACAGCTTCATACGGCATACCTAACTTCTGAGCACAGATGCGAACCCATTTGTAGTAGGCTTCCATAGGTAAAGAAGTCTTTGGCCCCAACTCTTGTGGGTCAGCTTTATGAACTTTGTCCCAAGCCTTGATGAACCTACGACGCAGCTCGTCACTATCCACTTGAAACTCAAAACTGATGTGAGGCACCAACATTTCATGAGGCCCTGCTCTTCTGGCTCTTCCAAACTGACGGAGAGCTAGGCATGGATTGTAAGAGATCCCTCCTTGGGTACCAATCAGAGGGACATTAGGGTATTCCCCGCATCGATCAATAATAGCTATCTCATCCAAACCTCTGCAAGTCCAAATGATGTCTTTATCGGTGAGAGACATTAACCTATGAGCCCAACCTCTTCCTTCTTGGTTCTTCAGTACGAACTTAGGGAGGTGCGAAATAAACCACCTCACCAACAAAGGGACACAACACCATAGGGTTCCTCGTCTTCGGGTAGTACGAGCATGAAGTTGTTGCAGGATATCACCCAAGAGAGTGGGTACCGGATTCTGAGACATAAAGATCCTTATGGCAGTGACATTGATGAAGTTGTCAGGATTAGGAAACAAGACTAACCCATAGATTAAGAGAGCCAAGATGTCTTCATATGCCCTAAAGTCCAGGTCGTTCCAGAAGCTGTTAGCTTTACCAATCAGAAACTTGGCCAAGAAACCCTTAACTCCGCTTCTAGTTACCCAGTTGTCCATTACCTCTTGATGTGTCAAGGGAAGAGTTGTAGCAACCTCCTCAAGCCTAAGGGTCTTTTCCCAACCAGTAAAGGGAGTCTGATCCAAGATAGGGATGCCAAGCAAATCAGAGAACTCTTCCAGGGTAGGGACCAGCTGGAAGTCTTGAAAGGTGAAGCACTGGTATAGAGGGTCATAGAACTGGGTCAGAACACTCATCAACTGTTGATCCCGCTTTGCAGTGACTAAACTGAGAAGAGAACCATGCCTCTGAATGAAGGAAGTGGTATTTGGAATTATGCTAACCAACTCTTCAAGCAACTCAGGTGAGTGAACAAAGTTGAACCGGATAGTATTCCTTCGCACAGGCATCATGGTGTCCTACAAAACAGAGCAAAGGTGAAACCCTCTTGTCTTTGAAATGGTCAGTCCTTATGCAGGATGCATGAAATGCTCATGATGTTATGATGTTATGATAAAGCACACCACAAATAGATACAAAGGCAAACATGGTAAGGCACACAAGTCACACAAGACAAGCCCTTAAAGTTTAGGCCAGCATGAGGTCTAGGTACTACCCTCTTTCAGTTTGTTGGTTCATACCTGTCCTATCAAAGTAACCGGGTTTTTAGAGGATCCCAATATCATTGACTACCCTCAATCGGTCATAACTCCAGCATCGTAATCTTTTCTTGCAGCCAGAACCATCACGAGAGTTTAGCCTCAATGGGCGTAGCATACTGCTACTGTTCTAATGGCCAAGTTGTGTCAATTAAGGTTCTAAGGTTGTTGGTGCTTAATGACTCCTCAGAAGACCCATATTCTCCTCGTTACAACACAAGGGATATCGGTACAGACCAAGGTGCCACACCAACGTAGCCACTGGTTCACCCGTGTCGGTCTACGCCGGACAGGTCCCTCACAGCTTATGCTACCTAAACAGGGTATCCCCAAATCCGGGTTAGGATCTATGTAACTCCCATGCAACCCACAAATTTAAAGCAGACAAGTCAATACAATTGAAAACACAGTTATGAACTAACCCTAAGGTACACCTCACTTTAAGTTTAATTCCCCAGCAGAGTCGCCAGTTCTGTGATCGGTGGATCTGGAACTGACTGTTTAACGCTGGTTCGCGAAATGTCGCGGAAGCAAGAGTCGCCACTGTCTTTTATTTTCTCCAAATGGAAAGGACAAAAGCACAGAAAAATTCCTTATGGAGATTGCTCTCGGTTCGGGAGGTAGATTATAGAAAGGGAAGGTGTTAGCACCCTTTCTATCCATGGTTATCCATGGGCTCTTAAATACTTGCTCATTGTGTTTTCAAAAATGGTTTGTTTTCTTTTCAACTGTGGGTTTTAAAAAAAGTTTCTTTGAAAATTCCAGTTCGACTCTTGTATCGGTCCTCAAGAGTGTTTGAAAAATTGCTTTCGAAAGCTTTTTGAAAAGGTGTCGGTGTGAAAAGTATTTTTGATTTGTTTTTGAAATTAGAGCAAGTATCTAGAGTCGTCTACCTACCCTAAGGAATTCGTCTGTGTAAATGTCCTTTAAAGCAGTGCCATCCCACCATTGAGAGGTAGGTAGCACCACCATTGGAGGTGTTCGGGTCAATTCGAGGTTCGGGACGTGGTGATCACCAGAGCAATGGGAAGACACCTTAGAAGCTACCCTCATGCCAAGTTCCCGGATCATGAGGACTTACTAAGACATCCTCTACTCGACGATCACCTTTCGAGGCAAGGCAACAGTGAGGCGTACCCTAGGGGTGGTGTGTGATTTGTGTGTCATGTTCATTTATTTTTGTCTTGTCATGTTATGGTGATCTACGCGTTTGTTTTTATTTAGACATTCATTCTTGCATGCAATTATCAGCAGTTTAAAAGGTTGCGAGAAATATAAAATTCCTAAACTATTACAAAGGCGCGGGTCCACATCGCCAAATTTAATCCAGGACCCGATTTGACATAAAATAAAGAAATAAAGTACGAGAAATATAAATTTACACGGCTTTGGGAGAATTACATCAATATTTAAAAGAAGGAATACAAATGCGCGAATTGAATTAAAATTGAAAGCGAGGGCGTTGGACCCTTTTTAATGAAATCAAATTATATTATTAAATTAATGAAATAAAATAAGAAAAGAAATTTATTTTTTTGGGTTTTTGTATTTATGGTTTTTTATGAGAATTAAATGAAATTTAAACCTAATTCTAGCTATTTTTTAATTTATTAAGAAAATATGAAAATTACCTAGAATTAAACCTAATTAATTAATGCAATTTGATTTATAAAAATAAATAATTAGTTATTAGTAATGAGAAAATAAAAGAAAAGTGATTAAAATAATTAAAACCTAATTCTACAAGTTTTTAATTTATTAAGAAAAGATATTAAAATTAACCCTAAATTTAAATCTAATTAATTAGTGAGATTTATTTACAAAAAGATAATATTTAAATAACATATTTTAATTTTTGCCTTTTTATGATTTTTTGTATTATTTTTATATTTTATGAAACTAAATTAATTTAAAGATTAAAAGGGAAATTAATTCAATTAAACAAATAATAAAAATAATAGAAAAAGAAAGTGAACACAAACCCTAGGGGGTGCTGACCCCAAATGGAGGTTTTGTCCCAGCAATTTGGGCCCAATGGTTATGGTCTTTGTTTGACTTTTTTGAGAGCGTGTTGGTGCATTGACTGAAGCACATCATGTTCTTCAAATCTCCACCTTTTGATTGGGATCATGAGATGCGCGGCATGCCTGGATTGTGAGTTGCATGATGGATACTGAAGCTTGAATTGCATAGGATCATTATTAGAAAAATAACATGGAATAGAAAGGGGGACCTGGGGTTCGAACCCAGGTCCCAGAGATTACCAACCCCACGCCTTGCCAACTGAACCACCTGAATGCTTTGTATGTAATATAACTAACAAATAATATCAATCAAAACGTGAGTTAGTGGACTTTTTTAGCGCGAAATTTAAATGAACCAATTGCTGTCCTACACTTCATCGTCTTCTTCATGGCTTTTATACCTGAAACAAAAATTACATTTAAATAGCGGGGGTTTTAAACCCCCACTAAATAGCAAGCATGAAAATAGCGAATAGGAGATGCTGGCTTATAAATTAGGCGTGAGGTATGTGTTCAGATCGTCCAAGCATGCTGATTTCAATGGTCTAGGTCTCAAGTCTCAATTGTTCCAGAATGAAGAAACCCCAATTCGTGACCTCTGTAACCCTAAAAGACAACAATGGCAACTTCGCGTATGGTGTATAAAAACTCAATCAAACTATGTGGTTAGCTTCAGAATCAATTAATTAGTATGAATCCATAAAAAAAATGCAATGAGAATGCTTGAATATTGAAATACGAATATGCATAAAATTGGAAACAGTTTGAGTTTTGTATACCAATTCTGGGCGTGTAAGGGTAAAAAAACAATGCAGTTAGGTTCAGTAATACACTAGGAAGCTTTTGCAATTGGTCTCTTGCTCTGAATCGTGCTAGAATATTGTTTTCAGTTTTCAATTTTTTGGCAAAAAACTCAAACTTGGCTATGCTTTTCTGGCGCAGCTTAGAGGTCCTGATCACTAAGGTTAGCATGAGTATATATGTGTGAATGATTAGGGTAAGGTTTTTGGTCCAAAAAATCAATGAATTGATGGAATCAATATTTTATTTTCATGCCATAATTTTTCAATCTTTTTCATGCTAATTTGGTTCCAATCATGTCCAATCACATGGATTCTTTCCATATCTAATAATGCACGAAAATCTGAAGTTATCCCATGCATAAAAAGATTTGATTGACTTGCTTTGGTATTTTCCACATATTTATTTTAATTAAATGAATTATTAGCAATTAAAAATTCAAATAAATAAATAAAAATGATGAAAAACTTCCCTTTGGGCCAAATGGTCGTGCACATGCCTTGGATGATGAATCTTGGAAGAAAAAGAGGCCCATTAGCATTTTTAAGACATTTGAGGCAAAGTTGACTTTTCAAAATATCCAAAAATTTCCCAACTTCCACAAGGCATATCTTGCTCAATATTTAAGCTTTGCTCATGTTCTTGGACATTTTGGAAAGGTCTTGAAGTCCTATAACCAATGTATTTGGTCCCATGTCATTTTGATTTACCAATCTCAAGTTATGGCCTTTGACTTAAAGTCCCTTTTTGTTGACTTTTGAAAATGACCTATAATGTTGAAATTGATAACTTTTTGTGAGAGCATTTCTTGGACTTGAAGTGTGAATAGGAGTTGTAGGAAATGTCTTTCTTCTTCAAAATGAGCTTTGGATGGAATTTTTCTGATAAACCATGTGGAAGTTATGCCCTGGTCAAGTTACAGTTGACTTTTTCAACTGTCCAAATATGGAAACTTTTGCATCTTGAGACTTTTTGAGCCAAGCTTTGAGAATCATGATCAAGCATTGATCAAATGATGTTTGTGGCTTCAAAATGAGATGTTGACCAAAAATTTGAACTTTTGACTGTCAAATGACCATTTTTCCCCTGCAGTTGACTGTAGTGCAATTAGGGTTTTTGACTGTGCAATTTTGTGCTGTAAGTCTTGAAACTTGATATGAGGATGCTTGACCATGTTTATAAGCATGTGGGACTTGATTGGACCCTTGGAAACTTCATTTTCTTTGTCAAAACCAAAACCCTAGTTTTTGACTGTTAGGAGGCCCTTGAACTGTGCAACCCTTGGAGAGGTTTTGAAACTTGCTTTTTGCAAATTTTGAAGAATATGGGAGGGCAAATTTTGGGGTACAACACTATGGCTCTTGGTTGAGTTTTACAGGTTGGAGGTTTTTGAACTGTAAGGCTTATATGCTTTTTGACAGGGGTTAAGGTTTGAATGTTTTGGCTTAGTGTGCTTCTGTCTTGCTTTAGCAGGGTGGAGGAAGTTTTTGAGTTATATTTTTTTCTTGTGATTTCTGCCCTCTTCTACTGTTCTATTGCAGTTAGTTTTATATTATTTGTTTCTCCAAGCCTAGGCCCTGTAAGCCTGCTTTCTTTCACTCTCTCTTCTCTCTCTCTAGTACAAAATAAAGCATTTAATATTGCTTAAGTGTACCATGTTCTGAAAAGGCACTGCTGGAAAAATGATGAAATGATTCTTTGCTTGCACTAGTTGCTTTGTCTCTGCATACTTTATCTCTCTTTTCCATACTTTGTGCTGCGCTTTTGTGATACTTTGATATCTTTGACAGCTTTTTTGGCAGCATGTGGCAAGTTTGAATTTGGAACTTAGTTGGACTTTGTGGTTTAATTTGGATTTGGACTTTGTTTATACCATTCAGTTTGAAACTTTTGGACTATGCAGCTTTGACAATTTTGACTTGTGAATTTCAACTTTGTGCATTCATGATTAGCAAGCAATATTCATCCCTTTTTGTGAACCGGGAGAAATCCCGTGATTTGCAAAGAGGGATAACTGATTCCAGTCAGTTGCCTTTAATGATGAGCCTAAATTAAACTGTCTGTCTCTTTAATTCAATTTATCTATTTCTAACTTTTTTTCTTTTCTTTGCAGATAAAAATTAAATGGAGAGGGGTAGCGTCAAATGAAGAATGAAGAATTGAAGATTTAGAAAAAATTAGGATAGTTTTAATTACTGTAAAATCATTATTGTAAACAATTTGTAAACAAAAACAATTATACAGATTAATAAAAGCTTTTTTTATCCAATTAATTCTTTTCTTCTTTTCAATTGTTTACTTTATTATCTATAATTATTTAAATTAAAATAATTGAAAATAAATTCCAACTATTTAATCTTAGAATAATAAATAATTAAATAAACATTGCTTCAGCATTGATCAATTAAACTTGGCGCTTCCAACATCCAAAGCAAAACAACAATCAATCACAGCAATTGCCCAGACGTTTTTCCTTTTACTGATTTTAACCAAACATTGCAAATCCAATCCAAATGCATCTTTTCACTGATTAAGTCAAACAATGCGAATTCAATCCAAATCTCGGAATAACTTGCAAAGCACCGTAGAATTAAATCTTTCTGAGGAACCACGCATGAAAACCCTAATTCCTGATTAAACGTCAAAGAAACGTCCGCCTGATCGAAGCTGAACCAAAATCAACCAAATCCCTAAGCAAACTGTTTGAATTGTTCCAGACCCTTCAAAAACTAACGGAAACCCTAATTTTATCTGACTGACGAGAAAGGTCTGTTTGACCGATTCTTGAGTCAGTTTTGAAAAATCAGGAAACGCCTGAAGCTGTGATTTCTTGAGGAAAAATGCAAGGGCAAATTTTGGGGTACAACTGTTGCCCCTGTTCAATCTTCTTGAACCTGAAGAGTTAGATTGGCAAGTTTGCCTTTCGCGACTCGAAGGTAAAAGAAGATTGGACACTAGAGTGCCCTAAAATTTGCACTCGGTGATGTGATGGTAGAGGGAATGGGCTTACAGATGCCATTTGGTGATGGGCTTAAAGATGCCATCTAGTGACTGCTGGTAGGAGGATGGGCTTATAGATGCCATTTGGTGATGGGCTTAAAGATGCCATCTGGAAATGTGACAGAACCTTGTCGGGAATAGGCTTATAGATGCCATTTGGTGATGGGCTTAAAGATGCCATCGGGTGACTGCTAGTAGACGGATGGGCTTATAGATGCCATCTGGAAATGGGCTTAAAGATGCCATTTAGAAATGTTTATAGGAGGATGGGCTTATAGATGCAATCTGGAAATGGGCTTAAATATGCCATTTAGAAATGTTTGTCGCGTAAGAGATTCCTTAGCAAGAACTTGCGTACTTTGAGAAAGGAAGATGTTTCCTGGCTTGTTACAGGCGTCGATCTTCATACTCTTCATGCAGATATGCCCTGGCTGGATACAGGTGTCGAATCTACAATTGGTTGCTCACAGATGTGCCCTGGCTAAATACAGGAATCAAATCTTCAAACTCTTCAGACGTGCCCTGGCTAGATACAGGAATCGAATCTGGAATTAGTCGTCAACAGATATGCCCTGGCTGGATACAAGAATCGAATCTTCAAACTCTTCAGACGTGCCCTGGCTGGATACAGGAATCGAATCTGGAATTAGTCGTCAACAGATATGCCCTGGCTAGATACAGGAATCGAATCTTCAAACTCTTCAGACGTGCCCTGGCTGGATACAGGAATCGAATCTGGAATTAGTCGTCAACAGATATGCCCTGGCTGGATACAGGAATCGAATCTTCAAACTCTTCAGATGTGCCCTGGCTGGATACAGGAATCGAATCTGGAATTAGTCGTCAACAGATATGCCCTGGCTAGATACAGGTATCGAATCTTCAAACTCTTCAGACGTGCCCTGGCTAGATACAGGAATCGAATCTGGAATTAGTCGTCAACAGATATGCCCTGGCTAGATACAGGTATCGAATCTTCAAACTCTTCAGATGTGCCCTGGCTGGATACAGGAATCGAATCTGGAATTAGTCGTCAACAGATATGCCCTGGCTGGATACAGGAATCGAATCTTCAAACTCTTCAGACGTGCCCTGGCTGGATACAGGAATCGAATCTGGAATTAGTCGTCAACAGATATGCCCTGGCTGGATACAGGAATTGAATCTTCAAACTCTTCAGACGTGCCCTGGCTGGATACAGGAATCGAATCTGGAATTAGTCGTCAACAGATATGCCCTGGCTAGATACAGGTATCGAATCTTCAAACTCTTCAGACGTGCCCTGGCTGGATACAGGAATCGAATCTGGAATTAGTCGTCAACAGATATGCCCTGGCTGGATACAGGAATCGAATCTTCAAACTCTTCAGACATGCCCTGGCTGGATACAGGAATCGAATCTGGAATTAGTCGTCAACAGATATGCCCTGGATAGATACAGGTATCGAATCTTCAAACTCTTCAGACGTGCCCTGGCTGGATACAGGAATCGAATCTGGAATTAGTCGTCAACAGATATGCCCTGGCTAGATACAGGTATCGAATCTTAAAACTCTTCAGATGTGCCCTGGCTGGATACAGGAATCGAATCTGGAATTAGTCGTCAACAGATATGCCCTGGCTGGATACAGGTATCGAATCTTCAAACTCTTCAGATGTGCCCTGGCTGGATACAGGAATCGAATCTGGAATTAGTCGTCAATAGATATGCCCTGGCTGGATACAGGAATCGAATCTTCAAACTCTTCAGACGTGCACTGGATAGATACAGGAATCGAATCTGGAATTATTCGTCAACAGATATGCCCTGGATGGATACAGGAATCGAATCTTCAAAGTCTTCAGATGTGCCCTGGCTGGATACAGGAATCGAATCTGGAATTAGTCGTCAACAGATATGCCCTGGCTGGATACAAGAATCGAATCTTCAAACTATTCAGATGTGCCCTGGCTGGATACAGGAATCGAATCTGGAATTAGTCATCAACAGATATGCCCTGGCTGGATACAGGAATCGAATCTTCAAACTCTTCAGACGTTCCCTGGCTAGATACATGAATCGAATCTGGAATTGCGACAGTTGATAGTAATCATCTTTGTATTGACCTTTCCTACAAAGGCGAAGCGTTAGTTGTATGCAATGTCATGATGTATGAAATGCGTGATGTTCTCAAAATAAATGAGATTGTATGTTCATGATGCGTATGTGCATGCTATAATGTATGAAGATGTGATGTTTATGAATGTATTTTTGTCTAGGAAAATAAATCCTTGACGAATGCCGGGAAGTTAACTCCTGGGCTGATATTGAAGAGTAGAGCTTTTCGTTTCCGCTGGGGATGATAATTGGAAGTTTTAACTCCGCTGGGGATATTGAAACTTGATTCTGAGGGGAATTAGATTCCGGAAGGTTCTCATGCTGGGGATTGCAGAGTAGTCTATTGGAGAAGAGGAGTTGTGGTCCTTTGAATTGTAGTAGTCCAAGAGGCAACCTCAGGCTGCGGAATCCTGATGTTGTTGGGGAAATAAACCCTGCTGTCGATCTGCTGGAGAGGTGACATCTTCTCGAGGACGCTTGAATTTCTTTTCAGAAAGATTTCGGAGAGGTTTCATCACTGCCCCTAGCACCGGGTGCTTTGTGGTATTGCCAGGAAACTTGGACTGTTCGTAACCCTTGAGATTTGACATTCGAATGCCCCAAGTGATGGTGACGGAGACTTGCCCCAAGTTAATCTACAATTGAGAGATTTTGTTGAACTCTTGACTGGACTGCCCCAGGTTAACTGAACTTTGAAAGATCTGTTGAAACCTTGACTGGACTGCCCCAGGTTAACTGAACTTTGAAAGATCTGTTGAAACCTTGACTGGACTGCCTCAGTTTAACTGGATGGTGACATGTCGTGCCCCTTATTGATAGGGGATTTGTCGTTGGAAGTGTCATTCTTTGAAGTGATTTTGTTCACTGAGAGAGTTTTCGTTCCTCCGAACGTTCGCTGTATGAATTTCTTCGCTGTCAAACAAATAGGCAAATGCGAACAGTGATATTCAAGCAATGCAAAGTTTATGTTTGTCTCTAAGTTTTTGAAAAATGCGTTTTTTAGCAGAAAACTTTTTATAAGACAAGTCAACACAAGATTTTTAGAGCAAAGCCTTTCAGGAGTCAGGATACCTTTTGTAACAGTATGCTTTCGAATTAACTCGCTTCAATTAGGACTTTTGAAGGGTTGTAACGTGGCTAGGTTCACAGTTTAAGAAACAAAGGATAAAGGCTCAAAGTATATTCGTACCCACCCGCTCTTCATGATATTCTTCATACCTACGCTCAGTTAATTGTGCATCGCACTTTGTTTTGAGTTTGGAACGACTTTTGGGCGATGGTTCACCAGTTGAATTTGGGGAGACAGTCATCATCTCCTTTTTCTTTTTCAACATTTTTCATGTTGTTGAGGATTTGTAATGACCTCACTATTTCGATTTTGATTTGTTATCCCTAACTTTTGCCTGACTGTTCCCATTTTCGAGATTATAGTCCGCGGGATGCCCCAACTTTCTTAAGCCTCCTTTATAGGTTTGGGCTTGGTGGGCTTTTCTCTTTTGAGAGATTGACTGCCTATGTGATAGGGAACCATCACTGTCTTTTGATTCCAAGGGAATGCTTTTCCTTTTTTGACGTCGTTCGTTGTGTTACGAACCGAGAGTTTGCGACTTCAATGCGCATTTTTATTTGAATTAACTGAGATACTACCCTGCCCCAGGTTTATATCAAAGGTTTCAATTGTTTAGAACAGAAAACTCCTACTTCTTTGGCTCAAAGGGGTTGACTAGGGATTAACTTCCTTATAACTCTAGGGTTTGGGATTTGAAAGAAATGCCTGTACATCATCAGCAAGGTCTGTTCAAAAGCATACGGTATGAGATTATGGTATTGTTTCGTCATCCTCCCTCTAAAGGCTTGCAACTTTTTATCAAGAGTCGAATATCATAAAGAAAACACAAGAGTAGTGAAAACGAATGGATGAATTCAAGACAAACATATGCAATGCATTAATGAAACAGAGTTTGACATTAACAGTTAATTGTTTGAATAACAAAAGAAATTACAACTTTGAACATTCAAATAAAGCAAAAGTCTTTCAGTTTGAGCTTTGTCATCTTAAGTGGAGCACCCAAAGCGGAAGATTTTCATCTCACCATTCGGCATGAATTCCAGCACTCCATTGTCAATCAGATCCTGAGTTTTGTTTTTCAAGGCCCAGCAGTCCTCGGTGTCATGTCCAGGACCATAGGAGTGGTATGCACACCTCCTATTGGAATGATAGGTAGGAGCAGAAGTATTAGGGTTCGAATGGGGGACCCTTAATGTAACTAGCCCTGCCTTTAACAAGTGTTGCAACACCTGAGCTAACAACATGCCAAACCTTGTAAACTGTCTCCTAGGTGCAACCTTCTTAAGCTGATTCTTTTGGGTTTGTGACCCCGAAGCAAGTTGAGGAGCTTTTCCTTTACCTTCTTGTCTCAAAGGGGGTCGAATGATGACTTGATCTTCAACCTCAAATGTTTGGCCCACTTGATCGTCCCGAAGTAGCTTGTTGACAAGAACCCTGAGCTCTTCTTGTCCTTGCGCCAGATTTTGGATAAGAGCCTTTTGACTCGCCAGTTGATCCTTCAGTATGGCTACCTCAAATCGTGACCCCAACCAGTCGTCCCTGCCGTCCTCCGGAAGTCCCATGATCATATCCTCGATTAGGACCGCTTTGACCTCTTCTAATCCCTTGGATAGTTTCAAGAACATCTCTCGAAGTTGAGCGTTTTGAGCCTGGAGGTCCTTGATAGTCTGCTCTAGAGCCATCTCTTACTAAAATAAACAGTATGAGAGTAAGGAAACCTGAAAAAGAAAAAATTGTCAAGATGCAATGCATGATATGTGGATGCATGCTTTCAAGGATCTCTTGGGGTAAACACAGGAGAATGTTAGAGGTTGAACTCTGATCTTTGATTGGAGAACTTTGCATCGGTGGATGTCTTTCCACGAGAATCAAGCTCACCATGTCGAGTGGGTCATAGCCACTGATTCAAGTTGTTGCACTTGATTTTAGACAGCGTTGGTTAGAGGAGAAACCTCTTGTCCCTTGGTAGACGTCTGGTTCAACGTATCCCTGCATCAACAGAACCCTCAAGATTCTTGAAATGGTTATTGAAAATGCTATGGTATGATGTTATGATGTTATGTACATGCATGCAAAAAGCAAGTGAGTGTATATACAGACAAACATATTCACACAAAGCAAATAAGTCTTTAGGTTTAGGCTTGCATGAGGCTCAGGTACTACCCTCTTTCAGTTTCGTTGGTTAAGACCTGTCCTATCGAAAGTAACCGGGTTCTAGAGGATCTCAATATCATTGACTACCCTCAATCGGTCATAACTCCAGCATCGCAATCTTTTCTTGCGGCAAGAACCATCGCGAGAGTTTAGCCTCAATGAGTGTAGCATACTGCTACTGTTCTAATGGCCAAGTTGGGTCAATTTAGGGTTCTAAGGTCGGTTGGTGCTTAATGACCCCTTAGAAGACCCATATTATCCTCGTTTCAACACAAGGGATATCAGTACAAACCAAGGTACCACACCAACGTAGCCACTGCTTCACCCATGTCGGTCTATGCCGGACAGGTCCCTCACAGATTATGCTACCTAAAAGGGTATTCCCCAGATCCGGGTTAGGATCTATGAAACTCCGATGCAAAGCCCACAAATGTAAACGCAAACAAAGCAATCAATTGAAAACAAAGGTGATCTAAACCCTAAGGTAACCCCACTTTTAAGGTATCCCCAGCAGAGTCGCCAGTTCTGTTATACGGTGGGAGAACTAACTTGAGTTTTGCGTTTGTATTCGCACTTGTTCGATTGAGCAAGAGTCGCCATCGACTTTTTATTTTATCCTAAAGGAAAGGTTAAAAAGCACAGTAAAAACCTTTTGAGATATTTCGCGGGTTCGGGGGGTAGATTATGAAAAGGGAAGGTATTAGCACCCTTTTCATCCATGGTTATCCATGGGCTCTTAGTTACTTGGTTTTTAGATCACTTGCCTTGATTTTTGATTGCTTGAAATTGTGGTGTATGTGTATGTTTTGATAATGTTTTTGAAATAGACGCCTTTGTTTCGGCAACCATTGTAATGACTCGTGTCTGAGTATATACAACGGTGTGTATCTTTTTGAAAAGATGTTTCAAATGTTTTTGAGAGTTTGTTTTGAAAGTGTGTATGAAGTGTGGTTTTTGAAAAGGAGGCAAGTGTTTTTGCAAGTTGATTTCAAGTAACTAAGAGTTTTGTCTACCCCTATTGTACTCAAAGGTTTTCTCTATGTTTTCAACCCTTTTTAACAATTTTGTTCCACCATTGAATTTGGTGGACAATCTTGCGTTTAGGATGTTTAATGGGACGGGCGCAGGTCATCGTATGGACCATGAATGCAATGGTGTGAAGTGTCTTTGGCAATTTTTCTTGAAGGGACTTGATCATTTTGATAGGCGACTTTCGAAAGAGTCATCGAGGGACTTATGATCATTTGATTGTTTTGCCAAAGAAACTCGACGTGCAAGCATGGCCCATTTTGGAAGGCAACATGTGGGATTACCCTAGGGGGTACAAGTGTGATTGTGTATTGATTTCATGCATTTGTCTTTGTATTAGGTTATCTAGAGTTTGGTTTTATGTACATGCAAACCCTAGGTCTAACCATGGTATAATTCGAAAGCGGTAAATTGCGGGAATTTAAAGTCTACGCTATTACAAATGGTATCCGGGAGTGGGGGTACAAATTCACAAATGGGGATGAGACTTAGGTAATTACAACCAAATCGAATTGCGATCAAACGTAATATGTATCGAATGTAGCAATGTATAAAAATAGCAAATGTATAATATATCAATGTAAATGTATTGTGTAGGTGTAAGTGTAAGTGTATATGTGTATGTAATTTATTTACAGGTTAAGAAAATGTGAATTTTAATGTGAAGATTAAGTATTGTTAACTTAAATGAAAAGAATTAGATGTTTATTTATTTAATCTTTGTAATCTTGTATTTTTCTTTAATATGTACAAAAAGAATATTTTAATTAAGTGTTTTAAATTTTAATTAAATTATGTATATTAAAAAAATGTATTTTAATTGATTATGTACAAATATTTCTAAGAAAAGAAATTGTATTAACTTAAAGAGAAATTATGTATAAATCAAAATAAGTTTTAATAAAATAAAAAAAGTGTTTTAAATAATGTATTTTTATGTATTTTATGTATTAAGGTATTAATGTACAAAATAAAAATATTTTAAGTTTTATTTCTTATATATTAGTAATTAGTATTTAATACATATATTTATACAAAAGTTTTTTAATTGAAAGAAAATATTTGAAGTTAGAGGAAAAATATATTGTGTTTAAAATTATAATTATATTAAAAAAAGTCATGTTAATTTGTATATAGAAAAAGGATATGATAGTTAAAAATAGTTTGAAAGAAATCAGAAATGGGCTTTAAGGTTTGAGGCCCAAATGCAATTCATAGAGAAAAATGAATAGAACAGGGGGGGTATGAATTGGAAATTCGCTTGGGCTTCAGTGCTTCAGAGGTGGGCAAGGCCCAATTATCTTACAATGTTTTCGTTTAGGGTTGTGAGTGATTGTTTCAATTGGGAAAAACTTAGGGTTTGCTGAGAGCGGCGCGCTTGCTTCGTCTTCTCTGTTTGTCATCCTCTCCATGGCTACTGAGTTACTTCTAACCATCCACGGCCACCCAACGCCAACTCTGTTTCTCCTCCTTCCACAAGGTTACCCCAAGCGATGGTTACGAGGTTTGATTTTCGTTCTAATGTTTTATGCCTTTACATGTTGTTGCTTATTTCTGGTTCTTGATTACATTGTTTTGATGTTTGTGCAAGATGTTGGAAAAGAAAGAAGAAAGTTTATACCTTTGGAAGGGGATGATGAGACGGATTGGAAGGCACTGTGGGCGGCCAAGGGTGGAGGACGCGATGACACTGGCTTTGGACTGCGAGGGGATGATGATGATGAAGCTTCTGCTTCCTGGTTTGTGTATTCTTTGCTTGTATTAGGGTTTGATGATGATTATGGCCTGAGAACCTCTTGATGATATATTTTCTTCTTCTCTGTCTGCCTCGTACGCCTGCTTCTGTTTGCTTCTTTATCACCTTCTTCTTGTTGACCCTAGTTGCCTTTAATACTTGCCTATGATGAGAACTCTCTGAGGCCTTTGTGTTGCCTTTGGATACTTGTCGGTTGACATTCCTGTCTCTTCTTCTTGTTGGCTTGTATGTATGCTTTAGTATTATTGTTCTTTGCCCAATGATGAATATTTCTGAGGGCTTGTGATGTTTGACACTGCGTGTTCCTGATTATGCTTCTTTATCTCCTTCTGGTTGCCTTTTGGAATGCTTGGCTTATGCAGGTTTATGAGCTTGGTTAAATGGTTTATGTTGCAGTTTGTGTTTGAGCATCACAAGTTTTAGCAGTTTAGGCTGCAGTTGGTTTGAAACTGGCAAAGTCTTTAGGTTTTTGCTTCAGGCTTCAGGCTTGGGCAATTTGGGCTGGATTGTTAGCTTCAGGCTTTGAATGGTAAGGCTGGTAATGAGCTTTTGACAGGTTTTGTTGTGGTTTTATCCGTTTGCTGCTTCTAGCTTGAAAGGTTTAAGACATGTTAGGCTTTTTTCTTAGGCTTGATGCAGGATATAAAAGGTTTTGGCTGAGGCTTGCATTAGTTATGGCTTTGGCTTGTTAGGT
The DNA here is from genome assembly GCA_948472305.1 of Vicia faba. NCBI lineage: Eukaryota > Viridiplantae > Streptophyta > Magnoliopsida > Fabales > Fabaceae > Vicia > Vicia faba. The sequence goes on along the minus strand of OX451741.1, from coordinate 149,666,947 downwards.
CCTGGCCTTTTGGTAGTTCAGGTTGGTGGTGTTTTATGAAGCTATGCTTCAGGCTTCAGGCTTATGCTGGTTTGTTGTTGTTTGAGGCTATGGCTCTTGGTTGAGTTTTACAGGTTGGAGGTTTTTGAACTGTAAGGCTTATATGCTTTTTGACAGGGGTTAAGGTTTGAATGTTTTGGCTTAGTGTGCTTCTGTCTTGCTTTAGCAGGGTGGAGGCAGTTTTTGAGTTATATTTTTTTCTTGTGATTTCTGCCCTCTTCTACTGTTCTATTGCAGTTAGTTTTATATTATTTGTTTCTCCAAGCCTAAGCCCTGTAAGCCTGATTTCTTTCACTCTCTCTTCTCTCTCTCTAGTACAAAATAAAGCATTTAATATTGCTTAAGTGTACCATGTTCTGAAAAGGAACTGCTGGAAAAATGATGAAATGATTCTTTGCTTGCACTAGTTGCTTTGTCTCTGCATACTTTATCTCTCTTTTCCATACTTTGTGTTGCGCTTTTGTGATACTTTGATATCTTTGACAGCTTTTTTGGCAGCTTGTGGCAAGTTTGAATTTGGAACTTAGTTGGACTTTGTGGTTTAATTTGGATTTGGACTTTGTTTATACCATTCAGTTTGAAACTTTTGGACTATGCAGCTTTGACAATTTTGACTTGTGAATTTCAACTTTGTGCATTCATGATTAGCAAGCAATATTCATCCCTTTTTGTGAACCGGGAGAAATCCCGTGATTTGCAAAGAGGGATAACTGATTCCAGTCAGTTGCCTTTAATGATGAGCCTAAATTAAACTGTTTGTCTCTTTAATTCAATTTATCTGTTTCTAACTTTTTTTTCTTTTCTTTGCAGATAAAAATTAAATGGAGAGGGGTAGCGTCAAATGAAGAATGAAGAATTGAAGATTTAGAAAAAATTAGGATGGTCTTAATTACTGTAAAATCATTATTGTAAACAATTTGTAAACAAAAACAATTATACAGATTAATAAAAGCTTTTTTTATCCAATTAATTCTTTTCCTCTTTTCAATTGTTTACTTTATTATCTATAATTCTTTAAATTAAAATAATTGAAAATAAATTCCAACTATTTAATCTTAGAATAATAAATAATTAAATAAACATTGCTTCAGCATTGATCAATTAAACTTGGCGCTTCCAACATCCAAAGCAAAACAACAATCAATCACAGCAATTGCCTAGACGTTTTTCCTTTTACTGATTTTAACCAAACATTGCAAATCCAATCCAAATGCATCTTTTCACTGATTAAGTCAAACAATGCGAATTCAATCCAAATCTCAGAATAACTTGCAAAGCACCGTAGAATTAAATCTTTCTGAGGAACCACACATGAAAACCCTAATTCCTGATTAAAGGACAAAGAAACGTCCGCCTGATCGAAGCTGAACCAAAATCAACCAAATCCCTAAGCAAACTGTTTGAATTGTTCCAGACCCTTCAAAAACTAACGGAAACCCTAATTTTATCTGACTGACGAGAAAAGTCTGTTTGACCGATTCTTGAGTCAGTTTTGAAAAATCAGGAAACGCCTGAAGCTGTGATTTCTTGAGGAAAAATGCAAGGGCAAATTTTGGGGTACAACAGTAGGTAATATTACATCTTGTAATAACCTAAGCTTCTATGATGACGAATTGAATGACGAAGTAAGAAATCACAATCTGGCTCTCCATATATCCATGAACTATAAGAATGATTCATTGTCAAATGTGTTGATTGATAATGGGTCTGCCTTAAATGTTATACCAAGAAGCATGTTGATGAAGCTGAAGTATTAAGGAGCTCCCATATGCCCAAGTGGAATTATTGTAAAATCTTTCGATGGATCAAGGAAGTCTGTTATTGGGGAAGTGGATCTTCCTATTCACATAGGCCCATACTTGTTCCAGATTACTTTCCAAGTCATGGATATTGTGCCCGCATACAATTGCTTACTGGGATGGACATGGATATATGAGGCAGGGGTTGTCCCCTTAACTCTACACCAAAAGCTGAAGTTTGTGCATGAAGGAAAGGTGGTTATCATAAATGGAGAGCAAGAATTGTTAATATCTCATTTATCCTCTTTCAGTGTTGTGGAAGCAGATGAAACCACTGTTGGAACTCAGTTCCAAGCTTTATCTGTTGATAACGTAAGAGAGAATGAGAATTCTATGGCTTCATTCAAAGATGCTCAACAGGTTGTGCGTAATGGCCCTAGTAAAGTATGGGGGCATATTGTTGACCCGCCATTGAACAAGAAAAGGATTGGTTTGGGATTTTCTGCGTAGAATGGTAAAGGTGAGAACTTGAAGCCGAAGACTGCTTTAGGCAAGTATCAGGATATTTTCCAAAGCGGAGGATACCTTCATCCAACTATTTCTGGGATCAATGCCATTGTGGAGGATGAAGAAGAGCAGGAGATGCCGAATTATGTGACGCTTGGAGTCAGAGTCCAGAACTGGGTCACTATTAATGTTCCTTCTTGCATCCATGTCTCAAAGTAATTTTTTTTGTTAACCTTTGCAAAAAGCTTTCACTTTGCCCAAGGTGAAAGTTAATATTGTACGGGCTTATCTGTTTGCTTTGCTCATTAAAATCATAAATAAAAGTTGTCTTTGATTCTCAAATTGGGTTTTTATTTTCTGCTTTTTCTTGGAAAAATGGTAATCAGAAAAAACCCTTTTGGAATAAGTAGTAACTGAAAAATAAATCTGCATGATCACTTGATATATGTGTCAGTTTCTAAAAGCAATCATAAATCATATGTGCAAATTAATTAAAAAACCCATTGAATACAATGACCCTGCACAGTCTCCCAACTTTGAATACCTTGTGTATATGGCCGAAGAAGAAGAATATGATGAGATTCCAGAAGAGGTTTCACGGTTGCTCGAGCGTGAGGAAAGTGCCATTTAGCCGTATAAAGAGTCGTTGGAGATAATCAATTTAAGTTAAGAGGAAGAGCCAAAGGAAATCAAGATTGGAGCATTATTGCATCCCGATGTGAAGATCAGATTGATTGAATTGTTGAAAGAGTATGTGGATATCTTTGCTTGGTTATATCAAGATATGTCTGGTCTGGATACTGATATTGTGGAGCATCATTTGTCGTTGAAGCCATAGTGCCTTCCAGTTAAGCAGAAATTACGAAGAACTCACCCTGATATGGCAACAAAGATTAAAGAAGAAGATTTAAAGCAGATTAATGCCGATTTTCTTGTTATATCAGTGTATCCTCAGTGGATTGCCAATATTGTCCATGTACAAGAAAAGATGGAAAAGTTTGCATGTGCGTTGATTACAAAGATCTAAATAAAGCTAGTCCAAAAGATGATTTTCCATTGCCACATATTGATATGTTGGTTGATAGTACAACAAAATTCAAAGTATTCTCGTTCATGGATGGATTTTTCGGATATAATCAAATTAGAATGGCTCCCAAGGACATGGAAAAAATAACGTTTATCACACCCTGGGGATCATTTTGTTACAGAGTAATATCCTCCGGGTTGAAGAACGCTGGTGCAACATACCAGAAGGACATGACAACCCTATTCCATGATCTGATGCACAAGGAAATTGAGGTATATGTTGATGATATCATTGCTAACTCTCATACTGAAGAAGGGCATGTAGAAGATTTGTTGAAGTTGTTTCAGCGTTTAAGGAAGTATCGTCTCCGCTTGAATCCAAATAAATGCACCTTCGGTGTCTGACCAGGGAAATTGATAGGTTTCATTGTCAGCCAAAAAGGAATTGAAGTTGACCCTGATAAAGTCAAAGCAATTCAAGAAATTCCTGCGCCAAGAACTGAAAAGCAAGTTAGGGGCTTCCTTGGACGTCTGAATTGCATTTCAAGATTCATTTCCCATATGACTGCAACGTGTGAACCGATCTTTTAGTTATTAAAGAAAGATCAAGGTTGTGTGTGGATAAATGATTTCCAAAGGGAATTTGAAAGTATTAAAGAGTATCTGGTTAAACCTCTTATCTTGCTCCCTCCCGTTGAAGGAAGACCATTGGTCATATATCTAACAGTGTTAGATAATTCTATGGGCTGTATTTTGGGACAACAAGATGAAACAGGGAAGAAAGAATATGCCATTTATCATCTCAGTAAGAAGTTTATTGACTGTGAGTCACGATATTCTATGCTGGAAAAGACATGTTGTGCTCTGGCCTGGGCGGTAAAGCGTTTGCAGCAATATATGTTGAATCATACTACTTGGTTAATTTCCAAAATGGATCCAATTAAGTATATCTTTGAAAAGCCTGCTCTTACTAGAAGAATTGCCCACTGGTAGATATTGTTGTTTGAATATGATGTTGAATACCGTACTTAGAAGGTTATAAAAATCAGTGTGTTGGTAGATTATCTTGCTCACTAATCGGTAGATGATTACAAATCTGTTAAGTATGATTTCCCTGATGAGGATGTTATGTTTCTAAAAGAAAAAGATTGTGATGAACCTTTGCCTGGGGAAGGCCCTGATCCTGAATCCCGATGGACTTCGCCTGTTTTTAACTGGAAGAAGTAAATTTATACCAAAAGAGGTCTTTCGTTCGTCTGTCTTTAACTGGAAGAAGTAAATCTATACCAGAAGAGGTATTTCGTTCGCCTGTCCTTAAATGGAAGAAGTAAATCTAAACCATAAGAGATCTTTCGTTCGCCTATCTTTAACTGGGAGAAGTAAATCTAACACTAGAAGAGGTCATTCATTTTCATGTCTTTAACTGGAAGAAGTAAATCTAAACCAGAAGAGGTCTTTCATTTGCTTGTCTTTAACTGGAAGAAGTAAATCTAAAATAGAAGAGGTCTTTCATTCGTCTGTCTTTAACTGGAAGAAGTAAATCTAAACCAGAAGAGGTATTTCGTTCACATGTCTTTAACTGGGAGAAGTAAATATAAACCAGAAGAGGTCTTTCGTTCTCCTGTCTTTAACTGGAAGAAGTAAATCTAAACAAGAAGAGGTCTTTTGTTCACCTGTCTTTAACTCGGAGAAGTAAATCTAAACCAGAAGAGCTCTTTTGTTTGCCTGTCTTTAACTGGGAGAAGTAAATCTAAACCAGAAGAGGTATTTCGTTCGTTGATTTATTTTTTCCTGAAAAGGAAAAAGGTTAACCGTATATGATACCATGATGTATGAAATGTATTGTGTAATGATGTTCTCAAAATAAATAAGATCATGCCATATGTTTTGTATGCATATTTCATGATGTATGAATGTTGTTGGAATGTATCTTTGTCTGGGAAAATAACTCCCTGACTATTGTTGTGGATGAAGAGCATGTGTATATTCAATTTTGTCTTGAATACTTCCGTTGGGGATTCCCATTTTTTGTTTGAGTAAACTCTGCAGGGGATGTTGATTTTCTGCCCGCGGAGTAAAGTTTAGGGACATTGGTTGTCTGTTGCTCTATTGGGGAATTTAATTCTTACATGCCCTGACTGGGGATAAAAGAGATGGATAATCTTCCGACTTGTTTGGGGAGGATCAAGTTAACTAGTATCTGGTCGGATTCCAGGATTTGCAACAACTTTCTGGGGATAGTGGCAACTCTACTGGGGAAGAGGAGTTTTATCAGTGATTTGTAGTAGTCTGAGGTATAGACTCAAGATGGGGATATTGTAGTCTGTTGGGGAAATAAACCCTGTTGAGGAAGATATTCTGGATATTTTGCTGGGTAAATAAATTCTTCTAGGGAAGAGCTTCGTAAGGTTTCTCCTTCAATTTTGGAAGACCAAACTCGGCTGCGGAATGTCAGAATAAATCCAAGACTTGATTGTTTCTGAGGATGTATTGAATGAGTATCAGAATGACATCTATATCTGGATCGTATCTGAACTATATCAGGAAGAGAATAAGTGCCAGAATGAATCTATATCTAGATTGTATCTGTATTGTATCAGAAAGAGAATCTAGAATGAGTGTCAGAATAAATCTATATTTAGATTGTATCTGAACTGTATCTACAAGAGAATCTGGAATGTATGTCAGAATGAATCTATATTTAGATTGTATCTGAACTTTATCTAGAAGATAATCTAGAATGAGTGTCAGAATGAATCTATATTTAGATTGTATCTGCACTATATCTAGAAAATGATAAACTGCCGACAATCTCCATCTGTTTGGGAACTGGCATGATGTGTGCGTTCATTGGGAGAAGATCAAACTCCTATATCCGCTGGTGAGTTTGACTATGTCATCGGCTGGAGGATGCCTCACTTTTTGTTTTAAGGTGCTTCTGCACTTGTCAAGGATAGCCTCATGTTTTGTGAAGATTACGTTGTGGGGATAATCCATGGAAACGGCCCTATGAGGATTTGTGGATAGCTTGAACTTTGTCTTATCTCCTAGAGTCCTTAGTAAATGCTGATCAGAGTGAAAAACATTTTACTGACAGACAAGTGATGAGCTAATGGGACATAGTCATATGCTTTAATCCCTAACTTTTTCTTGGACCGTCCTTTCAGATTTTCAGTCCACCGGGATACCCTTTTTTCTCAAGCCGCCTTTTCAGGTTTTTGACTTGCCGGGTGTACAATCTTTTATATGTATATCCCTAATTTTTTTCCCAAACCCTTTTGGTTCGCCAAGATGCCCTTATTTTTGCCTAGGCATGTCAACCTAGAAGGTCTCTTTTATGCATAGTATCTTCCGACTATGTCCGCGTTCATAGGGTGCAAAGAGTTAATCACTGTCTATGGTGGTAAGTGTTGTAGTAATGCTAGAAAATATTTGCTTGATCGCGTGTGACCTTTCATATGTGGGAGCCTGTTTGCCCCTGGGGTTAGTATGGTACATCTGATGTTTGAAGTTTTTGATCAAATTTATGATAGTCTTGAACTTCCTAGGTATCTTTTCTAAGAACTATCATGGAAGGATTCGAAGACATGATACTGACACCATCTAATACTACTGGCACAGGTAAGCAATTTTGATGATACCGAAGATTCAAATTTCAAGGTGTTTTTTTTGCTGAAACCCATGATCAATGTAACATTTCCCCCAAGTGATTCAGATAGGCATCTGCCCCTGGATTCAACACTTTTTGAGAGATTCTTTGAATCTCGACTTGACTTCCCTAGATGTGTTGGACAATAATTATGTCACGCCCCTCGATTATGGGAAATTTGTCATTGGAAGCGTCTTTCTATTTTAAGTGATTCTGTTTATTGAGAGAATTTCCGTTCATTGGATATTCGTCATGCGAATTTCTCCATTGTCAAACAATTGGCCATATGCAAACAGTGGTATTCAAACAACGCAAAGGTTTGTCTGTCTTGATTTTTTTTGAAAAATGCATTTTTTTAACAAGCAAAATTTTGTAAGAATATGAATTCAACTCAGGATTTACAGTAAGCCTTACAGGAGTCAGGATACCTTTTGTAACAATATGCTTTTGAACTATCCTATGCTTCAATTAGGACATTTAAAGGGTTATAACATGGCCTGGTTCACGGTTTAAGAAACAAAGGATAAAGCTCAAAGTTTATTTGTACCTACCCGTTCTTCATGATGTTCTTCAACCCTATACTCAGTTAATTGTGCGTTTATATCCCAATAGAATCTGGAATGATATTTTGGTGATGGTTTAGGTACTGGAAGTTTATTTGAAAAGGCAGTCATTTTTGTAACATTTTTCTGTTGTTGAGGATTTGTAACGACCTTCTTTTTTGATTTATTATCCCTAATTTTTGCCTGACTGTTTTTGTTTTGAGACTACAGTCAGCGGGATACCCCAGTTTTTCTTAAGTCTTCTTCATAAGTTTTGACTCAGTGGGATTTTCTTTTGAGAGATAATGACTGCCTATTTTACGGGGAACCATCACTGTCTTTTGATTCAGAAGGATGTTTTTGATGTCATTTTTTTTGTATGAAGTGAAAGCTTGCAACTAAATGCGCATTTGAATTAACTGAGAAACTACCCTGCTCCAGGTCATGATTAAAGGTTATAATTTATGCGAAAAATAAAACTCCTACTTCTTAGGCTCAAAGGGTTTGACTAGGGATTATCCTCCTTATAACTCCACTGTTTTATATTTGAAACAACGCGTGTACATCGCCAACAAGGTCTATTCAAAAGCATATTTTAGAGATTACGGTATTTTTTTATCATGCTCCCTCTAAAAGCTTATAGCTTGTAATCGAGATTTGAATATCATACGAAAAAGGAGTAAAAGCATCATTTCAGTATAGTGAAAACGAATGGATTAACTCAAGACAAACATATGCAATACATTAATGAGAATAACCAAAGTCTGACATAAAGATAAGTGTTTAAACAAACAAAGAAATTACAACTGGAAATTCGAATGAACAAAAAGCTTCTCCGCCTAAATTTGTCACTTCAGATGGTGTGCCTTTGAGGGATGACAGAAAAATTCATTTTGACCATCTTGTGTGAATTCCAACACTCGTTCGTCGATCAGGTCTTGAATCTTGTTCTTCAACGTCCAACGGATGTTAGTGTCGTGTCCAGGACTGTAGGAGTGGTATGCGCACCTTTATTTATGATTGTAATAGGGAGAAGCAGTATTGGGCTTTTGAGGAGGATCCTTCAATGTAACCAGCTTGGCCTTCAACATATGTTGCAATGCTTGAGCCAAGGACATGTTGATCTTGGTAAATTGTCTTTCAGGGGTATCCTGCTTACGTTGACTACCCTGTCGTTGTTGGCGAGGTTGTTGTTGGGCTCGCGATGTAGTAGTAATTTGGAAAGGTATACTCTCAACCAAGCCAACTTCTTGTCTCATCAGAGGCTGATTAATGACTTGATCCCCAATTCTAGTCGTTCATTCCATACAGTCTTATTTGTCTTGATGAAGCTTGTTGATAAGGATTCTCAACTCTTCTTGTCCCCAAGATAAGTTTTGGATAAGAGCCATCTGTCCAAATACCTGGGTTCTCATTGTTGCCACCTTAGCTTGCAATTGTTCCAACTGATCATCCTTGTTGTCTTCAGGATTCTTCTTGGTCATGCTCTTAGTGAGGAGTGTTTTCACTTCTTCTTGCCCCTTGGATAGATTCAGGAACAATTCTTGAAGCTAATCATTTTGGGTCCTAAGATCTTGGACAGTCTATTCGAGAGCCATTTTTTACTGAAATAAACAGTAAGTGGATGAGAAAACCTGTATGGGGAAAACTTGTTATGACATGATTCATGATATGTGGATGCTATATTTTCAAGGATCTCGTGGGTTAAACATATGAAAACATCAGAAGTTGAAATTTCATTAAAACTTTGATTGAAGAACTTTGTATCGTTGAATGTCCTTCTACGAGAATCAAGATCACCATGTCAAGTGGGTCATATCCCTTGACTCAAGTTACCATGCAATGGTCTTTGACAGTGTTGTACCCCAATTTTTGCCCCTAAGTTTCATCTATCATCTCATACCATCACAATACAACAAGATCACACACTAGGGTTTGGTTCTTCTCCTTATCTTTAGCTTTACTTATGGGGAATCACCAAGCACCTTGACTTGTATATTGTGATCATCCATGTTTCGTATTGATGACTTTTAACTAATAATTACAATGAATATTTGCTCTAATTGTTGGTATCATAGGTGAAAGCACAATACATTCCATCAAGTTGATCCATAGGTTCATGAGTTTATTTCCATGCCTTCTTCAACAAAGCCTCATTGAGATTCAAGCTTAATTATTGAAGATATTTTGAAATAATATCATGACAAATTCTATTATGATTCATCATGCCTCAAGTTGTCAAAAATAGTTCAAAGGTACACAGGTTAATTAAAGGAGTTTAACCTAGTTGGACAAGTCTTTGGTTTCATTGATCACAAGTGCATATCTCCCTCAATTCTCAAGATTCGGAAATGGTTTTGGTTTCTATGGTGTCTCCTTATCATCCTTAGCAACTTCTTTTTACATGACAAAAGTATTTGTACAAGGAAGTTTGTCCAAATTGCAAAGGTTTCCCAAGGCATTTTATTACTCTAGGAGCTAGGGTTTTGAACTTCAAAGGGGTATATCTTGCTCATCTTTTGGTATTTTTTGGTGATTCCAAGTACATATTTCTCTTCAAATGGATATCAATAAATCACTTCAAAAGTTTAAATGAAACTTTGTTAGGAATATACCTAATGATGAAGAAAGATTACAAGTCCTCTAAACAAACCATCAAATTCCCATATGTGACTTCAAAAGATCATAACTTTGTCAATTTTTATCACCTTTAGCCCATTATTTTTCCACATAGATATTAAAGATGTGAATTTCAACCCTTCTTTTAAGTACAAAGTGTGAAAATGAATGGAAGATTCCCTAAGGATGCAAAAGATTATAGGTCATTTTATGAATTCTTGTCAATTTCAATAAGTCATAACTTTCTCATTTTTTGGAGATTCTAAATGGTTCAAGTCTCAAAATGTCACTCAAGAGATCTACTTCATACCATCTTTTTTGGTCAAGATAAAATTTCAAATGGAAGGCCATGTTTGGATGCAAGACATTATAAGTCATTTTTGAAGAAAAAACTTAGAAATTTTCTAAGTACAAAAGTCAACCTCTTTTTCTCAACTTTGACTCATCACAATTTTCAGTTCAAGAATCCATTTGAATCCATTCTTTGCACATTGTAAATCTTGTGATCTCATCTTTCTAAAGCTTCAAGAATCGTGTCTTAAGACTCCTTGAGTTGAGAATGCCGTTGATTTGAACTTGGTAACTTGAAACTGAAGTTTCTTCAAAAGTCAGAATTTGAAATCCTTGATTTAGCTTCTAAAGACATTTTTTTCTACACACTTTTGCTTCTAAACATGTTTAGTGAACCTCTAGAAGTGATTAGCATATTAAAACGCAAGGTTTGGATGAGTTTTCATCAAATTAGAAGTCACACTTTTCTTGTTTGTAACTTCACACGATTTCCCTCCAAACTTCATCATTTCACACGCTTGAGCATTCAATCAGCTTCCTTATAAATAGAGGATCATACCTCATTCATTTTCTCAAGCTTAGAGATCCAGAATCACCCTGCCAAACTTCCTCTTGAACTCAATTTTCTACAACTTTGAATCTTCTCTTAGAGCCTTTCTCAATCATTTTTCTTTGTCAATTCACCTTCCTTGAACCTCATTGAAGCTAACAGAAGAAGACTTAAGCTCTAAGACTTCCTAAATCGTGTTAGCCAAGTCCAGTTTCAGAGCTCTGCAACTTAACTTCAATAGGTAGATTCCTTCACCAATTCTCTCAAACTTTGATACTGTTATGAAGCTCTCACCATCCTGATTCTAGTTGCAACATTTGTTTTCAATTGGAAGTACGTTTTGGCCATGAAATTTCAAATCTCTTTTCAGTACTTCTTTTCAAAAATGACTGAGCTACAATTTATATAAATTTTTCGCGAAGGTACCATTGGAATCGTCTTGAAGAGATGAAGCGAATGGTATCGGTCTCGTGTCATAATTTTACAGTTTCTGGAACCTGCAGATTCGTTGGTTGGAGGTTGAAGATGACCAACGTGTCATCTATCAACCAATGAAGGCGTGCCACGTATTTTTTCAAATCTGATTTAAATAATTGATTTCATGTTTTATTCACTAAAAACTATGATATGCACAACACGCCTGATCCATTGGATTAGCTTACTAATGTATTTTGACTCTCATCCATTGGTCCATATTTTTTTGACTTTATTTTTATTTCTTATTTTTATATTTAAATTGTTTTAAACTTCAAAAAACATAGAAAATTTATTTTAAATTCAAAATACTGAAAAAATTATGAAAAATACTTTTGATTTTTCTCTTTTTGATTATTATTTTTTCACAATTTTATTTTGTGTTCTGATGTTTTTTTATAATTCTTCACTTTATTTGAATTGTTTTAAATGTTTAAAAATACTTTTCTTAATTTTTAAATACTGAAAAAATATGGAAGGATCCAATGACCTTTTGACAAATATTGGTGACCTCATTTTATTTTTATTCCCGACTTTACTATTTTTCACAATTTTTGGTTTATTTAGACTATTTCTTTTAATTTTAAAAATATTTGCTGACTTTAAAAAATTACCAAAAATTTTATGTAAATATTTGAACTCATTTCTGATTTTTCTATGGCCTTGTTTGATTTTTCTTGGATGTTTTGAATATAGTTGCTATTTTCTACTTTTATTCTCATTTTAAACTTTTTTTTTAAATATTTTTCTTTATTTTTTATAAAATATATTTTATCTTGTACATATTATGGCTGATCTTGGACTATGAGATTTTGATCATGAGCTTTATTAACATTATTGGATCCATAGTGTTGAGTTTAACTCCATAAAAAATGGATGAATGATTTTAATAATAACTTGATTAAATTTTTGGTTCAAATGTGGTTTAATTCTTACCCCATCCCTCTTCATCTTATCCCCTTCTTATTGTACTAAATGTTATTGGAGAATGATTTCCATATCATTTTGCAAAACATATGATACATAGATTGCTATTGACCGGCCTCAAAATAGGTGCGACTTCTATATAAGTCCACTTACGATTGCATAACATAGCGCTAAATTTTGTCCCAATTTGATAAAATGATCATTCGTGGCCCAGATCCATGTTTGTAAGCCCAAGTATGTTAATTCGAACCCTCTGATCCAATAACCTTGAAATTCATTGTTAGGAGGCTTTGGTCCTATCAATTCTCTAATGAATTTTCATCAACTTTGGTCAAATTAGATCAATTTAACATCATTAATCATTTATTGTTTCCATGAGATTTTGAAATGAATGATATACTTGACAAAAAACAAATGAAACTTGTTATTGAGAGGCTTTGATTTTATAATTATTATAATGAGTTTTCAAATGCAAGTTTCAAGATGGTCATTCAACTAACCTCTAATTTATAACTCATTAACAATTGAATTTATTTTATGCTTTTATTTTATGCTTTTACTTTAAGCACATTTATTTTGGCATTTACATTTCATGTTATTTTCATCTTTGCTCATTTGAGCATTTACTTATATGTCATTTTTATTTTGATCATTTGATCTTTCATTTTCTTTTTGAAGATACCTAATAATCAACTTGAACCATAAAAATCTTTAATGTTACTTGGACTACTTGGTTACTATCCTTGGCATTATGGAGATTGTGGACTTCTTGGACTTAGGATTATAAGTTGTGACCTACTTTGAGACCTTGTGACCTCAACTGTTATTTTGTTTGGAGTTCTTTGGGTTTAACCCAAGACATTGGGTTGTTTGTTTGTTTTCTTTGTGTGCAGGTTATTGTGATTACGTGCTTTATCTGTGATTGGGAACTCATTTGTATACAGTCGTTACTCTGCCCAATTTTTGACGACTTAATGCAATTGAAGCTCGTTTTTCTTAAGAGGTTTATTATCTTTGCTTGTTTGGTTTCAAATCCAAAGGATGGGAATTCTACATTGACTTATTGTGTCAAGTGTTGGCTTCTTGTTGGTTAGATGGTTCTTTTCCCTAGCTTTTACCTTATGCTTTAGGATAGTCCCTTCATCTCCTCCTATCTTCTTTAATTTCAAAAATGTTGACCTTCCTTTTGAAAGCTCTCCTTGTTTCAAAACTTGAACCACTTTCATAATAAATTTGGACTTATGTCCATGCATTTTCAAAACATTTTCTTAATCAAACTTTAATCAATTTAATAATACGTGGACCTTTTTTTTGTGAGAAGATTAAAAGTCAATCTCATTCAAACCATTTTGCCACCTTGGATTTTTACCTTAGAATTTTATCAATAAAAGATTAGACTCTTGTCTATCTTTGTAGTGATGCGAGCTACTATACTTCTACAATATATAGTGAAGCGAGATATTTTCCACTTGGGTGTTGAGTGAGGCTCTTGTTGATTTTAAAATCCAAGCCATATCCTCCACTTTGAGATGATGCAAATTCTCCTTTCTCATAATTATGGGTAGTAAGTATGCTCTTCCACTCGGATAAGACGATGATGTCTCATCTCTTAAAATTTAACCAATAAACTTGTATTTTAAAATTTTTAAAAGATGAACTACGAGTACCCTGATCCCCTATTGCACGAAGGGTGGTACTTAGGCACTAAAGGTTTACAACCGCGGCGGGTGCAAAAACTATAAAAAAATACTTCTTTTCTCATCCACCATCTATTATTTTATACAACATTTATATCCAAAATACACATATTTACAAAGAGGTTCCTACGGAGTACCTTAGATGTTTAGGGTGCTGATACCTTCCCTTTGCATAACCAACCCCCGAACTTAGATTATCTTCCATTATTTTTTGGTTATTCGCTCTTTTCCCATTCCTTTGGAAACAATAAAGCACAGTGGAGACTTTTATTTTGATATGTGCGAGTCAAGTCAATCCAATGGCTTAGTCTCAACATTTCTACCGCTACAGAAAATATGATGACTTCACCGGGGACAGATTGACCTCTTACTAGTTCATTCCTAAGTGGGTTGAGCCTATCTTTGTTTATCTGAATATGTATTATTATGTGTTGTATCTTATATGATGTATATATGTTTGTCTGTATTTTACTGGTTTTCAAGGTGCTTGGTGATTTCTCATAAGTCCTATACCCGGACTCGGGCAAACTTAAGATAGGACAGACGGTATAGTCATGTTAACTTTGAGGGAGTAATCCCAAAAAGGGAGACTGATATCCCCCACTCAGTGGAGGCCCCTTTGATTGTAGTGTCGTTTACCGAATAATCGGGAAGACATACTGCTTTCGACCTGGGAGCCTGCTGAAACTGAGGACCGTAGAACCTTTAATCCATCTTGTCCTTTTAGGTGTAGTGCAAAAGCTATGAAGGAGTAATATGGAAATATTTGTCACATGATACTACGCTCGAATGAGTTTTTCTTGAGAATATTGCTAATTACCGAGTCAATCGAGAAGTTGGGAATAACCGAAGGAAGGATGTGGAAACCTTTTAGAACCTTGTTTGGTAGGTGATAAACTATTATACCATACCTTGTGGGTAGTACCTTCTACCTTATGCTCGTGACGTTGAACCTATGAACCCTATGTTTGTGATCTTGTGTGTGATTGTTGCATCATGCATTCATGCACCCATGAGCATCCTTTAAAACATTTTGTTTCAAGGGACTTAAAGTTGGCTCTTTACTAATATCCCATGTACTTTTTGATAATGGATTTTGGAAAAAGAAAGACTAATAAGTACAGTTTCAAAGATCCCAAGATAGATGAGTTGATGAATCTGATACACGAGATAGAGAGTTCTACAGATTTTTGAAGGAAGTATGGGTCCACCATTTCTCTTATGAATCTCAGGATGAAGGAGGGCATTCTATTGACTTTGGTCCAGTTCTATAGTCCGATGTATCGATGCTTTACTTTCCCTGATTATCAGTTTATGCCTACATTAGAGGAGTATTCTTATCTGTCGGGTTTACTTATTACATATCGTGTTCCTTTTACTGGTTTGAAGGGGGAGCCAAAATCCCATGAGATTGCTGCTTTGATCCATTTGGGGAAGTCTGAGTTTGAAGCCTACATGACTACCAAAGGATGGATTAGAGGATTACCAACCTAGTTTTTATTGGAGAAAGCTCTATATTTTTCCAGAATGAAGAGTACGGTTTATTTTGAGGCCATCTTTGCTTTACTTGCCTATGGGTTATTCTTATTTCCCAATGTCGACAAATTTGTGGATATCAATGTGTTGTACCCCAAAATTTGCCCTCTCTTTTCTCAATACATTTCTCAAAATTGGACTTTTAATGCCTCAAAAGACTTTCATGGATCATTATGAACCTCCAAGAATGCTAATGACAAGTTTCAAACCTTGGATCACCAAAATTGCTCAGTAAATTGATAAAATAACCTAAAATCAAATGTATTGGTGAAATAGTCAATTGTAGCACCAAAAGTCAAACTTTGACTTTTTTGGTCAACATTAAATTTCAAAGATCATGATTCATCAAGACATTCAAAAATACAAAGCTTGATCATCAAGAAATCAAGAAAGTCAAAAGTCAAACTTTTCAAGACTTAGAAATTTTTTCTAAGTGTTTTTGTACATGATAATTTCATTACTTCATGCCATTCTTTCACCAAGTTGCAAGATGATTCAAAGAAAAATTTCAGCATGGAAGTTGTAAATCATGATGATATCTTCAACTTTTCTTTGCTGATCAAGTCCTAGAAGTTCTTGGATTTTGAGTTATAAATTATTGAAGTCATATCATTTTTGATTAAATACTTAGGGAAGTTTTCAGCAGGTTTGGTCAGGTTTTATCCCAACTTCGTGGCCAATTTTCATTAAGTTCCAGTTTAATTTAATAATAGTGGAAAACATGAAAGTTCTAGAGGATGTTTCAAGATTTCCAAAACATCCAAGAGTATGAATTTATCATACTTGATCTAGGAGATTCAAGGACCTGAAGTTGGGCATTCATTCTTGATTTACAAGGCAGTTTTGTAATGTACAACGAACCAAAATCTTAGTTATGCTGCATAATCTTCCCTTTACAAGCCTCAAACTTTTATATCACTCCTTAATTGAATGCTTTCACAACTGGTTAAACTATGATCCAAGTGTTTGAGCCTTTGTCCAAGTGATCATTCCATTTTTGAAAGAAAGCAACATATCCATTCTTGAAAAGTTCACTTTAATCACAAAGTCAATTTCTTGAGCCTCTAACTTGTTGTTCTGATCACACTTAACTCCTACAAGCTAGAACAAACATGTTTAAAGTGATCAACCACTTTAGATAGCTGTGTACAAACATTGGAAACATGTTCTTCATGCTTGCTTCAAAAACAAGCAAGATAGGCATAACATGTGATTCAAAATCTGAGTTGTTTCAAGTGTCAGACCTTCTCTATAAATAGAGAGGCCAATTGCAAGAGAAAGAGGTCAGAAAAAATAGGGAAAAGCCAGAAGTGTTGTTGTGTAGACAAGCCCTCAAAAATCTCACACCTTCAAAAAAAATCCATAACTGTCCACAAAGCTTCCACTCTTGAGCTTTGAAATCCAAATCCTTAAATCCCTCACACTTTGCAAGTTCTGTCCAAACAAAACATCTAAATACCTTACATACATCATATAGAGGTTGTTCAGCTCTTGAGGTTTACCTCAAGACATTGGGTTGTTTGTTTGTTTTGTGTGCAGGTTATTGTGATTACACCCTTTGTTTGTAATCTGGAATTCACCCGTATACAGCCGTTACTCTGCCCAATTTTTATGAAGACTTAATACACTTGGAGTTTGGTTCTCTCAAGAGGTCTAGTATTTTTGCTTGTTTGGTTTCAATCCAAAGAATGGGAATTCTATCTTGGCTCATAGTGTCAAGTATTGGCTTCTTGTTGGTTAGATGGTTCTTCTCCTTAGCTTTTACCTTATACTTTAGGATATCCTCTTCTTCTCCTCCCATCTTCTTTAATTTCAAAAATCTTCTCCCCCACTTTTTAAAACTCTTCTTGTTTTAAACTTGAACCACTTTCATAATAAACTTGGACTTAGGTCCATGCATTTTCAAACATTTTCATAAATAAACTTCAATCAACTTAATAATACTTTGACATCCTTTTTTGTGAGAAGAATAAAAGTCAATCAATCTCATTTCAAACCATTTTTCCACTTTGGCTTTTATCTTTAAACTTTTCTCAAAAAAAGATTGAACTCTTGTCAATCCTTGTAGTGATACAAACAACTATACTTCTACAATATGTAGTGAAGAGAGATATTTTCCACTTGGGTGTTGAGTGAGGCATTGTTGATTTTAAAATCCAAGCCACATCCTCCACTTTGAGATGATGTAGATTCTCCTTTCTCATGATTGTGGGTAGTAGGTATGTTTTCCACACGGACAATGACGATGATGTTTTATCTCATAAAATTAACCAACATATTTGTGTTTTAAAATTTTAAAAAGAGGAACTACGTGTACCCTTATCCCCTATTTCACAAAAAGGTGGTACGTAGGCACTAAAGGTTCGCAACCGCGGCGGGTGCAAAAATCATAAAAAATATATTTCTTTTCTCACCTCCACCATCCATTTTTTTATACAACATTTTTTTATAGCCAAAATATACAGATTTTACAAAGAGGTTCCTACGGAGTACCGTAAATATTTAGGGTGCTAATACCTTCCCTTTGCATAACCAACCCCCTTACCTTGAATCTTTCCCCCTCTTTTTTGGGTTACTCGCTCTTTTCCCATTCCTTTGGAAACAATAAAGCGCGATGGTGATTTTTATTTTGATTTGTATAGGTCTAGTCAATCCAATGGCTTAGTCTTAAACATTTCTACCGCTACAGAAAAATGGCGACTTCACTGGGGAATCGTTGACCTCTTGCTGGTCCATCCTTAAGTGGATTGAGCCTATCTTTGTTTATATTTGTATATATGTTATTATTGTTTTTGTGTTATATGTTGTAAATATGTTTATCTAGAGTTTCCTGGTTTTCAGGGTGCTTGGTGATTACTCATAAGTCCTATACCCGGACTTGGGAAAACTTTAAGATAGGACGGGCAATATAGTCATGTTAACTTTGAGGGAGTAATCCCAAAAAAGAAGGCATGAGATCCCCCACTCAGTGGAGGCCCCTTTGACTATAGTGTCGTTTACCGAGTAATCGGGAAGACGTACTGCTTTTGACCTGGGAGCCTGCTAAAACTAAGGACCGTAGAATACCAAACCCATCTTGGCCTTTTAGGTGTAGTGCGGAAGCTACGACGGAGTAATCCGGAAATAGTTGTCACGCGATACGATGCTCGGACGAGTTTTTCTTGAGAATATTACTAATTACCGAGTTAATCGGGAAGTTGGTAATATCCGATGGAGAGATGTAGACTCTGGGAACCTCTAGAACCTTGTGCGACAGGTGATAAATTTTAGACCAATACCTTATGGGTAGTACCTTCGACCTCATGCTCGTGACGTTGAACCTATGAACCATATATGTGTGATCTTGTGTGTGATTGTTGCATCATGCATCCATGCACTCATAAGCATCTTTTGGAGAGATCATATTTCAAGGGATTTAAAAGTTGACCATTTGTGAATATCTCAGGTACTTTTTAACCATGGATTCTGGAAAGAGAAAGACTGGGAAGTACAGTTTCATAGGGGGATGATTATCTGTTGCACGCCTCTGTTGTACCGATGGTTTATCTCTCATATGCATCAGTCTGATGCTTTTTGGGATGTCAAGAAGGAACCCTGTTGGGCTCCTAAGGTCATGGCACTTACTCACTCGGATATTGATTGGTATCATCGAGCTTACCAGGATATAGAGATTATTGACAGTTGTGGTAGTTTCCCCAATGTACCTCTTCTTGGTATAAAGGGAGGAATTAACTATAACCCTATTCTTGCACGACGACAGCTTGGTTATCTGATGATGGATAAACAAAATAGTATTCATTTGAGTAGTTTCTTTCTGAAGGAGGGAGAAGACCATAGGGAAGATAGGGAGAAGATTATGAAGGCTTGACGTCACATTCATAAGAAAAGTATGAAGGATTTGGGACCTAGGGGTGTTGTTTCTTTGGAGCCATATCTTCAGTGGGTCCAAACGAGAGCCATTCAGTTGAAGATGTTGTATTCCCGGGAAACACCTATGCCTAATTTATTTGTAAAAACCCCTTCTCCCTTATTAGATGATCTAGAAGAGCCACAACTTGCTTTGGTCAGGATGCAGCAGGAAAAGGACGCTTGGAAGAATAAGTGCCAAACTTTAGAGATTTCCTATAGAGAAGACTTGAAGGAAAAATACAACTTGATTGAGATCCTTGAGAGTCGAGCGGTAGAGTCTATGGAGAGGAAAGGGGATTTATCTTCTCCTAAGCCTCAATCAGATGTTGATTACTCACTTCCTGATTTAGGTGATTGGAAGGAGGTTGCCATCAGATATGCGGAACAAAACCAGAGGTTGAAGGCTCAGATTTCCAGGCTCACGGGGAAGCGCCAGCGTATAGAGTGATCTCCATCAGTTTTACTTCTCAGGGTTTTAGATTTTATTTTCATCTTATACTTGGGATCATTGAAACTTGTAATCCATTTTGGAGTTGTTATAATAAAAAATTTCAGTATTTCAAATACGTTATTACTTTGATATTTGCAATATGTCCATAAATTTTAAATCCCTTGAAATATTAAATAAAAAAAATCATGTGCATTGAATATCATGCATCATATTGCACATATTTATTGCATTTGTTATGCATATCCAGGTGTCCTACCAATCTTCTTTACTTCAATAGCAAGCTGACTCACCACTACAACACTCGGGCTAATTTCAGAAAGAAAATGGACAACTTAGAACAAGAGAATCGCGAGCTGCGCGAGGAGATTTCTGTTTGAAGGTCGGCATGGCCAATCTGACTGCTTTGATGGAAGCTCTGGTGGCTGCTCAGAATCAGCCACTGGGTGTCCAACCTCAACCAACAAGGAAAACTACTGATGCTTCGACTGTTCCCATATCTACTACTCCAGCTGTTGTTCAGAATCGCATTCCTCAAGGTTATCCATGGGGAATTCCAGAGAATTTTGCACCTGAATTTTTTAATCTTGGTCCTTAAGATACTCCAGTTGTTCAGACTATTGTTACTCCGGCACCTCCTGTGGTGCATGCTGCTCCTGCTGCGCCTCCTTCGGTAAATATGGTTTCGTTTGTTAATGATGATGTGTGTCGTCCTTTCCCTCCACCGAGTGAAGACTTGGGTCTTTAAGACATAATGAATGATTTTCAAGAGCTGTTTGACAAGATAAAAAGAGAGATGAAGGCCCTCAGGGGAAAAGAGTTATTTGGGCAGAATGTGAATGACTTATGCTTGGTCCCGAATGTTAAGATACCTGCTAAGTTTAAGGTCCCGGAGTTTGAGAAGTACAAGGGCAACACTTGCCCTCGTGCTCATCTGGTGATGTACGTGAGGAAAATGTCTACCCATACTAATGATCAGTGTTTGCTAATTCACTTTTTCAGGATAGTTTGACCGATGTTACGCTGAAGTGGTATATGAGTTTAGACAGCGCCAATATCCATACTTTCAATGATTTGGGAGAAGCATTCATCAAACAATACAAGTACAACATGGACATGACGTCTGACCGTGATCAAATCAGGGCCATGGTTCAGAAAGACAGGGAATCATTCAAAGAATATGCACAAAGATGGCGTGAGGTAGCCGCCCAAGTGATTCCTCCCATGGAAGAGAAGGAGATGACTAAGATTTTCTTGAAAACGCTGGGTGCTTTCTACTATGAGAGGATGGTAGCAAGTGCGCCAAGTGACTTTATTGAAATGGTAGGAATGGGTATCCGCTTAGAAGAGGCTGTAAGAGAGGGCCACTTAACAAAGAGTGAAAGTTCTGGAGGTGTGAAGAAACCATCTTATGGGTTTACCAAGAAGAAGGAAGGGGATGCAAATGCTGTTATGAAAGAGAGGAGGGTTAATACTCCTAGAAGGAATTATCAGCGTCATCAGCAAGTCCCCTCAGTTACTCCAGTTGTGGGTGCAACTCCAACTACCGTTGTGTATCAGAGACCGTCCCACCAGGGGAATCAAGGGTATAGTCAGAGAAGGGAGAGTTATGACCCTATTCCTATGAGATATACAAAGTTACTACCGGCATTGATTCAGAAGAAGTTAGTTTAGACCCGACCACCTTCCGCTATACCATCACCATTGCCTTGGTATTACAAGGAAGACCAAACATGTGCTTTTCATCAGGGAGCACCGGGGCATAATGTTGAGAATTGTTATCCTTTGAAGACTGAGGTGCAGAAGTTGGTTAAGTCTGGTGTTCTATCTTTCAAGGACGTGGGACCTAATGTGAAAGATAATCCTCTACCCAAGCATGGGGAGTAAATGTTGTGAATATGGTGGCCGGTTGTCCAGGCGACTTTCGGATTTTTGATATTAATCTGGTTAGAGGAGATTTGGTGAAAATGCATGCAGACCTTTATGAATTTAGCTACTATATGCATGACCATTCCGGTTGTGCTATTTGCAGTACAGACATACAGGGTTGCAATAAGATAAAGGCTGATTTACAGGAGATGATAGATGAGGGCCTAATCCATATAATCAGGCCTAGGGCAGAGTATGAAGAGGAGGTGAATATGGTTTTTGGATGTCCTGGAGAATTCAGAATTTTTGATGTAGAGTACATGAATGAGGACCTTGTGCAATTACATGCTACCTTCTGCCATATGGTTGGTCAGGTGGAACACCAATATGGATCTTGCCGAGTTTACTGTCAAGATTCCCGAGAATTTTCAATCATGAAGAAGGGTGTTCAATCGTTGTAGATAATGGAACTATCAAGGTTATAAGTCAAAGGGATGCTTACCATGAAGTTGATATGGTTGAGATTTGTTTGACTGAAGAAGAGTTGGATGAAGATTATGTCTCTGCAGATGAGTATTTCTCCTCATATGAGGATTTGTTTTCCAGAAATGACTCAATAATGACTGATTGTGTTGAAGAAGGGGTAAACGTCATTGTACCTTGTTTTGGGGAACCCACCCATCTTGAAGTTGAGTATTATAGCAAGCCAATTGTTACCCCATTGGTGATTAGTTTACGGGGTCCTATCCCCTACAAGTCAGATAAGGTTGTGCCTTACAAATACAACACTACAATCTTAGAGGATGGAGTGGAAGTTCCCATCCAGCCAATGCCTGATGTTGAGAATATTGCTGAAAATAGTAGGGTGACTCGCAGCGGTCGTGTGTTTGCACCAATTGTTTGAAGAGATGTTAATGCTGGAAAGAAAATTGTTGAGAATGTTGAACCCAAGAAGGCTATGGGTGAGACTAGTGGGGCTGCATTAGTATTTTAAAGATAATCAAGATGAGCGACTACATAATTTTAGATCAGCTACTGCAGACTCCTTCAAAAATATCTATCTTGGCGTTATTGATGAACTCCTCCGCTCATAGAGAATCCTTGATGAGGGTACTAGACCAAGATTTTGTGGAGAGTGATATGCCTGTAGACCAGTTCAACAGTGTAGTAGGGAACATTACATCATGTAATAACTTGATTTTCTGCGATGATGAATTACCAGATGAAGGAAGGAATCACAACTTGGCCCTCCACATCTCTATGAACTGCAAGAATGATTCACTATCTAATGTGCTGATTGATAATGGATCTGCCTTGAACGTTATACCGAGGAGCACTCTTATGAAGTTGAAATATCAAGGAACTCCTATGCGCCCGAGTGGCATCATCGTGAAAGCGTTTGATGGATCAAGGAAATCTGTTATTGGTGAAGTGGACTTGCCTATTCATATAGGACCACATTTGTTTCATATTACTTTCCAGGTCATGGATATTGTACCCGCTTTTAGCTGTTTACTAGGAAGGTCGTGGATACATGAGGCAGGGGTTGTCACTTCAAATTTACACCAGAAACTAAAGTTTGTACGTGAAGGGAAAGTAGTGATCATAAATGGGGAACATGCATTATTGATATCTCATTTGTCCTCTTTCAGCATTGTGGGGGTGGATGAAGCTGTTGTTGGAACCCAGTTCCAAGCCTTATCCATTGACAATATAAGAGGAAATGAGAATTCCATGGTTTCACTTAAGGATGCGCAGCAGGTTGTGCGTAAGGGTCATAGTGAAATGTGGGGACAGATTGTGGATCCACCTGTGAATAATAACAGAGCTGGCTTGGGGTTCTCTTTGAAGAATGAAAAAGGTAAGGGTATGAAGCTAAAGTCTGCTGCGAGCAAGTATCAAGACATCTTCCATAGTGGGGGTTATCTTTATCCAACTATTTACAGGATTAATGCCATTGTAAAAGATGAAGCAGAGCAGGAAATTCCGAATTATGTGACGCACGGAGTTAGGGTTTAGAACTGGATCACCATTGATGTTCCCTCTTGCATACATGTTTCAAAGTAATTTGTTTTGTTAATCTTTTTGAAAAAGCTTTCACTTTGCCCAAGGTGGAAGTATTAATGTTGTAGGGCTTATCTGTTTGCTGTGACTTTTAAAATCAATAATAAAAGTTGTCTTTGTTTCCCAAATTGTGTCTTTATTTTCTACTTTTTCTTGGAAAATGGTAATCAGGAAAAAAAAACTTTCAAAATAAATAATAACTGAAATTTAATCTGCATGATCACTTGTTATATGTGTCAGTTTCTAAAAGCAGTCATAAATCATATGTGCAGATTAATTAAAAAACCCGTTGAATACAATGACCCTGCACCCTCTCCCAACTTTGAATGTCCTGTGTATGGGTCTGAAGAAGAAGATTATGATGAGATTCCAGAAGAGGTCTCACGGTTGCTTGAGCGCGAGGAAAATGCCATTCAGCCATATAAAGAGCCATTGGAAGTGATCAATTTGGGTTCAGAAGAAGATCCAAAGGAAGTCAAGATTGGAGCATTGTTGCATCCTGATGTGAAGAGAAGATTGATTGAGTTGTTGAAAGAGTATGTGGGTATTTTTACTTAGTCTTATCAAGATATGCCTGGTCTAGATATAGATATTGTAGAGCACCGTTTGCCGTTGAAGCCAGAGTGTCCGCCAATTAAACAAAAGTTGAGAAGAACTCACCCAGATATGGCAGTGAAAATCAAAGAGGAGGTTCTAAAGCATATTAATGTTAGTTTTCTTGTGACGTCAGTGTATCCTCAATGGATTGCCAATATTGTCCCAGTACCCAAAAAAGACGGAAAGGTCTGCATGTGCGTAGATTAAAGAGATCTAAATAAAGCTAGTCCAAAAGATGATTTTCCATTGCCACACATTGATATGTTAGTGGATAGCACAGCAAAATTCAAATTATTCTCGTTCACGGACGGATTTTCCGGGTATAATTAAATAAGAATGGCTTCGGAGGACATGGAAAAAACAACATTTATCACACCCTAGGGAACATTCTGTTACAGAGTGATGCCCTTCGGGTTGAAGAACGCTGGTGCAACGTA
This sequence comes from Vicia faba, assembly GCA_948472305.1. Lineage (NCBI taxonomy): Eukaryota > Viridiplantae > Streptophyta > Magnoliopsida > Fabales > Fabaceae > Vicia > Vicia faba. Next base: position 149,642,027 of record OX451741.1, on the reverse strand, counting down.
CCAGAGGGCTATGAAATCCCTATTCCATGATCTGATGCACAAGGTAATCGAAGTATATGTTAATGATATGATTTCCAAATCCCAGACTGAAGAAGGGCATGTAGAAGATTTGTTGATGTTGTTTCAGCGTTTGAGGAAGTATCGTCTCCGCTTAAATCCAAATAAATGCACCTTCATTGTTAGCCAGAAAGGAATTGAAGTTGACCCTAATAAAGTCAAAGAAATTTAAGAGATGCCAGCGCCAAGAACTGAAAAGCAAGTCAGAGGTTTCCTCGGGCGTCTGAATTATATTTCCAGATTCATTTACCACATGACTGCAACATGTGAACCGATCTTTAAGTTGTTAAAGAAAGATCAAGGTTATGTATGGACAGATGACTGCCAAAGGGCATTTGAGAGTATTAAAGAATATTTGCTTGAACCTCCTATCTTGCTCCCACATGTCGAAGGAAGACCGTTGGTTACGTATCTGACAGTTTTAGATAAATATATGGGTTGTACATTGGGGCAACAGTATGAAACGGGGAAGAAGGAGTTCGCCATTTATTATCTCAGTAAAAAATTCACTGATTGTGAGTCGCGGTATACCATGCTGGAAAAGACATGTTGTGCTTTGGCCTGGGCGGCAAAGCATTTACGGCAGTATATGTTGAATCACACTACTTGGTTGATCTCCAAAATGGATCCAATCGAGTACATTTTTGAAAATCCTGCTCTTACTGGGAGAATTTCCTGCTGGCAGATGTTGTTATATGAATATGATATCGAATACCGCACTCAAAAATCTATTAAAAGCAGTGTGTTGGCAGATTATCTTGCTCACCAACCAGTGGAGGATCATCAGTCTGTAAAGTATGAATTCCCCAATGAGGAAGTGATGTTCCTGAAAGTGAAATATTTTGATGAACCATTGCCTGAGGAAGGTCCTGACCCTAAATCTCGTTGGAGTATGATATTTGATGGAGTTGTGAATGCTTATGGTATAGGAATTGGTGTCGTGATTGTCACTCCCCATGGATCGCACATTCCTTTTACCGCAAGGTTAACATTTAATTATACTAATAATATGGCAGAATACGAGTATTGTACCCCAAAATTTGCCCTCTCATTTTACTCAAAACATACTCATTGAAGTCCTCAACTTGCTCAAGGATGCCCAAGAACTAACCAGACAAATGCTCTCCTAAGACAATGAACCTAAAACTAGGGTTTCCATTTTCCTCAAGAGGGGTGAAATCCAAAGGTCTTAAATATTTCCCATGGTCTTAATATGTTCTCAAGACCATCTATGTCAAGTTTTATGCCTTGCACAAGAAGTTCGCTCAGTCAACTGCTCAAATGCCTAAAAATCAACTAAACTAGGTCAAAAGTCAACTGTGGCCCATATACAGTCAAACTTAAAGATTTTTGGTCAACATCAACATTTAGAAGTAACATCCATCATTCTATCAAGGGTTGATCATGATCCTTCAAGAAATTCCCTAAATTCATCAGAACTCAAAAGTTGCCAAATTAGGGTTTCTATAGGAAAAGTCAACCAAACTTTGACCAGGCATCACTTTCTCATACTTTATCATAAATTTCCCATCCAAGACTCACTTTGAAGAGGATTCAATTCCCTACAACTCATATTCATCCCTCAAGTTCAAGAAATGCACTCGTGAAAAGATACAAATTCAGACATTATAGGTCATTTAAAAAAGTCAACAAAAACACCTTTTGGGTCAAAGCTTCTTACATGAACATGGAAGATACAAGTGAGATGAAACCAAAAGGGTTGTTTAGAGGAAATCCTAAGCTTTCTAATAAGTCTAAGAATACCCTCTTAGGGTTAAAATTGAGGTAGATATGTTTTTTTTCAAAGTTGACCAATTTTTGGAAATGTGCATGAAGTCAACATTGATCAAAATGACTTTTTTTCCAAATGGGTCCATGTTTTCTTGTTTGAAACTTGTTCTTAAGATGGCCCACGACCCCTGAGCTTATCCACCTATTATTTTATTATTTTTATTATTTATTTTGATTTTTTATCCATTTAAATCAAAATAAATCAATTTAAATAGTAGAATAATCAAATAAAATCAAAGATTTGATTTTATGAGCATATTATGAGTCCATGAACAGCTAGCAAATCAAAAAATTCGTGCAAGAGCTAATTGATTGGAAAAGATCTTAATTTGGTTTATTTTGGAAACAAATCATACAAGACAAAGAATGAAATCAAATCTCCATAGTTTGCAAAGATATGATTAGTTTTTATTGACCTAATGCATTCCAATATAAGGACATAACATTCTCAAGGCAAAAAAAGAGGGTTTGAGGTCGTGAAAACAAAGGAAGAAGTGTCAAATTTTTGTGGAAAAAGTGCAGGTCGGTTTTGATTCTATAGGCCGTTTCAAGCAATTCCAAGGCCAACAATCCATTCCTGGACATTTTCTGAAGCCATTCCAATCATCCTCAAGACTTAAAACCTTCAGAAATCACGCCTCACAGTGCCACATTTTGCATCTTTTTTCAAGTATCGTTTTTAATGATTTATCCATCATAAACATGTTTTGATCATATATCCATATTTGTTATCATATTTGCAATGTTTTTTATTGGTTTGATTGAAGTTTAAGTGCGGGAATGGCACGATGCCATTGTTAGGGTTTTGAGGTCCCAAATTGGGAGTTCTATATAAAGGAAAAATTTGACAAAATTAGGGGTACTATCATGCTCAGGAGATGATTTGCAATTGATCCATGCCTTTGGTTTGAATTTATTCTGCTTGTGCTGCATTTTTGAATTTTGCAGGTTTTTAGTTACGAACAAAATCCGTCACTACAACCTATAATGACGGAAAACTGCTGTAGGTAAAAGTTCCCCATCTAAAATGACGGATCCCTGAAGAAGGTGATGGTGTGGTGCTCACTGATTCGTCCATTCAAACCATTGGGGACCATATCACGCGCATTTTTGACATGTGGCCATAGATCTTTATTTGCCTTGTATTTATTTTGTATTATTTTGTTAACAATTAACACGCTTGGTTCAGTTGGCAAGGCAGGACATGATAAGGCTTTCGTCCAAAAAGGGGTGGGTTCGATCCAGCCCTGTTGCAAAGTTAATTTTCACTAATTTGTGTCTTAAGATCCAATGCTCCAGGTCCCTGCACGCTCCTCATGCACTTCCATCACCATACCACAAGATCTCATCATATCCAGATCTAACACTCAACACATGCAGACCATGGTGAACCCTCAAACGTGGCCAACACTGGATCCAAACGCCTGATTGGGCCAAAGGATTTGGGCCCAATGAAATTCAGCTTCACACCCCCCTAATCTGCTTTCACCACATGCCCAATTACTTTCTTTCTTTATTTTCTTTTCTTTTATTTGATTAATTTCTTTTTACAAAACAACAAAAAAAAATCATTTTTTTTTAATTTAATCATAAAATCAAGAAAACCACAAAAATGTAGAATTAGGTTTTTTTATTAAAATTAGTTTTTTTTGGAAAATAATTAATTTAATGATATTGACTTGATGGTTTTCATAATTAAAATTAATTAGACAAATTAGGTTTAATTCACAAATATTTAATTTTCTCAATAAAATAACAAAAAATATTTTTGTTTAATTAATTAGATTTAGGTTAAGATTTCAAATATTTTTCTCAATAATAAATACAAAAAAATATTTTCTCTTTAATTGATTATATTTTTAGAATTTAAACTTTGATTCTCGTACTTAATTCTCGCGCGCAATATTTTATTTTCCAATTATTGTATTTTCTTCGGGCTTGTAATAATTTTTAATTAGGGCTTACCGCATATTATTTACTATTTAATCCCCGGTTTTTGGTTATGTAAACCCCTCCCCGAGGCCTTGTAATAGCGTAGGACTCTTTTATTTTCTCGCTTTTATTTTATATGCTTGTATATAATTGTTAGCAACCTAGGTTTGTATGCTTAATCAATTAAATAGATCATTTAATTACAAGATAAATATCTGAAAACAAACACTGCTACACACTTGCACCCTTAGGGTATGCCTCACTTGGTTGCCTCGAAAAATAATGGTCATGTCCCTCGAACGTAGGGATATCTTAGCAAATATCCTCAATATAAAAGTCATCATAAAAGATCATGGTCCCTTACTGTCCCTCGAGTTTCCTACGAGAAATGATCTGGTCCCTCGATGTTGCCTACGAATATATGATGACGGTCCCTTCAAAATGCTAAGGTATCCTTACATGTTGCCTTCAATGACCATAACGTCCCTTTTGAATGTCCCTTGAAACTCCAACGATGGAGCTACATACTCCTTAATAGTAGGATAGTGTTGTCTAAAGGAAACAAGAAAATGAACAATCTTTTTCGAGTAGGTAGAAAATCTTAAGTACTTGCTCAAAACAATAAAAAATATTTCCCACAAACACTTTCAAAACAGTTTAAAAAACCACTTCGTCACGCTCTTGAGGACCGATACAAGGGTTATCACGAAGTAAACAAAACTTTTCAAAGCAAGCACACACAAGCAATTTGAAAATAAGCAAGTACCTAAGAGCCCGTGGAAAACCACAGATAGAAAGGGTGCTAACACCTTCCCTTTCTATAATCTACCCCCCGTACTCAGAAACATCTCGAAAAAGGTTTTTTCTGTTCTTTTTTCCTTTTCCTTAGTTAGATGAAATAAAAGTCGGTGGAGACTCTTGCTTACCGCGACATTTGCGAATACAAATGCAAAACCAGTATTAACAGTCGGTTCTGCCACCGTATCACAGAACTGGCGACTCTGCTGGGGATTTTTTTAAGTGGGGTATACCTTAGGATCTAGGTCATTTTTAAATTACTTTCTTGTTTGCTTCGCCTGCTTTATCTTTAAGGGCTTTTGCTTGGGTATTGTTAAAGATCCTACACCCGGATCTGGGGCACTTTTTAGGTAAACAACAATAGATCGTGGAGACTGTATGGCATAGACCGATATTGTTTGAGCGATGGTTGTGTTGGTGTGACACTTTGGTTGGTACCGGTATCATTCGTGTGGAAACGAGGAGAATACGGGACCGCCGCGTGGTGTCGTGAAGCACTAACGGACCTTAGAATCTTTGTTGAACAAACTTAGCCATTAGAAAGTAGTGAGATAGTCGGCCTCGGTATAAAGCTGAGGATTGGTTGATACTCGATGGTACACTCATTGAGATCAGACTTTCGGGATATTTCGGCCACAAGAAAAGATTGCCTGAGCTGAAACAATGCCTGATAAAATATGATCATTGATATTGAGAATCCTTAGAACCCGGTTACTTTTCTAAGACAGGTTGAGCCAACTAAACTTCAAGAGGGTACTTACCTATGGAATCCATGCAAGCCTAAACCTAAGGCTACTTGTGTGATTTGTTTGCTTTCTTTGCCTAACAATTTGAACTCATTGCAGGGCTTTATTTGTATTCCTTGCAGGACCTTATTTGTATAAATCCAATAAATTGGTTTCTTACCCTGCATTTTTGCTTGATTCATAGCATACACATCATAGCATCATAACATGACATATATACTAACTATTTCAAGGATATCGAGGGCCTATGATACAGGTTATGATGAACCAGACGTCTAGCAAGGGGTAAAGGGATTTATTTTCCTCTAGCCAATGTTGTTAAAAGATCAAAACGCGACAACTTGAGTCAGGGGCTATGACCCATTTGATATGGTGAGCTTGACTCTTGTAGAAGGACTCTCAACGATACAAAGTTCTTCAATCAAAGTTGTAAAATTTCAACTTCTGACATTTCTTGTTTACCCCGTGAGATCCTTGAAAACATTGCATACATATGTCATACACATCATTGCATAACAGGTACCATAACAGGTTTCTCATCTTCTTTGTTATTTATTTCAGCAGTAATGTCTTCTGAACAAAGCATCAAAGATCTTCAGGCATAAAATGCCCAATTCCAACAGATGTTCATAACTCTGGAGAAAGGGCAGGAGGATCTGAAAGCCCTCATCCTGAAGGAGAAGAAGAAAAAGAAGAAGGTCTCTGGTATTCTGAATATGGGCAGAAGGTTCAGGGGGACACTAAAGCAACCATTCGATCTAACCTCCTCATCCAAGGAATGGGAGAATCAAGAAAGGGAGACAAGGGAAAAGGACCCAAGTCCTGAAGTTTCTGACAATGATGCGGACTACAATGATGAGCAGTATCCTCCCACTGAGGATAGATACAAGCAGTTGGAAGATCGTTTGAGTGCTATGGAAGTCCAGAGGATACCTGGGTTGGATTTCGAAGAACTGGGATTAGTGTCGGGAGTGGTCATCCCGCAGAAATTTAAGGCTCCAATTTTTGCAAAGTACGATGGGGTGTCTTGCCCTAAGCTTCATCGCTGTTCCTATGTAAGGAAGATCCAACCCCACACCGCTGATAAAAACTTGTGGGTTCACTTCTTTCAAGACAGTTTGTCAGGGACTCAGCTTGAATGGTTCTACCAACTGGAGAGAACCAATGTCTGAAACTGGGAGGACTTGGCCGCTGTTTTTTATAAGCAGTATCAATATAATGCCGACCTTGCCCCCACTCATACTCAACTCCAGAGTATGTCCATGGGTGCAAGTGAAGGCTTTAAGGATTATGCGCAGAAATGGAGAGATCTGGAAGGGAGAGTCCAACTCCCTTTGTCTGATAGGGAGTTGGTGGATATGTTCCTTGGTACGCTGTCTGGTCAGTTCTTCAATCACTTGATTGGTAGCTCCTCAGCTGGTTCCACTGAGCTGATATTGACTAGAGAAAGTGTAGAAGCTGGGATTCGAAGTGGCAAGATCTAGAAAAATACCTCTTAGAGTACATAAAATAAGTCATTTGGTGGCAATAAGGAAGCCAATGTTATGCACAGCCAGAAGGGGCGTAGCAAGGCAGACTACCACCAATCTGTGGGGCAGTGCTGATCTCTAATTCGGCACGCGCACAACGACTACAACAACGAAACAATCAGCCAAGGGTGGAAAGACCTCAAAGGAAGTTCACCCAAATCAACATGCCATTGTCACAAGCATTGCAACATATGTTAAAGATAAATCTGATTACGGTGATAAACCCTCATCCGAACCCTAAGACTTCTTCTCCTAACTACAACCCGGATGCAAGGTGTGCTTATCATTCTGGTAGCTCGGGGCACGATACTAACGATTGTTGGGCGCTGAAATACAAGATTCAGAATATGATTGACGCCAAGGAGATCGAATTCGACCCTCCTGAGACTCCCAACGTGATCACTGCTCCCTTACCAAAACATGGCTAGGATTGAAAGCATTTTTGTTCATTTGAATTCTCAAGTTGTATTTTCTTTGCTTATTCGAACAATTATTGTCATGTCAAACTTTATTATTTCATTAATGCATTACACATGTTTGTCTTGGATTAATTTGTTTTCATTATGCTTAAACTGCTTTATACTTCCTTTTCGTGATATTCAACTCTCGACTAAAAACTCTAAGCCTTAGAGGGAGGATTACGAAAAAGATACCACAATCTCTATAGTATGCTTTTGAACAGACCCTGCTAACGATGTACAAGCGTTGTTTCAAATCTCAAATAGTGGAGTCATAAGGAAGATAATCCCTAGTCAACCCATTTGAGCCAAAGAAGTAGGAGTTTTTCTTTCACACAAATTAAAACCCTTAATCATAACATGGGGCAGGGTAGTTTTCTCAGTTAATTTAGAGGCGCATTCAGTTGCAATCTTCCGCTTCGCACACAATGAATGGCCTCGAAGACGTCCCTCAGAATCAGAAGATGGTGATGGTTTCGCATAATCATCAAAGCAGGAAGTCATTAATTTGCAAAAGAAAAGCCCGTTAAGTCAAAACCTATGAAGGAGACTTAAGAAAAAAAAAACGGGGGCATCCCGCTGACTGTAATTACAAAAACAAACAGTTAAGGAAAAAGACAGGGATAGTAAAATAAAAAAGAAAGAGGTCCTACAAATCCTCAACAGAAAGAAGGTTACAAAAATGACTGCCTATTCAAAATAAACTTTCACTATCCGAACCATCACCAGAACATCAAGGACAGTACTCCAGGACTCAACTGGGATTCTAAATGCACAATTAGCTGAGCATAGGACTGAAGGACATCACGAAGAACGGGTGGATACAAATAAATTTTGAGCCTTTATCCTTTGTTTCTTAAACCGTGAACCAGGCCACGTTATAACCCTTAAAAGTCCAAGCTGAAGTGCGGGTTAGTTTGAAAACATACTGTTACAAAGGAATCCTGACTCCTGTAGGACTTGTTACGAATCCTGAGTTGATATCACATTCTTGCAAATTTTGTGTTACTACACAAAACACATTTTTAACAAAAAAATTCTTTTCAAGACAGACATGAGTTTTGCATCCTTTAAATGACATTGTTTGCATATGACTAATTGTTTGACAGTAGAGAAATCCGCATAATGGATATTCAATGAACAGACATCCTCTCAATGGACAGAATCAACTCAGCAGGTGTTAGCTGGCTATTTCTAATAAAGAAGAAACCACTATCAAAATAATATTTCGAATAAAGTACCTAAGGAGATTGATATCAATATTGGATATTGGTGGGAAATATGGAGTCATTATGCTGAAGGATTATTCAATTTCCAGTGGATTTTGATTTGGATTTTTTAGTGTTCGAATTATAAAGAGCTCCTTTATGCAAGGGTGCCAGAATTGGAAACGGTCCAGGTAATTGGGTTATTTCGAAAGCAACGAAGAAACAAGATGCTTCGATTGGTGCAGATTTCGAATTTCAAATAGGAGCACCATTCTTAGAAGACGCGTGGAAGTCAGTAAACATAGGAAGCCTGCATGCTTCAAACGTGGCATGATTTTAGAATAGGGCCGTTAGGATCAAGACACTATAAATAGGTGTTCTTATGTTAGATTAAGCATGTTCATTTTTATGTACTAAAAGATCTCAAAACACTCAAACTACCGTTAATTAAGGGAAAAGAGTCAGAAGACACAATGTACGTATTGAACATCATCATTCTTTACAATTTCAATACAAGTCTTTTTATATTTTAGTTCGCTATTACAGTATTTCTGCCCTTAAATCCTTCGATTTCCTTGCATTTCTTTGTTTTACTTGCCTTTAAACACAGTTAATTCGTTAGAAACTTCACCTTTACTCTATCCGTTTATCCAAACATTTCATATTTCCAGAAACTGTTTCTCAGAAACTCCTTATCTTTACATTCAAGCATTTAATCCTAAGTCTAATTCGAAGTCTTTCCTTTCTACATTAAGTTAGTTTATTCCTATAGACAATCCTAGAGATCTTTCTTAAGAATCTCACATTCGAACTTAACATACAATATAAGTTTATCAACATAATGAATATGAACATAGAAATAAGTTATGACACATGTGTTCTAGGATCAATCTAGTCGATCCTGCAAGTAACCAATAATAATCAATAAATTGGAAGACTAGCGGTTGTTTACTAGAAATCACTGTAAACAAATTGGCACACCTGATGGGACAGTGTCATAACAATTTTTTATTATCAAATATAGAAGTTTTAGGATTTTCTGAGTGTGAAGCGCGTTTCGGTACATGAACCTTCGAAGCGGAAAAATAAAGAATAATAATCCACATATACCCAGAAAACAACGTATCAAAACAATGGTTAATGCAACCAACCAAGATGGGGTACAGAATCCCTCACAGGGGGCTGCAACAATCGTTTCAAGTTTGATTGATGCCTCCAATGCCATCCCTGTTGGCAATTCGAATACGATCCCAGTAAGTACATTAGAAATGCCATCAAACGTGTCTTCAGTGCAAACTGTGCCACACATAGGGAATCAACAGTATTCGACCCCCCCTAGGCCTCCAGGTTTCGAACCTTTGAGACCCAGAAATCCTCAGTATGGGATGCCAACTTCGTTTATGGCAGGGTTACATAATGCATCAACTTCGTCCCCACTCCAAGGGTCTGGTTCAGGAATGAACCATTTGGGTAGAAATTTCCAGAATATAGGAAACTTCGCCCAATTGCCTACTCTTACAACTAATAGTCAGGCAGTGCTTAGGCAACAGATGGATGATAGCAATCATGATATGGTAAGAATCCTAGCCCGCGAAATGAATGCTATTTTCAATCCCCTAATTCAGAATATAAATAGAACATACCAAGAAAATGCAGCCCAGATGGCCAGAATAGCAGATTTTTTTGGTGCCCCTAATGCGCCTGCAAGGCATAGGAAAAACCCAGTGGTAATTCGAAATGAAGAACCCATAATCGAACAAATTCGACCCCCTTTACAAGTGGTCGAAGAAAGAAATATAGGGGTGAGATTAAGAGATCAGGGAGTTCAGGAAGTTCAGAATGAACAGCCTAGACCTATAATGATGGTGAATAGGGACCAAAATGCAGACGAAATTGTTCATAGAATTAGAAATGACAATTTAGTGGCAGAAAATAACCTCACCACCATGATTGAAAGAATAATGGCCCAGAATGGTTTAAATTCAGGATTTAGGAGGCCAAATTACACATCTCCTATTGTAGATTATATTTTGCAAATAGAATTACCCAGGGGCTTGAAAGTTCCTAAATTCACGAAATTTGCTAGAGATACAAGTGAATCAACAGTGGAACATATAGCAAGATATTTAACTGAAGGTCTTAGGATGAAATTTGAAGAAGTTAAAATTTCTGATGATCAAATGCTGGGAGTGAATATGGTGGACTTCGAACAGCCTAACGCTGAAATGGAAGAAGTAGAACGCTGTTTAGAGAGGGAAAGAGAACAGAGAAGAGATAACTTACCTAGAAAGGACGCGGGTTTGCGTGAATACCTCTTCCACTGTCATAAGAAAAATCAGGAAAAGTTGTTATGCCCAAGGTGCAGTATCATCTGCAACCCCAGAATTGCTGCTGAATTCGAAAGGGCCCAGCGTGAACGAACAGGGGTCAACTGGAGGCAAGACAACCAACTATGCAAAGTCTATCCAAAAGCTGATGAAAGTCTGCTCGAATTCCTGGTTCGTTGCCACAAGATTGGAACAGAATGTTTAATATGTCCCAGATGTGCAGCAGTGTATGATAAGGAGATGGCTGAAGCGTTCGAGAGAATTCCGTTTGCATCAGGCTGGGGGCACCAAGGCGGAATGCCTTCGAATCTTGTTAGCACGGGCAGAAGTATGCCAAGGAGGCCAGATAGCCCTTACCACAGGGGAGCAAAGAGAGTTTCCTTTAAACTACCTGCAGAAATCCCCACTGACAGATGGCTGCAAGTGAATGCTGATAAGGGAAAAGGGAAGTGGCGCAGCTTCGACAGAGGAGGCAGAACTGCGATGGCTTACATGAGGCAATTCAATTCAAACAGGAGGGAAGAAATAAGATTGGAGAATTATAAAGGCAGAAACCCAATGTCTCGCTCTCAATGGCGCAGACACCAGAGAAACCAAAAAGCTGCGAGGGATTCGAAGCCTATGGGAGTAGGAGAATCCAGTACCAATAACCCAACATCAATGAACCAGACTGGGGGCAAACCCCCAGTGTCCAGGAAACTTTTTTCACCACAGAAAGACACTAAAGAAAATAAGCCCCAGAAGGAAGCTGCGAAAGAAGAGGACTTGATGACTGATGACTTCGAATCTGAGGGGGAATCCTTCTTCAATGCAAACTGCAATGTAGTTTTGGTGCTGCCTTGTGAGTACAATCAGGAAACAGAGGTTTATGCTGATGAGGAGACTGATGAGGACGAAATGGCCATACATAGGCCAGTATGCTATTATGTGATGAACAATGGAGCGGTCGAAGAGCAGAACGCTTTCTTCGAAAAACCAGACAAAGGAATGAGGAACCATCTAAAACCCTTATTCATCAGGGCAAAGGTGGAACAATATGGTGTGAACAAGGTTCTGGTGGATGGTAGAGCTGTTGTCAATTTGATGCCCCAATTCATGCTAAAGAGGATAGGAATGCAGGATTCAGATGTTAGACCTCACAACATGGTGCTTTCGAATTACGAAGGAAAGGTTGGCCAGACTTTGGGAGTAATACAAGTTAACTTAACAGTTGGTTCCCTCACAAGACCAACAATGTTTATGGTCATTGCTGCGAAGGCAAACTACAATCGGTTGCTTGGCAGGGAATGGATCCATGGAGTTGGCGCAGTTCCTTCTTCAATGCATCAAAGGTTGGTGTTGTGGAGAGATGATGGAATTGTTGAAAACATATAAGCAGACCAAAGTTACTATATGGCAGAAATCAACAATGTGGACAAAAGAAATTTCGACAGAAATATGGCCAACATAGGGCCATGTCACCCACCTGAGGAATATTTAGAGCCCAATGAGAACGCTTATTATTCCCTAACCTTGCGTCCCAATGGATTCTAATGGGATAGGGAAATTATGTGGGATGGGCAGGTGACTGAGAAAGATGGAGAGACTTCGACGATACAGACAACTGGATGGGCAAGCGAAGGTTATTATGACTGAATCAAATTACTACCAAAAGATTTCGGCCTATCTGGCTGAGAACAAACGAAGAACGGCTCTCGAAGCCGAAATACAAAACATGGCTGTCAAAGCCATAGACAAAAAAGAAATAGCAAATCCTGAAGGAAACCATTCACCCTCACCATGTGATAGACAAACTTCTGAACTGGTGGATCAACGACTAGATTCCATTTATGATCAAGAGCCCTTGGGGTTCGAGAAGGATCCAGAGTTATCAAGCATTAAAATGATGGCCCAAGATCCTTTGGAGGAAGTTGATATTGGGGATGGTATCGAAAAAAGGGTTACGTACATCAGTGCGAAACTTAGTCCCAGTCTAAAAGACAAGGTGGTTGAAATGCTTAAACAAAACAGATATTGCTTCGCCTGGGACTATGATGAAATGCCTGGTTTAAAGAGGGAACTGGTAGATCATAGGCTTCCAATCAAGGATGGAAAGAAGCCCATCAAGCAGATGCATAGACGATTCGCTCCAGAAATCCCCTCAAAAATAAAGGCAGAGGTGGAACGGCTCCTTCGATGCAAATTTATCAGGACCACAAGGTACGTATAATGGCTTGCTAATATTGTACCTGTTATTAAGAAAAATGGCTCTTTGCGAATTTGCATAGATTTTAGGGATTTAAACACTGACACCCCAAAAGATGAATATTCCATGCCTATAGCAGAAATGCTGATTGATTCTGCTGTGGGTTTCGAATACCTGAGTATGTTAGATGGATACTCTGGGTATAATCAGATTTTTATTGCTGAGGATGATGTTCCCAAAACTGCATTCAGATGTCCAGGCGCCTTAGGCACTTATGAATGGATAGTTATGCCCTTTGGACTAAAAAATGCTGGGGCAACATATCAGAGGGCAATGAACACTATTTTTCATGATTTTATTGAGTCATTTATGCAGATTTATATAGATGACATAGTGGTCAAATCTGTTTCTGATGAGGATCATTTGACTCACCTTTGCCAGTCATTCGAAAGAATGAAAAAACATGGTTTAAAAATGAATCCTCTTAAATATGCTTTCTTTGTTCAGGCTGGGGATTTCCTAGGCTTTGTGGTCCACAAGAAGGGGATCGAAATTAACTTGAACAAGACGAAGGCTATTATGGAGACGAAACCTCCTTCAACCAAGAAAGAGTTGCAATCTCTATTGGGTAAAATTAACTTTTTAAGGAGATTCATATCTAATTTGAGTGGGCGAACTCAGGCTTTCTCTCCACTCCTCCGTCTCAACCAAGGGAATTTTGAATGGACTGCGCAGCATCAGGAGGCATTCGAGAAAATCAAAGCTTATTTGATGCATCCTCCTATACTTACACCCCCTTCTAAAGATAAACCAATGAGGTTGTATATCTCTGCCTCCAATGTAACTATAGGTAGTATGTTGGCCCAAGAAAATGATGATGGCGTCGAAAGAGACATCTACTATCTTAGTAGGGTCCTAAATAAAGCAGAGACTAAGTATAGTAGCATTGAAAAACTATGCCTCTGTCTGTATTTCTCTTGTACAAAACTTAAATATTATATTAAACCAGTTGATGTTTATGTTTCATCTCACTTTGATGTTATTAAACATATGCTTTCAAAACCAATCATGCACAGTAGGATTGGAAAATGGGCCTTAGCGCTCACTGAGTATAATTTGACCTTCAAGCCTTTGAAATCTATGAAAGGACAAGTAGTTTCAGATTTCATAGTGGATCATTCTGTGAGTGAGGACTTCGCGTTAGATTATGTTGAGATCCAGCCTTGGAAATTATCCTTCGATGGGTCAACACATAAATATGGGAGTGGTGTTGGAGTCCTTATAATTTCTCCTGAGGGAATTCCAACAAAATTCAAGTACAAGTTAGAAGGCCCTCCCTGTTCGAACAACGAAGCTGAGTATGAAGCATTAATTGCTGGACTTGAAGCTTTGTTGGAATTAGGGGCAACCAGAGTCGAAATTAGGGGAGACTCAGAGCTGGTCATCAAACAGATAACCAAATAATACAAATGTATCAAGGAAAATTTGATCATGTACTTCGTTATTGCTAACAGATTACTCAAGAAATTTGAATATGTGGATATAAAACATATTCCCAGAATTGATAATCAGGAGGAAAATGACTTGGCTCAAATAGCTTCAGGATATAAGACATCTAGAGAAAAACTTCAATATCTCATAGAAACAAGAGGCAGAATAATGGCTACCAAATTATCACCATTAGACTTGGAAAATTCGAAACTGGGTTGTGCAGATCAGAAAGAATTCGAAGTACTAAATATCGATACTTTGGCAGATACAGATTGGAGAAGTCCCATAGTAAATTATCTGAAAGAACCTTCATTAAGTACAGAGAAAAAGATCAAATATAGGGCATTGTCTTATGTCCTAATAGGAAATGAACTTTTTAAGAAAACCCCAGAAGGTATATTACTCAAGTGTTTAGGAGAAAATGAAGCATATTTAGCAGTATCCAGTGTGCACAGTGGGGCATGTGGGGCACATCAAGCAGGTCACAAAATGAAATGGTTGTTGTTTCGATATGGAATGTATTGGCCCACTATGCTCGAAGACTGCATAGAATTTGCTAAAGGATGCGAGGAATGCCAAGTTCATGCAGGTATTCAACATGCTCCTGCAAGTGAGTTACATTCAATTGTTAAGCCTTGGCCTTTTAGAGGATGTGCATTAGATCTAATTGGTGAAATTCGACCAGCATCATCCAAAGGACAGAAATACATCCTTGTGGGTATAGATTATTTTACAAAATGGGTCGAAGCAATTCCTCTAGTGAATGTTGATCAAGAGGCCATTATGGAATTTGTCCAGAGGCAAATAATTTACAGGTTCGGAATACCAGAAAGTATCACAACAGATCAAGCTTCAGTTTTCACAGGCCGAAAAATGCAGGAGTTTGCAAAAGAAATGGGATTTAAATTACTCACGTCAACTCCTTACTATGCTCAAGCTAATGGACAAGTAGAAGCAGCCAATAAAGTCATAATAGGTTTGATAAAGAAACATGTATGACGAAAGCCAAGAAATTGGCATAAAACTTTGGACCAAGCTTTATGGGCATATCTAACATCTCCTAAAGAAGCAACGAATACTACTCCGTTTCGACTTACATTTGGACATGACACAGTGTTGCCAGTCGAAACACACTTACATTCAGTAAGAATCCAAAGACAAAATGAAATACCAGCTGATCAATATTGGGAAATGATGATGAATGAATTAGTGGACGTGGATGAAGATAGGCTACATGCTTTAGAAGTTATGAGAAGACAGAAAGAAAGAGTAGCCAGAGCATACAACAAAAGAGTTAAAAGTAAGTTGTTCTCAACCAATGACCTGGTATGGAAAGTTATATTACCTATGGATAAAAAGAATAGATTATTAGGTAAATGGTCACCCCATTGGGAGGGTCCCTTTCGAGTTTTGAAAACATTTTCGAATAATGCTTATGAAATAGAAGAATTAGCAGAAGATAGAAGAATCTTGAGGGTAAATGGGAAATACTTAAAAAGATATAAGCCATGCTTGCAAGAGGTTAGAATCACTGCAGGATAATAAAAAAAATATATATAAACATGAAGCCAAAATGGTATTATATAAGTGCCAGAATGGTTGTGTTCAATCATTAACAAGAAAAAGCATTAACAAAATACATTCGACAATCAGAAAGGGGCGTTTCATTTCAACTTAGGAAACTTGCTCTTGCATAAGTTGATTTTGCATTGGGTAGTATTTCTGACATTTTCAAGCCCTTTGATTTCTTCACTTATTCCTTCAGCTACCTCCATCTGTTGAAGACTCTGTGTGACAAGACTTTCAAGCTCTTGGTCATCAACAGACTTCAAGGCTGCCTGCTCATTTCGAGCACCCTCAATCTTCTTCTTAAGTTCTTCAATCTGAGATTCCCAAAATAGGATTGATCGAGCCAAGACATCATGCTTGTCTTGGGCCTGGATTTTAGCGCGCTCCAACTTCTCTGCTTCTTCAGAAAGCTTTGCAGTTTGATCATAAGCTTTAGACAAAGAGTCTTGTTTGCTTCGAGTCTTAGCCTCAGCATCATTAACCCTAATATATTCACTGCTAACCTCATTGAGCAAGATTTGCAGATCATATATGGTTTCACTTACTTCAAGTGGACAAATGCTGAGATCTATCTGAGAAAGCAACTTCTTCATCGGAAAATAGGCTGTAGTATTTGCTTTTAGAATGGAAAAAATGTCAGCCTCAAGAATAGTTTTGTTGACTTGTTGAAGAAGCTGATCAAGAGAAGTAAGAGGGGCATTATCCTTTGTTTGGCTAGAATCTTCAGATTGATTTTTTTTAGACGAAGAATCCCATTGAGCTAGCATTAGCTTGATATATTTCAGGGGATTGCTCCGTTTTATCTCTTCCTTATGTTCCCCAGTCAAGATTGGAGGGTCTGGGTTTTTAGTGAAAATAGTCCCAGTAGGTACTGGAACTTCCACCTCCTCTTGCACCATCTCATCTTCGTCACCATTTGCGAAGTAACGACTCACAGTATGTGTGTCGCTTTCCTCTTCAGATTGGTCAGCAAAATGTACCTTTCTGGGAGAAGAGTCACTAGGATTGTCATTGATGAGAGTTTCGAGCACTGTGTATGGTTCGTCAGCTACATGGCCCTCTGTCAAGGGAGGCGAAGTTGCTTGTTGGTCTAAAGTTTCGACCAATGGAGGCGAGGTTTCTTGTTGATCCAAGACTTCGACGGTCCCTGCAGGAGTAGCAGCAGTGGATGAACCTTTATTTAAAATAGCTTCGTTGAAACCTTCTGGTTGAGGAGAGGCTGCAAGTTTGGAAGATTGGCCTTGAATGGCCGGAGGATCAGAAAGAAAAAAGGAGCGCTCTGCACAGAATAAAGGGTTAGCATAAAGAAGATTACATAGTCAATTTAAAAAGGAATTGAGTAAGATTTACCTTTTGTTCATCAGAAGTTGCATTGCTACCAATACGTTCTGAAATTACATTCTTCGAAGACTGAGACTTCGAAGATCCTTTGGATTTGACCTTGGGAGCAGTCACGTTTACTTTACTTTTTGAAGGATTGGCAAGTTGAGAACCTTCGCCAGATTTGTTGATTTTCTTCTTCTTTTTTCGTTTTAGAGGAGAAATGTCTTCATCTTTTTCTGATTCATTTTCAGAATGGGCACTATCGTGTTTTCGTTTCTTGGGAGACTTGGGAGGTAATCCACTTGCCTGGAGAAATAAAAAATAACTAGTCAATAAATAAAAAAAGTAATTTCGACAATAAGAAAGGAGTGAGCGAAGTATTACCTTTTTCTTTTTTGAGGAGTCATCTTCTTGGTCAGATGGAAGATTTTCAGTATTGGTTATTGGCACTTTCAAAGAAGAAGTTGAACCTGCCTTGGATACAACTTTATCCTTTTTCAAAGATTTTAGATCAACAGCTGAAAGAAATATAAAATGGTCAATTTTAAAACAAAGTTTAGGAAGAATAAGGGAGCTTCGAATTTCTTCAGTTCCGCACCTTCGCCGTTTTGAGACGTGATAGACATGGCTGACAAGTCATAGCGAAGGTGCCCCCTGAAATTGTCTAAATCGCATTTAGCCCATGTTACCCTTTGGGCAGGTTTTTTGGCATCATTTTCACACAAATGAAAAATGTTCCCACAAACGATCCACCAGGGATACGGAGGAAAAAAGGCTAAAGCCAGCTCTGAAGTAGGTAGGTTTGGAAATTTTGGTGTTTGATGTTTAAAAGCCCACCAATACCTATCTTCAGGTTTTACGTAAGGAGGAAATCGAATTTTTGAAAGTTGTTTTTCAAATTTTTCTTTCAAAGTTCTTGCTGCTTCGCAGACAGTTCAATGTATCTCCATAGGATTATAGACAATTTCGAAATATTTTTGAAAGGCTCGAATTTTCTTTACATGAGTAAATCTACATTTTTTGACATGTTCCTGCACAAAGGAAAAAGCTGTCGTCAGTTGTTTTTGAATTTGGATGGTGCTGAACATATTCTTCGAATAGTAAGTCGTCCACCAAGTATAAAAATCTTTCGTCATGTAAAAGGAAGGAGTAAGAAAGACTAATGAAAAGTCAGCGAAGCCAGCATATTTCTGTTGTCTAGTTTCGATTTCCTTGAAGGAGTAAGGCACCCCTGCTAAGCATATCTCCCTTTCTTGTTGAAGAGAGGCTCAGGTAGAATCTGGCATAATCTGAATTGGCGAGCCACGAAATTAGGTTGATAAGCAAGGATACACACTTGGCTCTTCACAGGCGTGATCCTAGAAATAATAAGCCTAGGGTTTAAAAAGGCACACCAAATGTCCCTAATTATCTCTTCTTCAATGGCTTGTTCAAGGGGCACAGTAAACCAAGTTGGACCACAGTTTCAATTGGCAAAAGGGGCCATTGAAGGGTCAAACCTATGTCTTTTGGAGAAAATCATTGTATAGTTAACAAAGCATTTTTTGAAATTTTCCCTTTCATTGTTTGGGGTTAGTTTTAACAGCCTAGTGCCTTCAATGCTTCGATTTACAACGTCAGGATGTTCTTCATTGATAACCCCAAAGGTTTACAGAGATGGTTCGAAAGTTGCATTTAACCAAAGCTGTAATAGCCAAAAGGGGCCAGCAAGAAGCAAGTTAGTGCCAGATTCATAAGTTTTTAGTTTCGAAACTGCAACACCTATGCTTTCATATAGGCTTGTCAGCAGTAACTCACTGATGCATACCCTTCGACCGTGATGAAGTTGATTTGCAAGGGTGATGAACCAGCTAGCAACTTGTAGAGACTTGCTGCAGAAGACATATTTAGATAACCATAGCGCCAGAAAAGCTATATGTTCAACATCAGAAACCTCTTCCTCGGCAAAGTGATAGAGATTGATATATTTTGAAAAGCTGGCGTTCTTGACATCGAAGTCAATAAGGTTATCTGCATCTTTGTTTGGATCGAAAGTTTCCCCAATAGGGGAGAGTCCAGTGATGGCAGCGATATCAAAGAACGTAGGTGTTAGCATTCCACAAGGGAGATGGAAAGTATTATAGGTGCTATCCCAAAAGTATAAAGAGGCTAGCAAAAAAGGTTGGTTGTAACTGAAACCTAATTTTGACATTCGAATCAGGTTTAGGATGCCTATACTTTCCCATTCCTGGGATTTCTTATGTTCAACTTTCGAAAGCCAGTCTTGATATAATTGATCTGATGAGGAACATGAGCGAAAGGGTTTGAAATTCCCAGTAACATAGTCCATGCAAAAAGCGTCCCTCGTAGGTTGTGACGTTTCTGTGTCATGTGTTTTCTCTTTTAAGGTTTTGGACAGTTTAACAACCGATTTGTCTTCCTTAAGTTTTGGAGAAAGGGATTTGTTAACAATGGGTTTGGTTTTTGAATACGCAGGAAAAAATCCCTTCGTTTTTTCTAAACGATTTGTTGAGATTAGAGGACCCATAACTCCTAGGGTTTTATCAAGAACAGTAGTAGGAATGATTACCTGAGAAGCATAGATGGCTTTTTGTTCTTGAGTAGGTTTAGGAGTTGAGATGAACTCCTGATTATCAAGGTTGATAATCTTGCTTGCTGGTGTAGGACTGATAGTGCAGGAATCACAATACGCCATGGCTAGGGTTTATGAACTCATTTTGGGGTTTTTGAATACAGGAATAATTGGCTCTTAAGATGGGTACCATGATGATTAGGGCCTCAAGCCCAGTTGATTCATGGTCACCAATTTAATTTATCTTGCATGTACATGATTTTTGAGATGCACAGGGTTATAGCCATGGCCAAAATCCGTAGGTAAAAGTTGTTACCTAAGACAACAGTCCCAGCGAAGAAGACAATGGCGTGGCAAGGCGTGACTGGTCCATTCAAACTTCGCGCGTTTTTCTGGCAGGACACTTGATTTGGCTTTTGTTTTTATTTGTTTATTACGTTTACAACTAATAATTCCAGCGCAGATGGTTGGGAGGCATGCCTTTGATGCACATATCCTGGGTTCGATCCCAGGCGTGTGCATTTTATTATTTTCCTAATAATTTCAGGCCAATCCAATGCAATGCTCCCTCACACGCCTTCCATGCAACCTCAGTGCCCAGCCCATGGATGCATTGTTGGCCAGATCTCACGCTTCTCCCTTGAAGGTCTATGGTGCTCCTCAAGTCAACGTTGGCACATGATCCAAAGGTTGACAGGGCTTGATGCTTAATAGGACAAAGAATTTTAATTCCACACCCCCCAGAATTGCTAACAGCAGACCCACTTGGTTATTTTTAATATTTTTCTTTAATTTCTTTTCTTTAATTATTTTCTTTTTTAATCAATACAAAAATTATTTTATTAAATTAACAAATTAAAAATCACAAAAAGATTTATTTTCTTAATAAATATTTTTTAAATTAATTAGTTTAATTAATTTAGCGCAACTTTAATTTCTTTCATAATTTAAAATAATTAGAATTAGGGTTTGAGATTGTGCACAGTTTAATTGATTTTCTTTAAAAAATACATCAAAAATCATTTTTCTCGTAAATATTTATTTCTTTAATTAATTAAGTTAGTTAGAAAATTAGGTTAATTTGATTTCTTTCATAATTTAAAAACAATTAGAAATTAGGTTTATTTAATTTGCAATTAAATATTTTCTCAGATAAAATCCAAAAAAAATCTTTTTCTCTCAAATTAGGGTTTTAAATTATTTTAATCGTCCTCGCATTTAGTTCACTGTGCGCTTGTTAATTATTTTTGCCATTATTTTGTAACTGTTCAGGCTTTCTAATAGTTAACTTAGGGTTTCTATTTTACTGTTTAAATCCCCGATTTTTGGTTATGTAATTAATCCCCCTCTCCGAAGTCTTGTAATAGCTAGGTTTTATTTCCTCGCACTTTTAATTTCCGCAATCTTTAACTGTCTATATGTATGGCTAATAGGATTGTATGACAAGAATGTCTGGAAAATTAAAACAATAGATCACCTAATGTGCAAAGATTAAATAACTGAAACAAATCACGTGCACATATCCACTCCCAGGGTTTACCTCACTTTGGTTGCCTTCGGTAAACAATCATTAAGCATAGGAGATTTTATTGGTTGCCCTCCAGTCTAAAGAGATCAAATTGTCCCATTCGAATGTTGCCTCGGAAATGTTTCCTCGGAAATGTTTCCTCGGAAATGTTGCCTCGAAAAGATCTTAAGACATTAGGATTATTACTAAAGTTTTCTAACTATTGCTTTAGTGATTGTACTTGTCCCTTTCGAATGTCCCTTACAACTCCAACGACGGTGCTACCTACTCCTTAATAGTGGGATAGCGCTGTCTAAAAGAAATAGAACAAAAACAATCTTTTTTCAAGTAGGTAGATGCTAGTAGGTACTTGCTCAAAACAAATCTTTTCACACAAACACCTTTCCAAAACAGTTTTCAAAACAACTTCGTCACACCCTTGAGGACTGATACAAGGGTTATCACAAAGTAAAAGCATTTTCAAGACAAACACACACAAGCAATTTGAAAAATGAGCAAGTACCTAAGAGCCCGTAGATAACTACAGATAGAAAGGGTGCTAACACCTTCCCTTTCTATAATCTACCCCCCGTACTCAGAAATATCTTAAAAAAAGGTTTTTTCTGTTCTTTTCCCTTTTCCTGATTGGATAAAATAAAAGTCAGTGGCGACTCTTGCTTACCGCGACATTTTGCAAACAAAAAACGCAAAACGCAAACCAGTATTAAACAGTCGGTTTTGCCATCGTATCATAGTCACCATCTCATCAAATGAATCAGAAGTACTACAGCTCATGTAATATTGTCCCTGCAAGGTGCTAGTGAACATATCTACCATTTCACGCTCCATCATGGGTGGTTGGACCCTGGCAGCCATCTCACGCCACCTTTGCACATACTCCTTGAAGGATTCACTCTGTTTCTGAGATAAATTATGTAGCTGAGTTCTTGTGGGTGCCATATCAGTATTGTATCAGTAGTGTCAGATAAAAGCTTCAGCCAACTCTCTCCATGTACGAATACGAGTACCATCCGATTGCATATACCACTCCAATGGTTCACCAGTTAAATTGTCTTAGAAAAAGTGCATAAGAATCTTTTCATCGTCAGAGTACGCGGACATTCTCCTGTAGTAGGATTTTACATGTGTCATATGATAGGAGGTACCCTTGTATTTGAAAAAGTTTGGTACTTTACAATTTGGAGGAATCTTCACTCCCGAGACCAAACCCAAATCAGACATGTCAAAGCCCATAGCGCCCTGATTCTCAATTCTCGCCTACACTTCTTGAGCATACACAACTTTTTGCCTGCCTCAGTTGGCTCATCAACATTGGACATCCAATCATCATAATTATCTTCTTCAAGTTGACGAGCAGGAATATGCACATGCCTTAGTTGAACAAATGGTTGCTCATTATGCTGTTGAGTAGGAGTGGGTGGAGGCAGATTATTTCCCATGACTTGGACTGCATGCATACCTTGATTACCAAGGTTCACTACTTGACCATTCTGAAGATTTAGACCAACATTTGCATTCAGATTCAAATTCTGAGCACCACCTGGATTTCCATTCACATTCTGAGCACCATTCACATTCTTCCCACCCGAATTACCGGTAGGATTGTTAACAATAACCCCTTCAGCATTGACAATCAAAGTCTCATTCCCATTGTTCACAGTCTCAGTAGGCCTCATAATTAAGGCTCTCATCTCTTCTTGTTGACGAGCCATATTCTGGATAATCTCCATCAGCTGGTCAACATGAGTGTCCATCTTGACACCCATAGCAACAACGCCTGCCTGAATTTGTCCCATTTGTCTTTTGGAAGTACTCCGAGTGTTGTAACAATGAGAATTTGCAGCAGTAGTCTTCTGAATAGAAAACCCATATCATAAGTAAGAAAACCCGCGGGAATCACATGTCATGATATGATATGCATGAATGCTTGATTATGCATGAAATGTTTTATCATTTCCAGGGCGCTCAAGAATTTTGTCATATACCGAAAATATCAAACAACATGATAAGAGATAGACAAAAATAATCGAATAAGCACAATAACAACATCAACTGCTTTCATTCATAACGTCTCAAACCAACATAGTTTAATACAACTCAACAGTCAAAATATGACAAATGGAATAAAACCCCAACCAACAAGCCTGGCGGTGGTTTTTAACAGCAAAATGAAATAACAAACAAGCATCAAACTCTGCATAGTTTGGAAACATCACCTTCCCTTCTAGCCATTGAGCCTAAAGATTTCTTTGATGGCCTACGACAACTGAGTACCATGCCCCTTGAGATAGGCCTCTTCCGCGAGTCTCTGGTTGATTTCTATTTTGAGCTGAGCACTCTTTGTCTCGAAGCTGCTTCTCTAGATCTTTGATTTTGGCTTTAGAATGCTTCTCCACTTCAGCCTTGGACGCCCTGAGGATGTCGTTGTCTCGACAACTCTGCTTGTACTTCTTATTAATTGCAACAACAACTCTTTTGTGGTCTTCAACAGTAATAGAATCGTATAGTTCTGGATCTCTTAGAAGTACTAGCTTTCTCATATTCTTTACGTTTGTGAGCTAAATCCTTCTTATATTTCCTTAGAAAGTAAAGCTCCGTCTCTTTATTTTCCAGGTCAATGCAAATATGTTGATTCTTGCTTTGCACTTGGTTGAAGCGTTCTTTGGGAACATTATGCTGCAACTTGTCAGGTTGCGAGTACAAGGGATCTTCCTTTGCAAACGGTAACAGAAGTGTTCTCGCCCTCTTTTTGACCCACTCAACATAAGGTCTATAGGCCATTAGCTCCTTCTTCCTGAAGAAATCCTTACCTTTTCTGAAAATTTTAGCCCAAGAAATGTCTACCCGCTGTAGCATCTCAGGATATTCCCCTTTCTTGCAAAACACAGATTCATTGATTTCGTTACTTTTAGGAGGACTTTACATAGCATACCCTAGTTGGCGTAGGTCAAGAACAAAATTATAATTAATCATCCCTTGAGTCCCCATGAGTGGGACATTGGAGAAGCCTCCACAACTGGTAATCATTGCAACATTGTCAAGTCGATGTCTATACCAAGGTATATCAAAAGAGGTGAGAGCCATGAGTTTCGTGGCCCAAGTACGAGTACTCTAAGTATCCGTGAATGGTCCTTTGGTAGGAAACTGATACATGAACCATTTGTATAACAATGGCACACATCACACCAAAACTCCCTTCTTACCATACTTGGAATGGATAGCAAAGTAAGTGTTGGCCAGAATGGTCGGTACCAGATTCAGATTTATGAACACACAAATGGCTTCCAGATCTACCAACTTCTCAACATCAGGGAAAATAACAAGCCCATAAATGAAAACAGCTAGTAGAGTATTGAAATCGACCCAAAAACACTTAGTTTCCATTTCTTTGGCTTTGCTTATCAGAAAATCCATAGAGAGACCACTGGTTGTACCTCTCTTCCTCCAATTGCTTTTGACATCACTCAAGCTCAAATAAAGGGCCCTAGCGATAACTTCATAATCGAACTCATCTGGAACATTGGAAAATGGAATTTGATCAGTGAATTTGATCCCCAAGATATAAGATAACTCCTCAAGAGTCGGAGCCAACTGATAATACTGGATTGTGAAACACCGCAGTTCCGATAATAAAACTGTAACAAAGTATGAAGAGCTCTGTCCTCCACCTAAACATCTAACAAAGAAAAAAGATCCACATATTGTTTAGTGAAAACTTACGAATTTGGTTAAACCACCGCCCTACTCAACTCTTTCAAACGAGGCCAACTGGTAGTGCCAAACTTATAGCCGAAAGTGTCTTTGGTGTCTCTCTTGACAACATCATGGTTGTTTTCCATTATTGATACAGACGTCTATTCTGAAACACACTATAAATGAAATGAAAATGCAGGTTAACTTTTTTATACATATACATTTTTTACATTTATTTTGTAAAGGTAAATATGCCATGATGCAAGGTGCAATAACTCATGGAATCAAGGTTTCCAACATCGGAATCTGTTGTACTATTTCTGGGTGTGCCGAAAATACCAAGATCAACAGTTCAGAACATAAACCCCAGAAAACCAAGTTACCAATAGAACACAATCACCATCAGAACAAAGTCACCATATGTACCTGTAAATATTATTCCCGCACCACTCATGGGTAAAGACTAGGTCTGGGTAAAGCCAATGGTAACTCAAAATCACGGGTTCACCTGAAAGCACGACCATCAAGCCAAAGATATAGATTACAATAACACCCCATTTGAACCTCATCTAGCATAGACAACATGACCACGCTGGTAGGACCTTCGTTCAATAGCCGCCATGTTCTACTATATTCCTAGGTTTCTAGATAATGCACTCTGGCCTGGGTACTGGGCCTTTTACCTCATAGTAACACCTACATAACATGGAAACACAGAATCCAGCACATCAGATAACCAATATGGAAAGCAATAAAATGCAATGCAAACATATGCTCAAATAATCATGTACAAACGAATATACTGAAAGCATAAAAATAAACATCCAAAGAAAAGAAAACAAGAGCTATGAGCAACTCTGGGATGGACCAATAATTGGTCAATCTATCCCCAATGATGTCGCCAACTGAAAAAACCGGCTGAACATATCATCAAGATGAAATAAATGAAGTCACCATCGAACGTTTTTTATCCCACAAGAAGGGAAAGGTAAACATCGAGTAAACCTGAGAAGGGTGAAATCATGATCAAATGATCGAGAGATCGGGCAAGGGAGTCTATTACGCAAGGGGAAGGTATTAGAACCCCACACGCCCGTAGTACTATATGGTATCCACTCTTGTTGTTCTAATCAAAGGGTATGTTCAAGTCTAAAGCTTACGAGCTAAAATTAAAAATGCAAAGAGGGAATGCATGCAAAAGAAAAAACGGGGAAAAAAGGAAATATTTACAAAGTTTCACTCAGTTGAGCCCCGCGACCAGATGCCTACGTATCCCTTTTAAGGAATTAGAGCTCCATAGTTCGACTCACATGTTTCTATTTGTTGTATGTGTTTTACCTTGAAAAAGGATTTTAAAAGAAAAGCCAAGCGGCAAAATGAAGTTTGAATTGATTGGTGTTTTTTAACTTGAAAAATGATTTGGAAATTTTAGATGTTTTATGCATTTTCCAAGAAAAAAAGGTTTTAGTTTTAGGGATGCAAAAGAAAAGAAAACAACTAAGGGAAACTAACTAGCTTTATCCCTAATGTTATCATACAATTATGGCCCTAAGTTCAAGGATAAAAGGGGAACCTCTAACTAAGTTAGCATGCATGGTTCACAATCTAATGTATATCTCAAACCGCCGCCAAAGGGTGAATCAAGAAATCCTAAAGGAACATGGCATAGGTTTACAACCTAATATCTATCTCAAATCACCACCAAATGATGAATCAAGAGATCCTAAGGGAGAATGGGAAAGGTTCACAACCTAAGAAAACATGCACATAAGGATGGAAAGCAAGCAAGCAATCAACAAGCTCAAGAGAGCGCACACATGTCATGAGTAGTACACGCTAGCTCAAGTCAAAAAGACCTAACCAAGATATCAAATCATCGAGGTAGGTAACAAGGGGGAAGTTCCTGACCATAGATATCTCATCTAGGCAAGAATGGTATTGAAAGCTACACTTAACCAATGTATCATATCACCGAGGCAAGAAGTATAGCATGGGGGATATAAATGTCCAAGGCGACTAAGCACCTAACCAAGATATCGAGAATCAAGGTAGGAGATAGAAGATAATATGAACAAACACGGAGGATCAACTTCGCCAGATGTGAGTCCAAGAAAAAAATGTGGGGGATTGACTTCAAATCTCTTTTCCATCTGACCAACTCTATAACGAGAGCAATACACTCCAAAGCATCGGCGTACAACGCGAGCTAAGGATGACACATACTGGAATTGAAGGGGTTGATTGCAAACCCTACTCCGCTTGCCTTCTTTGAGGACTTTACAATAGGGAATGGGAATGGGATGCCTCTTGGAGGTCTTTCGGCACAAATGTAAGCACACATCAAAATGCCTACTTCAAAAGTAGGTCTTTAAACAACTAACAAACACAATTAGCAAACAAGTGTGGAATGCCTTCTAAAGGACTTTAAACAGCGACTTCGAGCACACACTCTTTCTTATCCTACTTCTCATGATATCTAGAAAGCGATAAAATGCGGAAAGATAAACCAAGTAGTGAAGTAATACCAAACGGATAAAATGTCCATTATACAGCAAGCAAGCAAAGTGAAAGTACTCCAGAAAACATCAAGCAGGGTAGTATCAACAAATGAAATGGTCAGAAATAATACCCAATATAGTCATCCAGTGTACAATGTGAAAATAAATCGCAAGCAACGCGCATCAAGCCAATATCCTGCACCGGGCCATACAAATGGAGTAGATCGAATGAGAGGAGTAACTCACCGGTGGAATTAACATGGTCAAAGAGAGCAAAGGAGTCTGCGAGATCGGCGGAGGACGAGTAAGAGACCAGTGGTGGTTCGGCCGGTAACGCGACAATGGTAGGGAGGATAGCTCGGTGACTTCGGTTGCGGGAGAGAGAAGAGGGAATGAGATTTATTAAATTTATATTTTTGGTTTGAATTTTGTTGATGAAGATTGATGGTGTTCTTGAGAAAATTGAGAGAAAAGTGGAGTTTAATCCTTGAAAGAATAGAGAGAAAATTGAGAGGTGTTTTTGAGAGTGACTAAAGTTATGAGAGAAATTTTGATTTTTTTGAATATAAACTCTCTCCAATTTGGACTTGGATTTGAATTTGGGTTGGGCCTTGTTTTGTTAGTGTCAACAAATTTAATACACAATGTGAGTACAAAATTCCACATCATCATTGGTGCGGAATCTCGACTCAAGCTTAACATCAAAATTGAAGCATGCGAAATTTGT
Organism: Vicia faba; assembly: GCA_948472305.1. Taxonomy (NCBI): domain Eukaryota; kingdom Viridiplantae; phylum Streptophyta; class Magnoliopsida; order Fabales; family Fabaceae; genus Vicia; species Vicia faba. The sequence goes on along the minus strand of OX451741.1, from coordinate 149,613,595 downwards.
GACGTGATGCCAAAAGAATGAGCTCAATCAGTAAACAAAGAGAAATTTATGAAATTTTGAATGCACACTAACACAGAGCAGAGTTAGCTAATGCAAAAAAAATTTAGTTAATTTTAACGTTCAGTTTTGAAAGAACGCCACAAACAAAAATCCTCCTATCAAAATCTGAACTCGGGGTCTGAAGCAAACTTATATCTGACATCTTTTGAGAAATTGTGCCGAAAGAATCGTCTCGATACTATAAAAATTGAAGAAGTTACGATTTTTATAATATCGGAAAACGGTGAATTAAAATTTTGGTTCATCACAATAAATGTCTCTGGTAATCCATAATTTCGGGGACTTTCCTCAAAGAATTAGCTCTCGGCCTGAACATACGAATCAAAGATAAAATGAAGACATATTTTTATCCCAAATAATGACTAAAAAACATTGATCCAGGCGAGAGTTATGAATTTTTAAACGTCCGCAAAATAACGGTTCAACACAGTATTTTCACTATTTTTTCACCATTTAGCTTCAAAGTACTTGCACATCCGGAGATCTTCCTCAAAGAGTTGGCTTTCGAGCCGAACATGAAAGTTGAAGGAGATAACAAGAATATTCAAATTCTCCAATAGGCACTCAAATATGATACTCCAGTCAGAAGTTATGAATTTTTAAGCATCCAAAAACCAGAGAAACGGTAGATCCAATGTATACCGCAATTCAAATGTTTTGCGCTTTAGAAAAACTTCCTCATAAAATTAGCCTTCGACATGAACATATAAAATGAAGAAGGTCTCAAGACGGTTCTAACAGTTGAAGAATCAATCCCAAACCACTTTCTGAACTCGAGTTGTGAAATTTTAAGCTTGAAACGTATCGTACTGAATTTCTGTCTGCACTGTCTCAAATTGATTGAAACGCTTGACTTTCTGCACGATTTGGAGTGTGCTGAAACACATAAGAGCTTAATATGTTTATGAATTTCTTGGTAATTGATTATATAGATTGGAGACCATGCAGATCGCATAAAAATGTGAAAACCCCCTGAGTTCTGCTTCACAATGCTCTTAATGAAACAATCTATTTTCGCAACTCTTTCTTACAAAGAAAAACCTCGATTCCATGAGCATAAAGCTAATGACATGAATGTATGCATATGGTAATGAAGTATAAGACAATTAGGATTAAGATGAAGAGGGTGAATTTTGGGGTACAACAGCAGAGACTGGCTAAAGAAAGCCTTATCAAAGACACCAACAATATATGTCTGGAGGAAAGGACACATACGAAGGATATCGAAGATATATGTCCGGAAGAAAGGACATATAACAGGAAAAAGGATGGAGGAAAGGACTCTAACCAGAGATATCAAGAATACATGTCTGGAGTTAGTAGCATACATGTAGCAATAAAGAGACCGGAAGAAAGGACTATTTAAGAAAGATACCACAATTATATGTTTGGAGAAAAGAACATATACGAAAGAGACCAGAAGATAATACTTTTTCAAGGATATCAAATGTGCATGTATGAAGTTGGTAGCGAACATAAGAAATATGTTGGGCATATGCCAGGTAAAATTAGGCACATACAAACAAGGAAAAGATCGACCGAAGAAGGCTCTAACAAAGAATGCTCATCGCAGATAGACTCTTAGAGAAAGAACACCAATCGAAGGTGGACTTACTATGGATAAGATATACATGTCTGGTCAGAGTTAGACATATATAAGAAAGAGATCGACCGAAGCAGACTCTAACAAAGGATGCTTGAACAAAGTCGAACCTACAATGACAAGGAGACTAGCCAAAGATAGACTCTTGAGGAAAGAACACTGATCGGAAGTGAACATATTGGGGATTCATGTTTGTGTTGAACCCGAATAGAACGTCGGTCGAAGGCGAACTTCAAATGGAAAAGAGACGAAATGTAAGGACTCTAGACAAGGATTGCCAAAACACATTGGACTTTAAGAGGTGGCAAATTCACAAGAACTACAATATCCCTCAGGCCAAAGGCGGGGTGTAATTCATCAGGAGTGGAAATTATCTGAATTACCACACACCAAGTATGGATACTCAAATACTTAAGAAATAAGAAAGGTTATACACCGACTCTTACTCGCACTCTAACGGCAACGCAAACATGGGTAAAATTATCGAGGGCTTGCAGGGGCAAGGAAAGTCTATGACTTACTGGGGAAATGGGATTACCAAAGACCCGATTGGTGGAAAACCAAAACAGACTCCACTGGGGAATTAAGGTAGGATCACCCTAAAGGAGAACTGCGAAGGTAATTCAAATCTGAGCACATAATAACTCTGGTTACTTCAGGTAAACATAATTGGCTTATACCTCAATGCATGTTTGATTTTTTTATAGATGCAATGAAATGATGCATTTTTAGTGATACACTAGGGAAACCATGACAATAATCGACTGTCGGGAAGACAAGGAACTTTCGAACGATTATCCTTGCACATATGATCTTTTGTCGAGAATAGTCAATCTAAACTTCATGGAGAAATTAAAAATCTGAAAACATAAACTTTCGAGAGTCAAAATCACTGGGCAAGTAAGCTCTTGGAAGGAATACTGCAAAAATAAATTGCAGACTAGAGAACACCTTAAGCTCTGGTCGAACTCTTAACTTCCCAGGGATTAAATCCCTTGCCTCTAGTCCGAATGAAGAGAAATTATTTTGGAATGAAAACTTCTCTCGTAGAGTTTCTTGATGAAGGTAACTTCTACTGGGGATAATGAGAATTCTTGAATCAATAGAAAACCCATAGCAGACCACACTGGGGATTTTTACCGTCGGGGGTAAAAAAAATCTTCACTTGGGGAAGAAGAAAGAATCTTCGAAACATAAACTAGAGGTTCAAAACTTCACTGGGGAATATCTTAACAATATTATATCACTAGGGATAAAAAGAGTTCTGATTCGTGCTCCCATGCATACACCACACTGGGGAACATGATTTTGTACAATATTCATCATCACTAAGCTTTATTGGGGAAAGGAAAAACTTGTTCTGCCAGAGATAAAAATCCTCGAAACTCAGCTCCGACTGGGAAGAAAGCTATATCTTCCATTGGGGAACTAAAAAACTCTTAATAGAAATATCAACGATACAAGATAAATTGGGAAAGCTATCTTTGCAAGATTCACGTCAACACATGACTTGTACTAGGGAGAAGAAATTGCTCCATCGGGAATAACAACTACTTCATGGGGGTACAAACCAGAATCAACCATAGCTAATCAAGAATCTCTTCAAGAAAACTTGACAGTAGCAAACTACCATGGGGAAGAAAATACACACTTCATGGGGAAGACGAATGCCAACCTTATTGGGGAAACATATGTCAACTTCACGGGGATATATCAAGAATATCCAGTATTATCAAGTATTATGCAGAATACTACTGACAAGCACTTCTCCTGAGATAAGTCCTCTGAAGGGGGCAAGCTCTTAAGCAAACTCTTAGCAAGAGTGCAGACTTCAATGGGGATTAATCAGACATACGCTTTCATTTGAGATAAGGGATCTTGTCTGAGAGAGGATACACCTTCACTGGAGATAAGGGATTTTTCTTTGAGAAAATATCCCTTCCATTAATAATCTCATGCTGGTCACAAACAAACCTATCTTTGTTCATTTGTTGGTACACTTCTTATCATAAAAGACCAATAATACCTGCAAAAAAGGGAAATTATAGCAACATGCCTCGGGTATGGAATGGCAACCTTAGCCATCATCTTAGAATCCCGAAACTTCAAGAAATTTCAGATACTTATTTCATGTGTTATAAAGCTTCAATTTTTTTAAATGAAAAGTTTTATCAAAAATGTTGGACGTCTTTTCGAAAACAAAACAACAAAAATAAAAACAAAGAGCACAATTTGGATAAAAAGAATTTTATTGATTGATTGGCCTGTAAATAGAAATTTACATCAAGAGGCAATTCCTAAAAAGAGGTAATTACATATAAAGCATACAGAAGAGAATACAAAGATGGAAATGTGAGTGCATATTTGTCGGGTACTGACTCTGCTATGCCTCTTATGACTTCAAAGCTCCTAGTATCTTACTTTCTGAAAACGTTGATTGGACGGATTCCTTATCCTTCCAAGCTAACCAACAATGGTATAGAATGATGATACAAATGCAACGCAGACCGTAGTCATTCGCTTTAAATCCCTAACTTTTTCCTAGATCTCCCTTTTGGGTTTTCAACCCACCGGGACACCCATTCTTGCCTAAGTATCCTATTTCAGGTTTTCAACTTAGCGGGTGTACATAATTAATTTTCATTCTTTTAACTTCTTCTTTTTTTACCCTAATTTTTGCCCGAACCTTTATTCATAATTTTTGGTTCTCCAGGACACCCTTTTTTTCCTTAGTCGTCGACTCAGCGGGTCTGTTTATGCGTAATATTTTTTAACTACGTGTGCATTGGCAGGGTGAGGGAAATCCTCTCCATCCATAGTTGTGATCCTCATGGATCCTCCTGAGAAGACTTTCTTCATAAAATATGGTCCTTCATAATTAGGAGCCCATTTTCCTCTATCATATATATTGTTTGGAGGCAATATCCTCTTCAGTACGAGGTCACCAGCCTGGAAATTTCGAGGACGTACCTTCTTATCAAAAGCTTTCTTCATCCTCTTCTGGTATAACTACCCATGATAAATAGTTGTCAATCTCGTCTCGTTAATGAGATTCAACTGATCAAGTCTATTTTGAACTCATTCGACTTCATCTAGTTGTACATCTGTCATGGTCCTTATAGAAGGAATCTCTACTTCCACGGGCATGACCGCTTCCATGCTGTATACTAGAGAGAATAGGATTTCCCCAGTCAAAGTGCACACCAAAGTGTGATAACCATGTGTTGTACCCCAATTTTTGCCCCTAAGATCCCTGTATCATCTCATATATACTCAATTACAACAAGATCACACTAGGGTTTGGTTCTTCTCCATATCTTTAAGTTTTCTCATGAGGAATCGCCAAGCACCTTGACTTGTATATTGTGATCATCTATGTTTTGTTTTCATTAAATTTTAACTAATGAATACTATGAATGTTTGCTCTAGTTGATGATGCTATAGGTGGAAGCACAACACATTTCATCAGGTTGATCTATAGGTTCATGAGTTTATTTCCATGCCTTCTTCAACAAGATTTCATTGAGGTTCAAGCTTCATCATTGAAGATACTTTGAAGTGACATCATGACAAGGTCTACTATGATTCATCATGCCTCAATTTGTCAAAGAAAGTCAAAGGATGCAAAAGATTATAGGTCATTTTATGAATTTTTGCCAACTTCAACAAGTCATAACTTTCTCATTTTTGGAGATTTTAAATGGTTTAGTTACAACATTTCTACCACTACAGAAAGAATGATGACTTCACTGGGGAAAGATTGACCTATTGCTTGTCCATCCCTAAGTGGGTTGAGCCTATCTTTGTTTATTTGTGTATATGTTATTGTTGTTTATATGTTATATGTTGTATATATGGTTGTCTGGATTTTCCTGGTTTTCAGGGTGCTTGGTGATTTCTCATAAGTCCTACACCAGGACTTGGGAAAACTTAAGATAGGACGGGCGGTATAGTCATGTTAACTTTAAGGGAGTAATCCCAAAAAAGGAGACATGAGATCCCCCACTCAGTGGAGGCCCCTTTGACTGTAGTGTCATTTACCGAGTAATCAGGAAGACATACTACTTTCAACCTGGGAGCCTGCTGAAACTGAGGACCATAGAACCTTTAACCTATCTTGGCCTTTTAGGTGTAGTGCGGAAGCTATAACGGAGTAATCCGAAAATAGTTGTCATGCGATACTATGCTCGGACGAGTTTTTCCTGAGAATATTGCTAATTACCGAGTCAATCGGGGTGTTGATAATATCCGAAGGAAGGATGTAGACTCTGGGAACCTCTTAGAACCTTGTTCAACAGGTGATAAAATTTTATATCATACCTTATGGGTAGTACCTTCGACCTCATGCTCGTGACGTTGAACCTATGAACCCTATGTTTGTGATCTTGTGTGTGATTGTTGCATCATGCATCCATGCACCCATGAAAATATTCTAAAAACCCTTTGTTTCAAGAGACTTAAAAGTTGACTCTTTGTAAATATCTCAGGTACTTTTTGACTATGAATTCTGGAAAAAGAAAGACCGGGAAGTACAGTTTCAAAAATCCCAAGAGAGATGAGTTGATGAGTCTGATTCTCGAGATCGAGAGTTTTATAAATTTTAGGAGGAAGTATGGGTCTATCATTTCTCTTATGAATCTCAGGATGAAGGAGGTTATTCTCTCGACTTTGGTCCAGTTCCATGATCCGATGTATCAATGCTTTACTTTCCCTAATTATCAGTTGATGCCTACATTGGAAGAGTATTCTTATCTATTGGGTTTACCTATCACCGATCGTGTTCCTTTTACTGGTTTAGAGGGGGGGCCAAAATCTCATGAGATTGCTGCTTTGATCCATTTGGGGAAGTCTGAGGTTGAAACCCATATGACTAATAAAGGAGGGATTAGAGTATTTCCCTCTCAGTTCTTGTTGGAGAAAGCTCTCTACTTTGCTAGGCTGAAGAGTACGGTTTCTTTTGAAGCCATCTTTGCTCTACTTATGGATTGTTCTTATTTCCCAATGTCAACAAGTTTGTAGATATCAATGCCATTAGGATCTTTATGATTGGGAATCCAGTCCCTACATTATTGGGTGATGCTTATTACTCTATTTATCTTCGGGATTATTACCATGGAGGGATAATCGTTTGCTGCACGCTTTTGTTGTATCAGTGGTTTATTTCTCACTTACCTAGGTCTAATGCTTTCTAGGATGTCTAAAAGGAACCTCGTTGGGCTCGAAAGATTATGGACCTCACTCATTCAGATATCATTTGGTACCATCAGGCTTACTATGATGTAGATATTTATAGTTGTGGTAGTTTCCCCAATGTACCTCTTCTTGGTACAAAGGGAGGAATTAACTACAATCATGTTCTTAAACGATGACAACTTGGATATCCGATGAGGGATAAGTAAAATAGTATTCATCTGAGTGGTTTCTTCCTTAAAGAGGTGGAGAATCATAATGAATCCAAGGAGAAGAGTGCAAAGGCTTGGCATCATATTCACAGGAAAATTAGAAAGGACTTGGGACCTAGAGGGGTTGTTTCTTTGGAGCCTTATCTTCAGTGGGTACAAGCAAGAGTCATCTAGTTGAAGATGTCATATTACCGTGTAGCACCCATGCCTGATATGTTTGTGAAGACCACTCCTCCCCTATTGGATGATGTGGAAGAGCTTCAGCTTGCTTTAGTCAGGATGCAGCATGAAAAGGAGGCTTGGAAGAATAAGTTTCGGACTTTAGAAGTGTCCTACCGAGAAGACTTGAAGGAGAAAGATGATCTGGTTGAGATTCTCGAGAGTCGTGCTATAGAGATGATAGAGAGGCAAGAGGATTTATTTTCCTCTATGGATCAGTTAGGACCTAGTTGTTCACTTTCTGACTCTGGTGATTGGAAAGAGGTCGCCAACAGGTATGCAGAAGAGAGCAAGCGGTTGAAGGCTCAGATTGCAAGACTCACATGGAAACGTTAGTGTGTGGAGTGATCTTCATCAGCTTTGCTTTCTTAGGATCTTAGATTTTTATCTTATCTTGTACTTGGGATTATTGAAACTTGTACTAAAAAGTTGAAATCCATTTTGAAGTTATTATAATGAGATTTTCAGTATTTCAAATGTGTTAGTACTTTAATATTTGCAAATTGTTTATAAATCTTTGAGTTCCTTGAAATATTAATAATAAAATAAATCATGTGCATTGCATATCATGCATCATATTGTACATACTTCTTGCATTTATGTTCATACCCAGGTGTCTTACTAAGCTTCTTTACTTTGTTCAGCAAGTTGTCTCATCAGTACAATACTCGGGCTAATGTAAAAGATAATCCTTTGCCAAAGCATGGAGGAACAAATGTTGTCAACATGGTTGCTGGTTATCCAGGGGACTTCCGGATTTATGATATCAAGTTGGTCAGAGGAGACTTGGTAAAGATGCACGTTGACCTCTGCGAGTTCAGTTACTATACGCTTGACCATGCTGGTTGTGGTATCTGCAGTACTGATATACAAGGGTGTGATAAGATAAAGGCTGATTTGCAGGAAATGATGAATGAAGGCCTCATCCATATAACTAGGCCTAGGGCAGAATACGAGGAAGAAGTGAACATGGTGTTTGGGTGTCCTGGAGAGTTTAAGATCTTTGATGTGAACCATATGAATGATGACTTGGTGCAATTGCACGCAACCTTCTGCCACATGGAAGGTCGGGTAGAACACCATAGTAGATGACCCGCAATGGTTGTGTGTTAGCGCCTGTTATTCGAGGAAATGTTAGTGCCGATAAGAAGGTTGTCGAAGGTGTTGAAACTAGGAAACTAGTAAGGGATTCCAGTGGTGCTACTTTGGAGAAGGGGGTGGATGATATATTAAAGATTATCAAAATGAGCAACTACCTAATTGTAGATAAATTATTACAGACTCCTTCAAAGATATTAATTCCGGTCTTACTGATGAATTCTTCTGCTCATAGAGAATCTCTAATGAGAGTGTTGGATCAAGCCTTCGTGGAAAGTGATATTTCGTTAGAATAATTCAGCAATGTGGTAGGTAATATTACATCTTGTAATAACCTAAGCTTCTATGATGATGAATTGAATGACGAAGTAAGAAATCACAATCTGGCTCTCCATATATCCATGAACTATAAGAATGATTCATTGTCAAATGTGCTGATTGATAATGGGTCTGCCTTAAATGTTATACCAAGAAGCATGCTGATGAAGTTGAAGTATTAAGGAGCTCCCATATGCCCAAGTGGAATTATTGTAAAATCTTTCGATGGATCAAGGAAGTCTGTTATTGGGGAAGTGGATCTTCCTATTCACATAGGCCCATACTTGTTCCAGATTACTTTCCAAGTCATGGATATTGTGCCCGCATACAATTGCTTACTGGGATGGCCATGGATACATGAGGCAGGGGTTGTCACCTTAACTCTACACCAAAAGCTGAAGTTTGTGCATGAAGGAAAGGTGGTTATCATAAATGGAGAGCAAGAATTGTTAATATCTCATTTATCCTCTTTCAGTGTTGTGGAAGCAGATGAAACCACTGTTGGAACTCAATTGCAAGCTTTATCTGTTGATAACGTAAGAGAGAATGAGAATTTTATGGCTTCATTCAAAGATGCTTAACAGGTTGTGCGTAATGGCCCTAGTAAAGTATGGGGGCATATTGTTGACCCGCCATTGAACAAGAAAAGGGTTGGTTTGGGATTTTCTGCATAGAATGGTAAAGGTGAGAACTTGAAGCCGAAGACTGCTTTAGGCAAGTATCAGGATATTTTCCAAAGCGGAGGATACCTTCATCCAACTATTTCTGGGATCAATGCCATTGTGGAGGATGAAGAAGAGCAGGAGATGCCGAATTATGTGACGCCTGGAGTCAGAGTCCAGAACTGGGTCACTATTAATGTTCCTTCTTGCATCCATGTCTCAAAGTAATTTTTTTTGTTAATCTTTGCAAAAAGCTTTCACTTTGCCCAAGGTGAAAGTTAATATTGTACGAGCTTATCTGTTTGCTTTGCTCATTAAAATCATAAATAAAAGTTATCTTTGATTCTCAAATTGGGTTTTTATTTTCTGCTTTTTCTTGGAAAAATGGTAATCAGAAAAAACCCTTTTGGAATAAGTAGTAACTGAAAAATAAATCTGCATGATCACTTGATATATGTGTCAGTTTCTAAAAGCAATCATAAATCATATGTGCAAATTAATTAAAAAACCCATTGAATACAATGACCCTGCACAGTCTCCCAACTTTGAATACCTTGTGTATATGGCCGAAGAAGAAGAATATGATGAGATTCCATAAGAGGTTTCACGGTTGCTCGAGCGTGAGGAAAGTGCCATTTAGCCGTATAAAGAGTCGTTGGAGATACTCAATTTGAGTTCAGAGGAAGAGCCAAAGGAAATCAAGATTAGAGCATTGTTGCATCCCGATGTGAAGAGTAGATTGATTGAATTGTTGAAAGAGTATGTGGATATCTTTGCTTGGTTATATCAAGATATGTCTGGTCGGATACTGATATTGTGGAGCATCATTTGTCGTTGAAGCCATAGTGCCTGCCAGTTAAGCAGAAATTACGAAGAACTCACCCTGATATGGCAACAAAGATTAAAGAAGAAGATTTAAAGCAGATTAATGCCGATTTTCTTGTGATATTAGTGTATCCTCTGTGGATTGCCAATATTGTCCCTGTACAAGAAAAGATGGAAAAGTTTGCATGTGCGTTGATTACATAGATCTAAATAAAGCTAGTCCAAAAGATGATTTTCCATTGCCACATATTGATATGTTGGTTGATAGTACAACAAAATTCAAAGTATTCTCGTTCATGGATGGATTTTTCGAATATAATCAAATTAGAATGGCTCCCAAGGACATGGAAAAACAACGTTTATCACACCCTGGGGATCATTTTGTTACAGAGTGATATCCTCCGGGTTGAAGAACACTGGTGCAACATACCAGAAGGCTATGACAACCCTATTCCATGATTTGATGCACAAGGAAATTGAGGTATATGTTGATGATATCATTGCTAACTCTCATACTGAAGAAGGGCATGTAGAAGATTTGTTGAAGTTGTTTCAGCATTTGAGGAAGTATCGTGTCCACTTGAATCCAAATAAATGCACCTTCGGTGTCTGACCAGGGAAATTGATAGGTTTCCTTGTCAGCCAAAAAGGAATTGAAGTTGACCCTGATAAAGTCAAAGCAATTCAAGAAATGCATGCGCCAAGAACTGAAAAGAAAGTTAGGGGCTTCCTTGGACGTCTGAATTGCATTTCCAGATTCATTTCCCATATGACTGCAACGTGTGAACCGATCTTTTAGTTGTTAAAGAAAGATCAAGGTTGTGTATGGACAAATGATTTCCAAAGGTAATTTGAAAGTATTAAAGAGTATCTGGTTGAACCTCTTATCTTGCTCCCTCCCGTTGAAGGAAGACCATTGGTCATATATCTAACAATGTTAGATAATTCTATGGGCTGTATTTTGGGACAACAAGATGAAACAGGGAAGAAAGAATATGCCATTTATCATCTCAGTAAGAAGTTTATTGACTGTGAGTCACGATATTCTATGCTGGAAAAGACATGTTATGCTCTGGCCTGGGCGGTAAAGCGTTTGCAGCAATATATGTTGAATCATACTACTTGGTTAATTTCCAAAATGGATCCAATTAAGTATATATTTGAAAAGCCTGCTCTTACTAGAAGAATTGCCCGCTGGTAGATATTGTTGTCTGAATATGATGTTGAATACCGTACTTAGAAGGTTATAAAAATCAGTGTGTTGGCAGATTATCTTGCTCACTAACCGGTAGATGATTACAAATCTGTTAAGTATGATTTCCCTGATGAGGATGTTATGTTTCTAAAAGAAAAAGACTGTGATGAACCTTTGCCTGGGGAAGGCCCTGATCCTGAATCCCGATGGACTTCGCCTGTTTTTAACTGGAAGAAGTAAATTTATACCAAAAGAGGTCTTTCGTTCGCCTGTCTTTAACTGGAAGAAGTAAATCTATACCAGAAGAGGTATTTCGTTCGCCTGTTCTTAAATGGAAGAAGTAAATCTAAACCATAAGAGGTCTTTCGTTCGCCTGTCTTTAACTGGGAGAAGTAAATCTAACACTAGAAGAGGTCATTCGTTTTCCTGTCTTTAACTGGAAGAAGTAAATCTAAACCAGAAGAGGTCTTTCATTTGCTTGTCTTTAACTAGAAGAAGTAAATCTAAACCAGAAGAGGTCTTTCATTCGTCTGTCTTTAACTGGAAGAAGTAAATCTAAACCAGAAGAGGTATTTCGTTCACATGTCTTTAACTGGGAAAAGTAAATATAAACCAGAAGAGGTCTTTCGTTCTCTTGTCTTTAACTGGAAGAAGTAAATCTAAACAAGAAGAGGTCTTTTGTTCGCCTGTCTTTAACTTGGAGAAGTAAATCTAAACCAGAAGAGCTCTTTTGTTTGCCTGTCTTTAACTGGGAGAAGTAAATCTAAACCAGAAGAGGTATTTCGTTCGTTGATTTATTTTTTCCTGAAAAGGAAAAAGGTTAACCGTATGTGATACCATGATGTATGAAATGTATTGTGTAATGATGTTCTCAAAATAAATAAGATCATGCCATATGTTTTGTATGCATATTTCATGATGTATGAATGTTGTTGGAATGTATCTTTGTCTGGGAAAATAAATCCATGACTATTGTTATGGATGAAGATTATGTGTATATTCAATTTTGTCTTGAATACTTCCGTTGGGGATTCCCATTTGCTGTTTGAGTAAACTCTGCAGGGGATGTTGATTTTCTGCCCGCGGAGTAAAGTTTAGGGACATTGGTTGTCTGTTGCTCTATTGGGGAATTTAATTCTTACATGCCCTGACTGGGGATAAAAGAGATGGATAATCTTCCGACTTGTTTGGGGAGGATCAAGTTAACTAGTATCTGGTCGGATTCCAGGATTTGCAACAACTTTCTGGGGATAGTGGCAACTCTACTGGGGAAGAGGAGTTTTATCAGTGATTTGTAGTAGTCTGAGGTATAGACTCAAGATGGGGATATTGTAGTCTGTTGGGGAAATAAACCCTGTTGAGGAAGATATTCTGGATATTTTGCTGGGTAAATAAATTCTTCTAGGGAAGAGCTTCGTAAGGTTTCTCCTTCAATTTTGGAAGACCAAACTCGGCTGCGGAATGTCAGAATAAATCCAAGACTTGATTGTTTCTGAGGATGTATTGAATGAGTATCAGAATGACATCTATATCTGGATCGTATCTGAACTATATCAGGAAGAGAATAAGTGCCAGAATGAATCTATATCTAGATTGTATCTGTATTGTATCAGAAAGAGAATCTAGAATGAGTGTCAGAATAAATCTATATTTAGATTGTATCTGAACTGTATCTACAAGAGAATCTGGAATGTATGTCAGAATGAATCTATATTTAGATTGTATCTGAACTTTATCTAGAAGATAATCTAGAATGAGTGTCAGAATGAATCTATATTTAGATTGTATCTGCACTGTATCTAGAAAATGATAAACTGCCGATAATCTCCATCTGTTTGGGAACTGGCATGATGTGTGCGTTCATTGGGAGAAGATCAAACTCCTATATCCGCTGGTGAGTTTGACTATGTCATCGGCTGGAGGATGCCTCACTTTTTGTTTTAAGGTGCTTCTACACTTGTCGAGGATAGCCTCATGTTTTGTGAAGATTACGTTGTGGGGATAATCCATGGAAACGGCCCTATGAGGATTTGTGGATAGCTTGAACTTTGTCTTATCTCCTAGAGTCCTTAGTAAATGCTGATCAGAGTGAAAAATATTTTACTGATAGACAAGTGATGAGCTAATGGGACATAGTCGTATGCTTTAATCCCTAACTTTTTCCTGGACCGTCCTTTCAGATTTTCAGTCCACCGGGATACCCTTTTTCCCAAGCCGCCTTTTCAGGTTTTTGACTTGCCGGGTGTACAATCTTTTATATGTATATCCCTAATTTTTTCCCGAACCCTTTTGGTTCTCGAAGATGCCCTTATTTTTTCCTAGGCATGTCAACCTAGCGGGTCTCTTTTATGCATAGTATCTTCCGACTATGTCCGCGTTCATAGGGTGCAAAGAGTTAATCATTGTCTATGGTGGTAAGTGTTGTAGTAATGCTAGAAAATATTTGCTTGATCGCGCGTGACCTTTCATATGTGGGAGCCTGTTTGCCGCTGGGGTTAGTATGGTACATCTGATGTTTGAAGTTTTTGATCAAATTTATGATAGTCTTGAACTTCCTAGGTATCTTTTCTAAGAACTATCATGGAAGGATTCGAAGACATGATACTGACACCATCTAATACTACTGGCACAGGTAAGCAATTTTGATGATACCGAAGATTCACATTTCAAGGTGGTTTTTTTGCTGAAACCCATGATCAATGTAACATTTCCCCTAAGTGATTCAGATGGGCATCTGCCCCTGGATTCAACACTTTTTGAGAGATTCTTTGAATCTCGACTTGACTTCCCTAGATGTGTTGGACAATAATTATGTCACGCCCCTCGATTATGGGAAATTTGTCATTGGAAGCATCTTTCTATTTTAAGTGATTTTGTTTATTGAGAGAATTTATGTTCATTGGATATTCGTCATGCAAATTTCTCCATTGTCAAACAATTGGCCATATGCAAACAGTGGTATTCAAACAATGCAAAGGTTTGTCTGTCTTGATTTTTTTTGAAAAATGCATTTTTTTTAACAAGCAAAATTTTGTAAGAATATGAATTCAACTCAGGATTTACAGTAAGCCTTACAGGAGTCAGGATACCTTTTGTAACAATATGCTTTCGAACTATCCTATGCTTCAATTAGGACATTTAAAGGGTTATAACATGGTCTGGTTCACGGTTTAAGAAACAAAGGATAAAGCTCAAAGTTTATTTGTACCTACCCGTTCTTCATGATGTTCTTCAACCCTATACTCAGTTAATTATGCGTTTATATCCCAATAGAATCTGGAATGATATTTTGGTGATGGTTCAGGTACTGGAAGTTTATTTGAAAAGGCAGTCATTTTTGTAACATTTTTCTGTTGTTGAGGATTTGTAACGACCTTCTTTTTTGATTTATTATCCCTAATTTTTGCCTGACTGTTTTTGTTTTGAGACTACAGTCAGCGGGATACCCCATTTTTTCTTAAGTCTTCTTCATAAGTTTTGACTCAGTGGGATTTTCTTTTGAGAGATAATGACTGCCTATTTTACGGGGAACCATCACTATCTTTTGATTCAGAAGGATGTTTTTGATGTCATTTTTTGTGTATGAAGTGAAAGCTTGCAACTGAATGCGCATTTGAATTAACTGAGAAACTACCCTACTCCAGGTCATGATTAAAGGTTATAATTTATGCGAAAAATAAAACTCCTACTTCTTAGGCTCAAAGGGTTTGACTAGGGATTATCCTCCTTATAACTCTATTATTTTAGATTTGAAACAACGCGTGTACATCGCCAACAAGGTCTATTCAAAAGCATATTGTAGAGATTACGGTATTTTTTCATCACGCTCCCTCTAAAAGCTTATAGCTTGTAATCGAGATTTGAATATCATACGAAAAAGGAGTAAAAGCATCATTTCAGTATAGTGAAAACGAATGGATTAACTCAAGACAAACATATGCAATACATTAATGAGAATAACCAAAGTCTGACATAAAGATAAATGTTTAAACAAACAAAGAAATTACAACTGGAAATTCGAATGAACAAAAAGCTTCTCCGCCTAAATTTGTCACTTCAGATGGTGTGCCTTTGAGGGATGACAGAAAAATTCATTTTGACCATCTTGTGTGAATTCCAACACTCGTTCGTCGATCAGGTCTTGAATCTTGTTCTTCAACGTCCAACATATGTTAGTGTCGTGTCCAGGACTGTAGGAGTGGTATGCGCACCTTTATTTATGATTGTAATAGGGAGAAGCAGTATTGGGCTTTTGAGGAGGATCCTTCAATGTAACCAGCTTGGCCTTCAACATATGTTGCAATGCTTGAGCCAAGGACATGTTGATCTTGGTAAATTGTCTTTCAGGGGTATCCTGCTTACGCTGACTACCCTGTCGTTGTTGGAGAGGTTGTTGTTGGGCTCGCGATGTAGTAGTAATTTGGAAAGGTATACTCTCAACCAAGCCAACTTCTTGTCTCATCAGAGGCTGATTAATGACTTGATCCCCAATTCTAGTCGTTCGTTCCATACAGTCTTATTTGTCTTGATGAAGCTTGTCGATAAGGATTCTCAACTCTTCTTGTCCCCAAGATAAGTTTTGGATAAGAGCCATCTGTCCAAATACCTAGGTTCTCATTGTTGCCACCTTAGCTTGCAATTGTTCCAACTGATCATCCTTGTTGTCTTCAGGATTCTTCTTGGTCATGCTCTTAGTGAGGAGTGTTTTCACTTCTTCTTGCCCCTTGGATAGATTCAGGAACAATTCTTGAAGCTGATCATTTTGGGTCCTAAGATCTTGGACAGTCTGTTCGAGAGCCATTTTTTACTGAAATAAACAGTTAGTGGATGAGAAAACCTGTATGGGGAAAACTTGTTATGACATGATGCATGATATGTGGATGCTATATTTTCAAGGATCTCGTGGGTTAAACATATGAAAACATCAGAAGTTGAAATTTCATTAAAACTTTGATTGAAGAACTTTGTATCGTTGAATGTCCTTCTACGAGAATCAAGATCACCATGTCAAGTGGGTCATATCCCTTGACTCAAGTTACCATGCAATGGTCTTTGACAGTGTTGTACCCAAATTTTTGCCCCTAAGATTCATCTATCATCTCATACCATCACAATGCAACAAGATCACACACTAGGGTTTGGTTCTTCTCCTTATCTTTAGCTTTACTTATGGGGAATCACCAAGCACCTTGACTTGTATATTGTGATCATCCATGTTTCGTATTGATGACTTTTAACTAATAATTACAATGAATATTTGCTCTAATTGTTGGTATCATAGGTGAAAGCACAATACATTCCATCAAGTTGATCCATAGGTTCATGAGTTTATTTCCATGCCTTCTTCAACAAAGCCTCATTGAGATTCAAGCTTCATTATTGAAGATATTTTGAAATAATATCATGACAAAGTCTATTATGATTCATCATGCTTCAAGTTGTCAAAAATAGTTCAAAGGTACACAGGTTAATTAAAGAAGTTTAACCTAGTTGGACAAGTCTTTGGTTTCATTGATCACAAGTGCATATCTCCCTCAATTCTCAAGATTTGGAAATGGTTTTGGTTTCTATGGTGTCTCCTTATCATCCTCAACAACTTCTTTTTACATTACAAAAGTATTTGTACAAGGAAGTTTGTCCAAATTGCAAAGGTTTCCCAAGGCATTTTATTACTCTAGGAGCTAGGGTTTTGAACTTCAAAGGGGTATATCTTGCTCATCTTTTGGTATTTTTTGGTGATTCCAAGTACATATTTATCTTCAAATGGATATCAACAAATCACTTCAAAAGTTTCAATGAAACTTTGTTAGGAAGATACCTAATGAAGAAGAAAGATTACAAGTCCTCTAAACAAACCATCAAATTCCCATATGTGACTTCAAAAGATCATAACTTTGTCAATTTTTATCACCTTTAGCCCATTATTTTTCCACATAGATATTAAATATGTGAATTTCAACCCTTCTTTTAAGTGCAAAGTGTGAAAATGAATGGAAGATTCCCTAAGGATGCAAAAGATTATAGGTCATTTTATGAATTCTTGCCAATTTCAATAAGTCATAACTTTCTCATTTTTTGGAGATTCTAAATGGTTCAAGTCTCAAAATGTCACTCAAGAGATCTACTTCATACCATCTTTTTTGGTCAAGAGAAAATTTCAAATGGAAGGCCATGTTTGGATGCAAGAAATTATAAGTCATTTTTGAAGAAAAAACTTAGAAATTTTCTAAGTACAAAAGTCAACCTCTTTTTCTCAACTTTGACTCATCACAATTTTCAGTTCAAGAATCCATTTGATTCCATTCTTTGCACATTGTAAATCTTGTGATCTCATCTTTCTAAAGCTTCAAGAATCGTGTCTTAAGACTCCTTGAGTTGAGAATGCCATTGATTTGAACTTGGTAACTTGAAACTGAAGTTTCTTCAAAAGTCAGAATTTGAAATCCTTGATTTAGCTTCTAAAGACATTTTTTTCTACGCACTTTTGCTTCTAAACATGTTTAGTGAACCTCTAGAAGTGATTAGCATATTAAAACGCAAGGTTTGGATGAGTTTTCATCAAATTAGAAGTCACACTTTTCTTGTTTGCAACTTCACACGATTTCCCTCCAAACTTCATCATTTCACACGCTTGAGCATTCAATCAGCTTCCTTATAAATAGAGGATCATACCTCATTCATTTTCTCAAGCTTAGAGATCCAGAATCACCCTGCCAAACTTCCTCTTGAACTCAATTTTCTACAACTTTGAATTTGCTCTTAGAGCCTTTCTCAATCATTTTTCTTTGTCAATTCACCTTCCTTGAACCTCATTGAAGCTAACAGAAGAAGACTTAAGCTCTAAGACTTCCTAAATCGTGTTAGCCAAGTCCAGTTTCAGAGCTCTGCAACTTAACTTCAATAGGTAGATTCCTTCACCAATTCTCTCAAACTTTGATACTGTTATGAATCTCTCACCATTCTGATTCTAGTTGCAACACTTGTTTTCAACTGGAAGTACGTTTTGGCCATGAAATTTCAAATCTCTTTTCAGTACTTCTTTTCAAAAATGACTGAGCTACAATTTATATAAATTTTTCGCGAAGGTATCATTGGAATCGTCTTGAAGAGATGAAGCGAATGGTATCGGTCTCGTGTCATAATTTTACAGTTTCTGGAACCTGTAGATTCGTTGGTTGGAGGTTGAAGATGACCAACGTGTCATCTATCAACCAATGAAGGCGTGCCACGTATTTTTTCAAATCTGATTTAAATAATTGATTTCCTGATTTAAATAAATATGCACAACGCGCCTGATCCATTGGATTAACTTACTAATGTGTTTTGACTCTCATCCATTGGTCCATATTTTTTTGACTTTATTTTTATTTATTATTTTTATATTTAAATTGTTTTAAACTTCAAAAAACATAGAAAATTTATTTTAAATTCAAAACACTGAAAAAATTATGAAAAATACTTTTGATTTTTCTCTTTCTGATTATTATTTTTTCACAATTTTATTTTGTGTTCTGATATTTTTTATAATTCTTCACTTTATTTGAATTGTTTTAAATGTTTAAAAATACTTTTCTTAATTTTTAAATACTGAAAAAATATGGAAGGATCCAATGACCTTTTGACAAATATTGGTGATCTCATTGTATTTTTATTCCCGACTTTACTATATTTCACAATTTTTGGTTTATTTAGACTATTTCTTTTAATTTTAAAAATATTTGCTGACTTTAAAAAATTACCAAAAGTTTTATGTAAATATTTGAACTCATTTCTGATTTTTCTATGGTCTTGTTTGATTTTTCTTGGATGTTTTGAATATAGTTGCTATTTTCTACTTTTACTCTCATTTTAAACTTTTTTTTAAAATATTTTTCTTTATTTTTTATAAAATATATTTTATCTTGTACATATTATGGTTGATCTTGGACTATGAGATTTTGATCATGAGCTTTATTAACATCATTGGATCCATGGTGTTGAGTTTAACTCCATAAAAAATGGATGAATGATTTTAATAATAACTTGATTAAATTTTTGGTTCAAATGTGGTTTAATTCTTACCCCATCCCTCTTCATCTTATCCTTTTCTTATTGTACTAAATGTTATTGGAGAATGATTTCCATATCATTTCGCAAAACATATGGTACATAGATTGCTATTGACCGGCCTCAAAATAGGTGCGACTTCTATATAAGTCCACTTACGATTGCTTAACATAGCGCTAAATTTTGTCCCGATTTGATAAAATAATCATTCGTGGCCCAAATCCATGTTTGTAAGCCCAAGTATGTTAATTCGAACCCTTTGATCCAATAACCTTGAAATTCATTGTTAGGAGGCTTTGGTCATATCAATCCTCTAATGAATTTTCATCAACTTTGGTCAAATTGGATCAATTTAACATCATTAATCATTTATTGTTGCCATGAGATTTTGAAATGAATGATATACTTGACAAAAAGCAAATGAAACTTGTTATTGAGAGGATTTGATTTTATAATTATTATAATGAGTTTTCAAATGCAAGTTTCAAGATGGTCATTCAACTAACCTCTAATTTATAACTCATTAACAATTGAATTTATTTTATGCTTTTATTTTATGCTTTTACTTTAAGCACATTTATTTTGGCATTTACATTTCATGTTATTTTCATCTTTGCTCATTTGAGCATTTACTTTTATGTCATTTTTATTTTGATCATTTGATCTTTCATTTTCTTTTTGAAGATACCTAATAATCAACTTGAACCATAAAAATCTTTAATGTTACTTGAACTACTTGGTTACTATCCTTGGCATTATGGAGATTGTGGACTTCTTGGACTTAGGATTAGAAGTTGTGACCTACTTTGAGACCTTGTGACCTCAACTGTTATTTTGTCTGGAGTTCTTTGGGTTTAACCCAAGACATTGGGTTGTTTGTTTGTTTTCTTTGTGTGCAGGTTATTGTGATTACGTGCTTTATCTGTGATTGGGAACTCATTTGTATACAGTCGTTACTCTGCCAAATTTTTGACGACTTAATGCAATTGAAACTCGTTTTTCTTAAGAGGTTTATTATCTTTGCTTGTTTGGTTTCAAATCCAAAGGATGGGAATTCTACATTGACTTATTGTGTCAAGTGTTGGCTTCTTGTTGGTTAGATGGTTATTTTCCCTAGCTTTTACCTTATGCTTTAGGATAGTCCCTTCATCTCCTCCTATATTCTTTAATTTCAAAAATGTTGACCTTCCTTTTGAAAGCTCTCCTTGTTTCAAAACTTGAACCACCTTCATAATAAATTTGGACTTGTGTCCATGCATTTTCAAAACATTTTCTTAATCAAACTTTAATCAATTTAATAATACGTGGACCTTTTTTTGTGAGAAGATTAAAAGTCAATCTCATTCAAACCATTTTGCCACCTTGGATTTTTACCTTAAAATTTTATCAAAAAAAGATTAGACTCTTGTCTATATTTGTAGTGATGCGAGCTACTATACTTCTACGATATATAGTGAAGCGAGATGTTTTCCACTTGGGTGTTGAGTGAGGCTCTTTTTGATTTTAAAATCCAAGCCATATCCTCCATTTTGAGATGATGCAAATTCTCCTTTCTCATAATTATGGGTAGTAAGTATGCTCTTCCACTCAGATAAGACGATGATGTCTCATCTCTTAAAATTTAACCAACATACTTGTATTTTAAAATTTTTAAAAGATGAACTACGAGTACCCTGATCCCCTATTGCACGAAGGGTGGTACTTAGGCACTAAAGGTTTGCAACCGCGGCGGGTGCAAAAAGTATAAAAAAATACTTCTTTTCTCATCCACCGTCTATTATTTTATACAACATTTATATCCAAAATACACAGATTTACAAAGAGGTTCCTACGGAGTACCGTAGATGTTTAGGGTGCTGATACCTTCCCTTTGCATAACCAACCCCCGAACTTAGATTATCTTCCATTATTTTTTGGTTATTCGCTCTTTTCCCATTCCTTTGGAAACAATAAATCACAATGGAGACTTTTATTTTGATATGTGCGAGTCAAGTCAATCCAATGGCTTAGTCTCAACATTTCTACCGCTACAGAAAAAATGATGACTTCACCGGGGACAAATTGACCTCTTACTAGTTCATTCCTTAGTGGGTTGAGCCTATCTTTGTTTATCTGAATATGTATTATTATGTGTTGTATCTTATATGATGTATATATGTTTGTCTGTATTTTACTGGTTTTCAAGGTGCTTGGTGATTTCTCATAAGTCCTATACCCGGACTCGGGCAAACTTAAGATAGGACATACGGTATAGTCATGTTAACTTTGAGGGAGTAATCCCAAAAAGGGAGACTGGTATCCCCCACTCAGTGGAGGCCCCTTTGACTGTAGTGTCGTTTACCGAGTAATCGGGAAGACATGCTGCTTTCGACCTGGGAGCCTGCTGAAACTGAGGACCGTAGAACCTTTAACCCATCTTGTCCTTTTAGGTGTAGTGCAGAAGCTATGAAGGAGTAATCTGGAAATATTTGTCACATGATACTACGCTCGAATGAGTTTTTCTTGAGAATATTGCTAATTACCGAGTCAATCGGGAAGTTGATAATAACCGAAGGAAGGATGTGGAAACCTCTTAGAACCTTGTTTGGTAGGTGCTAAACTATTATACCATACCTTGTGGGTAGTACCTTCTACCTTATACTCGTGACGTTGAACCTATGAACCCTATGTTTGTGATCTTGTGTGTGATTGTTGCATCATGCATTCATGCACCCATGAGCATCCTTTAAAACATTTTGTTTCAAGGGACTTAAAGTTGGCTCTTTACTAATATCCCATGTACTTTTTGATAATGGATTTTGGAAAAAGAAAGACTAATAAGTACAGTTTCAAAGATCCCAAGATAGATGAGTTGATGAATCTGATACACGAGATCGAGAGTTCTACAGATTTTTGAAGGAAGTATGGGTCCACCATTTCTCTTATGAATCTCAGGATGAAGGAGGGCATTCTATTGAATTTGGTCCAGTTCTATGATCCGATGTATCGATGCTTTACTTTCCATGATTATCAGTTTTTGCCTACATTAGAGGAGTATTCTTATCTGCCGGGTTTACTTATTACATATCGTGTTCCTTTTACTGGTTTGAAGGGGGAGCCAAAATCCCATGAGATTGTTGCTTTGATCCATTTGGGGAAGTCTGAGTTTGAAGCCTACATGACTACCAAAGGAGGGAGTAGAGGATTACCAACCTAGTTTTTATTGGAGAAAGCTCTCTATTTTTCCAGAATGAAGAGTACGGTTTCTTTTGAGGCCATCTTTGCTTTACTTGCCTATGGGTTATTCTTATTTCCCAATGTCGACAAATTTGTGGGTATAAATGTGTTGTACCCCAAAATTTGCCCTCTCTTTTCTCAATACATTTCTCACAATTGGAATTTTAATGCCTCAAAATACTTTCATGGATCATTATGAACCTCCAAGAATGCTAATGACAAGTTTCAAACCTTGGATCACCAAAATTGCTCAGTCAATTGATCAAATAACCTAAAATCAACTGTATTGATGAAATAGTCAACTGTAGCACCAAAAGTCAAACTTTGACTTTTTTGGTCAACATTAAATTTCAAAGATCATGATTCATCAAGACATTCAAAAATACAAAGCTTGATCATCAAGAAATCAAGAAAGTCAAAAGTCAAACTTTTCAAGACTTAGAAATTTTTTCTAAGTGTTTTTGTACATGATAATTTCATTACTTCATGCCATTCTTTCACCAAGTTGCAAGATGATTCAAAGAAAACTTCCAGCATGGAAGTTGTAAATCATGATGATATCTTCAACTTTTCTTTGCTGATCAAGTCCTAGAAGTTCTTGGATTTTGAGTTATAAATTCCTGAAGTCATAGCATTTTTGATTAAATACTTAGGGAAGTTTTCAGCAGGTTTGGTCAGGTTTTATCCCAACTTCGTGGCAAATTTTCATTAAGTTCCAGTTTAATTTAATAATAGTGGAAAACATGAAAGTTCTAGAGGATGTTTCAAGATTTCCAAAACATCCAAGAGTATGAATTTATCATACTTGAGCTAGGAGATTCAAGGACCTGAAGTTGGGCATTCATTCTTGATTTACAAGGCAGTTTTGTAATGTACAAGGAACCAAAATCTTAGCTATGCTGCATAATCTTCCCTTTACAAGCCTCAAACTTGTATATCACTCCTTAATTGAATGCTTTCACAACTGGTTAAACTATGATCCAAGTGTTTGAGCCTTTGTCCAAGTGATCATTCCATTTTTGAAAGAAAGCAACATATCCATTCTTGAAAAGTTCACTTTAATCACAAAGTCAATTTCTTGAGCCTCTAACTTGTTGTTTTGATCACACTCAACTCCTACAAGCTAGAACAAACATGTTTAAAGTGATCAACCACTTTAGATAGCTGGGTACAAACATTGGAAACATGTTCTTCATGCTTTCTTCAAAAACAAGCAAGATAGGCATAACATGTGATTCAAAATCTGAGTTGTTTCAAGTGTCAAACCTTCTCTATAAATAGAGAGTCCAATTGCAAGAGAAAGAGGTCAGAAAAAATAGGGAAAAGCCAGAAGTGTTGTTGTGTAGACAAGCCCTCAAAAATCTCACACCTTCAAAAAAAATCCATAACTGTCCACAAAGCTTCCACTCTTGAGCTTTGAAATCCAAATCCTTAAATCCCTCACACTTTGCAAGTTCTGTCCAAACAAAACATCTAAATACCTTACATACAACATATAGAGGTTGTTCAGCTCTTGAGGTTTACCTCAAGACATTGGGTTGTTTGTTTGTTTTATGTGCAGGTTATTGTGATTACACCCTTTGTTTGTAATCTGGAATTCACCCGTATACAGCCGTTACTCTGCCCAATTTTTATGAAGACTTAATACACTTGAAGTTTGGTTCTCTCAAGAGGTCTAGTATTTTTGCTTGTTTGGTTTCAATCCAAAGAATGGGAATTCTATCTTGGCTCATAGTGTCAAGTATTGGCTTCTTGTTGGTTAGATGGTTCTTCTCCTTAGCTTTTACCTTATGCTTTAGGATATCCTCTTCTTCTCCTCCCATCTTTAATTTCAAAAATCTTCTCCCACCCGTTTTAAAACTCTTCTTGTTTTAAACTTGATCCACTTTCATAATAAACTTGGACTTAGGTCCATGCATTTTCAAACATTTTCATAAATAAACTTCAATCAACTTAATAATACTTTGACATCCTTTTTTGTGAGAAGAATAAAAGTCAATCAATCTCATTTCAAACCATTTTTCCACTTTGGCTTTTATCTTTAAACTTTTCTCAAAAAAGATTGAACTCTTGTCAATCCTTGTAGTGATACAAACAACTATACTTCTACAATATGTAGTGAAGAGAGATATTTTCCACTTGGGTGTTGAGTGAGGCATTGTTTATTTTAAAATCCAAGCCACATCATCCACTTTGAGATGATGCAGATTCTCCTTTCTCATGATTATGGGTAGTAGGTATGTTTTCCACACGGACAATGAAGATGATGTTTTATCTCATAAAATTAACCAACACATTTGTGTTTTAAAATTTTAAAAAGAGGAACTACGTGTACCCTTATCCCCTATTTCACAAAAAGGTGGTACGTAGGCACTAAAGGTTCGCAACCGCGGAGGGTGCAAAAATCATAAAAAATATATTTCTTTTCTCACCTCCACCATCCATTTTTTTATACAACTTTTTTTTTATAGCCAAAATATACAGATTTTACAAATAGGTTCCTACGGAGTACCGTAGATGTTTAGGGTGCTAATACCTTCCCTTTGCATAACCAACCCCCTTACCTTGAATCTTTCCCCCTCTTTTTTGGGTTACTCGCTCTTTTCCCATTCCTTTGGAAACAATAAAGCGCGATGGCGATTTTTATTTTGATTTGTATAGGTCTAGTCAATCCAATGGCTTAGTCTTAAACATTTCTACCGCTACAGAAAAATGGCGACTTCACTGGGGAATCGTTGACCTCTTGTTGGTCCATCCTTAAGTGGGTTGAGCCTATCTTTGTTTATATCTGTATATATGTTATTATTGTTTTTGTGTTATATGTTGTAAATATGTTTATCTGGAGTTTCCTGGTTTTCAGGGTGCTTGGTGATTACTCATAAGTCCTATACCCGGACTTGGGAAAACTTTAAGATAGGACGGGCAATATAGTCATGTTAACTTTGAGGGAGTAATCCCAAAAAAGGAGGCATGAGATCCCCCACTCAGTGGAGGCCCCTTTGACTATAGTGTCGTTTACCGAGTAATAGGGAAGACGTACTGCTTTTGATCTGGGAGCCTTCTAAAACTAAGGACCGTAGAATACCAAACCCATCTTGGCCTTTTAGGTTTAGTGCGGAAGCTACGACGGAGTAATCCGGAAATAGTTGTCACGCGATACTATGCTCGGACGAGTTTTTCTTGAGAATATTACTAATTACTGAGTTAATCGGGAAGTTGGTAATATCCGATGGAGAGATGTATACTCTGGGAACCTCTCGAACCTTGTGCGACAGGTGATAAATTTTAGACCAATACCTTATGGGTAGTACCTTCGACCTCATGCTCGTGACGTTGAACCTATGAACCCTATATGTGTGATCTTGTGTGTGATTGTTGCATCATGCATCCATGCACTCATAAGCATCTTTTGGAGAGATCATATTTCAAGGGATTTAAAAGTTGACCATTTGTGAATATCTCAGGTACTTTTTAACCATGGATTCTGGAAAGAGAAAGATTGGGAAGTACAGTTTCAAGGATCCCAAGATAGATGAGTTGATCAGTCTAATTCCAGAGATTGAGTGTTCTGCAGACTTTCGGAAGAAGTATGGATCCATTATTCCTCTCATGAAGTTGAAGATGAAGGAGGGTATTCTCTTGACCTTGGTCCAGTTCTATGATCTATGGTATCATTGCTTTACTTTTCCCGACTATCAGTTGATGCCCACACTCGAGGAGTATTCTTATCTATTGGATTTACCTGTTATCGATCGTGTTCCTTTTACTGGTTTGGAGGGTGAGCCAAAACCACATGAGATTTCTGCTTTGATTCATCTGGGGAAGTCTGAGGTGGAAGCCCATATGAGTACTAAAGGAGGGATTAGAGGATTACCATCTCAGTTCTTATTGGAGAAAGCTCTTTACTTTGCCAGGATGAAGAGTAGAATCGCTTTTGAGGCCATCTTTGCTCTACTTGCTCACGGGTTATTCTTATTTCCTAATGTGGACAAGTTTGTTGACATTAATGCTATCAGGATCTTCATGATTGGAAACCCAGTTCCTACCTTGTTGGGTGATGCTTACTACTCTATTCATCTTCGGAATTCATATCATAGGGGGATGATTATATGTTGCACGCCTCTGTTGTACCGGTGGTTTATCTCTCATATGCCTCAGTCTGATGCTTTTTGGGATGTCAAGAAGGAACCCCGTTGGGCTCCTAAGGTCATGGCACTTACTCACTCGGGTATTGATTGTTATCATCGAGCTTACCAGGATATAAAGTTTATTGACAGTTGTGGTAGTTTCCCCAATGTACCTCTTCTTGGTAC
Organism: Vicia faba; assembly: GCA_948472305.1. Taxonomy (NCBI): domain Eukaryota; kingdom Viridiplantae; phylum Streptophyta; class Magnoliopsida; order Fabales; family Fabaceae; genus Vicia; species Vicia faba. The sequence goes on along the minus strand of OX451741.1, from coordinate 149,586,638 downwards.
AAAGGGAGGAATTAACTATAACCCTATTCTTGCACGACGACAACTTGGTTATCCGATGATGGATAAACAAAATAGTATTCATTTGAGTAGTTTCTTTCTGAAGGAGGGAGAAGACCATAGGGAAGATAGGGAGCATATTGTGAAGGCCTGACGTCACATTCATAAGAAGAGTATGAAGGATTTGGGACCTAGGGGTGTTGTTTCTTTGGAGCCATATCTTCAGTGGGTCCAAACGAGAGCCATTCAGTTGAAGATGTTGTATTCCCGGGAAACACCTATGCCTAATTTATTTGTAAAAACCCCTTCTCCCTTATTAGATGATCTAGAAGAGCCACAACTTGCTTTGGTCAGGATGCAGCAAGAAAAGGATGCTTGGAAGAATAAGTGCCAAACTTTAGAGATTTCCTATAGAGAAGACTTGAAGGAAAAATACGACTTGATTGAGATCCTTGAGAGTCGAGCGGTAGAGTCTATGGAGAGGAAAGGGGATTTATTTTCTCCTAAGCCTCAATCAGATGTTGATTACTCACTTCCTGATTTAGGTGATTGGAAGGAGGTTGCCATCAGATATGCGGAACAAAACCAGAGGTTGAAGGCTCAGATTTCCAGGCTCACGGGGAAGCGCCAGCGTATAGAGTGATCTCCATCAGTTTTACTTCTCAGGGTTTTAGATTCTATTTTCATCTTGTACTTGGGATCATTGAAACTTGTAATCCATTTTGGAGTTGTTATAATAAAAAATTTCAGTATTTCAAATACGTTATTACTTTGATATTTGCAATATGTCCATAAATTTTAAATCCCTTGAAATATTAAATAAAAAAAATCACGTGCATTGAATATCATGCATCATATTGCATATATTTATTGCATTTGTTATGCATATCCAGGTGTCTTACCAAGCTTCTTTACTTCAATAGCAATCTGACTCACCACTACAACACTCGGGCTAATTTCAGAAAGAAAATGGACAACTTAGAACAAGAGAATTGCGAGCTGCGCGAGGAGATTTCTACTTTGAAGGTCGGCATGGCCAATCTGACTGCTTTGATGGAAGCTCTGGTGGCTACTCAGAATCAGCCACTGGGTGTCCAACCTCAACCAACAAGGGAAACTACTGAAGCTTCGACTGTTCCCATATCTGCTACTCCAGTTGTTGTTCAGAATCGCATGCCTCAAGGTTATCCATGGGGAATTCTAGAGAATTTTGCACCTGGATTTTTTAATCTCGGTCCTTAAGATACTCCAGTTGTTCAGACTATTGTTACTCCGGCACCTCCTGTGGTGCATGCTGCTCCTGTTACGCCTCCTTCGATAAATATGGTTCTGTTTGTTAATGATGATATGTGTCGTCCTTTCCCTCCACCGAGTGAAGACTTGGGTCTTTAAGACAGAATGGATGATTTTCAAGAGCTGTTTGACAAGATAAAAAGAGAGATGAAGGCCCTCAGGGGAAAAGAGCTATTTGGGAAGAATGTGAATGACTTATGCTTGGTCCCGAATGTTAAGATACCTGCTAAGTTTAAGGTCCCGGAGTTTGAGAAGTACAAGGGCAACACTTGCCCTCGTGCTCATCTGGTGATGTACGTGAGGAAAATGTATACCCATACTGATGATCAGTGTCTGCTGATTCACTTTTTCAGGATAGTTTGACCGATGTTGCGCTGAAGTGGTATATGAGTTTAGACAACGCCAATATCCATACTTTCAATGATTTGGGAGAAGCATTCATCAAACAATACAAGTACAACATGGACATGACGTATGACCGTGATCAAATCAGGGCCATGGTTCAGAAAGACAGGGAATCATTCAAAGAATATGCAGAGAGATGGCGTGAGGTAGCTGCCCAAGTGATTCCTCCCATGGAAGAGAAGGAGATGACTGAGATTTTCTTGAAAACGCTGGGTGCTTTCTACTATGAGAGGATGGTAGCAAGTGCGCCAAGTGACTTTACTGAAATGGTAGGAATGGGTATCCGCTTAGAAGAGGCTGTAAGAGAGGGCCGCTTAACAAAGAGTGAAAGTTCTGGAGGTGTGAAGAAACCATCTTATGGGTTTACCAAGAAGAAGGAAGGGGATGCAAATGTTGTTATGAAAGAGAGGAGGATTAATACTCCTAGAAGGAATTATCAGCGTCATCAGCAAGTCGCCTCAGTTACTCCAGTTGTGGGTGCAGCTCCAACTACCGTTGTGTATCAGAGACCGTCCCACCAGGGGAATCAAGGGTATAGTCAGAGAAGGGAGAGTTATGACCCTATTCATATGAGATATACAAAGTTACTACCGGCATTGATTCAGAAGAAGTTAGTTCAGACCCGGCCACCTCCCGCTATACCATCACCATTGCCTTGGTATTACAAGGAAGACCAAACATGTGCTTTTCATCAGGGAGCACCGGGGCATAATGTTGAGAATTGTTATCCTTTGAAGACTGAGGTGTAGAAGTTGGTTAAGTCTGGTGTTCTATCTTTCAAGGACGTGGGACCTAATATGAAAGATAATCCTCTACCCAGGCATGGGGAGTAAATGTTGTGAATATGGTGGCCGGTTGTCCAGGCGACTTTCGGATTTTTGATATTAATCTGGTTAGAGGAGATTTGGTGAAAATGCATGCAGACCTTTGTGAATTTAGCTACTATACGCATGACCATTCCGGTTGTGTTATTTTCAGTACAGACATACAGGGTTGCAATAAGATAAAGGCTGATTTACAGGAGATGATTGATGAGGGCCTAATCCATATAATCAAGCCTAGGGCAGAGTATGAAGAGGAGGTGAATATGGTTTTTGTATGTCCTGGAGAATTCAGAATTTTTGATGTAGAGTACATGAATGAGGACCTTGTGCAATTGCATGCTACCTTCTGCCATATGGCTGGTCAGGTGGAACACCAATATGGATCTTGCCGAGTTTACTGTCAAGATTCCCGAGAATTTTCAATCGTGAAGAAGGGTGTTCAATCGTTATTAGATAACGGAACTATCAAGGTTATAAGACAAAGGGATGATTACCATGAAGTTGATATGGTTGAGATTTGTTTGACTGAAGAAGAGTTGGATGAAAAGTGTGTCTCTGCAGATAATTATTTCTCCTCAGATGAGGATTTGTTTTCCAGAAATGACTCAATAAAGACTGATTGTGTTGAAGAAGGGGTAAACGTCATTGTACCTTGTTTTGGGGCACCCGCCCATCTTAAAGTTGAGTATTATAGCAAGCCAATTGTTACCCCATTGGTGATTAGTTTACGGGGTCCTATCCCCTACAAGTCAGATAAGGTTGTGCCTTACAAATACAACGCTACAATCTTAGAGGATGAAGTGGAAGTTCCCATCCAGCCAATGCCTGATGTTGAGAATATTGCTGAAAATAGTAGGGCGACTCGCAGCGGTCGTGTGTTTGCACCAATTGTTTGAAGAGATGTTAATGCTGGAAAGAAAATTGTTGAGAATGTTGAACCCAAGAAGGCTATGGGTGAGACTAGTGGGGCTGCATTAGAGAAATAAGTGGATGATATTTTAAAGATAATCAAGATAAGCGACTATATAATTTTAGATCAGCTACTGCAGAATCCTTCAAAAATATATATCTTGGCGTTATTGATGAACTCCTCTGCTCATAGAGAATCCTTGATGAGGGTACTAGACCAAGATTTTGTGGAGAGTGATATGCCTGTAGACCAGTTCAGCAGCGTAGTAGGGAACATTACATCATGTAATAACTTGAGTTTCTGCGATGATGAATTACCAAATGAAGGAAGGAATCACAACTTGGCCCTCCACATCTCTATGAACTGCAAGAATGACTCACAATCCAATGTGCTGATTGATAATGGATATGCCTTGAACGTTATACCGAGGAGCACTCTTATGAAGTTGAAATATCAAGGAACTCCTATGCGCCTGAGTGGCATCATCGTGAAAGTGTTTGATGGATCAAGGAAATCTGTTATTAGTGAAGTGGACTTGCCTATTCATATAGGACCACATTTGTTTCAGATTACTTTCCAGGTCATGGATATTGTACCCGCTTATAGTTGTTTACTAGGAAGGTCGTGGATACATGAGGCAGGGGCTGTCACTTTAAATTTACACCAGAAACTAAAGTTTGTACGTGAAGGGAAAGTAGTGATCGTAAATGGGGAACATGCATTATTGATATCTCATTTGTCCTCTTTCAGCATTGTGAGGGCGGATGAAGCTGTTGTTGGAACCCAGTTCCAAGCCTTATCCATTGACAATATAAGAGGAAATGAGAATTCCATGGTTTCACTTAAGGATGCACAGCAGGTTGTGCGTAAGGGTCATAGTGAAATGTGGGGACAGATTGTGGATCCGCCTGTGAATAATAACAGAGCTGGCTTGGGGTTCTCTTTGAAGAATGAAAAAGGTAAGGGTATGAAGCTAAAGTCTGTTGCAAGCAAGTATCAAGACATCTTCCATAGTGGGGGTTATCTTTATCCAACTATTTCTAGGATTAATGCCATTGTAAAAGATGAAGCAGAGCAGGAAATGCCGAATTATGTGACGCACGGAGTTAGGGTTTAGAACTGGATCACCATTGATGTTCCCTCTTGCATACATGTTTCAAAGTAATTTGTTTTGTTAATCTTTTTAAAAAAGCTTTCACTTTGCCCAAGGTGGAAGTATTAATGTTGTAGGGCTTATCTGTTTGCTGTGACTTTTAAAATCAATAATAAAAGTTGTCTTTGTTTCCCAAATTGTGTCTTTATTTTCTACTTTTTCTTGGAAAATGGTAATCAGGAAAAAAAACTTTCAAAATAAATAATAACTGAAATTTAATCTGCATGATCACTTGTTATATGTGTCAGTTTCTAAAAGCAGTCATAAATCATATGTGCAAATTAATTAAAAAACCTGTTGAATACAATGACCCTGCACCCTCTCCCAACTTTGAATGTCCTGTGTATGGGTCTGAAGAAGAAGATTATGATGAGATTCTAGAAGAGGTCTCACGGATGCTTGAGCGCGAGGAAAATGCCATTCAGCCATATAAAAAGCCATTGGAAGTGATCAATTTGGGTTCAGAAGAAGATCCAAAGGAAGTCAAGATTGGAGCATTGTTGCATCCTGATGTGAAGAGCAGATTGATTGAGTTGTTGAAAGAGTATGTGGATATTTTTGCTTAGTCTTATCAAGATATGCCTGGTCTAGATACAGATATTGTAAAGCACTGTTTGCCGTTGAAGCCAGAGTGTCCGCCAATTAAACAAAAGTTGAGAAGAACTCACCCAGATATGGCAGTGAAAATCAAAGAGGAGGTTATAAAGCAGATTAATGTTAGTTTTCTTGTGACGTCAGTGTATCCTCAATGGATTGCCAATATTGTCCCAGTACCCAAAAAAGACGGAAAGGTCTGCATGTGCGTAGATTAAAGAGATCTAAATAAAGCTAGTCCAAAAGATGATTTTCCATTGCCACACATTGATATGTTAGTGGATAGCACAACAAAATTCAAATTATTCTCGTTCACAGATGGATTTTCCGGGTATAATTAAATAAGAATGGCTTCGGAGGACATGGAAAAAACAACATTTATCACACCCTGGGGAACATTCTATTACAGAGTGATGCCCTTTGGGTTGAAGAACGTTGGTGCAACGTACCAGAGGGCTATGACAACCCTATTCCATGATCTGATGCACAAGGTAATCGAAGTATACGTTGATGATATGATTTCCAAATCCCAGACTGAAGAAGGGCATGTAGAAGATTTGTTGATGTTGTTTCAGCGTTTGAGGAAGTATCGTCTCTGCTTGAATCCAAATAAATGCACCTTCATTGTTAGCCAGAAAGGAATTGAAGTTGACCCTAATAAAGTCAAAGAAATTCAAGAGATGCCAGCGCCAAGAACTGAAAAGCAAGTCAGAGGTTTCCTCGGGCGTCTGAATTATATTTCCAGATTCATTTACCACATGACTGCAACATGTGAACCAATCTTTAAGTTGTTAAAGAAAGATCAAGGTTATGTATGGACGGATGACTGCCAAAGGGCATTTGAGAGTATTAAAGAATATTTGCTTGAACCTCCTATCTTGCTCCCACCTGTCGAAGGAAGACCGTTGGTTATGTATCTGACAGTGTTAGATAAATATATGGGTTGTACACTAGGGCAACAGTATGAAACGGGGAAGAAGGAGTTCGCCATTTATTATCTCAGTAAAAAATTCACTGATTGTGAGTCGCGGTATACCATGCTGGAAAAGACATGTTGTGCTTTGGCCTGGGCGGCAAAGCATTTACGGCAGTATATGTTGAATCACACTACTTGGTTGATCTCCAAAATGGATCCAATCAAGTACATTTTTGAAAATCCTGCTCTTATTGGGAGAATTTCCTGCTGGCAGATGTTGTTATATGAATATGATATCGAATACCGCACTCAAAAATCTATTAAAAGCAGTGTGTTGGCAGATTATCTTGCTCACCAACCAGTGGAGGATCATCAGTCTGTAAAGTATGAATTCCCCAATGAGGAAGTGATGTTCCTGAAAGTGAAATATTGTGATGAACCATTGCCTGAGGAAGGTCCTGACCCTAAATCTCGTTGGAGTATGATATTTGATGGAGTTGTGAATGCTTATGGTATAGGAATTGGTGTCGTGATTGTCACTCCCCATGGATCGCACATTCCTTTTACCGCAAGGTTAACATTTAATTATACTAATAATATGGTAGAATACAAGTATTGTACCCCAAAATTTGCCCTCTCATTTTACTCAAAACATACTCATTGAAGTCCTCAACTTGCTCAAGGATGCCCAAGAACTAACCAGATAAATGCTCTCCTAAGACAATGAACCTAAAACTAGGGTTTCCATTTTCCTCAAGAGGGGTGAACTCCAAAGGTCTTAAATATTTCCCATGGTCTTAATATGTTCTCAAGACCATATATGTCAAGTTTCATGCCTTGCACAAGAAGTTCGCTCAGTCAACTGCTCAAATGCCTAAAAATTAACTAAACTAGGTCAAAAGTCAAATGTGGCCCATATACAGTCAAACTTAAAGATTTTTGGTCAACATCAACATTTAGAAGTAACATCCATCATTGGTTTGATCATGATCCCTCAAGAAATTCCCTAAATTCATCAAAACTCAAAAGTTGCCAAATTAGGGTTTCTATAGGAAAAGTCAACCAAACTTTGACCAGGCATCACTTTCTCATACTTTATCAGAAATTTCCCATCCAAGACTTACTTTGAAGAGGATTCAATTTCCTACAACTCATCTTCATCCCTCAAGTTCAAGAAATGCACTCGTGAAAAGATACAAATTCAGACATTATAGGTCATTTCAAAAAGTCAACAAAAACACCTTTTGGGTCAAAGCTTCTTACATAAACATGGAAGATACAAGTGAGATGAAACCAAAAGGGTGGTTTAGAGGAAATCCTAAGCTTTCTAAAAAGTCTAAGAACACCCTCTTAGGGTTAAAATTGAGGTAGATATGTTTTTTTCAAAGTTGACCAATTTTTGGAAATGTGCATGAAGTCAACATTGATCAAAATGACTTTTTTTCCAAATGGGTCCATGTTTTCTTGTTTGAAACTTGTTCCTAAGATGGCCCACGACCCCTGAGCTTATCCACCTATTATTTTATTATTTTTATTATTTATTTTTATTTTTTATCCATTTAAATCAAAATAAATCAATTTAAATAGTAGAATAATCAAATAAAATCAAAGATTTGATTTTATGAGCATATTATGAGTCCATGAACAGCTAGCAAATCAAAAAATTCGTGCAAGAGCTAATTGATTGGAAAAGATCTTAATTTGGTCTATTTTGGAAACAAATCATACAAGACAAAGAATGAAATCAAATCTCCATAGTTTGCAAAGATATGATTAGTTTTTATTGACCTAATGCATTCCAATATAAGGACATAACATTCTCAAGGCAAAAAAAGAGGGTTTGGGGTCGTGAAAACAAAGGAAGAAGTGTCAAATTTTTGTGGAAAAAGTGCAGGTCGGTTTGATTCTATAGGCCGTTTCAAGCAATTCCAAGGCCAGCAATCCATTCCTGGACATTTTCTGAAGCCATTCCAATCATCCTCAAGCCTTAAAATCTTCAGAAATCACGCCTCACAGTGCCACATTTTGCATATTTTTTCAAGTATCATTTTTAATGATTTATCCATCATAAACATGTTTTGATCATATATCCATGCTTGTTATCATATTTGCAATGTTTTTTATTGGTTTGATTGAAGTTTAAGTGCGGGAATGGCACGATGCCATTGTTAGAGTTTTGAGGTTCCAAATTGGGAGTTCTATATAAAGGCATAATTTGACCAAATTAGGGGTACTATCATGCTCAGGAGATGATTTGCAATTGATCCATGCCTTTGGTTTGAATTTATTCTGCTTGTGCTGCATTTTTGAATTTTGCAGGTTTTTAGTTACGAACAAAATCCGTCACTACAACCTATAATGACGGAAAACTGTTGTAGGTAAAAGTTCCCCATCTAAAACGACGGATCCCTGAAGAAGGTGATGGCGTGGTGCTCACTGATTCGTCCATTCAAACCATTGGGGACCATATCACGCGCATTTTTGACATGTGGCCATAGATCTTTATTTGCCTTGTATTTATTTTGTATTATTTTGTTAATAATTAACACGCTTGGTTCAGTTGGCAAGGCAGGACATGATAAGGCTTTCGTCCAAAAAGGGGTGGGTTCGATCCAGCCCTGTTGCAAAGTTAATTTTCACTAATTTGTGTCTTCAGATCCAATGCTCCAGGTCCCTGCACGCTCCTCGTGCACTTCCATCACCATACCACAAGATCTCATCATATCCAAATCTAACACTCAACACATGCAGACCATGGTGAACCCTCAAACGTGGCCAACACTGGATCCAAACGCCTGATTGGGCCAAAGGATTTGGGCTCAATGAAATTCAGCTTCACACCCCCCTAATCTGCTTTCACCACATGCCCAATTACTTTCTTTCTTTATTTTCTTTTGTTTTATTTGATTAATTTCTTTTTACAAAACAACAAAAAAAATCATTTTTTTTAATTTAATCATAAAATCAAGAAAACCACAAAAATGTAGAATTAGGTTTTTTTATTAAAATTAGTTTTTTTTTGGAAAATAATTAATTTAATGATATTGACTTGATGGTTTTCATAATTAAAATTAATTAGACAAATTAGGTTTAATTCACAAATATTTAATTTTCTCAATAAAATAACAAAAAATATTTTTCTTTAATTAATTAAATTTAGGTTAAGATTTCAAATATTTTTCTCAATAATAAAATACAAAAAAATATTTTCTCTTTAATTGATTAGATTTTTAGAATTTAAACTTTGATTCTCGTACTTAATTCTCGCACGCAATATTTTATTTTCCAATTATTGTATTTGCTTCGGGCTTGTAATAATTTTTAATTAGGGTTTACCGCATATTATTTACTGTTTAATCCCTGGTTTTTGGTTATGTAAACCCCTCCCCGAGGCCTTGTAATAGCGTAGGACTCTTTTATTTTCTCGCTTTTATTTTATATGCTTGTATATAATTGTTAGAAACCTAGGTTTGTATGCTTAATCAATTAAATAGATCATTTAATTACAAGATAAATATCTGAAAACAAACACTGCTGCACACTTGCACCCTTAGGGTATGCCTCACTTGGTTGCCTCGAAAAATAATGGTCATGTCCCTCGAACATAGGGATATCTTAGCATATATCCTCAGTATAAAAGTCATCATAAAAGATCATGGTCCCTTATTGTCCCTTAAGTTGCCTACGAGAAATGATTTGGTCCCTCGATGTTGCCTATGAATATATGATGACGGTCCCTTCAAAATGCTAAGGTATCCTTACATGTTGCCTTCAATGACCATAACGTCCCTTTTGAATGTCCCTTGAAACTCCAACGATGGAGCTACATACTCCTTAATAGTAGGATAGTGTTGTCTAAAGGAAACAAGAAAATGAACAATCTTTTTCGAGTAGGTAGAAAATCTTAAGTACTTGCTCAAAACAATAAAAAATCTTTCCCACAAACACTTTCAAAACAGTTTAAAAAAACACTTCGTCACGCTCTTGAGGACCGATACAAGGGTTATCACGAAGTAAACAAAACTTTTCAAAGCAAGCACAGACAAGCAATTTGAAAATTAGCAAGTACCTAAGAGCCCGTGGAAAACCACAGATAGAAAGGGTGCTAACACCTTCCCTTTCTATAATCTACCCCCCGTACTCAGAAACATCTCGAAAAAGGTTTTTTCTGTTCTTTTTCCTTTTCCTTAGTTGGATGAAATAAAAGTCGATGGAGACTCTTGCTTACCGCGACATTTGCGAATACAAATGCAAAACCAGTATTAACAGTCGGTTCTGCCACCGTATCACAGAACTGGCGACTCTGCTGGGGATTTTTTAAGTGGGGTATACCTTAGGATCTAGGTAATTTTTAAATTACTTTCTTGTTTGCTTCGCCTGCTTTATCTTTAAGGGCTTTTGCTTAGGTATTTTTAAAGATCCTACACCCGGATCTGAGGCACTTTTTAGGTAAACAACAATAGATCGTGGAGACTGTATGTCATAGACCGATATTTTTTGAGCGATGGTTGTGTTGGTGTGACACTTTGGTTGGTACCGGTATCATTCGTGTGGAAACGAGGAGAATACGGGGCCGCCGCGTGGTGTCGTGAAGCACTAACGGACCTTAGAATCTTTGTTGAACAAACTTAGCCATTAGAAAGTAGTGACATAGTCGGCCTCGGTATAAAGCTAAGGATTGGTTGATACTCGATGCTACACTCATTGAGATCAGACTTTCGGGATATTTCAGTCACAAGAAAAGATTGCCTAAGCTGAAACAATGCCCGATAAAATATGATCAATGATATTGAGAATCCTTAGAACCCGGTTACTTTTCTAAGACAGGTTGAGCCAACTAAACTTCAAGAGGGTACTTACATATGGAATCCATGCAAGCCTAAACCTAAGGCTACTTGTGTGATTTGTTTGCTTTCTTTGCCTAACAATATGAACTCATTGCAGGGCTTTGTTTGTATTCCTTGCAGGACCTTATTTGTATAAATCCAATAAATTGGTTTCTTACCCTGCATTTTTGCTTGATGCATAGCATACACATCATAGCATCATAACATGACATATATACTAACTATTTCAAGGATCTCGAGGGCCTATGATACAGGTTATGATGAACCAGACATCTAGCAAGGGGCAAGGGGATTTATTTTCCTCTAGCCAATGTCGTTAAAAGATCAAAACGCGACAACTTAAGTCAGGGGCTATGACCCATTTGATACGGTGAGCTTGACTCTTGTAGAAGGACTCTCAACGATACAAAGTTCTTCAATCAAAGCTGTAAAATTTCAACTTCTGACATTTCTTGTTTACCCCATGAGATCCTTGAAAACATTGCATACATATGTCATACACATCATTGCATAATAGGTACCATAACAGGTTTCTCATCTTCTTCGCTGTTTATTTCAGCAGTAATGTCTTCTGAACAAAGCATCAAAGATCTTCAGGCACAAAATGCCCAATTCCAACAGATGTTCATAACTCTGGCGAAAGGGCAGGAGGATCTGAAAGCCCTCATCCTGAAGGAGAAGAAGAAAAAGAAGAAGGTATCTGGTATTCTGAATATGGGCAGAAGGTACAGGGGGACACTAAAGCAACCAGTCGATCTAACCTCCTCATCCAAGGAAGGGGAGAATCAAGAAAGGGAGACAAGGGAAAAGGACCCCAGTCCTGAAGTTTCTGACAATGATGCGGACTACAATGATGAGAAGTATCCTCCCACTGAGGATAGATACAAGCAGTTGGAAGATCGTTTGAGTGCTATGGAAGTCCAGAGGATACCTGGGTTAGATTTCGAAGAACTAGGATTAGTGTCAGGAGTGGTCATCCCGCAAAAATTTAAGGCTCCAATTTTTGCAAAGTACAATGGGGTGTCTTGCCCTAAGCTCCATCGCTGTTCCTATGTAAGGAAGATCCAACCCCACACCGCTGATAAAAACTTGTGGGTTCACTTCTTTCAAGACAGTCTGTCAGGGACTCAGCCTGAATGGTTCTACCAATTGGAGAGAACCAATGTCTGAAACTGGGAGGACTTGGCCGCTGCTTTTTATAAGCAGTATCAATATAATGTCGACCTTGCCCCCACTCATACTCAACTCCAGAGTATGTCCATGGGTGCAGGTGAAGGCTTTAAGGACTATGCGCAGAAATGGAGAGATCTGGCAGGGAGAGTCCAACCCCCTTTGTCTGATAGGGAGTTGGTGGATATGTTCCTTGGTACGCTGTCTGGTCCGTTCTTCAATCACTTGATTGGTAGCTCCTCAGCTGGTTCCACTGAGCTGATATTGACTGGAGAAAGAGTAGAAGTTGGGATCCGAAGTGGCAAGATCCAGAAAAATACCTCTTCGAGTACATAGAAGAAGTCATTTGGTGGCAATAAGGAAGCCAATGTTGTGCACGGCCAGAAGGGGCGTAGCAAGGCAGACTACCACCAATCTGTGGGGGCAGTGTTGATCTCTAATTCGGCACGCGCACAACGACTACAACAACGAAACAATCAGCCAAGGGTGGAAAGACCTCAAAGGAAGTTCACCCAAATCAACATGCCGTTGTCACAAGCATTGCAACATATGTTGAAGATGAATCTGATTACGGTGATAAACCCTCATCCGAACCCTAAGACTTCTTCTTCTAACTACAACCCGGATGCAAGGTGTGCTTATCATTCTGGTAGCCCGGGGCACGATACTAACGATTGTTGGGCGCTGAAATACAAGATTCAGAATATGATTAACGCCAAGGAGATCGAATTCGACCCTCCTGAGACTCCCAACGTGATCACTGCTCCCTTACCAAACCATGGCTAGGATTGAAAGAATTTTTGTTCATTTGAATTCTCAAGTTGTATTTTCTTTGCTTATTCGAACAATTATTGTCATGTCAAACTTTATTATTTCATTAATGCATTACACATGTTTGTCTTGGATTAATTTGTTTTCATTATGCTTAAACTGCTTTATACTTCCTTTTTATGATATTCAACTCTCGACTAAAAACTCTAAGCCTTAGAGGGAGGATTATGAAAAAGATACCACAATCTCTACAGTATGCTTTTGAACAGACCCTGCTAACGATGTACAAGCGTTGTTTCAAATCTCAAATAGTGGAGTCATAAGGAAGATAATCCCTAGTCAACCCATTTGAGCCAAAGAAGTAGGAGTTTTTCTTTCACACAAATTAAAACCCTTAATCATAACCTGGGGCAGGGTAGTTTTCTCAGTTAATTTAGAGGCGCATTGAGTTGCAATCTTCCGCTTCGCACACAATGAATAGCCTCGAAGACGTCCCTCAGAATCAGAAGATGGTGATGGTTTTGCATAATCATCAAAGCAGGAAGTCATTAATTTGCAAAAGAAAAGCCTATTAAGTCAAAACCTATGAAGGAGACTTAAGAAAAAAACGGGGGCATCCCGCTGACTGTAATTACAAAATGAAACAGTTCAGGAAAAAGACAGGGATAGTGTTGTACCCCAAAATTTGCCCTCCCATATTTCTCAAAACATTTCAAGAAAATTCACAAGTCCAACCCAGCGCGTTATATTCAGGTGTTCTTTCGCCAAGATATCTCTGATAACATATTCTCAAATTCAGGTTCGGCTCAAGAGTCAATTCTTTAAAGAAGGTATCCGAATGTGCGAGTTTTCTTGAAGAAATATGGTGAAAAAGTGTGCTGAAAGTGCAGTTTTTACGCGCTAAAAAATTCATAACTTGAAGATCGTGGCTCGTTTTGAACCCGTTCCGGTGGCCAAAATTCCGTCTTGACATTATCTACGTTTTCATCTCTCACGGATGGAAGCCAATTTCGATCATAAGGTCTTTAAAAATGTGGATTTATCAAGTATTTTCGTGCAGAAAATTTGTGACAGAAGTTTATTTGCGTCATGTTCAAAAAATCATAACTTGGTCGATTTTCATCGTATCGAGCTGGTTCCGGCGCCAAAATTTCACAAATTGAGTTGGCTACATTTTCACAGGAGGTATCGAGTTCAAACGGTATTCAAAAGGCCTTCGTTTTTTGTTCAGAGTGTGTGACACGCTGAAAATCCTGAATGCTGAATATTATTTCATCTGGGCCGAAACTTCGAAAATTCATAACTCGGTCAATTTTTATCGGATTGGACTCATATTTTTACACAAGGTCACTGACTCATAGATCTACAACTTTGCTTCAAAAGTCGAGACCAAATTATGCACCGATCAATACCAGTTTTTTATTGAAGAACGTGTCAGAGTCGACACTGGAGCCCAAAATAAGTTTGTCTGAGCTGAAACTTCAAAAATTCATAACTAATTCACCGTTTATCTGATTGAGTCGATTTTCGGACAGGAGTTAGCTATCGATGTCGGATACATTTTGTTTTCACATTTCAACTTCAAAAAATGCACTTAAGTCTCTGCGATTTAGCCTGGAAAGTGACGAATTCAAGTGAATATTGGAGGCCCAATTGCACATTCAAAGCCCATTTGTTTTACCCTAATTTTCATTATATAATCACCTTCTTTTCACACAAACGAAAAAAAAGAGGAAAAAAGAGAGAAAAAACCTTGTCACAATACTGTTTTCTTTCAAGAACCCTAAAACCTTGAAATCCCTATTACAAATCCCTCTCTCACTACAAAAAAGCCATCACAGTTACGACATAAAAGCATTCAGGCCACTACTTTTCCAGTAAGGGTAAGATTGATTTGATCTCCATGATCAAAAGAGTATAATCATTCATACATGCCATATTGTGGCTAAACATTAAATTTCTTCATATATTGGCTTTATTTGCATTTTATGATTTTATTTAATGTGTTCGTGAGATTCAACACTGCAGATTTAGACAGGATCCCATGCAGGTTCATTAAGGAACGTTGAGGCCAAAAGGCAAATGGCCAAAAGCCAAAAGGCCAAAACAGAACATTTTACACATGACCCCAATACGTGGCGAGACAGACATCCTGAGAAGATTAAGGAACGTTGAAGCCAGAACACAAATGGCCAAAAGCCAAAAGCCAAATGGCCAAAGTAGAACAACTTATGCATGAAACTCAATCCAATGGCCAAAGAATGCAGACCACGGTACTCAGGAGTCAATACTTCAAAAAAAACCTCCCTTTGGGTCTGAATACCCTCCATGGTTTGCACATTTTTATTTTTTTATTTGATTTTCCTTTTATTCTTTTAATTGTTTTCAATTGTTTTCTTTAATTTCATAAATTAATTTTCATAAGATAAAAAATCAGAAACTAAAATATATTTAATTATTATTATTTCACTATTAATTTATTTTGTAAATAAACTTTAATAATTAGTTTAGTAAATTAGGTTTTAAAACTTTAATCTTTTTCTCAATAAATTAAAATATGTAGAAATTAGGTTTTTTTAACTTTTTATCACTTTTCTTAATAAATAATTTTTTCTTATTATCATTATTATTAATTACTAATTTATTTTGTAAATAAACATGTACATAAATTCTTTAGTAAATTAAGTTAAACTTTAACATTTTTCTCAAATAATTAAAAATAACTTAGAATTAGGGTTTCTTTTAATTTTAATTTTAATTTTCTTATTTCATAAATACAAAAAAACCTAAAAAACACTTCTTTTATTTCAATAAATAATTAATTAATTTTTAATTTCAATTTAACTTCAAAAGGGTCCAACGCCCTCGTTTTCAATTTTAATTCAATTCGCGCATTTTATTTATTCCTTCTTTTAAATATTGATGTAATTCTCCCAAAGCCGTGTAAATATTTATCTTTCGCACTTTTACTTTATTTCTTTATTTTTCTGTCAAATCGGGTCCTGGAAATTTTGGCGATGTGGACCCGCGCCTTTTGTAATAGTTTAGGACTTTACCTTTCTCGCTCTTTTAACTGTTAAATAAATGCATGCAAGAATGAATGTCAAAATAAAAACAAACGCATAGATCACCTTGACATGAATAAGACAAAATAACTGAACATGACACACAAATCACACACCACCCCTAGGGTACGCCTCACTGTTGCCTTGCCTCGAAAGGTGATCGTCGAGTAGAGGATGTCTTAGTAAGTCCTCATGATCCGGGAACCTAGCATGAGGGTAGCTTCTAAGGTGTCTTCCCATTGCTCTGGTGATCACCATGTCCCGAACCTCGAATTGACCCGAATACCTCCAACGGTGGTGCTACCTACCTCTCAATGGTGGGATGGCACTACTTTAAAGGACATTTACACAGACGAATTCCTTAGGGGTAGGTAGGTTCTCGTAGATACTTGCTCTAAATTCAAAACAAATTCAAAAAATACTTTTCACACCAACACATTTTCAAAAGCTTTCGAAAGCAATTTTTCAAACACTCTTGAGGACCGATACAAGAGTCGAACTGAAATTTTCAAAGAAACTTTTTAAAACCCACGGTTGAAAAGCAAACAAACCATTTTGAAAACACAAGTGAGCAAGTATCTAAGAGCCCATGGATAACCATGGATAGAAAGGGTGCTAACACCTTCCCTTTCTATAACCTACCTCCCGAACCGAGAGCAATCTCTTTAAGGAATTTTTCTGTGCTTTTGTCCTTTCCATTTGGAGGAAATAAAAGACGGTGGCGACTCTTGCTTCCGCGACATTTCGCGAACCAGCGTTAAACAGTCAGTTCCAGATCCACCGATCACAGAACTGGCGACTCTGCTGGGGAAAATATTTTAAAGTGAGGTGTACCTTAGGGTTAGTTCATAACTGTGTTTTCAATTGTATTGACTTGTCTGCTTTAAAATTGTGGGTTGCTTGGGAGTTCTATAGATCCTAACCCGGATCTGGGGGATACCTTCTTAGAAAGTAGCAACAAGGCTGTGAGGGAACTGTGCGGGGTATACCGACATGGTTGAAACAGTCTGCTACGTTGATGTGGCACTTTGGTGTGTACCGGTAACCCTTGAGTTCAGTCAAGGAGAGTACGGGGCCTCCGCGTGGTGTCATGAAGCATCAACAGACCTTAGGAACCTTAATTGAACTATCTTGGCCTCTTTAGGGTAGTGAGATAACTGACTTTGGTGCAGTCCGAGGTTGGTTGATACTCGATACTACACTCAATTGAGGGTTGCTTTCCTGGAATATTTCGGTCGCCAGTTCAGTGGCTAAATCGAAACGATGAACAATGAAAGCAATCCCGTGATATTGGGACCCTTAGAACCCGGTTACTTCTAATAGGACAGGTTGAGCCCACCAACTTCAAGAGGGTAATACCCAGACCCCATGCTGGCCTTAAACTCTAAGGGCTTTCTCTTGTGTGACTTGTGTGCCTTCGTACTTGACTACTTGCATGCTTTATCTGACACATGAACTATTTGCAGGTTTTGTTTTAGTCCTTAAGTGGGACCCATAACAGGGTTACTAAGTCTTGCAGGTTTTGTTTATAGTCCTTAACTAGGACTCCTAACCCTTAATTAGGACTCCTAACAGGGTTTACTGAGTTTGCTTGCAGGTTTTGTTTATAGTCCTTAATTAAGACTCATAACAGGGTTATCCACATTACCCCATGCATACCATAACATCATACCATTGCATACACACTAACCCATTTCAAGGATCTCAAAGGCTTGTGATACAGGTCATGGTGAATCAACTATCCTAGCAAGGGGCAAAGAGGATTTATTTTCCTCTAGCCAAGGTTGTCAGGGGCTATGACCCACTTGATATGGTGAGCTTTGACTCCTGGAGAAGGTTCCCCTAACCAAGGTTGTTTGGAAACCAAAACTAGACATGATGACTAAAGTCAGGGGCTATGACCCACTGGATATGGTGAGCCTTTGACCTTTGAAGAAGGACTCTCAATAATATGAAGTGCCTTCAATCAAGCTACCGGATCCAAATTCTAACAAATTTTCTTGTTTATCCCGCGAGGTCCTTGAAAACATCGCATGCATGTCATACACATCGTTGCATAACAGGTACCCTTGTTGCAGGTCACTTACCTTCTCCGCTGTTTATTTCAGCAATGGCTTGCCAACAAGATAACCAGGACCTTCACACTCAAGAGACTCAGTTCAAGGGGATCTTCCTAAGCCTATCCAAGGGGCAGGAAGAGTTGAGGACACTCCTCATGGGGAATCTGATCAGAAAGAGTCCTGAAGATGACAAGGACGAATGGCTGAGACGTCTACAAGCTGAGGTAGACACATTGAAAACCCAGATGCTGGGGCAAAGGGCCCTCATTCAAGGTTCATCTCAGGAGCAAGGAGAGCTGAGGGCCATGGTCAGCCAGCTTCCTCAAGGCATGAAGCAACCAGCCCAAATCAGGGACCAGGTCATGGAACAGCTTCCAAAAAGGCAAAGGTCGGGTCCAATGAATAGACCTCTCCGAGTTGCTACTACTTCTCAGGTCCAACAACGACCTCGCCAAGAACAGCGGGTTGATCAGAACAGGTCGGACGAGCCTAAGAGACAATTCACCTACATCAACATGTCATGGTCACGAGCTTTGCAGCACATGTTAAGGATGAACCTGATTGCGGTGATCAACCCTCCTGCAAATCCAAAGACTTCCTCTCCAAATTACAACCCAGAAGCAAGGTGCGCTTACCATTCTGGTAGCCCGGGGCACGATACTGAGGACTGTTGGGCACTAAAGTACAAGATTCAGAATATGATCGATGCTAAAGAGATCGAGTTCGAGCCCGCCGAGACTCCCAATGTGATCATTGCTCCCTTGTCAAAACATGGCTAGGATTGAGAAGTTTTTGTTCATTAGAATCTTTCAAGTTGTAATTTTCTTTTGATTGTTCAAGCATTCCATTCATATCAAACGTTGTTATTTCATTAATGCATCGCATATGTCTGTTCTGAAACAATATATTCGTATTCACTAAATGCAAATTATTTTCATATTTTTTCTGATGATCAACTTTTAAATAATAATTCTAAGCCTCTTGAGGGAGGATGACGAAAACGATACCACGATATTTATAGTATGCTTTTGAACAGACCCCGCTGATGAGGTACAGGCATTGTTTCAATTCCTAAACACTGGAGTTATAAGGAAGATAATCCCTCGTCAACCCCTTCGAGCCAAAGAAGTAGGAGTTTTTCTTTTCGAAAATTAAAACCCTTATCATAACCTGGGGCAGGGTAGTTCTCTCAGTTGATCCAAGTGCATAACGAATGGCACCAAAGAGATCCTTACGAAAAAAAGAAAGACAGTGATGGTTCCGAACAATCGTAAAGACAGGCAGTCATTATCAAAAAAGTTCATAAATGAAAAGCCCAAAAAGTCAAAACCTATAAAGGGGACTTACGAAACTGGGGCATCCCGCTGACTGTAATTCCAAAAAAGGAAACAGCTCAGGCAAAAAGAAAGGGACAACAAAAATCAAAAAGAAAGAGGTCATACAAACCCTCGACAACAAAGGAATGACTGCCTATTAAAAATAAGTTATCAATATCCGAATCATCACCGGAAAGTCAGAGCAAAGACTCAAACAAGGTCTAACGTATGATCAACTGAGTTTAGGTTTGAAGAACATCACGAAGAGCGGGTGGGTACAAATAATTTGAGCCTTTATCCTTTGTTTCTTAAACCGTGAACCAGGCCACATTATAACCCTTAAAAGTCCTAGCTGAAGCATGGGTTAGTTCGAAAGCATACTGTAACGAAAGGTATCCTGACTCCTTAAGGCTTGCTATAAAATATGGAGTTGACATCACGTTTTACAAATAATCACTTGTTTTATGAAAAAGAATGCATTTTCAAAATCTTCAAGACAGACATAAGCTTTGCATTTTTAACATAACTTTGTTTGCATATGACTTTTTGTTTGAACAGCATAGAAATTCGCACGACGAATACCTAATGAACAGAAGCACTTCCAACCGAGGGGCACGGCATGATCATGGCCCATCATCTGGGGCAACCCAATCAAGATTCGGAGAATCTCTCAAAGGCCAAATAGCCTGGGACAAATCTCCGCCTGAGCCACTTGGGGCACTCCAGCAACGAATCTTGCCTAATCAGACATCTTCTGGTAGCAGGGCAACCAAACACTTCTAACAGGGGAAACTCCCTACATTCTGAGAGCGTGGACATAGTCGAAAAAATACTACGCAAAATCAAAGACCCGCTAGGTTGACACACCTAGGCAAAAATAAGGGCTTCCCGGCGAACCAAAAGGGTTCGAGCAAAAATAAGGGATGAAATGAAAATAAACTGTACACCCGGCAAGTCGAAAACCTGAAAAGGCGGCTTGGGCAAAAAAGGGTATCCCGGTGGACTGAAAACCCGAAAGGGCGGTCCAGGCAAAAGTTAGGGATTAAAGCGTACGACTATGTCCTGTCATCTCCTCACTTGCCTACCACAAGGAGGTTTGTCCATCAACAATCATCAAGCACCTCCACAGGTATCTTCCTCTCCCGCATCAGAAACAGGGGCAATAAAGAGTTGTCTAAGCAATCTGATTGTTCGGTCTTCCAAGGTATCAAGGTAGGTTCCGTCGAAGAACGCAACCAATACAGTTCAATACTTCCCCAGGAGAGTCCAATCCAGTTTCCCCAAGAAAGTTGGAATCCATCTCTCCAAGCAGTAAGCTTATCCCCAGTAGATTCTGGAAGCTTATCTCTCGCAGAGCACGAACGCGTCTCCTGGATTTATTCAAAGAGTTATTTCCTTACCAGGATATAACTGGGTTATCCTCAGCCAAAAGCCACGGAAAGAGCGTCCTCGACGAAGTTCTTCTTATTCCCCAGCGGAGTTCATCAAAACTTCCAACAGAGCACAACAACGGTATCCCCAGCAAGTTATCATCAAGAACTCAGCAAAGTATATCTCTCCCCACAGAGTGTTGCTTCCCAGCAAGATCACTAGGGTATTTTTCTCCCCGCAGAGTAATCCATTCGCCAAGTTTATTCCCCAACGGAGTTATCTTCTCCTGCCAGTATTCTTGCAACTATCATCCCCAGCGGAGCAAAATCAATACTTCAACATCAGCCCAGGAGTGACTTCCCGGCACCCGTCAAGGATTTACTTTCCTAGACGAAAACATACATTCCAAAACATCACATTCTCATACATTATAGCATGCATATACGCATCATATCTTAAATCTCATTTATGTGGAGAACATCATTGCTTGATCCATATCATGCATTGCATATGACTGACCTTTGCCTTTCAGGAAAGATTCAGTTAAGTTCTCAAGCTACACTCTAAAGACCTTGTCTGGTTCAGTTAAATCGACTCCCAAAGATTTTCCTGGTTATTATCCAGTCAAAGGCGTTCTCTGGTCTAGTTAAACCGACTCCTAAAGGTTTTTCTTTTGAAGACTCAGTTGAAGACTCCAAAGACCTTGTCTGGTTCAGTTAAATCGACTCCCAAAGATTTTCCTGGTTATTATCCAGTCAAAGGCGTTCTCTGGTCTAGTTAAACCGACTCCTAAAGGTTTTTCTTTTGAAGACTCCAAAGACCTTGTCTGGTTCAGTTAAATCGACTCCCAAAGATTTTCCTGGTTATTATCCAGTCAAAGGCATTCTCTGGTCTAGTTAAACCGACTCCTAAAGGTTTTTCTTTTGAAGACTCAGTTGAAGACTCCAAAGACCTTGTCTGGTTCAGTTAAATCGACTCCAAAGATTTTCCTGGTTATTATCCAGTCAAAGGCGTTCTCTGGTCTAGTTAAACCGACTCCTAAAGGTTTTTCTTTTGAAGACTCGGTTGAAGACTCCAAAGACCTTGTCTGGTTCAGGTAAATCGACTCCAAAGATTTTCCTGGTTATTATCCAGTCAAAGGCGTTCTCTGGTCTAGTTAAACCGACTCCTAAAGGTTTTTCTTTTGAAGACTCAGTTGAAGACTCCAAAGACCTTGTCTGGTTCAGGTAAATCGAATCCAAAGATTTTCCTGGTTATTATCCAGTCAAAGGCGTTCTCTGGTCTAGTTAAACCGACTCCTAAAGGTTTTTCTTTTGAAGACTCAGTTGAAGACTCCAAAGACCTTGCCTGGTTCAGTTAAATCGACTCCAAAGATTTTCCTGGTTATTATCCAGTCAAAGGCGTTCTCTGGTCTAGTTAAACCGACTCCTAAAGGTTTTTCTTTTGAAGACTCAGTTGAAGACTCCAAAGACCTTGTCTGGTTCAGTTAAATCGACTCCAAAGATTTTCCTGGTTATTATCCAGTCAAAGGCGTTCTCTGGTCTAGTTAAACCGACTCCTAAAGGTTTTTCTTTTGAAGACTCCAAAGACCTTGTCTGGTTCAGTTAAATCGACTCCAAAGATTTTCCTGGTTATTATCCAGTCAAAGGCGTTCTCTGGTCTAGTTAAACCGACTCCTAAAGGTTTTTCTTTTGAAGACTCAGTTGAAGACTCCAAAGACCTTGTATGGTTCAGTTAAATCGACTCCAAAGATTTTCCTGGTTATTATCCAGTCAAAGGCGTTCTCTGGTCTAGTTAAACCGACTCCTAAAGGTTTTTCTTTTGAAGACTCAGTTGAAGACTCCAAAGACCTTGTCTGGTTCAGTTAAATCGACTCCAAAGATTTTCCTGGTTATTATCCAGTCAAAGGCGTTCTCTGGTCTAGTTAAACCGACTCCTAAAGGTTTTTCTTTTGAAGACTCAGTTGAAGACTCCAAAGACCTTCTCTGGTTCAGTCAGATCGACTCCAAAGATCTCCCTGTCTCTTATCCAGTTGAAGACATTCAACACCTAGACCGGTTCAGTTAATCGACTCCAAAGATTTCTTATCCAGTCAAAGGTCTTCTCTAGTCCAGCTAAATCGACCCCAAACAGATTTTCCTGATAAAGACTTAGTAGAAGTTATCCAAGATTCTCTCAATGATTGCTATTGAGGTTGTAGTCGCCTATGGTTCTCTCCCCGATACTGCGGAGGTGGTAATCCCAGATTTCGCTCAATGATTGCTGTTGAAGTGAAGTTATCCAAGATTCTCTCAATGATACTGTTAAGGTTGAAGTCGCCTATGGTTCTCTCCCCGTTACTACAGAGGTAGTAATTATCCCCGGATTCGCTCAGCGTTACTGTTGAGGTTGAAGTCATCCAAGGTTCTCTCACCGTTCCTGTTGAGGTAGTAACCATCCCTGGTTCATTCATCACCGTTTGAAGCTCCAGATTCAGCTCCTGTAACTAGTCAGGATACATCTACACAAAGAATCTGAAGACCAGCTCCCGTAACAGGTCAGGTAATCATTTTTCTTTTTTGCAGGTATGCAAGTTCTCGCTAAGGAAACTCTTACGCGATCAACATCCAGATGGCATCTATAAGCCCATCCACCTTCCATCATCTCTTAGCATGGCATCTATAAACCCATCATCCTATCCATCAACCTCTAAATGGCATCTATAAGCCCATTCCACCATCATCACACTACTATGTGAGCGCAAATTTCTGGGCACTCTAGTGTTCAATCATCTTCCACATTCGGATTACGAAAGGCACGTCAGCCAATCTGCATCCTCAGGTCTAAGAAGATTGAACAGGGGCAACTGTTGTACCCCAAAATTTGCCCTCCCATATTTCTCAAAACATTTCAAGAAAATTCACAAGTCCAACCCGGCGCGTTATATTCAGGTGTTCTTTCGCCAAGATATCTCTGATAACATATTCTCAAATTCAGGTTCGGCTCAAGAGTCAATTCTTTAAAGAAGGTATCCGAATGTGCGAGTTTTCTTGAAGAAATATGGTGAAAAAGTGTGCTGAAAGTGCATTTTTTACGCGCTAAAAAATTCATAACTTGAAGATCGTGGCTCGTTTTGAACCTGTTCTGGTGGCCAAAATTCCGTCTTGACATTATCTACGTTTTCATCTCTCACGGATGGAAGCCAATTTCGATCATAAGGTCTTCAAAAATGTGGATTTATCAAGTATTTTCGTGCAGAAAATTTGTGACAGAAGTTTATTTGCGTCATGTTCAAAAAATCATAACTTGGTCGATTTTCATCGTATCGAGCTGGTTCCGGCGCCAAAATTTCACAAATTGAGTTGGCTACATTTTCACAGGAGGTATCGAGTTCAAACGGTATTCAAAAGTCCTTCGTTTTTTGCTCAGAGTGCGTGACACGCTGAAAATCCTGAATGCTGAATATTATTTCATCTGGGCCGAAACTTCGAAAATTCATAACTCGGTCAATTTTTATCGGATTGGACTCATATTTTTACACAAGGTCACTGACTCATAGATCTACAACTTTGATTCAAAAGTCGAGACCAAATTATGCACCGATCAATACCAGTTTGTTTATTGAAGAACGTGTCAGAGTCGACACTGGAGCCCAAAATAAGTTTGTCTGAGCTGAAACTTCAAAAATTCATAACTAATTCACCGTTTATCCGATTGAGTCGATTTTCGGACAGGAGTTAGCTATCAATGTCGGCTACATTTTGTTTTCACATTTCAACTTCAAAAAATGCACTTAAGTCCCTGCGATTTAGCCTGGAAAGTGACGAATTCAAGTGAATATTGGAGGCCCAATTGCACATTCAAAGCCCATTTGCTTTACCCTAATTTCCATTATATAATCACCTTCTTTTCACACAAACGAAAAAAAAGAGGAAAAAAGAGAGAAAAAACCTTGCCACAATACTGTTTTCTTTCAAGAACCCTAAAACCTTGAAATCCCTATTACAAATCCCTCTCTCACTACAAAAAAGCCATCACAGTTACAAACCAACACCTCACTACTACTTCAGTAAGGGTAAGGCTGGCTTGATCTCCATGATCCTAATTTTCCAGTAAGACATAAAAGCATTCAGGCCACTACTTTTCCAGTAAGGGTAAGATTGATTTGATCTCAATGATCAAAAGGGTATAATCATTCATACATGTCATATTGTGCCTAAACATTAAATTTCTTCATATATTGGCTTTATTTGCATTTTATGATTTTATTTAATGTGTTCGTGAGATTCAACACTGCAGATTTAGACAGGATCCCATGCAGGTTCATTAAGGAACGTTGAGGCCAAAAGGCAAATGGCCAAAAGCCAAAAGCCAAATGGCCAAAACAGAACATTTTACACATGACCCCAATACGTGGCGAGACAGACATCCTGAGAAGATTAAGGAACGTTGAGGCCAGAACACAAATGGCCAAAAGCCAAAAGCCAAAAGCCAAATGGCCAAAGTAGAACAACTTATGCATGAAACTCAATCCAATGGCCAAAGAATGCAGACCACGGTACTCAGGAGTCAATACTTCAAAAAAACTCCCTTTGGGTCTGAATACCCTCCATGGTTTGCACATTTTTATTTTTTTATTTGATTTTCCTTTTATTCTTTTAATTGTTTTCAATTGTTTTCTTTAATTTCATAAATTAATTTTCATAAGATAAAAAATCAGAAACTAAAATATATTTAATTATTATTATTTCACTATTAATTTATTTTGTAAATAAACTTTAATAATTAGTTTAGTAAATTAGGTTTTAAAACTTTAATCTTTTTCTCAATAAATTAAAATATGTAGAAATTAGGTTTTTTTAACTTTTTATCACTTTTCTTAATAAATAATTTTTTCTTATTATCATTATTATTAATTACTAATTTATTTTGTAAATAAACATGTACATAAATTCTTTAGTAAATTAAGTTAAACTTTAACATTTTTCTCAAATAATTAAAAATAACTTAGAATTAGGGTTTCTTTTAATTTTAATTTTAATTTTCTTATTTCATAAATACAAAAAAACCTAAAAAACACTTCTTTTATTTCAATAAATAATTAATTAATTTTTAATTTCAATTTAACTTCAAAAGGGTCCAACGCCCTCGTTTTCAATTTTAATTCAATTCGCGCATTTTATTTATTCCTTCTTTTAAATATTGATGTAATTCTCCCAAAGCCGTGTAAATATTTATCTTTCGCACTTTTACTTTATTTCTTTATTTTTCTGTCAAATCGGGTCCTGGAAATTTTGGCGATGTGGACCCGCGCCTTTTGTAATAGTTTAGGACTTTACCTTTCTCGCTCTTTTAACTGTTAAATAAATGCATGCAAGAATGAATGTCAAAATAAAAACAAACGCATAGATCACCTTGACATGAATAAGACAAAATAACTGAACATGACACACAAATCACACACCACCCCTAGGGTACGCCTCACTGTTGCCTTGCCTCGAAAGGTGATCGTCGAGTAGAGGATGTCTTAGTAAGTCCTCATGATCCGGGAACCTAGCATGAGGGTAGCTTCTAAGGTGTCTTCCCATTGCTCTGGTGATCACCATGTCCCGAACCTCGAATTGACCCGAATACCTCCAACGGTGGTGCTACCTACCTCTCAATGGTGGGATGACACTACTTTAAAGGACATTTACACAGACGAATTCCTTAGGGGTAGGTAGGTTCTCGTAGATACTTGCTCTAAATTCAAAACAAATTCAAAAAATACTTTTCACACCAACACATTTTCAAAAGCTTTCGAAAGCAATTTTTCAAACACTTTTGAGGACCGATACAAGAGTCGAACTGAAATTTTCAAAGAAACTTTTTAAAACCCACGGTTGAAAAGCAAACAAACCATTTTGAAAACACAAGTGAGCAAGTATCTAAGAGCCCATGGATAACCATGGATAGAAAGGGTGCTAACACCTTCCCTTTCTATAACCTACCTCCCGAACCGAGAGCAATCTCTTTAAGGAATTTTTCTGTGCTTTTGTCCTTTCCATTTGGAGAAAATAAAAGACGGTGGCGACTCTTGCTTCCGCGACATTTCGTGAACCAACGTTAAACAGTCAGTTCCAGATCCACCGATCACAGATAGTAAAATATAAAAGAAAGAGGTCCTACAAATCCTCAACAGAAAGAAGGTTACAAAAATGACTGCCTATTCAAAACAAACTTTCACTATCCGAACCATCACTGAAACATCAAGGACAGTACTCCAGGACTTAACTGGGATTCTAAACGCACAATTAGCTGAGCATGGGACTGAAGGACATCATGGAGAACGGGTGGATACAAATAAATTTTGAGCCTTTATCCTTTGTTTCTTAAATCGTGAACCATGCCACGTTATAACCCTTAAAAGTCCTAGCTGAAGTGCGGGTTAGTTTGAAAACATACTGTTACAAAGGAATCCTGACTCCTGTAAGACTTGTTACGAATCCTGAGTTGATATCACATTCTTGCAAATTTTGTGTTACTACACAAAACACATTTTCAACAAAAAAAATTCTTTTCAAGACAGACATGAGTTTTGCATCCTTTAAATGACATTGTTTGCATATGACTAATTGTTTGACAGTAGAGAAATCCGCATAATGGATATTTAATGAACAGACATCCTCTCAATGGACAGAATCACCTCAGCATGTGTTAGCTGGCTATTTCGAATAAAGAAGAAACCACTATCAAAATAATATTTCAAATAAAGTACCTAAGGAGATTGATATCAATATTGGATATTGGTGGGAAATATGGAGTCATTATGCTGAAGGATTATTCAATTTCCAGTGGATTTCGATTTGGATTTTTTAGTGTTCGAATTATAAAGAGCTCCTTTATGCAAGGGTGCCAGAATTGGAAACGGTCCAGGTAATTAGGTTATTTTGAAAGCAACGAAGAAACAAAATGCTTCGATTGGTGCAGATTTCGAATTTCAAATAGGAGCGCCATTCTTAGAAGACGCATGGAAGTCAGTAAACATAGGAAGCCTGCATGCTTCGAACATGGCGTGATTTTAGAATAGGACCGTTAGGGTCAAGACACTATAAATAGGTGTTCTTATGTTAGATTTAGCATGTTCATTTTTATGTACTAAAAGATCTCAAAACACTCAAACTACCGTGAATTAAGGGAAAAGAGTCAGAAGACACAATGTACGTATTGAACATCATCATTCTTTACAATTTCAATACAATTCTTTTTATATTTTAGTTCGCTATTACAGTATTTCTGCCCTTAAATCCTTCGATTTCCTTGCATTTCTTTGTTTTACTTGCCTTTAAACACAGTTATTTCGTTAGAAACTTCACCTTTACTCTATCCTTTTATCCAAACATTTCATATTTCCAGAAACTATTTCTCAGAAACTCCTTATCTTTACATTCAAGCATTTAATCCTAAGTCTAATTCGAAGTCTTTCCTTTCTACATTAAGTTAGTTTATTCCTATAGACAATCCTAGAGATCTTTCTTAAGAATCTCACATTCGAACTTAACATACAATATAAGTTTATCAAGATAATGAATATGAACATAGAAATAAGTTATGACACATGTGTTCTAGGATCAATCTAGTTGATCCTGCAAGTAACCAATAATAATCAATAAATTGGAAGACTAGCGGTTGTTTACTAGAAATCACTGTAAACAAATTGGCACACCTGATGGGACAGTGTCATAACAAAAAGTTTTATCAAATATAGAAGTTTTAGGATTTTCTGAGTGTGAAGCGCGTTTCGGTACATGAACCTTCTAAGCGGCAAAATAAAGAATAATAATCCACATATACCCAGAAAACAACGTATCAAAATGTGATCGGTGGAAATAGAACTGACTGTTTAAAGCTGGATCGCGTATGTCGCGGTAAGCAAGAGTCGCCACCGTCTTTTATGTTCTCCAACATGGAAAGGACAAAAGCACAGCAAAATTCCTTCTTTGAGATTTCTCTCGGTTCAGGAGGGAGATTTATAGAAAGGGAAGGTGTTAGCACCCTTTCTATCTGTGGTTATCCACGGGCTCTGAGGTACTTGCTCTTATGTTTTCAAAAATTGTTTGCCTTTCAAGTGTGTGTGGGTTTTGAAAAAGTTTCGTTTGAAAAATTTCTAAGTAACTCTTGTATCAGTCCTCAAGAGTGTATGAAAAATTTGTTTGAAAACTTTTAGAAAGTGTGAGTGTGAAAAGTTGTTTTTATTTGTTTTGAGAGAGCAAGTACCCATGAGATCTACCTACTCTAAGGAATTAGGCTGTGTAAGAGTCCTTTAGATAGTGCTATCCCACCATTGAGAGGTAGGTAGCACCATCGTTGGAGTTATTCGGGTCAATTCGATTACGAGGGACAGTGTGGTCACCGAAGCAATAGTAGGACACCTTAGAAGTAACCCTAATGTCCTAGATCCTTTTTATCCGAGGAAACCGTTTCGAGGCAACTGGATCTTTAGACAGGAGGGCGACCTCTAAGACACCCTATACTTGACGACCACGTCGAGGCAACCAAGTGAGGCGTACCCTAAGAGTGGCATGTGCGAGTGTGTCAGGATTCAGTTAAGTTTATCTTTGCACATGTTATGGTGAGCTACAGATTGTTTTTATTTGTCATTCAGTCTTGCATGCATTGTTAACAGTTGAGAGTGCGGAAAATAAAGTGCGGAAAAGTAAATCTACGCTATTACAAGGCGCGGGTCTATACATCGCCAAAAACAAAAACCCGTTTTGAAATAAAGCGCGGAAAATAAAGAAAGCGGTAAATCCTAATTACTATTACATCCTTTGAGCAGATACATAATAATCAAAAATAAGAATTAAAATGCGAAAGAAAATTAAATCGGGACGTCCTTAGGGTTTTGACCCTTTTGAGAAATAAATAGTAACTTGTCCTTTTTTTTGCAATTTAATCAAACATTAAACCTAGTACTAATTAATTATTTACAAGAAAAATGTTTTTTTTGTGTTTTTTAAGTTTTTAATGAAAATAAAAGAAAAGGGAAATTAAAAGTCAAAAGAAAACCCTAATTCTAAATTATTTTACTTATTATAAAAAATGTCAAAGTTAACCTAATTAACTAAATTAATTAATTTACATTTTATGTACAAAAATAATAATAATTAATAAATAATAATAATAAGAAAACCTGATTGAAAATTGTCAAACCCTAATTCTAACATAATTTTTATTGATTTATGAAAAAAAGGTTAAAGTTGACCTATTAAACTAATTAATTAGTTAGTATTTTATTTACAAAAATAATTATTAGTGAATTTAATAAATAATAAAAATATTTACAATTTTGTGATCTCTGAATTTATTATGAAAATTAATTTCTTAGTTAATAAATAATAATAATTAGTTATGAAATAATTAACAAAATAAAAATAAGAAGAAAAGAAGTAATTGACCAGGGGAGTATTCTGGGCCCATGGGAGGTTAATCTGGAATTGTTGGCCCATTAACACAAAGCCCTTGTTGACTTTCTGGATGGCCTAGAGCGTGAATTGACCAGGAGTATGGTGTTCTTTCATCCTGACCATTGGATTGAGCCTTGTGGCCACTTGGCAAGCTGATGCGTGAGGACATATGGTGGAATGCATTGAATGGCCTGTATAGAATTACATAAGAAAAAATAATATTGAGTTTTAGGGGGACCTGGGAATCGAACCCAGGTCCCATTGATTGCCAGACACGTCCTCTTCCACTAAGCCATTGTGCTGCATTTGTTATCATGATAGACAATGAAAATAATATATAAAAAAACTCAATTATGTTGGAAACCAGAAAAGCGCGCATTATATTTGAATGCTCCAATCACCAGCCAACACGCCCTTCGTCTTCATCCTTTTTCCCTGTAAAACAAAACAATTAGCGGGGGTTTTAAACCCCCACAAAATAAAACTGCCAATAATAGCGAATAGAAATCCAAGCTACATAAATATGGCGCGAGGTGTTCAACATGTTCGTCTTAATCAGACGGTTTCAACCATGGGCATGGGAGGTTCCAATTTTGCCTGTGCTGTAAAGCCCTATTTTGAAAGCTTGGAAACCCTAAAAATTGCCAATGGTAGATTCTGATTCAAGGCGTTTCAATGCAATTAATTTATGCCAAAAGATTCCTGTGGATGCAAGCAACTCAAAACACACAAAAAATCATAGTAAAGATGTATGAATTATGAGTTTCGATTTTGACAAAGTTAGGCAAACCGTGTAACTGTTATGGCGTGTTCTTGGAGTGTTAAGGTTTGTTCTTGACTGCAAATCGTTCCTGGGAATGTTAGCAATGCGTTTGAATCACTCTAAGGCTTTGAATTGTGCTGGAAGGTTGATTTTAGTTTTCAACTTTTCCTTGAAGTTTTGGAATTTGGCTATGGTTCTTGCAGTAATTTTGCACGTGTATGCAATTAGGTTTATCCTCAGTATATGTATTGGAATGGAATTAGGGTAAAGCTTTGTCCAAGAATCCATGAAATAATTATTTCAATATTTGATTTCCAATCAAATCTTTTCCAACTTTTTTGATTGATAAAACTTGCTAAAATTGGATATTTTGGTCCCCTTGAGCGATGCACGAAATCTTCAGCATGTGTTGACCTTATTTGCTCCACAAAAGATTTGAAAATAATATCTTTTGAATTTTCCTACAATTAAATGAATTAAATGAATTAATATTAATAAAAATTCAATTAATTAATTAAAAATAAGAAAATAAATCAATTTAAGCTCAATGGGTCGTGCATAGGCCTTAGACAATGTTTCAAGAAAGAATTTGAGGCCCATTAGCAAAAATGAAGTGTTTTAGGCAAAGCTTACTTTTGCAAATTCCCAAAAATTTCCCAACTTCTCCAATGCATATCTTGGTCAATTTTTATATTATGAACATGTTCTTGGACATTTTGGAAAGGTCTTGAAGTCCTATAACCAATGCCTTTGGCCCCATGTCATTTTGATTTACCAATCTCAAGTTATGGTCTTTGACTTAAAGTGCCTTTTTGTTGACTTTTGAAAATGACCTATAATGTAGAAATTGATAACTTTTTGTGAGAGCATTTCTTGGACTTGGAATGTGAAGATGAGTTGTAGGAAATGTCATCCCCTTAAAAATGAGCATTGTATGGGATTTTTCTGATGAACCATGAAAAAGTTATGCCCTGGTCAAGTTACAGTTGACTTTTCTGCTGTCCCAAAATAGAAACTTTTGCATCTTGATGATTTTTGAGCCATTCTTGTGGAATCATGATCAATACTTGATCAAATGATGATTGTGGCTTCAAAATAAGATGTTGACCAAAAATTCTGACTTTTGACTGTAAAATGACCATTTTACCCCTACAGTTGATTGTGAAGCAAATGGGACTTTTGACTGTGCAATTGGACCCTGTGAGTCTTGAAGCATTTGAAGATTGATCTTTCCAAATCTTGAAGAATATGGGAGGGCAAATTTTGGGGTACAACAGTTGCCCCTGTTCAATCTTCTTAGACCTGAGGATGTAGATTGGCTTGCGTGCCTTTCGTGATCTGAAGGTGGAGGATGATTGAACACTAGAGTGCCCAGAAATTTGCACTCACATAGTGGAGTATCAGGAGTGTGATGTCGGGAATGGGCTTACAGATGCCATTTGGAGAGATGGTGGATAGGAGGATGGGCTTATAGATGCCATATGGAGATGTGACATAATTTTGTCGGGAATGGGCTTATAGATGCCATTTGGAATTGTGTGTCGATCGCGTAAGAGATTCCTTAGCGAGAACTTGCGTACCTGAGAAAGAAAAATAATTTCCTGGCCTGTTAAAGGTGTTGATCTTCAAACTCTTCATGCAGACATGCCCTGGCTGGATACAGGTATCGAATCTACAATCGATTGCTCACAGATATGCCCTGGCTAGATGCAGGTATCGAATCTGGAATTTCAGAAGGTGGATGAGTTGTCTCTACTGACAGATTATCTCAGGAAAATCTTTAGGAATTTGATTTAACTGAACCATAGGAGGTTTGGTCTTCTTTGACAGGTTGTCTTTAACGACGTGTGTCTATATTGACGGGTGTCTATGACGCCGGGTGTCTATAACGACGAGTGTCTATAATGACAGGTGTCTATAACGACGGGTGTCTATAACGACAAGTGTCTATGATGACGAGTGTCTATAACTACGAGTGTCTATAACGACGGGTGTCTATAACGACGAGTGTCTATAACGACGGGTGTCTATGACGACGGGTGTCTATGACGACGGGTGTCTATAACGACGGGTGTCTATGACGACGGGTGTCTATAACGAAGGGTGTCTATAATGACGAGTGTCTATAATGACGAGTGTCTATAACGACGGGTGTCTATGACGACGGGTTGTCTTTAATGACTTTAGGAATTAATTTCAACTGGACTTGTCTTCTTTGACTGGATGGGCATCAGAAAAACCTTTGGGATTTAATTGTACTTGTCTTTTTGACTGGATTTGTCTTCTTTGACTGGATGGGTCTCTTTTGACTGTATTTGTCTATCTTGACATAGCTGATCATTTAACTGTATCCTTCCTGAAAGGTAAAGGTCAGTCACATGAAATGCATGATATGGATCAAGTAATGATGTTCTCGATATAAATGAGATTGTATGACATGATGCATATATGCATGTATCATGTTGTATGAAAATGTGAGGTTTATGAATGTATCTTCGTCTGGGAAAGTAAATCCTTGACGCATGCCGGGAAGTTTGTTGAATCCTAGGCTGCTGTTGAAGAGTAGAGTTCTTCCTTTCCGCTGGGGGATGATGATTGCAAGAATAAACCGGTAGGAGAAGATGACTCCGTTGGGGAATAAACTTGGTGAAGCGATTACTCTGCGGGGGACTACTCTGTGGGAAGAGATACTTCGCTGAGGTTTGATGATAACTCCGCTGGGGATACCGTTGATAAGTTATGTTGGGGAATTTGACGAACTCCGTTGGGGATAGGAAGAAACTCCGTCGAGGACGATCTTTCCGTGGTAATTAGCTGAGGATAACCCAATTGTAAGCTCTGGTGGGGAATAACCTTTGAATATGGTCGGGGAGAGACGTATGTACTCTGCAGGTGATAAGCTTCCAGAATCTACTGGGGATAAGCTTCCAGAATCTACTGGGGAGGATAATTCAACTCTCCTGGGGAAACTTTTGGACTGTACTGGGGAGTGGCCCCACTAGGATGTCTGGTATTCCGCCAGGGAACAATATTATATTAAGACTACCGGGGATGCCTGTTTAGGAATATCTGTATACTCCGCTGGGGAATATTGAGATTTTCTGGGGTTACCAAACTTCCTTAAGGCTGACAATAGACTAACTCTGCTTGGGGAGAGCGTTGCTGACTTGCTGGAGATGATGTGCCTTTTTAGGACTGATGGGAGACCAACTCTGCTTGAGGAGAGTACTGCTGAATCTTGTCTTACTCTACGGGGAGCGAAGGTATCTTGGTCATATTCTTCAGCTGAACTTACCTTGTACCTGGTGGACAGAGCGACTGTACAGTTCCGACAATTCTTATTGCCCCAACTTCTGTGGGAGAAGGTACCTGTGGAGGTCTTGACAACTGCCGATTTGACAAATCTTTTTCTGGTAGGCAAGTGACGAGATGTCGGGACATAGTCGTACGCTTTTGATCCCTAACTTTTGCCTGGACCGCTCTTTCGGGTTTTCAGTCCACCGGGATACCCTTTTTTGCCCAAGCCGCCTTTTCAGGTTTTCGACTTGCCGGGTGTACAGATTTTTTCTTTTCGTCCCTTATTTTTGCCTAGGCCAGTAGACCTAGCGGGTCCTTGATTATGCGTAGTATTTTTTCGACTATGTCCACGTTCTTAGAGTGCAGAGAGTTGTCACTGTCAGTAGTGTTGCGTTGTCATACCACCAGAAGATCTTCGTTTGATCGTCCAATGTCCCCAAATGATCCAGATGGAGATTTGCCCCAAGTTGGTTGGCCTTTTGAGAGATTCTCCGAATCTTGACTTAACTGCCCCAGATAATGGACAAAGGTCATGTCTGCCCCTTGATTGGAAGTGCTTTTTTTCACTAGATATTCTTCGTGCGAACTTCTATGCTGTTCAAACAAATAGTCATATACAAACAATGTTATATCAAAAATGCAAAGCTTATGTTTGTCTTGAAGTTTTTTGAAAATGTATTTTTTTTTGTAAAACAAGCGAATTTTGTAAAATGCGATGTCAACTTGTTATTTTACCGCAAGCCTTAAGGAGTCAGGATACCTTTCGTAACAGTATGCTTTCGAACTAACCCATGCTTCAGCTAGGACTTTTTTAGGGTTGTAATGTGGCCTGGTTCACGGTTTAAGAAACAAAGGATAAAGGCTCAAGTTTATTTGTACCCACCCGTTCTTCGTGATGTTCTTCAAACCTAAACTCAGTTGATCGTGCGTTAGACCTTGTTTGAGTCTTTGCTCTGATATTTCGGTGATGGTTCGGATGTTGACAATTATTTCTTTTTGAATAGGAAGTCATTTATTTTTTTTGTTGAGGGTTTGTAAGACCTCTTTCTTTTTTATTTTGTTATCCCTATTTTTTGCCTGAACTGTTTCTTTTGCTATTACAGTCAGCGGGATGCCCCAGTTTTGTAAATCTCCTTCATAGGTTTTGACTTGTTGGGCTTTAGTAATGACTGCTTGTCTTTATGATTGTTCGGAACCATCACGGTCTTTTGTTTCGGAAGGACTCCTTTGATGCTATTTGTTATGCACCTGGATCAACTGAGAGAACTACCCTGCCCCAGGTTATGATTAAGGGTTTTTAATTTTTGAAAAGAAAAAAAACTCCTACTTCTTTGGCTCGAAGGGGTTTGACGAGGGATTATCTTCCTTATAACTCCAGTGTTTAGGAATTGAAACAATGCCTGTACCTCATCAGCGGGGTCGGTTCAAAAGCATATTGTAGATTATGGTATCGTTTTCGTCATCCTCCCTCAAGAGGCTTAGAATTATTAATTGAGAGTTTGATAATCACAAAAAATGAAAGCAGTTTGAATATAGCGAATGCAAATATATTGATTCAAAACAGACATATGCGATGCATTGATAAAGTAATAAAGTTTGCTATGACAATAATTGTTTGAACAATCAAAATAAAATTACAACTTGAAGATTTGAATGAACAAAAGTTTTTTTTTCAATCCTAGCCATGTTTTGGCAAGGGAGCAGTGATCACATTGGGAGTCTCGGGCGCTTCGAACTGGACCTCCTTTGCATCGATCAGGTCCTGAACCTTATTCCTCAAAGTCCAACAATCATTTGTAGCATGCCCCGGGCTGTCAGAGTGATAAGCGCAGCGGGCGTTGGGGTTATACCTTGAAGGTGTCTTGTTGGGATTCTTAGGAGGGTCCCTTATAGCTACCAGATTGGTCTCCAGCAACTGCGGCAATATCTGGGCCAAGGTCATGCTGAGGGGAGTGAATTGCCTTTTAGGTCTCTCTTCCCTTTGTTGGTTGCGATGTTGAGGAGCACCAGCCGGTTTTGAGATAACTACCGCGTTGACAGCTTGGCGGTGTTCAGACTTATTCTGCCCTCTTGAACCACATGCAGCACTAGATTCTTTTTTGAATGGTTTCTTCTCAGTGTTCGAGGAGTCATCATTTTGTATCTTCCCCGACTTGATACCAGCTTCTATCCTCTCACCAGTCAAGATCAGATCTGTAAACCCAGCAGAAGAATTCCCAATCAGATGGTTAAAGAATGGACCAGACAGGGTCCCCAAGAACATATCAACGAGTTCACGGTCAGTCAACGGTGGCTGCACCCTGCCAGCCAGGTCTCTCCACTTTTGCGCATATTCCTTGAATCCTTCACCCGTCCCTAGTGACATACCCTGGAGTTGGGTACGCGTAGGAGCGAGGTCGGAATTATACTGATACTGCTTGTAGAATGCAGTAGCCAAGTCCTCCCAGTTACGAATACTGGCTCCATCCAGCTGATAGAACCATTCGAGTTGAGTCCCTGAAAGACTTTCCTGGAAGAAATGGATCTATAGATTCTTGTCAACAGTGTAAGGTTGGATCTTCCTTACATATGATCTGAGATGCAGCTTAGGACAGGAAGCCCCGTCGTACTTTGCAAAAGCAGGTGCCTTGAACTTGTGTGGGATCACCACCCCAGAGGATAGACCTAGATCTTCAAAGTCCAGGCCGGGCACTTTCTGTATCTCCATAGCACTTAACCGGTCTTCCAGTTGTTTGTACTTGTCCTCGGCAGGAGGGTACTATTCATCATTGAAATCTGTCTCGTTGTCGGAGACCACGGGACTAGGAACCCTTCTCTCTTGGGGACTGTCCTTGCCTACAGATGAGGTAGTCAGCTCAGCCTCATTCTGTAATCCATTCCCAGATCTGCGTCTAGGGTTGAATAGCACAGTCCTCTTCTTCTTCTTCCTCTCTTTCAGCATCAGAGCTTTCAAGTCTTGTTGACCCTGGGCTAGGCTCATAACCAACTCCTAGAACTGGGCATTCTGGGCCTGGAGGGCCTTGATAGCTTGTTCGGTAGTAGGTTCAGGATTCATGATGATAGCTGAAATAAACAGCGAAGAAGATAAGTGACCTGTCAAAAGGGTACCTGTAATGCAATGATATGCGTGAGATATGTATGCAATGTTTTCAAGGATCTCGCGGGGTAAACAGAGAAACTGGTTAGAAGTTGAATACGGTAGCTTGATTGAAGGAACTTCATATTTGTTGAGAGTCCTTCTTCAAGAGTCAAGGCTCACCATATCGAGTGGGTCATAGCCCCTGACTCAAGTTATCAACCTTTGCGAGAGGAAAATAAATCCCCTTTGCCCCTTGCTATTGGTCCTCATGACCTGCATCACAAGCCCTTGAGATCCTTGAAATGGGTTAGTCCTTATGTAGGATGTATGCAATGGTATGATGGTATGATGTTATGCTATGCGTGGAGTGATGTAAGTAAACCCTGTTATGAGCCCAGATTAAGGACTGTAAACAAACCCTGCAAGAAACCCATGTGTCAGATAACAAGCATGCAAGTAGTCAAGTTTGAAGGCACACAAGTCACACAGAGAACCCTTAGAGCTTAGGCCAGCATGAAGTTTTAGGTACTACCCTCTTGAAGTTGGTGGGCTCAAACCTGTCCTATCAAAAGTAACCGGGTTCTAAGGAGCTCAATATCATTGGGTTGTTTTCTGTGTTCATTGTTTTGATTTAGCCACTGAACTGGCGATCAAAATATTCCAAGAAAACAACCCTCAATGAGTGTAGTATCAAGTATCTACCAACTTCGGACTGCACCAAAGTCGTTCATCTCACTACCCCTAAAGAGGCCAGGATGGTCAAGTAAGGTTCCTAAGGTCAGTTGATGCTTCACGACACCATGCGGCGGCCACGTACTCTCCTTGACTTGACTCAAGGGTTACCGGTACTCACCAAAGTGCCACATCAACGTAGCAAACTGCTTCAACCATGTCGGTATAACCCGCACAGTTCGCTCACAGTTTTGTTGCTACTTTCTAAAAGGATATCCCCCAGATCCGGGTTAGGATCTATGAAACTCCCGAAACAGGCCCACAATATTAAAGCAATCAAAACAGGCAATTGAAAACATAATTATGATCTAATCCTAAGGTACACCTCACTTTTAGTGTCCCCGGCAGAGTCGCCAGTTCTGGATCGGTGGAAATAGAACTGACTGTTTAAAGCTGGATCGCGTATGTCGCGGTAAGCAAGAGTCGTCACCGTCTTTTATGTTCTCCAACATGGAAATGACAAAAGCACATCAAAATTCCTTCTTTGAGATTTCTCTCGGTTCGAGAGGTAAATTTATAGAAAGGGAAGGTGTTAGCACCCTTTCGATCTGTGGTTATCCACGGGCTCTTAGGTACTTGCTCTTATGTTTTCAAAAATTGTTTGCCTTTCAAGTGTGTGTGGGTTTTGAAAAAGTTTCGTTTTAAAAATTTCTAAGTAACTCTTGTATCAGTCCTCAAGAGTGTATGAAAAATTTGTTTGAAAACTTTTAGAAAGTGTGAGTGTGAAAAGTTGTTTTTGTTTGTTTTGAGAGAGCAAGTACCCATGAGATCTACCTACTCTAAGGAATTAGGCTGTGTAAGAGTCCTTTAGATAGTGCTATCCCACCATTGAGAGGTAGGTAGCACCATCGTTGGAGTTATTCGGGTCAATTCGATTACGAGGGACAGTGTGGTCACCGAAGCAATAGTAGGACACCTTAGAAGTAACCCTAATGTCCTAGATCCTTTTTATCCGAGGCAACTGTTTTGAGGCAACTGGATCTTTAGACAGGAGGGCGACCTCTAAGACACCCTATACTTGACGACCACGTCGAGGCAACCAAGTGAGGCGTACCCTAAGAGTGGCATGTGCGAGTGTGTCAGGATTCAGTTAAGTTTATCTTTGCACATGTTATGGTGAGCTACGGATTGTTTTTATTTGTCATTCAGTCTTGCATGCATTGTTAACAGTTGAGAGTGCGAAAAATAAAGTGCGGAAAAGTAAATCTACGCTATTACAAGGCGCGGGTCTATACATCGCCAAAAACAAAAACCCGTTTTGAAATAAAGTGCGGAAAATAAAGAAAGCGGTAAATCCTAATTACTATTACATCCTTTGAGCAGATACATAATAATCAAAAATAAGAATTAAAATGCAAAAGAAAATTAAATCGGCACGTCCTTAGGGTTTTGACCCTTTTGAGAAATAAATAGTAACTTGTCCTTTTTTTTGCAATTTAATCAAACATTAAACCTAGTACTAATTAATTATTTACAAGAAAAATGTTTTTTTTGTGTTTTTTAAGTTTTTAATGAAAATAAAAGAAAAAGGAAATTAAAAGTCAAAAGAAAACCCTAATTCTAAATTATTTTACTTATTATAAAAAATGTCA
The DNA here is from genome assembly GCA_948472305.1 of Vicia faba. Classification (NCBI taxonomy): domain Eukaryota; kingdom Viridiplantae; phylum Streptophyta; class Magnoliopsida; order Fabales; family Fabaceae; genus Vicia; species Vicia faba. The sequence continues at coordinate 149,547,058 of OX451741.1, read as the reverse complement.
AAGTTAACCTAATTAACTAAATTAATTAATTTACATTTTATGTACAAAAATAATAATAATTAATAAATAATAAGAAGAAGAAAACCTGATTGAAAATTGTCAAACCCTAATTCTAACATAATTTTTATTGATTTATGAAAAAAAGGTTAAAGTTGACCTATTAAACTAATTAATTAGTTAGTATTTTATTTACAAAAATAATTATTAGTGAATTTAATAAATAATAAAAATATTTACAATTTTGTGATCTCTGAATTTATTATGAAAATTAATTTGTTAGTTAATAAATAATAATAATTAGTTATGAAATAATTAACAAAGTAAAAATAAGAAGAAAATAAGTAATTGACCAGGGGGGTATTCTGGGCCCATGGGAGGTTAATCTGGAATTGTTGGCCCATTAACACAAAGCCCTTGTTGACTTTCTGGATGGCCTAGAGCGTGGATTGACCAGGAGTATGGTGTTCTTTCATCCTGACCATTGGATTGAGCCTTGTGGCCACTTGGCAAGCTGATGCGTGAGGACATATGGTGGAATGCATTGAATGGCCTGTATAGAATTACATAAGAAAAATTAATATTGAGTTTTGGGGGGACCTGGGAATCGAACCCAGGTCCCATTGATTGCCAGACACGTCCTCTTCCACTAAGCCATTGTGTTGCGTTTGTTATCATGATAGACAATGAAAATAATATATAAAAAAACTCAATTATGCTGGAAACCAAAAAAGCGCGCATTATATTTGAATGCTCCAATCACCAGCCAACACGCCCTTCGTCTTCATCCTTTTTCCCTGTAAAACAAAACAATTAGCGGGGGTTTTAAACCCCCACAAAATAAAACTGCCAATAATAGCGAATAGAAATCCAAGCTACATAAATATGGCGCGAGGTGTTCAACATGTTCGTCTTAATCAGACGGTTTCAACCATGGGCATGGGAGGTTCCAATTTTGCATGTGCTGTAAAGCCCTATTTTGAAAGCTTTAAACCCTAAAAATTGTCAATGGTAGATTTTGATTCAAGGCGTTTCAATGCAATTAATTTATGCCAAAAGATTCCTGTGGATGCAAGCAACTCAAAACACACAAAAAATCATAGTAAAGATGCATGAATTATGAGTTTCGATTTTGACAAAGTTAGGCAAACCGTGTAACTGTTATGGCGTGTTCTTGGAGTGTTAAGGTTTGTTCTTGACTGCAAATCGTTCCTGGGAATGTTAGCAATGCGTTTGAATCACTCTAAGGCTTTGAATTGTGCTGGAAGGTTGATTTCAGTTTTCAACTTTTCCTTGAAGTTTTGGAATTTGGCTATGGTTCTTGCAGTAATTTTGCACGTGTATGCAATTAGGTTTATCCTCAGTATATGTATTGGAATGGAATTAGGGTAAAGCTTTGTCCAAGAATCCATGAAATAATTATTTCAATATTTGATTTCCAATCAAATCTTTTCCAACTTTTTTGATTGATAAAACTTGCTAAAATTGGATATTTTGGTCCCCTTGAGCGATGCACGAAATCTTCAGCATGTGTTGACCTTATTTGCTCCACAAAAGATTTGAAAATAATATCTTTTGAATTTTCCTACAATTAAATGAATTAAATGAATTAATATTAATAAAAATTCAATTAATTAATTAAAAATAAGAAAATAAATCAATTTAAGCTCAATGGGTCGTGCATAGGCCTTGGACAATGTTTCAAGAAAGAATTTGAGGCCCATTAGCAAAAATGAAGTGTTTTAGGCAAAGTTGACTTTTGCAAATTCCCAAAAATTTCCCAACTTCTCCAATGCATATCTTGCTCAATTTTGATCTTATGAACCTGTTCTTGGACATTTTGGAAAGGTATTGAAGTCCTCTAACCAATGCCTTTGGTCCCATGTCATTTTGATTTACCAATCTCAAGTTATGGTCTTTGACTTAAAGTGCCTTTTTATTGACTTTTGAAAATGACCTATAATGTAGAAATTGATAACTTTTTGTGAGAGCATTTCTTGGACTTGGAATGTGAAGATGAGTTGTAGGAAATGTCATCCCCTTAAAAATGAGCATTGTATGGGATTTTTCTGATGAACCATGAAAAAGTTATGCCCTGGTCAAGTTACAGTTGACTTTTCTACTGTCCGAAAATAGAAACTTTTGCATCTTGATGATTTTTGAGCCATTCTTGTGGAATCATGATCAATACTTGATCAAATGATGATTGTGGCTTCAAAATAAGATGTTGACCAAAAATTCTGACTTTTGACTGTAAAATGACCATTTTACCCCTATAGTTGATTGTGAAGCAAATGGGACTTTTGACTGTGCAATTGGACCCTGTGAGTCTTGAAGCATTTGAAGATTGATCTTGACAAATATTGAAGAATATGGGAGGGCAAATTTTGGGGTACAACACAAAATAATGGTTAACGCAACCAACCAAGATGGGGTACAGAATCCCCCACAGGGGGCTGCAACAATCGTTTCAAGTTTGATTGATGCCTCCAATGCCATCCCTGTTGGCAGTTCAAATACGATCCCAGTAAGTACATTAGAAATGCCATCAAACGTGTCTTCAGTGCAAACTGTGCCACACATAGGGAATCAACAGTATTCGACCCCCCCTAGGCCTCCAGGTTTCGAACCTTTGAGACCCAGAAATCCTCAGTATGGGATGCCAACTTCGTTTATGGCAGGGTTACATAATGCATCTACTGCGTCCCCACTCTAAGGGTCTGGTTCAGGAATGAACCATTTGGGTACAAATTTCCAAAATATAGGAAACTTCGCCTAATTGCCTACTCTTACAACTAATAGTCAGGCAGCGCTTAGGCAACAGATGGATGATAGCAATCATGATATAGTAGGAATCCTAGTCCGCGAAATGAATGCTATTTTCAATCCCCTAATCCAGAATATAAATAGAACAAACCAAGAAAATGCAGCCCAAATGGCCAGAATAGCAGATTATTTTGGTGCCCCTAATGCGCCTGCAAGGCATAGGCAAAACCCATTGGTAATTCGAAATGAAGAACCCATAATCGAACAAATTCGACCCCCTGTACAAGTGGTCGAAGAAATAAATATAGGGGTGAGATTAAGAGATCAGGGAGTTCAGGAAGTTCAGATTGAACAACCTAGACCTATAATGATGGTGAATAGGGACCAAAATGCAGACGAAATTGTTCATAGAATTAGAAATGACAATTTAGTGGCAGAAAATAACCTCACCACCATGATTGAAATAAAAATGGCCCAGAATGGTTTAAATTCAGGATTTAGGAGGCCAAATTACACATCTCCTATTGTAGATTATATTTTGCAAACAGAATTACCCAGGGGCTTGAAAGTTCCTAAATTCACGAAATTTGCTGGAGATACAAGTGAATCAACAGTGGAACATATAGCAAGATATTTAACCGAAGCAGGAGATATAGAAAATAATGAAAATCTTAGGATAAAATACTTCCCAAGTTCTTTAACAAAGAACGCTTTCACTTGGTTCACCACCTTGCCCCTTGGATCTGTGGACACATGGCCTTATTTAGAAAGACTTTTCCATGAACAATTTTACATGGGTCAGTCTAAAATCAGTCTTAAGGAACTAGCAAGCATTAAGAGAAAATTCACGGAACCAATAGATGAATATTTGAATAGATTTCGTTTATTAAAATCCAGATGCTTCACAGTGGTCCCTGAACATGAATTGGTCGAAATGGCTGTTGGGGACCTAGATTATTCCATTCGAAAGAAATTGGATACACAATATCTTAGAGATATGGCCCAACTAGCAGACAGAGTGTGTCAGGTCGAAAGGTTAAAAGATGAAAAAGCCAGGGCTAGTAAAAATCATAAGAAAGAGAGAATAGCCTACATAGAGGCTGAAGAGGAAAACATAGATGATTCTCAAGACCCTTATGATTTTGATCAGTTCGAAATAGATCTTGCAGAACTAAAAGAAGCACCCCTTTATGCTTGCAAAGTTCTTCTTCCTTCCAATGGAAAGGATTCTGTCGAAAGTGAAAGGAATGATAAATTCCCCAAGAAAATCTATACTTTCGATATATCTAAATGTGATGAGATATTTAATCTGCTTGTTAAAGATGGCCAGTTAATAGTTCCTCCTAACCTTAAGGTTCCTCCATTGGAACAAAGGAAAAAGAGGGGCTTTTGTAAATATCACAATTTTTTAGGCCATAAAACCTCACAGTGTTTTCTTTTCAAGGATCTGATACAGAATGCAATCAAAGATGGCAGGCTGAAGTTCTCAGACAAGGGGAAGAATCCAATGAAAGTTGATACGGATCTGTTGCTGATGGCGGAGACTAACTATGCTGAACCTCTAGACATCAATATGGTAGAAATTGCTGAGGGGAAAGTTGAGTCAAAGGAGGAATTCGAAGAGGATGGGGACTTCATCTTAATCAAAAACGAAAGAGAGGCTATTGATGGCCTCCCATTGATCAAAAACGAAACAGAGGCTACTGCTGGCCTCCCAAAGGTGCTCAAAGCAAAGATATTAAGTGACAAAAAATTAGCTGAGGCCATTGAAGGTCTTAGGATGAAATTTGAAGAAGTTAAAATTTCTGATGATCAAATGCTGGGAGTGAATATGGTGGACTTCGAACAGCCTAACGCTAAAATGGAAGAAGTAGAACACTGTTTAGAGAGGGAAAGAGAATAGAGAATAGAGAACTTACCTAGAAAGGACGCGGGTTTGCGTGAATACCTCTTCCACCGTCATAAGAAAAATCAGGAAAAGTTGATATACCCAAGGTGTAGTATCATCTGCGACCCCAGAATTGATGCTGAATTCGAAAGGGCCCAGCATGAACAAACAGGGGTCAACTGGAGGCAAGACAACCAACTATACAAAGTCTATCCAAAAGCTGATGAAAGTCTGCTCGAATTCCTGGTTCGTTGCCACAAGATTGGAACAGAATGCTTAATATGTCCCAGATGTGCAGCAGTGTATGATAAGGAGATGGCTGAAGCGTTCGAGAGAATTCCGTTTGCATCAGGCTGGGGGCACCAAGGCGGAATGCCTTCGAATCTTGTTAGCACAGGCAGAAGTATGCCAAGGAGGCCAGATAGCCCTTACCCCAGGGAAGCAAAGAGAGTTTCCTTTAAACTACCTGCAGAAATCCCCACTGACAGATGGCTGCAAGTGAATGCTGATAAGGGAAAAGGGAAGTGGCGCAGCTTCGACAGAGGAGGCAGAACTGCGATGGCTTACAGGAGGCAATTCAATTCAAACAGGAGGGAAGAAATAAGATTGGAGAATTATAAAGGCAGAAACCCAATGTCTCACTCTCAATGGCGCAGACACTAGAGAAACCAAAAAGCTGCGAGGGATTCGAAGCCTATGGGAGTAGGAGAATCCAGTACCAATAACCCAACATCAGTGAACCAGACTGGGGGCAAACCCCCAGTGTCCAGGAAACTTTTTCAACCACAGAAAGACACTAAAGAAAATAATCCCCAGAAGGAAGTTGCAAACAAAGAGGACTTGATGACTGATGACTTCGAATCTGAGGGGGAATCCTTCTTCAATGCAAAGTGCAATGTAGTTTCGGTACTGCCTTGTGAGTACAATCAGGAAACAGATGTTTATGCTGATGAGGAGACTGATGAGGACGAAATGGCCAGACATAGGACAGTATGCTATTATGTGATAAATAATGGAGCGGTCGAAGAGCAGAATGCTTTCTTCAAAAAACCAGACGAAGGAATGAGGAACCATCTAAAACCCTTATTCATCAGGGCAAAGGTGGAACAATATGGTGTGAACAAGGTTCTGGTGGATGGTGGAGCTGCTGTCAATTTGATGCCCCAATTCATGCTAAAGAGGATAGGAATGCAGGATTCAGATGTTAGACCTTACAACATGGTGCTTTCGAATTACGAAGGAAAGGTTGGCCAGACTTTGGGAGTAATACAAGTTAACTTAACAGTTGGTTCCCTCACAAGACCAACAATGTTTATGGTCATTGCTGCGAAGGCAAACTACAATCTGTTGCTTGGCAGGGAATGGATCCATGGAGTTGGCGCAGTGCCTTCTTCAATGCATCAAAGGTTGGTGTTGTGGAGAGATGATGGAATTGTTGAAAACATAGAAGCAGACCAAAGTTACTATATGGCAGAAATCAACAATGTGGACAAAAGAAATTTCAACAGAAATATGGCCAACATAGGGCCATGTCACCCACCTGAGGAATATTTCGAGCCCAATGAGAACGCTTATTATTCCCTAACCTTGCGTCCCAATGGATTCCAATGGGATAGGGAAATTATGTGGGATGGGAAGGTGATTGAGAAAGATGGAGAGACTTCGATGATACGGCCAACTGGCTGGGCAAGCGAAGGTTATTATGACTGAATCAAATTACTACCAAAAGATTTCGGCCTATCTGGCTGAGAACAAACGAAGAACGGCTCTCGAAGCCGAAATACAAAACATGGCTGTCAAAGCCATAGACAAAAAAGAAATAGCAAATCCTGAAGGAAACCGTTCACCCTCACCATGTGATAGACAAACTTCTGAACTGGTGGATCAACGACTAGATGCCATTTATGATCAAGAGCCCTTGGGGTTCGAGAAGGATCCAGAGTTATCAAGCGTTAAAATGCTGGCCCAAGATCCTTTGGAGAAAGTTGATATTTGGGATGGTATCGAAAAAAGGGTTACGTACATCAGTGCGAAACTTAGTCCCAGTCTAAAAGACAAGGTGGTTGAAATGCTTAAACAAAACAGAGATTGCTTCTCCTGGGACTACGATGAAATGCCTGGTTTAAAGAGGGAACTGGTAGAACATAGGCTTCCAATCAAGGATGGCAAGAAGCCCATCAAGCAGATGCCTAGACGATTCGCTCCAGAAATCCTCTCAAAAATAAAGGCAGAGGTGGAACGGCTCCTTCGATGTAAATTTATCAGGACCACGAGGTACGTATAATGGCTTGCTAATATTGTACATGTTATTAAGAAAAATGGCTCTTTGCGAATTTGCATAGATTTTAGGGATTTAAACACTGCCACCCCAAAAGATGAATATTCCATGCCTATAGCAGAAATGTTGATTGATTCTGTTGCGGGTTTCGAATACCTGAGTATGTTAGATGGATACTCTGGGTATAATCAGATTTTTATTGCTGAGGATGATGTTCCCAAAACTGCATTCAGATGTCCAGGCGCCTTAGGCACTTATGAATGGGTAGTTATGCCATTTGGACTAAAAAATGCTGGGGCAACATATCAGAGGGCAATGAACACTATTTTTCATGATTTTATTGAGTCATTTATGCAGATTTATATAGATGACATAGTAGTCAAATCTATTTCTGATGAGGATCATTTGACTCACCTTTGCCAGTCATTCGAAAGAATGAGAAAACATGGTTTAAAAATGAATCCTCTTAAATATGCTTTCTTTGTTCAGGCTGGGGATTTCCTAGGCTTTGTGGTCCACAAGAAGGGGATCGAAATTAACTTGAACAAGACGAAGGCTATTATGGAGACGAAGCCTCCTTCAACCAAGAAAGAGTTGCAATCTCTATTGGGTAAAATTAACTTTTTAAGGAGATTCATATCTAATTTGAGTGGGTGAACTCAGACTTTCTCTCCACTCCTCCGTCTCAACCAAGGGAATTTTGAATGGACTGCACAGCATCAGGAGGCATTCGAGAAAATCAAAGCTTATTTGATGCGTCCTCCTATACTTGCCCCCCCCCCCCCCCTTCTAAAGATAAACCAATGAGGCTATATATCTCTGCCTCCAATGTAACTATAGGTAGTATGTTGGCCCAAGAAAATGATGATGGCGTCGAAAGAGCCATCTACTATCTTAGTAGGGTCCTAAATAAAGCAGAGACTAAGTATAGTAGCATTGAAAAACTATGCCTCTGTTTGTATTTCTCTTGTATAAAACTTAAATATTATATTAAACCAGTTGATGTTTATGTTTCATCTCACTTTGATGTTATTAAACATATGATTTCAAAACCAATCATGCACAGCAGGATTGGCAAATGGGCCTTAGCGCTCACTAAGTATAATTTGACCTTCAAGCCTTTGAAAGATATGAAAGGACAAGTAGTTTCAGATTTCATAGTGGATCATTCTGTGAGTGAGGACTTCGCGTTAGATTATGTTGATATCCAGCCTTGGAAATTATCCTTCGATGGGTCAACATATAAATATGGGAGTGGTGTTGGAGTCCTTATAATTTCTCCTGAGGGAATTCCAACAAAATTCAAGTACAAGTTAGAAGGTCCTCCCTGTTCGAACAACGAAGCTGAGTATGAAGCATTAATTGCTGGACTTGAAGCTTTGTTGGAATTGGGGGCAACCAGAGTCGAAATTAGGGGAGACTCAGAGCTGGTCATCAAACAGATAATCAAAGAATACAAATGTATCAAGGAAAATTTGATCATGTACTTCGTTATTGCTAACAGATTACTCAAGAAATTTGAATATGTGGATATAAAACATATTCCCAGAATTGATAATCAGGAGGCAAATGACTTGGCTCAAATAGCTTCCGGATATAAGACATCTAGAGAAAAACTTCAATATCTCATAGAAACAAGAGGCAGAATAATGGCTACCAAATTATCACCATTAGACTTGGAAAATTCCAAATTGGGTTATGCAGATCAGAAAGAATTCGAAGTACTAAATATTGATACTTTGGCAGATACAGATTGGAGAAGTCCCATAGTAAATTATCTGAAAGAACCTTCAGTAAGTACAGAGAAAAATATCAAATATAGGGCATTGTCTTATGTCCTAATAGGAAATGAACTTTTAAGAAAACCCCAGAAGGTATATTACTCAAGTGCTTAGGAGAAAATGAAGCATATTTAGCAGTATCCAGTGTGCACAGTGGGGCATGTGGGGCACATCAAGCAGGTCACAAAATGAAATGGTTGTTGTTTCGATATGGAATGTATTGGCCCACTATGCTCAAAGACTGCATAGAATTTGCTAAAGGATGCGAGGAATGCCAAGTTCATGCAGGTATTCAACATGCTCCTGCAAGTGAGTTACATTCAATTGTTAAGCCTTGGCCTTTTAGAGGATGGGCATTAGATCTAATTGGTGAAATTCGACCAGCATCATCCAAAGGACAGAAATACATCCTTGTGGGTATAGATTACTTTACAAAATGGGTCGAAGCAATTCCTCTAGTGAATGTTGATCAAGAGGCCATTATGGAATTTGTCCAGAGGCAAATAATTTACAGGTTCGGAATACCAGAAAGTATCACAATAGATCAAGCTTCAGTTTTCACAGGGCGAAAAATGCAGGAGTTTGCAAAAGAAATGGGATTTAAATTACTCACGTCAACTCCTTACTATGCTCAAGCTAATGGACAAGTAGAAGCAGCCAATAAAGTCATAATAGGTTTGATAAAGAAACATGTAGGAAGAAAGCCAAGAAATTGGCACAAAACTTTAGACCAAGATTTATGGGCATGTCGAACATCTCCTAAAGAAGCAACGAATACTACTTCGTTTCAACTTACATTTGGACATGACGCAGTGTTTCCAGTCGAAATACACTTACAGTCAGTAAGAATCCAAAGACAAAATGAAATACCAGCTGATCAATATTGGGACATGATGATGAATGAATTAGTGGACTTGGATGAAGATAGGCTACATGCTTTAGAAGTTATGAGAAGACAGAAAGAAAGAGTAGCCAGAGCATACAACAAAAGAGTTAAAAGTAAGTTGTTCTCAACCAATGACCTGGTATGGAAAGTTATATTACCTATGGATAAAAAGAATAGATTATTAGGTAAATGGTCACCCCATTGGGAGGGTCCCTTTCGAGTTTTGAAAACATTTTCGAATAATGCTTATGAAATAGAAGAATTAGCAGAAGATAGAAGAATCTTGAGGGTAAATGGGAAATACTTAAAAAGATATAAGCCATGCTTGCAAGAGGTTAGAATCACTGCAGGATAATAAAAAAAATATATATAAACATGAAGCCAAAATGGTATTATATAAGTTCCAGAATGGTTGTGTTCAATCATTAACAAGAAAAAGCATTAACAAAATACATTCGACAATCAGAAAGGGGCGTTTTGTTTCAACTTAGCAAACTTGCTCTTGCATAAGTTGATTTTGCATTGGGTAGTATTTCTGACATTTTCAAGCCCTTTGATTTCTTCACTTATTCCTCCAGCCACCTCCATCTATTGAAGACTCTGTGTGACAAGACTTTCAAGCTATAGGTCATCAACAGGCTTCAAGGCTGCCTGCTCATTTCGAGCACCCTCAATCTTCTTCTTAAGTTCTTCAATCTGAGATTCCCAAAATAGGATTGATCGAGCCAAGACATCATGCTTGTCTTGGGCCCGGATTTTAGCGCGCTCCAACTTCTCTGCTTCTTCAGAAAGCTTTGCGGTTTGATCATAAGCTTTAGACAAAGAGTCTTTTTTGCTTCGAATCTTAGCCTCAGCATCATTAACCCTAATATATTCACTGCTAACCTCATTGAGCAAGATTTGCAGATCATATATGGTTTCACTTACTTCAAGTGGACAGATGCTGAGATCTATCTGAGAAAGCAACTTCTTCATCGGAAAATAGGCTGCAGTATTTGCTTTTAGAGTGGTAAAAATGTCAGCCTCAAGAATAGTTTTGTTGACTTGTTCAAGAAGCTGATCAAGAGAAGTAAGAGGGGCATTATCCTTTGTTTGGCTAGAATCTTCAGATTAATTTTTGCTAGACGAAGAATCCCATTGAGCTAGCATTAGCTTGATATATTTCAGTGGATTGCTCCGTTTTAGCTCTTCCTTCTGTTCCCCAGTCAAGATTGGAGGGTCTGGGTTTTTAGTGAAAATAGTCCCAATAGGTACTGGAACTTCCACCTCCTCTTGCACCATCTCATCTTTGTCACCATCTGTGAAGTAATGACTCACAGTATGTGTGTCGCTTTCCTCTTCAGATTGGTCAGCAAAATGTACCCTTCTGGGAGAAGAGTCACTAGGATTGTCATTGATGAGAGTTTCGAGCACTGTGTATGGTTCTCCAGCTACATGGCCCTCTGTCAAGGGAGGCAAAGTTGCTTGTTGGTCTAAAGTTTCGACCAATGGAGGCGAGGTTGCTTGTTGATCCAAGACTTCGACGGTCCCTGCAGGAGTAGCAGCAGTGGACGAACCTTTATTTAAAACAGCTTCGTTGAAACCTTCTGGTTGAGGAGAGGCTGCAAGTTTGGAAGCTTGGCCTTGAATGGCCGGAGGATCAGAAAGAACAAAAGGAGCGCTCTGCACAGAACAAAGGGTTAGCATAAAGAAGATTACATAGTCAATTTAAAAAGGCATTGAGTAAGATTTACCTTTTGTTCATCAGAAGTTGCATTGCTACCAATACGTTCTGAAATTACATTCTTCGAAGACTGAGACTTCGAAGATCCTTTGGGTTTGACCTTGGGAGAAGTCACGTTTACTTTACTTTTTGAAGGATTGGTAAGTTGAGAAACTTCGCCAGATTTGTTGATTTTCTTCTTCTTTTTTCTTTTTAGAGGAGAGATGTCTTCATCTTTTTCTGATTCATTTTCAGAATGGGCACTATCGTGTTTTCGTTTCTTGGGAGACTTGGGAGGTAATCCACTTGCCTGGAGAAATAAAAAATAACTAGTCAATAAAAAAAAAGTAATTTCGACAATAAGAAAGGAGTGAGCGAAGTATTACCTTTTTCTTTTTTGAGTAGTCATCTTCTTGGTCAGATGGAAGATTTTCAGTATTGGTTATTGGCACTTTCAAAGAAGAAGTTGAACCTGCCTTGGGTACAACTTTATCATTTTTCAAAGATTTTAGATCAACAGCTGAAAGAAATATGAAATGTTCAATTTTAAAACAAAGTTTAGGAAGAATAAGGGAGCTTCGAATTTCTTCAGTTCCGCACCTTCGCCGTTTTGAGACGTGATAGACATGGCTGACAAGTCATAGCGAAGGTGCCCCCTAAAATTGTCTAAATCGCATTTAGCCCACGTTACCCTTTGGGCGGGTTTTTTGGCATCATTTTCACACAAATGAAAAATGTTCCCACAAACGAGCCACCAGGGATACGGAGGAAAAAAGGCTAAAGCCAGCTCTGAAGTAGGTAGGTTTGGAAATTTTGGTGTTTGATGTTTAAAAGCCCACCAATACGTATCTTCAGGTTTTACGTAAGGAGGAAATCGAATTTTTGAAAGTTGTTTTTCAAATTTTTCTTTCAAAGTTCTTGCTGCTTCGCAGACAGTTCGATGTATCTCCATAGGATTATAGACAATTTCGAAATATTTTTGAAAGGCTCGAATTTCCTTGACATGAGTAAATCTACCTTTTTTGACATGTTCCTGCACAAAGGAAAAAGCTGTCGTCAGTTGTTTTTGAATTTGGATGGTGCTGAACATATTCTTCGAATAGTAAGCCGTCCACCAAGTATAAAAATCTTTCGTCATGTAAAAGGAAGGAGTAAAAAAGACTAATGAAAAGTCAGCGAAGCCAGCATATTTATGTTGTCTAGTTTCTATTTCCTTGAAGGAGTAAGGCACCCCTGCTAAGCATATCTCCCTTTTCTTGTTGAAGAGAGGCTCAGGTAGAATCTGGCATAATCCGAATTGGCGAGCCACGAAATTAGGTTGATAAGCAAGGATACACACTTGGCTCTTCACATGCGTGATCCTAGAAATAATAAGCCTAGGGTTTAAAAAGGCACACCAGATGTCCCTAATTATCTCTTCTTCAATGGCTTGTTCAAGGGGCACGGTAAACCAAGTTAGACCACAGTTTCGATTGGCAAAAGGGCCTATTGAAGGGTCAAACCTATGTCTTTTGGAGAAAATCATTGTATAGTTAACGAAGCATTTTTTGAAATTTTCCCTTTCATCGTTTGGGGTTAGTTTTAACAGCCTAGTGCCTTCAATGCTTCGATTTACAACGTCAGGATGTTCTTCGTTGATAACCCCAAAGGTTGACAGAGATGGTTCGAAAGTTGCATTTAACCAAAGCTGCAATAGCCAAAAGGGGCCAGCAAGAAGCAGGTTAGTGCCAGATTCATAAGTTTTTAGTTTCGAAACTGCAGCACTTATGCTTTCATATAGGCTTGTCAGCAGTAACTCACTGATGCATACCCTTCGACCGTGATGAAGTTGATTTGCAAGGGTGATGAACCTGCTAGCAACTTGTAGAGACTTGTTGCAAAAGACATATTTAGATAACCATAGCGCCAGAAAAGCTATATGTTCAACATCAGAAACCTCTTCCTCGGCAGAGTGATAGAGATTGATATATTTTGAAAAGCTGGCGTTCTTGACATCGAAGTCAATAAGGTTATTCGCATCTTCGTTTGGATCGAAAGTTTCCCCAATAGGGGAGAGTCCAGTGATGGCAGCGATATCAAAGAATGTAGGTGTTAGCATTCCACAAGGGAGATGGAAAGTATTATAGGTGCTATCCCAAAAGTATAAAGAGGCTAGCAAAAAAGGTTGGCTGTAACTGAAACCTAATTTTGACATTCGAATCAAGTTTAGGATGCCTATACTTTCCCATTCCTGGGATTTCTTATGTTCAACTTTCGAAAGCCAGTCTTGATATAATTGATCTGATGAGGGACATGAGTGAAAGGGTTTGAAATTCCCAGTAACATAGTCCATGCCAAAAACGTCCCTCGTAGGTTGTGACGTTTTGGTGTCATGTGTTTTCTCTTTTAAGGTTTTGGACAGTTTAACAACCGATTCGTCTTCCTTAAGTTTTGGAGAAAGGGATTTGTTAACAATGGGTTTGGTTTTTGAATACGCAGGAAAAAATCCCTTCGTTTTTTCTAAACGATCTAATGAGATTAGAGGACCCATAACTCCTAGGGTTTTATCAAGAACAGTAGTAGGAATGATTACCTGAGAAACGTAGATGGCTTTTTGTTCTTGAGTAAGTTTAGGAGTTGAGATGAACTCCTGATTATCAAGGTTGATAATCTTGCTTGCTGGTGTAGGAATAGAGGAAGAAGTTTGCTTGGACTTTCCAGATTTCTTGGATGAGGAAGGTAGCGCTGAAGACATTGTGAAAATAAAATTTTTTGATATCTGAAAACAAGAAATCTGGTTGTTTGAAGAATGAGCAAGTTTGGAAAAGCTGAAATGAAGAAGATAAAGTATTTTTATAGCCTTCCTCAATAGTTTAATAGTTTTTGACCTTTGAAAAAAGGTGGGATACGTGTAACTCCCTCATTGGAAAGGGAAAAGGTGGATTTTTTGAGCTTCCTAGGGAAGTGATGTTTTTGCTGCTAATTATTAGCTATAACTGCTGATTGCACGTTTTGGTATAATGATTGGACGTTTTGCAGAAAGTTGGACACTTACTCTGCCATCGTGTGCAGTATGGTCATCATGAGTTTTTGATACTCTCGAAATAGCCTGGATGAGTCAAAAACAAGTATTTCTTTATATCTATCGAAATACATGTTCTTGAGGGGCAATTTGTTAGCTGGCTATTTCGAATAAAGAAGAAACCACTATCAAAATAATATTTCGAATAAAGTACCTAAGGAGATTGATATCAATATTGGATATTGGTGTGAAATATGGAGTCATTATGCTGAAGGATTATTCAATTTCCAGTGGATTTCTATTTGGATTTTTTAGTGTTCGAATTATAAAGAGCTCCTTTATGCAAGGGTGCCAGAATTGGAAACAGTCCAGGTAATTGGGTTATTTCGAAAGCAACGAAGAAACAAGATGCTTCGATTGGTGCAGATTTCGAATTTCAAATAGGAGCGCCATTCTTAGAAGACGCGTGGAAGTCAGTAAACATAGGAAGCCTGCATGCTTCGAACGTGGCGTGATTTTAGAATAGGACCGTTAGGGTCAAGACACTATAAATAGGTGTTCTTATGTTAGATTTAGCATGTTCATTTTTATGTACTAAAAGATCTCAAAACACTCAAACTACCGTGAATTAAGGGAAAAGAGTCAGAAGACACAATGTACGTATTGAACATCATCATTCTTTACAATTTCAATACAAGTCTTTTTATATTTTAGTTCGCTATTACAGTATTTTTTTCCCTTAAATCCTTCGATTTCCTTGCATTTCTTTGTTTTACTTGCCTTTAAACACAATTATTTTGTTAGAAACTTCACCTTTAATCTATCCTTTTATCCAAACATTTCATATTTCCAGAAACTGTTTCTCAGAAACTCCTTATCTTTACATTCAAGCATTTAATCCTAAGTCTAATTCGAAGTCTTTCCTTTCTACATTAAGTTAGTTTATTCCTATAGACAATCCTAGAGATCTTTCTTAAGAATCTCACATTCGAACTTAACATACAATATAAGTTTATCAAGATAATGAATATGAACATAGAAATAAGTTATGACACATGTGTTCTAGGATCAATCTAGTTGATCCTGCAAGTAACCAATAATAATCAATAAATTGGAAGACTAGCGGTTGTTTACTAGAAATCATTGTAAACAGCAGGGAGGAAACTTCCAATAATAGGTCTTCCATAAGTAAGGGGCATGACATGATGTCTAGCACACCTGGGGCAGGCTCTCCAAAAGTGCCAAATAACCAGGGGCAGATCTCCATCTGAATCACTTGGGGCATTACGCACGCATTCCAACAATGAATCATGTGCCATCAAGAAAACATCTTGAAAGTACTACAACACAACACTACGAACAATGACAACTCCCTATATCCTAAGAGCGTAGACATAGTTGGAAAATACTACGCATGAAAAAGACCCGCTAGGTTGACTGGCCTAGGCAAAAATAAGGGCATCCCGGAGAACCAAAAAAGGTTCAGGCAAAAGTTAGGGATAAAAACAAAAAAATATGTATACCCGGCAAGTCGAAAACCTAAAAAGGCAGCTTGGGCAAAAAAGGTATCCCGGTGGATTGAAAATCTGAAAAGACAGTCCAGGCAAAAGTTAGGGCTTAAAGCGTACGACTATGTCCCATCATCTTGTCACTTGCCTATCAGTAGAAGACTTATCGTTCTGATCAGAATTTACCAGGCACCTCATGAGTTGGGATGACACTCAAGCTATCCACAAAGCCTCTGCAGGTACTTTCTCCATCCAGTACATGGGCAGAAAAGTCCTGATGCAAAGTCATTGTCGTATCCTCAGCATGCATCCCAGTGACACCTACACTCCCCAAAGAGTAGAGACAACTAAAGCTTTGACATCGGCTCCCCCAAACAGGAGTTACTATCCCGAGCCAAATTTTGTAATCGCAAGCGGTTCATATAGTTTTCTCTGGGGTAGGGTTTATTTCTCTGAATACAAAAGCTCAATCCCCAACAGAGCTTATTACTTCAGCTATGGAAGTTCACCTTCCAACAGAGTTATTCCCCTACAGAGTTATTCTCAAATAGAGTCTCTCCCTGGAAGAATATCCGTAAACAAGGAGCAAATCTCCAACGTAGTCATCTTTGTTCGCCATCCCTAGCGGAAGTAGAAGAACCACTTTTTCTACGACGGTCAGGAAGTCAATTCCCATTAATCTCCAGCAGCGGTCAGAGATTTATTTTCCCAAACTCAGACGTGCCACAATAGCATTTCATGTTCATAGATCATGACATGCGCATACATATTGCATACAGCATAATCTCATTTATTTTGAGAATGTCATCATACAATGCATTTCATGCATCATATACAATTAATCATGTACCTTTTCAGGAAAGATGTTTATCATCAACAACTTCCAGCAGGTTCAAGATTAGCTCCTGAAGTTAAACAGAGTAATCATCTGCACGACCAAATGCAGCTTTACACGGGTTCGTCACGAAGCAATCTTACACGGGGTTCTCCTAAATGCAGCTTCACACGGGTTTATCCTGAAAAATCTTACACGGGTCCTTTCTCATACATTTCCAAATAAAGTTTCACACGAACTTATCCCAAAGTAACCTTACCCAGGTTCCTTCCAAAGTTTTACACAGACTTAGCCCGAAGTAACCTTACCCAGGTTCATTCTAAAATTTTGCTCAGACTTATCCTGAAGCAACATTACCTAGGTTCCCTCTCGGTTCCGATGTAGTTTTACCCAAACTCCTCACGAAGTAACCTTACTTAGGTTCCTTCTCGATTCAGATGCAGTTTTACCCAAACTCCTCACGAAGTAACCTTACCTAGGTTCCTTCTCGATTCCGATGTAGTTTTACCAAAACTCCTCACGAAGAAACCTTACCTAGGTTCCTTCTCGGTTCAGATGCAGTTTTACCCAAACTCTCAACGAAGTAATCCTACGACCCAGGTTCCTTCTCAAAGCCCTACTATCCATGCTTTCACCTCGAAGTAACCCTACGACCCAGGTTCCTTCTCAAAGCCCTACTATCCAGGCTTTCATTCTGAAGTAACCATACTATCCAAGTTCCTTCTCATAGCCCTACTATCCAGGCTTTCATTTCGAAGTAACCCTACTATCCAGGTTCCTTCTCATAAGCCCTACTATCCAGGCTTTCATTTCGAAGTAACCCTATGATCCAGGTTCCTTCTTATAGACCTACTATCCAGGATTTCGTTTCGAAGTAACCCTACTACCCAGGTTCCTTCTTATAGCCCTACTACCCGGGCTTTATTTCAATGTAACCCTACTATCCAGGTTCCTTCTCATAGCCCTACTATCTAGGCTTTCATTTCAAAGTAACCCTACTATCCAGGTTCCTTCTCATAGCCCTATTATTCAGGCTTTCATTTCGAAGTAACCCTACTATCCAGGTTCCTTCTCGTAGCCCTACTATCCAAGCTTTCATTTCGAAGTAACCCTATGATCCAGGTTCCTTTTCATAGCCCTACTATCCAGGCTTTCGTTTTGAAGTAACCCTACGACCCAGGTTCCTTCTCATAACCTTACCATCCAGGTGTCTTCTCTCTTATCTCCATACAATAGTTTACAACACTGTAAGACCTGGATCTGACCAGATACGGTCAATTTCACAATTCCCTAGTAAGTCGCTGTGCAGCCTGGACCCTGATTAGATATGCAGTTTACTTCCACTTCCTCAATCAGGAGTTAATTCCCCAGTAGAGTAATGGACAACCGAAGCTCCTATACTCTGTTTTCCAAGGCGTAAATCAACATTCCCCAGCGAAGTCCTCCTCAACGGCAGGTACATGAATTCTCGCAAAGGAATCTTTTATGCAACCGATATCTTTAATGAGTAGCATCTTTAAGACCATCTCTGATGATTCTCTGTCTCCTTCCAAATGGCATCTGTAAGCCCATTCCCGATTATCGATCAGTATTACTTCATGCGAGTGCAAATTTCTGGGCACTCTAGTGTTCAATCATCTTCCACCCTCAGATCACGAAAGGCAGACCAACCAATCTACATCCTCAGGTTTAAGAAGATTGAACAGGGGCAGCTGTTGTACCCCAAAATTTTCCGTCTCATTTTACTCAAAACATACTCATAGAAGTCCTTAACTTGCTCAAGGATGCCCAAGAACTAATTAGACAAATGCTCTCCTAAGACAATGAAACTCAAACTAGGGTTTCCATTTTCATCAAGAGGGGTGAACTCCAAAGGTCTAAAATATTTTCCATGGTCTTAATATGTTCTCAAGACCATCTATGTCAAGTTTCATGCCTTGCACAAGAAGTTTGCTCAGTCAACTGCTCAAATGCCTAAAAATCAACTGAACTAGGTCAAAAGTCAACTGTGGCCCATATACAGTAAAACTTCAAGATTTTTGGTTAACATCAACATTTAGAAGTAACATCCATCATTTGATCAAGGGTTGATCATGATCCCTCAAGAAATGCCCTAAATTCATCAGAACTCAAAAGTTACCAAATTAGGGTTTCTATAGGAAAAGTAAACCAAACTTTGACCAGGCATCACTTTCTCATACTTTATCAGAAATTTCTCATCCAAGACTCACTTTGAAGAGGATTCAATTCCCTACAACTCATCTTCATCCCTCAAGTTAAAGAAATGCACTCGTGAAAAGATACAAATTCAGACATTATAGGTCATTTCAAAAAGTCAACAAAAATACCTTTTGGGTCAAAGTTTCTTACATGAACATGGAAGATCCAAGTGAGATGAAACCAAAAGGGTGGTTTAGAAGAAATCCTAAGATTTCTAAAAAGTCCAAGAACACCCTCTTAGGATTAAAATTGTGGTAGATATGTTTTTTCAAAGTTGACCAATTTTTGGAAATGTGCATGAAGTCAATATTGATCAAAATGACTTTTTTTCCAAATGGGCCCATGTTTTATTGTTTGAAACTTGTTCCTAAGATGGCCCACGACCCCTGAGCTTATCCACCTATTATTTGATTATTTTTGTTATTTATTTTGATTTTGTATCCATTTAAATCAAAATAAATCAATTTAAATAGTAGAATAATCAAATAAAATCAAAGATTTGATTTTATGAGCATATTATGAGCCCATGAACAGCTAGCAAATCAAAAAATTCATGCAAGAGCTAATTGATTGGAAAAGATCTTAATTTGGTCTATTTTGGAAACAAATCATACAAGACAAAGAATGAAATCAAATCTCCATAATTTGCAAAGATATGATTAGTTTTTATTGACCTAATGCATTCCAATATAAGGACATAACATTCTCAAGGAAAAAAAGGTGGGTTTTGGTCGTGAAAACAAAGGAAGAAGTGTCAAATTTTTGTGGAAAAAGTGAAGGTCGGTTTTGATTCTATAGGCCGTTTAAAGCAATTCCAAGGCCAGCAATTCGTTCATGGACATTTTCTGAAGCCATTTCAATCATCCTCAAGCCTTAAAACCTTCAGAAATCACGCCTCACAGTGCCACGGTTTGCATCTTTTTTCAAGATTCATTTTCAATGATGTATCCATCATAAACATGTTTTGATCATATATCCATGCTTGCTATCATATTTGCAATGTTTTTGATTGATTTGATTGAAGTTTAAGTGCAGGAATGGCACGATGCCATTGTTAGGGTTTTGAGGTCCCAAATTGGGAATTCTATATAGAGGCAAAATTAGACAAAATTAGGGGTACTATCATGCTCAAGAGATGATTTGTAATTGATCCATGCCTTTGGTTTGAATTTATTCTGCTTGTGTTGCATTTTTGAATTTTGCAGGTTTTTAGTTACGAACAAAATTCGTCACTACAACCTATAATGACGGAAAACTGCTGTAGGTAAAAGTTCCCCATCTAAAACGACGGATCCCTGAAGAAGGTGATGGTGTGGTGCTCATTGATTCGTCCATTCAAACTATTGGGGACCCACTACGCGCGCATTTTTGACATGTGGCCATAGATCTTTATTTACCTTATATTTATTTTGTATTATTCTGTTAACAATTAACACGCTTGGTTCAGTTGGCAAGGCAGGGCATGATAAGGCTTTCGTCCAAAAGGGGGTGGGTTCGATCCAGCCCTTTTGAAAAGTTAATTTTCACTAATTTGTGTCTTCATATCCAATGCTCCAGATCCCTGTGCGCTCCTCATGCACTTCCATCACCATACCACAAGATCTCATCATATCCAGATCTAACACTCAACACATGCAGACCATGGTGAACCCTCAAACGTGGCCAACACTGGATCCAAACGCCTGATTGGGCCAAAGGATTTGGGCTCAATGAAATTCAGCTTCACACCCCCTAATCTGCTTTCACCATAGGCCCAATTACTTTCTTTCTTTATTTTCTTTTGTTTTATTTGATTAATTTCTTTTTACAAAACAACAAAAAAAATCATTTTTTTAAATTTAATCATAAAATCAAGAAAACCACAAAAATGTAGAATTAGGTTTTTTTACTAAAATTAGTTTTTTTTGGAAAATAATTAATTTAATGATATTGACTTGATGGTTTTCATAATTAAAATTAATTAGACAAATTAGGTTTAATTCACAAATATTTAATTTTCTCAATAAAATACCAAAAAATATTTTTCTTTAATTAATTCGATTTAGGTTAAGATTTCAAATATTTTTCTCAATAATAAAATACAAAAAAAATACTTTCTCTTTAATTGATTAGATTTTTAGAATTTAAACTTTGATTCCCGTACTTAATTCTCGCGCGCAATATTTTATTTTCCAATTATTGTATTTGCTTCGGCTTTGTAATAGTTTTTAATTAGGGCTTACCGCATATTATTTACTGTTTAATCCCCGGTTTTTGGTTATGTAAACCCTCCCTGAGGCCTTGTAATAGCTTAGGACTCTTTTATTTTCTCGCTTTTATTTTATATGCTTGTATATTATTGTTAGCAACCTAGGTTTGTATGCTTAATCAATTAAATAGATCATTTAATTACAAGATAAATATCTGAAAACAAACATTGTTGCACACTTGCACCCTTAGGGTATGCCTCACTTGGTTGCCTCGGAAAACAATGGTCATGTCCCTCGAACGTAGGGATATCTTAGAAAAGACCCTCGGTATAAAAGTAATCATAAAAGATCATGGTCCCTTACTGTCCCTCGAGTTTCCTACGAGAAATGATCTAGTCCCTCGATGTTGCCTACGAATATATGATGACTGTCCCTTCGAAATGCTAAGGTATCCTTACATGTTGCCTTCAATGACCATAACGTCCCTTTTGAATTTCCCTTGAAACTCCAACGATGGAGCTACCTACTCCTTAATATTAGGATAGCATTGTCTAAAGGAAACAAGAAAAAGAACAATCTTTTTCGAGTAGGTAGAAACTCTTAAGTACTTGCTCAAAACAATAAAAACTCTTTCCCACAAACACTTTCAAAACGGTTTTAAAAACCACTTTGTCACGCTCTTGAGGATCGATACAAGGGTTATCACGAAGTAAACAAAACTTTTAAAAGCAAGCACACACAAGCAATTTAAAAATGAGCAAGTACCTAAGAGCCCGTGGAAAACCACGGATAGAAAGGGTGCTAACACCTTCCCTTTCTATAATCTACCCCCCGCACTCAGAAACATCTCGAAAAAGGTTTTTTCTGTTCTTTTTCCTTTTCCTTAGTTAGATGAAATAAAATTCGGTGGCGACTCTTGCTTACCGAGACATTTGCGAATACAAACGCAAAACCAGTATTAACAGTCGGTTCTGCCATCGTATCACAATGAGGTTTGCATCATGGGTCTCGAAGAGGCTATTGATCTCAGAATTAAAATTCTAAATGTGTATGGTGATCCAGCTTTGGTAATAAATCATATTAATGGAGAATGAGATACTCGTCACCCCGGCTTGATCCCTTACAAAGATTATGCTAGAAGATTGTTACCCTTCTTTAACAAAGTTGAATTCCATCAAATTCTTAGAGATGAAAATCAAATGGCAGATGCTCTGGAAACTCTGGCTTCTATGTACCAAGTGAATACTTGGAATGATATACCTAGAATTATGGTTCGGCGACTAGATAGGCTCGCTCATGTGTTTACAACAGAAGAGGTAGCAGATGAAAAACCTTAGTATCATGACATCAAGCATTTTCTTCAGACTCGGGAATACCCGATTGGTGCTTCGAAGAAAGATAGAAAGATATTGAGAAGATTGGCAAGCAGTTTCTTCCTTAGTGAAAATGTGTTGTATAAGAGAAATTATGACATGGTCTTGCTTAGATGTGTGGATAGACACGAAGAAGACATGTTGATGCATGAGGTTTACGAAGGTTCGTTTGGCACTCATGCCTCTGACACTTCTCAATATGATTTCCTCCCCGTGGCCTTTCTCTATGTGGGGTATTGACATGATAGGGATAATAGAACCTAAAGCTTCGAATGGACACCGTTTCATCTTGGTAGCAATTGATTACTTCACCAAGTGGGTGGAGGCTGCTTCATATACCAATGTTACTAAGCAGGTGGTTGTGCGTTTCATCAAGAATAATCTTATATGTCAGTATGGTGTGCCGAGTAGAATTATCACCAACAATGGCTCGAATTTGAATAATAAAATGGTGAGAGAATTGTGGGAAGAATTCAAGATTGTCCATCACAGTTCATCTCTGTACAGGCCAAAGATGAATGGGGTTGTTGAAGCTGCTAATAAGAATATCAAGAAAATTATCCAGAAAATGGTTGTTACTTATAAGGATTAGCATGAAATGCTCCCTTTTGCTCTGCATGGATATCTAACATCTGTCTGCACTTCAATAGGAGCAACCCCATTCTCCCTGGTGTATGGAATCGAAGTTGTACTCCCAGTCGAGGTTGAGATTTCGTCTTTACGTGTGATAATGGAAACTAAGTTGTCAGAGGCTGAATGGGTCCAGAACAGGTTTGACCAATTGAATTTGATTGAGGAGAAGAGGATGACAGCTTTACGTCATGGACAGTTATATCAAAAGGATGAAGAAAGGTTTTGATAAGAAGGTCAAACCTTGTGAATTCAGAGGAGGCGACCTCGTGCTCAGGAAGATCATGTCTTTCAACACTAATTCTAGGGGTAATTGGACTCCCAATTTTGAAGGCCCATATGTTGTCAAGAAAGCCTTCTCTGGTGGTGCATTAATTCTTGAAACTATGGATGGCGAGGAGTTCCCATGTCCCATGAATGATGATGTAGTTAAGAAATACTTTACCTAAAGAAATAAAAGAACAACTCACTAAGTTGAAACCCTGAAAGAGGGGCTTAGGAAAAAAAGAGCGTCTCGGTAGGCCGAAAACCAGAAAGGGCGGTCTAGGCAAAAGTTAGAGACATAAACAGAATAAATTTCCCGCTAAGCTGAAAACCCGCAAGGGCAACTTAGGCAAAATTTAGGGACTTTCTTGGCAAGTAACTACATCATGCAAGATCTGATCATTGGAGCAACAATTTTCTCGGATTCTCATCACACTTCAACAAAAGTTGTTGCTCAGGATTTCAAAAGTTGTTAGAGGGGATAGTGGTCTTTGTATCTCAATATATCTTTTCCATTATATATTACCATTTTCTGAACTTTGAAATTATCCATGGAGTCTCGTCATTCGTAGACTACCATTCTATTAATGAAATTTGAGCTTTTACCTAATTCTTTGTATTTATTAATTTATTTAGCTTGCAAAGACTCCATTTATTATTGATAATAAATTTCAAAGCAAAAAGATTAAATAAAAAAATCAATTTTTCAAAAAGAATTTACAATTTGCTTTTACGTTAGAATTTGTGATGCGAAAAAAACAGCAACAACAAAATGGTGATCTCAGGAATGGACAAACTCCAGTTTGTTTTAAGAAGTTTTTGTTCCCCTCGGGAAGGTTTACTCAGGATGGCGCGCCGTATTGGGTTCGTGACTCCAGTATCCTCGGTCAAGTTTGGATTCATTTCTCCTCTTTTATGAGTTTTCATGATGTGAAGTTTCAATCCGAGATTTTCCAGTGAATTTTTTGTTCGGTCTAATGGAAGTTCTTTTCCCGAGAAGTTGGTACCATAATCACTCTTGAAGAGTGCAGGTCACTGGTTTCTCTAGTGAAGAACGTATTGTGGTTTTCCCTTTGAGGATATGGTGTTAACCCCCCCCCCCCCCCAATGAAGTAGGCCTGAATTCCCCAGTGAATGTTTTGATGAAGTGGTGTCCATCTACTTTGCTCGAGACTGGTTTTGCAATCCTCAATAGAAGTGTTACTTTTAAGAACATTTGTTTCCCCAGTGAAGCCTGAAGAAGGATGTTCTATCCCTGTATCTGTACTATTCTGTCACTTTTTTATGTTTACTTCCAGATTATGTTTCTCCCCGGTAAAGCTAAAGCAGGCAGTAGGTTTTGTTTCCTCAGTTGGCATTTACTTTTTGCTTGGAATGATCATCTTGGATGTGATTTAGCCGAGTGTTGTTTGTGCCCGAGGTGGTTTTGCATGGTTATTCCCAGTGTTATATATTTGTTTTGTCAGCATACACACGATAACACTCATACATTCATACATACATCATACATAGCTAAAATTGGCAGATCATTGTTCATTGTCATTTTTAATATTTTTGTTGACACATCACCTTGTTTTGCAGAGTTACGTTGTCCTCTCTTCAATAGAGTGTTGGCCTTAAGCAGGAAGCGTATATTCTTTCAATTTCCCCACTGAGTTGTCCCTCGTGGAAGATTTTTCTTTAGCCTTCCTGTACAGCTCCTTGTTTGGATGGATTTGGTTTCCCCTCTTGAGTTTATTTCTCAAAGGATGTATTTTGGTTGACTGTTTCATTCCAGTTTATTTATGGTTTGAATCTTTGGTTCCATAACAATATTATTTACTTTGGATTTATGAAAGCTTTGAGTTTTGGTTTGTGCATTTATTTTGCACGAGAAGACTTTATCTCCTCAGCAGGAATATCGTTGCATTTCCCTAGGAAGCCATATTTCTATCCCCAAAAAGTCATTTCTTTTTACAATCCTCCATGACAACAAGTAGCAGGTCTCTTTATTTGAGCAACTTGTGCTTCCCTGTAAAAGTCGACATAACTTTTTTTGCTATCTCCTCTATGAGTGGATAGTTTACAGTTTGTCGTCAGTTTACGTCAGTGGATGGCAAGACTTTCAAATTCGCAGAAACAGCTCGTTGTGAAATATTTGCAAGTGGAAGTCTCTTTATTTGAGGCAACTTATATATTACCCTTTCCAGGCAGAGTGCCTCGGTTAAATAAGAAGTTGAGACCCGTTCTAGGCAAATGCCAGAATTTTAGGGAAACTTGTTATCTTTTTGCTGCCCTCAGTGAACTTTGGTAGTTCATTGTCAGTGAACGGCGGTGCTATGATATATTCTCTTTCTACCTTCAGTAAAAGTTGGTAGATCACCATCAGTCAAAGTTGGTGTTTATTATCTTTTTGCTACCTTCAGTGAATGTTAGTAGTTCATCGTTAGTGAACGGCGGTGCTATGATATATTTTCTATCTACCTTCAGTGAAAGTTGGTAGATCACCATCAGTGAAAGTTGGTGTTTGTTATCTTTTTGCTACCCTCAGTGAACATTGGTAGTTCATCGTCAGTGAATGGCGGTGCTATGATATATTCTCTTTCTACCTTCAGTAAAAGTTGGTAGATCACCATCAGTGAAAGTTGGTGTTTATTATCTTTTTGCTACCTTCAGTGTACGTTGGTAGTTCGTCGTCAGTGAACAGCGGTGCTATGATATATTCTCTCTCTACCTTCAGTGAAAGTTGGTAGATCACCATCAATGAAAGTTGTTGTTTGTTATCTTTTTTCTACCCTCAGCGAACGTTGGTAGTTCATCGTCAGTGAACGACGATGCTATGATATCTCTTTTCCTTCTATCTTCAGTGAAAGTTGGTAGGTCATTGACAATGAACATTGATGATTGTTATCTTTTTGCTACCCTCAGTGAACATTGGTAGTTCATCATCAATTAACAGTGATGCTATGATATTTCTTTTCCTTCTACCTTCAGTGAACGTTGGTAGATCACCATCAGTGAATGTCGGTGTTGTTACTTCTTTTCTTTCTACTTTCAGTGAACGTTGGTAGCTTTACCTCCACTAGGAGTTGGTGTATCCTTTTACCATTTTATCATCCTCTTTGATTCAGGTCTTTTTGATCCATCAGTGATTTATTTTCCTGGTTGGGTTACTCTCTTGTTTCATTATTTTTTGTTACATCCCCAGTGGTGTTTTGCGTCCCTTT
Source organism: Vicia faba (assembly GCA_948472305.1). Lineage (NCBI taxonomy): Eukaryota > Viridiplantae > Streptophyta > Magnoliopsida > Fabales > Fabaceae > Vicia > Vicia faba. Next base: position 149,520,534 of record OX451741.1, on the reverse strand, counting down.
GAGTTGTCCATGTGCACTCACATTCATAAGCATTTCATAGCATCTTAGGGCCAAAAATAGGGTTTATTTTATATTTAATTATCTTCGATCACGTCGACACGAAGATTTTTAACCTTCGTATCTCTGGATAGAAGAAACTTAAATAAGGGCAGCTTTTGTACCCCAATTTTTGCCCCTAAGATCCATTCATCATACCATGTTGATTCAATCATAACAAGATCACATTAGGGCTTTTGGTTCTCCTCCCTATCTTTAGCTTTGCTCTTTGAGGAATCACCAAGCACCTTGACTTTTTTTCTTATGTAATCATTCATGTTTTGTTTTGACTTTCCTTTAATTAATAAAATGTAATATTGGGTTGTCTTACTTGTCAACAATGTAGGTAAAGGCAATGGGGCTTAGCAATTTGATCCATGGATTCATGAGTTTATTTCCATGACCTAGTCAATGAAGCTTGATAAGTTCAAACCTTACCATTGAAGTTGTTTTGGAAAGGATGGCATGGCAAGATTATTTTGGTTCACTACATTTCCAAGTTACAAGATTGATTCAAAAGTGCAAGGGGTTGATTGAAGAAGTTGTCATGGTTGGACAAGGCCTTGTTCTCATTGGTCACAAGTGCATATTTCTCTAAATTCTCAATATATGGAAGTTGTTTTGGTGTCTATTAGTTCTCATTTTCATCTTCAACAACTTCTATTTACAAATCAAGAGTGTTGGTACAAGAAGTTTGTTCAAAATTGTCAAGGTTCCTCCAAGCAATTTCTTGATCTAGGAGCTAGGCTTTTGAACTTAAAAGGAGTATATATTACTCATCTTTTTGTATTTTTGAGTGATTCCAAAGACATCATTCTCTTCAAAGGGTTATTAATAAATCACTTCAAAATTTCCAAGGAGTCTTCATGTGAAAGAAACTTGATGAGGAAGAAAGATTACAAGTCCTCCAGATGAATCCCCAATTTTTCATGTGTGACTTCAAATGATCATAACTTGGTAAACTTTTATCACCTTGAGCCCATTATTTTTCCATAATGATCTTAAAGATGTGAACTTTATGCCTTATTTTATGTGCAAAGTGAGAAAATGGATGGAAGTTGCCTTAAGGATACAAAAGATTATAGGTCATTTTATGAAATTTTGCCAACTTCAACAAGTCATAACATTCTCAATTTTTGGAGATTTTGAATATTTCAAGTTTCAAAATGTCATTCAAGAGATCTACTTCATGTCATATTTTTTTGGTCAAGAGCAAATTCCAAGTGGAAGGCTATGTTTGGATGCAAGACATTATAGGTCACTTTTGAAGAAAAATTTGAAATATTTCTAAGTATGGAAAGTCAACCCTTTTTCTCCAAATTTGACTCATTGAAAATTTCAGCTCAAGCATCCATTTGATTCCATTCTTTTTCCATTGAAAAGCTTGTAACCTCATCTTTCTGAAACATCAAGAGTCATGCCCTAAGACCCCTTGAGTTGAAAATGCCATTGTTTTGAAATTGGTAACTTGGAACTGAATTTCTCACCAATTAGAATTTTGAAATCCATAATGTGGCCTCTAATCACAAGATTTATACACGTTTTTGATTTAAACTTGATTAACAAACTTGCCAGAAGTGTTTAGCACCTCAAAACGCAAGGATTGGATGAGTTTTGGTGAAAATAAGATCACACTTCACTCGTGCATCGGGTTTGCACGAATTCACTCCAAAATGCATCATTCACTCTTCCTTTTGATCACATTTGCTCCTCCTATAAATACATGAACTATCCCATTCATTTTCTCAAGCTCGGATAGCCAGAATCACCCTGCCAAACTTGTTCCATAACTCAGAATTCAGCAACTTTGAAATCCATATACAAGCCTTTTTCAATCCAATTTTTTCATCAATTCACCTTCCTTGATCTTCCCTGAAGCTAACCATATAATTACATTCAAGAATCGTGCCCTATATTGCTTCATAGAATACCAGTTTCAGAGCTCTGCAACTCAACTTCAATAGGTAGATTCCTTCATCAATTCTTCAAAACTTTGATATCATTGTGATGCTCTCATTGCCCTAGTTCTAGTCACAACACTTACTTTTTACTGGAGACACGTTTTAACCATGAAATTTCAAATCCCTTTTCAAAACATTCTTTCCAAATTGCTTGAGCTACAGTTTATATAAATTTGGCGCGAGGGTGTGGTTGTCTTCGTCTTGAAGAGACGAAGCGAATGGCATAGGTCCGAGCTTCTGATTTTACAGTTTGAGAGACCTGCAATTCACGTTGGCTGGAGGTTGAAGATGACCAACGTGTCATCTTCCAACCAATGATGGCACGCCACTTGTTATTTTTGAATTCTGATTTAATAATTGATTCAGTGTTTTATTCACTAATGACCATGATATGCACAGCGCGCCAGATCCTTTGGATCTGATTACTAACGCGTTTTGACTCTCATCCAATGGTCCACATATTTTTTACTTTTATTTTCTTTTCTGATTTTTGTATTTAATTGTTTTAAACTTCAAAAAACCATAGAAAATTCATTTTTAGTCCAAAAAATCTGAAAATATTATGAAAAATATTTTTGATTATTCTCTTTCTGATTTTTATTTTTTCACAATTTAATTTTATGTTTTCGTATTTTTTATAAATTTACACTTTATTTGAATTGTTTTAAATGTTTAAAAATACTTTTATGCATTTTTAAATTCTTAAATAAATTATGGAATGGCCCAATGATATTGTGACAAATATTGGTGATCTCATTTTATTTTTGTTTCTGACTTTGTTATTTTTTATCATTTTTGGTTTATTTTACCCCTTTCTTTTAATTTTAAAAATAGTTTCTGACTTTAAAAATTACCAAAAAATTTATAAAATCATTTGAGTCCTTTTCTGATTTTTCTATGGTCTTACTTTTTATTTTTTGATTAATTTGAATATAGTTGATAATTTTCTCTTTTATTTCTATTTTTAAAAATTATTTTTAAACCTTTTTGTATATATTAAAATGTAATATTATTTTGTGACTATTTTCTTGCTGATCTTGGGTTAAATTTTTGATCATGAACTTTATTAACATCATTGGATCCATGGTGTGAGTCTAACTCCACAAAAATGGATGAATGATTTTAATAATAGTTTGATTAAATTTAATCCAAAAGTGGTTTGTATATTCTCTCCCACCCCTCTTCATCCCATCCCCTTCTTATTGCACTAAATGTTATTGGAGCATGATCTCTATATCATGTCTCAAACAAATGGTGCATATATTTCTATTGACCGGCCTCAAAATAGGTGCGACTTCTATATAAGTCCACTTACGATTGCTTAACATAGCGCTAAAATTTGTCCCGATTCAAATAAATGATCATTCGTGGCCCAGACTTATGTTTGCAAGTCCAAGTATGTTAATTTGATCTCTTTGATCTAATAACCTTGAGATTCATTGTGTGGAGGCTTTGGTTCTACCAATCCTCTAATGGATCTACAACACCTTTGGTCAACGCGGATCACTTAAACACTGTTGATCATTAAATGGTACTCATGAGGATTCCAAATGGATGATATACTTGACAAAAAGCAAATGCAACTTGTTGTGTGGAGGCTTTGGTTCTACCAATCCTCTAATGAGTTCCAAATGCAAGTTTCAAGATGATCATCCAACTAACCACTAATCACTAATAATTAACTTTATCCTTTATTTTTATTATATGCCCCTTTTATTTTTATGCACTATTTACTTTTAGCATTTACATTTCATACCACTTTCATCTTTGCTCATTTGAGTATTTACTTTCTTGTCATTTTTATTTTTTCTCACTTGAGCTTTACTTTTCTTTTTAAAACACCTAATAATCAACACAAACCCTAAAAATCATTAATGATACTTGGACTATTTGGTTACTATCCTTGGCATTATGGAGCATTGGACTTTTTGGACTTAGGATTAGAAACCTTGGCCTATGATTGGAGACCTTGTGATCTTATCTGATTATTTTGTCTGGAGCTCTTGAGGTTTACCTCAAGACATTGGGTTGTTTGTTTGTTTTGTGTGCAGGTTATTGTGATTACACCCTTTGTTTATAATCTAGAATTCACTCGTATACAGTCGTTACTCTGCCCAATTTCTATGAAGACTTAATACACTTGAAGTTTGGTTCTCTCAAGAGGTCTAGTATTTTTGCTTGTTTGGTTTCAATCCAAAGAATGGGAATTCAATCTTGGCTCATAGTGTCAAGTATTGGCTTCTTTTTGGTTAGATGGTTCTTCTTCTTAGCTTGTACCTTATGCTTTAGGATAGCCTCTTCTTCTCCTCTCATCTTCTTTAATTTCAAAAATCTTCTCCCCCCTTTTAAAACTCTTCTTGTTTTAAACTTGAACCACTTTCATAATAAACTTGGACTTAGGTTCATGCATTTTCAAACATTTTCATAAATAAACTTCAATCAACTTAATAATACTTTAACATCCTTTTTGTGAGAAGACTAAAAGTCAATTAATCTCATTTCAAACCATTTTTCCACTTTGGCTTTTATCTTTGAACTTTTCTCAAAAAAGATTGAACTCTTGACAATCCTTGTAGTGACACAAACAACTATACTTCTACAATATGTAGTGAAGAGATATATTTTACACTTGGGTGTTGAGTGAGGCATTGTTGATTTTAAAATCCAAGCCACATCCTCCACTTTGAGATGATGCAGATTCTCCTTTCTCATGATTGTGGGTAGTAGGTACGTTTTCCACACAGACAATGACGATGATGTTTTATCTCATAAAATTAACCAACACATTTGTGTTTTAAAATTTTAAAAAGAGGAACTACGTGTACCCTGATCCCATATTACACGAAAAGGTGGTACGTAGGCACTAAAGGTTCGCAACCGCGATGGGTGCAAAAATCATAAATAATATATTTCTTTTCTCACCTCCACCGTCCATTTTTTTATACAACATTTTTTTATAGCCAAAATATACAGATTTTACAAAGAGGTTCCTACGGAGTATCATAGATATTTAGGGTGCTAATACCTTCCCTTTGCATAAGTAACCCCCTTACCTTGAATCTTTCCCCCTCTTTTTTGGGTTACTCGCTCTTTTCCCATTCCTTTGGAAACAATAAAGCGCAGTGGCGATTTTTATTTTGATTTGTATAGGTCTAGTCAATCCAATGGCTTAGTCTTAAAATTTTCTACCGCTACACTTTCCAAATTGCTACTACCTCACTAGTCCAACAACAACCTCGCCAAAAACAACGGGTTAATCAGAGTAAGCCGGATACACCCAAGAGGCAGTTTACCAAACTCAACATGTCGTTGTCTCCAGCTTTACAACACATGTTGAGGATGAATCTGGTTACGTTGATAGGGTCTCATCTGAATCCCAAGACCTCTTCCCCTAACTACAATCCTGATGCAAGGTGTGCTTATCACTCCAATAGTCTGGGGCATGCTACTAATGATTGTTGGAGGTTGAAATATAAAATTTAAAACTTGATTGATGAAGGAGTGATGGAGTTTACACAAGACAGTCAGGCTGAGTTCTTCTGCCCTCCCTCCAAGGTGCACCATCTGAAGTGATAAGTTCTGACAAGAAGGATTTTCATTCATTAGAATTTCCAATTTGTAATTTTCTTTTGATTGTTCGAATGTTTATTCACATCAAACTTTGTTATTTCATCAATGCATTGCATATGTTTGTCTTGAATCAATTCATTTGTATTCACTATTTCAAAACTGCATTCTTACTTCCTTTTTGTGATATTCGACTCTTGATTAAAAGTTGTAAGCCTTTAGAGGGAGGATGACGAAAGCGATACCACAATCCCTACAATATGATTTTGAACAGACCCCGCTAACAATGTACAGGCATTGTTTCAAATCCTAAACAATGGAGTTATAAGGAAGATAATCCCTAATCAACCCCTTTGAGCCAAAGAAGTAGGAGTTTTTCTTTTCACACAAATTAAAACCCTTTAATCATAACCTGGGGCAGGGTAGTTTCTCAGTTAAATCAGGTGTGCATTCAATCATAATCTTCCGCTTTGCACACAGTGAATGACATCGAAGACGTCCTTCCAAATAAGAAGGTGGTGATGGTTCCGCATAATCATTTAAAACAGGCAGTCATTATCTCTCGAAATAAAAGCCCATTAAGTCAGAACCTATGAAGGAAACTTAAGAAAAAAACTGGGGCATCCCGCTGACTGTAATTACAAAAGAAATACTTCAGGAAAAAGAAAGGGATAAAGAAAACCAAAAAAAGAGGTTACCACAAATCCTCGACAAAAAAGATTACAAAAATGACTGCCTATTCAAAATAAATTGTCAGTGTCCGAACCATCACCGGAACGTCAAAGACAAGATGCCAGACTCAATCGGGATTTGAACGCATAATTAGTTGAGCATAGGACTGGAGAACATCACGAAGAACGGGTGGGTACAAATAAATTTTGAGCCTTTATTCTTTGTTTCTTAAACCGTGAACCAGACCACGTTATAACCCTTACAAGTCCTGGATTAAGCATGGGTTAGTTCGAAAGCATACTGTTACAAAAGGTATCCTGACTCCTGTAAGGTTTGCTATAAATCATGAGTTGATATCACTCTCTTGCAAAATTTGTTTTACTAAAAATTGAATTTTCAAAATAAAAAATTCAAGACAGACATAAGCTTGGCATTCTTAAAATACCATTGTTTGCATATGACTATTTGTTCAACAACAGAGAAATTCGCATGACGAATATCTAGTGAACAAAAACCTTCTCAAACAAAAAGGATCACCTAAAGTGGAAAAACACTTCCAACCAAGGGGCACGGTAGGATCATTGTCCATCATCTGGGGCAGTCAAGTCAAGACTCAAGGAATCTCTCAAAAATGCCAAGTAGCCAGGGGCAGATCTGAATCACTTGGGACATTGGGCATGAATTCCAGCAATGAATCCTATACGATCAAACAAACATCTTATGGCAGTAGGGCAACACTTACTACTATGGACAGTGATAATTCTCCGTACCCGGTGAACATGGACATAGTCGGAAAACACTATGCGTCAATAAATACCCGCTAGGTTGACTGGCCTAGGCAAAAATAAGGGCATCCCGGTGAATCAAAAGGGTTCGGGCAAAAATTAGGGATAAAAACAAAAAAAATCTGTACACCGACAAATCTAAAACCTGAAAAGGCGGCTTGAGCAAAAAAAAGGGTATCCTGGTGGACTGAAAATCTGAAAAAGATAGTCCAGGAAAAAGTTAGGGATTAAAGTGTACGACTATGTCCCGTCATCTTGTCACTTGTCTAATCAGTATAAGGTTTATTACCTTGATCTGCATTCACCAAGGACTCCAGGAGTTGGGATAATAGTCAAACCATCTACAAAATCCTCGGTTGATATTTTCTACAACAGGTATCGAGACAGGGGCATTCTACTACAAGGCCACTGCCATATTCTCAGCTTACAACCTATTAATGTCAGGTGTTCTCATACCCTCGGCAGAGAAAAATCTCAAAATTGCTGCTCCAACGAAAATCCCCCAATGAAGTCGCCAAGCTTCTCAGGATTCCCCAAGCGGATTACGGAGTTTCCCTTCCCCAACAGGACATATTCTGAATAAACTAGATTCTCATCTAGAAACGGTTCAGGTACGATCCAAGAACAGACATCATCCTGACACTTTATCCAGATTCTCGTTTAGAAACGGTTCAGGTACGATCCAAGAACGGATGTCATCCTGACACTTACTCTAGATTCTCATCTAGAAACAGTTCAGGTATGACCCAAGAACGTATGTCATCTTGACACTTACTCTAGATTCTTATCTAGAAACGGTTCAGGTAGGATCCAGGGACGGATGTCATCCTGACACTTACTCCAGATTCTCATCTAGAAATGGTTCAGGTACGATCCAGAGACGGATATCATCCTGATACTTATTTAGATCATCTTCTAGAAACGGTTCAGTTACGTTCCAAAGACGGATGTCATCCTGATACTTATTCCAGACTATCTTCTAGCAACAGTTCAGGTACGATCCAGAGCCGGATGTCATCCTGATACTCGTTCAATACAAGTTCCAAATACAGTTCAGATACGATCTAGAGACGGATGTCATTCTGACACTCATTTCAACACATAGATCCATCCATAAAGCCTTCGCATGTAATTTCTCCAACAGGTACAGGGGCAGAAACGTTTTGATGTAAAGTCATCGATGTATCCTCAGCATACGACCCCGTGACATCTACACTCCCCACAGAGTAGAGGCAACCAAAACTTTTGATCTATGTTTCCCCAAACAGGAGTTACTTTCCCTAGCAAAGTTCCTTCAGAAAGTCGATATCTCTATTCCCCGGTCGAGTTTTATAATCACAAACGGGTTATAAAGCTTTCTCCCGAGCATAGTTTATTTCTCTGACTGTGAAACCTCTCCCGAGCAGAGTTTATTTCTCTGAAAACATAAGCTCAATACGCAACAGATTTTATTTCTCCAGCTACGGAAGTTCATCCCCTGGTGGAGTTTATTTCTCCAAATCGGCAAAATATTCCAAGAAAGCATCTCCTCTTGCAAACAGAGCTATTCCCCTGCATAGTGTATTCTCGAGCAGAGTCTCTCCTCGACAGAGTATTAGCAAACAAAAAGGAGTAAATCCACAGTATAGTCATCTCCATTCACCATCCCCAGCATAAATGAAGAATTCAGTCCCCTAATACTTTTCAGCAGTAGCCCGGGATTTATTTCCCCCGACTAAAAATTACCGCAATAGCATCCCATATCCATACACCATGGCATGCGCATACATATTACATACAGTACAATCTCATTTATTTTAAGAGCATCATCAAAATGCATTTCATACATCATGACATTGCATACGATTAACTCGTTACCTCTCAGGGAAAAGATCAAATTAACAAGCTACGTCTAACAAAGGGCTATTCCTGGATTTTCCTCAAAAAGATGTCCTCACAAGATCTCTCCGCTCACTATACCAGTGGAAGAGATTCCAAGACTTTTGTCTGGGTCAGTTGAATCGCTACTAAGATTCTCCTGATTACTATGCCAGCCGAAGTTAACCTAAGATCTCTCTGCTCACTATGCCGGTGGAAGAGATTCCAAGACATTCGTCTGGGTCAGTTGAATCGCTACTAATATTCTCCTGATTATTATGCCATCCGAAGTTAACCTAAGATCTCTCCGCTCACTATGTCAATGGAAGAGATTCCAAGACTTTTATCAGGGTCAGTTGAATCGCTACTAATATTCTCTTGATTACTATGCCAGTCAAGGTCATCCCAAGATCTCTCTTCTCACTATACAGGTGGAAGAGATTCCAAGACTTTCATATGGGTCGGTTTAATCGCTACTAAGATTCTCCTGATTACTATGCCAGTCAAAGTGTAACACCCAAATTCTACCCCATGCAATTATGCAAAATAAATCAGAGTTATAAAATTTCATTCATACAAATGAATCGGGACGTCACAAATTCTTCTAACAAATTCATTGCATTCATCATGGATATATAACACTTTTAATAAAACATCGGATGAACCATCAGCATAGCATCTTTAATAAAATAATTCAGCAACTACACAGCGGAATTCTTCAATAACATCTTTAAATAAAACAACAACTTCGAAACATCTCATATTTAGTAAATAAACAATTTAAAGTTCAACAACTAAAAATCAGCAATCAAAAATCAGCAAGCGTTCATCCCCCTGAGTGTTACATATCAGAGCAATGACACCGACTCGATCTATTGAAGGTATACGGCCTTCACTCTCGATTACCTGCACGTTACCAACATAAGGGCAACATTCAAACAGAAGGGGTGAGATATCTAACAATATAATAAAGCGCGTGATAATTAATATATTAAATTAGATCAATCATATCACCACTTCTCATCTCATAATCAACAATAATTATAGCATATATAATCATTCATCAACATCAAATACACTTCATTATTCAACCATATAATGCGACTCAAAACTATGCAAATGCATGTGGTACCATTGGAGCAGAACTCCCATCTCCAAAATCTAATCTGCCAATTAATAGAGGCATCAACAAGGCATAACCTTTATCTCAAAATTTTCCAATTCAGGCTATCTCAATGAGCATAAGCTCCATCTCAAAAAATGCAATGTATGCGACTCAACATGAATGTAATAACACACTCAGTTAACAACATCTCAAAACACATATTAAAACAACAACATCTCAATCATCTCAAAACAAAAACATTTTAGTCATCTCAAACAACAACATCTCAATCATCTCGGAACAACATCTCATAAACATCTCAGAACAACAACATCTCAAAACATCTCAATTACAGCATCTCATAAACATCTCAAAATAATTTATTAAACATTACTTATTTATCAAACATCATTTGTTCATCATAAAATTATCAAACACCACTTTAATAACCACATCTTACTAATAACTCAGCTGTATATTAATAATACAGTAAGCCATACTGTTATTCTGTAGTTCTACTTCGTTTCTGTCATTAATCCTACTGTCATATTTCTAACAGCAGCCTCTAACATCTCATATTCATCAATTTGTCCCAAAAACAGCACAACGGTCATCTACGGGAATTAATCCTAAGTCCTAAATTAGTTACAGGGATTACACCTCTTAATCATCATTTTAATCATCTAGAATAAAGTTCATCACGTTAGCTAATCAACGCTTCGAACGACATCTCAAACAGCATCCTAAAACTCAAGTTATAGCAATTTAAAAACTGATTATGTCAAAATTATTCAGTATGGGTCGACACAAAACTCCCTGGATCGACACATCCTGCTTCATCTACTCCCTATGAGTCAACGCATCCTCCTTATGGATCGACTCATTCTGCTTCAAATCACAGCATGTATCAACACATGCACTTACTGATCGACTCATCTTGACTTCAAAACGCAGCATGTATCAACACATGCATCGCACCGGTCGACTCATCATGAATCTCACACACTCATGTATCGACACATCCTCTCTTCGCGTTGACTCATCCTGAGTCTAATAGCCTCCTTGCATCGACTCATCCGGTTTGAGGTCGACGCATCCTGCGATTTTCTGCATAATTTTCTGCATTTTCTACTGTATTTTGCTATGGGAATCATACTACAGCCCTAAGAACCTTATTATGATCATGATAATTCATCCCTTAATATTACACTCTATTACTCCATTGATCAAACAACATAATAACATTCTTATTCATCAAAAATTCATCAAATCTTCATCATACATCATTCATAATGCAATTTATGCATGAACAAACAACAACTACATCTAACCCCATATATCAAACATCATGAACCCAATTATAAAGCCAGAACCCCACCCTTACCTTGGATCAAAGGTCGCTCTACAATTTCCAGGTTGAATCTTTGTTCTTGCCGTCTCCTTCTATTTTCCAGCAGCTTCACGTTCTTCACAATCCTTATTTTCTCTTCTTACTGCTTTCTCCTTCTATTATTCACACAAATAATAAAATAACCTAATATTATTATATTATTCCTTATTGGGATCAAAACCTACACCCCCTTATTACTTCCACTCACACCATAAAGGCCCACATTAAATAATATTAGCTTCTAACATTATTTCACATAATAATATAATACCTCAAATATATTATTATTTCTCCATTTAATAAAATAAATCCAATTTAATAACACTTCTTCAAAAATATTCCAAAAATAATTTAATTAAATAATTAATTAAATTACGGCGTTACAACTCTCCCCCACTTAGAATATTTCCATCCTCGAAAATTTACCTCAATCAAACAATTTAGGATAGGAGTCTCGCATCTTGCTCTCCAATTCCCAAGTTATGCTCTCACCTGCAGCTCCTAGCCAAACCACTTTAACCAAGGAAATCTCCTTGCCCCTCAGAGTCTTCATTTCACAATCCGCGATCCGTACAGGCATCGTCTCCACTGTAAGATTATCCCGTACTTGCACATCGTCCATATGAATCACATGAGATAGATCTGAAATATACTTCCGAAGTTGCGACACATGAAACACATCATGCAAATTCGAAATATTAGGCGGTAAAGCCACTCTATAAGCAACATTCCCCACTCTCTCTAAAATCTGATACGGTCCAATAAAACGAGAAGTGAGCTTCTTAGACTTCAATGCTCGTCCAACACCAGTCACATGTGTAACTCTCAAAAACACATGATCACCGGCTTGAAATTCTAAATCCTTCCTTCGCTTGTCATGATAACTCTTCTGTCTACTTTGCGAAGCTTTCATCTTTTCCCGAATCAACTTCACCTTCTCAGTAGTCTCACGAACAAGTTCAGGTCCAAGTACTACACTTTCACCAGATTCATGCCAACATAACGGAGTTCTATATCTTCGACCATACAACGCTTCAAAAGGTGCAATCCCAATACTAGAATGGTAACTGTTGTTATATGTGAACTCTATCAATGGAAGATAAGTATCCCACGAACCTCCCTGCTCAAGAACACATGCCCTCAACAAGTCTTCTAACGATTGAATCGTCCGTTCAGTCTGACCATTTGTCTGAGGATGATACGCTGAACTCAACCTCAACTTAGAACCCAACGCTTCTTTCAAACTCTTCCAAAAATCAGAAGTAAATCTTGGATCTCTATCTGACACAATGCATAAAGGAACACCATGCAGCTTCACAATCACACTAACATAAATCTCCGCCAACTTCGACACTGGAAAACTGATGTTAATAGGAATAAAATGAGCTGACTTCGTAAGCCTATCAACAATCACCCAAATTGAATCATGTCCTCTTAAATTACTAGGCAACCCCGTCACAAAGTCCATTGAAATGCTATCCCATTTCCATTCAGGAACTTCCAACGGTTGCATTAATCCTGCAGGCTTCTGATGTTCAACTTTCGACTTCTGACAAGTCAAACATGCATACACAAACCGAGCCACATCACTCTTCATCCCAGGCCACCAAAACAAACCTTTCAAATCTTGATACATCTTTGTAGCTCCTGGATGAATACTCAACTTACTTCTATGACTCTCTTCAAGTATCACTTTCTTCATCTCAGCATCATCAGGAATACAGATCCGATTACGAAACCTCAACACACCTTGCTCATCTAGCTTAAAATCATTATTCTCATATTGATCGATCCCAACCATCGAATCTACCAGTTTCACATCCAACTTTTAAGCTTCTCTGATACTGTCTAAAAATTCATTATTAATCTTCAACATACCCAACATAACACTCTACGGAGTAACCCCGCAAACTAAGCTCATATCTCTGAACTGCTCAATCAATTCCAACTCTTTAATCATCATTGCTGACATATGTAAAGTCTTTCAACTCAACGCATCAGCTACCACATTCTCTTTTCCTGGATGATAATTCAAACTGAAATCATAATCCTTTAATAATTCCAACCATCTTCGTTGCCTCATATTCAACTCCTTCTGATCAAATAAATACTTTAAGCTCTTATGGTCACTAAACACTTCAAATCTAGAACCATAAAGATAATGCCTCCAGATCTTCAATACAAAGACAATAGCAGCAAGTTCTAAATCATGCGTAGGATAGTTCTTTTCATGAGTCCTCAACTGCCTCAACGCATAAGCAACTACCTTACCATTCTGCATAAGCACACCTCCTAAACCCATCTTGGAAGCATCACAATAAACCATAAAAGACTCTCCTGGATTAGGCAACATCAAAATCGGAGCCGACGTCAACCTCTTCTTCAATTCCGTAAAACTTTCTTCGCACTGAACATCCCAAACAAAAGCTCTACCTTTTCAAGTCAACTTAGTCAACGAAAGTGACAACTTAGAAAACCCTTTGATAAACCTTCTATAATAACCAGCTAATCCCAAGAAGTTTCTAATCTCAGTAGCTGACTTTGGAGTTTCCCATTGCAACACAGCATCAACCTTCGATGGATCTACAACAATACCACTACCTGAAATCACATGACCAAGAAAACTAACCTCTTTCAGCCAGAATTCACACTTGGACAGCTTTGCATACAACTTCTTTTCTTTCAAAACTTGCAATACAACTCTTAAATGTTCAGCATGCTCTTCTTCTGACTTAGAGTAAATCAAAATATCATCGATGAACACCACTACAAATCGATCCAAATAAGTATGAAATATATGATTCATATAATCCATGAATACTCCCGGCGCATTAGTAACACCGAAAGGAATCACCGAATACTTGTAATGTCCATAACGTGTTCTGAAAGCCGTCTTTTGAATATCTTCATCCTTCACTTTAATCTGATGGTAACCCGACCTCAAATCCATCTTACTAAACACACGAAAGTCCACTAATTGGTCCATCAAGTCATCTCTTCTTGGAAGCGGATACTTGTTCTTAATTGTCACCTTGTTCAACTGTCTATAATCAACACAAAGCCTCATGCTTCCATCTTTCTTCTTCACTAACAACACTGGATCTCCCCACGATGATACACTTGGTCTTACAAACCTCTGACAACTCAGACGCAGACATCCTGTATGGTGCCATAGACACAGGTCTGGTACCAAGTATAAGATCAATTGCAAATTCGACTTCCCTCTCTGGCGGTACATCAGAAATCTCATCAGGGAAAACTTCAGGAAATTCACACACCACCGGCAATTCCTCAATTATAGCTTGAGTCTCTACAAATAGCGACGCCATTAACGAAAACATCTATGCTTCCTCTTGCATCAACTTTCTCAACTGTCTAGCAGACAACATACCATCTTCCTTTTTTTCAGGAGTAGAAAACTTCAGACTTGTCATAACAGTTAATATGAATGCAATTATGCTCTAACTAGTTCATACCCAAAATCACATCCAAACCTCTTAACGGCAAGCAAACCAAATCAACAACAAAGTCTCTGTCGAAGATCGACAAGGGACACTTACCACACACAAAAGAAGTAGTCGCCGATCCCTTGGCTGGAGTATCGATGACCATTTCTCCACTCAAAGAAGACAACACAAGACCCAATCTTTCAACACAATCAGCAGCAATAAAACAATGCGTAGCACCAGTATCAATAATAGTAATTAAAGGAGTACTATTAATGAAACATGTACCTCTAATAAGTCTGTCCTCGGAATTTGTCTGATCCTCCACCAAAGCAACCACTTTACCACTAGACTGAGCCTTCTTCGGCTTCGGACACTGGCTACCAATGTGCCCTTCTTCTTTACAGTTGAAACAAACCACATTCTTGTGCTCGCACTCAGATACAATATGTCTGTTCTTACCATAATGGTGACATATCTTCACTTCAATAGTGCACACATTACTCTTGTGTCCAGGCTTCCCACACTTAAAGAAAATCACACCAGCTGGAGCATCTCCCCCACTAGTCCTCTGGCCATGAGCAACTCTCTGCTTACCCTTACCAGCTAGGGCATCATAAGGCTTATCACGACTCTGCGGGTGCTTACCCATCTTCTCACTAATAATCTTGTAATGAGCATTATTATCTTCCTCAAAAAGCCTACAGCTATCAACCAAATCAGCAAAGACACGGATCTTCTGGTATCCAACTGCCTTCTTAATTTTCGGGCGCAACCCATTCTCAAACTTAATACACTTTGAAAACTCAGCATTTTCCTCAGCGTAATGCGGATAAAACTTGGCCAACTCAGCAAACTTGGAAGCATACTCAACAATTGACAGATTCCCTTGCTTCAGCTCAAGGAACTCAATTTCCTTCTTTCCACGGACATCTTCAGAAAAATACTTTCTCAGGAATTCCTTACGGAACACAGCCCAAGTGACATTCTCACCTGCAGCTTCTAACTTCTAGCAAGTCTCTAACCACCAGTCATCAACCTCGACTGCTAGCATATGAGTCCCATAACGAACCTTCTGCACTGGAGTGCAATCCATCATGCGAAAGATCCTCTCAATCTCTTTCAACCATTCCAATGCTTCGTCAGGATCATATTTTCCCTTGAACGTAGGTGGATTCTCGCTCTGGAAAGTCTCCAAGCTACGAGATCCAGCATTCCCGTCAGTATTTGGCTGATTTTCCATCGCATGAGCCATTGCTTGCAGAGCAGCGGCAAGTGCAGCATCATTCCTTCTAGCCATCACAACTTCTCACTACAACACAAACAACTGTTAGAACATCAAAATAACAATACTCGATTGTTAGAAAACTAAGACTCAACGACAAGGTCGGACCAAACTTTTGCTCTGATACCAACTTTGTAACACCCCAATTCTACCCCATGCAATTATGCAAAATAAATCAGAGTTATAAAATTTCATTCATACAAACGAATCGGGACGTTACAAATTCTTCTAACAAATTCATTGCATTCATCATGGATATATAACACTTTTAATAAAACATCGGATGAACCATCAGCATAGCATCTTTAATAAAATAATTCAACAACTACGCAGCGGAATTCTTCAATAACATCTTTAAATAAAACAGCAACTTCGAAACATCTTATATTTAGTAAATAAACAATTTAAAGTTCAACAAATAAAAATCAGCAATCAAAAATCAGCAAGAGTTCATCCCCCCGAGTGTTACATATCAGAGCAATGACACTGACTCGATCTATTGAAGGTATACGGCCTTCACTCTCGATTACCTGCATGTTACCAACATAAGGGCAACATTCAAATAGAAGGGGTGAGATATCTAACAATATAATAAAGTGCGTGATAATTAATATATTAAATTAGATCAATCATATCACCACTTCTCATCTTATAATCAACAATAATTACAGCATATATACTCATTCATCAACATCAAATACACTTCATTATTCAACCATATATGCATGTGGTACCATTGGAGCAGAACTCCCATCTCAAATATCTAATCTGCCAATTAATAGAGGCATCAACAAGGCATAGCCTTCATCTCAAAATTTTCCAATCCATGCCATCTCAACGAGCATAAGCTCCGTCTCAAAAAATGCAATGTATGCGACTCAACATGAATGTAATAACACACTCAGTTAACAACATCTCAAAACAACAACATCTCAATCATCTCAAAACGACAACATTTCAGTCATCTCAAACAACAACATCTCAATCATCTCAGAACAACATCTCATAAACATCTCAGAACAACAACATCTCATAAACATCTCAAAACATCTCAATTACAGCATCTCATAAACATCTCAAAATAATTTATTAAACATTACTTATTTATCAAACATCATTTGTTCATCATAAAATTATCAAACACCACTTTCATAACCACATCTTACTAAGAAATCAGCTGTATATTAATAATACAGTAAGCCATACTATTATTCTGCAGTTCTACTTCGTTTCTATCATTAATCCTACTGTCATATTTCTAACAGCAGCCTCTAACATCTCATATTCATCAATCTGTCCCAAAAACAGCACAACGGTCATCTACAGGAATTAATCCTAAGTCCTAAATTAGTTATTGGGATTACACCTCTTAATCATCATTTTAATCATCTAGAATAAAGTTCATCGCGTTAGCTAATCAACGCTTCTAACGGCATCTCAAACAGCATCCTAAAACTCAAGTTACAGCAATTTAAAAACTGATTATGTCAAAATTATTCAGTATGGGTCGACACAAAACTCCTTGGATCGACACATCCTGCTTCATCTACTCCCTATGAGTCAACGCATCCTCCTTATGGATCGACTCATTCTGCTTCAAATCACAGCATGTATCGACACATGCACTTACCGATCGACTCATCCTGACTTCAAAATGCAGCATGTATCGACACATGCATCACACCGGTCGACTCATCCTGAGTCTCACACACTCATGTATCGACACATCCTCTCTTCGCGTTGACTCATCCTGAGTCTAACAGCCTCCTTGCATCGACTCATCCGGTTTGAGGTCGACGCATCCTGCGATTTTCTGCATAATTTTCTGCGTTTTCTACTGTATTTTGCTACGGGAATCATACTACAGCCCTAAGAACCTTATTATGATCATGATAATTCATCACTTAATATTACACTTTATTACTCCATTGATCAAACAACATAATAACATTCTTATTCATCAAAAATTCATCAAATCTTCATCATACATCATTCATCATGCAATTTATGCATGAACAAACAGCAGTTACATCTAACCCCATATATCAAACGTCATGAACCCAATTATAAAGCCAGAACCCCACCCTTACCTTGGATCTAAGGTCACTCTACAATTTTCGGGTTGAATCTTTGTTCTTGCCGTCTCCTTCTGTTTTCCAGCAGCTTCACGTTCTTCACAATCCTTATTTTCTCTTCTTACTGCTTTCTCCTTCTATTCTTCACACAAATAATAAAATAACCTAATATGATTATATTATTCCTTATTGGGCTCAAAACCTACACCCCTTTATTACTTCCACTCACACCATAAAGGCCCACATTAAATAATATTAGCTTTTAACATTATTTCACATAATAATATAATACCTCAAATATATTATTAATTCTCCATTTAATAAAATAAATCCAATTTAATAACACTTCTTCACAAATATTCCAAAAATAATTTAATTAAATAATTAATTAAATTACGGGCGTTACACAAAGTTAACCTAATATTTTCTCTGGATCAGCCGGATTGACACTAAGATCTCTCTGATTACTATGCTAGTGAAAGATGTACCAAGACTTTCGTCTAGGTCAGTTGAATCACTACTAAGATCCTCCTGATTACTATGCCAGTCAAATTTAATTCAAGGTCTTTCCCAGGTTTAGTCAAATCGACACTAAGATTTCTATCCCAGTTAAAGACAGCTTGAGACCTTTCTCTGGTTCAGCCAAATTGATACTAAGATTTCTATTCTATTTAAAGAAGCTATGAAGCCCGGAAAATGACCAGATAATAGTCAATCAACAATGCAAGACACTGTGAAGCCCGGATCCTGACCGGATAATAGTTTAATTTCATATTCCGCAGTAAGTCGCTGTGAAACCTGGAATACAACCAGATAGCAGTCAACCTTATCATCCTCAGCAAGTCACTGTGAAGACTGGATCCTGACCATATAGAAGTTCACTTCCGTCTCTTCAATCAAGAGATGACTCCCCATTAGAGTAATGGACAATTGAAGCTCCTAGACTTTATTCCTCGAGACAGAGACCAATATTCCTCAGTGAAGTCCTCCCTAACAATAGGAACGGGAATTCCCACCTAGGAATACCTCACGAAATCATCATTGTTCTGGATGGCATCTTTAAGACCATCTCCGACAACTCCCCGTCACATTCTTCGGATGGAATCTTTAAAGCCCATCTCTGACGATATTCCGTCATCTTATCCAAATGGCATATGTAAGTCCATTCCTGACGTCATCAAACGTCAGTATTACTTCATACAAGTGCAAATTTCTAGGCACTCTAGTGTTCAATCATCTTCCACCCTCAGATCACGAAAGGCAGACAAGCCAATATAAATCCTCAGGTTTAAGAAGATTGAACAGGGGCAGCTATTGTACCCCAAAATTTTCCCTCCCATTTTCACACAAAACATACTCCTAAAGATCCTCAATTGCTCAAGTTGACTAAGGATTGACCAGACAAATCCTCCTCTTAAGACAATAGGCCTAAAACTAGGGTTTCATTCCTCATCAATATGGTTGAGTTCGAAGGGTCACAAATGGTCTCCATTGTCCTAATATGTCCTCAAGATCATCCATGCCAAGTTTCATGTCTTGCACAACAAGTTTGCTTAGTCAACTGCTCAAATGCCTGAAGATCAACTACACTAGGTCAAAAGTCAATTGTGGCTTATATACAGTCAAACTTCAAGATTTTTAGTCAACATCAACATTTTGAAGAAGTATCCATCATTTGATCAAGGGTTGATCATGATTCCTCAAGAAATGCTCCTAACTCATCAAAAGTCAAAAATTGCAAATTAGGGTTTCTATTGGAAAAGTCAACCAAACTTTGACCAGGCATAAATTTCTCATAATTTATCAGAAATTTTCCAACCAAGGCTCATTTTGAATAGAATCCAATTCCCTGTAATTCATCTTCAGCCCTCAAGTTTAAGAAATGCCTCAGTCAAAAGATATAAGCTCAGACATTATAGGTCATTTCAAAAAGTCAACAAAAACACCTTTTGGGTCAAAGATCTTTACACGAACATGGAAGATACAATTGAGATGAAACCAAAATGGTTGTTTAGAGGACATCCTAAGCTTTCTAAAAAGTCTAAGAACACCCTCTTAGGGTCAAAAATGAGAGAGATATGCATTGCTAAAGTTGACCAAATTTTGGAAATGTGCATGAAGTCAACATTGGTCAAAATTGATTTTTTTTTCCAAATGGGCCCATGTTTTCTTGTTTGAAACTTGTTCCTAAGAGGACCCACGACCCCTGATCTTATCCACCTATTATTTTATTATTTTTATTATTTGTTTTGATTTTTTATTCACTTAAATCAAAATAAATTAATTTAAATAATGGAATAATAAAATAAAATCCAAGATTTGATTTTATGACCACGTGATGAGTCTACAATCAGCTGGCAAATCATGTAATTCGTACAAGGACTAATTGGATTGGAAAAGATCATGATTTGGCCAAATTTAGAAATCAAGTATACAAGATGCAAATCAAATCTCTTCTCATCAATTTGCAAAGATTCAACTCAGTTTTATTGACCTAATTACTTCTACTATATATGCATAACAAACCCTAATGATGAAAGGAGGATTTGGCAGTGTAGAATTGACACAAGAACTCCAATTTTTTATCAAAAAAATGGCATTCGGTTTGGCATTTGTAGGGAGATTCAAGGCATTCTAAAGCTTGCAATCAACTCCTGGGCACGTTTAGAAGCTATTTGGATCATTACCACGCCTCAATACCTTCATAAAACACGCATACAAAACCACGGTTTGCCCTTGTTTTCTTGAATTCGATTTTGACAATTTACACATGATAAATGAATTTTGACTACATATTCATGTTTGTATAATCATTTAGAACATGTTTGCATAATCAATTGTTTGTTTTGATGCTTGTATAGACAACTGCCATTGCTAGGGTTTGAAGCTTTGTTTTAGGGTTTTGCAGTACAGGTGAAATTAAGCCAAGCGATGAACACCATGGAACTCATGAGATCAAACCCAGTTGATCTATGTATTTATATTTCATTTTTATTGCGTGGCTGTGATTTTTGAAATACGCAAGTTTGTAGTTACAGCAGGTTGTCCGTAGGTAAAGGTTTTGTCTAAAACGACAACCCTTTGGAGAAAATGATGGTGTATTCAAGTCTGGTTGACCAATTTGAATGGCACGCGCTTTTCATTCATTATTACTGCTAATTATTAAATAAGATGTATTGTTTTTGTTTGGTATCCCAAAAGACCAAGTGGCCCAGTGGCAGGAGCGAAGGGTGTTAAGGCATTGCATGTGTGGGAGGTCAGGGGTTCGACCCTTGCCTCCTGTATATTATTTTTCTAATTTATAATTGCAGATTCAGTACCCTAGGGTTAAGCGTGTGCACCCTGTACTGGCCTATCATCACCATTGGATCTCTTCAGTGCCAGATCAAACGCTCCAGCTCCAAGGGTGCACGATGGACCTTCCAGAAGCCACAACACCAAATCACACGCAAAGGGACATTGGGCTTGCTGTTTGATCTGGGCCTAATCAAATTCAACGCCACACCCCCCAAAATGCTTCACAACATCAGGCACATTTTATTTCTTCTTTATATTATTTTTTTAATTTCTTTATTTTAATTGTTTTAAATTTAGTTTTTTTTATTTAATCATAAAATCAATAAAACCATAAAAAATAGAATTAGGTTTTTTTTATTAAAATTAATTTTGTAAATTAATTTAATTTATTATTTTGACTTGTTTCTTTTAAAAATAAAATCAATTAGAATATAGATTTAAATTGCAAAATCTTTTTTCTTCAAAAATATCAAAAATATTAGTTTTGTTAGAATTAATTTTTAATTAATAATTTTTTCCCAAATTAATTAATTACCCTTTTTATCATTTAACCTTTTTCCAAATAAAAACAACAAAAATACTTTCTCTTAACCTAGGCGCGTTTTAGGGTTTAGGCGCTTCGTTATTCCTCGCGTGTTTATTATTTCTGCTATATTATTTTTTCATTATGTAATTGGGTTCGATTTGTAATAGTTTAATTAGGGTTTTAATTCTGCATTTTTAATTTTCAATCACTAATTATGTAATTGCACCAAAGCCCTGTAATAGCGTAGGACCCTTTATTTATCGCTTTTATATTCTGTATATGCTTGTATATATAACTGTTAGTAACTTAGGCGTGCATAACAAGATAAATCAATTAACCATTAGACCACTAACTTCAAGATAATATATCTGAAAAAGAACACTTTTGCACACTTTCACCCCTAGGGTATTACCTCACTTGGTTGACTTTGAAAACAATGGTCATGTCCCTCAAAACATAGGGATACTCTTAGCAAAGTCCCTCGGTTAAATCGTCATAAAGATCATAGTCCCTAAACGTCCCTAGAGTTGCCCACGATAAATGATCTTACGATGATAGTCCCTTCGAAATGCTAAGGTATCCTTACATGTTTCCTTGGATGACCAATACGTCCCTTTCGATAGTCCCTCAAACATCCAACGGCTAGGGTTACCTACTCACTAATAGTAAGATAACACGGTCTAAAGGATAGGAGGAAAAGAACGCCTTTTTTCAAGTAGGTAGATAACTGTTAGGTACTTGCTCAAATCAGATTTTTACACCCTACACTTTCAAACATACTTTTCAAACAAATTTTTTCAAAAACACTTTATCACACTCTTGAGGACCGATACAAGAGTTGCCATAAAGTGAATCGCCGCACTAAGGCAATTTTTAAAGCTTTTCAAACACACAAACACGAAAGCAATTTTAGAAAATGAGCAAGTACCTAAGAGTCCATGGAAAACCATGGATGGAAAGGGTGTTAACACCTTCCCTTTCCATAATCTACCCCCGTACTCAGAAATCTCGAAAAAAAGTGTTTTTCTGTTCTTTTCACCCTTTCCTTTGTTGGATAAAAGAAAAGTCGGTGGCGACTCTTGCTTACCGCGACATTTGCGAACAAAAAACTCAAACTAGTATTAACAGTCGATTCTGCCACCCTATCACACCCAGCAATATCATTACTTTGGATTTCTGCAAGCTTCAAGCTTTGGTTTGAGAACGTGCATTTATTTTACACGAGAAGACTTTATCTCCTCAGCAGGAATATATTGGCATTTCCCCAGGAAGTCATATTTCATTCCCCATGAGGTCATATTTCATTCCCCAGGAAGTCATATTGATTTCCCCGAAAATCATTTTGACAATCCTTCCCATAACAGCAAATAGCAGGTCTCTTTATTTGAGCAAGTTATACTTCCCCGTAAAGGTCGACCTTACTTTTTTGCTATCTTCTTTATGAGTGGATAGTTTGCAGTTCGTTGTCAAATTACTCCAATGGATGGCAAGTTTTTCAATATTGCAGAGACAGTTCATTGTGAAACCTCATCAAGTGGTAGTCTCTTTATTTGATACAACTTATATATTACCCTTTTCCAGGAGAAATTCCTTGGTTAAAGAAGAAGTTGCGACCCGTTCTAGGTGAAACGCCGGAATTTTGGGGGAAACTTATTATCGTTTTGCAACCTTCAGTGAACGTTGGTAGTTCACTATCAGTGAACGTTGGTGTTATAATATATTTTTCTTTCTACCTTCAGTGAAAGTTGGTAGGTCACCATCAGTGAAAGCTGGTGATTGTCATCTTTTTTCTACCCTCAATGAACGTTGGTAGTTCATCGTCAGTGAACGACAGTGTTATGATATATTTCTTTTCTACCTTCAGTGAAAGTTGGTAGGTCACCATCAGTGAAAGTTGGTGATTGTTATCTTTTTGCTACCCTCAGTGAACATTGGTAGTTCATCGTCAGTGAACGGAGGTGTTATGATATATTTCCTTTCTACCTTCAGTGAAAGTTGGTAGGTCACCATCAATGAAAGTTGGTGATTGTTATCTTTTTGCTACCCTCAGTGAACGTTGGTAGTTCACCGTCAGTGAACGTCAGTGCTATGATATATTTTTCTTTCTACCTTCAGTGAAAGCTGGTAGGTCACCATCAGTGAAAGTTGGTGATTGTCATCTTTTTGCTACCCTCAGTGAACATTGGTAGTTCACTATCAGTGAACAGCAGTGTTATGATATATTTTTCTTTCTACCTTCAGTGAAAGTTGGTAGGTTACCATCAGTGAAAGTTGGTGATTGTTATCTTTTTGCTACCCTCAGTGAATCTTGGTAGTTTATCGTCAGTGAACGGCGGTTTATAATATATTTTCTCTCTACCTTCAGTGAAAGTTGGTGATTGTTATCTTTTTTCTACCCTCAGTGAACGTTGGTAGTTCATCGTCAGTGAACGGCAGTGTTATGATATATTTCCTTTCTACCTTCAGTGAAAGTGGTAGATCACCATCAGTGAATGTTGGTGATTGTTTTCTTTTTGCTACCCTCAGTGAAAGTTGGTAGTTCATCGTCAGTGAACTACGATGTTATGATATATTCTTTCTCACTACCTTTAGTAAAAGTCGGTAGCTCACCGGCAGTGAACATCGGAGTTGTTATTTCTTTTCTATTTCTACCTTGTGTGAACGTTGGTAGTCTCGCCTTCAGTAAAAGTTGTTGTATCCTCTGACCTTTTTTACCATCCTCTATGAGTCGAGTCTTTTGATCCACCAGTGATTTATTTTCCTGGTTGGGTTTCTTTTTTATCCTTATTTCCTTTGCTACATATCCAGTGGTGTGATGTGTCCCTTTGAAGTTGTTCATATGCATTCGTACTCATAAGCATTGCATGGCATCTTATGGCCAAAAAATAGTGTTTGTTTTATATTTAAGTATCTTCGATCGTGTCGACATGAAGATTTTTAACCTTCGTATCTCCAGATAGAAGAAACTTAAATAAGGGCAGTTGTTGTACCCCAATTTTCCCCCTAAGATCCCTTCATCATACCATATTGATTCAATCACAACAAGATCATATTAGGGCTCTTGGTTCTCCTCCCTATCTTTAGCTTTTCTCTTTGAGGAATCACCAAGCACCTTGACTTGTTTTTCTTTTGTGATCATTCGTGTTTTGTTTTGACTTTCCTTTTAACTAATAAAATGCAATGTTGGTTTGTCTTACTTGTTAATAATGTAGGTGTGATACGGTGGGAGAACTGACTCGGGTCGTTTTGCGTTTTATCGCAATTATGCGGATAGCAAGAGTCGCCACCGACTTTTCTTTTATCCAAAAGGAAAGGTAAAAAAGCACAGGAAAGACCTTTCGGGATTACTTCTCAGGTTCGGGGGGTAGATTATGAAAAGGGAAGGTATTAGCACCCTTTTCATCCATGGTTTTCCATGGGCTCTTAGTTGCTCGCTAGATCACTTACTTTGTTTGAAAGTTATGCTTTCGTGTTGTGAGTTTTGAAAGTATTTTGGAAATGTCTTTGTAATGGTTCTCATCTCTATAAGAACGCATACAAAGTGTTGTTTCGAGAAAATAGTTCAAATAGGTGTTTGTGGAATGTGTTTTTGAAAGTGTTCTTGGAAAGATGTTTTTGTAATGGTTCTCGTCTCTATAAGAACGTATACAAAAAGCTTTTGTCTTTTGAAAAAAAAGGTTTTAATGTGAAAGTGTTGGTGTAAAATGTTTGGTTGTGAGCAAGCGAGCAACTAGGAGCAAATCTACCTACTCAAAAGGTCTTAAATATTCTTTTCTTCCTTTAGATGTTGCTATCTTACCATTGATTTGGTAAGAAGCCCCATCGTTGGATGTGAAGAGACGGGCGCGGGTCAATCGTACAGTCATAGAAGGCAACTTGTTGAGACACTTTAGCAATTTCTCGTAAGGGACTAGATCGTTTTACCGAAGGCAACATCGAGGGACATCGAGGGACTACAATTTTTTTTATCGAAGGGTCTTTGCTAAAGCATCCCATATTCGAGGGACATGACTATGTTTCCGAGGCAACGAGTGAGGTTACCCTAGAGGTGCGCGTGTGAAAAAGTGTGTTCGTTTCAAGTTATTTTGTCTTTGAAATTAGGTTATCTAGCGATTGATTTCGAATCTTGCCATGCACGCCTAATTACTATACAATATAAGGAAAACAGTAAATTGCGGGAATTGAAATTCTACGCTATTACAGAGTTTTTGGGAATGGGGGTACAATTTTAAAAATGGGGATGGATCAACGTAATTAAATGTTTAAATATGCAAACAATACAACCAAATCAAATTCAGAATTTAATCGAAATTGCAACAGTTTATGAAATAAAATTAATTGACAAAATATGAAATTCTAAGTATTTTGTTTGAAAAGTTTGAAAAAAAGAAAAAATAGAAAGAAAAAAATCTATTTCTATTAATTAGCTAAAGAAATTAAATCGAATGCATGTATTTTGTCTTTTAGGGTTTTTATTATTAAGTTAAATAAATTAAGACTAAGATACAAAAATGAATTAGTAAAAATATTTTACAAATTTTTTCCTAACTTAAATTTAGAACTAGGCTAATTGATAAAATTATCTAACAAAATTTTAATGAGTTATTTAAATTAGTAAAACAACTAGAACCAAACCAAATATTAAAATAAAACAAAAAAAAGGAAGGGTGGTGTCAAACTGAAATGGGGTGATGTTGTTTTTGAAAGTTTGGGCTTTGGAGGTTAAAGCCCAAGGAGTTTTGTTTTGTTTCAACAAAAAAAGAAAATGAAGCAATAAAACGAAAATAGGTCCCAACATGGGTTGAACCCGGGCTCCCTTAGTCATTGCAAACAATGCCTTGCCAACTGAGCTAACCTTCTTAATCGTTATTATAATTAACCTAATAATACAAAAGGAAAAAGATTATGGATTGGGTCAAGAGGCCAAATGGGGGGGGGGGGGTTGACCCGGTTCAAAAATGGAAAAGGAAAGGTTGAGAAACCCTAAAACAAACAAGGAGGCGCGGCTGGGAATAGGTTATTGTATCAACAAAACTTGATTGAATGCTAGTTAAAATCAATTAAACACGTTTCAACCCTCTGAACCAAAGCAAACAACCTCTGTTCCTCGTTGTTCTGAATCGCTATCTTCCCTAAATCTCTCAACCGCTCTCGTCCCTATACTTGCTTCTCCCTGTCACCATCCTATTATCACAATGGGATTTCTCCCTTCTCTGTTTCCTATTGCGTCCACTTCCAACCAATCCTCACGATCTCTCTCTCGTAATACCCTTGACCGATCAATAACAACAACCCACTCTTTCTAGTTTTACACTTAGAAATATTACAAATCCAAAATTGATTTACACATGCAAGATGAAGAACTGGAAATGAAATGCTAAAGGAAACGAAAGCTTACAGATTGAAGTAACTCTGATGGTGTTCCAACTGTGACTTCATTGAAGATACGTCTGCGATGATTCAGGTAATTTGCACTGCTTCTTCCTTTTGTCTTCTATGTTTTTTGTTGATTATGGAGAGAGGGAGTATGCTGGCAGTTGGATGGATGAAGGCTGGGTTTGTGTGATGGAGATGGATGTTTATTGGAACTTGCTGGTTGACAAGCAGAAGTGGTTATCACAGAAGAAAACAAAATTGTTTTCTTTATCGCATGAACATAGAAGAACAAAGGTGATGGTGAGTAGAGATAAGTAAGTGTGTTTTCTGAATGTGTTTTTTGTTATCTGATAGTTAGCTTGTAGGTTGTGTTATATCAGATTCAGTTTTGAGGTTTGGCTTTTTTGTTGTGGTTTGTAGTTTGTATGCTGTGTTGTATCGGGTTCAGGTTTTGAAGTTTGGCTTTTTTGATGTGGTTTGTAGTTTGTATGTTGTGTTGTATCAGGCTCAGGTTTGAACTTTGGCTTTTTTGCTGTGGTTTGTAGTTTGTATGTTGTGTTGTATCAGGTTCAGGTTTTGAAGTTTGGCTTTGTTGTTGTGGTTTGTTGTATCCGTTTTGATCTCTCTTTTTGCTGGTTTTTCTAGTTTGTGTTATATTGTTCTTTTTTTTGCTGGCTAACTGATCCCCCCTTGTGCAATGAAACAGTGGCCTTATTATATTGGAATGAGGGTGAAAAGTGGGGGGGAAATTTGTTGAGTCTTGAACTGTTTTGGAATGCTGACTTGCTGCCTTTTGAGTGCAGTTTTCATATTGTTATTTGTGTGCAAAATGCTAGGCTACAGGTTTTTGGACTGTTGTATAGCAGCCTGTGGACTCTTTTACTAGGACTGTTAGGACAGAAAATGTAGTAGGTTGTGGACACGCTTATGCTGGTTTGGGGACTGTTATTGCTAGGTGACATATTTCCAAGTCTATTCCTTTTCTCTTTATCTTTCAATGAAAATATAAAGCTACTATGCTTTTCTTTCTATGAAATTTTTTGAAGGGTTTGTATAATTTCAGGAAAATGATGATAACTTGTTTGTTGAGCTAAACAAGCTAGTTATGCTTTGCCTTGTTTGTTGGTTTTGAAGCCTGTTCTTGTTGTATTTGTTGCATGTTGTGCTGCTTGTATAACAGCCTCTTGTTGCTGTGTTGTTGCTGCTTTGCAGCCTTAGACTTGCTGCTATATTTTCTGCATGTTTTAGAGAACCTTGCCTTGGCCTGTTGTGCTTGGAAGCTTTGACTTGTTTGCATCTCTTGTTGTTTGTTTGCTATATTTGTTGCATGTTGTGCTGCTTGTATAACAGCCTGCTGTTTGGCAGCCTTGCCTTATTTCTATGCTTGCTTTGTTTGCTGGTTTTGCAGCCTGTTCTTGCTGCTATATTTACAGCAGCCTGCCTTTGTTTTGTTTGCTTGCACATTTTCTTTTCTTTCTTGTGAACCAAGGTCCAACCTTGTGATTTGCAAGAATGGGAGGAGAGATATTATGATAAAACAACTTAAAATCTGATTCCTATATACAAACCCTAGTGATGAAATTCTTTTTTTCTTTTCTTTACATATCATCTTGCTTGAATTGCTAATTTTCTCTTCTTTGTTTCATGAACGTGAGGCGTGGATGGCAAGCTAGGATTGCTTGAAGATGAAACAATGGAGACTTGAAGAAACAAAATAAATTTTCTCTCTTTGTAGTTAAAGCACACATTGTAATTCTTTGTAAACAAAGCAAAAAATGTGTAAACTTATTTCCTTTGAGATGTAATGAACACAAGACCTTGAATAAATTTATAAATGATGAAATTTGTCGTACCAATCCTGAATTTATTTAAACTTTGCAATTCTCAATTTAATGCTTTGAATAAAACATCTTGGTTTGGTAACTTGAACTTCAAGCAATCACAAAATGATCAAATAAACCAATGCGCCTTGTACCCCAATCAAATTTCTAAACAAAATAAATGTTTAAGAATTCAATTCTAACTTGGTTAACTCAAACCCAAAGCCATGGTCATCTAAATGACAGTCTTAATTTTCAACTCTTGTCCAAACCAAATTTGCATTCAAAATGAACTCACGCACCATACTCGATTAAAATGGAACTTCATTGCCAAAAAATCATGCTTTGAGAACAATCGTCAACCTTATAGAATTAACAAATTTCAAAAACAATGGTGGTTGAGAACATTTCAGATCAAACAAAATGACTTGCGATGATTCGATAACTTTCAAAGTCTTCCAAACATAATTTCTTTTCGATCTTTGAAGATAAACTCGTGAGCGACATCATTTGTGACCATATGCAGAAATAACCGTCTCAAGATCTTGTAACTTGAGGAAATCGCAATTCTTAGAAATCAGGCGACAATTATTTAAGATTAGGTCAAAATCCATGAAGCGACTTCTAACGTATTCGAATTTTGGTGATTTTCTACACGTAATTAGCTCTTGATTTGTGAAGAGAAATTGGAGATGACAATCAAGGAGAATCATACGCAAGAAGAATCGCTCAAAATATCAAATAATGAAGAAGTTACAATCGCTTGAACTTGGTCTCGCAAAAGGTCAACTTTTAGGTTACTGGAGTCATTTTCAGTCGACTGAACCATTGACTGAGCAAACTTATGACGCGAGGTTTGAAACTCGGCATGAACATCCTTGAGGAGACATGAAGATCTATGAGGACCATTTCAAACCTTGAAGAATCAATTTTCTTTGAGAAACGTCAAACCCTAATCATTGACTTACTACACAGGAAGAGAATCTGTCTGATCAAACTTCTGAGCCAAATTGAGTATTCGAGAAGACCTGGGATAGTATCTTGAATAAAAAATGAGGGAAAATTTTGGGGTACAACAGTAGGTAAAGACAATGTGGCTTGGCAAGTTGATCCATGGGTCCATGAGTTTATTTACATGCCCTAGTCAATAAAGCTTGAGAAGTTAAAACCTCACCATTGAAGTTGTTTTGGAAGAAATAGAATGGCAAGGTTTATTTTGGTTCACCATATTTCAAAGTTATCAAGATTGATTCAAAAGTACAAGGGGTTGATTGAAGAAGTTGTCATGGTTGGACAAGGCCTTGTTCCCATTGGTCACAAGTGCATATTTCTCTCAATTCTCAAGATATGGAAGTGGTTTTGGTTGTTATGAGTTCTCATTATCATCCTCAACAACTTCTATCTACAAAGCAAGAGTGTTGGTACAAGAAGGTTGTTCAAAATTGTCAAAGTTCCTCAAAGCATTTTCTTGATCTAGGAGCTAGGGTTTTGAACTTCAAAGAAGTATATCTTGCTCATCTTTTGGTATTTTTGAGTGATTCCAAAAACATCCTTCTGTTCAAATGTTTATTAACAAATCACTTCAAAAGTTTCAAGGAGTTTTCATGTGGAAGAAACTTTATGATGAAGAAAGATTACAAGTCCTCCAGATGAACCCCCAATTTCTCATGTGTGACTTCAAATGATCATAACTTGGTCAATTTTTATCACCTTGAGCCCACTATTTTTCCATAATGATCTTGAGGATGTGAACTTTATTCCTTCTTTTATATGCAAAGTGAGAAAATGGATGGAAGATGCCCTAAGGATACAAAAGATTATAGGTCATTTCATGATTATTTGCCAACTTAAAAAATTCATAACTCTCTCAATTTTTGGAGATTTTGAATGGTTCAAGTTTCAAAATGTCATTCAAGAGGTATATTTCATGCCATCTTTTTTGGTCAAGAGCAAATTCCAAGTGGAAGGCCATGTTTGGATGCAAAACATTATAGGTCACTTTTGAAGAGAAATTGAAATATTTCTAAGTATGGAAAGTCAACCTTTTTTCCCCAACTTTGACTCATTGCAACTTTCAGCTCAAGCATCCATTTGATTCCATTATTTTCCCATTGCAAAGTTTGTAATCTCATCTTTCTAAAGCATCAATAATCATGCCTTAAGACCCCTTGAGCTGAGAATGCCATTGGATTGAACTTGGTAACTTGGAACTGAAGTTTCTTCATAAGTCAGAATTTGAAGTTCATGTTTTGGCTTCTAAACATCAAATTAGCACGTGTTTGTGATCTAAACATGTTTAACCAAGTTGCCAAAGTGGGTTAGAGCCTTAAAACGCAAGTATTGGATGAGTTTTGATGCAAAACAAATCACACCTTACTCGTGTATCAGGTTCACACGATTTCCCTCCTAACTTCATCATTCCACACGCTTGAACATTCCATTTGATTCCCTATAAATAGAGGGTCATCCCTCATTCATTTCCTCGAGCTTGAACAGCCAGAATCATCCTGCCAAACTTGTTCCACAACTCATTTTTCTGTATCTTCGAAATCAGTGTTCAAGCCTTTTTCAATCCAATTTTCCATCAATTCACCTTCCTTGATCTTCCCTGAAGCTAACCATACAATTACCGTTAAGAATCGCGCCCTATATTCATCTATAGAAGTCCAATTTCAGAGCTCTGCAACTCAACTTCAATAGGTAGATTTCTCCATCAATTCTTCAAAACTTTGATATCATTGTGAAGCTCTCATTGCCCTGGTTCTAGTCGCAACACTTGCTTTTATCTGGAAACACGTTTTGAACATGAAATTTCAAATCCCTTTTCAAAACTTCTCTTCCAAATTGCTTGAGCTACAGTTTATATAAAATTGTCGCGAAGGTGTGGTTGTCTTCGTCTTGAAGAGACGAAGCGAATGACATAGATCTGAGCTTCTGATTTTACAGTTTGAGAGACCTGCAATTCAAGTTGGTTGGAGGTTGAAGATGACCAACGTTTCATCTTCCAACCAATGATGGCTTGCCACTTGTTATTTTTGAAAATCTGATTTATATTTGACTATATGCTTTATTCACTAATGATCATGATATGCACAACGCGCCAAATCCCTTGGATTTGATTACTAACGCGTTTTGACTCTCATCCAATGGTCCACATATTTTTGACTTTATTTTTTATTTTTTATTTCTAATTTTTATATTTAATTGTTTTAAACTTCAAAAAATCCTAGAAAATTCATTTTAAGTCCAAAAAATCTGAAATAATTATGAAAAACATTTTTGATTTTTCTCTTTCTGATTTTTATTTTTTCACAATTTTATTTTGTGTTTTGATATTTTTTATAAATTTTCACTTTGTTTGAATTGTTTTAAATGTTTAAAAATACTTTTATGCATTTTTAAATTCTGAAAAAATTATGAAATGATCCAATGATATTGTGACAAATATTGGTGACCTCATTTATTTTTTATTTCTGACTTTGTTATTTTCTATCATTTTTGGTTTATTTTACTCATTTCTTTTAATTTTAAAAATAGTTTCTGACTTTTATAAATTACCAAAAATTTTGTAAAAATATTTGAGTTCGTTTCTGATTTTTCTATGGTCTTATTTAATATTTCTTGATTAATTTGAACATAGTTAATATTTTTTTCTTTTACTTCTACTTTAAAACATTTTAAAACCCTTTTTTAATGTATATATTAAATGCAATATTATTTTGTGATTATTTTCTGGCTGATCTTGGGTTAAATTTTTTATCATGAACTTTATTAACATCATTGGATCCATAGTGTTGAGTCTAACTCCATAAAAATGAATGAATGATTTTAATAATAGTTTGATTAAAATTTAATTCAAATGTGGTTTATATATTCTTTCCCACCCCTCTTCATCTCATCCCTTTTTTATTGCACTAAGTGTTATTGGAGCATGATCTCTATATCATGTCTCAAAACAAATAGTGCATAGATTGCTATTGACTGACCTCAAAATAGGTGCGACTTCTACATAAGTCCACTTACGATTACTTAACATAGTGTAAATTTTGTCCTGATTCGAATAAATGATCATTCATGGCCCAAACCTATATTTGCAAGCCCAAGTATGTTAATTTGATATCTTTGATCCGATAACCTTGAGATTCATTGTGTGGAGGCTTTGGTTTGGTTCTATCAATCCTCTAATGAGTTCCAAATACAAGTTTCAAGATGGTCATCCAACTAACCACTAATTATTAAATTGTTATTACTTTATGCTTTTATTTTTATGCTTTATGTGCCATTTAATTTAAGCATTACATTTCATGCCATTTTTATTTTGCTCACTTGAGCATTTACTTTCTTGTCATTTTTATTTTGCTCACTTGACCTTTTCTTTTCTTTTTCAAGACACCTAATAATCAACATGAACCATAAAATGCTTTAATGATACTTGGACTATTTGGTTACTATCCTTGGCATTGTAGAGTATTGGACTTCTTGGACTTAGGATTAGAAACCTTGGCCTATGTTGGAGACCTTAGACCTTAATTGATATTTTGTCTGGAGTTCTTGAGGTTTACCTCAAGACATTGGGTTGTTTGTTTGTTTTGTGTGCAGGTTATTATGATTGCATTCTTTGTTTGTAATCTGGAATTCACCCGTATACAGCCGTTACTCTGCCCAATTTTTGTGAAGACTTAATACACTTGAAGTTTGGTTCTCTCAAGAGGTCTAGTATCTTAGCTTGTTTGATTTCAATCCAAGGAATGAGAATTCTATCTTGACTCATAATGTCAAGTATTGGCTTCTTGTTAGTTAGATGGTTCTTCTCCCTAGCTTTTACCTTATGCTTTAGGATAGTCCCTTCTTCTCCTCCCATCTTCTTTAATTTCAAAAATATTCTCCATCCTTTTGAAAACTCTTCTTGTTTCTAAACTTGAACCACTTTCATAATAAACTTGGACTTAGGTCCATGCATTTTCAAAACATTTTCATAAATAAACTTCAATTAACTTAACAATACCTTGAAATTTTTGTGAGAAGAATAAAAGTCAATCAATCTCATTTCAAACCATTTTTGACATCTTGGCTCTTATCTTTAAAACTTTTCTCAAAAGATTGGACTCTTGTCAATCCTTGTAGTGATGCAAATAACTATACTTCTACAATATATAGTGAAGAGAGATATTTTCCACTTGGGTGTTGAGTGATGCATTGTTGATTTTAAAATTCAAGTCATATCCTCCACTTTGAGATGATGCAAATTCTCCTTTCTCATGATTGTGGGTAGTAAGTAGGTTTTCCACACGGACAATGACGATGATGTCTTATCCCATAAAACTAACCAACATACTTGTGTTTTAAAATTTTTTAAAAGATGAGCTACGTGTACCCTGATTCCCTTTGCACGAAAGGTGGCACGTATGCACTAAAGGTACGCAACCGCAGCGGGTGCAAAAATTATAAAAAATATTTCTTTTCTTACCTCCACCACCTATTTTTTTATATAACATTTTATAGCCAAAATATACAGATTTTTTCAAAGAGGTTCTTGTGGAGTACCGTAGATGTTTAGGGTACTAATACATTTCCTTTGCATAACCAACCCCCTTACCTTGAATCTTTCCCCCTCTTTTTGGGTTACTCTCTCTTTTCCCATTCCTTTGGAAACAATAAAGCGCGGTGGCGATTTTTATTTTTGATATGTATAAGTCAAGTCAATCCAATGGCTTAGTCTTAAACATTTCTACCACTACAGTAGGATGCTTAGGAGTTTTGGATAGCTTGCTTTCTGAAAAATAAAATTTCTTCAGAAGTTCTTTAACATACTTGCTTTGGTGTATGTAGGTTCCTTCTGGAGTTTGATTGATTTGAATTACCAGAAAGAACTTGAGTTCACCCATCAAGCTCATTTCAAATTCTGCCTGCATAGTCTTAGCAAATTCTTTCCCCAAGAAGGCTTTAGTAGATCAAAAAATTATATCATCTGCATAAATTTGACAAACCAGAATGTCATTTTTAAAGATTTGTGTCCACCTTCCCTCTGGTAAACTCATTTTCAAACAAAAAGTTACTTAGTCTTTCATACCAAGCTCCGGGAGCTTATTTTAGACGATACAACGATTTTTTAAGTTTATAAACATACTCTGGATGTTTTGTATTTTCAAAATCAGGGGGTTGGTGCACATAAACTTCTTCATCAATGTAACCATTTAAAAAAGAATTTTTGATATCCATCTGATAAAGAGTGATGCCATTATTTACAGCAAATGAAATTAAGAGCCTGATAGATTCTAACCTGACGACTGGAGCAAAGGTTTCTGTACAATTTATCCCTTCTTGATGACCATAACCTTGTGCAACAAGTCATGATTTGTTTCTGACAACTTCTCCTTGTTCACTTAGCTTGTTTCTGAAGACCCATTTGGTTCCAATGATGTTGAAGCCTTTTGGTTTAGGGACTAGATCCCACACATCGTTATCCAATCATTGTCTAGAAGTGCTTCGTCTATGGAAGTTGGCTCGATCAGAGATACTAATCTCATAAGAGATTCTTCAGTATTCCTGAATGTAGATCTTGTTCTGATTGGATCATCTTTCTTTCCCATAATCATGTTTTCAGGATGTGCTAAGCTGCTTCTGAATTGTCTTTTCTGGATGGATTCTTCAGAAGCTGTTGTAATATTTGTGATGTCTTCTTCTATATTTGGCTGAAGTTCTGAACATTTATTTTCTGAAGATCTATCTTCAGTACCTATAATTTGAACTTCTATATCTGCAAAAGATTTACCCTGCTTTGACTTTTTAGAGCCAAGCTTATCATCAAATCTGACACTAATAGATTCTTCCACAATTCGTGTTTCTGTGTTATATACTCTATAAGCTTTTGAGCGTTCACAATATCCTAACATGAAACACTTTTGTGCCTTAGAATCAAACTTGTTCAGATGTTCTTTAGTGTTCAATATAAAATAAGTACATCCAAATGGATGGAAATAAGAGATGTTGGACTTTCTATTCTTCCATAGTTCATATGGAGTCTTTTTTCAGAATAGGTCTTATTGAGATTCTATTCTAAATATAACGCCCCCGAGATACTCCATCTGATTGACGAAAAATCTTTAAGTATTTTGAATAGGTCTTAGTGAGAAACATCTCTGATTAGTGTTTCTATTATACAACTTCATCATTTGATTATTAAGAAGAAAAAAAGTCTGTAAATTTGTGGTTGACGAAGTGTAAGACCTGACAAATAAAAAATATTTTAAGACTTAAAGATGTTACTTCATTAATAAAAAATTTAGTTTTTATTTGACACATTATATTACATTTATAAAATTATATAA
Organism: Vicia faba; assembly: GCA_948472305.1. Classification (NCBI taxonomy): domain Eukaryota; kingdom Viridiplantae; phylum Streptophyta; class Magnoliopsida; order Fabales; family Fabaceae; genus Vicia; species Vicia faba. Next base: position 149,484,008 of record OX451741.1, on the reverse strand, counting down.
ATATATGTTATTTTCTAAGATATTTTATTCTTAATATTCTGTAAGAAATTTTCATTTTATTATTTTAAGGTAGTTAATAAATGTCAATTAATTTGATTAATTTCATTGCCATTCAATTTTTTATTATTGTCATAATAATTATTTCAATGATTTTGATAGTAAATAATTTTAAAGTTAATAATTTTTAGAGAATTGACTTGGCCAGTATTATAATTCAAGTAAACAATCGTATGACTAATAATTTTTGACAAATAGTTTCCAAAAATTTTGCTTTTAAAAATAAAATAATATATAAGAAAATTTGTGCTTTTAAAATGAAATTAATGCTTTCTTTTAGAGTTAGTTTTAATGTATAAAAAGACAAACTTGTAATATTATAGAATTTATCAACTATATTAAATAATTATTTTTAATTTAAGTTTATGATTTAATAATATTATATGAAAATAATCTATGATTAATTCAAATATTTTTATAAATTGTATTACTTTAATATATAAAAAATATATAACACTGATTTAAATATTATTATAATTGAAGTAAAAATACGGAAAAACAATCTATGATTAATTCAAATATTTTTAAAAACTATATCATCTTTATATACGAGAAAAATTGTAACATTGATTCAAATATTTATGTTATTATTTATATTATTACTTAAAATTTATATAATTAAAACAATGCTTGCACAATTAAATATTAGAGAAGTTATATATATTAGTGTAATAATTTCACAATTATATGTTATATATATATATATATATATATATATATATATATATATATATATATATATATATATATATATATATATATATATATATATATATATATATATATATATATATATATATATATATATATATATATATATATATATATATATATATATATATATATATATATATATATATATATATATATATATATATATATATATATATATATATATATATATATATATATATATATATATATATATATATATATATATATATATATATATATATATATATATATATATGTGGAAAAAATGTACTATTTATTCAGATAATGAGAAAAACATTTTCTTATAAACTAATTTAAATGTTTAAATACAGGAAAAAATGTGTCTTTTATAAATTAATTTAAAATATTTTTAAATTAATGAGTGAAGGTTAATGCTTTGTTTAACGAGAACAAGTTTATCATTTATAAAAATATTAGAAAAGATTTTGACATTGACACATAAAGTTATGTTTTCAATTTTATTTTTGGAGCAAATAAAACATTTTATTCCAATAACAAAAAATACAATGCCGATCATAAGCTTCAGACTCAAAATAACCACAAAACAACCAAAAGACTAACAAAACCAAAACAACTCAAAAACCATCCCAAAGATCAATTCCTATGGCAGTACATTACTAATAATCTTCATAATGTCTTTGATGAATGTGAACGAAATGGAAGAGGGAAGAGGCATAATGGTTTTGTTGATGTTAGATTGATGGACTATTTCCGCAAGTATATGGAGTCTATCAGAGTAATATTAATAGTGTTGAATCCACAGAGACCAAATGGACAATCTATCGTTTTCGATTGCTATGGTGTTTATCTAAGGCGATCAAAAATTAGGAGTTGAGTGTGAAAATAAAATTAAATAATAAATCTGAAGTAATTCGGAAATGTAATGCTGGAATGCGGATCTCACCAATTCGTTGATACTCTTATTGTTCCTAAATCGAACTACCTATCGGACAATGTTTTCTTCTTTGAAAAAGAATTAATTAAAAAGGAAATTTTGTTATCGTGTAATCGGAACTGTATTTTACTCTCTAATTTATATCGTCCGCTCTCACATGCCCAATACGTTTTTCTTTAAAGAAGTAAAGACCCTTTTTTAGAAATAAGTTTCTTTTACTCAAGTGAAAAGTAGTTTTGATTGGAAAATTAGACTTTAAAGGGTTCTCGACTTTGACTCGAACAACCGGATCTTAAACTTATAAACGCGTCTAAAAATAGATTTAAAATCACTTTCTAAAAATATCTAATGTTCCTAATTAATTAATAAAGTGCTTTTGTGGTGTTCATTAATTAAAAACTTAACAACTTTAATCTTTGGTACTAGACGACTTTTGATCTTACCAGAAATATTCATGGTTCTACTCTCGTAGTAACCAATCAAATTAAGTTTAGAAAATTGTAATAAAATTAAAACAGCCCCATAAGTATTTTTAAAAGAACAATATTTAGAGTACCGTTGAATCGATGATCCTCACATTCCAACACTATAGGTTTAGCCGGACATAGTTATAAACCATAAACCAATTGAATTGAACATGGAATTAAATATAATAAGCATAACAAATAAGAATTAAAACATGAAATTGATAACTTTGAAATTAAATGACAAGAATATAAAAGTAGACAAATAATATAATAAAAGTAATAGTGTTAATAAAAACCTGCTCCAAAGGAGTCTTGAATCTGGTACAAAATAAATTGCTGAAAAACTTGAAAAGAAATGTAAATGGTGGCAAGATTAAACTTCAACAAGATACATGATCCAAACTCGATACAAGAACAATTACTATAACGCCCGATGTGAAGAATTATAGCTTTCAAATAATAAAGTATGTGGCTTATATTGTACTAGGCTTGGATACTTTAAAAATGAAAGTCAGGTCCTTTATATAGTAAAAATTAGTGAAAGTTACTTAAAAGTATTAAATTACAACACCGTATCTAAAGGGGGAAGGGGGTGAATAGATACCCAAATAAAAATTACATTTCAAAATGGTTATTTAAAACTTATTTGAAAAACAATATTGAGCGGAAGATTTTTGGCCTAAATCAAATATAGTAGTCTAAACGAACCTAGTTATTGGAAGCTAGGATATGCACGAGTCATATAGAATTAACATAATGATAAAATCAATCAACATAATAATGTTTCAATTAACCGTTTAATATTCAACACAACAGTTTCCTATTTCTAATAAAATCATATTAAAAACATAACATGACAATTTATCAAACATGTGACGCGCAATCAATTTTTCAGAATTTTCTTTGAGACTTGTTGATATGCAAAAGCATTTACAACCAAAGTGATTATAAGAGAATCAAAAAATAAATTTAAACTTTAATAATCAAAGAGAAATTTTATACGAATCAATCGATCAAATAACACATTAAACAAATTGCATATAGAGAGTAAATGAAAGTAAGAGATAGAACATTGCAATTTTTCTTTGAGTTAAACAAGCTAAACAATTTGTCAAACACTTGGTGTGCAATCAAAGTTTCAAAATTTTCCTTTATGTTGTTTTGATATGAAAAAACACTTATAGTCAAAAGTAATTATAAGTAACTCAACACATAATTCAAAATAAAAATAGTTTCGGAAAATTCCTACGCGTCGATAAATTACTCAATGGTATTGGACAAATCGATGTATAAAAATTAAAGAAAGTAAAGAAATAAAAGATAAGAGACACAAGAATTTATTTAGGAAATTCACCAAACATCCTCGTTGTGGCTATATTTCCCCCTAATTCCAAATTTAGAATTAGGATAGTTTCTTACTTTGCAAAAGTATGGTTACAAGAGAAGTGTTCGAGAGAAATCCTATAAACCATAACCGTTTAATATTGATTCAACCCCTTATATTCTTTTGATCTTCAACAAGACCGCTACTTCCTTGCAAAGATTTCAAACACTCCAAGAATGTTCACTCGAAAAAATGCGATTGCAATCTATCAACACAAGATCTTCAATTCTATCAGGAACTTTAAGCTACTTACATGCAAAGATTTCAAACACTCCAAGGTTCCTTGCAAAGATTTTAAGCACTCCAAGATTGTTTACTTGATCGTGATTCCCTCTTGAACGATCTTGCACAAAAAACCCCAAATCAATCAATGATCTTAGAGGATAAACCCGATGTTTTCCTGGATGAAAACCCCTACAAAGCTCAACCTAATACATAATTGGACACTATCAATCATCGTCTAGATAGCACCCCAACAGAACATCGCTACAATGTAATGCCAATGTGTATGCATAGATTGGAGATTGAAGATGAAGAGAGAAATATGCTAATTTTATGGTTTCACCAAGTTATGAATGATGCATGAATGATATATCTATAGTTGGACTATTTTTAGGTAAAATAGGATAGTTTAGGAATGAAAAAATTATGAAAAAATGACCCACAAAATAGTATTATGTCAACCTGAAAAGTTTATATGTCGACACATACAAAACAGTGGATAAAAGCTTTAATAATGCAAAACATTTGCTGACCTGAAAATCATATGTGTCGGCCTATGTGCATGTGTTTTAAAGCAGAAATGCTGAAAGTTATAATAATGTAGTACATGTGTTGACCTAAAAATTGTATGTGTCGATCTATACTTAAGCTTTTAAGAAAATGCAGAAATGCAGAATTTATGTGTGGACTCATACAAATGTTAGGTTGACACATAAGTGTTGGTTTTATGCAAAAACTGATTTTTCATGATTGAGACCAATTTTAAATTTTTCTTAAATGATTCCTAAGACCTCTAATGCAAGGGAGTGCCACAAGACATAATGATACCATCCAACATACTGAAATGTTATCTTTTCGAGTTTTGACATTATGCAAAACATCTAATAGTTTAGTTGCACTCAAACTCTCCCTTTTTGATGATGGAAAAACTTGCGAAGATGCATTTCATGTAGTTATTGAAGGCTCCTTTTGTGCTTCCCAACTTTATCTCGCATATGCTTCTCCCCCTTTGACAACATAAAAAAGAAAGAAGGAAAATCGTGAGAAGTATCATATTTCAATATTAGTACTAATATATCACACATGCATTTTTGCAAAGAAGAGCATACAGTTACATATCCACATATATATGTAATGATGCAAAAAACTGATAAATAAAAAGTATAAAACATTACCAAATATGTAATGCAATTGCATGAATAATAATGAATGTGATGCAAGAGCAAGCTAGTCAATTTGCTTCTATAGCGTCACGATTATGTAACACAATACAATGGAACTCTCGATGCCGCACACGTATGTGCCTAGCACAGCGACAAGAACATGTCACTACTCAATCCAAAATGAAAATGTTGCCATAAAATGTGACTCAACTACAACAAGAACCGTACATGTAATTAACATGCTTACATTCAACTCATGCACAAATGCAAGAAATAGAAATAGAAACACATACTTGTACATACAAGAACAAACTTATACAAATGTGAAAGGATTAATACATAAAGTCATTAGAAGCATATACATTAAGAACACTCAATGGTTATCAATCAAAAAATTTGGAAATGAACATTCATAATTTTCATCATTTGAGAACATAGCAAGAATTTTTCATCAACTTAACATGTACTAAGAAATATCTTACTTTCAAGGAGAAATTTGGAATAATATAACCTCACTCTTGACGGAATGGAAGTTACACTCACATGATGTAAATACTCAAACAAAGTGTTAGAGAAAAAGTATAAAAGTGCAAGTATCATAATAAAGTAGACAACATTGGAGACATTATTAATCCTTAATTCATTATGTTTGTTGAAAAACTGTTTGGTTACAAACATTTTGTGAAAACACCGACAAGTTGTTTTTCACTATCAAGGTGCTCGAACACAACATCCCCTTTTTCAACATGATCGCGAAGGTAATTCCTTACGCATGTGTTACTTCCTTGAGTTACTTTATTTGTAGTCTGGAAGAGTAATTCAACTCTCCATACGACTCATTTCAAATAATCCCTGCATAAGCTTAGAAAACTCTTTGACAAATCGCATGTTAGTGGAATCAAATATGATGAAATATCAAATGTATTATGCTTGATTTTTAATAAATCTAAACATGCTTATATACACATAAGTGTTTATAAAAAATACATGAAAATATAATATGATGAGATCATTATAAGTATATAAATTGATAAGTCACCATGATTATCAATTAATAATTATTTTCAAATGAATACTCATAATATATATCATACACCAAGTATGTCATGTACTTAGAGAAATAAATAGGTAAAAGAGAGAACTTACTAACAAAGCTAAAGTGGAATCGATACTACCTCACCATACAATATAATGGAGGATGCACTTGCATTTCAAATAGAATTTGTGATGAATCCAAGAAGGTCATTGATTTGATGAACATTCATTTTGATTTAACTCTCATATTTATCCTCTTTCATGTTAGTTATATTTCTCCTCCTCATGTTTCACCAGTTCGGATTGATCAACTCCTTCTTCAGTATCATTGAGTATGTCTCTTGAAGGTAAACCTACATCATAAAATGAAATACCTTTTCTGACTATTCTAGGATACAGCATCAAAAGTAATTTACGCATATTTTAACAATAAAACAAAACTTGTTGTTTCTTTCTAGATCACATAATCCATCATCTTGCCCCATATACAATAGAATTAGAATATGTTTATATCTCTTGAACAACTATAAATGAGAATCCATATTCCCTTCATAGAGTCAAGACAATGTTCCTACAAAAACAATAAGACAAGCTAGGTACCCAATGTTAATTAGGTCCTTGGGGTTAGTGAAATAATAAGTTGCATTTGGGAAAACCTTTCATACAACCATAGTGACAATTTAAATCTTCACCATCACGAAAATCACTATCGTATACGTGTTTACTTTTTGAGGACCTTGAAATTGGCATCCAAAGATCTTTAGACTTTGTTGTTCCTCCTTATCCCTGTCTTTCTCCTTTTTCTTTTTCTTCTCAAGCTCTTTCTCATGCTTGTCTAAGCAAATAAGTTCTTGTTCATACTCTTCAAACTTACCAAAAAATATAGTGATATCAAGTGTGGTAAGATCATTAGTTTTCTTGATCGCGGTGACCTCCGGTTGACAATTCCTAATAAGATATCTTACAACTTTGTTAGTAGCAATTTTATTGGAAATAAGATTACCAAGTGTGTTCAAACGATTAATGAGTTTTAATGTATTTTTATTATCATCATTATTCTATAATACTTCCGACTTAGATGTGACAACGCCATTAGCCTTGTTTTGAGTAATGGATTCACACATATCCTTGTCATATGAATTAACATCAATGTGCATACAAGATTTCCAATAAGTATAGTTTTCTTTCAAAAAAAGTTTCGGGCTATTTTGAAATCCCTTTTAGGTTCGCACGCCTTTTTCTATTAAGAGTTTTGAAGCACGGAATAAATCGAAGCTCTGATACCACTTGTTAGACTACAAAACTGTATCTAGAGGGGGTGAATAGATACCTAAATAAAAACTACCTTTCAAAATGGTTATGTAAAACTTATTTGAAAAACAATGCTGAGCGAAAGGTTTTTTGCCTAGATCAAATATAGTAGTCTAAACGAACCTAGTTATTGGAAATTTGGATATGCACGAGCCATATGGAATTAACATAATAATAAAATAAATCAATATAATAATGTCTCAATTAACCTTTTAATATCCAACACAATGGTTTCCTATTTCTAATGAAATCATATTAAAAACATAACATGACAATTTATCGAACATGTGACGCGCAATTAATTTTTCAGAATTTTCTTTGAGACTTGTTGATATGCAAAAGCACTTACAATCAAAGTGATTATAAGTGAATTAACAAAGCAATTTAAACTTTAATAATCAAATATAAATTCTATACGAATCAATCGATTAAATAACTTATTCAACAAATTGTATATAGAGAGTAAATGAAAGTAAGAGATAGAACATTGCACTTTTCCTTTGAGTTAAACAAGCTAAATAATTTGTCAAACACTTGGCGTGCAATCAAAGTTTCACAATTTTCCTTTGTGTTGTGTTCATATGAAAAAGAACTTATAGTCAAAAGTTATTATAAGCAACTAAACACACAATTTAAAACAGAAACAATTTCGAAAAATTCCTACGCATCGATAAATTACTCAATGCTATTTGACAAATCGATGTATGAAAATTAAAGAAAGTAAAGCAATAAAAGATAAGAGACGCGAGGATTTGTTTAGGAAGTTCACAAATAGTCCTTGCTATGGCTACATCTCCCATAATTCCAAATTTAGAATTAGGATAGTTTCTTACTTTGCAAAAGTATGGTTACAAGAGAAGTGTTCAAGAGCAATCCTACAAACTCTAACCGTTTGATGTTGATTCAACCCCTTCTCTTCTTTTGATCTTCAACAAGACCGAGAACACAATAGATTCAACATATTCCCCTCTTAAGCTACTTCCTTGCAAATATTTCAAACACTCTAATGTTCCTTGCAAAGATTTCAAACACTCCAAGGTTGTTCAGTCAAGAAAACCTGATTGCAATCTATCAACACAAGATCTTCAATTCTATCTGGAACTTTAAGCTACTTCCTTGCAAAGATTTAAAATACTTCAAAGTTCCTTGCAAAGATTTTAAGCACTCCAAGGTTGTTCACTTGACCGCAATTCCCTCTTGAACGATCTTGCACGAAAACCCCCCAAATCAACCAATGATCTTGGAGGACAAACCCAATGTTTTTCCTAAATGAAAACCCCTACATAGCTCAACCCAATACACAATTGGACACTATCAATCTTCATCTAGATGGAACCTCAACGGAACATCGCTACAATATAATGTCAGTGTGTATGTATAGATTGGAGGTTGAAGATGAAGAGAGAAATAGGTTAATTTTATGGTTTCACTAAGTTATGAATGATGCATGAATGATATATTTATAGTTGGACTCTTTTTAGGTAAAAGATGGTAGTTCCAGAATGAAAAAAATTATGAAAAAATGGCCCACAAAATAGTATGTGGCAACCTGAAAAGTTTATGTGTCGACACATGCAAGACAGTGGCTAAAAGCTTTAATAATGCAGTACATGTGCGGACTTAAAAATCGTATGTGTCGACCTATGTGCTTGTGTTTTAAAGTAGGAATGCTGAAAACTTTAATAATACAGTACATATGCTGACCTCAAAATCCTATGTGTCGACCTATACTGAAGCTTTTAAGAAAAATCATAAATGCAGAATTTATGTGTCGACTCATACAAATTTCAGATCGACACATAACTGTTGATTTTGTGTAAAAATTAATTTTTCATGATTGGGACCAATTTTAAAGTTATTTTAAATAATTCCTAAGACCTCTAATGCAAGGGAGTGCCACAAGACATAAGGATATTGTCCACCATACTGAAATGCTAGCTTTCCGAGTTTTGACATCATGCAAAACATCTAATAGTGTAGTTGCACTCACATAAAGTTCATGTGAAAAGTAGTGGAGATAATGAGAAGTTGGAGAAGTAGTGGAGATAATAGGAAGTTGGAGAAATAGTGGAGATAATGGGAAGTTGGAGAAATAGTAGAGATAATGGGAATTTGGAGAAGTAGTGGAGATAATGGGAAGTTGGAGAAGTATTGGAAGTCTAAGCAAGTCCACTTTTGCAACAACCCGTAATAACAAAGGACGGTGAACGCCGCCCCCTTGTGGCGAACGTCACCCCCCTTGTGGCAAACGCCACACTTGCATTTCTCCTTTGACTTGTTCTTTGACCCTCTTTGAACGTGGTCATCACTTGCCACGTCACGGCCACCTCTATGGCGAACGCCCTTTTGTGCACCGTGAGTGCTAATTGCTCATTTTTTCCCATTTCTCACCTGTTTTATTTCGTTTCTTTGCATATGACTCTCATATGATCAAGTATTTGAAATTCAGGCAAAATACCAACATAACACTTAAAATAGAGATAAAATAACTAATAAAAGATATGTAAATCGAATCAAATATACCGTGTGTTTTAGTTTTATCATAGATCTAAATCACTTTTTCCCTTCAATTTCTTTCACGAAGGAAGAGTGAATGTTCAAAGAAAAATGACCAATTTCATTATTCTATTTTTTCGCCAATTTGTTTGATCTCTTTTTGTTCAATTTATTCTTTTTAATTTAATTATTAAAATTAAATATTATAATTGTATGATGAAGATAATTTTACTATTTTTAATAATTAATTTGATTTGTACACTTTGCGTCTGTGACATTTTCACAAAGCTTTGTTGCTTATGTGGCTTTCTCGTAAAGCTTTGCTTATATGACATTCTAAAAGTCAATTAAAAGTCAATTGTCTGATAGTTATTTTATTAAGTATAAAATTGGACACTAATATTTATATGAAAGTATTTATCTCTTTTGAAAAACTAAAACAATTATAAATTAATAAAAAAATTCATAAAAATAAAAATATTGTTTTCAAAATATTTTTTTAAAAACAAATATCTATCGATTAATATTTTTTAATAAAAAAACTCATCTTATTAGTTCGTAAAATTTTATAATTAAATTTTATTTATAAATTAATAAAATTAAAACTCATAAAAAAACTTTTGGTTTTTAAATATTAAAAAAACAGTGTTATATGATTAAGTTTTTTAAATAACAAATCATTTTATGATTAGTTTGTTGTTTTTTAAATAACACAAAAGTTGGCAACATAATGTAAAGTGAATAGTAAAATGAAGCTTTTTTTTTTTGTTAATCCATATAATTAAAACACTTGAGTTTTAGGAGACGTTCCAAGATATTTTTATAATTAAATTTTTCAATATTTATTATGAAATTAATGTTAAAGTTGATAATCCGATATCGATATTTTTTTATCAATGTTGAATCATTCATCAAAAGAATTGATTTCAAAAATATTTATATTTTAATTTTTATGTAAGGTAAAAAATAAAAAATATTTTTAATTTTAAAGTTAAATATTAGATTGATATTATAATTGTATAGATAATTTTTTTTTTACTTAATAACAATTTATGTATTTAAATTACTCTTTAATTAATTAATAAATACGTTTCTCTGGTTAAAAGAAAGAGTTATGTTTCAAAAAGAAAAACAAAAAAGTCATTTGTTCTGATAGAAAAAATATAGTAAAAATAGGGGTTTTGTAGTGTAGACATATTCCAACACATGAATTTTCTGATAAGGTGGAATTCACTGACCTGAGCCAAACAAACATTTTAATATAAAATTTTCTATTCTCAAAATATACTAAAAATTTATATTTTTTTAGGCCTAATTATTCTTTAAGAAAGAAAATTTTTTATTGTACCCTTATATCTTCTCTTAAGTTCAGTTCAAAATTTTTAAAGGATTTTTATTTTCGGAGATATATCTCCGAACACACCAATTTTTTATTTTAACTACAGGTTAATTCGGAGATGTATTTACGAAGGGATTTTATGATATCTTCGCATATACATCTTAGAATTAATATTTTTTTAAATTCAAAAAAATATTTCAGAGATTCATCTCTAAACTAGGTGAACGTGTTTAGACTCATGTCAGACTCTCCCTCTTTTCTCTTTTGATTTTCAGAAAACAGATATTTTGTCTCTCGATCCTTCCTTCTACCCATTTTCAGTTCACACTCAATCTCAAGTTTTGAAGCAACTTCATATCTTTTGCTTGTATCATGTCATTCACAACTCCCTCTAACAACTGCATTCAACGGTTTACACCCTCATCAACATATTTTTGAGTAAATTTCTCATTTAACTTATTTTGAGTTTTTATTAATGCATTAGCTCAAATAGGTTAGTTTTAATGCATTAGATATCATTAACATTTGAAATAAGTTATGTGTAGGATATGTTTATATGATTTAGGAGATTTGGATGGTAAGGGCAATGGTAGAAATGTTTCTACCATGGAAATGAAAAAACGAAGCTTTTTCAGAGACGTATCTCTGAAAGGTGTTGTTTCTAGTGTTTAAAGACACATCTCCGAATTCTTTCTTTCTTCATGCACTAGTCTCTTTTGTTATGTTTTTTCAAGGCTAATGGCAGCAAACAACGACAGGATGAGACTCGACCGACCCACCATAACCGCGTCTACTCGTCGCAAGAGGCTCTTCAGCATGAGCAGGCTAGATTCGTCCCTATTCTTCACGATAGGGAAGCATCAACTTCTAAGAGTCGACTATCATAGGGGTCATCATCCCAGAGTCGTGCACACCATGAAGGTGAGGCCCCAGTTGCACAACATGCCCCACTTGTAGATCCTTTTTCAAGAGGGCCCACAAACATTTCATTACTGATATACTTTGGAGATCATGTGGCTCCGCATATCTGAGACAGAGAGGTATATTTCTTAATGATTCTATTTTTTTTATATTTTAACCAAATTTAATTCGAATGCGACTGTTATATTTTATTTTCAATAGGAACGTGCGTGTTTGAAATTTGTGAACCATGCCAGAAAGATTCACATTCTTTTTCAGGCTCAGGATGAATGGTTCCAAAGTGAACTCCGGACCTTCGGTCTTGCAGGTCTTTGTGCTTTTGGGTACAACATCATCAGCCATGTCATGGAGATGGTATTTGCTGAGAGATAGCATAATGAAACATTATCTTTCCACCTACATATTGGCGAGATGACGATTACATTAGATGACGTTGCTTTCCATATACACCTTCGCATCATAAGAAGATTGCTTGATCGTTCTAATATCACCAATGATGATGCAGTGGAGATGATGGTGATTTATTTGAGAGCTGACCCTGAAGAAGTCTTTCAGTAGTGTAAGAACACCAGGGTTGCATATGCCAAGTTTTCTTGGTTGACAAAGTTGTATAACGATAATTTAAAGATAGTCGAAGACCCGGATGCCGATGATCTACAGGTTGGCTACCACAGGGAGTATGCATTGAGGTACTTCTTCTTATTCTTGGTTGGGACGCCCATGTTTGTGGACAAAAGTGAAAATGACGCGGATGTGGATACCTCAAATATTTCATCGACTTGAAGGCCATTCACGAGTAGAACTATGGGGTCGCATACTTGGTATACCTGTACTCCAAGCCGAGCAAAGGTTCTCGTTGGACGACAAAGATAATGACAGGCTCATGCACCTTGCTTATGGTAATTTTCAAATCTCACTATTAAGTTAAAAACAACTTTTTTTCACACTTGTTAGTATTATTTTTTTATTATTCATTTTCAGGGATGTAACTTTTCCCACTATCACCGCATCCACATGTTTGGGTGTGACCCTGAGCATATCAAAGATTACCCACATGCTTGCATGTCCCTCCCGTGTAGAGGAAATGGTGTTGCGGTATCATTCCGTGTGTATATTGACCGAACTCAACATGATGACATCGTCTGGATGCCATACACTACTCACTGGGATGTAATTTCATTCTACCACATTTCATTGTACTCCAATTGGCTGGCATGTGAGACTAATATCATGTGCAGGTATCTGCGAGAGCGGTGCATGTGGTAGTTTCGATACATCATATCATTCTGAGGTCCCCCTTCCAGGTTGTTCCTAAGAGCATTGTCTGCAGACAGTTGGATGACATTCTGACAGATTTTGAGAGTCGTCTAGTACCAAAAGAGTATCAGAGTCAGGCAACCACATCTGAGTGATTTTATGTGGATGGTTACTTTACTTAGTTCTATTATATATCACACCCATACATGACACCAGACGCTCATGGGCATCCATCTAGTCCTGCTCATGAGGAGATCCTAGAGAATAAGCAGGCCTCAGATGATCATGCCATTAATGTATTACTGATTTGTCAGAATATTATGCGGATGATAAGAGATAGCATCGAGTCTAGGATGTTTGAGAGATATGGCGATGAAGCAGTTAATGTAGCATATTCCATTCTTACCGAGGTACAGAATGCCTTGGGTTATCGTAGGCATAGGAGGAGTCAGAGTGTTAGGATTATGCATACTTAATAGACTATGTATTTGATTGTATTTTGTATATTTTTCATCGACTTAGAGAATAATTTTTGTACTATGATAATTTTTCTAATTAATTAGCGCATTACTCGATTTTATGATATTCGTTTTTATTAATCTTTGAAACCATAACGACAATGTTAATCGAATTAAAATTAGTTTGGATTGAAAAAACTTCAATCTCAGTAAATTGTTTCTGTACGAAACATACAGGCAAGAATTCATAGATATATCTCTGAATTTGCTCCACACGTAGTTCGAAGATACATCTCCGAACTATTTTCTTTAGAAATGTGGTGGTTTTTCTTGATTTACAAAGGAAGAAATGTGACTTTGGAGATATATTTGCGAATTTATCCTTAGGTTTATTCAGAGATGCATCTTCGAACTAAATTTAAGAAGAAAAAAATATATTTAGTGCGTTCGAAAATGTATCTCCGAATATAACTAAGAGTATTTTGGAATTTTCAGAGATACATCCCATTGCATAAGAGTGTAAAGAAAATTTATCTTAAGAAAACATATTTTTTTTTCTGAGACCCAAAATATATTCAGAGAAAGGCCTTGCCTGCCTTACCCTTGAGGCGGCCTTGGAGAAGGGTTTTCTGCTTGAGTTGATGTTGCAATATTGTAGGTGCTAAAATCCTTATCTTTATGGTGTGTGTACTTTGTTTTTGATTTCAAGGTTGATGGTCATCAAATTTTGTTTGTTTAGGTCAAAATCTCTAAGTGTGTTAGGTGGAGAGAAGTGTGAAGAGAGAAAGAAGTGAAAGAGAATGTGTGAAGAAGGAAGTAGGTGAGAAATAGAGTAGATTTTGTATATTGTTTGATATAGATAAAGTAGAAGAGAAATAAGTATTTTTTATTTTTGGAATGACAAAAATATCCGTTACTTAAAAATATTCAATTTTATTTAACTTATATATTTATATAGGATAAAAAATTATTTAAATTTTAACTTTATCAATATCAAACTAAATATAGGTAATCAATCAAATTTTATCTAACTTATATATTTAAAACAGAAAACTAAAAATCAAGTAATTAAATTTAAATTTACTTATATTTTTTAATAATATAATATAGTTAAATAATATTAATATATTCATGTCAATATAAAATTAATCAGATTATTTAATTTATTTTATATTTTTTCCTACTATTTGCTTTTAGTTGTTTTTATTTAAAAATTATTAATTATTAACAATTTAAGTAAACAATAAAAAATTAGGGAAGAAACTTTGTAGAATAAAGATTAAAATAAACATTAAAGACATAAGCTTTTTCCATGTAACCACAGTATTGTTTTTCATTTATAAAAAAATTAAAATAAACACAAAATCTTAGTTGAGTCTTCTCGCAAATATATTAAGTAGAAATAATTGAAACTTTGAACCTAATACAACGTTGCTGCAAATCTTGAGTGCATCAATGATCAATATATTATTATATATAATTCTCATTTAAAATATATATGTATTTAAATGTTAAGAAAGCAACAAACATTACTTATATGATAAAAGAATGAGTAAGAACGTAACATGCAGGGGTAATTAAAGGAAAAACGAAAAAATGTCCTCTTTTTTTATGCTTTCTTCGCTGTATAGAAGAGAAATTATTACATGTAATGGTGTGTAAAAAAAATCACACATAAAAAAATTATATTTAAGTTTTCTCTTCCTTAATATAAAAAATATTAGTTTTTTACATATTAGTCGGTTACAAATTCAAATACCAAATTTACAAAAGAAAAAGAAGAAAAAATATTTTTAATTAGATTTAAATTTAGTTTTGAATTTTCCGAAATTTAAAAGATGTATACAACTAGTACCTATCTTCAATATGCTTTTTCAAATTTCAAAAGATTGAAACGAACCAGGTAATATAAACACTATCAACCCAGAGATAATTTAAAATATTTAATTTTGATATTAAGAGAAAAACAACGGAGAATCGAAACTAAAACAAAATAAAATAACAATTATACAAAATTCTGAAACTAAAATCAAACTTTTATTAAACTAATATTAACACATGAAATAGCAACAACGAAGGAAGCGAAAGTTGAATTCCCGAATCCCCACCCACCCAAATAACCCGAAAAAGATTCGGATCACCCGACCCATACAATCAAATCCGAAATTACAATAATACCCTTCAGAGCTTTCAGATCTTGTTCAACTTCTCTCCCTTCACGACCGGATTCGCCTTCTTGATCTGCTCTCTCCCCATCCCCTTAAAATCGAACCCACACCCGTGTTGCTCCGGATACCTATGGGACCCACACAGCGTCAACCCACACCTGCACTTGAATCCCGTCAGCCCCACGCGCCGCCTACAACAACCACACCGATTCGGATTCGGATTCGGATTCGCCTGCCCCGATGTTCCAACAACAGTCTCCACCACCGCCGCCGGCAAAGACTCAACCGCCTCCTGAGAAGAAGGTTGAACAACAACAACCTCCTGAGAAACCACCGAAACCACCGCTTGAGGAGGAATTAGCGTTTGATTGAGAACCAGTTTCGCCGACGAAGATCGCTGTTCCTTGACCTGCAAATCACGGTAACATTTAGAACAGAGATCCTGCATAGCCGGACTCCCGAAGAAACCGCAGTTGTTCGCACAGAGACGCGGAGCTTGGCAACGATGTTCTTCCGCCATTGAAAACAAATCTACAAAATAGGTTCGAATGTGAAGAATTAAGATTTTCCCTTTCCTTTTCCTTTTCCTTTGAGAAAGAAAAAGGGAAAATCGAAATATGCTCAGTGGAAAGGAGAAGAAAGAGAAGGAATGGAAAGAAATTAAGATTGGAATGAGTTAATAATAGAAAAGGGAAAGAAAAGCACCTCCACAAAAAAGAATTAACAAACACGGTAACGTCGGTTTCTTAATGGTTTTCTCTTTGTAAACCAGAATGTTCTAGTCTAAACATATACACCTACTACGCTAATATATTAATAATATATATATATAGATTTTTTTTATGGAGTTGTAACGTTTTTTACGGCATGAAGATTTGGGTTTTTAATTCATAATTATTTTATTTGATTTGATTTGGCATGCGTGTAGTACTACCGTCCGATAATAAATGATTCAATATATTATTTCATATATGTTTAAAAAAATTTAAAAATTAAGAGATAATATTTTTACTATAATATATTCAATAATATATTAAAATGATAAAAGTTTAATTAATTAAAAAATAAAATTAAAAAAATATATTATAAATTAAAATAAATCATTTATTTAAGATATTATTTTATTATAAATGAATCATTCATTATAGAAGAAAGTAATAAAATTTAGTTAAAAAATCTAGAATTTCAAGAAATTATTATTTTTAAATGAAAAGATTTTTTAGATAAAATTTAATGTATAAAGAATACACGAAGATTGTTACTCTTTTTGTCCCATATTATTTGTCGTAATTGAACATTTCACATATACATTAAGAAATAATAATAAATAAAAGATGAAGAATAATAACTTTATCAAATTATTTTGATTAATTTTGATGTATTCAAATTAATATTAATGTTAAGTTAGAAAATAATAAATTTAAAATATTTATTAAAAAATATAATTGAAAGATTAAATATAAAATTGCATTGATAATTTAAAGTGATAAATATTTGAAGACAATTTTTTTTAAATGTGATATTTATTTTAGGACGCACATCCTTTTTAATATTCTTATAACACTTTCCTATAAAAGTTTAGCATCGATAATTTTCTTCTATTTTAAATATAATAATATATTTAACAGATTAATTAATATATTTTGTTAGGGTAAATTTTTACACAATTAGTGGATCACAACCACTTATAAATATTATTTTATAAATAATTAAAATAAAAATCAAATCTCAATAAATATTTAATGATTACGATTTACTGACAATATAAAACTATTTTACACTGTCAATACATACCAATTAAATTTTTTATTTAATATAAATGATACTAATATCATTTAATATGTGATTTTTTTTATATATTATAAAACTAATATGATATTGTAATACGGTGGGAGAACTGACTTTTTGGTTTTATCCAAATATGCAGATAGTTAGAGTCGCCGCCGACTTTTCTTTTATCGAATATTTAGAAAATGTGAAAAGAACAAGAAATACCTTTGATAGATTTTGAGTTCGGGGTAAGATATGAAAAAAAAGGTGTTAGCATCCTTTCCATCCGTAGTTATCTACGGACTCTTAATTACTTAACTCACTTTTGAAAATCTTGTTTTGTATGTCTGATTTGCTTGAAAATATTTTGAAATCGCCAATGTAAGGCTGGCTTTGTAATAATTCTTGTATCAGTCCTCAAGAATGTATACAAAGTGTTATTTTTGAAAACATGTTTGAAAGTGTAGTGTAAAAAAAGTTTTGAGAAAAGTTATGATTAAACAATTAAGAGTTTCTTACCCACTAAAGTCTTTCTTATTCTTTTTCTTCTCCTTTAAAGATAGTACTATCCACACCATTAGTTGGTAGGTAGCCTTATCTATTGGATGTGAATGAACATGCGTAGGGTCATCGTATGATCATCGAAGACAACATGTAAGGATACATTAGCAATTGTATGGAAGGGATTATCATCATTTTGTAGGCAACTCGAAGTTACTAGATCATTTTGTAGGCAGCTCGAAGGGATATTGAGGGAGCATGATCTTTATTCGAAAGGGACATGATGATTTGATCGAGGGTCTTTTGCTAAAGTATCCTCACTTTCGAGGGACATGACAATATTCGTAAGGCAACAAGAGAGGATACCTTAGAGGTGCAAGTGTGAAGAGTGTTTGTTTTCAGTTATTTTTCTTGAGAATTAGGGTTTTCTAGGTTCAATTATTAGTCTTGTCATACAAACTGTAGTTACTAGCAGTTAAATATGTATAGAAAAATAAAGTGCGGAATGTAAAGTCCTAAGCTATTACATGGCTTTGGGAGAGGCACATAAGTATAAAAATTCGCGAGAAAGTAAACCTACACTATTACATCATGTGAGCAGTTACATACTTAGGAAAAAATACGAGAAAATAAATCTACGTTATTACATTAGAGAGTGAGTCCTATGCAATTTGATCTATGAATTTAGATGAAAAAAAGAAATAAGAAAATGCCTCAAGGAAAAAAGTTTGAAAGACCTAAAGTTCTAAGTGTTAATGTTTGGTATTTTATGGAAAATAATTTAAGTGATAATAATTAATAAAACCTAAATTCTAATTGATTTTAATGTTTAAGAAAAAAAGAGTGATTAATTAATTAATTAATTTAGTAAATAAAAAATACTAACTAAAACCTTAATCCTAATTTATTAATGTTAAGGAAAAAATTAGGTTAGTTTAATGAATAATTAAAAAAAACAATTAGGGTTAGAAGAGAAAAAGAAAAGAAATTAGGTTAAAAAATTGGGAAAAAAGGATTTGCATGGGATGGGTGTTGAACCCATGCCCCCTGACTTTCCCACTGCACAGCTTGCCACTAGGCCAATCGCCTGTTGGTGTTTGGAAATAGGAATTGAATAATATATTTGAAACCTGCACATTAGTTCGGAAAAAACAAAAAAAAAATTGCAAAACGCAGGGATCGAACCCACACCCTTCACGTACATGCCTTCGCCTTAACCAACTGCAATGTGTTTCAACTCTGTCATACAATACAAACCATTAAATATATTATAAACCAGTGGACTGGAAAAGCGCCAGAGCCCTAGCTCCGGTCGTCTTCTCCGGCGAGATCATTTTTTTACCTGCAAAAATAGCGCGCGTTAGAGATCAAGAAGGACCCTATCCCCCTAATTCGACCTGTACAGGGAGATACGAACAAAATAAAGCAAAACGGTGCAATAATGGTGATGGAATGTTCTGGCATCATGGGCCTCATGTAAGGGATGAAACATGCGTTATTTCGTCTCAGGAACACAATGAAATTGTTAGTTTAAATCAACGCATCATAAAAATCAAAGTATGAATTTCACATAAAATGCAAAACGGGCGATGCTAGGAATGCATGTTTCAGGCACCTTTGATCATCAAGAATGATCCAAACTTATTCTATGATACCTCAGGAATGATTTGCAATGGTCACCTAGCCTTGAGAATGGATGAAAGTTGGATTTCGATTTCAACATTTCCTTGCAAATTTTGACCTCCAAATCCTTGTTTCTTGAGCACTTTTTTCGTGTCTTTTTTTTGTCTGAAAGTATAGTGTACTTATAGGAGAAAAGATTTGGTTAAGAGATGTGCTTGAACATCATGTGAAATATATCTTTGATTTTGTTTGAAAATAGATTAAATTAATACAAAAACATGAAGATTTTATTCTCAAATAGGTCTACATGGTTTGTAGTGTGACCTTGGCCTCTAAAAAAAATTAGATCACAAGCCTTTTATGCCTTATACATTCACTTAATATTTATAATGAGTCTTCGCTCGATTGTATCTGAGATCCGTATTAGAATGAGTCTACGCATGAATGTATCTAAAAGATGTACCAGAATAAATATCAGAATGCATATATATATATATATATATATATATATATATATATATATATATATATATATATATATATATATATATATATATATATATATATATATATATATATATATATATATATATATATATATATATATATATATATATATATTGATCATATCTGAATTGTATCTAGAACATGTACTGGAATGAGTATCGGAATGAATCTATATCTTGATCATATCTGAACTATATCTAGAAGATGTATTGGAATGAGTTTACTCCTGACTGTATCTAAAGGTGTATCAGAATGAATCATTGGCTAATTGTATATGAAGGATGATAAAATGTTGACAATATTTATCTGTTTGTGAACTAACCTGGAAAAAAAGTTAGATTTATGCAATGTCATGATGTATATGTATTGCGTAATAATGCTCTCAAAATAATTGAGAATACTATATGCGTTTCGTATGCATATGATATGATATTTTGTAAATGATGTATGGGTGCAATATGATGCTGGAACGTATTGGTAGTTGTTTACCTAGGGATTTGGTAAACAACCGCTGATCCTCCAAATGGTTACTTATTTGGTTACTCGCAGGATCGATCAGATTGATCCTATGGACATAGGTTGATTTTGAAATTTAATTAAGTTGGATAAGGCTTTAAGTAAATTGTTTAAAGTAAATTGCATAAAGGAAAGGCTTGGTAAAATAAACAAGACTTGAATGTAAAGGTTCGACAGGAATTTTAAAGGGAAAAAGCAAGTAAAATACTGGAAAAGTAAATGACTTGAATTGATTAAATTGGTGTTTCACACATACATTTCTCAACAATTCGTTCGCTCACACTGGGTATTTGAATCTAAATGAGTGACTATGTATTTATTGTGAACACACGCGAGAAACTACACGTCTACTCCTATTTATACAAAAACATTCCAAGTAACCGTCGGGCAGTTACACTGCTTCGAGATCAAGCCACTTGTCACGTTCTCCATGCTCGACGCTCCAGATCCTTGCACGTTTGCACGTAGTAACTGCTGGAAACCGTTTTCCCTCCAAAGCTTTGAATTTCAAACTGCTCCACTCTGGACCATCGAACACGTTCGTCAAGAGACGTCTTCGACGAAAACTCCTTCGACGTCGAAGGCAATCAGCCTTCTTCCTTGGAAGAAATCTTCTAAGTATTTTGCCATCTTTCGACGGGCACTTCGACAGGCTTAGCCAGTCGAAAGCATCTTTCAGCTTTTAATGGCTGTCATCAATCAAAACAAAGGTGTCGAATTTAGGAGCCAAGAAATTGCCCCCCAAGAATGCCTTATTTCGACTCTGAAAGAAAAAGGCATTCTTTGAAAACGCCATTCGACACCTGTTTTTTCCACGCTTAGTCACAAGTTAACTTGTGCACTTTTTGTTGCTTTTTTACCAACTATTGGCAATCCCAAGAAACCATCATTGATTTGATCCTAGGACGTCACTGTCAGTACGGCGTGCAGAACCAAACATCACTTCATAATTTGTCATTATGACAAATTCAAAAAACGAGGACGCACGTTGCGTCTCTCTGTTTCTGCAGAAACGGCCAAAACAACAGGATGCTGCCACGCGTCCCACTAATTCCTGCAGCATTAAATGACATTTAATGCCCTCGTTATTGGGAATTTCTCCCACTACTATAAATAGTAGTGAATATCCCATTGTGGGACTTTTCACGCACACTAGCCTTCAAACTCCCTTGCTTTCTCACAAACTTGTTCTCTTTGCAGAAAAACTCTTCCTTTTCCAACTTCATCTTCATCCTCAACAATGGCTTCTGCTTCAACTGCCCCCAAGACTAGCGCACCAACTGAACAACTTGCTAAGCCCAAGGTCTTTGTTACTGCTCCGGTAGTGAACGCTACAGGGAAACGAAGGGTCCCTGAACCATCTGACATCTCCATTCGTGATGCTTACTCGCGTCACTTGATGATCCCTGTTGGATACTCCAACCAGATCTTCGCCATGTCTGGACCCATGCACCCAAGCATCTCTGAAGCTCTGAAGATCAAGAGCTATTTTCCCATCGTCGAGAAACTCAAGCCAGTAGCCTGTGCTAAGAAGGATGCAGAAGACAACGAAGACCCTACACACGAGAAGATCGACCTTCGCTTCTTCAACAGAAGTGTTAGAGTCTTTAGGTCTTGCCCTAATCTGACCTCTGACTATGTTTCTTGGCTAACAAAGTTGGAGAAACATCAAACTCCAGTCTGGAAGGAAATGGGAATCTTTGACCTAATAATGCTGTCGAAGACAGGCTTAAACTACTCCCCAGAGATGCTTATAGCTTCGCTGTTGTTCTGGGATAACTCTCACTTCACCTTTCACCTTCCATGTGGGATGTTAACCCCCACACTCTTCGACGTAGCAGCCATCACTGGCCTTCGACCAACCGGAGATTACTTCGACCCGGAAGAGATGTCGGAGGACCAAATTGGCTTTTCTGAGACGAAGCCAACATTCACCACCTTTATCAACCATTTTCACGACAGGTCGACGGATACAGTGTCGGATGTCGAACACATAGCGTTTCTAGCCTTATGGCTAACTCGCTTTGTGTTTTGTTCGAAGTCTCTGCAAGTGACCAAAAAGATGGTCACTCTTGCCACCCAACTGCATCACCGCCAGAACATCTGTTTGGAAGAACTAATTCTGGCCAGTCTTTATGACTCCATCAGCAATGGGGTTACTCTCTTGAAACATGTCGAAGATAGGAACAGTTTGCTACTCGCTGGGCCTTTCTGGTTACTTCAACTGTGGCTCAATGCCACTTTCGAATCCTTCTTACCCAAGAAGAATCAGATAAATGAACAAGCCCCAGCGATAGCTAATCGACGTATCGAAGGAATTAGGCTGGCTCTACTGACACCTGTGGAAGATGGGCTAGAGTTCCAACAAACCTTCACTAACTTCGTGCTGATGTTCGCTCGAAGGAAGGAATTTGTTTCAACTATGGCTCCATTTGCTCAACGAAAGGTGGGGCCAGCATGGTTTACGAGGCCACATCCCAAGGAGTCGAGTGGTCCCAACGTCGATGAGCACACTGTTCTTTGGGAGGCGTTCCTGACACCCAGGATCATGCCTCTTCGATTTAAGAGTTCAAAGACTCATTTGAGTCTGCTTGCCTATCAACCCAATCTGGTGTCTCGCCAGTTTGGCATCATCCAAACCCTGCCTTCTCCCATTTTCCAAAGAGAGAAGTCAATGTTGTACTTCTGCAACGATTATACAGAAGAAGCTGCTACCAAGCATATCGGAAGATATGCTGGTCGAACAATCCTCTCGCTGTTCAACTACCAGCTTAACTTCCTTTGCTCACCATCTTTTGAAGAGTGGTGGAGAAGTTATTATGCTGAGTACTTCTTCGACGAGAAGGACTTCATAGCAGAGTTGCAGAAGTCTTTTGTCCTTGTGTTTGACAAAGTAAAGAAATGTAAGTTCATATTCTCACATTACTTTTTATCTTTCTCTTCGACTGTTAGCCTGTTAACTTTCCTTTTCGCTTTCAGTTGTTCGAAAACCCCTAGCCAAGAAGGCTACAGAAGGCCCACAAGGAAGAGTCCCTTCGACCAAACCTCCACCGCCGGCGAAGACTATAGCGCCGGCGAAGACAACGGGCAACCAACAGGGGGAAGGCTCTTCGAGGAGGCCTCCTGCATCGGTAACCAGATTTTCTTCATTTTCATTCTGGCTTTCGATTATTTATTTTCGACGTAATTATTCAATCGAATTCCTATTGGTTTTCCAGGCCCCTTCGCCCAAGAAAAGGGCAGCATTTGTGATCGAATCGGGGAGTGACGACGAAAGTGATTCCCCTCCCTCTCCCTTAAAGAGGCGAAAGTTAACGAAGGACGCTTCTGTTCCTACTCCAGCTCCTGAAGGTCGAACCGTCAGAATAAAGGTAGCTGTGAGGAAGCCTAGGCCACCTGCAGTGGTCATCGAAGAACCAACTGAGGAGGAACTGAACGCTCTTGTTACCAAGCCTGTCGAAAGTGATAATTCCAGCCCTGGGGCTGAAGTCAATCCACAGGTAATCTATTTTAGGCATAGATACCAGTATTTGATTATGTCTCTTTCGACATCTGAAAATTTATCTTCTTTCTCCTTTTCAGGACACCACTGGAAGTTCTCCACCAAGGACTTCAGAAACTCTAGAATCTGCTGAACTCAGCAGGCCTCAGGTGCAAGATTTGGGTCATGACGAAGCCCACACTGAGATTGAGGCCAATGCTGAAACAGTGGAGAAGACGAATGAAGAACCTATGGCGGAGGAAACACAGCCAGAAACGGTTCCTGTGGTGGACTTGTCGTCAGAAGAGAATCCTGAAGGAAGAGACCAAGGCAATGGCGAAGAGAATCAAGATGCTGTTGACGAAGAGCATCAAGGTGGTACTGGCGAAGACCACCAGGGGGACGCTAGCGAAGAGCCACAAAATGACGCTGGCGAAGGACCCCAAGGTGATGTTAACAAAGAACCTCAAGTCAATGCTAGTACCGCCTCAGTTCAAGTCGAAGAGCAACCAAACGAGGCACTCAGCATTCAAGAGCCTCAAGCCCAAGATAAAACTGTGGCAAGGGTCACTTCCTCAAAGCACAGGTCGAAAGAGGACTTGGAAATCTTGAAACAAACTGATCCTGTCAGCTACCTCAATGCTATCGTCGAGAGTAAAAGTTCTTCTGACACTAGTCAGGAAATTCCTACTCTGTCGGGGAAATCTACTGAGACTTCTCCTCTTGATGATGCGTTGGCGAAGGTTAAGGCCCAGTTCTTCAAGAGAGATTTAATGAAGGCTTTAGAGGGGGACCCCACTGCTCCATCTTGCTTGAAAGAGGTTTTGAATGCTGTTGACTTCGAAGCTGTAGCCCCAGAAATCTCAGACTTAATCATGGAATTACATTCTATGATTGATCAAGTCTCCGCGGATTACAGGCGCCAACGAACTTTTAACAGTCAGCTCGAAGTGTTGCATGGCAAGAGCTCATCTGCGTGGACAGCTGTCTCAGATTCGACTTCTCGAATTGCCGAGTTGTCGAAACAGAAAGCGTCTGCACAGGAAAGGTTCGATGCTATTGAGCGAGAGAATGTCTCCTTCCGAGCACAAATTGCAGAGATAGAGGCGAAGATAAACGCCAACACTGTGCTCCAGGAGGAAATTCTTTCGAACATCCCAGACGCTGAGAGCCAGACTGAGATCAAGCAAGGCCTAGAATTCGCTGAGAGGGCTCAAAGCCTCGACGCTCAAATTGCCAAACTGGTGCAAGAAAAATCTTGGTGCAAAAAGAGGTTGGATCTGCAGCATGCCAAGTATCTTCGACTCAAGAATTCTCTTTCCTTTTGAGTGATTCTCTTTTGTAATCATCTTTTGTAATCGCTTTCGACAACAATTGCCATTTTGGCTGGAATTAATAAAATTTCCATTTTGGCATTTTTATGGTTAATTTAGTTTGTTCTTTTATTATTTTATTTTTATCTCTTGAAGTATAGGCTTGTATTTTTTCAAATATTTACCATTTACTCTCAAGAGCCTTTTATCACCACTTATCTCTTCGACTTCATAGGCTCCACCAGAAAAAGTTTGGATAACTCTGAAGGGTCCTTCCCATTTGGGTGACCATTTCCCCATGCTTCGATCCCGTCGATCCATGGGAAGAATTACCTTCCAAACTAAATCTTCAGGCAAAAATATCTTAGGTTTTACCTTTCTATTATAAGAGTCTTCGACTCTTTTCTTCTGAAGCCTGAGTAAGTCGAGAGCGTGTAATCTCTCTTCGTCTAAATCCACCAATTCATCTAACATCATGTTCCAATAAACCTCAGAAGGAATATCATAATGCCTCTGAACTCTTGCAGATTGAAGACAAATTTCTGCTGGCAACACTGCATCATGGCCAAAAGTTAGCCTATATGGTGTTGTACCAGTGGCTTCTTTTGGGGACGTTCGACAAGCCCATAAAATCTGGTCTAACGTCTTATGCCAATTCTTTGGTTTCTTCCCAACATGTTTCTTTATCAAGCCAATTACCACTTTGTTAGCTGCTTCGACTTGACCATTCGCCTGTGCATAGTAAGGCGTGGATGTTAGGAGTTTGAAACCTGTTTCCTGAGCAAATTCCTGCATCTTTCGACCAGTGAAAACTGAACCTTGATCAGTTGTTATTGTCTCAGGGATTCCATACCTAAATATAATGTTCTTTTGAATGAATTCAATGACATTTTCTTGGTCTACATTGACTAAAGGGACAGCTTCGATCCACTTAGTAAAATAATCAATGCCTACCAATATGTATTTCTGACTCTTTGATGATGCTGGTCGAATCTCTCCAATAAGATCCAACGCCCATCCTCGAAAGGGCCAAGGCTTCACTATCGAGTGAAGTTCGCTTGCTGGTACATGCTGGATGCCTGTATGAACTTGACACTCTTGGCAACCTTTGGCGAACTCAACACAATCTTTCAGCATAGTGGGCCAATATAGTCCTTGTCGAAACAACAACCATTTCATCTTATGGCCTGCTTGGTGAGCCCCACATGCCCCAGCATGCGTAGTCGAAAGGGCTATGTATGCTTCAGTTTCACTTAAACATTTCAGCAACACCCCTTCAGGCGTCTTCTTGAATAACTCATTACCCATGAGTACAAAACTCAACGCCCTGTATTTTGTTTTTCGTTCTGTCGGAGCTCCTGGATTTTGAAGATAGTCCACAATGGGTTTCCTCCAATCCTGGTCTGACAAATTATCAATGAACGAAATCTCGAAGTTTGAGTGATCAGCATATCCTAACCTTGTTGATTCCAAGTCTGTTGGTGATAGACAAGTTGCTCTTATCTTCTCTCGAACTTCGATTGCTCTTTGTAATCTCGTTTTTGAAATTTTATACCCAGATGCAATCTGTGCCAAGTCATTGGCTATTTGATTTTCGACTCTGGGTATGTGTCGAATATTGACACTTTCAAATTGTTTCAATAAACGATTTGCTATCACAAAGTACATAATGAGATTCTCTCTTATGCATTTATACTCCTTTGTGACTTGCTTGATGACTAACTCTGAGTCTCCCATTATTTCGACTCGAGTTGCCCCCAATTCCAACAATATTTCAAGGCCAGTAATTAGAGCTTCATACTCAGCCTCGTTGTTCGAACAAGAACCTTCGATTTGGTACTTGAATGTTGTTGGAATTTTATCTGGAGAAATAATCAAGACTCCTACTCCTGTTCCATTTTTATGGCTGGAACCATCGAAGTAGAATTTCCAAGGTTCTATCTCCACATAGTTAATATCCTCGACTTGAATAGAGTGGTCGACTATGAAGTCTGCAACCACTTGTCCTTTTACTGCCTTAAGAGGCATAAAGGTCAAGGAGTATTCAGTCAATGCTAATGCCCACTTGCCAATTCGACTATGCAAGATAGGTTTCGACAACATATATTTGAAAACATCAAAATGAGACGAAACATAAACATCAACTGGTTTTATATATTGTTTGAGCTTTGTACAAGAGAAATACAGACATAGACACAATTTTTCAACTTCGCTATATCTAGTTTCTGCATCATTCAAAACTCGACTGAGATAATAAATGGGTCTTTCGACTCCATTCTCATCCTCTTGGGCTAACATACTTCCCAGAGTTCTGTCAGATGCAGCTATGTACAATCTCATACTCCTATTGCTACAAGGAGGCACCAAAATAGGTGGCTTAGTGAGGTACCCTTTGATTTTGTCGAAGGCTTCTTGTTGCTCTTGCCCCCATTCGAACCCCTCTTTATTCAGTCGAAGTAAGGGTGAAAAGGCCTGAGCTTTCCCACTTAGGTTAGATATAAACCTTCTCAAGAAATTTATCTTGCCTAAGAGAGACTGCAATTCCTTCTTATTCGATGGCGCTTTCGCTTCCAAAATTGCCTTCGTCTTGTTCTGATTGATTTCGATTCCTTTCTTGTGGACAACAAAGCCCAAGAAATCTCCAGCTTTCACACAGAACGCACACTTCAAAGGGTTCATCTTCAGACCATGTTCTCTCATTCTTTCGAATGATTGTCGAAGGTGGTCAATGTGACTCTTCCTGGAAACAGATTTTATAACAATATCATCAATATAAACTTGCATAAACGTGTTAATAAAATCATGGAAGATAGTATTCATTGCTCGCTGGTACGTTGCCCCAGCGTTCTTTAGGCCAAAAGGCATCACTACCCATTCGTAAGTGCCTAAGGCCCCAGGGCATCGAAAGGCTGTTTTCGACACATCCTCTTCAGCAATAAATATTTGATTATATCCTGAATAACCATCGAGCATACTCAGGTATTCGTAGCCAGCGGCAGAATCGACTAGCATTTCCGCCACAGGCATTGGATATTCATCTTTGGGGGTGGCAGCATTCAAATCTCTGAAATCTATGCACACCCTTAATGTGCCATTTTTCTTAATTACTGGCACAATATTTGCAATCCATTCGACATACCTTGTAACACGAATGAACTTGCATTTCAGAAGTCTTTCGACCTCCGTTTTGATCTTCGACAAAATTTCTGGAGCGAAGCGTCTTGGATTTTGCTTGATTGGCTTCTTTCCAGGTTTGATTGGCAACTGAAGTTCTACCAATCCTCTGTCGAGACCAGGCATTTCGTCATAATCCCATGCAAAACAGTCTTTAAACTCTTTCAGCAATTGGATTACTTCCAACCTAAGTTCTGGATCAATTTTGGCGCTGATGTAGGTTGGCCTATTCTCTGATCCTTCGCCTAAGTTGATTTCTTCTAAAGGGTCTTGTGCTAACATCTTAATGTTGTTCGCCAAGGGATCCTTTTCGAAGCCCAAAGGCTCATCGTCATAGATGGCGTCGAGCCTCTGTTCCTGCATTTCATCTGGCATGATATCAGGGGGTCTTGGATCGAAATCCTTTCCTGGGCCAACAGCAGATAATGGTTGATCATTGGCCTGTGTGGCCATGTACTTTACTTCGGCTTCGAGAGCCGTTATCATCTTGGTTTCAGCCACATAGGCCGAAATTCGCTTCAGAGATTGTGACTCAGTCATTATCACTGAATTCACTTCCCCAACCAGTTGGTTGGATACCAGTTAGCCCACTGAATTCTATGTGGGACAAGTCTTCTCTGTCCCATTGGAAACCATGCTCAGGATGCAGGTATAGGGAACAAAAGGTGTTTGGCGCTGGCGCCATGTCGAAGTCAGGAGTTGGACATGGCCCTATATGAGCCAAGTTTTTGTCGAAATCTGTTACACCCAAGTGGTTTACTTCGCCAAGGTAGTAACTCTGATCAGCCTCTATGTTTTCGACCAGCCCATCTGGGCGCCATAGAAGCAGTCTTTGATGCATCGATGAAGGCACAGCACCTACACCATGTATCCACTCACGGCCTAACAGAAGGTTGTAGTTAGGTTTGGCTGATATGACCATGAACATTGTTGGTCGAAGGATCGACCCAACTTTTATGTCGAGCTGGATCACTCCCATGGTGGTCCCAATGCCTCCCTCATAGTTGGAAAGGACCATATTGTGAGGTTTGATTTCTTCATCCCTTTTGCCAATCTTTATTAGCACAGAATGAGGGATAATATTGATAGTGGCCCCACAGTCGACCAATATCTTGTTCACAGTGGTTTCCTCGAGCTTGGCCCTTATGAACAAAGGTTTGAGGTGATTCTTCATCGCCTCAGTAGGTGGCTCGAAGAAGCCATTTTGTTCCTCTGTAGTGCCATTGTCCATGACAAAATAGCACACTGGCCTATGTCTGGCCATTTCTTGTTCCACCTCCCAGTCACTGGCTTCGACTTCTACTTGTCGATTGAATTCCCTAGGCAGCACTGAAACAATGTTCACCATTATATCCAGAGTATCGTCGGACTCAGCATCATCTTCGTCTTCGACTTCGCTCTGGTTAGGCCAAACTAGCCTATTGGTAACTGGTTCTCTCTCAAGAGGCTTTCTTTGTTTCCTTTGAGGCACATTCGAACTAGTTTCAGCCTTAGGTTCGTTGGTAGCCTCCCTTTCAGCTTTTCGCCTTCTTTGATACCTCCTCCATTGGGATCTCGACATAGGATTTTTTCCCTTGTAGTTGCTGGACACTTGAGCAACCTTGGGTGCAGCAACTTGAGAATCTTTCTTCTGGATTAAAGAGGAACCTCTTGGCACTTCGAAAGAATGCCATTTCTCTTCACTTGGCCTTTTCCGGCCAGATGTTTTGTACCAAGTGTCTACTGGTACATTTGTTGGAGGCCTGAAAGTCAAAGGCCTCTTGTCTTGATTAGAACCCCTTCTGGGATCATGTCGAAGGTCAGAATTCTCCCTTCTCTTGTTCGCTGCTCTCACGCCTTGTATGTGCTCAGCAGCCTTTTTATCAAAGATAGAACTACATCTTGGACATAGCATCACCTCTGATTTCTTCTTCTGGCATCTTTGTAAAAAATCTGCCAAGTTTTCGTTTTCCCTAGGGAAAGCCGTTTTATTTGCCTGCTCTTGCCTGATGGCTTCTTCTGAAGTTTTAGGGTCAGAAAGTTCAACCATGTTGATATTCATTGTATCCTTATTAGCAAGAGTTAGTTGCTTCATTTGTGTTTCCAGTTTCTCCGTCTGGCCTTGAACAGTGGCCAAGTGGGAACTGGGCTTTGGTCCAGTTGTTTGTGCTTCAGCAGTCTTCGACTTTGGATCTTCGACCGCTTTCTGGACAGCCTCAATTGTCTTCCTGGATAAGTTTCCAGAAAAACTGCCAAAGATTGGCATGTTGATGTGGTCCTTAGAGACTTCGACCATGGTAATGCCTGGCTTCTTCGACTGGATCCTGGTTGCCTCTATCATGTTCACCTCAGAGGGTTCTGCATAGTGGGCTTCAGCCTTCAGTGGATTGGAGTCGACAGCCATGGGGGATTTGTCAGCAAACTTTAATCTCCCTTCCTCAATAGCGTCTTGGACAAGATTCCTGAAAAGAAAACATTGAGAAGTTTTATGGCCCAGAAAATTATGATATTTGCAAAAACCTCTCTTCTTTCTTTGATCAAGAGGAGGCACTTTTACCCCAGGGGGTACTATCATTTGGCCATCTTTAACTAGCAAGTCGAATATTTCATCACATTTTGTGATGTCAAAACTATAAGTCTTTTTTGGGAACCTATCGTTGGTCCTGTCTGGACCAATAGGATTTTTCCCATTTGAGGGGACTAACTGTTTACAAGAGTATGGAGGCCCTTGTTTTAGTTCTGCTAAATCGACTTCTCCTTCTTCGACAGCTAAAGTATCGTCGAAGGATTCTAGATCTTCGTCATCCATCTCAACGTAAGCTATTCTCTCTCTCTTGTGAGTTTTCGTTGCCTTAGCTTTTTCAGCTTTGAGGCGTTCGACTTGTCGAACTCTATCGGCCAGTTGGGCCATGTCTCTTAGGTACTGGGTATCTAGCTTCTTCCTAATGGAATAATCTAAACCTCCTGCGGCCATTTCGACCAGCTCATGTTCTGGCACTTGTGTAAAACATCTCGCCTTAAGCAACCTAAACCTATTCAGATATTCGTCTATAGGTTCAGTGAAACGTCTCTTAACACTCGCCAGTTCTTTCAGGCTTATCTTGGTTTGCCCCATATAGAATTGTTCATGGAACAATCTTTCCAACTGGGTCCAATGGTGGATCGAATTGGGGGGTAGAGTTGTGAACCAAGTAAAAGCGTTCTTGGTTAAGGAACTTGGGAAGTATTTGATCCTTAGGTTTTCATTATTTGAAATGTCTCCTGCTTCGATCAAATACCTTGCCACATGTTCGACAGTAGATTCTGTCGTGTCCCCAGAGAACTTAGTAAATTTGGGGACTTTGGTTCTAGGGGGTAAGTCAGTTTGTAACACATATTCTGACAATGGAGATGTAAAGTTGGGCCTTCGAAAGCCCATGTTCATTCCATTCTGTGTCATGATTCTTTCGATCATGGTTGCCAGATTGTTTTCCAAACCCATGTTTTGGTATTGGACATGCTGAACCACTTCGTCAGCATTTTGGTTTCTGTTAACTAACCTTACCTCTGGGGCTATTACCCTAGGTTCTTCGACAGGTTGTTCTACAGGCTGTTGAGCCTGATTTATGGTGGTTTCTTCCTCTACAAATATCCCCTGATTTCCTCTTATTTGCGCCCTTTGGGGCTGTCGAATAGGTGGGGGTGCTCCAAAGAAGTCAGCCAAACGCGTCATTTGCGCTGTAACTTGCTGATTCGATTGAGTAGTATTTTGTATTAGAGGATTTAGCACTGTACTCAAAGTTTGTGCCAACATTTGCACCATATCATGGTTGCTTTCGTCCATCTGTTGCCTCAAGACTGCTGTCGAGGCATTTGTAAGGCCATGGGCTACTTGGGACGTTCCTCCTAAGAGTTGGGTCCTATTTCTATTCGCCATGCCTACTCCAGAGCCTTGGAGTGGCGAAGTGGCACTCACGAAAGGGTCTGAATAAGTGGACGCAGCATTCGTCAGGCTTGCCAATTCAGAAGTTGGCATACCATAGAATGGAATAAATCCTGGGGGAACCACTGGCCTTGGGCCAGTATTTCCCCTTGGAGGGGGGGTTCCCAAAGGTATTCTGGGGCCTGTAAACGAAGTTATTGGCCCCGTGGTTGTGACTGACGCTGCTGGTGTCGAACCAACATTCGTCGCTTCACTAACGGTCATATTAACCGTTGCTCCCACACTTGGTGGTGGAATTTCATTATTGTTTGGCGGATTCGCCATCTCTTCCCTTCTCCTGGCAGTATTATTATCGTTGGTGTATATTCTACCACTCCTCAATAACATACAACTCGAAAAGATGAGATTATTTTTCAATCAATCAACACACAGTCCCACCAGGTGTGCCAATTTGTTTACCTAGGGATTTGGTAAACAACCGCTGATCCTCCAAATGGTTACTTATTTGGTTACTCGCAGGATCGATCAGATTGATCTTATGGACATAGGTTGATTTTGAAATTTAATTAAGTTGGATAAGGCTTTAAGTAAATTGTTTAAAGTAAATTGCATAAAGGAAAGGCTTGGTAAAATAAACAAGACTTGAATGTAAAGGTTCGACAGGAATTTTAAAGGGAAAAAGCAAGTAAAATACTGGAAAAGTAAATGACTTGAATTGATTAAATTGGTGTTTCACACATACATTTCTCAACAATTCGTTCGCTCACACTGGGTATTTGAATCTAAATGAGTGACTATGTATTTATTGTGAACACACGCGAGAAACTACACGTCTACTCCTATTTATACAAAAACATTCCAAGTAACCGTCGGGCAGTTACACTGCTTCGAGATCAAGCCACTTGTCACGTTCTCCATGCTCGACGCTCCAGATCCTTGCACGTTTGCACGTAGTAACTGCTGGAAACCGTTTTCCCTCCAAAGCTTTGAATTTCAAACTGCTCCACTCTGGACCATCGAACACGTTCGTCAAGAGACGTCTTCGACGAAAACTCCTTCGACGTCGAAGGCAATCAGCCTTCTTCCTTGGAAGAAATCTTCTAAGTATTTTGCCATCTTTCGACGGGCACTTCGACAGGCTTAGCCAGTCGAAAGCATCTTTCAGCTTTTAATGGCTGTCATCAATCAAAACAAAGGTGTCGAATTTAGGAGCCAACAGTAGTCGTATAACATCTTTGGCTGGGGAAAATAAATCCCTGACTGTTGTTGGGGATGAAGACAATAGTTTCTTAATTTTGTTTAGAACATCTTTGCTAGGGATTTCCGCTTTCTGTTTGAGGACACTCCGCTGGGGACGTTCAACTTTTGCTTGAGGATAGAAGAATTCCACAAAAATCGGTTGTTCATCGTTCTTTTGAAGGATTTGATTCTTATGTGCCCTGATTAGGGATAAAAGAGATGGATAATCCTCTGATGTGTTGTCTGACCAAGTTTCAGATATGGATGTCAACTCTTCTGGGGAGGGAAAAGTTAAATGACATCTGGATAGGGAAGAGAATCTTGTCGGGGATTTGCAATATCGGAGAAATAAACTCCTTTGGGGAAATAAATCCTGTAGACTGTGTTGAGGAAATAATCTCTGATGGGGATCGGGATTTCATAGGATGCATGCAAAAGTCTCCATTGTATGTTGGGGAAATGATCAAACTTTCTTATCCATTAGGGGGCCTATTAGGGAAGATGATTATGTCGAGCTATCCATCAGGGATATAGAGGTGAACCGCCGAAAGATGCCCAAATTTCTGTCTGATGGCATATTAGATTTTCTGGGGAATATATCTTTGTTGGGGATGAGCTTGTGAAGATAGCTCTGTAGAGATAGTTCCGTGGAGATTGCTCTGTGAAGATTTGTGGATGACTTGAACATTATCCCAACTCTTAGAGTCTTTAGTAAATGTGTGATATGGTGGCAGAACCGACTATTTAATACTGGTTTGCGTTTTTTGTTTGCAAATGTCGCGGTAAGAAAGATTCGCCACCGACTTTTCTTTTATCCAACAAAGGAATGGATGAAAAGAACAGAAAAAGACCTATTTCGAGATTTTGAGTAAGGGGGTAGATTATGGAAAGGGAAGATGTTAGCACCCTTTCCATCTGTGGTTTTCCACGGGCTCTTAGGTACTTGCTCATTTTGAAAATTGTTTTCGTGTTTGTGTGCTTTGAAAGATTTTGTTTGCTTTATGGTAACTCTTGTATCAGTCCTCAAGAGTATGATAAAGCATTTTTGAAAAAAAGTTTGAAAAGTGTGTAAGTGTATAAAAAATCAAATTTTGAGCAATTACTTAATGTGATCGGTGGATCTGGAACTGACTGTTTAACGCTGGTTCGCGAAATGTCACGGAAGCAAGAGTCACCACCGTCTTTTATTTTCTCCAATATGGAAAGGACAAAAGCACAGAAAAATTCCTTATGAGATAGATTCTCGGGTTCGGGAGGTAGATTTATAGAAAGGGAAGGTGTTAGCACCCTTTCTATCCATGGTTATCCATGGGCTCTTAGATACTTGCTCATTGTGTTTTCAAAATTGTTTGTTTGCTTTTCAACTGTGGGTTTAAAAAAGTTTCTTTGAAAGTTTCAGATCGACTCTTGTATCAGTCCTCAAGAGTGTTTGAAAAGTTGCTTTTGAAAGCTTTTTGAAAGTGTCGGTGTGAAAAGAGTTTCTTGATTTTGTTTTGAAATTAGAGCAAGTATCTACGAGTTCTCTACCTACCCTAAGGAATTAGTCTGTGTAAATGTCCTTAAGGTAGTGCCATCCCACCATTGAGAGGTAGGTAGCACCACCGTTGGAGGTGTTCGAGTCAATTCGAGGATTCGGGACAGTGTGGTCACCAGAGCAATAGGAAGACACCTTAGAAGCTACCCCCATGCCATGTTCATGGACATGAGGACTTACTAAAACATCCTCTACTCGACGACCACGTTTCGAGGGGCAAGGCAACAGTGAGGCGTACCCTAGGGGTGGTGTGTGATTTGTGTGTCGTTTTCAGTTATATTTGTCTTGTTATGCATTGGTGGTCTACGCGTTGATTTTATTATTGACCATTCATTCTTTCATGCAAATTATTAACAGTTAAAAGATGCGGAATTTAAAAGTCATACGTTATTACAAAGGCGCGGGTCTACATCGCCAAATCAATCCAAGACCCGATTTGAAATAAAATGCGGAAAGATAAATGTCTAATTAATATATTACATGGCTTTGGGATAATTACATGAAATTTATAAAAAGGAAATAAAATAAGCGCGCGAAATAGAATTATGATCGAATGCGAGGGCGTTGGACCCTTTTAAGGAAATTAAATTACAATTAATAAATTAATTAAGTTAAATGAGAAAAGGAAATTATTTTTGAGTTTCTTGTATTTATGGATTTTAGTAAGAAAATTAAATTGGAATTAAAAAGAAAAGTTAATTAATCCTAATTCTAAATTGTTTTTAATTTATTAAGAAAATGTTTAAATTAGACCTAGTTTAAATTAATTATTTACATGGCAAATTTATTTACAAAATAAATAATTAATACTTAATAAATGGCAAAAGAAAAGAAAAAAATAAAAGTATTAAAACCCTAATTCTACATTTTTTAGTTTATTAAAAAAACATTAAAATTAAAACTAAATTAGTTAATAAAATTTATTTACAAAATAGCATTAAATAAAATATATTTTATTTTCATGATTTTTCTGATTTTTTTGGTATTTTTATGTTAAAAGAAAAAAAAATTAATCTAAAGAATTAAAATAAAACAAATAATGTAATTAAAATAAATAAGAGGAGAAAAAAAAAAGAGAAAAAAAATGCAAACCAATGGGGGGTGTTGACCCCAATTTGGAGATTATGTGATAACAATCAGGCCCATGGAATGCTAGCCTTTGGTTGACTTTCTTGGCTCGTGTGTGGCACGTTTGACCTATGCACATGGTGTTCTTCAGATCAAGGCCATTGGATTGATGTTCTGAGACATGTGGCACGCTTGGATAGTGGGTGTATGGTGAACCCCTGGAATGCACGCTACATAGGAACATGGAAAACAAAATAATATGAGA
Source organism: Vicia faba (assembly GCA_948472305.1). Taxonomy (NCBI): domain Eukaryota; kingdom Viridiplantae; phylum Streptophyta; class Magnoliopsida; order Fabales; family Fabaceae; genus Vicia; species Vicia faba. The sequence goes on along the minus strand of OX451741.1, from coordinate 149,447,208 downwards.
AAGGGAGGGGACCTGGGAATCGAACCCAGGTCCCAGTACCTATCGTCCACGTCGCTTACCAACTGTACCAAATGCGCTCTTTGTTTATTATATGGGATGCAAATATTATAATGGAACATAAGAATTATCCTGGAATTTTAATAAAACGCGCGCCAAGATTTGAACTGGCCAACCACCGGGTGACAACACACCTTCTTCTTCGCTCGTTCTTTGTTTCACCTGAAAAAAACACATCAAATAGCGGGGGTTTTGAACCCCCACTAACTACAGTATAAGAAAATAGCGATTAGGCCACCGTTTATCATAAATTGATCGCGAGGTATGGAATTGATCCGTCCAGAGCTTCCGGTTTCAATGGCATAAGTCTTGTGTCTCAATTTTTCCAGAGGAACAAAGCCCTCTTTTAAAGTCTCTGCAACCCTAAAGGGCTCCCATGGTGGATTCGTGCATAGGCATTAAAAACTCAATTAAAGTACACCATTAGTTTCAGGAAGTGCATATTAGTACAAAACGATCATTAAAATGTATGAATATGGCATATAAATCAAAGCACGAATATGAGAAAAGTTTGAGAAATTTGGACTTCTATATACCAATTCTTGATGCGTGGGGACTGGAAAAGAATGCAGTTAGGTTCCTTGAAGCCTTGGCAAGCTATTGGTATGATTATTTCGCTTTGAATTGCCCTCTATGTGTGTTTTCAGTTTTCAATTTTTTCACAAAAAATGCCAAGTTTGTTTTTAGGTTTGGGCGCAGCTTCCCGGTTCTTGTGACTAGGGTTATGATCTGTATATGTATGCCAATGGATTAGGGTAGAAATTTGAGTCAAAAATCCTTTGCATTGATGTATCAAATATTTGATTTTCAATGAATATTTTTTCAAATCTTTTCCATGAATAACATGCCAATTTGCACCAAATCTTCCCTTTTTTGATGTGCACGAGATCTTGAGTAACCAATGAGGACATATGCTGCATGAAAAGATTCAAACACATTTGTTTAGTATTTTTTTTCATATTTTATTTTGTTAAATGAATTAATGGTGATTAAAATTCAAATAAATAATAAAAAATGATGAAATAAATCCCCTTTGGGTCAAATGATCGTGCATAGCCTTTGGATAATGATTCTTGGAAGAAAATGTGGCCCATTAGCAATTTTGAGGCATTTGAAGCAAAGTTGACTTTTCAAAATTCCCAAAAGTTTCCCAACTTCCACAAGGCATATCTTGCTCAATTTTTAAGCTTTGATCATGTTCTTGGACATTTTGGAAAGGTCTTGAAGTCCTCTAACCAATGCTTTTGGTACCATGTCATTTTGATTTACCAATCTCAAGTTATGGTCTTTGACTTAAAGTGCCTTTTTGTTGACTTTTGAAAATGACCTATAATGTTGAGATTGATAACTTTTTGTGAGAGCATTTCTTGGACTTTAAGTGTGAAGAGGAGTTGTAGGAAATGTCATTCTCTTCACAATGAGCTTTGGATGGAATTTTTCTGATAAACCATGTGGAAGTTATGCCTTGGTCAAGTTACAGTTGACTTTTTCAACTGTCCAAATATGGAAACTTTTGCATCTTGAGACTTTTTGAGCCATGCCTTGAGAGTCATGATCAAGAATTTATCAAATGATGTTTGTGGCTTCAAAATAAAATGTTGACCAAAAATTTGGATTTTTGACTGTCAAATGACCCTTTTGCCCCTACAGTTGACTGTTGAGCAATTAGGGTTTTTGACTGTGCAATTTTGTGCTGAAAGTCTTGAAACTTGACATATGGATGCTTGACCATGTTTGTAAGCATGTGGGAGTTGTTTGGACCCTTGGAAACCTCAACTTCTTTGTCAGAACCAAAACCCTAGTTTTTGACTGTTAGGAGGCCCTTGAACTGTGCAACCCTTGAGAGATTTTGAAGCATGCTCTTTGCAAATCTTGAAGAATATGGGAGGGCAAATTTTGGGGTACAACACTTAAGAACAGTATACCTACTCGAAAAAGGACGTTCTTTTCCTCCTTTCCTTTAGATAGTGCTATCTCACTATTAGTGAGTAGGTAGCCCTATCGTCGGATGTTAAGGGACTATCGAAAGAGACGTTTATGGTCATTGAAGGCAACATGTAAGGATACCTTAGCATTTCGAAGGGACTGTCATCATATAGGCAACATCGAGGGACAAGATCATTTCTCGTAGGAAAATTGAGGGACGTTAAGGGACTATGATCTTTATGATGACTTTTAAACGGATGATCTTTTGCTAAGATATCTCTACGTTCGAGGGACATGACCATTGTTTTTCGAAGGCAACAAGTGAGGTTATCCTAAAGGTGCGAGTGTGCAAATGATTCAGTTCGGTTATTTATCTTGTAATTAGGGTTTTCTATCGTTCATTTTTATCTTTCCATACAATCCTATTAATCTAAGCATTGCATAAAGTATAGTAGCAGAAGGTAAAGGCGGAAATGTAAACCTAAGCTATTATAGAGCTTTGGGGAAGTTACATAATAGTGAATAGTGCGGAAAATAAATCCTAAAACTATTACATCCCGGAAGCAATTACGTGGTAATGATGGGAAAAAAGCGGGAAAAATAAAGCTACGCTATTACACTTTATCTAGGAAAATAAAATAAGATGAAAATAGCAAAGAAAATGTTTTGGGGATTTTTTATGAAAAAATAATTTATGATAATTAATTAAATAAACCTAAAAAACTTAATTAATTTTAATTAATAAAAAATGTTAATTTTGAAAAAAGTTAATTAAAATACCTAAAACTTAATTAATTTTAATTAATAATAAAAAAGGTTAATTTAAAAAAAAAGGTTAATTAAAAAAAACCTAAAACCTAATTAATTTTAATTAATAAAAAAATAGTTTTAAACAAAAGTTTATGTTTAATGATTAACAAAAAAGGATTAAGTTTGCCAAAAAATAGATAGAGGAAGAAGCATCAATGGAAAATAGGGTTAGAAAATATAAATAATGCAAATGTCAGGGGTGGGTGTTGAACCAAAAATTAATTTAAAACCTAAAATTAAATTTTTAAAAAAATCTAAAATTAATTATTCGAGTTTATTATGAAAAATCAAAGGTTTGTGAAAAATGTTAGGTTTTATGAAAAAGGTTTTAAACAGAAAGAATGAAAATAGGTAAAAGGATAAATATAATGGAAGAAAACTAAAACCAATAGGGGTGGATGTTGAACCCACACTCTTAACCTCCTCGGGATGTATGCCTTGCCATACATTGGTTGTTGTTATGATCTGACCTCAGTGTTTTGTAATAACCCTACATGAGATCATGTCTAAATCTGCAGCGTTGAATCTCATGAACACATTAAATAAATTACTATATCATGAAATACAAAGAAAACAAATATATGAAATTTTATAATGTTAAAAACGATATGGCATGTATGAATTCTTCTACACCCTTTTGATCATGGAGATCAAACCAACCTTACCCTTACTGGAGAAGTAGTGAGATGAGAGTTTGTAACAAGGATGACTTATTTGTAGTGAGATGGGAGTTTGTAACAAGGATTTCAAGATTTATAGGGTTCTTGAAAGATTTGATATTTTGACAAGGTTGTGGCAAATGTTTTTTTCGTGTCCTGTTTGTGTGAAAAGAATGAGATTATATAATGAAAATTAGAGCAAAGATATGGGCTTTGAATGTGCAATTGGGCCTCCAATAACCACAAGCAATAGTGCAGATTTTTATTCACTTGAGTCTGACATGTTCCAGGCTAAATCGCAGGGACTTAAGTGAAATTTTCGAAGTTGAAATGTGAAAACAAAATATAGCCTACATCAAGAACTAACTCCTGTCCGAAAATGGGCTCAATCGAATAAACAGTGAATTTGTTATGAATTTTTGAAGTTTTGGCTCAAACAAACTTATTTTGGGCTCTAGTGTCAACTCTGACAAGTTGTTCAATAAAAAAATGGTATTGATCGAAGCAGAACCCAGTCTCGACCTTAGAAGCAAAGTTATAGATCTCTGAGTCAGTGACCTTGTGTAAAAAGATAGGCCGGATCCGATAAAAATTGATCGAGTTATGAATTTTCGAAGTTTCAACCCAGATGAAATAATATTCAGCATTCAGGATTTTCGGCACGTCACATGCACTATGGGCAAAAAATGAATGCCTTTTGGATACCGTTCGAACTCGATACCTCATGTGAAAACCTAGCCAACTCAATTTTTGAAATTTTGGCTCCGGAACCAGCTCAATACGATGAAAATCTCCCAAGTTATGATTTTTTGAACATGACACAAATAAACTTCTGTCACAAATTTTTTATACAAAAATACTTGATAAGTCCGCATTTTTGAAGACCTTCTGATCGAAATTGACTTCCATCCATGAGAGATTAAAATGTAGATGACATCAAGATGAAATTTTGGCCAGCGGAACGGGTTCAAAATGAGCCACGATATTCAAGTTATGAATTTTTTAGTGGGTAAAAACTGCACTTTCAACACACTTTTTCACCACATTTCTTCGAGAAAAATTGCACATTCGGAGTCCTTCTTTAAAGAATTGGCTCTCGAGCCGTACCTGAATTTGAGAATATGTTATCAGGGATATCTTGGCGAAAGAACACCTAAATATGATGTGTCGGGTTGGACTTGTGAATCTTTGAACCCCGAATCATTGCGAAACGACGGACCGATCTTCAGCACGGAAAATACTCTGAGAACATCCATTAGTGAAATAAACGTCACTTGTAACCTGACGAAGCTTCTTAAATATACCTTGATTACATAATCATAAAACCAATGATATGCATGTATGTAATAATGAAATGTAAGCAAAAAAGGTCGAAATAAAGAGGGTAAATTTTGGGGTACAACAGCTGCCCCTGTTCAATCTTCTTAAACCTGAGGATGTAGATTAGCTGGTCTTCCTTTCGTGATCTGAAGGTGGAAGATGATTGAACACTAGAGTACCCAGAAATTTTCACTCGTTTGAAATGATACTTGACTGTGTAGATAACATCGGGAATGGGCTTACAAATGCCATCTAGAAAAGATAATGGAAGATCGCCGGTGATGGACTTAAAGATGCCATCTGGAGCACTGTTGATTTCATGAGATATTCCTTTGTGGGAATCCCTATTCCTATTGTTGAGGAGGACTCCATTGAGGAATGTTGGTCTTTATGCGGGAAATAGAGTTTAGAAGCTTCAGTTGTCCATTACTCTACTGGGGACTCATCTCTTGATTGAAGAGACGGGAGTGAACTGCTATCTGGTCGGGATCCAGGCTTCACAGTGACTTGCTGAGGATAATAAGGTCGTCTGCTATCTGGTTGTATTACAGGCTTCACATTGACTTACTGAGGAAATGAGATTAAACTGTTATCTGGTCGTACTCCAGGCTTTGTAGTTTCTTAAACTGTTATATGGTTGGAATCCAGGCTTCAGTGAATTTGAGGTATACTACTATCTGGTCGAGTCAAGGCATAGTAATTGACAGAGTAAACTGCTATCTGGTCATATTCCAGGATTCACAATGTATTGAATTGTTGATTGACTATTATCCGGTCGAATTCCGGGCTTCATCCATAATGTCAACTATTATCTGGTCGGGTCCAGGCTTCACAGTATGGTGAGCTGCTATCCGGTCGTATTCCAAGCTTTATAGTTTCTTTAACTGGAATAGAAATCAGAAAAATCTTAGTATCAATTTAACTGAACCAGAGAAAGGTCTTGACTTAACTTTGACTGGAATGGAAATCAGGAAAATCTTAGTATCGATTCAACTGAACCAGACGAAAGTCTTGGAATATCTTCAACTGGAATGGAAATCAGAGAGATCTTAGTGTCGATCTAACTGAACCAGAGAAGGTCTTGGATTAACTTTGACTGGAATGGAAATTAGAAGAATCTTAGTATCGATTCAACTGAACCAGACAAAAGTCTTTGAATATCTTCAACTGGAATGGAAATCAGAGAGATCTTAGTATCGATCTAACTGAACCAGAGAAGGTTTTGAATTAACTTTGACTGGAATGGAAATCAGAAGAATCTTAGTATCGATTCAACTGAACCAGACAAAAGTCTTGGAATATCTTCAACTGGAATAGAAATCAGAGAGATCTTAGTATCGATCTAACTGAACCAGAGAAGGTCTTGAATTAACTTTGACTGGAATGGAAATCAGAAAAATATTAGTATCGGTTCAACTGAACTAGACAAAAGTCTTGGAATATCTTTAACTGGAATATAAATCAGAGAGATCTTAATATCGATCTAACTGAACCACAGAAAGGTCTTAGATTAACTTTGACTGAAATGGAAATCAGAAGAATCTTAGTATTGATTCAACTGAACCAGACAAAAGTCTTGGAATATCTTCAACTGGAATAGAAATCAGAGAGATCTTAGTATCGATCTAACTGAACCAGAGAAGGTCTTGAATTAACTTTGACTGGAATAGAAATCAGGAAAATCTTAATATCGATTTAACTGAACCAGACAAAAGTCTTGGATTATCTTCAACTGGAATAGAAATCAGAGAGATCTTAGTGTCGATCTGACTGAATCAGAGAAAGTCTTGGATTAACTTTGTCTGGAATAGAAATCAGAAGAATCTTAGTATCGATTCAAATGAACCAGACAAAAGTCTTGGATTATATTTAACTGGAATAGAAATCAGAGAGATCTTAGTGTCGATCTGACTGAACCAGAGAAGGTCTTAGACTAACTTTGACTGGAATGGAAATCAAAAGAATCTTAGTATCGATTCAACTGAACCAGACAAAAGTCTTGGATTATCTTCAACTGGAATAGAAATCAGAGAGATCTTAGTATCGATCTAACTAAACCAGAGAAGGTTTTTTGAGTACATCTTTCTAAGGAAAATGCTGAAATAGACCTTCATCAGACGTATCTTTTGAGAAGACTATCGGGTCACGTAAATAGTCAATGATGTTTGTTGATTTGATCTTTCTTGAAAACGGTAAAAAGTTAGTCGTATGCAATGTCATGATGTATGAAATGCATTGTGATGATGTTATCAAAATAAATGAGATTATGTTGTCTGTGATGTGTATGCGCATGCCATGATGTATGAATATGGGATGCTATTGAGACATTTCTTAGTCTGGGAAAGTAAATCTCGGACTGCTGCTGAAGAGTATTGGGAAACTAAATCCTACATTTCCGCTGGGGATGATGAATGAGGATGATTCTTTGGGGACTTCCTCTTTCTGTTTGAGGATATTTTGTCGGGGATTGACTCTGCTTGAGAATAATTCTGTGGAGAGAGATAATGTTTTGTTGAAAGGATTTTCCAATGTAGAGAAATAAACTCTGTTGGGGAATAAACTTCCGCAGTTAGAGAAATAAGCTCTATCGGGGAGGAGGTTTATAAACTGTTTAAGATTATAAAACTCGGCTGGGGAATACAGATTTCAGCTCTCTGAACGAACTTTGCTGGAGGAAGTAATTCCTGTTTGGGGAAGAAGAGATCAAAACTTTGGTTGTTTCTACTTTGTGGGGGAACATAGACGTCACTGGGTCGTATGCTGAGGACGTAGCAGTGACTTCACATCAGGATGTTTCTGCCCCTGTACCTGCTGGAGAAAGTATATGCAGAGGCTTTGTGGATGGCTTGAGTGTCATCCCAACTTATGAGGTGTTTGGTAAATGCTGATCGGAATGATAAGTCTTCTACTGGTAGGCAAGTGACAAGATGTAAGGACATATTCGTACGTTTTTAATCCCTAACTTTTGCATGGACCTCCCTTTCGGGTTTTCGGTCCACCGGGATACCTTTTTTGCTCAAGCCTCCTTTTCAGGTTTTCGACTTGCATAATTTTTGTATATATCCCTAATTTTTGCCCGAACTCTTTTTGGTTCGCGGGGATGCTCTTATTTTTGCCTAGGTCTGTCAACCTAGCGGGTCTTTTTCATGCGTAGTCTTTCTGACTATGTCCATGTTTATCGGGTGTGGAGAATTGCCATTGTCCTTAGTAGTAAGTTTCATGACACTGCCAGAAGGTGTTTGTTTGATCTTACATGATTCGTTGATGGAATTCATGTCCAACGACCCAAGTGATTCAGATGGAGATCTGCCCCTGTCTATTTGGCATTTTTTGAGAGATTCCTTGAACCTTGACTTGATTGCCCCAGATCAGCTGGAAATCATACTATGCCCCTTGATTACGAAAGGCCTATCACTGGAATGTCTTCCCATCTGAGGTGATTCTATGCACTGAGAAGATTTCTGTTCATCAAATATCCGTCGTACGAATTTATCTGTTGTTGAACAAATAGTCATATGCAAATAATGGTATTTTAAGAATGCAAAGCTTATGTCTATCTTGAAGTTTGAAAATTCATTTTTTAGTAAAACCAATAAATTTTGTAAAGTGTGATGTCAACTCAGGATTTATAGCAAACTTTACAGGACTCATGATACCTTTTGTAACAGTATGCTTTCGAACTAACCCATGCCTCAACTAAGACTTTTAAGGGTTACAACGTGGCCTGGTTCATGGTTCAAGAAACAAAGGATAAAGGCTCAAAATCTATTTGTACTCACTCTTTCTTCGTGATGTTCTTTGATCCTATGTTCAGTTAATTGTGCGTTCATATCCCAATTGAGTCTGACATCTTGTCCTTGATGTTTCGGTGATGGTTCGGATACTGAAAGTTTATTTTGAAGAGGCAATCATTTTTGTAATCTTTTTTTTTGTTGAGGATTTGTAGCGACCTCTTTTTTTTAATTATTATCCATGCTTTTGCCTTAACTGGTTCTTTTATGATTACAGTCAGCGGGATGCCCCCGTTTTTTTCTTAAGTCTCCTTCATAGGTTTTGACTTAGTGGGCTTTTATTTTGAGAGATAATGACTGTCGGCTTTAATAATTATGCGGAACCATCACCATCTTCTGATTTGGAAGGACTTCTTTGATGCCATTCATTATTTATGCAGTGGAAGATTGCGACTGAATGCGCCTCTGAATTAATTGAGAAAATTACCCTGCCCCAGGTTATGATTAAGGGTTTTAATTTGTGTGAAAAGAAAAACTCCTACTTCTTAGGCTCAAAGGGGTTGACTAGGGATTATCTTCCTTATAACTCCACTGTTTGGGATTTGAAACAATGCTTGTACATCGTCAGTGGGGTCTGTTCAAAAGCATACTGTAGAGATTGTGGTATCGTTTTCGTCATCCTCCCTCTAAAGGCTTACAACTTTTAATCAAGAGTCAAATATCACAAAAAGGAAGTAAGAATGCAGTTTTGAAATAGTGAATACGAATGAATTGATTCAAGATAAACATACGCGATGGATTGATGAAATAACAAGGTTTGATGTGAATAAATGTTCGAACAATCAAAAGAAAATTACAAATTGAAAATTCTAATGAACAAAAGCCTCTTCGTCTGATCTTGTCACTTCAGATGGCGTGCCTTAGAGGGATGGCAGAAGAACTCAGCCTGACCATCTTGTGCAAACTCCAGCACTCATTCATCAATCAAGTTTGGGATTTTATATTTCAACATCCAACAATCGTCAGTATCATGCCCCGGACTGTTGGAGTGATATGCACACCTTGCATTAGGATTGTAGTTAGGGGAAGAAGTCTTGGGATTCAGATGAGGCCCTATCAACGTAATCAAATTCATCCTCAACATGTGTTGTAAAGCTTGAGATAGTGACATGTTGAGTTTGGTAAACTTCCTATTAGGTGTATCCGGCTTACTCTGATTAACCTGTTGTTTTTGGCGAGGTTGTTGTTGGACTCGTGATGTAATAGCAATTTGGAAAGGTCCACTCTTCACCAAACCAACCTCTTGTCTTCTCGGGGGTTGCTCAATGACTTGGTCCCCAACCTAGACTGTTTGCTTCACACGGTTGCATCCATTTTGATGAAGTTTTTTGATAATGGCTCTCATCTCTTCTTGTCCCGGGGCTAGGCCTTGGGTAAGAGCCATCTGTCCCAGCATTTGGGTTCACATTGTTTCAACCTCAGCTTATAGTTGTTCCAACTGGACATCCTTATTGTTATCAGGATGTTTCTTGGTCAAGTTCCCGTTGAGGAGTGTTTTCAATTCTTCCTGCCCCTTGGATAGGTTTAAGAACATTTCCATGAACTGGTCCTCTTGAGTTTGGAGATCTTTGTTGTCTTGTTTGAGAGCCATTGCTGAAATAAACAGCGAAGAAGATGAGAAACCTGTTTTGAAACCTGTTTATACGATGATATGTATGATTTATGCATGCAATATTTTCAAGGATTTCTAAGACTTAAATTTTCTTAAACAAAAAGAGAACAAACGTTAATTGCATTAAGGAGTTTTATTGGTTACTATGATGCCTCTTGGGCTTACAAAGGAAGTAACAAAGCAAAAAAAATAAACTCTCTAAGCAAAGAAAAACTCAAGCTTCCCACAGAAGCATCCTCTTATGTTAAATGTAAGCATTTATACTCTTCTCCTCGTGAAGTAACCTGGTGAGCTCTAAAACCTTCTTCTCGCTGGCGTAGAATTGGGTTTTAAAGGTATCTCGTTCTTCTTTGAGTTGGATCCAGGATTTCCGTAACTCCTCAAAATCAGTTGGCATGTCAGGATGAAGCATAGTATAAGGAGCGTCTCCCTCAACAATTGGCTCCATAATCACAGGTAATATGGCGGGGTTAGGCATGATAAGACATTGAGCACGAGCTCGCACCCATTTGAGGTAAGGCTCAAGAGGGATGTAATTCTTGTGCCCCAATGTCTTGCTATCAACTATGTTTATCATGTCCCAAGCTCGAATGAACCTCTTACGATAACCCTGAACATCATTCTCATAGTCAAATGTGATTCCTTGGACGAGTGTGTCATGAGGACCATCCCTTCTAGCATAACCAAACTGTCACAACACCAAACAAGGGTTATAAGTGTTCCTCCCCTAATGCCCAAGAGAGGGACATTAGGGAATTTCCCACAGCGATCAATGATGGTAACATTCTCCAAGGATCTAGAACACCAATGAATATCTGAATGTGTAAGGGACATCAACCTATGAGACCATCTCATACCCTGCTCATTTCTCAAAACATACTAAGGTAGGTGCGAAATAAACCACCTAGCCAATAGAGGAGTGCAACACAGAAGGGTCCCTCTTCTCTTTATAGTGCGAGTATGCAGAGAGTGTAGAATATCCCCAAGTAAAGTAGGCACTGGATTATGAGACAGAGAAACCTTAACCGCATTCACATCTATGAGTTGGTCCGTGTTAGAGAATAGTACCATCCCATAGATGATAAGGGCCAACACTTCTTTAAAAGCTTGTAAGTCCAGGTTATCCCAAAAATGGCGAGCTTTCTCAAACAGGAACTTAGTTGGAAATCCTTGGACACCTCTTCTGGTTTCCCAATTTGCCACTACATCAGACTGTTGTAAAGACAGAGCTTGAGCAATCTCTTCAGGCTTTGGGTCTCTTTCCATACTGTTGAATGGTAACTAATCAAGGATAGGTATCCCCAATAACTGAGAAACTCCTCCATAGTAGGCACTAATTGATAATCGGGGAAAGTGAAGCAGTGATGTAACGGGTCAAAGAACTGAAAGAGCACCTTTAACATTTCTTCATCAGGTTTTGAAGTGACCAAGTTGAGAAATTGACCATGTTTTTCAGTGAAGGGAGAGCTTTCAGGAATCCTTGATGCTAACTCCTTGAGTTGAGGAGGTACTTTCACAAGGTTGACTTGGATAGTGTTCCTACGAGCGGATGTCATGTCCTACAAAACAAGACAAAGATAAGCCCTGGAAAATCCTTGAAATGGTTAGTATGATAGCCATGTTATAATGTCATGATTATGCAAAGAAATCACATATATAGCAAGCACAAGCAAATCACACCAAGACCTTAGGTTTAAGGCTTGCATGGGTTTTAAGGTAATACCCTCTTGAAGTTTGGATTGGTTCAACCTGTCCTATAAATAGTAACCGGGTTCTAAGGGATCTCAATATCACTGATCTTTCCCACAAGTTTCATTTGATAGGCAACTAACTTGCAACTAAACAAAACTCGGGAGTTAAATCTCAATGAGTGTAGCATCGAGTATCTGTTGACTTTGGGATTACACCAAAGACGACCATCTTACTACGTCCTAATGGCCAAGTTGTTCAATTATGGTTCTAAGATCAGTTCACGCTTCATGACACCACGCAGCGGCCCCGTATTCTCCTTGATTAACTCAAGGGCTACTGGTACCAACCAAAGTGTCGCATCAACGTAGTCATCGCTTCAACCGTGTCGATATACCCCACACAGTTTCCACGATCTATTGCTACTTAACTAAAAGGTTTCCCCAGATTCGTGTGTAGGATCTATAGTAAAAACCCAAACAAAACCCTTAAAAATAAAGCAATCAAAGCAGATGAAAAAAATAGTTAGAGATGAACTAGACCCTAAGGTAAACCCCACTTTATTTCATATTCTCCAACAGAGTCGCCAGTTCTGTGATATGGTGGCAGAACCGACTGTTTAATATTGGTTTACATTTTTTATTCGCAAATGTCACGGTAAGCAAGAGTCGCCACCGACTTTTCTTTTATCCAACAAAGGAAAGGATGAAAAGAACAGAAAAGGACATTTTTTTTAGATTTTTTGAGTAAGGGGGGTAGATTATGGAAAGGGAAGATGTTAGCACCCTTTCCATCCGTGGTTTTCCACGGGCTCTTAGGTACTTGCTCATTTTGAAAACTATTTTCGTGTTTATGTGTTTTGAAAGATTTTTTTTTCTTTATGGTAACTCTTGTATCAGTCCTCAAGAGTGTGATAAAGCGTTTTTGAAAAAGAAGTTTGAAAAGTGTGTAAGTGTATAAAAAATCAAATTTTGAGCAAGTACTTAAGAACAGTCTACCTACTCGAAAAATGACGTTCTTTTCCTCCTTTCCTTTAGATAGTGATATCCTACTATTAGTGAGTAGGTAGCCCTATCGTCGGATGTTGAGGGACTATCAAAAGGGACGTTTATGGTCATCGAAGGCAACATGTAAGGATACCTTAGCATTTCGAAGGGACTGTCATCATATAGGCAACATCGAGGGACAAGATTATTTCTCGTAGGCAACTCGAGGGACGTTAAGGGACTATGATCTTTATGATGACTTTTAAACGGAGGGTCTTTTGCTAAGACATCCCTACGTTCGAGGGACATGATCATTGTTTTCCGAAGGTAACAAGTGAGGTTATCCTAGAGGTGCGAGTGTGCAAATGATTCAGTTCGGTTATTTATCTTGGAATTAGAGTTTTATATCGTTCATTTTTATCTTTCCATACAATCCTATTAATCTAAGCATTGCATAAAGTATAGTAGCAGAAGGTAAAGGCGGAAATGTAAACTTAAGCTATTACAGAGCTTTGGGGAAGTTACATAATAATGAAGAGTGCGGAAAAGAAATCTTAAAACTATTACATCCCGGAAGCAATTACATGATAATGATGGGAAAAAACGGGAAAAATAAAGCTACGCTATTACAGTTAAACGCGCCATATACACTTTATCTAGGAAAATAAAAATAAGATGAAAATAGCAAAGAAATTTTTTTGGTGATTTTTTATGAAAAAATGATTTATGATAATTAATTAAATAAACCTAAAAAACCTAATTAATTTTAATTAATAAAAAATGTTAATTTTGAAAAAAGTTAATTAAAATACCTAAAACTTAATTAATTTTAATTAATAATAAAAAAGGTTAATTACAAAAAAAACTAAAACCTAATTAATTTTAATTAATAAAAAAAATAATTTAAAAAAAAAAGTTTATGTTTAATGATTAACAAAAAAGGATTAAGTTTTCCAAAAAATAGATAGATGAAGAAGCATCAATGGAAAATAAGGTTAGAAAATATAAATAATGCAAATGTCAGGGGTGCAAATGTCAGGGGTGGGTGTTCAATAAAAAATTAATTTAAAACCTAAAATTAAATTAAAAAAACCTAAAATTAATTATTCGAGTTTATTATGAAAAATTAAAGGTTTGTGAAAAATGTTAGGTTTTATGAAAATCACTATAAAATGGATGAAAATACAGAAGCAGGGAGAGGGGGCAGTGACAGAAAGGGAGGAGGGTGATTACGATAATATTTAGAGAAGTAGAGAAAAAAACAAACAGAAAAAGAAAAAGGTCACAGTAGGAGAGGGAGATTGGAGAACCGAGGGAGTCTCCTCATCGTCACCGCCGCTTGCCGCTTTCGCTCCTGCCCTTATCACCCTCGTCATTGTCCCGCACCTGCCAAACAGAGCGAGAGGATTAGTAAATCGGAACTCAAAGAACAAAAAAAAACTTGATCGGAGGGACGGGCATTGTCCTCCCCCTCCCCCCCCCCCCCCCCCCCCCTTGTCTTTTGGGCCTAAATCCAGTATCTGAATTCAGGCCCCTTCTTTTAACACCCCCTATATTTTACTAGTTTAATATAAAATGCACCCTCACGTTTTTTCATTTCCTTTCTTATATTTCTTATATATATATATATATATATATATATATATATATATATATATATATATATATATATATATATATATATATATATATATATATATATATATATATATATATATATATATATATATATATGTATATTTCTATCATATTATATTATTATTTATTTGCATTAAACCATATCTTTCAATTATATACTTTAAAAAACATCTCTTACCATATAATTTAATTTAATATTTTATATCAAAATATTAAAACCCGCGCAATTCACCAAATTACCACATCTGTAAGTGACACGTGGCCAATATCTGGCCACGTGACGAGGAGACTATATCAGACTCCCACGCTCTACGTATAAAAAATATTCAACCAACCACCAAATTTTTTTTCACAAATTAAATTAATTCTAACGATTAATTTTCAAAAAGGAATACAAATATATTTAAAATTAACTGTGTACTTGGTCTAACAAACTCCGTTATTCACACTCTTAGACTACGTATGTGTTAAATTCAAAATATATTTTGCAATCCATAAAAAATACAAACAACTCCACGAACTACGAAATGGGACTCTGATTCCTCCTAAGAGGATACGTAGGCATACGATTAAAATTATGGCGAGTCCCGCTGTTGTACCCCAAAATTTGCCCTCCCATTTCTCATTGATTTCTCATCACAAAGCCCTTGAAGATCAAGATCCAATTAGGGTTTCATCTGCTCAAGACTTCTCCTTGCACTGTTGACCCAAATTAGGGTTTGTGTTTGCATAAAGATGTTTTGACCTAAAATGCCTAAGATGACTTTCATGCTTCATATTGGACTCCCAAGTTTATCCACATCAAGTTTCAAGTCTTGATTCCAAGTTTTGCCCAGTCAATTGGACAGTTGACCTAGAAATCAACTGTATTGGGGAAAAAGTCAACTGTGGCCAATTGACAGTCAAATCTCATGAAAATTGACCCACATCAACATTATGAACTCACATGGACCATTTGATCAAGTTTGGATCATAATTCCACAAGAAATTTGATCAGATCACCAAAAGGGCAAAATGGTCATTTTTAGGGTTTTGACTGCACAAAGGCAATTTTTGACTGTTTGACCTAGACAATGGCAAACCAAGCTCACATATGGACTCAAGGACCCCATGGAATTATCTTGACATGCTCAACAAGTTCAAAAGATCCCAAATGCACAAGATTGACAGTTGAATTTCCCAGTCAATTGATCAATTTTGACTGTATACTGAAAAGTCAAACTTTGACTTTTTGGTCAAAATCAAGAGTCAAGATTCATTTTTCATCAAAACATGCCAAATCATGAAACTTGTTCACCAAGAAATCAAAAATTTCAAATTAGGGTTTGAAATGAGAATTTTTCATAACTTAGAATTTTTCTAAGTTATGAAAAACCCTAATTTTTTCCCAACTTTGCCCCACTTTCTCACCAAGATCTATTTGGATTCAAGCAAAAGTCAAAACATGAAAGTTGTAGCTTGGTGCATAATATACAACTTTGATTCACAAAGTTTTCCCAAAAGAAGCTTGTATCTCAAGTTACAATTTTTGGAATAAGGGTACTAAACCATTCTTAACTTAGTGAAAATTTGACCTATTTTTGCAAGGTTTTCTACCTAACTTCAAGACCATTTTCCATATACTTCCACTTGGAATTTCAATTTGCATTTCAAAGATGGATTGTAGTACACATTCCAAGCTTTCCAAAATGTCCAAGAACTCATCAAACAACCTCATGACTTGAGAGAATCGAATTTTGCAATATGGCAAAAAGTCACTTTGTTTCATGGCCATGTACATGTTCATAACTTGTGCAAATTTCTCAAATCAGCATGCCACTTGATCACAGGCCCTTAAACCATCCAACACTCAATAATTTAATGCATGTTCATTGTGCTAAGGCCTTGTTTCATGAGTTTAAGCATTACATGTTGGATTAGGCCATAAATGGAAAAAGTGAAATGGCCATTTTTGCAAAAGCAAGCTTTGTGTCATAATGCAAATCCAAGAGGTACAGATTAAATCTAATTGGCACAAGATTATGAATAAAACACACTGATCAAGGAGAGGTTTTGCAGCATGTTTAGGGGGCCTCTACCTGCCTAGAAACTAAAGTGGCCTTTGCTTGCTTAAGTGTTAAGAAACTTAGCATAACACAACACAATTTTGATCTCAGCATTAGAACCCTTAAGCAAATATCTTGTACACATTCAAGACATCCCAACTGAGCTAGCACACGACTCCAACACCTCCATTACCTTCTAAAACTTAGAATCACCCTCAAACTGCCAAAACAGAGTTCCTACTGCAGTTTGAGTGCCAACTCTCATCCCTTTCTTGCACTCTTGCTAAAAGCTCATCAAACACATTCCCTACCATCAATCCAAACTATCCAAAACATAAAACACGACCTGTAACTCCTCTAACCAGTTCCACCATTTTCACTTTCTTGTTTTGCAGCTGAAGGTCCATAGCTCGATTCAAGGTGTTTCAAAGCAAAGTAAACATTGGAATAGCATCACCACACTTCAGGCAAGCTGTGCAGATCATCATCTTGCTCTGAAAGCTCCCCCATTGCCAGATAGAACTTCAACTGAACATGTATCTTCTTGAACTTCTAACTCTTAGTATAGGCATCATTAGCTCTAGGTTTGTGAATAAGAAGTGTTCTACTCATGCCCCTGAATCTGTACATGCTTTTACTTTTCATTTATTTTGCCTGAGCTATGAGAATTTAAGGTTTGAATATGGAAGAAAAGTTAGGTCAGGATTTGGGAATGTCAAAATTCTCTCTCATTTCTGAGAGTTAGGATGAGTTCTTTACATATTTAGAATCGTGATTCAATGCTTAACATTTTTTATGTTGTGAGTTTGTGCAAAAGATCAAAGAATCCAGATGTTTGAATTTGAGTAACAGGCGCGCGTTTTGGAACATTTTTGGCTGAAGGTTGAAGAAAGGTCTTCATGGGCTGGGCCTTCTGTGCAATTTCTTTCCACACCATATTTTTACTTCTGCACCCCCTGAGCCCATTTTGCTTATTTCAATGATTTTTTGACTTTTTCTTTTTTGGTTTGACTTATTTATTTTTTCTTATGATATTAAAAATATAAAAATAATTTTTTACACCATTTTTTGAATTTATAGGCATTTATTTATTTAGTTTGGTTATTTGTACATAAATATATATATATATATATATATATATACTATTATTTAGAAAAACTAGTAAAAAATAATGCAAATATGTTTTATTTCTGACTTTTATTTCATTTTTCTTCTTGAAAATATTTTATACAAAATATACTTTTTTTTTATAAATATTAAATATTATTATTTTATATATATAATATTTATTTAGTAAATAATAAAGATATTTATATATATTAGTATATTTAGGTAAATAATACAAAAAATATATATATTTTTATTTTATTAATATTTGACATGAAAAATACTTTTTACAAATATACTTCATTTTTATTTTATTTTTTGTATGTAAATAATAAATATTGTATATATTGAATAAATAATACATCTTATTTAATAAACTAGGGTTTTGCCCTAAACTTGAAAATACTCCAAAAAATAATAATACTTTTTATTTTGTTTACTTGACATAAAAAATACTTTTTTTTTCATACATATAAAAATTCTTTTTACATCTTGCATATTTATTTCATTTCTATTTAATTGTGCAATTAATTACTTTGTAAATATTCCAACATTGATGTAATAGCTAGGTTTAAATTCCTTGTCTAAATATCCCCTCATTTGAACATTTGTACCCCCTTTCCCTCATTGTGTTGTAATAGTGTAGGAATTTTACTTTTCGCACTTTAACGCTTTCTAAATATACCATGCTAGAATTAGGATTTGTATACGAATAAAACGAACAAAAATAGTTTGACCTAATTTCAAGATAATCAAGCATGAATATGGACAACACATATCACACTTGCACCCCTAGGGTATTCCACTTGTTGCCTTCAATAAATGTGCGATCGTATTGCTTTTTTTTTCATACATATAAAAATTCTTTTTACATCTTGCATATTTATTTCATTTCTATTTAATTGTGCAATTAATTACTTTGTAAATATTCCAACATTGATGTAATAGCTAGGTTTAAATTCCTTGTCTAAATATCCCCCCATTTGAACATTTGTACCCCCTTTCCCTTATTGTGTTGTAATAGAGTAGGAATTTTACTTTTCGCACTTTAACGCTTTCTAAATATACCATGCTAGAATTAGGATTTGTATGCGAATAAAACGAACAAAAATAGTTTGACCTAATTTCAAGATAATCAAGCATGAATATGGACAACACATATCACACTTGCACCCCTAGGGTATTCCACTTGTTGCCTTCAATAAATGGGCCATATTGCATGTTAGGTTTCTTTGGGTAAAACAAACACAATTCAAATGATCATAGTCCCTCGATGACGCTTTCGAAAAGTTGCCTAAAATGATCAAGTCCCTTAAAGGAAAATTGCCCAAAGATACTTAGCACTATTGCAATTATGGTCTAAACGATGACCCGCGCCCGTCCCTTTCACATCCTAACACAAGATTGTCCACCAAATGCAATGGTGGAACAAAATTGTTAAAAAGGTTAAAACATAACAAAAATCTTTGAGAACTTTAGGGTAGATAGCTCTTAAGTACTTGTCAATTTGCAAAAGAAAACACTTGCCTATTTTCAAACCACACTTCACAAACACTTTCAAAACAAACTTTCAAAAAACCTTGAAACATCTTTTCAAAAAGACGAACACCTTTTGTAAAACATTCGAGTAAAGAATTGTTACAAGGGTAGCCTAGACAAGGCATCTTTTTCAAAACATTTTCAAAAACCACACACAAAGCACCATTTCAAACAATTGAAAACCAAGGCAAGTTGATCTAAGCAAGTACCTAAGAGCCCATGGATAACCATGGATAGAAAGGATGCTAATACCTTCCCTTTCTATAATCTACTCCCCGAACCCAAGAAATATCTCAAAGGTTTTTGCTGTGCTTTTTAACCTTTCCTTAGGATAAAATAAAAAGTCGGTGGCGACTCTTGCTCAACCGAAACATTTGCGAAAACAAACGCAAAACTCATAGTCAGTTCTCCCACCGTATCACAGAACTGGCGACTCTGCTGGGGATAATAATGAAGTGGAGTAACCTTAGGGCTTATATCACCCTCTTGCATGATTAATTGATTGTTTTGA
This sequence comes from Vicia faba, assembly GCA_948472305.1. Lineage (NCBI taxonomy): Eukaryota > Viridiplantae > Streptophyta > Magnoliopsida > Fabales > Fabaceae > Vicia > Vicia faba. Next base: position 149,427,518 of record OX451741.1, on the reverse strand, counting down.
TTGCTTTACATTTTGGCTCTATTGTTTTGGGTTTGCAATCCTACACCCGGATTTTGGGAAACATTCATAGATAGCAATACGTTGTGGAAACTGTGCGGGGTATACCGACACAGTCGAAGCAATAGCTATATTAGTGCGACATATTTGTGAGTACCGGTAACCCTTGAGTTCAATCAAGGAGAGTACGGGGCCGCTGAGTGATGTCACTAAGCACTAATGACCTAGAACCTTACTTGACCATCTTGGCCTTTTATTAGGGGTAGTGAGATGACCGGCTTTGGTGCAGTCCGAAGTTGGTAGATACTCGATACTACACTCATTGAGGGTTGTTTTCTTGGAATATTTTGGTCGCTAGTTAAGTGGCTAAACCAAAACAATGAACAATGAAAACAATCCACTGATATTGAGCTCCTTAGAACCCGGTTACTATTTATAGGACAGGTTTTTAAGCCAACTACACTCAAGAGGGTACTTACCTATGAAACCCCGTGCAAGCCTGAAACTAGGGTTTGGTGTGATTTGCTTGTACATATGTTTTGTGCATACATCATAAACATCATGAAGCATCATATGCATTCACTAACCATTTCAAGGGTTTGGATCTTCATCTTTGTTCTTGTTTTGTAGGTCATGGAAATTCCTCGCAGAAATACCATCCAAGTCAATCTTGTGAGAATCTCTCCTCAGCTCAAGGAGCTCACCTCAAGAATTCCGGAAAGCTCATCCTTCAGTGAAAGACATGGTAGACTGCTCAGTTTAGTCAACACCAACATTGAAGAAGACATGATGAAAGTGCTATTCCAGTTCTTTGACCCTCTTCACCACTGTTTCACTTTCCCTGACTATCAGTTGGTACCCACTTTGGAGGAGTTTTCTCAACTCCTAAGAATCCCTATCCTTAATCAACTACCCTTCAATGGTACGGAAAAGGAACCAAAGCCGGAAGATGTTGCTCGAGCATTACATCTACAACCATCTGAAATCAAGGGGCATTGGGAAACTAGAAGCAGTGTCAAAGGCTTCTTAGCAAAATTCTTGTTTGAAAAGGCACAAGAGTGTTGGAATTCATTGGAACTGCAAGCCTTTGAAGAGATTGTGGCACTCCTTATCTATGGGTTGGTCTTATTCCCAAATTCTGACCAATTGGTAGATGTCAACGCCGTCAAAATCTTCTTGTCCAGAAATCCAATACCCACATTACTTGGAGACATTCTTCACTCATTTTACACACGAACAATGAGAAAGAGGGGTGTTCTCATGTGTTGTACTCCTCTCCTTGCAAGGTGGTTTATTTCGCACCTTCCACAATCTGTCTTGAAGAATGACCAAGGCTCAAGGTGGTCCCAACGGTTGATGACTCTTACTCACTCTGATGTGCATTGGTGTTCTCGGTCCAGAGAAAATGTCATCATCGTCGATCGTTGTGGAGAGTTTCCTAATGTTCCTTTACTTGGAATTAGAGGAGGTATCACCTACAACCCTTGCCTAGCTTTGAGACAATTTGGATATGCACGGAGGGATGGCCCTCATGACATGTTGATTCCTGACCTAGTTTTTGACTTCGACAACGATGCGCAAGGACTTCGCCAAAGATTCATCAGAGCTTGGGGAAGACCCAACAAGGTTGATAGCAAGACACTGGGACACAAGAACTACATCCCTCTTGAGCCTTATCTCAAGTGGGTACGAGCCCGAGCCCAGAGTCTAATGATGCCTTATCCTCATGTTCTCCATGTGATTAAAGAGCCTGTTAAAGAAGGAGAGGTTCCCTACACCATCCAATATCCAGACATGCCTACATCGTGGGAGGAAATGCAGAAAAGTTGGATTCAGCTCAAGGAGGAACGAAACACTTTTGAAGCCAGCTTCTACGCTAGCGAAAAGAAGGTTCTAGAGCTTACCCGCCGACTCCATGAGCAAAAGGCCCTCAACACTTACATTGCGCCAAAGAGGATGCGCAACGTCTTTTTGCCTTGAGAAGTTGTTTTTGTAATATTTGGCCCATGGGGCATTTATGTACTAACAAATTTCTTCTTATTAATATGACGTGCGTTCCTTTTTGTCTACAACAATTTTGAATATTCTAAATCCTTGAATGCATTGCATACATAAGCATACCATTCATCATGTGCATAAGCAGGTCTCACTCCAGGTTTCCTTATCTGTCTGCTGTTTATTTCAGTAGGATGGATCTCGAGCAAACAGTCAAAGACCTGCAAACTCAAAATGCACAGTTCCAGCAACTCTTGATGACCTTGGCTAAGGGTCAGGAGGATATCAAGACCCAACTAGGGAACAAAGACCCAGTGAAGAAGAAGAAAAAGAGACTCGGGGTGGCTACTTTAGGGAGAAGATTTGAAGGAGAGGCTAGGAGAGTGCTTGAATTTCCTCCTGTTTCGGATGAAGGAACCAGTAAAGGAGGTGGGGCTGCGGTACCTTCCGAGTCTGATGTGGAAGAAGAGGGGGATGAAGAGGATGAAGACTATTCTGATCAACAATACCCTCCAGCTGATGATAAATACAAAGGTTTAGAAGACATGTTGGCCGCCATGGAGCTACAAAGAGTACCGGGTTTGGATTTTGAAGACTTGGGTTTGGTTGCCGGGATTGTGATTCCCCCAAAATTCAAAGTGCCAGTTTTTGTGAGGTATGATGGGCTGTCCTGTCCAAAAATGCATCTCAGGTCCTACGTGAGAAAGATCCAACCCTATACGGCAGATAAAAATCTTTGGATCCATTTCTTTCAAGACAGCCTTTCTGGAGCTCAATTGGAGTGGTTTTATCAGCTAGAGGGAACCAGCGTCCGAAATTGGGAAGACTTAGCCACCGCTTTTTACAAACAATATCAGTATAATTCTGATCTTGCTCCTACGCGTACCCAACTTCAGGGTATGTCATTAGGAACAGGCGAAGGATTCAAAGAATATGCACAAAAATGGAGGGATTTGGCTGGCAGGGTGCAGCCTCCTTTAACCGACCGTGAACTTGTTGATATGTTTCTAGGGACCCTATCTGGGCCATTTTTCAATCATCTGATTGGTAACTCTTCCGCGGGGTTTACCGATTTGATCTTAACAGGCGAAAGAATAGAAGCTGGCATCAAGTCAGGAAAGATTCAGAAGGGTGTTGCTGCAAGTGTTGAGAAGAAACCTTTCAAGAAGGAAACAGCTGTGGTATACTCCCAGAGAAGAGCAGGGAAGACTGAGCGTCGGCCAACTGTGGGGGCCGTAATGATTCAAAATACTTCAAGCGAGCAGCCTCGCTATAACCAGTCCAGACCAAATCAGCAACGGGTGGAACAGCCACAACGGCAGTTCACCCGCATTAATATGACGCCAGCGCAAGTGCTTCCCCATCTGTTAAAGTTGAACCTTGCCACCATCAAGGAGGCGCCAAAGAATGTGAATACATCCTCTCCGCATTACCATCCTAATGCTAAATGCGCCTACCATTCTGACAGTGTCGGGCACGACACCAATGATTGTTGGGCACTCAAGCATAAAATCCAAGACCTGATAGAGGCGAAGGAGGTGGAGTTCGACGCTCCGGAGAAGCCTAATGTGATATCTGTCCCCATGCCGAAGCACGGCCGAAATGTCAATGCCATTGAAGAAGATTTGTATGTTGCTGATGTCAATGATCTGATAACTCCATTGTTAACCATCAAGTTGAATCTGTTAAGGGCCGGGATCTTCCCGGGATGTGATGAAGATTGCTATTGTTGTTACTCTCTGTCATTTGATTGTCCGCTACTGAAGAAAGGCATCCAAGGCCTTATAGATAGTCGACAAATTTTGTTTGAAAAAGTTTCTGCTGTCCCAACTCATACTAAAGATGTCTCAATCATAACCATTCACGCCAATCTTTCCAAGGCCGTCAAAAAGCCTGTTAAGATTACACCAGCTACGAAATCTGTCCCTTTAAAGATAACAATGCCAGGGCCTGTCCCCTATGTTTCTGAGAAGTCGATACCATGGAACTATGGCGGCGACGTCTACTACCATGGTATTAAGCAAATCGAAATAAGTGAAGAAAGTTCGGATGATGAAGAAGCCAACATTGGTAACATTGCAGGCACGAGCAAAATCACCATGAGCGGGAGAATATTTTCTCCAGAGATTGCCCCTCCAAGAGCAATCTTTGGACCCTCATCTGCCTACAAGGTCATCCCTGCACCAATAAAACTCTCCGCTAGAACCCCATTGATTGAAGATGTTGTTGTTCCTAGTACTGTCCCTCCTACCGCTGCTGATAAAGGTAAGGGAATCCAAGATGAGCTCGTCAGGACGAGGGCTCAACCCTTGGTCATCCCGGAGACTTCCAAGAAGGAAATGGATGAGATCTTGAAGATAATCAAAAGGAGTGATTACGATGTGGTAGAACAACTGGGGCAAACCCCCTCAAAGATCTCCATGCTGGCACTACTACTTTGCTCGGAAGCGCACGCTAAGGCTCTGATAAAATTCCTGAAGGCAGCCCATGTGCCCCAGGAAACCTCTGCGGATCAATTTCAAAATTGCGTGGCTAGCCTGACTGCGGACAATGGATTAGGGTTCTCTGATGCCGACCTGGCTCCTAAAGGTAGAAACCACAATGATGCTTTGCACATTTCAGTCGAGTGCCGAGGAACCACCCTCGCACATGTCTTGGTTGACACTGGTTCGTCGCTGAATGTATTGCCTAAGAAGGCCTTGGACCGACTAGATTGTGAAGGGTTGGAATTAAAGCCGAGTGATATTGTTGTCAGAGCTTTCGATGGTTCGAAGAGAATGGTCCATGGGGAGGTTGAAATTCCCATCAAGATAGGCACTGAGGTGTTTAAGTCTACTTTCTATGTGATGGACATCCGTCCGTCATACTCTTGCTTGCTAGGTAGGCCTTGGATACACCATGCTGGGGCAGTCACCTCCTCCTTACATCAAATGTTGAAGTATCCTGTCAAGGGAAAGATCATTACTGTCCATGGCGAAGAGGAGTACATGATTAGCCACTTGAACTCTTTCCGATATGTGGAAGTAGAAGGTGAGTTCATTGAGACGCCTTTTCAGCATTTCGAAGAAGTATTTCCTGAGATAACAGTAGCAAAGTTGGCAGCTGAAGCACCGAGGCAGATGGCCAGGATGGCATCTCTGGAGGACGCAAAGGCCGCAATAAAGGAAAGGAAGAATTCAGCATGGGGGCAGCTTCCCGATATCCCGCATAAGACCGACAAATTTGGATTAGGATTCACAGCCGCGGGCCAGAAAGCTATGCGTCGTTCGAAGATTGAAAGGGCGCCAGTCAAAATTTCTCCCTACGGAATCAACGCTTTGGAGGATGAAGACAAAGAGATCAGCATCGAAGAGTGGATTTACCCGACTGTCGAAGGAGGATTGTGCAACTGGGAGGCAAAAGACTTTGTCCCCATCACTTTTATTCATCAGTAATTTATCTGTCAAACATTTTCCTATTTGGTCTGTAATATTTATTTTCAAACAATCCGTACACTATCTTTTCACCTCATGCCTTGCCCGGGGCATGTAGGTCCATTTGTAAGGGTTTTGATTATTTTTCATATCCATATGACATGTTTAATGATTCATTGGACGTTTTTCATTTGATAAACTGCTTGTGTTCATTTTCTTTCCTTTTGCATTTTTTGTTTAAGGATGGCTATCCCTTACACACACCCACACTCACAAATGCAGGTACCCATCCACTCTGGATTCCATGGGTGACTATTATGCTATATCCTTCAATAACTCTGAAGATCTGGTCAATCAAGCCGAGTATGAAGATGACGGAGGTTGTGAAGTACCAGGGGAACTAGCCAGACTTCTACAGCAAGAGGAAAGGGCCATCTTACCGCACGAAGAGTCATTGGAAACTGTCAACTTAGGGACCGGGGAAAACCGGAAGGAGGTGCAAGTGGGTGCCAATCTGGAACCAAGTGTCAAGGAACGCCTGATACAGCTGTTGAATGAGTATGTTGAAATCTTCGCTTGGTCCTATGAAGACATGCCGGGTTTAGATACAGACATCGTGGTTCACCGTCTCCCCACAAGAGAGGATTGTCCACCGATCAAGCAAAAGGTCCGCCGAATGAGGCCTGACATGTCTGAGAAGATCAAAGCAGAAGTGATGAAGCAATTCGACGCTGGCTTTCTGGCTGTTACGTCCTATCCTCAATGGGTCGCTAACATCGTGCCAGTACCTAAGAAAGATGGCAAAGTCAGGATGTGTGTGGACTGCTGGGATTTGAATAGGGCCAGCCTCAAAGATGATTTTCCACTACCACACATTGACATCTTAATCGACAATACAACTCAGCACAAAGTGTTTTCCTTCATGGATGGATTCTCGGGCTACAATCAAATCAAAATGGCCCCCGAGGATATGGAGAAAACAACTTTTGTCACACAATGGGGCACTTTCTGTTACAAGGTGATGCCGTTCGGATTGAAGAACGCAAGGGCAACTTATCAACGCGCCATGGTAGCTTTGTTTCATGATATGATACATCATGAGATCGAAGTTTACGTAGACGATATGATAGCTCGGTCACAAACAGAGGAGGAGCACCTTGAACATCTAGAAAAGCTGTTTGCCAGATTGAAAGAATACAAACTCAGGTTGAATCCAAGTAAATGCACTTTTGGAGTTAGGTCTGGTAAACTTCTAGGATTCATCGTAAGCAACAAAGGCATTGAAGTCGATCCTGCAAAAGTAAAAGCAATACAAGAGATGCCTGCTCCCTGTACTGAAAAGGAGGTTAGAGGGTTCTTGGGGCGCTTGAACTATATTGCCAGATTCATCTCTCATCTGACTTCTACCTGTGAGCCAATTTTCAAACTCTTGAAGAAAGATCAGGTAGTCGAGTGGAACGACGATTGCCAAGCTGCTTTTGATAAGATCAAGGAGTATTTGCTAGAACCTCCTATTCTGATGCCACCCGTCGAAGGAAGACCATTGATCATGTATCTGACCGTCTTGGAAAACTCAATGGGGTGTGTTTTGGGCCAGCATGACGAGTCTGGTCGAAAAGAGCATGCTATTTATTACCTTAGCAAAAAGTTTACCGACTGTGAGACTCGCTACTCACTGCTCGAGAAAACTTGCTGCGCTTTGGTATGGGCTGCTCGCCGACTAAGACAGTATATGTTGACTCATACTACCTTGTTGATTTCCAAAATGGATCCTATCAAGTATATCTTCGAAAAGCCTGCTTTATCCGGAAGAATAGCCAGATGGCAAATGATCCTAACCGAGTATGACATCCAGTACACCACCCAAAAAGCTATAAAAGGGAGTGTACTAGCTGACCATCTGGCTCATCAAGCTATCGAAGATTATCAACCTATGAGATTTGACTTCCCAGACGAGGACATCATGAATTTGGACAACATTGAAAGTGACGGACCGTATGACGGACCCGAAAAGGGATCCCGATGGACCCTGTACTTTGATGGTGCTTCAAATGCACTTGGAAATGGTATCGGCGCAGTACTCATCTCCCCGGAAGGTTGTCACACACCTTTCACGGCCCGACTTTGCTTCAGCTGCACGAACAACATGGCTGAGTATGAAGCTTGCATCTTTGGTCTCAAGGCTGCTATAGACTTGGGGATCAAATCTTTGATCGTATTCGGGGACTCGGCTTTGGTTATCAGTCAAATCAAAGGAGAGTGGGATACCAAGCATCCCAATCTTATCCCATACAAAGAACATGTCTTGACATTGTTGCCTCATTTCGAGCAAATTACCTTCGAGCATTTCCCGCGAGAAGAGAATCAGCTAGCAGATGCCCTAGCTACAATGTCCTCCATGTTTAAACTCAACTGGGATAACGAGGCTCCCCAAATCACCATCGAGCGAATGGATGAACCTGCGCATTGCCACGAGATTAATACCGAAGAAGTAGTGGAACAACCCTGGTTCCATGAAATCAAAAGGTATCTCGAGACTAGAGATTATCCCGAAGGAGCTTCCGTAAATGACAAGAAGTTCTTAAGGAAATTCGCCGCTAAGTTCTTCCTGAGCAACGACATCCTTTACAAACGAAGCCATGATTGTGTATTACTCCGATGCATAGACAAAGCTGAAGCAGAGTTGATCATGACTGAGATACACAGCGGCACATTTGGCACTCACTTGAGCGGGCATACAATGGCTAAGAAGATCCTAAGGGCAGGCTATTACTGGTCTACCATGGAAGCTGATTGCCATCAACATTCCCGTACTTGCCACAAATGTCAAGTCTACGCTGACAAAGTTCATATCCCTCCGGTTCCTCTCAACGTTCTGACTGCTCCTTGGCCATTTGCAATGTGGGGCATTGACATGATTGGAGAGATCAAGCCCACGGCTTCTAATGGACATCGTTTCATCCTGGTTGCCATTGACTATTTCACCAAATGGATCGAAGCAGCTTCCTTCGCCTCTGTTACTAAAAATGTGGTTGCCCGCTTTATCAAGCAAAATCTCATATGTCAGTATGGTGTTCCAGACAGGATCATCACAGACAACGGTACAAATCTGAATAACACGATGATCACCGCATTGTGCGAACAGTTCAAGATTCATCATCACAATTCATCTCCCTATCAGCCGAAGATGAACGGTGCTGTTGAAGCTGCGAACAAAAACATTAAGAAGATCATTCAGAAAATGACAGTCACTTATAAAGACTGGCATGAGATGTTACCATTTGCTCTGCATGGATACCGTACGACGGCACGTACTTCAACCGGGGTAACCCCATTTTCGTTGGTATATGGCATGGAAGCTGTGCTGCCTATGGAAGTTCAGATTCCTTCTCTAAGGATTATGAAGGACACAAGTTTAAATGAAGATGATTGGATGCAGACCCAACTTGATCAACTCAATTTGATCGACGAGAAACGACTCGCTGCTATATGCCATGGTCAGACGTATCAAAAACGGATGATCAAGGCCTTCAATAAGAAAGTCAGACGTCAAGTATATCAAGTCGAAGATCTCGTAATCAAGCGGATTATCTTGCCGCAAAGTGATCCCAGGGGAAAATGGACTCCTACATATGAAGGACCATTTGTGATCAAGAGTATATTTTCTGGTGGTGCAATGATTCTAACCACCATGGACGGCGACGATTTGCCGCACCCTGTGAACGCAGACATAGTCAAAAGATACTACGCATAAAATAACCCGACAAGTCGAAAACCCGAAAGGGCGGCTTGGGCAAAAATGGGCATCCCGGTGAACCGAAAACCCGAAAGGGCGGTTCAGGCAAAAATTAGGGATAAAAACAAAAAAAATCTGTACACCCGGCAAGTTGAAAACCCGAAAGGGCGGCTTGGGAAAAAAGGGGTTTCCCGGTGGATCAAAAACCCGAAAGGGCGATTCAGGCAAAAGTTAGGGAATTAAAGCGTATGACTATGTCTCGTCGGATCACTTCAAAGACAATCTCTTCATCAACCAAGTTCCAGGCTTCTGATCAATCCAGTCATCGACAAACGAAGCATTGAATGGACAAATATTCAGAGTTGTGAAGGCTATGGCAGAATGGAATCCCGTGGAATTATTTCACATAGCCATCTTTATTTTTGTGTAAATTTTTCAATATTCACGACAAAATCCTCTTACTAGGGTGATTGTCTCCTTTGTACGAATATACTCAGAGAAAGTTAATACAAATACTCTTCCCAGAAATTTGTGTCATTTCCCTTTTTCTTTTTCTCTTGCACTATTTGTTTTATTTTGAGAAACGTCCAATGTTTTGTTAAATAGGCATATGCATTTGAACATAATCGTTTCCTTGTGAATCAGGAAAGAGGATTACTGATAGGATGGAGGTACAGTTGGATATCTTGACACCCTTTCAAAGGAAACCCCCAGGAGATTTGGAGTTCACCATCCTCAGCAAGTCTTGAAGCTTATCCCCAGTAGATTCTGGAAGCTTATCCCCTGCAGAGTACGGATGTCTCTCCCGAGCTTTATCCAAAGTTATTCCTCACAAAGGCTTATAACTGGGTTATCCTCAGCTAATTGCCACGGAAGATCGCACTCGACAAATTTCTTCCTATCCTCAACGGAGTTCATCAAAGTTCCCCAACATAACTTATTAGTACGATCCCCAGAGGAGTTTATCTTTGTTATCCCCAGCCAGGGAATCCTCCAGAACTCAATTCCCCTCAGAACTAAGTTTCAGTATCCCCAGCAGATCTAAAACTTCAGGTTATCAATCCCCAGCAGAGCCGGGCTAATGAACCTTCTCCCCACAGAGTTTTTGTAAGGGCAAATCTTGAGTTCCCCGGTGAAGTCGCCAGAGATACTTCCCACCAAACTGAAGATTCTCAGTCTTACATCCCCAGCATGAGTCTATTAGATTGGAACTCCCCAGTAGAAGTCATTAGGAATTCCCCAGAAAATTGGTATACAACCCAAGCTCCTCTTTCTCCAGCAACAACCAGGAATTATTCTTCCCGGCAGCAGTCAAGATACTATTATCTTCAGCCGTCTCAGATTCATCTATCCTTTGCAAGACAGCTTATCAGCTTACATACGCATTCATTTACATTTATATCATATAACATACGTTGCATCATGCATCATGACATTGCATACAACTAACTCTTTACCTTTTCAGGTAAGATCAGTCGACAGACTAAAATCATTATCTTCCAAGACTTTTGAAAACAGTTTACGGACGCTTCCCAAAAACGGATGCCGCTCTATTGCTTATTCAACTTCAAGATTTCTGAAAACAGTTCACGGGTTCTCCTAGTAACGGATGTTAACCTATCACTTGTTCAGATTCTTCTCAAGACTTCTGAAAACAGTTTATGGATTCTTCCCAACAACGGATGTTAATCTATCACTTGTTCAGATGCAACCTTTGAAAACAGTTTACGGATTCTCCAGTAACGGATGTCAATCTATCGCTTGTTCAGACTCAAGATTTCTGAAAACAGTTCACGGGTTCTCCAAGTAACGGATGTTAACCTATCACTTATTCAGTTTCTTCTCAAGACTTCTGAAAACAGTTTACGGATTCCTCCCAACAACGGATGTTAATCTATCGCTTGTTCAGATGCAACTTTTGAAAACAGTTCACGGACGCTTCCCAACAACGGATGCTGCTCTATTGCTTATTCAACTTCAAGATTTCTGAAAACAGTTCACGGGTTCTCCAAGTAACGGATGTTAACCTATCACTTGTTCAGTTTCTTCTCAAGACTTCTGAAAACAGTTTATGGATTCTTCCCAACAACGGATGTTAATCTATCACTTGTTCAGATGCAACCATTGAAAACAGTTTACGGACGCTTCCCAACAACGGATGTCGCTCTATTGCTTATTCAACTTCAAGATTTCTGAAAACAGTTCACGGGTTCTCCAAGTAACGGATGTTAACCTATCGCTTGTTCAGTTTCTTCTCCAAACAGTTTATGGATTCTTCCCAACAACGGATGTTAATCTGTCAGCTTGCTCAGATGCAATCCTTGAAAACAGTTTACGGATTCCTCCCAACAACGGATGTTAATCTATCGCTTGTTCAGATGCAACTTTTGAAAATAGTTCACGGACGCTTCCCAACAACGGATGCTGCTCTATTGCTTATTCAACTTCAAGATTTCTGAAAACAGTTCACGGGTTCTCCAAGTAACGGATGTTAACCTATCGCTTGTTCAGTTTCTTCTCAAGACTTCTGAAAACAGTTTATGGATTCCTCCCAACAACGGATGTTAATCTATCAACTTGTTCAGATACAACTTTTGAAAACAGTTTACGGATTCCTCCCAACAACAGATGTCAATCTATTGCTTATTCAGACCCCCAGTTCAAAGATGATCCTAAGCATGGACACCTTTCTAATACTCATTCCAGATGGCATCTTTAAGCCCATCCCCGACAAGTTTCTGTCACTCCTCCCGATGGCATCGTTAAGCCCATCTCCAAATGGCATCTCTAAGCCCATTCCCGCATCCATTGCTTTGACGAGTGCAAATTTAAGGGCACTCTAGTGTCCAATCTCCTTTTACCCTCGAGTCGCGAAAGGCAAACTCGCCAATCTAACTCTTCGGATTCAAGAAGATTGAACAGGGGCAACTGTTGTACCCCAAAATTTGCCCTCCCATTTCTCATTGATTTCTCATCACAAAGCCCTTGAAGATCAAGATCCAGTTAGGGTTTCATCTGCTCAAGACTTCTCCTTGCACTGTTGACCCAAATTAGGGTTTGTGTTTGCATAAAGATGTTTTGACCTAAAATGCCTAAGATTACTTTCATGCTTCATATTGGACTCCCAAGTTTATCCACATCAAGTTTCAAGTCTTGATTCCAAGTTTTGCCCAGTCAATTGGACAGTTGACCTAGAAATCAACTGTATTGGGGAAAAAGTCAACTGTGGCCAATTGACAGTCAAATCTCATGAAAATTGACCCACATCAACATTATGAATTCACATGGACCATTTGATCAAGTTTGGATCACAATTCCACAAGAAATTTGATCAGATCACCAAAAGGGCAAAATGGTCATTTTTAGGGTTTTGACTGCACAAAGGCAATTTTTGACTGTTTGACCTAGCCAATGGCAAACCAAGCTCACATATGGACTCAAGGACCCCATGTAATTATCTTGACATGCTCAACAAGTTCAAAAGATCCCAAATGCACAAGATTGACAGTTGAATTTCCCAGTCAATTGATCAATTTTGACTGTATACTGAAAAGTCAAACTTTGACTTTTTGGTCAAAATCAAGAGTCAAGATTCATTTTTCATCAAAACATGCCAAATCATGAAACTTGTTCACCAAGAAATCAAAAATTGCAAATTAGGGTTTGAAATGAGAATTTTTCATAACTTAGAATTTTTCTAAGTTATGAAAAACCCTAATTTTTTCCCAACTTTGCCCCACTTTCTCACCAAGATCTATTTGGATTCAAGCAAAAGTCAAAACATGAAAGTTGTAGCTTGGTGCATAATCTACAACTTTTATTCACAAAGTTTTCCCAAAAGAAGCTTGTATCTCAAGTTACAATTTTTGGAATAAGGGTACTAAACCATTCTTAACTTAGTGAAAATTTGACCTATTTTTGCAAGGTTTTCTACCTAACTTCAAGACCATTTTCCATATACTTCCACTTGGAATTTCAATTTGCATTTCAAAGATGGATTGTAGTACACATTCCAAGCTTTCCAAAATGTCCAAGAACTCATCAAACAACCTCATGACTTGAGAGAATCAAATTTTGCAATATGGCAAAAAGTCACTTTGTTTCATGGCCATGTACATGTTCATAACTTGTGCAAATTTCTCAAATCAGCATGCCACTTGATCACAGGCCCTTAAACCATCCAACACTCAATAATTTAATGCATGTTCATTGTGCTAAGGCCTTGTTTCATGATTTTAAGCATTACATGTTGGATTAGGCCATAAATGGAAAAAGTGAAATGGCCATTTTTGCAAAAGCAAGCTTTGTGTCATAATGCAAATCCAAGAGGTACAGATTAAATCTAATTGGCACAAGATTATGAATAAAACACACTGATCAAGGAGAGGTTTTGCAGCATGTTTAGGGGGCCTCTACCTGCCTAGAAACTAAAGTGGCCTTTGCTTGCTTAAGTGTTAAGAAACTTAGCATAACACAACACAATTTTGATCTCAGCATTAGAACCCTTAAGCAAATATCTTGTACACATTCAAGACATCCCAACTGAGCTAGCACACGAATCCAACACCTCCATTGCCTTCCAAAACTCAGAATCACCCTCAAACTGCCAAAACAGAGTTCCTACTGCAGTTTGAGTGCCAACTCTCATCCCTTTCATGCACTCTTGCTAAAAGCTCATCAAACACATTCCCTACCATCAATCCAAACTATCCAAAACATAAAACACAACCTGTAACTCCTCTAACCAGTTCCACCATTTTGACTTTCTTGTTTTGCAGTTGAAGGTCCATAGCTCGATTCAAGGTGTTTCAAAGCAAAGTAAACATTGGAATAGCATCACCACACTTCAGGCAAGCTGTGCAGATCATCATCTTGCTCTGAAAGCTCCCCCATTGCCAGATAGAACTTCAACTGAACAGGTATCTTCTTGAACTTCTAACTCTTAGTATAGGCATCATTAGATCTAGGTTTGTGAATAAGAAGTGTTCTACTCATGCCCCTGAATCTGTACATGCTTTTACTTTTCATTTATTTTGCCTGAGCTATGAGAATTTAAGGTTTGAATATGGAAGAAAAGTTAGGTCAGGATTTGGGAATGTCAAAATTCTCTCTCATTTCTGAGAGTTAAGATGAGTTCTTTACATATTTAGAATCGTGATTCAATGCTTAACATTTTTTATGTTGTGAGTTTGTGCAAAAGATCAAAGAATCCAGATGTTTGAATTTGAGTAACAGGCGCGCGTTTTGGAACATTTTTGCCTGAAGGTTGAAGAAAGGTCTTCATGGGTTGGGCCTTCTGTGCAATTTCTTTCCACACCATATTTTTACTTCTGCACCCCCTGAGCCCATTTTGCTTATTTCAATGATTTTTTGACTTTTTCTTTTTTGGTTTGACTTATTTATTTTTTCTTATGATATTAAAAATATAAAAATAATTTTTTACACCATTTTTTGAATTTATAGGCATTTATTTGTTTAGTTTGGTTATTTGTACATAAATATATATATATATATATATATATATATATATATATATATATATATATATATATATATATATATATATATATATATATATATATATATATATACTATTATTTAGAAAAACTAGTAAAAAATAATGCAAATATGTTTTATTTCTGACTTTTATTTCATTTTTCTTCTTGAAAATATTTTATACAAAATATACTTTTTTTTTTATAAATATTAAATATTATTATTTTATATATATAATATTTATTTAGTAAATAATAAAGATATTTATATATATTAGTATATTTAGGTAAATAATACAAAAAATATATATATTTTTATTTTATTAATATTTGACATGAAAAATACTTTTTACAAATATACTTCATTTTTATTTTCTTTTTTGTATGTAAATAATAAATATTGTATATATTGAATAAATAATACATCTTATTTAATAAACTAGGGTTTTGCCCTAAACTTGAAAATACTCCAAAAAATAATAATACTTTTTATTTTGTTTACTTGACATAAAAAATACTTTTTTTTTCATACATATAAAAATTCTTTTTACATCTTGCATATTTATTTCATTTCTATTTAATTGTGCAATTAATTACTTTGTAAATATTCCAACATTGATGTAATAGCTAGGTTTAAATTCCTTGTCTAAATACCCCCCCATTTGAACATTTGTACCCCCTTTCCCTTATTGTGTTGTAATAGTGTAGGAATTTTACTTTTCGCACTTTAACGCTTTCTAAATATACCATGCTAGAATTAGGATTTGTATGCGAATAAAACGAACAAAAATAGTTTGACCTAATTTCAAGATAATCAAGCATGAATATGGACAACACATATCACACTTGCACCCCTAGGGTATTCCACTTGTTGCCTTCAATAAATGTGCGATCGTATTGCTTTTTTTTTTCATACATATAAAAATTCTTTTTACATCTTGCATATTTATTTCATTTCTATTTAATTGTGCAATTAATTACTTTGTAAATATTCCAACATTGATGTAATAGCTAGGTTTAAATTCCTTGTCTAAATATCCCCCCATTTGAACATTTGTACCCCCTTTCCCTTATTGTGTTGTAATAGTGTAGGAATTTTACTTTTCGCACTTTAATGCTTTCTAAATATACCATGCTAGAATTAGGATTTGTATGCGAATAAAACGAACAAAAATAGTTTGACCTAATTTCAAGATAATCAAGCATGAATATGGACAACACATATCACACTTGCACCCCTAGGGTATTCCACTTGTTGCCTTCAATAAATGGGCCATATTGCATGTTAGGTTTCTTTGGGTAAAACAAACACAATTCAAATGATCATAGTCCCTCGATGACGCTTTCGAAAAGTTGCCTAAAATGATCAAGTCCCTTAAAGGAAAATTGCCCAAAGATACTTAGAACTATTGCAATTATGGTCTAAACGATGACCCGCGCCCGTCCCTTTCACATCCTAACACAAGATTGTCCACCAAATGCAATGGTGGAACAAAATTGTTAAAAAGGTTAAAACATAACAAAAATCTTTGAGAACTTTAGGGTAGATAGCTCTTAAGTACTTGTCAATTTGCAAAAGAAAACACTTGCCTATTTTCAAACCACACTTCACAAACACTTTCAAAACAAACTTTCAAAAAACCTTGAAACATCTTTTCAAAAAGACGAACACCTTTTGTAAAACATTCGAGTAAAGAATTGTTACAAGGGTAGCCTAGACAAGGCATCTTTTTCAAAACATTTTCAAAAACCACACACAAAGCACCATTTCAAACAATTGAAAACCAAGGCAAGTTGATCTAAGAAAGTACCTAAGAGCCCATGGATAACCATGGATAGAAAGGGTGCTAATACCTTCCCTTTCTATAATCTACTCCCCGAACCCAAGAAATATCTCAAAGGTTTTTGCTGTGCTTTTTAACCTTTCCTTAGGATAAAATAAAAAGTCGGTGGCGACTCTTGCTCAACCGAAGCATTTGCGAAAACAAACGCAAAACTCATAGTCAGTTCTCCCACCGTATCACACCCGCTAACTAAAATTCAAACTCCTTTCCCAAATAAGTAATTAAAACCCTATTTTCCTAAACATCGTGCTTCTAAACCTAGTATCCTTGCGAACAAGGTAGATAAGAGGTGCATAACACCTTCCCCTCGTCTAGAACTGAGTCCAAATCTAGAATCTCTGAATTTTAGGATTATTCCTTTATACTCCCTTCATTAGGATAAAAATTAAGGGTGACGACTCTAATTTAAAAACTAGTTGCAACAACTGGCGACTCTGTTGGGGACTCAACCCTAGGTTTAGAAGCTTTATCTTTCGAATTTAGGGTTTTAGGGTTGTTCTTATTTATTTTGGGGTTTATTATTTCTTATATAATTATTTATTTGTTTTCTCGCTTATTTGTTTATTATCCATTATATTTATATATTTGTGATGGGATTTATAATTCTGCAATATTATTCTCAAAATCCTTAGAAAGAAGGTTCGTCTATTAGCCAAGGGGTTACATTAACCTTATGAGTTTATGTGATGACTTCGCTTAGAGTAGGTGGAATTCCACAAAAGAAATACCTTTCGAGAGACATCCTCTTGGGAAGTAGGACTTTGGGATGACACCCACGATTCTTTGTACGACCTTTAAACCAAAAACTCATGATAAGACTTTTCATGACCTAGAGACGAAAGTTTCGATCTGTAAAGAGACTCCGCTTAAGGGAGGACCCTTGCGCCTTTCCCTCTAGTATTATTCATGATACTCTTAAGTAAACCATCTTATAGAGAGGGTATAATATCTGGAGACCAATAATAAAAACCTACCTTCTAAGGATACCTTTCCCAAATTCCACTACAATCTGCAAACCCGCAAGGGTTATCCCTTCATCCACTATTATCTCTATCTCATAGGGCTGTTGCCAATATCGTAATCTCTATCCTGTAGGGACTCCTCGTCATCTTTCATTAGGCCATAATCCTCAAAAAAAAATTCCTACATGTCTCAATCTTTAAGACAATATAGGAAATCATCAAATTTATTTCTATTATCATCTTCATCCGTAAAGAGTCCCTGCCTACCTCAATTTCTGAGATAGAGTAGGATATCAACATCAAACCTGTATAGGGTACCCCTACATATACCATCATACTATATCCACGTCGCATTGCATATCCATACCCAAGCATTTTCATAAATTCTTCATCCATCTACATAAAACTCATATCTCTTCCTCTCATAGAAAACTTCCAACCATAGTCTAACATGGTGATTCCCAGATACTCAGAACAAACTCGAGATAGCTCATGAAGCAAGTGTAAAGTTAGCTACAACAATGGAAGAAGGTCAACAAGCTGTGACTAAGGACGTCATTACACCTCAAGAAGACACTCAAGCTCGACCTCATCCTATATAAGCTGCCATGGAGAACCTTGATGTGCAAGAGCGTACCATTTTCTGAGACGGATATACATCATCCCATGAATCTATTGAATATCATCAATTCGCATTCCCTACGCCAAAACCTCAAGGGAAAACCTGACCATGAATACTAAAGAACCCCAAAATCTTGAGGACACCAAAAGATACCTCATGCTGGAAAAGAGGCTTAGCGCCATAGAAGGACAGGATACTCATAGCTTTGATACTTCTGCCTTATATTTGGTTGAAGACGTGGTATTTCCTTCGAAGTTTAAAATGCAAGACTTCGAAAAGTACAAAGGGACTAGTTGCCCTAAGACCCACTTGAAGATGTATGTTAGGAAGATGGCAGCATACCCACGCAACGACAAATTGCTTATCCACTGTTTTCAAGACAGAATTAGTGGAGCATCATTGGAATGTATACACAATTGGAAAGAAACCACGTTCCCACCTAGAAAAATACTTGGCTTTGGCATTTCAGAGACATTATCAATACAACATCGACATGGCTCCAAGTCGCATGCAACTGCAAGATTTATCTCAGAAGAGTAACGAATCCTTCAAAGAATATGCACAGAGATGGAGGGAGTTGGTTGCTCGAGTACGACAACCTTTACTGGATAAGGAGTTGATAGACATGTTCATGAGCACTCTACGAGGTCAGTACTACAAAAAAATGTTAGGAAATATATCATCACGCTTTTTTGACCAAGTAATAGTTGGGGAACGCATCGAGAATGGCATCAAAATCGGAAAAATCCAAAGTGTCTCAAGTAACTCGACTAGTGAATCCCTTAGATATTTCCAAGGGGAAGAAGAAAATGAAACAAGTGCAATATGGGAAACTTACCAAGCTCTCGAAACTCTGTCTCATGTACCTTATCATCAATATTCATATGCAGTGGATGCTCAGTGCCAACAACCACCCTCTGGTCTTCAACACCAGAAGCCATGGCATATACCACAGAACTAGAAGGTTAAGATTTCACCTCAACATCAATGTCAGAATTGACAGGTTCGGAATCAAAACGATCACCATCAATGCCCAAATCGGAATAGGCGTCCAAACAGCCAAAAAGGGGAAAATCTCCAGTTTGACCCGATCCTTATGACATACGGTCAACTATGGTCATATCTGGTCCAAAATTCATCAATGACCCCTAGACAAAATAGAACCATGGAGTCTTCATTTCCTCCTTGGTACAACTTGAATGTTCAATGTGAGTTTCATGGCAGAGTAGCGGGGCATTCGATTGAAGAATGCAACTCATTCAAAGAAGTGGTATAAGAGCTGATTGACAATAAGCAATTAACTTTCGAAGAAAATGGACCACATATGATGGAAAACCCCTCACCTTGATTGGTCAATCACTGCAGAAGCTCATCTCTGGGATAATTAGGCTTTATCATTTCAGATTGTAATTTCTTTCTTGCTAAGTGTTATTTGTTATAAATTTGTATCTTTTGGATTAGTAACTCTAATGAAATAAGCATGCATGTTTTTGAAATCGATTTATTCCCCAAATAATTAACGACTTTCCATTTTTCAGTCGTCTTTTCCATTTTTTTAAATTAACAAACTTCAAGGGAGAATGATGAAAATACTAAATAATCAAATTTTGCTGATGTATGCTTTTTAATAGTAAGGCTTAGCTGACGACATAAGGCATTATTTCAATTCCTAAACAGTGGAGATATAAGGAGTTCATCCGTAGTTAACCCCCTCGATCCAGAAGACGAAGTTCTTTCTATTTTCTAAAAAACCCTTAATCTTAACCAGAGGCAGGGTAGATTTCAATTAATTCGATGATGCATTAAAATCCCAAGAGAATCGAAACAATCTAAGGAAAAGGTTTAAGCATATCTCTTCCATCGATACATCATCGAGAGAACAATCTAAGCAAAGGTTCGAGCACATCAACTTCCTCGTGCACATCAACAAAGATTGAGGAAGCAATCAATAAAGACAATGTTCACGAAGCCCTTCTTCCTCAATACATCATTCAATATCGAGGAAAAGAATGAAGACGAAGCTCGCAATAATCAGCGTGGCAGGCATAAATTTTCAAAATCAAAAGCGAAAAGAAAGAGAAATTCAAAAAAAAATTGAAATCTCGCTAAGTCAAAAGAAATAAAAACTTGACTTAGGCAAAAGTTAGGGTGTTGTACCCAAAAATTTGCCCTCTCGCTTTTTTACAAGATCTTCTCTTACATGGGTGGTTACAAACACTTGCTTGAAGAAAAAACAAAAAATTTTGAAGTTGGCCAAAGTGCCTTTCAATTGGCATCTCCAAAGTGCCTTTCGATTGGCCTCTCCAAAATGCCTTTCAATTGGCATCTCCAAAATGCCTTTCGATTGGCATCTCCAAATTGCCTTTCAATTGGCATCTACATAACGCCCTTCGATTGGCATGGACAAAGGTCCTTCGGATGGCCCGTTAACAAGGTCTTTCGATTGGAATTCTAGAAAGTACCTTTTGATTGGCATGGTAACAGTGTCCTTCGATTGAAATTTCAACAAGGTCTTCAAATGGCATGGATAAAGGCCCTTCGATTGGAATTCCAAAAGGTTCATTCGAAGAAGATTTCAAATTTGAAGAACATGCAAAGGTTCATTTGAAGAAGCTTTCAAAGGGTCCATTTGAAGAACATGCAAAGGTCCATTCGAAGAAGCTTTCAAAGGGTCATTCGAAGGGGGCCACCAGCCCATTCGAAAGGGAGCATTCGAAGGAGGCCATCAGCCCATTCGAAAGGGAGCATTCGAAGGCCAGTTACATATCATTCAAAATTCAAAAAAAGGAGACAAGATCCCATGTGTTTGGCCAAGGTTACAAATTCTCATTCATGAATTTCAAACACAATCAAGGTTGTTTAAACCTTTGCCTTCTTGTCCCCTCTACCCCCTCTATATAAAGAGATCACAAGTGTTGTAAGAAGGAGAAGGAACAAAAAAGATTGGGGAGACGCTGCCCACAAAATCCATCAAAGGTTGTCAAACTTTCTTAAAGTAATCCAAGCCAAAGCAACCCTTCAGATCGAAGGTGCCCACGCCTAGAAGTCCCAGATCGAAGTTGCACACATTCAGGAAGTGCCCAAATCGAAAGTTCAATCTACTGGTAAGAGAGGTTAAATTGTCCAACCTTATATTTGCATAGCACATCCATACTTGTTGTTACCTTCGATTTATCATCCTAGATAGGACCAAAAGGCTTGAGTTTGGAACCCAGGTCATGTTCTTCATTTGCTAACACTTGCTGCAGATTTAGCCTGAAAAGACCCAGCGTGCGCAGGATCGAAGGACCTGGGTTTCGATGCCCAGGTCCTGCATTTTATTTCGCTAACATACTTTTGAAGGTATAGCATCCCAGATCGAAGGAGATACCTTCTCTTGATCGAAGCCATAGCCTCCTGAATAAAAGAAGGCTACTCCCTTCTGGATCGAAAGAGACACCTCCTCCCTAGATCGAAAGACGTTCCCTTTTCCCAGGATCGAAGGCTATTCACACTCACTCCCTAGCCCAATCGAAAGAAGGCATCTCTCCTTAATCTTAGAGGCCATATCTCTTCCCCTTTAGATCGAAACCCCCCTTTTTCACCCCAATCAAAGGATGCCTTGTTGTACTCTTATTTTGCTTTTGTTTCTTTTCTTTATTTTTTTAGTAGACTATTTATCTTTTAATTAACATTAAAATCAAAATCACAAAAAATATTAGGCTAGTTGTTTTTCCAACAAAGTTAATTTTGTAAATTAATTAATTAATTATTTTAACATTTTTTGTTAATATTAAAATTAAATAGACTTAGGCCTTGTTTTCTTTTATACCAAAAAACAACAAAAAGACTTTTTTCCTTTAGGATTTTTAGACGTCTTTTCTACTTTCACGCGCGTTTATTTAGTTCCATATTTTACTATTATTGTATCTGTTTACTGGGTGTAATAGATTAAAATTAGTATATTTACTACTTTATCCCCCATTATCCTTGTATAATGTAAATCCCCTCCCCGGAGCATTGTAATAGCGTAGGACCTCTATTTTCTGTATTTCACTGCTTTTCATATTAACTGCTAGTAATTAGGCTTGTATGATAAGACTAATAATCAAATGCTAGCAAACTTAACAAAAAGACAAAAAATAACTGAAACACAACACAATTGCACATATGCACCTCTAAGGTACGACCACTTTGGTTGTCTTCAATAAAACAGTCATGAGAATGCTTTAGCAAAGACCCGTAAAATCAAAAGATCATAGTCCCTCGATGATCCTACAGTTTCCTTCTCAGTAAATGATCTAGTCCCTAAAACAGAATTGCTAAAGCATCTCCATAAAATTGCCTTCGTGACTGTAACGTCCCTTCGATTGTCCCTCAACATCCAACGATAGGGCTACCTACTCACTAATAGTAGGATAGCAATGTCTAAAGGAAAAGAGGAAAAGAACACCCTTTTCGAGTAACAAAGCAGATAGTTGTTATAAGTTTGCTCAAAAAACACTTTTTTGCACTTACACACAAAAACTACTTTTCAAAAGACATTTCAAAAACACTTTATATACGTTCTCTACTATCCCGAGAAACATTACAAAGTTCTCCGTACTAAGGCATTTTCAAAACATTTTCAAACACAAAGCACAAAAGAATCTTGAAAAATGAGCAAGCCTCTAAGAGCCCATAGAAAACCACGGATGGAAAGGGTGCTAATACCTTCCCTTTCCATAATCTACCCCCTTACTCATAAAATCTCGAAAAGGTCTTTTTCTGTTCTTTTCACCCTTTCCTTAATTTGGATAAAAGAAAAGACGGTGGAGACTCTTGCTTACCACAAATTTGCGAATAAAAAATGCAAAACCAGTAGTATATAACAGTCAGTTCTACCACTGTATCACAGAACTGGCGACTCTGCTGGGGAGTCATAATAAAGTGGGGTTACCTTAGAGTTAGTTCATTATTTAACTGCTTTGTATGCTTTGATTGCATTACTTTTGAGGTCTCTGTTTGGGGTTACTATAGATCCTACACCCGGATCTGGGGAAACCTTGTAGGTAAGTAGCAATAGATTGTGGAAACTATGCGGGGTATAGCGACACGGTCGAAGTGATGACCATGTTGATGCGATACTTTGGTTGGTACCAGTAGCCCTTGAGTTAATCAAGGAGAATACGGGGCCGCTATGTGGTGTCATAAAGCGTCAACTGACCTTAGAACCTTTAAATGAACAACTTGGCCATTAGGACGTAGTGAGATGGACGTCTTTCGTGTATTCCCAAAGTTGGCAGATACTCGATGCTGCACTCATTGAGACTTGACTCCTGAGTTTTGTTTGGTTGCGAGTCATTCGCCTATCGAACGAAGCTTGTGGGAAGGGTCAGTGACATTAAGATCCTTTAGAACCCGGTTACTATTTATAGGACAGGTTGAACCAATCCAACTTCAAGAGGGTACTACCTTAAAACCCATGCAAGCCTAAACCTAAGGTTGCTTGTGTGACTTGTATTTTTTCAACTTGAACTACTTGCAGGGTTTTATCATCTGACAACATGATTTCCTTGCAGGATTTGTTTACAGTCATTATCTAATAACCTGGATTTCTTGCAGGGTTCACTTGTCTTCATCACCTTACACTTTTACTTAACGCATAGCATATACATCATAACATCATGCCACAACATTTCCTTAATCATTTCAAGGATCTCAA
The DNA here is from genome assembly GCA_948472305.1 of Vicia faba. NCBI lineage: Eukaryota > Viridiplantae > Streptophyta > Magnoliopsida > Fabales > Fabaceae > Vicia > Vicia faba. The sequence goes on along the minus strand of OX451741.1, from coordinate 149,403,771 downwards.
GGGTTTGTGATGCAGGTTATGATGAATCAGACGTCTCGAAAGGGGAAAGGGGATTTATTTTCCTCTAGCCAATGCCGTCAAAAGACCAAAACATGATAACTTGAGTCAGGGGCTATGATCTACTCGGTATGGTGAGTGGACTCTTGTAGAAGGACCTTCAACAATATGAAGTTCTTCAAAGCTACAAATTTCAACTACTGACATCTTCTTGTTTACCCCGCGAATCCTTGAAAACATTGTATACGCATATCATACATGTTATTGCATAAACAAGTTTCAAAGCAGGATCCTCATCTTATTCGCTGTTTATTTCAGCAAGCAAAGAAATGGATCTTGAACAAATACTCAAAGACCTTCAGGCTCAAAATGCTCAGTTCCAACAAATGTTCCTGACTCTGACCCAGGGCAAAAAGACCTAAAAGCTCTGATCGTCAAAAAGAAGGCTAAGAAGGAAAATAAACCAGTTCGTGTTTCGAGTGTGGTAAGAAGAAGACCAGCTAACTGAGCTCTAGATTTCGCAACCCCATAAAAGGGAGGGGATAATCAAGAGGAAGAGGAGAAGGATTCAGATGAAGGAGACAATAATCCAACGTCTGAAGAAAATGAACCTGACTATTCTGAGGAGCAATATCCTCCTGCTGACAATAAATACAAACGGATGGAGGATCGACTCAATGCCATGGAGATCCAAAGGGTGCCCGGTTTGGATTTTGAAGAATTAGGCTTGGTTCTAGCGGTGGTCATCCCATCTAAGTTCAAGGTCCCCATTGTTGCACCCCAAAATTTGCCCTCCCATATTCTTCAAGAAATTGCTAAGCCAAGTCACAAAATCCCCCAAGGGTTGTACAGCTCAACTGTCTCCTATACAGTCAAAACTAGGGTTTGTGTTCTGATCAAGAATTGGAAGTTTTCAAAGGCCCAATCAAGTCTCATATGCTTATAAAGATGGTCAAGTATCCTCATGTCAAGTTTCAAGACATTCAGCTCAGAATTGCACAGTCAAAACCCTAAATTGCACTACAGTCAACTGTAGGGGCAAAATGGTCATTTGACAGTCAAAAGTTCAAATTTTTGGTCAATATATCATTTTGAAGCCACAAACATCATTTGATCAATGCTTGATCATGATTCTCAAAATTTGGCTCAGAAAATCATCAAGATGCAAAAGTTGCTATATTTGGACAGCTGAAAAAGTCAACTGAAATTGCCCAGGGCATAACTTTCACATGGATTATCAGAAAAATTCCATCCAAAGCTCATTTTGAAGAGAAAGACATTTCCTACAACTCATCTTCATACTTCAAGTCCAAGAAATGCTCTCACAAAAAGTTATCAATTTCAACATTATAGGTCATTTTCAAAAGTCAACAAAAAGGGACTTTAAGTCAAAGGCCATAACTTGAGATTGGTAAATCAAAATGACATGGGACCAAAGACATTGGTTAGAGGACTCAAAGAACTTTCCAAAATGTCCAAGAACATGTGAAAAGCTTAAAAATTGAGCAAGTTATGCCTTGTGGAAGTTGGGAAATGTTTGGAAATTTTTGAAAGTCAACTTTACTTCAAATGATCCAAAAATGCAAATGGGCCCATTTTTCTTCCAAGTTTCTTCATGCCAAGCCTATGCACGACCATTAGGCCCAAAAGGAAGTCTTTCTCCATTTTTATTTATTTATTTGGATTATTTATCATTTATAATTCATTTAATTAAATAAAATGCACAAAAAATACAAACCTAATGAAAACAAATCTTTTTATGTAGGTTTGGACTCAATATTTCGTGTAAGTACTAAAGGGGAAAGTTTTGGTCTAATTGGAGGCAAATTGATACAAAATGCACATGATAAGATTCAAAAAGATCCTTAAGCAAATCAAATCTTCAATCAAAGATTACAAGGGATTTTATGCAGTTTTCTTGACCTAAATTGTTCTATACATATTCAAGGTCACAAACCTAATATTTTTAGACTGGAAGCTGCGCAGAAAACCAAGACACAAACTTGAAAAAATTGCCTTAAAGCTCAAATCTGATTTCAAGGTTGGAGGAGGATTCAAGCCCTAAAACTGGGTTCAATAGCTTCCTTGTGATCTCCTGAACGTGTGCCAATCCCTAACATCAACCAAAACGCGAAGAATTGGTATCATGACTCAAAACTGTACAGATGAAAACTTGGAGTCGTGCATCATGATTTAAGCATCTTTCTTAAGTTTTATTTGTTGATTCATGATTGTTGTTTTGTTCTGATGCTAACCATGCCAATGAATTTCGTTTTTGTGTAATACATGTGATTTCACCATTAACGAGCATTAGGGTTTTTCAGTCTTGGAATTAGGGGTTTCCAGGTATGGCAAAATTGGACGTTCTCAACACCATGGTTGTATTCAGGGCATGGAGACGAAGAAGAATGCATCCTCGCGCCTAATTTATGTTGAGAAACGAGCTAATCGCTATTTTTGTAAACTGGCCTAAGACAACGTTTCTAAAACCGTTGCTGTATGCTTACGTTTCAGAAGAAAAAAAATCTGGGCGAGGACGATGATGCGTTGGCAAGACGTGATTGGCATATTCAAAAATCTCGCGCGCGTTCCAAGCAGGGCTCCACTTTTCCTTTATATTATTTGTATATTAATTATATTACAAACGCGTTGAATTGCTTCAGTGGCACAGGTGTTAAGCTTGCATTGTCTAAGACCTGGGTTCGAGTCCCAGGTCTGTATAATGTTTCATATTATTTTTCACTTCAAGTTTCCATGCAGCGCTAACGTTAAGACACACCATATGCCTCCATCCTCAAGATATACACGTGTCCTAGGAGATCCATCAAAGGGCTCAGAATCAAGGCGTATGGTAGATGCCAGTCAACATGCCACACCTGATCCAGAAAAGTCAATGGATCCCAACGTTAATGGGCCAGATTTGCTAAGCCTCACCTCCAATTTGGGGCTACCCCCCCCCTGGTTTGCATTTTTTCTATTTTTCTCCTTATACTATATTTTTGCTATTTTATTTATTTTCTTTGTTTTAACATAATTAATTTATTTTCATAAAAATATAAAAACATTCAAAAATCAGAAAAGACTAAAAAAAATAATAAATATTTATATTATAATTATTTTCATAAATAAAAGCTTGTAATTATTTAGTTTTAATTAGGCTACAAATTTAATTCTTTTTAATAACAAAATACAAAAATATAGAGCTAGGCTAATTAATAAGTTTTCTTCCTTCTAATTTTCTTTTTAGCAATAATAATTATTTATTTTCCTATTTAAATTGTACATAAATAAATTAGGGTTTAATGTAGATTATATTTTAATTCTTTCATAATAAATAAAAATATTAGAATTAGGGTTTGCCTTTTAATTTAATTTCAATTAACTCCTTTTTCTCATTAAAATCTAAAAAACACAAAAATACCAACAAAATTCTAATTAATTAATTCTTATTAATTTTTTATGAAAGGGTCCAACGCCCATTGTTTAATTGTTAATTTCGCGCATTTTACTTTGTCGCCTATTGTAATTATGTAATTGTCCCGAAGCGTTGTAATTTTTATTTCTCGCACTTTATTTTTCCGCTTTATTTATTTCTCCGCCAAATCGGGTCCGGTTTAATTTTGGCGATGTGGACCCGCGCCATTTGTAATAGTCTTAGATTTATTTTCCCGCAACTTTATAACTGTTAAATATGCATGCAAGAATGAATGGCCCTAATTAAAATCAAGCGTAGATCACAAATAAACATGACAAGACAAATAACTGAAACATGATACACGATTCGCACACACCACCCCTAGGGTACGCCTCACTGTTGCCTTTCGAAAGGTGATCGTCGAGTAGAGGATGTCTTAGTAAGTCCTCATGATCCGGGAACCTGGCATGAGGGTAGCTTCTAAGGTGTCTTCCCATTGCTCTGGTGATCACCATGTCCCGAACCTTCGAATTGACCCGAACACCTCCAACGGTGGTGCTACCTACCTCTCGATGGTGGGATGGCACTACTTTAAAGGACATTTACCCAGACGAATTCCTTAGGGTAGGTAGGTTCTCAAGGATACTTGCTCTAATCTCAAAACAAACTCAAAAAGACTTTTCACACTGACACTTTTCAAAAACTTTCAAAGCAAACTTTTCAAACACTCTGACGTACGAGTCGAACTGAAATTTTTCAAAGAAACTTTTTTAAACCCACATTGAAAAGCAAACAAAACTTTTTGAAAACACATTGAGCAAGTATCTAAGAGCCCATGGATAACCATGGATAGAAAGGGTGCTAACACCTTCCCTTTCTATAACCTACCTCCCGAACCGAGAGCAATCTCTTTTAAGGAATTTTTCTGTGCTTTAGTCCTTTCCATTTGGAGAAAATAAAAGACGGTGGCGACTCTTGCTTCCGCGACATTTCGCGAACCAGCGTTAAACAGTCAGTTCCAGATCCACCGATCACAGAACTGGCGACTCTGCTGGGGAGGTTTTTAAAGTGAGGTGTACCTTAGGGTAGTCCATAACTGTGTTTTCAATTGTATTGACTTGCTTGCTTTAATATTGTGGGATTGTCTCGGGAGTTCTATAGATCCTAAACCCGGATCTGGGGATACCTTCTTAGAAAGTAGCAACAAGGTTGTGAGGGAACTGTGCGGGGTATACCGACATGGTTGAAACAGTCTGCTACGTTGATGTGGCACTTTGGTGTGTACCGGTAACCCTTGAGTTCAGTCAAGGAGAGTACGGGGCCTCCGCGTGGTGTCGTGAAGCATCAACAGACCTTAGGAACCTTAATTGAACTATCTTGGCCTCTTTAGGGTAGTGAGATAACTGACTTTGGTGCAGTCCGAGGTTGGTTGATACTCGATACTACACTCAATTGAGGGTTGCTTTCCTGGAATATTTCGGTCGCCAGTTCAGTGGCTAAATCGAAACGATGAACAATGAAAGCAATCCCGTGATATTGGGAACCTTAGAACCCGGTTACTTTGATTAGGACAGGTTGAACCCACCAACTTCAAGAGGGTAATACCTAGACCTCATGCTGGCCTGAACCCTAAGGGCTCTTTTGTGTGACTTGTGTGCCTTCGTACTTGACTATCTGCGTGCTTGTTACCTGACACTTGTTTCTCGCAGGTTTTGTTTATAGTCCTTAATTGGGACTCATAACATGGTACTAAATTTCTTGCAGGTTTTGTTCATAGTCCTTAATTGGGACTTATAACAGGGTGTACTAACTGCTTGCAGGTTTTGTTTATAGTCCTTAATTGGGACTCATAACAGGGTACTAAGTTTTCTTGCAGGTCTTGTTTATAGTCCGTAACTAGGACTCATGACAGGGTTTACCAAATTTCTTGCAGGTGTTGTTTATAGTCCTTAACAAGGACTCATAACAGGGTACTAAGTTTCTTGCAGGTTTTGTTTATAGTCCTTAATTGGGACTCATAACAAAGTATACTGAATTTCTTGCAGGGTCTGTTTATAGTCCTTAATTGGGACTCATAACAGGGTTTACCTACATCACCCCATGCATAGCATGACATCATACCATTGCATACCATTGCATACATCCTAACCCATTTCAAGGATCTCAAGGGCTTGTGATGCAGGTCAGGATGAACCAATTGTCTAGCCAGGGGCAAAGAGGATTTATTTTCCTCTAGCCAAGGTTGTCAGGGGCTATGACCCACTAGATATGGTGAGCCTTTGACCCTTGAAGAAGGGCTCTCTACAACAGGAAGTTCCTTCAATCAAGTTATCGGTTTTTCAACTCTAACAAGCTTCTCTGTTTATCCCGCGAGGTCCTTGAAAACATTGCATGCATATCATACATCTCATTGCATTGCAGGTGTCCCTTTGACAGGTTGCTTACCCTTCTCCGCTGTTTATTTCAGCCGATCGTCATGAATCCTGAATCATCAGCCGAGCAGACTATCAAGGACCTTCAAGCTCAGAACGCCCAGTTCCAAGAGCTGATAATGAATCTGACCCAGGGGCAGCAAGATCTGAAGGCTTTGCTCTTGAAGAAGGACAAGAAGAAGAAGAGGACTGTCCTGTTCAGCCCTAGGCGCAGATCTGGGAATACACCGCAGACTGAAACTGAGAGGACAACCCCATCTGTGAGGGAAAGCAGTCATCATGAGAGAGAGGTTCCCAGTCCAGTGGTCTCCGACAACGAGACAGATTTTGACGAAGAGCAGTACCCTCCTGCTGATGACAGATATAAGCAACTGGAGGATAGAATGAAAGCTATGGAGGTTCAACAGGTACCTGGGCTGGATTTCGGAGATCTGGGTTTGTCAACCGGTGTGATCATCCCCCATAAGTTCAAAGCACCATCCTTCTCCAAATATGACGGGGCGTCTTGTCCCAAGCTGCATTTAAGGTCCTATGTTCGGAAAATTCAGCCGTACTCTGCGGATAAGAATTTATGGATCCACTTCTTCCAGGAGAGTCTTTCAGGGACTCACCTCGAATGGTTCTATCAGCTGGATGGGACCAAAGTTCGTAACTGGGAGGAGTTGGCTACTGCTTTCTATAAGCAGTATCAATATAATGCCGACCTTGCTCCTACGCGTACCCAACTCCAGGGTATGTCGTTGGGGTCAAGTGAAGGTTTTAAAGAATATGCGCAGAAATGGAGGGATCTTGCTGGAAGGGTACAACCACCTCTGACTGATCGGGAATTGGTGGACATGTTCTTGGGGACCTTGTCTGGTCCATTTTATAACCACCTGATTGGGAATTCGTCTGCTGGATTCACAGATCTTATCTTGACTGGAGAGCGAATTGAAGCTGGTATCCGGTCTGGGAAAATTCAAGAGGCAGCACCTTCTGACAGAAAGCCTCATCATGGAAAGAAAGAATCCAATGCTGTGCACGGTAAAAAGAGCCGTCATGAGGCAGGGGCAATCCAGATCTCCAATCCCGGACCTGCTCAGCAGGGACAGGGGCAACAGCGAAAGGAGAAACGGCAGTACACCAAACTCAACATGTCGTTGGATCAAGCACTGCAACAAATGTTGAAGGCAGGGTTGATCACCTTAAGGGCTCCTCTCCGGAATCCGAACACTTCTGCACCCAACTATCATCCCAACGATAGGTGCGCGTATCATTCTGATAGCCCGGGGCATACTACAGACAACTGCTGGCCTCTCAAGAATAAGATTCAAGATATGATCGACGCTGGAGAGATTCAGTTTGAAGTGCCAGAGACTCCGAACGTAATCACTGCTCCGTTGCCCAATCATTGAAGCCTTTTGTTTATTTGAATTTTTGAGTTGTACTTTTCTTTGCTTATACAAACAATTAATGTCATAGCAAACTCTTTTATTCTATTAATGCATCGCATATGTCTGTTTTGGAAATTAATACAATTATTTTCATTATGTTCAAATATCTTTTCATATTTTTTCTGATGATCAACTCTCGGTTAATAACTCTGAGCCTCTTGAGGGAGGATGACGAAAACGATACCGCTATCTTTACAGTATGCTTTTGAACAGACCCCGCTGATGAGGTACAGGCATTGTTTCAATTCCTAAACACCGGAGTTATAAGGATGATAATCCCTCGTCAACCCATCAGAGCCAAAGAAGTAGGAGTTTTTGTTTTCGAAAATTAAACCCTTAATCATAACCCGGGGCAGGGTAGTCTCTCAGTTGATCCAAGTGCATGACGAATGGCACCGAAGAAGTCTTTACAAAACGAACAAAGACAGTGATGGTTCAGAACAATCAAAAGGACAGGCAGTCATCATCAAAATTCATAAATGAAAAGCCCAAGAAGTCAAAACCTATAAAGGGGACTTACGAAACTGGGGCATCCCGCTGACTGTAATTCCAAAAAAGGAAACAGTTCAGGCAAAAAAAAGAAAGGGATAACTAAATCAAAAAGAAAGAGGTCCTACAAAACCTCAACAAAAAAAGGAGATGACTGCCTATTCAAAATAAATTGTCAACATCCGAACCATCACCGGAAAATCAGAGCAAAGACTCAAACAAGGTCTAACGTGTGATCAACTGAGTTTAGGTTTGGAGAACATCACGAAGAGCGGGTGGGTACAAATAATTTGAGCCTTTATCCTTTGTTTCTTAAACCGTGAACCAGGCCACGTTATAACCCTTAAAAAGTCCTAGCTGAAGCATGGGTTAGTTCGAAAGCATACTGTTACGAAGGTATCCTGACTCCTGAAGGTTTGCTGTAAAATATTGAGTTGACATTGCACTGTATTGCAAAAAATGCATTTTCAAAATTCAAGACAGACATAGACTTTTGCATTCTTAAAATAACCTTGTTGGCATATGATAATTTGTTTGAACAGCAGGGAAATTCGCACGATGAACACCTTGTGAACAGAAGTACCTCCAATCAAGGGGCACAGTAGGAGCATTGCTCATTATCTGCGGCATGGCAAAATACTTCCAACAGGGGCAACTCCCTACATTCTGAGAGCGTGGACATAGTCGGAAAAATACTGCGCATAATCAAAGACCCGCTAGGTTGACACACCTAGGCGAAAATAAGGGCTTCCCGGCGAACTAAAAGGGTTCGGGCAAAATGAAGGGATGAAATGAAAAATCTGTACACCCGGCAAGTCGAAAACTTGAAAAGGCGGCTTGGGCAAAAATGGGTATCCCGGTGGACTGAAAACCCGGAAGGGCGGTCCAGGCAAAAGTTAGGGATCAAAGCGTACGACTATGTCCTGTCATATTGTCACCTGCCTACCTAAAGAAGGTTTGACCCTTAACAACTATCAGCATCCCACAAGTGCCTCCCCCATGGAAACAGGGGCAATAAAGAGTGGTCTAAGCAATCTGATTGTTCTATTCTCCAAGGTATCGGGGTAGGTTCCATTGAAGAACATAACCAATACAGTTCAATACTTCCCCAGAAGAGTACAATCCAGCTTCCCCAGGAAAGTTGGAGTTTATCTCCCCAAGCAGTAAGCTTATCCCCGGTAGATTCTGGAAGCTTACCCCCTCGCAGAGCACGAACGCGTCGTCCGGCTTGAGTTAAAGAGTTATTTCCTTAACAGGATATAACTGGGTTATCCTCAGCCAAAAGCCACGGAAAGATCGTCGTCGACGCAATTTTCTTATCCCCAGCGAAGTCCATTCATACTTCCGGCACAACAAGGGTATTCCCAGCAAACTATTATCAACACCCAGCGAGGCATCCCTCTTCCCACAGGGTATCACTTCCCAGCATGGTCACTAGAGTAGCCTTTCTCCCCGCAGAATTATTCATTCGCCAAGTTTATTCCCTAACGGAGTTATCTTCTCTTACCGGTATACTTGCAACTACCATCCCCAACGGAGGCAAAATCTGTTCTTCAACCTCAGCCCAGGAGTGACTTCCCGGCACTCGTCAAGGATTTACTTTCCTAAACGAAGACATACATTCATAAAACGTCACATACATCATTACAGCATGCATATGCATCATACTACACGAATCTCATTAATTTTGAAGACATACAGTTCATGCGTCATGATTTCGCATACAATTATGTTTTGCCTTTTCAGGAAAAAGATCAATACAAAAATGACTACTATCAACTAACGCAATTCTTTCTAGATATAGTTTCAGATGTAAACCCAACGATGGTGACGTTCTGATGCTGCTTCCAGACTTCATTCTCGATATAGTTTCGGATATGATCCAGAGATGGTGACGTTCTGATACTGCTTCCAGATTCCCTTCTAGATATAGTTTCAGATGTAAACCAGATATGGTGACGTTCTGATACTGCTTCCAGAATTCCTTCTAGATATAGTTTTGGATATGATCCAGAGATGGTGACGTTCTGATACTGCTTCCAGATTCCCTTCTAGATATAGTTTCAGATGTAAACCAGATATGGTGACGTTCTGATACTGCTTCCAGAATTCCTTCTAGATATAGTTTCGGATATGATCCAGAGATGGTGACGTTCTGATACTGCTTCCAGATTCCCTTCTAGATATAGTTTCAGATGTAAACCAGATATGGTGACGTTCTGATACTGCTTCCAGAAGTCCTTTTTAGATGTTTCCCTCTCCGACGATGAGTGTGAGGTGATATTCTCCCTATGGTTCCCTCTCCAGCGGTGTGTGAGGTAGTAATCCCTTCAAGATGTTCCCCTCTCCGACGATGAGTGTGAGGTGATGTTCTCCCTATGGTTCCCTCTCCAGCGGTATGTGAGGTAGTAATCCCTTTTTCAGATATTTCCCTCTCCGACGTTGAGTGAGGTGATGATTCCCTTTCAGATTATAATAGCTTATGGTTCTCTGCCCAATACTGCGAAGATAATAATTCCCATCAAGATTTTTCTCAACGAGCGTTGTTGAGATTAAAATCGTCCAAGGTTCTCTTATCATTCATGCTAAGGCAATAACCATACCTGGTTCATTCATCAGCGTTTGAAGCTCCAGATTCAACTCCTGTAACCAGTCAGGACACATCCGTATCAAGCATCTAAAATCAACTCCTGCAACGTGTCAGGTACTCATTTTCTGTTTTGCAGGTATGCAGGTTCTCGCGAAGGAATCTATTACGCAATCTACATCCAGATGGCATCTATAAGCCCATCATCCTATCCAGCAATCTCCAAATGGCATCTATAAGCCCATTCCCCCATCACCGTCACTATGTGAGCGCAAATTTCTGGGCACTTTAGTGTTCAATCATCTTTTACCATCGGATTACGAAAGGCACGTCAGCCAATCTGCATCCTCAGGTCTAAGAAGATTGAACAGGGGCAACTGTTGCACCCCAAAATTTGCCCTCCCATATTCTTCAAGAAATTGCTAAGCCAAGTCACAAAATCCCCCAAGGGTTGTACAGCTCAACTGTCTCCTATACAGTCAAAACTAGGGTTTGTGTTCTGATCAAGAATTGGAAGTTTTCAAAGGCCCAATCAAGTCTCATATGCTTATAAAGATGGTCAAGTATCCTCATGTCAAGTTTCAAGACATTCAGCTCAGAATTGCACAGTCAAAACCCTAAATTGCACTACAGTCAACTGTAGGGGCAAAATGGTCATTTGACAGTCAAAAGTTCAAATTTTTGGTCAATATATCATTTTGAAGCCACAAACATCATTTGATCAATGCTTGATCATGATTCTCAAAATTTGGCTCAGAAAATCATCAAGATGCAAAAGTTGCTATATTTGGACAGCTGAAAAAGTCAACTGAAATTGCCCAGGGCATAACTTTCACATGGATTATCAGAAAAATTCCATCCAAAGCTCATTTTGAAGAGAAAGACATTTCCTACAACTCATCTTCATACTTCAAGTCCAAGAAATGCTCTCACAAAAAGTTATCAATTTCAACATTATAGGTCATTTTCAAAAGTCAACAAAAAGGGACTTTAAGTCAAAGGCCATAACTTGAGATTGGTAAATCAAAATGACATGGGACCAAAGACATTGGTTAGAGGACTCAAAGAACTTTCCAAAATGTCCAAGAACATGTGAAAAGCTTAAAAATTGAGCAAGTTATGCCTTGTGGAAGTTGGGAAATGTTTGGAAATTTTTGAAAGTCAACTTTACTTCAAATGATCCAAAAATGCAAATGGGCCCATTTTTCTTCCAAGTTTCTTCATGCCAAGCCTATGCACGACCATTAGGCCCAAAAGGAAGTCTTTCTCCATTTTTATTTATTTATTTGGATTATTTATCATTTATAATTCATTTAATTAAATAAAATGCACAAAAAATACAAACCTAATGAAAACAAATCTTTTTATGTAGGTTTGGACTCAATATTTCGTGTAAGTACTAAAGGGGAAAGTTTTGGTCTAATTGGAGGCAAATTGATACAAAATGCACATGATAAGATTCAAAAAGATCCTTAAGCAAATCAAATCTTCAATCAAAGATTACAAGGGATTTTATGCAGTTTTCTTGACCTAAATTGTTCTATACATATTCAAGGTCACAAACCTAATATTTTTAGACTGGAAGCTGCGCAGAAAACCAAGACACAAACTTGAAAAAATTGCCTTAAAGCTCAAATCTGATTTCAAGGTTGGAGGAGGATTCAAGCCCTAAAACTGGGTTCAATAGCTTCCTTGTGATCTCCTGAACGTGTGCCAATCCCTAACATCAACCAAAACGCGAAGAATTGGTATCATGACTCAAAACTGTACAGATGAAAACTTGGAGTCGTGCATCATGATTTAAGCATCTTTCTTAAGTTTTATTTGTTGATTCATGATTGTTGTTTTGTTCTGATGCTAACCATGCCAATGAATTTCGTTTTTGTGCAATACATGTGATTTCACCATTAACGAGCATTAGGGTTTTTCAGTCTTGGAATTAGGGGTTTCCAGGTATGGCAAAATTGGACGTTCTCAACACCATGGTTGTATTCAGGGCATGGAGACGAAGAAGAATGCATCCTCGCGCCTAATTTATGTTGAGAAACGAGCTAATCGCTATTTTTGTAAACTGGCCTAAGACAACGTTTCTAAAACCGTTGCTGTATGCTTACGTTTCAGAAGAAAAAAAATCTGGGCGAGGACGATGATGCGTTGGCAAGACGTGATTGGCATATTCAAAAATCTCGCGCGCGTTCCAAGCAGGGCTCCACTTTTCCTTTATATTATTTGTATATTAATTATATTACAAACGCGTTGAATTGCTTCAGTGGCACAGGTGTTAAGCTTGCATTGTCTAAGACCTGGGTTCGAGTCCCAGGTCTGTATAATGTTTCATATTATTTTTCACTTCAAGTTTCCATGCAGCACTAACGTTAAGACACACCATATGCCTCCATCCTCAAGATATACACGTGTCCTAGGAGATCCATCAAAGGGCTCAGAATCAAGGCGTATGGTAGATGCCAGTCAACATGCCACACCTGATCCAGAAAAGTCAATGGATCCCAACGTTAATGGGCCAGATTTGCTAAGCCTCACCTCCAATTTGGGGCTACCCCCCCCTGGTTTGCATTTTTTCTATTTTTCTCCTTATACTATATTTTTGCTATTTTATTTATTTTCTTTGTTTTAACATAATTAATTTATTTTCATAAAAATATAAAAACATTCAAAAATCAGAAAAGACTAAAAAAAATAATAAATATTTATATTATAATTATTTTCATAAATAAAAGCTTGTAATTATTTAGTTTTAATTAGGCTACAAATTTAATTCTTTTTAATAACAAAATACAAAAATATAGAGCTAGGCTAATTAATAAGTTTTCTTCCTTCTAATTTTCTTTTTAGCAATAATAATTATTTATTTTCCTATTTAAATTGTACATAAATAAATTAGGGTTTAATGTAGATTATATTTTAATTCTTTCATAATAAATAAAAATATTAGAATTAGGGTTTGCCTTTTAATTTAATTTCAATTAACTCCTTTTTCTCATTAAAATCTAAAAAACACAAAAATACCAACAAAATTCTAATTAATTAATTCTTATTAATTTTTTATGAAAGGGTCCAACGCCCATTGTTTAATTGTTAATTTCGCGCATTTTACTTTGTCGCCTATTGTAATTATGTAATTGTCCCGAAGCGTTGTAATTTTTATTTCTCGCACTTTATTTTTCCGCTTTATTTATTTCTCCGCCAAATCGGGTCCGGTTTAATTTTGGCGATGTGGACCCGCGCCATTTATAATAGTCTTAGATTTATTTTCCCGCAACTTTATAACTGTTAAATATGCATGCAAGAATGAATGGCCCTAATTAAAATCAAGCGTAGATCACAAATAAACATGACAAGACAAATAACTGAAACATGATACACGATTCGCACACACCACCCCTAGGGTACGCCTCACTGTTGCCTTTCGAAAGGTGATCGTCGAGTAGAGGATGTCTTAGTAAGTCCTCATGATCCGGGAACCTGGCATGAGGGTAGCTTCTAAGGTGTCTTCCCATTGCTCTGGTGATCACCATGTCCCGAACCTTCGAATTGACCCGAACACCTCCAACGGTGGTGCTACCTACCTCTCGATGGTGGGATGGCACTACTTTAAAGGACATTTACCCAGACGAATTCCTTAGGGTAGGTAGGTTCTCAAGGATACTTGCTCTAATCTCAAAACAAACTCAAAAAGACTTTTCACACTGACACTTTTCAAAAACTTGCAAAGCAAACTTTTCAAACACTCTGACGTACGAGTCGAACTGAAATTTTTCAAAGAAACTTTTTTAAACCCACATTGAAAAGCAAACAAAACTTTTTGAAAACACATTGAGCAAGTATCTAAGAGCCCATGGATAACCATGGATAGAAAGGGTGCTAACACCTTCCCTTTCTATAACCTACCTCCCGAACCGAGAGCAATCTCTTTTAAGGAATTTTTCTGTGCTTTTGTCCTTTCCATTTGGAGAAAATAAAAGACGGTGGCGACTCTTGCTTCCGCGACATTTCGCGAACCAGCGTTAAACAGTCAGTTCCAGATCCACCGATCACACCCATCTTTGCAAAATATGACAGTGTTTCCTGTCCCAAGCTTCACTTGAGGTCATATGTCAGAAAGATGTAGCCTCACACTGCTGACCGGAAGCTATGGGTCCATTCCTTCCAAGAAAGTTTGGCTGGCACTCAACTGGATTGGTTCTATCATCTAGAAGGAGATGACATCCATACATGGGAAGACTTGGTTGATGCTTTCTACAAGCAGTACCAATACAACACTGACCTGGCACCAACTTGAGTGCAATTGTATAATATGTCCATGAGCTCAAAAGAAGGGTTCAAGGAATATGCGCAGAAATGGAGGGATCTAACTGGAAGGGTTCAACCTCCTCTGAATGATCTAGAAATGGTAGACATGTTCATGGGCACTCTGACAGGCCCATTCTTTAATCTACTGATTGGGAGTTCCTCATCTGGGTTCACAGAATTGGTTCTGACTAGAGAAAGGATCGAAAATGGTATCAAGAGTGGGAAGATCCTGATGGTTACATCTTCTAATGCTGAGAAGAAGCCATTTGCTGGTAAGAGGGAAGCCAATTTTGTGTATGGCCAGAAGGGTCGCAATAAGGCCGACGACCACAATCAATCTGTGGGGGCAATACTGGTGTCTAACTCTACACCTATACAATGACACCAACAGGGGAACCAGCATAAAGAGGTCACGCCTAAGATATAATTCACCAGAATCAACATGTCACTAGCTCAAGCGTTACAACACATGTTGAAAGCAGGATTGATTACGTTAAAGGCTCCTCTGCAAAATCCCAATACTTTTGCTCCTAGTTACCACCCCGACGAAAGGTGTGCATACCATTCTGATAGTCCTGGACATGATACAAATGGTTGTTGGGCTCTGAAGAACAAAATTCAGGATATGATTGATGCCAAAGAGGTTGAATTCAATCCTACAGAGACTCACAAAGTGATCACTGCTCCTAGGCCAAATCATTGAGAACGTCCAGTTCATTTTTATTTTTCATCTATAATTTCATTTGTTGTTCAAACAATTACTGTTATTCCGAACTTTAGTTTTCCTATTAATGCATCGCATATGTTTGTCTTGAATAATTTCATTGTCATTTTATTTAAACTGTTTTCTTGCTTCCTTTACGTGATATTCAACTCTCGAATAAAAAATCTCTAAGCCTTTAGAGGGAGGA
Organism: Vicia faba; assembly: GCA_948472305.1. Classification (NCBI taxonomy): domain Eukaryota; kingdom Viridiplantae; phylum Streptophyta; class Magnoliopsida; order Fabales; family Fabaceae; genus Vicia; species Vicia faba. The sequence goes on along the minus strand of OX451741.1, from coordinate 149,388,196 downwards.
TGACGAAAACGATACTACAATCCATACAATGTGCTTTTGAACAGACCTTGCTGACGATGTACATGCATTGTTTCAAATCCCAAACAATGGAGTTATAAGGAAGATAATCCCTAGTCAACCCCTTTGATCCAAAGAAGTAGGAGTTTTTCTTTTGACATAAATTAAAACCCTTAATCATGACCTGGGGTAGAGTAGTTTCTCAGTCAATTCAGACGCACATTCAGTCGCAATCTTCCCCTTTGTACACAATGAATGACATCGAAGACATCCTTCCAAATCAAAAGACGGTGATGGTTCCGCATAATCTTCAAGACAGGCAGTCATTATCTCTCACAATAAAATCCCGCTAAGTTAAAACCTATGAAGGAGACTTAAGAAAAAACTGGGGCATCCCACTGACTGTAATCACAAAAAGAAACAGTTCAGGCAAAAGAAGGGATAACGAAAACCAAAAAAAGAGGTCCTACAAATCCTCGACAAAAAAGATTACAAAATGACTGCCTCTTTCAAATAAACATTCAATTTCTGAACCATCACCAGAATATCAAGGACAAGATGCCAAACTCAACTGGGATCTGAATGCACAATTAACTGAGCATAGAACTGAAGAACATCACGAAGAACGGGTGGGTACAAATAAATTTTGAGCCTTTATCCTTTGTTTCTTAAACCGTGAACCAGGCCACACTACAACCCTTAAAAGTCCTAACTGAAGTATAGGTTAGTTCAGAAGCATACTGTTACAAAAGGTATCCTGACTCCTGTAGGACTTGCTATAAATCCTGAGTTGATATCACTCTCTTACAAAATTTGTTTTACTAAAAAAATGAATTTTCAAAAATTTCAAGACAGACATAAGCTTTGCATTCTTAAAATACCATTGTTTGCATATGATTATTTGTTCAACAGTAGAGAAATTCTCATGACGAATATCTAGTGAACAAAAACCTTCTCAATGAAAAGGGTCACCTCAAGTGGAAAACACTTCCAACCAAGGGGCACAACATGATCATTGTCCATCATCTGGGGCAGTCAAGTCAAGATTCAAGGAATCTGTCAAAAATGCCAAACCACCAGAGGAAGATCTCCATCTGAATCACTTGGGGCATTAGACATGAATTCCGACAATGAATCACATACAATCAAGCAAAACCCATGTTCCTCAACGGATTTCTTCTCAAAACAATAAAACAAGAATTCCCAACGGAAACATTTTGAATGAAGCAGATTACCATCTAGAAATAGTTCAGGTACGATCCAGAAACGAATGTTATCCTGACACCTACTCCAGATTCTCTCCTAGTACGGTGCAGATACGATCTAGAGACGGATGTCATTCTGACACTTATTTCAACGCATCATATAGAAACAGTCCAGTTACGATCCGAAGACGGATTTCATCTTGACACTTACTCCATATTCTCTCTAGAAATGGTGCAGATACGATCCAGAGGGATGTCATTCTGACACTTATTTCAACACATCATCTAGAAATGGTTAAGGTACGATCCCGAGACGGATGTCATCCCGACACTTACTCCAGATTCTCATCTAGAAGCGGTTCAGGTACGATCCAAGACGAATATCATCCTGATACTTATTCAGATCATCTCCTAGCAATAGTTCAGGTACGACCCGAGACAGATATCATCCTGGTACTTATTCAGATCATATTCTAGCAACAGTTTAGGTACGATCCAAGACGGATATCATCTAGATACTTATTCAGATCATCTCCTAGCAACAGTTCAGGTACGATGCAAGATGGATATCATCCTGATACTTATTCAGATCATCTTCTAGCAACAGTTCAGGTACGATCCAAGACGGATATCATCCTGATACTTATTCAGATCATCTTCTAGAAACAGTTTAGGTATGATCCAAGATGGATATCATCCTGATACTTATTCAGATCATCTTCTAGCAATAGTCCAGATACGATCCAGAGACGGATATCATCCTGATACTTATTCAGATCATCTTCTAGAAACAGTACAATTCAGATATGATCCAAGGACGGATGTCATTCTGACACTCATTCAACACATGTTTCAAGTACAGTGCAGATACGATCCAGGGACGGGTTCCATTCTGACACCCATTCAATACATGTTCAAGTACAATCACGACATAGATCTATCCACAAAATCTTCAGCAGGTACAGGGGCAGAAACGTCCTGATGCGAAGTCATCATTGTATCCTCATCATGAGTCTTAGTGACGTCTATGTTCCCCACAGAGCTGAAACAACTAGAGTTTTTCCCTCTTCTTCCCCAAGCAGGGATTACCTTCTCCAACTGAAGTCTGTTTTCCCCAGCCCAGTTCAAACAGTTATAAAACCTCCTCCCGGGTAGAGTTTATTTCTCAAACTGCAGAAGCTCATTTCCCAACAGAGTTTATTTCTCTACATCGGCAGGATCTTCCAACAAGAATCTCTCTCTGCAGAGTTATCCTCGAGCAGAATCAATTCTCAAGCAGAGTCAATCCCCAGCAAGTTATCCTCAAACAGAAAGAGGAAATCCCCAGGGAATCATCTCTATTCTTCATCCCCAGCGGAAGTGAAGGATTCAGCTTCCCAATACTCTCCAGCAGCCGTCTGGGATTTATTTTCCCAGACTAAAATATCGCAATAACATCCCACATTCATACATAATGGCACATGCATATACATCACATACAGCATAATCTCATTTATTTTGAGAACATCGTCACAATGCATTTCATACATCATGACATTGCATATGACTAACACTTTACCTTTTTCAGGGAAAGATCAAATCAACAAACATCGATACTTATATGACTTGGTAGTCTTCTCAAAAGCTACGTCTGATGAAGGGCTATTTCAGCAATTTCCTTAAAAAGATGTCCTCCCAAGACCTTCTCTGGTTCAGTCAGATCAACACTAAGATCTCTCTGATTTCTATTTCAGTTGAAGATATTCCAAGACTTTTGTTTGGTCCAGTTGAATCGACGCTAAGATTCTTTTGATTTCCATTCCAGTCAAAGTTAATTAAAGACCTTCTCTGGTTCAGCTAGATTGACACTAAGATCTCTCTGATTTCCACTCCAATTGAAGAAACTGTGAATCCTGGATTTCGACCAGATAACAGTATAAAGTGATGCGAAGCCTGGAATCCTACCAGATAGTAGTTCACTTCTTCAGACACTGTGAAGCCTAGAATCCGACCAGATAACAGTATAAGGTACTGCGAAGCCTGGAATCCGACCAGATAGTAGTTCACTTCTTCAGACACTGTAAAGATTGGATTTCAACCAGATAACATTTTAAGTTGCTGCGAAGCCTGGAATACGACCAGATAACAGTTAACTTCTTCAGACACTGCAAAGCCTGGAATCCGACCAAATAGCAATTTACTATGTCAGTCACTATGAAGCCTGGATTTGACCGGATAGTAGTATACCTCAGATTCAAGTTGAAGCCTGGACCCGACCAGATAAAAGCTTAATTTCTTCAAATTACCGAAGCCTGGATACGACCAGATAATAGTACACCTCAGATTCAAGTTGAAGCCTGGACCCGACCAGATAACAACTTAATTTCTTCAAACTGCAAAGCTTGGGTGCAACCAGATAACAGTTTAATCTCATTTCCCCAGTAAGTCACTGTGAAGCCTGGAATACGACCAGATAGAAGTCAGCCTTATCATCCTTAGGAAGTCACCGCGAAGCCTGGATCCTAACTAGATAGAAACTTTAATCTCTTCAGTCAAGAGATGACTCCCCAGTAGAGCATCGGACAACTAAAGCTCCTAAAACTCTATGATCCAAGACAGAGACCAACATTCCTCAGCAAAGTCCTCTCTAACAGCAAGAGCAGGAATTCCCACAAAGGAATATCCCATGAAATCAACATTCATCTGGATGGCATCTTTAATCCCATCTCTGACGACTCCGCGTCATGTTCCGTGGATGGCATCTTTAAGCCCATCTTCGACAGTCTCCTGTCACCTTTTCCAAATGGAATCTATAAGCCCATTCCCGATATTATTCACCAACCGTATCACATCAGACGAGTGCAAATTTCTGGGCACTCTAGTGTTCAATCATCTTCCACCTTCAGATCACAAAAGGCAGATAAGCCAATCTACATCCTCAGGTTTAAGAAGATTGAATAGGGGAAACTGTTGTACCCCAAAATTTGCCCTCTCATTTTTTTACAAGATCTTCTCTTACATGGGTGGTTACAAACACTTGCTTGAAGAAAAAACAACAAATTTTGAAGTTGGTCAAAGTGCCTTTCGATTGGCATCTCCAAAGTGCCTTTCGATTGACCTCTCCAAAATTCCTTTCTATTGGCATCTCCAAAATGCCTTTCGATTGGCATCTCCAAATTGCCTTTCGATTGGCATCTATATAACGCCCTTCGATTGGCATGGACAAAGGTCCTTCGACTGGTCTGTTAATAAGGACTTTCGATTGGCATTCTAGCAAGTACCTTTCTATTGGCATGGTAACAATGTCCTTCGATTGACATTTCAACAAGGTCTACGATTGGCATGGATAAAGGCCCTTCAATTGGCATTCCAAAAGGTCCATTCGAAGAAGCTTTCAAAGGGGCCATTCGAAGAACATGCAAAGGTTCATTCGAATAAGCTTTCAAAGGGTCCATTCAAAGAATATGCAATGTTCCATTCGAAGAAGCTTTCAAACAGTCATTCGAAGGGGGCCATCAGCCCATTCGAAGGGGAGCATTTGAAGGAGGCCATCAGCCCATTCGAAAGGGAGCATTCGAAGGCCAGTTACATATCATTCAAAATTCAAAAAAAGGAGACAAGATCCCATGTGTTTGGCCAACGTTACAAATTCTCATTCATGGCTTTCAAACATAATCAAGGTTATTTAAACCTTTGCCTTCTTGTTCCCTCCACCCCTTCTATATAAAGAGATCACAAGTGTTGCAAGAAGGAGAAGGAACAAAAAAGATTGGGGAGACGCTACCCATAAAATCCATCAAAAGTTGTCAAAGTTTCTTAAAGTAATCCAAGCCAAAGCAACGCTTCAGATCGAAGGTGCCCACAAACAGAAGTCTCAGATCGAAGTTGCACATATTCAGGAAGTGCCCAAATTGAAAGTTCAATCTATTGGTAAGAGAGGCTAAATTGTCCAACCTTATATTTACATAGCACAATCATACTTTTTGTTACCTTCAATTTGTCATCCTAGACAGGATCAAAGGGCTTGGGTTTGGAACCCAGGTCATGTTCTTTGTTTGCTAACACTTGTTGCTGATTTAGCCTGAAAAGACCCAGCGCACACAGGATCGAAGGACCTGGGTTTTGATACCCAGGTCCTGCGTTTTATTTCGCTAACGTAATTTTTTAGGTATAGCATCCCAGATCAAAGGAGATACCTTCTTTGGATCGAATCCATAGCCTCCTGAATCAAAGAAGGCAACTCCCTTCTGAATCGAAAGAGACACCTCCTCCCTGGATTGAAAGACGTTCCCTTTCCCCAGGATCAAAGGGCAATCTCCTTCCCTAGATCGAAGGCTATTCACGCCCACTCCCTAGCCTAATCAAAAGAAGGCATCTCTCCTGAATCGAAGAGGCCATATCTCTTCCCCTTTGGATCGAAACCCCCTTCTTCACCCCAATCGAAGGATGCCTCATTGTACTCTTATTTTGCTTTTGTTTCTTTTCTTTATTTTTTTAGTGGACTATTTATCTTTTAATTAACATTAAAATCAAAATCACAAAAAATATTAGGCTAGTTGTTTTTCCAACAAAGTTAATTTTGTAAATTAATTAATTAATTAATTAATTATTTTAACATTTTTTCTTAAAATTAAAATTAAATAGACTTAGGCCTTGTTTTCTTTTATACCAAAAAACAACAAAAAGACTTCTTTCCTTTAGGATTTTTAGACGTCTTTTCTACTTTCACGCGCATTTATTTAATTCCACATTTTACTATTATTGTATCTGTTTACTGGGTGTAATAGATTAAAATTAGGATATTTACTGCTTTATCCCCCATTATCCTTGTATAATGTAAATCCCCTCCCCGGAGCATTGTAATAGCGTAAGACCTCTATTTTCTGCATTTTACTGCTTTTCATATTAACTGCTAGTAATTAGGCTTGTATGATAAGACTAATAATCAAACGCTAGCAAATTTAACAAAAAGACAAAAAAAAATAACTGAAACACAACACAATTGCATATATACACCTCTAAGGTACGCCCACTTTGGTTGCTTTCAATAAAACAGTCATGAGGCAGGAATGCTTTAGCAAAGACCTGTAAAATAAAAAGATCATAGTCCCTCGATGACCCTACAGTTGCCTTCTCGGTAAATGATCTAGTCCCTAAAACAGAATTGCTAAAGCATCTCCATAAAATTGCCTTCGTGTCTGTAACGTCCCTTTGATTGTCCCTCAACATCCAACGATAGGGCTACCTACTCACTAATAGTAGGATAGCACTGTCTAAAGGAAAAATGGAAAAGAACACCCTTTTCGAGTAACAAAGTAGATAGTTGTTAGAAGTTTGCTAAAAAAAAATAATTTTTTGCACTTACACACAGAAACTACTTTTCAAAAGACATTTCAAAAACACTTTGTATACGTTCTCTACTATCTCGAGAAACATTACAAAGTTCGTCGTACTAAGGCGTTTTGAAAACATTTTCAAACACAAAGCACAAAAGCATCTTGAAAAATGAGCAAACCTCTAAGAGCCCGTGGAAAACCACGGATGGAAAGGGTGCTAATACCTTCCCTTTCCATAATCTACCCCCTTACTCAGAATATCTTGAAAATGTATTTTTCTGTTCTTTTCACCCTTTCCTTAATTTGGATAAAAGAAAAGACGGTGGAGACTCTTGCTTACCGCAAATTTACGAACAAAAAACACAAAACCAATAGTATATAACAGTCGGTTCTGCGACCGTATCACATAGGGCATCCCGATGGATCGAAAAAAATTCAAAAAAAATCGGTCCATGCAAAAATAAGGGATTGAAAATAATAAATTGGAGAACAATCTTGTGACTGTCACCTCAAGAATCATCAAGGCTTCTCATTAACGCTTGGATCTTATCAACGCTTGGATCTTATCAATGCTTGGATCTTGTCAATGCTTTTCATCAGTGTTGGGATCTTTATCTACGCTTCTCATCATCTGCGCGACTACAAAATTTCTCTTGGGGATTAAACACATCTATCAGATCAATTGAAATTAGCACTGGAGAACATCAAGGAGAATGGGATGGGCTAAATAAATTTTGAGCCTTATATCTTTTGTTTCTTAAACCATGAACCATGACCACGTTACAACTTTAAAATTCCTAATTGAAGCTAGGTTCACTATGAAAGCATGCTCAGCAAGATTTGTGTTAAACTGGCTCCTAGGTTTGTTAAAATTATTAATCATCTTCGTTTCTTCAAATATTCATTTTATAATCTTCCATTTCTTTTCAAATAATAAATTTCGATTTCAAAACTTGCATGTGCATCAAACGGAATTACTTTTTTAAAATGTACAATTTTATCTACAAATCAATACTTAGCATCAAGGAGATTTCAAAGGGGTCAGATCAAAGGCAACATTTCCAAGAAGCTTATAACTAGGGGACGATCATCTAAAAAAGATCCCTATGAATAGGGGCAAATACTAAAGATCATAGGGGTATATCACACGAAGGTACTATTGATAAGAGACAATCATTCTTGATATTCAATCAACTTAGGTTAAATTTCAAATCACTGTTCACTCAGGGGCATACCCTCCAAAGAAGCATTCCTTAATCAAGGCATATCACAACAGGGTATGACTCGGTTTACTCATGTTAACAATCCTATCAAGACTTTGATTCAGGGGAAATCCTTCCAAGATTCAAATGTTGGGGCAGTACGTACCAAGTTCACCATACGACGTAGGGTCTGAATTCTTCAAGCAACCCCAAGTACTAAATTTTCAAGCTTCGAATACTTTGGGGAAATCTATATCAAGTTCATGGTAAAGTTCGAGTTATTTCTGAGGGTACTTCCCCCAGATCCTGGAGATTGAGGGTAACATCTTTTCAAGATTCAAATGTTGGGGGAAAACTACTGCAAGGCTCGAGCAAAAGGAGTTGATACAAAAGGGTCCATCAAAACCAAACATTTTTCAAAAATATCTTAATCAAGGACATAATAAGAAATAGTGGGGTCATTCACATTATGACCAAACTACTTCCAAGCTCATATCACTGAGAATCTCCTCCAAGACCCTACCACCAAATTAGAAAAAATAGTCCACATAGGGGAAAGCTCTTTGTGTTCTTTCACAACCTCCAGGGGACCTCTCTTCTACATCAGCAATATTTGAGTTCGAAACAAGTATCAGGGAATCATGCAAGCACAACACCCTACCACCATGTGACTAGAATCCTTGTTGCATAAGCAAACCTCCACACTTTAATCATCCACGACCCATCACAAGGGAACCATCCAAAAAAAGCATTCAATTCATAATCATAAAGCATAAGGCTGCATAAATCATGCATTAGGGTTCCTCAATCCAAAATCAAGCTACTTTTCATCTCATCCATCTGACGAAATCCGACAGCATGGGTCGAGCATACCTCAAAAGGCCCAACTACACATTCTCATTTCAAATTCCAACATCCACTTACACATATCCAAGTCATTAATCACATACATCAATCAATCATCACATCACATACATCAATCAATCATTACACTTCATGCATTAATCAAATTTTCACGCACAACATGAAACCTCGTTTTTATGTGAAGGCAATCATCATTGTCAATCAAGCTACAAATTCTATGTTGAATATCGACAGTAGATTCTCCTGGTTGATCGCGGCAGTTGATTATCTGGAAGACCTCAACAGAAGGTAATTTAAATTGAACCTCGGAAGAAGGTAACTCAAACAAAATCTCGGCAATAGATTCCCCTGGTTAATCACGACAATTGATTATCTGGAAGACCTCGGCAGAAGGTAGTTTCCAATTGAATCTCGGCAGTAGATTCTCCTGGTTGATCACGACATTTGATTATCCAGAAGACCTCGGTAGAAGGTAGCTCAAATTGAATCTTGGCAATAGATTCTCCTGGTTGATCACGGCAATTGATTATCCAGAAGAAATCGGCATAAGGTAGATCAAATTCAATCTCGGTAGTAGATTCTCCTGGTTGATCATGGCAGTTGATTATTCAGAAGACCTCGGCAGAAGGTAGTTCGCAATTGAATCTCGGCAGTAGATTCTCCTGGTTGATCACGCCAATTGATTATCCAGAAGGCCTCAGCAGAAGTTAGTCCTCAATTGAATCTCGACAGTAGATTCCTTGGAAGTCTCAGTATTATATTTCTCGTTAAGAGCCTCACATTATGCATATACATGATAAATGGCATCTTTCAAATTACGATTTTTCTTGGGGTTCATCTTTAGCAGGCTTATCTTTGCGAACTATATAGTTCAAACTTTAAAGCAATTTGGGGTTTATTTTCTTCATGTTAATAATTATGGTTGAGACAACACAACCAACATCATCATGAATTTGGTGTTCTTCATGTTGATAATTATGGTTGAGATGACACGACCGACATCATCATGATTTTGGGGTTTATTTTCTTCACGTTGATGGTTACAGTTGAGACAACACGACCAACATCATCATGAGTTTGAGTTATGTTCTTCATGTTGATGGTTATGGTTGAGATGACATGACCAACATCATTTTGAGTTTGGGGTATTTTCTTCATGTTGATGGTTATGGTTGAGACAACACGACCGACATTATCACGATTTTGGGGTTTATTTTCTTCACGTTGATGATTATGGTTGAGACGACACGACCAACATCATCGTGAGTTTGGGTTATTTTCTTCATGTTGATGGTTATGGTTGAGACTACACAACCAACATCATCGTGAGTTTGGGGTTTTTCTTCCTGTTGATAGTCATAGTTGAGGACAACCCAACTGACACCATCAAGAAAATTTGGGTTCCATCGCTTCAAATGTAGCATATTGCGTTTGGTTATCGAATCTTGGTTGAGGGTTGACATAACCAACATCGTCATTCTGAGTTCCAAATATCTGGTTTCAAGCTTCTTCAATTATCTATCCCCTAGGTTGCGATAGATATGCAAATGTTCAAGGTTATATTATTCATCCCCTATGTTGTGGTGAATAACGTAAGCCCATCCCTAATGTCTTTTATCCCCTAGGTTGTGATAAAAAAATAGGTTCATCCTCGTATTGTTTACTCCCTAGGTTATAGTAAACATAACGAAATTTATGTAATCTATTACATCAGTCTCCATGCAACAATGTGTTATCAAACTTTATTTTATTCATCCCTTAACTTGCGATGAATATACAAAATCAAATTAGATCAAAACTTTCTATATTAGTCTCCTAGCATTAGTAGGTCATCCTTTCAAAACTTGTATCATTTACCTCCTAGGTTACGGTAAATAAGCAAAATCTTACAATCTCTCAGATACCGGCAAGTTATCTACGTCGTCGAGTCTTAATTCTAATCAACTTTGGTTCAAACGCTGGTTTTGTACCCCAAAATTTGCCCTCCCATATTTCTCAAGATTTGTCAAGAATGATCTTCAAGTTGCTCAAGATGACTCAAGAGTTGGACAGTCAAACCACCTCCTAAGGCAGTCAACCTCAAAATTAGGGTTTTGTGTTGCATTAAGGTCCTCATATCCAAAAGGCCTCAAGTTCTTCCCAATGTCCTAATATGTTCTCAAGTTCATCCATGTCAAATTTCAAGCCTTGCAGAGGATGTTTGGTCAGTCAATTGCTCAAGAGGTCCAAAAATCGACAGTGCTAGGTCAAAAGTCAACTGTGTCCCAAATACAGTCAAACCTCAATATTTTTTGTCAACATTATCATTTTGAAGGATAATTCATCATTTTATCAAGGTTTGATCATGATTCATCAAGGATTGCTGAAGATTCATCAAGATTCAAAAGTTGCTAAATTAGGGTTTTGTAGGAAAAGTCAACTCAACTTTGACCAAGCATAACTTTCTCATACTTTATTAGAAATGACCCATCCAAAGCTCATTTTGAATATGATGCAATTTCCTACAATCCATATTCACACCCCAAGATCAATAAATTCTCTCACAAAAAGTTACAAATTTGGACATTATAGGTCATTTTTGAAAGTCAACAAAAGACACCTTTTTGCCAAAGCTTATAACTTGAGCATGGAACATAAAAATTAGATGAGACAAAAAGGGTTGGTTAGAGGACATCTCAAGGTTTCTAAAAAGTCAAAGAACACCTCCAAAAGTTCAAAATTGAAGAAGTTATGCATTGTTGAAGTTGGGCATTTTTCCAAATTTGCCAAAAGTCAACTATCCTCAAAACTTTAATTTTTGACAAAAGGGCCCACTTTTTCCACTTGATATAGTCTTGTCATGCCACACACGTCTCCCATACTTAATTTCATGGACATTCATCTATTTTTCTATTTTATTTCATTTTTATTGATTTAATTCATTATTAATCAATGTTAAATCAAATAAAATCTAAAAATTGATGTAATAAGATTCTTGTGGTCATTACAGCTTGCAAATATCATATAACACTCAATCAAATTCGTGCCAAGTCAAAACATGCACAAAATCTCAGATTTGATGCAAATATGGCAACTTGTTAATGGTGATCAAAATCAAATCTTCCATCTTCAATGCATAAGGATTATGACCCAAGTTTTGACCTAAACACATTCCAATATATGCACACAAGTGAGGCAGACCAAGAGGACGCACAAAACACTGCAGAAACAGCCACACAAAGTTTGAAAAAAAGTGTGAAAAGTGAGAGATCAAATTCTTGTTTGGAGGCGTTTTCAAAGCAAAATCTCAACACTACTCCCTTGCCTGATATCCTGTGAAGCGAAAGCAACCAAAACCAGGCCTTGAGACCATCTGAAACTCACTGTAAGTCATCACGAAACAAGCTTTGAACATGAAATCTAAATCTCTAATTCTTGCATCCTTTCATTGAAATAATTGCATATTCATACTCTGTGTTGCATTCTGAAACTTTTGGCATCACTGAATTTTATTTTCATAGCCTATAACGCCATGCCCAGTTCTAGGGTTCGTACATCTTGTTTTTGGGGCTTTTAGTTGCAGGGAAAATCAAGGCCAATGCTTGACATGGTTGAACTCAGGAGGAAGGGGCGATCATGTCCATGTGCTTGGATGGGATTGTTATGGCCTAGAACGAGTTTTTGAATCACTCCACGAATCTTCCTGCGGATAAAAATCCGCAGATAAATAACCAGAGTTATTTTGGAGAAGACGACCAGACGTCGCCCTCCCATTGGCCCATTTGAAAATACGCGCTTTATTTTTTTTTACTCAGGCATAGTTAAGTGTTATCCATATAATATTTGTTGTGTATATTGATAACAAATATGCAGCGTGGTTCAGTTGGTGGAAGCGTGAGTGGGATACCCTTGGGACCTGGGTTCGAATCCCAGGTCCCCCAAAACTTTATTCAATTTTTTCTTCAGGTATTCGTACGCAGCGCTTAAAGTGTGGTGTACCATACGCCTCAAGGATCAACGCGACAAGTGGCTTCAGGCCAAGATCCAAAGGCCAGAATTGCAGATCCACCATGAACCCAGGTCAATGCACGCATAGCAAACCACAAAGGTCAAACAGGCTGGAGCTTTTGGGCCTTGGAAATTGCTGATTCACACCCAAATTAAGCCCAGCACCCCCCTGGGTTATTTCTTTTCCCTTCATATTTTCATTTTTTGTTTTAATTATTTATTTTGTTATTAATTAATTAACCAATTAACATTTTTTATAAAAAATCAGAAAACTCAAAATAAAAATAATATTTTTATAAATTCCATTAATTTTATTATTTATTTTTGTAAATAAACATTAATTAATTTTATTTAGTTTAAATAGGTTTAACATTAATATCTTTTGCATTAAACTAAAATTAACTTAGAATTAGGTTTTTAATATTTTTAACCATTCTTATTTTATTTCCTTAATTAAAATAAAAACCCAAAAATATTTTCATTTAATTAATTGATTCAATTATTAATTTAGACTAATTTTTAATTAAAAAAAAAAACAAAATATGCTTTATTTAATATAAAAAAATGGTCAAAACCCTAAGACACTCCGATTTAAATTTCTCGCGCGCGAATAATTTTTTATCTATATTTAGATATTGTAACTGCTTCGAGAATATAATAGTTTTTTAACGTAGGACTTTATTTATTTATTTATCGCTTTTATTTACTTTTCGCAATTTAATTTTAAAAGGGTTTAATTTTGGCGATGTAAATACCCGACGCCTTGTAATAGCTTAGATTTATTTTTCCGCAATTTAATTTCCGCAACCATTAACTGTTAGATGTTTGATAAATAGGCAATGCATGACAAGATTAATCTTTAATTTAAAATCAACGGTAGCTCACCATTAACATGTACAAAGATAATGTAACTGAAAAACAATACACTCGCACATGCCACTCTTAGGGTACACCTCACTTGGTTGCCTCGAACGTGGTCATTGAGTATAGGAAGTTTTAGAGGTTGCCCTCTTGTCCAAAGATCATAAGTTGCCTCAAAACGGTTGCCTCGGATAAAAATGATCTAAGACATTAGGGTTACCGCTAAGGCATCCTAACATTGCTTTAGTGACCACACATCCCTTAATCGAATTGACCCGAAAACTCCAACGACGATGCTACCTACCCCTCAATAGTGGGATAGCATTGTCTAAAGGACACTTGTACAGTTTAATTCCTTTTTGAGTAGGTAGATGGTTCTTAAGTACTTGCTCCTTTTAAAAACAAAACAAAACTTTTCGCACTTACACCCCTTTCAAACAAAAAACTCTTTTCAAACCCACAATCACAAAGAAAAGCAAATTTTTGAAAACATAATGAGCAAGTACCTAAGGGCCCGTGGATAACCACGAATAGAAAGGGTGCTAACACCTTCCCTTTCTATAATCTACCTCCCGAACCCGAGAAACATCTCAAAAGGGAATTTTTCTGTGCTTTTGTCCTTTCCTTGTTGGATAAAATAAAAGACGGTGGCGACTCTTGCTTACCGCGACATTTTGCGAAAACAAACGCAAACGCGAACCAGCATTCCAAAAACAGTCAGTTCTCATTCCCACCGATCACAGCTGGTAAGATGATACATCATGATTTATGCCTATCCTTCACACTCATAGGAATGTTGTACAGCATATTCTTATACTAGCTCGGACAAATCTTGGGGTTTTCCAATATTTAATAAACTTCTAATTAAACGCGTGAGACCTACGTATTCTCGCACTATTCAATCGAAAGAAGATTAAATAGGGGCAGTTGTCATACCCCAAATTTTCCCTACCCTTGATTAAATTTAAGGTTCTATTCAAATAAATCATGTTATATCATTTTTATTTCTATGGGGGGTGTAAAACATCAGAGAGAGGTGTATCAATCCAAAATGGACCTTCAATATTTGATGGCCCATTAAGCTCTAATAAGGGTCGATTTTAAATTAATAAGGGGGTATTTGTTTTAATCAAGGAGGTGTGAACAAATCTTTGTTTAAGGTCCACTAAGGTTCTTTTTCTTTTAAAGAGGGTGTTAAAGAAGTTCATTTGTATTTGATAAAGCCCAATAAGTTGAATTGGTATGGCCCGATCATTTTTTGTTTTGAGAATTGGTATTATCATTAGTGACATTGTTATCCTTTTGATTACTTTTATTATTAATCATTATCATAAATTATTTTTACTGATTTTTTGTTAGATCATTATAATTTTAATTGAAATTTTGTTTTGGTATTAAATAAAGAAGTATTTTTTACAAGCCCAAACTCCTATCCCATTTTCAGCTCTTGGATTTGTCTTGAAAAGAATGTTTGTTTAATTATTAATATCAACATCATTTTCACTATTATCAAATAGCGATTTTATTTAAAAAATTATCATAATAAAGTTTGATTTTTTTTAAAGAAGAAAACGTTGGATAAAAGGGCCTAATTAAAACCCTGTTTATTGATTGAGAATTAGTAATACAGAAGCCCAGAACTAATAGGCCCAATAACCAAAACATCTGGCCCATTTCTATTTTTTTTAGGAACTGTGTTTATTGATTATTACTTTTTTGTTTATTTTATTTTTGAATTAGCAAATCCAAACCAGAAAACATGTTGGCCCAAAATC
Organism: Vicia faba; assembly: GCA_948472305.1. Classification (NCBI taxonomy): domain Eukaryota; kingdom Viridiplantae; phylum Streptophyta; class Magnoliopsida; order Fabales; family Fabaceae; genus Vicia; species Vicia faba. Next base: position 149,372,990 of record OX451741.1, on the reverse strand, counting down.
AGAAGAAAAAAAAACGACTACTGTACGAATTAAAACAAAAGCAAACACAATTTTTTTGCTGTGCGGATTTAAAAAGAAAAAAGAACACTTGATGAAAATGGCAAACATTTGTTTCCAAACAAAATCAAAGATTTCGGACACAAAATCAATGCTAAAATAGAAATAACATTAACACATTCTAACCCGAAGCAATTTACAGACAAAGAATTCAAATTATTTCCTAAAGTGTAAAAACTAATCAAATCTGGAAATTAAAATACAGACACATTATTGATCTTCCTTTTTTAGCTAATTCCTAAATCACTATAAAATGGATGAAGAATACAGAAGCAGGGAGGGGGGAACTGTGACAGAAAGGGAGGAGGGTAATTACAATAATATTTAGAGAAGGAGAGGAAAAAAAACAGAAAAAGAAAATGGTCACAGTAGGAGAGGGAATTTAGAGAATCGAGGGAGTCTCCTCGTCATCACCACCGCTTGCCGCTTTCGCTCGTGCCCTCGTCATCCTCCCAGTTGTCCCGCACCTACCAAACAGAGGGAGAGGATTAGTAAATCGCAACTCAAGGAACAAAAAAACGTGATTGGAGGGATGGGCATCGCCGCCACTGGGTCTGGTTCCTAGGGTTTGTGGGTGAGAGGAAATAGAAAAGAGAGAAGGGAACAACGAGGCAGAGAGAGAAGAACAATGTACTCATTTTGTTCTTTTGTTTTGTTTTGTAATGAAAAATATATTAGGCTTACCCAAACACTCTGCGTTGGGCCAGGTCCGTTCCTAATCTAACCCCCTTTTCATTATTTTTACTAGCCTTGCCAGAAACACACCCCCTTATCTTTTGGGCCTGAATTCAGTATCTGAATTCAGGCCCCTTCTTTTAACACCTCCTCTATTTTACTAGTTTAATATAAAATACACCCCCCTCACGTTTTTTTATTTCCTTTCTTATATTTCTTATTTTTAATTTATATATCCATTTATTTACTTTTACATATATATATATATATTTCTTATTTTTAATTTATATATCCATTTATTTACTTTTACATATATATATATATATATATATATATATATATATATATATATATATATATATATATATATATATATATATATATATATATATATATATATATATATATATATATATATATATATATATATATATATATATATATATATATATATATATATATATATATATATATACATATATATATATATATATATATATATATATATATAGTTATCTCTCAGAAACTAGAAGCTTCCAGAAGTACTTTTTCTTTCTATTCTATCTCCAGTAAAGTCAGCATCATAATACCCTACTAATTTATATTCTCTGGATTTTCTAGAACAAAGACCAAGATTAGTAGTACCTTTCATATACTTGAAAATTCGCTTAACTGCTGTTAAATGAGATTCTCTAGGATCTGATTGGAATTTGGCACAAAGATAAACACTATATCAGGTCTTGAAGTTGTTAAATATAGGAGAGAACCAATCATATCTCTATAGAGCTTTTGTTCTACTTTCTTACTTACCTCTTCCTTTTCCAGAATGAATGTAGGATGCATAGGAGTTTTGGATGGCTTACTTTATGACATATCAAATTTCTTCAGAAGTTATTTAAAATACTTTCTTTGATGTATGTAGGTTCCTTCTGGAGTTTGATTGATTTGAATTCCCAAAAAGAACTTGATTTCACCCATCAAGCTCATTTAAAAATTTTGCTGCATAGTCTTAGCAAATTCTTTGCCCAAGGAGGCTTTAGTAGAGGCAAAAATTATATCATCTACTATATTTGACAAATCAGAATGTCATTTTTAAATGATTTACAGAATATAGTTGTGTCCACCTTCCCTCTGATAAAATAATTTACTAAGAGAAAGTTACTTAGTCTTTCATACCAAGCTCTGGGAGCTTGTTTCAGACCATATAACGATTTATTCATTTTATAAACATATTCTGGATGTTTTTTATTTTCAAAACCAGGGGGTTGGTGCACATAAACTTCTTCAACAATGTAACCACTTAAAAAGGCACTTTTGACATCCATCTGATAAAGAGTGATGTCTTTATTTACAGCAAATAAAATTAAAAGTCTGATAGATTCTAACCTGGCGACTGGAGCAAACGTTTTTGTATAGTCTATCCCTTCTTGCTTACTATAACCGTATGCAACCAGTCGTGCTTTGTTTCTAACAACTTCTCCTTGTTCACTTAGCTTGTTTCTGAAGACACATTTAGTTCCAATGATGTTGAAGCCTTTTGGTTTAGGAACTAAATGTCATACATCCTTTCTGGTAAATTGATTTAGTTCTTACTGCATGGCAAGTATCCAGTCATTTTCTAGAAGTGCTTCGTCTATGGAAGTAGGTTCGATCAGAGACACTAATCACATGAGAGACTCTTCAGTATTTCTGAATGTAGATTTTGTTCTGATTGGAACATCTTTCTTTCCCATTATCATGTTTTCAGGATGTGCTAAGCTTCTTCTGGATTGTCTTTTCTGGATGGATTATTCAGAAGTTGTTGTAATATTTGTGATGTCTTCTTCTGTATTTGGCTGAAATTCTGAACTTTTATTTTCTGAAGATTTGTTTATCGCATACGGGTAAAAAATGAATGCGAACATAAGAAATGTTGTAGCGGTAAAGATTTGAGATTAAGCCATCGATTGACTTATCTCAACACAATGAAGTCACCACTGCACTTTATTGTTTCCAAAGGGAAACGGGAAAAAAGCGAACAAAACCCACAATGAAATAAAAGATCATAGATCTAGGTACGGGGGTCGATTATGCAAAGGGAATGTATTAGCATCCTAAGCATCTATGGTACTCTGCAGGATCCACTTTGTTTGTTTTCTTCAAAGAGTGTGTTATCTAAAGGCTTACTTGCTAAAGGAAAAGAATGAATGAGTATTTTCAAACAAAAGAAAATGTTTTTTTATTATTTTTTCTCCCCTTCAGTCGTAAGACTTAGTGCGTACGTACTCCCTTGTGCAATGGGAAAGTCAGAGCATTGTAGTTCGGCTAGAAAAGACTTGTTGTAAGTATGAAGTGCGCCTAAGAGGGGGGGGGGGGTGAATTAGGTACTTTTAAATTTTTCTAGTTTTAGTGATGATGGATATTATTTTTCTGGTTTATGGTGAGTTTATGAAAGAGTAAAGTGCAGAAAAATAAAGAGACACAAGCGATATATCCTAGTTCCCCTCACAGTTCGAGAGTACTCCAGTCCCCTTTCAACATGAAAGAGATTTTCTTATTGTGGCAAACTTAAACAAGAACTACCCAAAACCAGGAACAATCCTCTTGGACCAAGAACAATCCTCTTGGATTTTCACTATGTCAACAATGAGAACAATCCTCTCAAAGTGACTTTAATTGTATCCAACAATCCTGGAAAAACAAGATTTATAAAACCACTTGAACTTATTTCCAACAATCCTGAAAAATAAGCAAGTATATAGCAATATTTGATTTGAGTGAGTTTGAGTAGAAATGATCACTTTGAGTGATTTAATCAATTGATTTATCTTCTCTTCCAATGATAATAGTATACAATGACTCAAGATATATAATGCTCAAAGTTTTCTAGTTACAAATATGTGAAAGTGTGCAGAAAACTTGTGTATGAAAATGTATAACAGCTTGAGTTTGATTTTTTAAAAATTCAGAAAATATGATTGGAAGAGGTGTTCAAAATGATTTTGAAAATGAGTATTTATATGTTCATAGAACCCTTTTGAAACAGCATAAAATTATGTAAATGAATCATGAACAATTGCCAAGATTGAGTGAAAGGTTTTCATGAATTGGTGTTATGAACAGGCATGAGTAAAGCTGTTGTTTTTCAAAATCGTTCAGCATGTAATCGATTGCACTATTTGTGTAAATCGATTGCACGCGGTTTCAACAGCTAAAAATTCAAATATTTTGAGTGTGCAATCGATTGAACGAGTGTGTAAATCGATTGCACTTAAAGTCAATAGCAAAAATTGATTGAGAGTAATTGATTGCACAAACATGCAAATCGATTGAATTAGAAACAGTAGCAAATGTTTTGAAAACTTGAAGCATGCAATCGATTGCACCAATATGAAAATCGATTGCACTCAAGTGAAAATTGAATTTTTGCTTAGAAAAACTTGAGCAAGGATTTGGACAATATAAAATATTTCTTTTGACCATTGAGTATCTATGTCTTAAGTTCAAAGTAAGTATTATCATTATACCTTGAAATTTTGCTAAGTGCTTGAACCAAAGACTTTATCCACATATGCTTTTAGCTTGATCAATAATCTTTGCCTTATTGTCAACATGGTTTGTCTTCATCAAAACAAAAGTGCATTTGAGAAGCTTGATTTTACATTCTCCCCCTTTTTGATGATGACAAATGATCTTGCTTGATGCGTTGTATTTTACGGAAAGAAGCTTCTCCCCCTAAGATGCATAACTCCCCTTTGTATGAGAAAGTTGGAATCCTTTGAATTTTTTCATCTTGGTTGAAGAGTACCTTAGAAATTTAAGACAGGAAATATACAAGCATAAAGTGCCACATCGTTCTCCCCCTTTGACATTATCAAAAAGAAGGGAAAGATGCAATAAAAAATGGACAATAATAAAGCAATATTGAAAAAACTTAATCAATCATGCATCACAAATAGTCATAGACATAGTCATAGTAACATAATGATTATAAAGAAATTTGAACAGCAACAAACAAAACGTAGCATAACTGGACAAGGACATAACAGAAAACAATAGACATAACAAAGTTGGACAGAACTTTATGGTTGATTCATGTCCCGGTTGTTATAGAACCAAGATCCTTGATTGGGAAATTGTTGTTGTAGAGGAGGTTCTGTGTAATGTTGTGGAGGTGCAGCAATATTATTTGGGTCATATGGAGGAATGCGAAGGTGAGAGTAAAGGTAAGAAAATTGTTGATTCACATTTGTGCGGAAGTCATTAATCCGGGTTGTTGTAGAATCGTTAATAGAATTCCATTGGTTATTGATGTTGGTATTCACGGAAGCAAATTGTTGAGACATAAAATCCATAAGATCTTGATTGTTTGGACCAGAGGGAGCAGTAGGTGGAGAAGGTACAACTTCACCACCTTCAACTTCTTGATTGTTTCCTTCATCACCGACCACATCTTCACCAATGTAAGTTATAGTTTTTATTTCCGATTATAATGAACACCCATTCTTGAGTCAACATTTTTGATTGAAATCTTATGTAGATTTGGATCCATATTAACTTTCTCAAAACCAGCAAAATCAACTCCAAATTATTCCATAATTAATGTAACAAAGTAAGCATATGGTAGAAATTTTGATTTTGCATCAACCCTCAACATATGAACCATTATGAGCCTTGCCCAATTAACACGTATACCTTTCTTCCTTGCATAGATCAGCTGAAATCCATGAGTCTCTAGATGGAATCACTCCTCCTATACCACGAATCCTTTTGGCACGGAATTCAGATTCGCTCAATCTGCCAATGCTGTAATAAAATTCCTTTTTCCTGTAATCATCCCATGCCTCGTTTTCAGGGTCGTACAAAGAGCTTCCAGTATAGGGAATATGTAGAATCTCACCAACAATCTCAGGGGTTAGAGAGATTCTTGTACCCAACACATATGTAACCATCTTGCCTTTGGGAGGAGTCAAATTGCTGAAGAATAACCTTACCAGATCCGGATAATATGGACCAAATGATGAAATTAATGGTTCCAGTCCATATGCAGTTAAATCATTTTGAAAATAAAAACATTCCTGGGGAAAGGATGATAGCATACTATATTTAGGAGTGGACACTATCTTTCTTTGAAAATACTTTGTAAATCTTGCTTCTTGTTCTTCAGTGAGAGTTGAGATTAATGGATTCTCAGAGGATGAACCAACCTTTTTCTTCCCTTTCTCTGAAGCTGACGCCTTTCGTTTTTACCTTCAAGCCATGGGTAAGGTGTTTTTAGGGTTTGGAAGGTTTTATGTTTTGAGAGGAGGATGTTTGATGAGCTAAACTTTGGATATGATTTGTGAATAAATAGAAATGAGTGGGTTGTATTATATGTAATGAAGTTTAATTGACTTTTCAATAATAGAGATGAGCTTGGGAATATGAGAGAGAGGAATTCTGACCAACAAATATTTTTGTCATAAAAGCATGTTACATTGGGTGCAATCGATTTGCATACAGACGCAATCGATTTGCACACAAAACAAAAGCAAAAGAAAACTGAAATGCACAATGTGCAATTGATTTGCACTATGGTGCAGTCGATTTGCACTGAAACAAAAAGTCAAAAATAAAACATATAGTGAGCAATCGATTTACACTATTGTGCAATCGATTTGCATCAACCAAAAATGACCAAAAACATATTTTTCTTAAACTTAAACACCACTTAACATATATATTCACATATAACAAGTTAAAACAAGTATATAAAAGCATAACAAGGACATAAATCACCTTATATGTCGTGTTCATCAAGAATGTCAAGCTCTCGTCGAATCTTGTAAAACGGTTCTCTTGCCAAAGGTTTAGTGAAGATATCAGCAAGTTGATTATGAGTATCTACAAACGTGACCTCGACATCTCCTTGAAGTACATGATCACGACGGAAATGACGTCGTATATCTATGTGTTTGGTTCTTGAATGCATGACCAGATTCTTTGTAATGTTTATTGCACTTATATTGTCGCACCATAGAGGAATGCATCCTAGATTGAGTCCGTAGTCACGAAGTTGTTGCTTGAGCCACAATATTTGAGCGTAACTACTACCCGATGCAATATATTCTGCTTCGGTCATGTTAAGAGCAATGCGTGCTTATTTCTTGTAGGCCCGTGATACTAATGCATTTCCAAGGATGTGACAAGTACCACTTGTACTTTTTCTATCAGTTTTACAACCTGCATAATCCGCATCAGAATAACCAACTAAATTACAAGCACTACCTTTAGGTACCATAATCTAACATTTGTTGTTCCTTTGAGGTACTTCATGATCCGTTTCACCGTCATGAGATGAGATTCCTTTGGATTTGCTTGAAAGCGAGCACATAGACAAACAATAAACATTATGTCAGGACGGCTTACCATCAGATATAATAAGGAGCCAATCATACCTTGATATTTTGTAATGTCAATGGAAACACCTGATTCATCTTGATCAACATATGTACCGGAACCCATTGGTGTAGATATTTCCTTACAGTTATCCATGTCAAATCTTTTCAAAAGTTCCTTGCAATACGTTGACTGGTTGATGAAGATGCCATCCTTTAATTGCTTGATTTAAAGTCCAAGAAAATAATTCATTTTACCCATCATGGACATCTCAAATTCTCCTTGCATCATTGCTGAAAATTCTTCACACATTTCTTTGTTTGAAGAGCCGAAAATGATATCGTCAACATAGACTTGAACTAGCAGAGTGTCACCTTTGATTTTCTTGATAAACAATGTCTTGTCAACTTTACCCTTTTCAAAAAGAAATTCACAAAGGAAGTTACTTAGCCGATCATACCATGCCCTTGGTGCTTGTTTCAAACCATAGAGAGCTTTTCTCAATTTAAATACATGACATGGATTCTTGAAATCTTCGAACCCCGGGGGTTGCTTAACATAGACTTCTTCATTGACATATCCATTCAAGAATGCGCTTTTGACATCCATTTGGAAAAGCTGAAAATTTAATGAACAAGCATAGGCAAGTAAAAGACGAATAGCTTCTAACCTTGCAACCAGAGCGAAAGTTTCTTCAAAATCTATTCCTTCTTCTTGATTGTAGCCTTGTGCTACCAACCTTGCTTTGTTCCTAACAATTATTCCATTTTCGTCAAGTTTATTTTTAAACACCCATCTTGTTCCAATAATGTGTTTGTTGCTTGGCCTAGGAACAAGTTCCCAAACTTGATTCCTTTCAAATTGATTTAACTCTTCTTGCATAGCCATAATCCATTGGTCATCGCCTAAGGCTTCATCAACTTTGGAAGGTTCAATTTGAGAGACAAACGCCATGTTTAGACAAGCATCTTTGAGATTTAGTCTTATTGTCACACCTTGACTTATATCACCAATTACTTTATCGATAAGATGATCTCTATGAGTTCTCCACTCTTTTGGTAGATCATTACAATTTGTTTCTTGTTGGGATGATTCTTCTTGTTGAATTGGTTGATCTTTGGAAGTATTTTCTTAAGGACCTTCTAGTATTTCATCATTGTCATCATTACAAACAATATTATCCTCCTTGGAGGGGTTAGATTCATCAAAAGATACATGCATTGATTCTTCAATTGTTAAAGTTCTTTTGTTATAAATTCTATATGCCTTACTAGAAAGAGAGTAGCCAATAAAAATACCTTCATCGTATTTTTCATCAAACTTACCAAGGTTATCTTTGTCGTTGTTTAAGACAAATCATTTGCAACCAAAAATGTGAAAGAAAGCAATGTTTGGTTTCCTCCCTTTGAAAAGTTCATATGGAGTTTTCTTCAAGATCGGTCTTATGTTAACTCTATTGCTAACAAAACATTTCGTGCTCACCGCATCCGCCCAAAAATATTTTGGAAGGTTTGAATCGCTAAGCATCATTCTTGCAAGCTCTACAAGAGACCTATTCTTTATTTCCACCACTCCATTTTGTTGAGGAGTCCTTGGTGCCTAGAAGTTGTGACATATTCCATGTTCTCCACAAAATTTTTCAAATAGAGCATTTTGAAATTCTCCGCCATGATCACTTCTTATGGAGGCAATTGTTAGATACTTCTCATTTTGAATTTGTTTAGCATACTTCTTGAACGCCTTGAATGCATCACTTTTCTGCACTAAAAAGAATGCCCAAGTATATATAGAGAAATCTCAACAATAACCAAAGCATATACATTACCTCTGAAACTTCTTGTTCTTGATGGACCAAATTAGTCCATATGCAACAATTATAGTGGCCTTGTAGTAGACACCACATTCTTAGATTTGAAAGTTGATTTTGTTTGTTTCCCCTTTTGAAAAGCATCACAAACTCTATCTTTGACAAAATTTCTCTTAGGCAACCCAATGACAAGATCATGCTTGATTAGTTTATTCAAGTGTTCCATGTGAATATGAGAAATTCTTTTGTGCCACAGCCATGAATCATTGTTGTTCGCCATGAGATATTTTACCTTCAAAGATGGATCATCAAGGGGAATTATTAATATATTATTGATTCTTTTACCTTTAAGTATAACCTCATGTGTGACTTTGTCTTCTATCAAGCATTCATCCTTGGTGAACTTGATCTTGAAGCCTTTATCACAAAGTTGGCTAATACTAAGAAGATTGTGCTTTAGTCCTTCAACATAAATAACACCTTCAATGGATGTGAAAGGTGGAGCACCAACTTTGCCTTTGCTAATAATTCTTCCCTTATTATTGTCTCCATAAGTGACAAAACCCTTGGCCTTTAGAACTATATTTGAAAATTGGTTTATGTCTCCCGTCATATGCTTTGAACAACCACTATCAAGATACCAAAGATTGCATGTGGTCTTCAAGTATACCTGCAAAACAAATTAGGTTTTGTTAGGTACCCAAGTTGCTTTGGGTCCTTCATAATTAGTGCCTTTCTTTACTTACACATAATGCCCACTTGCCACACTAAAGTTTATAACATAGAAATCATTAGGTGTATGGCCTTTAATACCACAATAAAAACAAGTAGGTTCAAAGTTACTTCTATATCTAGAAGGATAAGATTTCTTATTTTTAGGATAGTGATGAACCATTTTAGGTTTGTTCACTTTCTCTTTGGATGATTGATCACTAGCCTTAACAAAGATAGTTTTATTAGAACTTGATTTTGAAAACTTTGAATATCCAAGTCCACTTTTATCATTGGAATATCTTTGTTGGCTAATAACACCTTCCAATAAAATTTGACCATTTTCATATATTTCAATAACTCTTTTTAATTGGACAATTTGGAAAGAGAGTGATTCACAATTTTTGCATATAAAATTTTGTTGTTCATCACTTAATTTTTGTTTTTCTTCTTTGAAATATTTTTCCATAGTTTCACATTTTTCTTCTAAAGATGAAATTTGTTTCTTTTGAGATGAAATAGTTTTATATAGAATTTTGCATTCATTTAATAGTTCATCTATAGCACATTGTGCATCACTATCAAAAAGAGAAAATTCATTACTAACCTCATCATCTTCATTATCAGAATGGTGTGAGGACATCAGTGCGAGATTTGCACTTTCATCACTATCGGAGTCGGATGAAGAGCTTATTTCATTATCCTCTCATGCAACATAAGCCCTTTTGTTCTTGAATCCCTTTTTACTTTTGTAGCCACCTTTCTTGGAGAGTTTCGGATAATCCGGCTTGATATGACCTTGCTTACCGCATTCATAACATGTGACTTCCATTGTTGATGTGGAAGCTTCCTTTTTCTTGAATTGTTTCTTTCCTTTTGAATGAGAAAAGGATTTGTCATTTCTACCAAAGAACTTACCAAGCCTTTTAACAAGAAGCGTGAAATTTTCATCTTCTTCCGGATTGTCTTCCTTTTCAACTTCCTTGGAATCTATCTTTAAAGCAATATTCTTGGATTTCTTCTCTTGATTTTCATGCTTTTCAAGTCTTCCGAGTTCCGTCTCATATTCTTGAAGTTTTCCAAACAACGTTGCGGAAGTCATGGAGGAGAGAATTTTCTTTTCTGAAATTATCGTTACCTTTGGTTGCCATTCCCTAGTTAAGGACCTAAGTAATTTCAGATTTAGTTCATCATTCGTCAAAGTCTTACCAAGAGCACTTAGATGATTTGTCAAGTGCACAAATCTCTTTTGCAAGTTAAGGATGGTTTCTCTAGGATGCATTCGAAATAATTCGTATTCTTGACTCAAAGTATTTAGTCTTAATGTTTTAACTTCAACAGTTCCTTCATGAGTTTGTACCAAGGTATTCCATATTTCTTTCGTTGTTTTGCATGCCGAGACACAGAAGAATTCATCCATGCTAAGTTCACCTTGAAGAAGATTTATTGCCTTTTTATCATAGAGAACCTTCTTCTTATCATCTTCATCCCATGCAGCTTTAGGCTTTGATGAGCCACCACCATTGATTACAGTTATAGGGATAAATGGACCATTCTCGACGGCATCCCATATTTCTTCTCCTTGTGCTTCTAGATGTGCCTTCATGCATATTTTCCAAAAGTCAAAATATTCACCACAAAATAGAGGAGACTTGTTGTTACTACCACCATATCTGAAAACGGGATTTTCATTTGCGGAAGCCATTCTGGATCTTTTAGGAACAGGTTACCTATAACCTTCTCTGATACCAATTGTAAGTACGAAGTGCGCCTAAGAGGGGGGTGAATTAGGTACTTTAAAATTTTTCTGGTTTTAGTGATGATGGATATTATTTTTCTGTTTTATGGTGAGTTTATGAAAGAGTAAAGTGCGGAAAAATAAAGAGACACAAGCGATATATCCTAGTTCCCCTCACAGTCCGAGAGTACTCCAGTCCCCTTTCAACATGAAAGAGATTTCCTTATTATGGAAAACTTAAACAAGAACTACCCAAAACCAAGAACAATCCTCTTGGACCAAGAACAATCCTCTTGGATTTTCACTATATCAACAATGAGAACAATTCTCTCAAAGTGACTTTACTTGTATCTAACAATCCTGGAAAAATAAGATTTATAAAACCACTTGAACTTATTTCCAACAATCCTGAAAAATAAGCAAGTATATAGCAATATTTGATTTTAGTGAGTTTGAGTAGCAATGATCACTTTGAGTGATTTAATCAATGAATTGATCTTATCTTTCAATGATAATAGTATACAATGACTCAAGATATATAATGCTCAAAGTTTTCTGGTTAGCAATATGTGAAAGTGTGCAGAAAACTTGTGTATGAAAATGTATAACAGCTTGAGTTTGATTTTTGAAAAATTCAGAAAATATGATTGGAAGAGGTGTACAAAATGATTTTGAAAATGAGTATTTATATGTTCATAGAACCCTTTTGAAACAGCATAAAATTCTGTAAATGAATCATGAACAATTGCCAAGATTGAGTGAAAGGTTTTCATGAATTGGTGTTATGAACAGGCATGAGTAAAGCTGTTGTTTTTTAAAATCGTTCAGCATGCAATCGATTGCACCCTTTGTGTAAATCGATTGCACGCGGTTTCAACAGCTAAAAATTCAAATATTTTGAGTGTGCAATCGATTGAACAAGTGTGTAAATTGATTGCACTTAAAGTCAATAGCAAAAATTGATTGAGAGTAATTGATTGCACAAACATGCAAATCGATTGAATTAGAAACAGTAGCAAATGTTTTGAAAAATTGAAGCATGCAATCGATTGCACCAATATGCAAATCGATTGCACTCAAGTGAAAATTGAATTTTTTCTTAGAAAAACTTGAGTAAGGATTTGGATAATATAAAATATTTCTTTTGACCATTGAGCATCTATGTCTTAAGTTCAAAGTAAGTATTATCATTATACCTTGAAATTTTGCTAAGTGTTTGAACCAAAGACTTTATCCACAGATGCTTTTAGCTTAATCAATAATATTTACCTTCTTGTCAACATGGTTTGTCTTCATCAAAATAAAAGTGCATTTGAGAAGCTTGATTTTACACTTGTCTGTTGTTTGATTTTAAACAAAGAGACAAATCATCATTTTCAGGAGAGAAATCTCAACTAACGCCCACAAGGTATGGGAAAGATGGACACTGCATCAGCAAGAGTGAGGGTTTGAGAATGTCTCTAGTACTCAAGTGGAAAAGTCGACACCTTTATAACCATGGGGATAGGATAATGTTGCTAGACTATCAATGAATCATGTCTAATCTTGGAAAAAAATTTGGAGGGTAAAGGTGCTCGAGCGCACAAAAAGGGTTTGAATGAGTTGAAGTGTTTTTGTTAATTTTGAAAAAATGTCGAAGTATGATTAAGTGAATTGAAGTTTGTTTAAAGAAAAGAAGTTTTAAAAGAAAAGGGCACTCGACGAAGTCCAGGTTTATTATGAAAGTGGTTCGAGTTTACAAACAAAGAAGCTTTTGAAAAAGATGAGAAGGTTTTGAAAACTAAAGAATGGGGAAGAGAGTATCCTATGTACAGGGGGGTAAAAGATAAGGTAAAGAGAATCTGAGCGAATAATTCACAGACAAGTATAAGATAAGAGTATACCAAACTTCAGGTGAAAACAAATCAGAAGCCGACGGCATCAAAAAACCCAGATGTAAGATAATACTCCAAGCACTGGATAAAGCGCAATGAGTCATAAACGAGGAGCGTAAGACGTGAAAATAAATCACGGACAAAGAAATCGTGGATGATGAAAGGAATCAGATAAATCACAAAGACGACAGATAAAGCTCACGGTATCGGATAAGGCTCAAGATATCATATAAGATTTTCTGCATCACATAAAATATACAGACAAATCTAACAACACGGAAACTTATATGCATCTGTACGATTTTCAAAAGTTAACTTGAATTAAAGTTTAAAATTGCAATGCAATAAAAAGAATATTTACATAACCTGAATTTATTTACAAGTGAAGTGAATAAAATATAAAATCAACTGTATTACGTATAATTATATATTCACATTACCAAATATTAAATCAAAGTGATAAAATGAAATAATACAACAATAAAAAATGCAAATGATAAAGTGTGGAAATGTAAAATTCAAGTGGAGTGTCTAAAGTAAATGAAACAAATTAAGTGATCAACAATAGAAATCTTAAGGGAAGTGTTAAAGCCCAAATTAATCTCTAACATAACTTAATCAAAAACTAATATAAATAGTTCATAATTAATAAGATTATAATATATATAGGGGAGGGAGATTGGAAGTTTGATTGTGTATTGCAGAGGGGAGTGTTGCTGTGTGTTGTACCCCAAAATTTTCCCTCCCATTTCCTCAACATTTTCTCATCACAAGACCCTTAGAGCTCAAGACCCAGTCAGGAATTCCTCTGTTCAAGACTTCTCATTTGCACTGTTGACCCAAATTAGGGTTTGTGTTTGCACAAAGATATTTTGACCTAAAATGCCTAAGATGACTTTCATGCTTCATGTTGGACTTCCAAGTTTATCCATACCAAGTTTCAAGTCTTGATTCCAAATGTTGCCCAGTCAATTGGACAGTTGACCTAGAAATCAGCTGTATTGGGGAAAAAGTCAACTGTGGCCAACTGACAGACAAATCTCATGAAAATTGACCCACATCAACATTATGAACTCACATGGACCATTTGATCAAGTTTGGATCACAATTCCACAAGAAATTTGATCAGATCACCAAAAGGGCAAAATGGTCATTTTTAGGGTTTTGACTGCACAAATGCAATTTTTGACTGTTTGACCTAGCCAATGGCAAACCAAACTCAAATATGGACTCAAGGACCCTATGGAATTGTCTTGACATACTCAACAAGTTCAAAAGATCCCAAATGCACAAGATTGACATTTGAATTTCCCAGTCAATTGATCAATTTTGACTGTATACTGAAAAGTCAAACTTTGACTTTTTTGGTCAAAATCAAGTGTCAAGATTCATTTTTCATCAAAACATGCCAAATCATGAAACTTGTTCATCAAGAAATCAAGAATTGCAAATTAGGGTTTGAAATGAAGATTTTTCATAACTTAGAATTTTTCTAAGTTATGAAAAACCCTAATTTTTTTCTAACTTTGTCCCACTTTCTCACCAAGATTCATTTGGATTCAAGAAAAAGTCAAAACATGAAAGTTGTAGTCCATTGCAAAATCTACAACTTTGATTCACAAAGTTTTCCCAAAAGAAGCTTGTAGATCAAGTTACAATTTTTGGAACAAGGGTACCAAACCATTCTTAACTTAGAGAAATTTTGAACCATTTTAGGCAAGGTTTTTACCTAACTTCAAGACCATTTTTCACATGATTCCACTTGGAATTTCAATTTGCATTTCAAAGATGGATTGTAGTATACATTCCAAGCTTTCCAAAATGTCCAAGAAATCGTCAAACAACCTCATGGTTAGGGAGAATCGAATTTGGCAAGTTGGGAAAAAGTCACTTTGTTTATGGTCAAGTTACATGTTCATACATCTAGGCCATTGTGAAATCAGCTTGCATTCCTTGATTACAGGTCCTATATCCCATTTGAACTCAATAATTTAATGCTAACTCATTGTGCCAAGACCTTGTTTTATGTGTTTAAGCATTACATGGAAGATTAAGCCATTTTTAGATAAAGCATTTTTGCCATTTTTGAAAAGTTAAACTTTATGTCAAATGCAAATCCAAGCAAGTACAAGGCAGATCCTTTTGGCACAAGTTTATGAACTAATTACACTGATCAAGGCCAAGGTATGCAGCATAGATTGGGGGCCTGTACAAGCTAGAATTACCACTTGACATTTTCTTGCTTAAGTGAGAAGAAACATTGCATAACAATACACAACTCTCATTCCTGGAAACCAGAGCTTAAGCAAAGTTATCAAACACTTTCTAATCATCAAACCTAAGCTGAAACACGAGCCAACCATCTCCATTGCCTTCTCAAACACAGAATCACCCTCAAACTGCCCAAACAGGGTACCTGCTGCAGATTGAGTTCCATAACTCAATCCATTCATGCATTCTTGCTAAAACCACTTCAAACATATCCCACATCATCCCTTGAAACTATTCCAAGCCTCAAACACGACCTGTAACACTCACAAGCAACATCACCATTTTCATTTTCTTGTTTTGCAATTGAAGTTCCATAACACGATTCACTTGGTTTCAAAGCAAACTAAAGCTTGGAATAGCATCCCTGGACATCAAGGAAGCTATACCAATCATCACCTTGCATTGAAAGCACCTCCATCACCAGATACGATTCCAACTAAACAGGTAAGTTCATGAACTCATATCTCTCCATACAGGCATTGTTAGCTTTAAGTTTGTGAAGAAAATATGTCACATTCATAGCCCTGAACATGCCCATGTAATTATTTTTCATTTATGTTATGTGTGCTGTGAGAATTTGATGTCTGAACATGGAATAAAAACTAGGTCAGGAATTGGGGGAGAAGAAATTCTCTCTCATTTCTGAGAGTTAGATCAAGTTTTTGGTATGTATGGATTCGTTGTTTGATGCTTAACATTTTTGATGTTGTGAGTTTTCATTAAAAGTCCAGGAATCAGGATGTTTGAATCAATGTACAAAACGCGCGTTTTTTGAACAAGAATGGCTGGAGGTTGAAGAAGCTCCACGTGGGCTGGGCCTGATTTGTTATTTCTGTTTACACCTCATTTTTACTTTTACACCCCCTAGGCCCATTATGCTTATTTTTATGATTTTTTGACCTTTTCTTTTTTGTTCTGACTTATTTATTTTTTCTTATAATATTAAAAATATAAAAAATATTTTTCACACCATTTTTGAATTTATTAGGCATTTATTTTGTTTCTTTTAGTTTTGTACATAAATAATACATAAATACTATTATTTAAAATAACTAAAAAAATATGCAAATATATTTTATTTCTGATTTTTTATTTTATGTTATCTCTTGAAAACCTTGTATAAAAAATATACTTTTTTTAATAATATTAAATATTTTATTTTTTGTACATATTTAATATATTTAGTAAATAATACAAATACATGTATATTTATTAGTATACTTAGGTTAAAAAATACAAAATATATACATTTTTATTTTTATTAATATTCAACATTAAAAATACCTTTTTGACAAGTATACTTCTCTTTTATTTATTTTTTTGTAAATAATTAATAAATATTGCATATATTATACAATAAATACTTTTATTTGAAAAATTAGGGTTTTTACCCTAAATGCCTAAAAATACCAAAAATTAATTAATTTTATTTTTGTTTATTAGGTACATGATAAATACTATTTATATACATAGGAAAAAACCTTTTTGCATTTTGCATATTTATTTTACTTTATTTGAATATTGTGTAAATAAATACCTTGCAAAATTCCAATTCGATGTAATAGTCTAGGGTTTTAATTCTTGTCAAAATACCCCCATTTGAACATTTGTACCCCCCTTCCCATATATTGTGTTGTAATAACTTAGGAACTTTACTTTTCGCACTTTAAAGCTTTCTAATTATGCCATGTTAGAATTAGGGTTTGTATGCAAATCAATTAACCAAAATAGTTTGACCTAACTTCAAAGATAATCAAGCATGAAAATGGACAACACTAATCACACTTGCACCCCTAGGGTATTCCACTTGTTGCCTTCAATAATGGGCCATATTGCATGTTAGGTCTCTTTAGGCAAAACAAACACAATTCAAATGATCATAGTCCCTCGATGACGCTCTCGAAAGTTGCCTAAAAAATGATCAAGTCCCTCCAAGGAAAAATTGCCCAAAGATACTTGGCACCATTGCAATCATGGTCCATACGATGACCCGCGCCCATCCCGTTAAACTTCTTAAACGTAAGATTGTCCACCAAATTCAATGGTGGAACAAAATTGTTAAAAAGGGTTGAAAACATAGAGAAAACCTTTGAGTACAATAGGGGTAGACAAGACTCTTAGTTACTTGAGATCAACTTGCAAAAACACTTGCCTTCTTTTCAAAAAAACCACACTTCATGCACACTTTCAAAACAACTTTCAAAAACAATGAAAACCTTTTCAAAAGACATACACCTTTGTATACATCCCAACATGGATCATTACAAAGGTTGCCACCACATTGGCCTCTTTTCAAAACATTTTTCAAAACCCACACACACACAAAGCACCATTTCAAACAATTGAAAATCAAGGCAAGTTGATCTAAGCAAGCAACTAAGAGCCCATGGATAAACATGGATAGAAAGGGTGCTAATACCTTCCCTTTCTATAATCTACTCCCCGAACCCAAGAAAACATCTCAAAGGTTTTTGTTGTGCTTTTTAAACCTTTCCTTAGGATAAAATAAAAAGTCGGTGGTGACTCTTGCTCAACCGAAACATTTGCGAAAACAAACGCAAAACCTCAAGTCAGTTCTCCCACCGTATCACAGAACTGGCGACTCTGCTGGGGATAAATTTAAAAGTGGAGTAACCTTAGGGCTTAGATCACCCTCTTGCATGACCAATTGTTTGTTTGATTGCTTTATATCTTGGCTCTTTTGTTTGGGTTTACAATCCTACACCCGGATTTTGGGAAACATTCATAGATAGCAATACGTTGTGGAAACTGTACGGGGTATACCGACACGGTCGAAGCAATAGCTATATTAGTGCGACATATTTGTGAGTTCCGGTAACCCTTGAGTTCAATCAAGGAGAGTACAGGGCCGCTGAGTGATGTCACTAAGCACTAATGACCTAGAACCTTACTTGACCATCTTGGCCTTTTATTAGGGGTAGTGAGATGACCGGCTTTGGTGCAGTCTGAAGTTGGTAGATACTCGATACTACACTCATTGAGGGTTGTTTTCTTGGAATATTTTGGTCTCTAGTTAAGTGGCTAAACCAAAACAATGAACAATGAAAACAATCCAATGATATTGAGCTCCTTAGAACCCGATTACTATTTATAGGACAGGTTTTTAAGCCAACTACACTCAAGAGGGTACTTACCTATGAAACCCCATGCAAGCCTGAAACTAGGGTTTTGTGTGATTTGCTTGTACATATGTTTGTGCATACATCATGAACATCATAAAGCATCATATGCATTTACTAACTACTTCAAGGGTTTAGATCTTCATCTTTGTTCTTGTTTTGTAGGCCATAGAAATTCTTCGAAGAAAAACCATCCAAGTCAACCTTGTGAGAATCCCTCCTCAACTCAAGGAGCTCACATCAAGAATTCCGGAAAGCTCTCCCTTCAGTGAAAGACATGGTAGACTGCTCAGCTTAGTCAACACCAACATTGAAAAGGACATGATGAAAGTGCTATTCCAGTTCTTTGACCCTCTTCATCACTGTTTCACTTTCCCCGACTACCAGTTGGTGCCCACTTTGGAAGAATTTTCTCAACTCCTGAGAATTCCTATCCTTAATCAACTACCTTTCAATGGTACGGAAAAGGAACCAAAGCCAGAAGATGTTGCTCGATCATTACATCTACAGCCTTCTGACATCAAGGGGCATTGGGAAACTAGAAGCGGCGTCAAAGGTTTCTTAGCAAAATTCTTGTTTGAGAAGGCACAAGAATGTTGGAATTCATTGGACCTACAAGCCTTTGAAGAAATTGTGGCACTCCTTATCTATGGGTTGGTCTTATTCCCAAATCCTGACCAGCTTGTAGAGGTCAACGCCGTCAAAATCTTCTTAGCCAGAAATCCAATACCAACATTACTTGGGGACATTCTTCACTCATTTTACACACGAACAATGAGAAAGAGGGGTGTTCTCATGTGCTGTACTCCTCTCCTTGCAAGGTGGTTTATTTCACACCTTCCACAATCTGTCTTGAAGAATGACCAAGGCTCATGGTGGTCCCAACGGTTGATGACTCTTACTCACTCTGATGTACATTGGTGTTCTCGGTCCAGAGAAAATGTCATCATTGTCGATCGTTGTGGAGAGTTCCCTAATGTTCCATTACTTGGCATTAGAGGGGGCATTACCTACAACCCTTGCCTAGCTTTGAGGCAATTTGGATATGCACGGAGGGATGGCCCTCACGACATGTTGATTCCTGACCTAGTTTTTGACTTCGACAACGATGCGCAAGGACTTCGCCAAAGATTCATCAGAGCTTGGAGGATGCCCAACAAGGTTGATAGCAAGACACTGGGGCACAAGAATTCCATCCCTCTTGAGCCTTATCTCAAGTGGGTACGAGCCCGAGCCCAGAGTCTAATGATGCCTTATCCTCATGTTCTCCCTGTGATTAAAGAGCCCGTCAAAGAAGGAGAGGTTCCCTACACCATCCTACATCCTGACATGCCTACATCGTGGGAGGAGATGCAGAAGAGTTGGATCCAACTCAAGGAGGAACGGAACACTTTTGAAGCCAGCTTTTACGCCAGCGAGAAGAAGGTTCTAGAGCTCACCCGCCGACTCCATGAGCAAGAGTCTCTCAACACCTACATCGCACCAAAGAGGATGCGCAATGTCTTTTTACCTTGAGAAGTTTTGTTTTTTGTAATATTTGGCCCATGGGGCATTTATGTACTAACAAATTTCTTCTTATTAATATGACGTGCGTTCCCTTTGTCTGCAACAATTGTGAATTTCTAAAATCCTTGAATGCATTGCATAAATAGCATCTCATGCATCATGTGCATAACAGGTACCCTTTTTCTACAGGTTGCTTAATCTTCTTCGCTATTTATTTTGAACAGTCATCATGGATCCTGAATCATCCAGTGAACATGCTATCAAGGCCCTCCAGGCCCAAAACGCCCAATTTCAAGAAATGGTCATGAGCCTGGCTCAAGGTCAACAAGAGTTGAAGGCTCTGCTCCTAAAGAAAAAGAAGAAGAAGAGGACTGCTTTGTTCAACACTGGACGCAGGTTTGGGAATACACTCCATAATGAGGCTGATCAAGCTACCTCCTCTACAGAGAAAGACAGTCCCCAAGGGGTGAGGGCTCCTAGTCCAGCAGTCTCCGACAACGAGACGGATTACAATGAGGAACAGTACCCTTCTGCTGCAGACAGATACAAACAACTAGAGGACCGTTTGAGCGCCATGGAAATTCAAAATGTGTCGGGGCTGGATTTCGGAGATTTAGGCTTATCTTCTGGGGTGGTGATCCCACACAAATTCAAGGCGCCTGCCTTTGCAAAATACGACGGGGCTTCTTGTCCTAAGATGCACCTCAGATCGTACGTAAGGAAGATCCAACCTTACACGGCAGACAAGAATCTTTGGATTCACTTCTTCCAAGATAGCCTTTCGGGGTCACAACTTGAGTGGTTCTATCAGCTAGATGGAACCAGTATCCGACATTGGGAGGATTTGGCTACCGCATTCTATAGACAATATCAATACAATTCTGACCTTGCTCCTACGCGTACCCAACTTCAAGGTATGTCGCTAGGAACGGGCGAAGGATTCAAAGAATATGCACAAAAATGGAGAGATTTGGCTGGCAGGGTGCAGCCTCCCTTGACTGACCGTGAACTGGTTGACATGTTTCTAGGGACCTTGTCTGGTCCATTCTTCAATCATCTAATTGGTAATTCCTCCGCTGGATTTACAGACTTGATCCTGACAGGTGAAAGGATAGAAGCTGGCATCAGGTCAGGAAAGATACAGAAAGGGGCCTCCGCGAGTGTTGAGAAGAAGCCTTTCAAGAAGGAAGCTAGTGTCGTCTATGGTCCTAGAAGACAAGTCAAGCCAGAAAGCCGCCAAGCCATCAATGCCTTGGTCATTTCAAAGCCTGTTGCTGCTCCTCAGCAGTACAATCAACAAAGGGGTGAAAGGCCCAAAAGGCAGTATACTCGGCTGAGTATGACCTTGTCACAAATCTTACCGCAACTGCTATCAACCAACTTGGTGACCATCAAAGAGGCTCTGAAGGTCGTGAATACTGCATCTCCTAAGTATAACCCAAATGCCCGTTGTGCTTATCATTCTGATAGCCCCGGGCATACTACTGATGATTGTTGGGCCCTGAGAAACAAAGTTCAAGACCTTATCGATGCGAAGGAGATTCAGTTTGAGGCGCCTGAGAGGCCAAATGTTGTAACTGCTCCTATGCCCCAGCATAGAGTAAATGCCGTCGAGGAAGATTTGTATGCTGTTTCGGTGAATGATGTTTCTACCCCTCTATTGACTGTTAAAAGGAACCTACTGCTAGCCGGTTTATTTCCGGGTTGTAGCAAGGGTTGCCTCCTGTGTGCTGTTATCCCTACCGGTTGTCCGTTGCTGAAGTCAGGCATCCAAAGCCTGATGGATAGCAAGGAGATTCTGTTCAAGAAAAACGCTGTTCCTTTTGTTCCCATTGAAGAAGTATTTGTCGTCACAATTTTCAATAATCCTACCAAGGCTCCCCCGAGAAATCCAGTCCAAATCGTGTCTGCTGCACCCATTGTTATTACAGTTCCGGGGCCCCTCCCCTATAAATCTGACAAGGCTGCCCCATGGCACTATGGGGCAGACGTGTATGTGCTTGGAGTGAAGCAGGAGTTCAACACCGGTACCAGTATCAGTAACATCACTGGTCCAGCTAAAATTACTCGCAGTGGCTGGCTCTTCTCGCCTGACATTGCACCACCAATTATCCGAAAGCCTCTTATCATCACACCCGCAAGTGTGCATGTTTCAAATCAAATTCCTGTGTCTACCACTGCCGCCGAGTCCTCTGATGCTCGGGGCAAAGAAGTTGCTACCGATTTGCCTGCCAGGACGGAGGCACCAAAAAAGACCGCTGTCGAAGCCTCCCAACAAGAGATGGAGGAAATCCTTAAAATCATTAAGAAGAGTGACTTCAATGTCGTTGAACAGCTGGGGCATACCCCCTCCAAAATCTCTATGCTATCATTGCTGCTGTGCTCAGAGGCCCACGCCAAGGCCCTGATTTCATTCCTGAAAACGGCCCATGTGCCGCAAGATACATCTGCAGATCAATTCACTGACTGTGTGGCCAATTTGACCTCCGACAATGGCTTGGGTTTCTCGGATACTGACCTTACCGCCAAGGGAAAAAACCACAATGATGCCTTGCATGTTTCCATAGAATGCAGGGGCACTATCCTCGCACACGTATTGGTGGACACCGGTTCTTCCCTGAATGTATTGCCCAAAAAGGCCTTAGATCGGTTGGATTGTGAGGGCCTGGAATTGAAACCTAGTAACATCATTGTTAGAGCCTTCGACGGTTCTAAGAGGATGGTGCACGGTGAGGTAGACATTCCTATTCGTGTGGGTTCCCAAGTCTTTGACTCAATGTTCTATGTGATGGATATTCGTCCATCTTATTCCTGTTTGCTGGGTCGACCCTGGATTCACAAGGCTGGGGTTGTAACATCCACTCTACACCAGAAGCTCAAATACCCTGTCAAAGGGAAGATTGTTACTGTGCAGGGTGAGGAGGAATACATGGTAAGCCATCTGAATTCATTCCGGTATATCGAAATGGACGGGGAGTTTATTGAAACCCCCTTTCAACATTTTGAGGAGGTTCCTCCAACGTTGGCGTAAGCTGAGACAGTGGTTGAAGAAGACTTTCCTTTGAAGATGGCTTCCTTGAAGGATGCCTGGGCTGTAATTGAGAAAGGCAAATGCGCAAACTGGGGTCAACTTCCTGACTTCACTCAAAAGACCGACAAGTTTGGGCTGGGCTTCACTGCAGAGGCTCAGAGGGCTGTTCGCAAAGAAAGGATCAGAAAGGCTCCGGTATTCATCACCCACCCAAGGGTGAATGCTATCGAGGAAGACGTAGAGGAAGCAGATTTTGACAGTTGGATCTATCCAACAACCAGCAACGGACCAAGCAACTGGACGGCAAAGGATTTTACACCTATTACATTTGTCACCCAGTAATGAACTCTTTTATTTTCAATTTGTAACAAACAATATGTTAACTTTTATTGGCTCGGTGTCCTACCCGGGGCACCGTGGCTCCATTTGTGAGGGCTTTTTGTATGACATTTCCATATATCATTAATCAAAACATTGGACGTTTGTTGCATTTCAAATCTTGTGCTCTTTTTCTTTCTGTGTTATATATTGCAAAACAGCTATATTTACACACACTCACTTATACAGGTTCCAATCCACTCTGGATCTCACTGGTAACAACTCTGCTACTGCCAGTTATGACTTCGAGAATCCGATCAACTTAGCCGAAGACGAAGGTGAAGATGATTGCGAAGTGCCTGGCGAGCTTGCAAGACTGTTACTCCAGGAAGAGAGGGCAATTCAACCACATGAAGAGCCAGTGGAGACGGTAAATCTGGGTACGGAGACAGATAGAAAAGAAGTCAAGATTGGTGCCAATCTAGAGCTCAGCGTGAAGCAACGATTGATCCAGATGCTGCATAATTACATGGAAATCTTTGCTTGGTCTTACGAAGACATGCCTGGTTTGGATGCCGACATTGTGGTTCATCAACTGCCTACCAAGGAAGACTGTCCTCCGGTAAAGCAAAAGGTTCGCCGTATGCGTCCAGAGATGTCCGAGAAGATCAAAGCTGAGGTTATGAAGCAATTCGATGCAGGGTTTCTAGCAGTGACTTCTTACCCTCAGTGGGTTGCCAACGTGGTGCCGGTGCCGAAGAAGGACGGTAAGGTCAGAATGTGTGTTGACTACAGGGATTTGAACAGGGCCAGCCCTAAGGATGATTTCCCTCTGCCTCACATCGACGTTCTTGTTGACAATACTGCTCAACACAAGGTGTTCTCCTTCATGGATGGTTTTGCATGGTATAATCAGATCAAGATGGCTCCTGAAGATATGGAAAAGACTACCTTTGTTACTCAGTGGGGCACATTCTGCTACAAGGTCATGCCATTCGGGTTGAAAAATGCTGGGGCAACCTACCAACGTGCCATGGTTGCTTTATTTCATGACATGATCCATCATGAGATCGAGGTATACGTCGATGATATGATTGCAAGGTCCCAAACATAGGAGGAACACATTGACCATCTGCGAAAGCTGTTTGACCGACTGAAGTTGTACAAGCTAAGGTTGAACCCGAACAAATGCACCTTCGGAGTGAGGTCTGGAAAACTGCTGGGTTTCATTGTAAGCGACAAGGGTATTCAAGTGGACCCTGCAAAGGTGAAAGCCATACAAGAGATGCCGACTCCCAAGACAGAGAAGGAAGTCAGAGGCTTTCTAGGACGACTGAATTATATTGCCCGATTCATCTCACATCTAACTGCTACCTGTGAGCCAATCTTCAAATTGCTGAAGAAAGATCAAGTAGTACGTTGGAACGATGAATGTCAGGCCGCTTTCGAAAAGATAAAGGAGTATCTCCAAGAACCACCCATTCTTATGCCACCAATGGAAGGGAGACCTCTGATACTATACTTGACAGTACTTGACAACTCAATGGGGTGTGTGATGGGGCAGCATGACGAGTCTGGCCGAAAAGAGCACATTATTTACTACCTGAGCAAAAAGTTTACCAACTGTGAGACTCGGTACTCACTGCCCGAGAAAACTTGTTGCGCTCTGGTATGGGCCGCTCGCCGGCTGAGACAGTATATGTTGACTCACACTACTCTGTTGATTTCAAAAATGGATCCAATCAAGTACATATTCGAAAAGCCTGCTCTGTCTGGAAGAATAGCAAGATGGCAAATGATCTTGACAGAATATGATATCCAGTACACAACTCAAAAAGCAATCAAGGGAAGTGTATTGGCAGATCATTTGGCACACCAACCTGTGGACGATTACCAATCATTGAACTTTGAATTTCCGGACGAAGATATCATGGTGGTAACTGATTGTGAAGTGCCTGGACCGGATGAAGGACCTGAGGAAGGATCCTGATGGTCTATGCATTTTGACGGAGCCTCGAACGCTTTGGGTAACGGCATCGGCGCTGTGATCATATCCCCTAAAGGTACTCATACTCCACTCACCGCCCGGCTGTGTTTCAACTGCACCAACAATATGGCAGAGTATGAGGCATGTATCATGGGTCTTCAAGCTGCAATCGACTTAAGGATCAAGTTTCTGAGTGTCTTCGGAGATTCCGCTCTCGTGATCAATCAGATCAAAGGCGAGTGGGATACGAAACACCCAAATCTCATTCCTTACAAGGAGTATGTGTTGACTTTGCTACCCCACTTTGAAGAGATAACTTTTGAACACTTCCCAAGAGAGGAGAATCAGTTAGCGGACGCACTAGCTACGATGTCTTCAATGTTCAAAGTCAAATGGGACAATGAGGCTCCCCGGATCATTATCTGGAAGTTGGACGAACCTGCATATTGCTGCGATCTTGAGGCCGAAGAAGTAATCGAGAAACCCTGGTATCATGAGGTGAAGAGATACTTGGAAGCTCAAGAATACCCCGAGGGCGCATCGGTCAATGACAAGAAGTTCATAAGAAGGTTTGCGGCAAAATTCTTCCTCAGCAACGGCATTCTCTACAAACGAAATCATGATTCAACTCTACTGCGTTGTGTGGATAAGACTGAAGCAGAGAAGATCATGGTAGAACTACATGAAGGTACGTTCGGAACATATTCCAGTGGACACACCATGGCAAAGAAAATCCTTCGGGCAGGATATTTCTGGTCCACAATGGAAGCCGACTGTTACCAACATTCACGAACTTGTCATAAATGCCAGATCTATGCTGATAAGGTGCACATCCCTCTGGTTCCTCTGAACGTCCTGACGGCACCTTGGCCTTTCGCAATGTGGGGTATTGATATGATCGGCGAGATCCAACCGACGGCACCCAACGGGCATCGCTTCATCTTGGTAGCGATTGATTACTTCACGAAGTGGGTAGAAGCAGCTTCCTACGCCACCGTAACCAAGAGCGTCGTGGCACGTTTCATTCGGCATAACCTGATCTGTCGATACGGCGTCCCGGAAAGAATCATTACGGACAATGGTACCAATCTTAACAACAAGATGATCACTGAGCTCTGCGAGCAATTCAAGATACAGCACCACAACTCTTCTCCTTACCGGCCGAAGATGAATGGGGCTGTCGAAGCAGCTAATAAGAATATCAAGAAGATTGTGCAGAAGATGACAGTGACTGTTGTACCCCAAAATTTGCCCTCCCTTTCTTCAGGAAACCATCTTAGATTTTTCAAAGTCCCCTGAAACAAGTCCAAGTCCTGAGTTATCCTTTTGCCCAAGCAAGTCACTTACAAGAGCAAGATGATCTCACAAACTCCAGAAACAACGCTTTCATCTTGAGGAAAATCAAATTTTAAGTGCTTAGAATGTTTCTTTAAATAAGTGTTTTTAGAAAAATCAGCGCTTCAGAACTTCTGGACCCATTCCAGATGAAGACGGTCAGAAGTTGCAAGCTTGGCTCAGCGTGGTCAGAAGTTGGCTCTTCAGCAGCTACATCAGTTCAATCAGAAGTTGTAAACGTGGTTCAGAATGTAAGCCTCAAACAGAACATGCCCCTTCAGCAGTTACACAAGCTCAGTCAGAATTTGCTAAAGGAATGCAAGAGAAACAGGAAAGTATGAAGGCTCCTTCAGAACAGGTTGAAATCAGAAGATGAAAGGTCAGAAGGATAGGTGTCACATTGATACAGAATCTCTAAGTCCAGATTGTCCAGAAGTAGATCCAAGGAACGTACCAGAAAACCAGGAGAATCTCCAGAGCTTGCTAAGACAACAGGTAGCCAAGGCCAGAGCATGGTTTACGCTGCTGATTCAACGCTGGTTTCCATTACCAGAATGTTGGTATTGACAGGTCTTGTCACCATTTAATGCCCATTAATGCTTCCAACCACTCCTGAGCATTCACGTGTGGCTTGGAAAATGCTTTTGCACAGATTCTGGCATGGGTCTTCACGCCACCGCCCACTTCAGAGGTCACTTCTCCCCAATCTACGCCTGCTGCTGCAACCTAGGCTGAAAGATAGCTGTTATCACAACTTCCCAGGAATTTCTGTCAAAGAACAAATTCAAACTCTGTTGGCGCCTTAAATGTTCAAGGCATCCACAAGAACTTTGCCTATAAATAGAGAGCTTTCACCACTGCAAAAGAGGTTCAAGAAAAGAAATAGAAAAATTGCTAAGAGAGAAACGAAACTCCTAGCAACGTAGCATTCTGAAACTCTGCCAAAATCTCCAGCTTTGTTTCATAACTTTAAGTTTCTCACCTTCAACTTCATCAAACATCCAGCTCTTTTCTGTAAACCAAAAAACGCTCTCTCCAAACTTCTGACCCTATACACGTATACACCTTCACTTCCCCTTTTCCAAATCTGTCCAGAACACCACCGGAACCAAAAGCTAACTTTCACCCACCACTTTCCAAACAGTCAGGTAAGCACCTGCTGACCCTCACCACACTGTTAAGCATCATCAACTGTGCATATTCAAGTAACATAATGTAAATATTCATGTTATTGCTGTTTATGTTCTGAGGACTCTCATACCTCAGAACGTTCTGAGCCAGTATAGGACTTGCCTGTGACCTTGGTGATTCTGACCTCTGAAACATTTTTGTTATTTTGCTGGATCTGTTCCAAATATGTTTCCTGTTTTGTGGAGTAACAACAGGATTGCAGATGTTCTGATTAGTACAGGAAAAAGCCAAGTGCTGACTTTGACGTTAGCACATCTGAAGCCTGTTTTGCTGTCAATGACATCAGAACCTCTGAGAGTTATTGCCTTTTCAGCAGAATCAGAACTTCTGGTTTCTCCACTAACAAACTTCTGTCTTGCAGCGCAGGGAAATCAGAACTTCTGATTTCCCCACTAACAAGGTTCTGTTTTGCAGGTTCTAGAGTCAGAAGTTCTGACTCATCCAGTTTCACCAACAGGTTGATCATCTGACAGCGGATCTGGGTCAGAACTTCTGATGGCCTCCCAACAGCGCGCGGGCTCCCTCTCTCTCTATATATATCTTGTTTTTTGCTATTTTCTTTTTTGTCTATTTTTCTCGTTGAACCCCCCATGTATAAATGTGTATCCCCCTCCCCTAATTATTGTAATAGCGTAGGATTTTACATTTCCGCTTCTTATTGCTAGTAATTAGGACGTGTATGACAAGATAAAATCAATGAAATAGAAAAACCTAATTCAAAGAAAAACTCTTGTATGCAATAAAACACACTTGCACACTAACACCCCTAGGGTTACATCCACTTGTTGCCTTTCAAAATTGGGCCATATTGCATGTTAGGTCTCTTTGGGAAAAACAAACGAATTGAATGATCATGGTCCCTCGATAATATTTTTCAAAACAAAATGATCAAGTCCCTTAAGGAAAATTGCCCAAAGATACTTGGCACCATTGCAATTATGGTCTAAACGATGACCCGCGCCCGTCCCTTTCACATCCTAACACAAGATTGTCCACCAAATACAATGGTGGAACAAAATTGTTAAAAGGGTTAAAAACATAACAAAACCTTTGAGAACTTTAGGGTAGATCGCTCTTAAGTACTTGTCAACTTGCAAAACGAAAACACTTGCCTGTTTTTTAAACCACACCTCACAACACTTTCAAAAAAAAACAACTTTAAAAAAACAACTTTCAAAAACAAATGAAAACCTTTTCAAAAGACATACACCTTTGTATACATCCCAACATGGATCATTACAAGGGTTGCCACCACATTGGCCTCTTTTCAAAACATTTTCAAACCCACACACTCAAGCATCATTTAAAACAATTGAAAACAAAAGGCAAGTGATCTAAGCAAGTAACTAAGAGCCCATGGATAACCATGGATAGAAAGGGTGCTAATACCTTCCCTTTCTATAATCTACTCCCCGAACCTAAGAAAACATCTCAAAAGGTTTTTGCTATGCTTTTTAACCTTTCCTTAGGATAAAATAAAAAGTCGGTGGCGACTCTTGCTCAACCGAAACATTTGCGAAAACAAACGCAAAACGCTAGTCAGTTCTCCCACCGTATCACAGAACTGGCGACTCTGCTGGGGAATTTCTTTAAAAGTGGAGTAACCTTAGGGCTTAGATCACCTTTGTTTTCAATTGATTGTCTTGTTTGCTTTTACATTTGTGGGCCTAGTATCGGAGTTTTATAGATTCTAACCCGGATCTGGGGATACCTTCTCAGAAAGTAGCAACAAGGCTGTGAGGGAACTGTGCGGGGTATACCGACATGGTTGAAGCAGTCTGCTACGTTGATGTGGCACTTTGGTGTGTACCGGTAACCCTTGAGTTCAGTCAAGGAGAGTACGGGGCCGCCGCGTGGTGTCGTGAAGCATCAACTGACCTTAGGAACCTTAATTGAACCATCTTGGCCTTTTTAGGGTAGTGAGATAACTGACTTTGGTGCAGTCCGAGGTTGGTTGATACTCAATACTACACTCAATTGAGGGTTGCTTTCCTGGGATATTTCGGTCGCCAGTTCAGTGGCTAAATCGAAACGATGAACAATGAAAGTAATCCAGTGATATTGGGACCCTTAGGACCCGGTTACTTCTGATAGGACAGGTTGAGCCCACCAAACTTCAAGAGGGTAATACCCAGACCTCATGCAGGCCTAAACTCTAAGGGTTTGTCTTGTGTGACTTGTGTGCCTTACCATGTTTGCCTTTGTGAATATTTGTGGTGTATTTAATCATAACATCATGACATCATACAACATCATGAGCATTGACTAACCATTTCAAGGGTTTCGAATCTTCATCTTTGTTCTTGTTTTATAGGACATGGAAACTGCTCGCAGAAAGACAATTCAGATCAGCCTTGTAAGGATCCCTCCTCAGCTTAAGGAGCTTATATCCAGGATTCCCGAGAGCTCTTCATTCAGTGAAAGACATGGAAGACTCATCAGCTTGGTCAACACCAACATTGAGGAAGACATGATAAAGGTCCTGTTCCAGTTCTTTGACCCTCTGCACCACTGTTTTACCTTCTTGGATTATCAACTGGTGCCTACATTAGAAGAATTCTCCCGGCTTCTGAAGGTCCCTATCCTTGATCAACTACCCTACAACGGTACGGAAGAGGAACCCAAACTTGAAGAGATTGCTAGAGCCTTACACCTACAACCGTCTGACCTCAAGGGACATTGGGAAGTTAGAAGTGGTATCAAGGGGTTCTTAGCCAGGTTTCTGTTCGAGAAGGCCCAAGAATGTTGGAACTCCCTTGACCTACAAGCATTTGAAGAAGTTATGGCCCTCCTTGTCTATGGTTTGGTGTTATTCCCTAACCCAGATCAGCTTATTGATATCAGTGCTGTCCAGATCTTCATGACCAGGAATCCTATACCTACGCTGCTGGGGGACATCCTTCACTCATGTTACACTCGAACCATGAGAAGAAGGGGTGTCCTTATGTGTTGCACTCCTCTCCTGGGAAGGTGGTTTATTTCGCACCTTCCGCAATCAGTTTTGAAGAACGAGCGGGGTTTGAGATGGTCACAACGGTTAATGACTCTCACGCATGCAGATATACATTAGTGCCCTAGGTCCAGAGAAGACGTCGCTATCATTGATCGTTGTGGGGAGTACCCTAATGTTCCTTTATTTGGAATCAGAGGAGGTATTACTTACAACCCATGCCTGGCTTGGAGACAGTTTGGTTATGCTCGGAGGGATGGCCCTCATGACATGTTAATTCCTAACATAGTTTTTGAGTTCGACAACGATACTCAAAGACTTCGTCAGAGATTTATCAGAGCTTGGAGGATGCCAAGTAGGATAGACAGCAAGACACTGGGGCACAGGAACTCCATCCCGTTGGAACCTTATCTCAAGTGGGTACGAGCCCGCTCCCAGAAGTTAGTGATGTCTTATCCCCATATGCTCCCTGTGATCAAAGAACCAGTCTTGGAAGGAGAGGTGTCCTACACCATTCAACATCCCGACATGCCCACATCCTGGGAAGAAATGCATAAGAGCTGGGTCCAGCTTAAGGAAGAACGGAATTCTCTTGAGACCAGTCTACATGCTAGCAAAAAGAAGGTCCTGGAACTCACCTGCCTACTGCACGAGGAGAGGAATCTCAACACCTACATCGCACCAAAGAGGATGCGCAATGTTTTTTTTACCTTGAGGAGTCATTTTGTAATATTTGGCCCATGGGGCATTTATGTACTAACGAATTTCTCCTTATTAATATGATGTGCGTTCCTTTTTGTCTACAACAAATTTTGAATATTCTAAATCCTTGAATGCATTGCATACATACGCATTCCATGGCACCATACGCATAGCAGGTACCCTATTTCGCAGGTTGCTTAATCCCCTTCGCTGTTTATTTTACACAGTCATCATGAATCCAGACTCATCCAGTGAGCAAGCAATCAAGGCCCTTCAGGCCCAAAGTGCACAGTTTCAAGAGATGGTCCTAAGCCTAGCCCAGGGTCAGCAAGAGTTGAAGACTCTACTCCTGAAGAAGAAAAAGAAAAAAAGGACTGCGTTGTTCAACACCGGACGCAGATTTGGGAACACACTCCATAATGAAGCTGATCCAACTACTTCTTCTGCTGAGAAGAACAGTCCCCAAGGGGGAGGAGCTCCTAGTCCCGCAGTCTCCGACAACGAGACGGACTATAACGACGAACAATACCCACCTGCTGCTGACAGGTACAAACAATTGGAGGACCGCTTGAGCGCCATGGAAATTCAGAATATGCCGGGACTGGATTTCGGAGATTTGGGGTTATCTTCTGGGGTAGTAATTCCACACAAGTTTAAGGCGCCTGCCTTCGCCAAGTATGATGGGATCTCCTGCCCAAAGCTGCATCTGAGGTCATACGTAAGGAAAATCCAACCTTACACGGCGGATAAGAACCTTTGGGTTCACTTCTTCCAAGATAGCCTCTCGGGGTCACAACTTGAATGGTTCTACCAATTAGATGGAACTAACATCCGACACTGGGAAGATTTGGCAAGCGCATTCTACAAACAATACCAATACAATTATGATCTCGCTCCTACGCGTACCCAACTTCAGGGTATGTCTCTAGGAACGGGTGAAGGGTTCAAAGAGTACGCTCAAAAATGGAGAGATTTGGCTGGCAGGGTGCAGCCTCCATTAACTGATCGAGAGCTGGTTGATATGTTTCTAGGGACGTTGTCTGGTCCGTTTTTCAATCATTTGGTTGGTAACTCCTCCGCTGGTTTTACAGATTTAATACTGACGGGAGAAAGAATTGAAGCTGGCATCAGGTCAGGCAAGATACAAAAGGCTGCCCCCACAAGTGCTGAGAAGAGGCCGTTTAAGAAAGAAGCAAGTGCCGTCTATGGTCATAGAAGACAAGTCAAGCCCGAAAGTCGCCAAGCCATCAATGCTTTGGTCATCTCGAAACCTGTTGCTGCTCCTCAGCAGTACAATCAACAAAGAAGCGAAAGGCCCAAGAGGCAGTATACCCGACTGAGTATGACCTTATCTCAAATTTTACCCCAACTGTTATCCACCAACCTGTTAACCCTCAAAGAAGCTCCTAAGGTCGTCAACACTGCTTCTCCTAAGTACAATCCTAATGCCCGGTGTGCTTATCATTCTGATAGTCCCGGGCACACTACTGATGATTGCTGGGCCTTGAGAAACAAAGTGCAAGATCTGATCGACGCAAAGGAAATTCAGTTCGAGGCGCCGGAGAGACCAAACGTTGTAACTGCTCCTATGCCCCAGCATAGAGTAAATGCCATTGAGGAAGATTTGTATGCTGTTTCGATAAATGAAGTTGTTACCCCTCTGAAGACTGTCAAGAAGAACCTACTGCTGGCCGGTTTATTTCCGGGTTGCAGTGAAGGTTGCCTGTTCTGTGCGGTTTCCCTATCTGGTTGTCCCTTGCTAAAGTTAGGCATCCAAAGCCTAATGGATAGTAAGGAGATTTTGTTTCAGAAGTCTGCTGTTCAAGTGGTTCCGATAAAAGAAGTTTCCGTGGTTACCATCTTCAATAATCCAATCAAGGCTCTCCCGAAGAAGCCTGTTCAAATCATGACTGTTGCACCTGTGGTTATTACTGTTCCGGGGCCTCTCCCCTACGTATCTGATAAAGCTGTCCCCTGGCATTATGGGGCAGATGTATATGTGAATGGAATCAAACAAGAATTCAACACTGGCACCAGTATCTGCAATATCACTGGTCCAGCCAAGGTCACCCGCAGTGGCAGGCTCTTCTCGCCTGACATTGCACCGCCCGCTATTCGAAGACCCCTCCTTATAACACCTACAAGTTTACCTGTTCCTGCTGCTGATCAAGTTGTTTCCCCTGCCGCCGAGTCATCTAATGCTCGGGGCAAAGAGATTGAAGAGGAGCCTGCCCGGACGGAGGCACCGATACCTATAAATGCTGAGGCCTCCCAACAAGAAATGGAGGAGATCCTGAAAATAATAAAGAAAAGTGATTTCAATGTTGTCAAGCAGCTGGGGCATACGCCCTCCAAGATCTCCATGCTCTCTTTATTGCTATGCTCCGAGGCCCATGCTAAAGCCTTAATTTCATTTCTCAAAACGGCCCATGTGCCGCAGGAAACGTCTGCAGTCCAGTTCACTGATTGCGTGGCAAATCTGACAGCAGATAATGGCTTGGTTTTTTCAGATGCTGACCTGACTGCGAAAGGAAGAGACCACAATGATGCCCTGCATGTCT
Organism: Vicia faba; assembly: GCA_948472305.1. Taxonomy (NCBI): domain Eukaryota; kingdom Viridiplantae; phylum Streptophyta; class Magnoliopsida; order Fabales; family Fabaceae; genus Vicia; species Vicia faba. The sequence goes on along the minus strand of OX451741.1, from coordinate 149,338,779 downwards.
CTATCGAATGCAGGGGCACTACTCTGGCGCATGTATTGGTGGATACTGGTTCTTCCTTGAATGTTCTACCGAAAAAGGCTTTAGACCGTCTGGATTATGAAGGCCTGGAATTGAAACCCAGCAGTATCATCGTCAGGGCCTTTGACGATTCAAAAAGGATGGTTCATGGAGAGGTTAACATCCCTATTCGTGTGGGCTCTCAAGTGTTTGACTCTACTTTTTATGTGATGGATATACGTCCATCGTACTCTTGTCTACTGGGTCGACCTTGGATCCATAAAGCTGGGGCAGTGACCTCTACCTTGCACCAGAAGCTGAAGTACCCTGTCAAAGGGAAGATTGTCACTGTGCATGGAGAAGAGGAGTATATGGTGAGCCATTTGAATTCCTTCAGATACATTGAGATGGATGGGGAGTTTATTGAAACCCCCTTTCAGCATTTCGAGGAGGTGCATCCAATTTCAGCAGCGGCAGAAACAACAGTCCAAGAGAATGATTCCTTGAAGATGGCTTCCCTCAGGGATGCCCGGGCTGTGGTTCAGAAAGGCAATTGTGCAAACTGGGGTCAGCTTCCTGACTTCACTCAGAAGAACGACAAGTTTGGGCTGGGCTTTACTGCAGAGGCTCAGAGGGCTGTACGCAAGGAGAAGGTCAGAAAGGCTCCGATGTTTATCTCCAGCTCAAGGGTGAACGCTATCGAGGAAGATGTGGAGGAAGCAGAATTTGACAGTTGGATCTACCCGACTACCAGCAACGGACCAAGCAACTGGACGGCAAAGGATTTTACACCTATCACATTTGTCACGCAGTAATTGATTTCTTTTGATTTCCAAATTTGTAACAAACAATATGTTAAAACTTTGTTGGCTCGGTGTCCTGCCTGGGGCATCGTAGCTCCATTTGTGAGGGCTTTTTGTATGACATTTTCATATATCATCAATCAAAACATTGGACGTTTGTTGCATTTCAAACCTTGTGCTCTTTTCCTTTCTGTGTTATATATTGCAAAACAGCTATATTTACACACACTCACTTATACAGGTTTCAATCCACTCTGGATCTCACTGGTAACAGCTCTGCTACCGCCAGTTATGACTTTGAAAATCCGATCAACTTGGCCGAGGACGAAGGTGAAGATGATTGCGAAGTGCCCGGTGAACTCGCAAGACTGCTACTCCAAGAAGAGAGAGCTATTCAACCACATGAAGAGCCAGTGGAGACAATTAACCTGGGTACTGAGACAGATAGGAAAGAGGTCAAGATTGGTGCCAATTTAGAGCTCAGCGTGAAGCAACGATTGATCCAGATGCTACATGATTACATGGAGATTTTTGCTTGGTCCTATGAAGATATGCCTGGTTTGGATGCCGACATTGTAGTTCACCACCTGCCAACCAAGGAAGATTGCCTTCCGGTAAAGCAAAAAGTCCGACGGATGCGTCCAGAGATGTCTGAAAAGATCAAGGCCGAGGTTATGAAACAGTTTGATGCCGGGTTCCTTGCAGTGACTTCTTACCCTCAGTGGGTTGCCAATGTGGTGCCAGTACCGAAGAAGGACGGTAAAGTCAGAATGTGTGTTGACTACAGGGATCTGAACAAGGTCAGCCCCAAGGATGACTTCCCCCTACCTCACATTGATGTCCTTGTTGACAATACAGCTCAACACAAGGTGTTCTCCTTCATGGATGGTTTTTCAGGGTATAATCAGATCAAGATGGCTCCAGAAGATATGGAGAAGACTACCTTTGTGACTCAGTGGGGCACCTTCTGTTATAAGGTCATGCCATTCGGATTGAAAAATGCTGGGGCAACCTATCAACGTGCCATGGTTGCTTTATTTCATGATATGATCCATCATGAAATTGAGGTATATGTTGATGACATGATTGCAAGGTCACAAACTGAGGAGGAGCACCTTGACCATCTGAGGAAGTTATTTGACCGACTCAAGTTGTACAAGCTGAGATTGAATCCCAACAAATGCACCTTTGGGGTAAGATCCGGAAAATTGCTAGGTTTCATTGTAAGTGATAAAGGTATTCAGGTGGACCCTGCCAAGGTAAAAGCCATACAAGAGATGCCGACTCCAAAAACAGAGAAAGAAGTCAGAGGATTCCTAGGACGACTGAATTACATTGCCCGATTCATCTCACATCTGACTGCTACTTGTGAGCCAATCTTCAAATTACTGAAGAAAGATCAAGTAGTACGCTGGAATGATGAATGTCAGGCCGCCTTTGGAAAAATAAAGGAATATCTCCAAGAGCCACCCATTCTTATGCCACCGGTGGAAGGAAGACCTCTGATACTATACTTGACAGTACTTGACAATTCAATGGGGTGTGTGCTGGGGCAGCATGACAAGTCTGGCCGAAAAGAGCACGCTATTTATTACTTGAGCAAAAAGTTTACCGACTGTGAGTCTCGTTACTCACTGCTTGAGAAAACTTGCTGCGCTCTAGTATGGGCTGCTCGCCGGCTGAGACAGTATATGCTGACTCACACTACTCTATTAATTTCAAAGATGGATCCCATCAAGTACATATTTGAAAAGCCTGCTCTGTCCGGAAGAATAGCGAGATGGCAAATGATCTTGACAGAATATGACATCCAGTATACAACTCAGAAGGCAATTAAGGGAAATGTACTGGCAGATCATTTGGCACACCAACCTGTGGACGATTACCAATCATTGAACTTTGATTTTCCGGACGAAGACATCATGATGGTAACTGACTATGAAGTACCTGGACCGGATGAAGGACCTGAGGAGGGATCCCGATGGTCTATGCACTTTGATGGAGCCTCCAATGCTTTGGGTAACGGCGTCGGCGCTGTAATCATATCCCCCAAAGGAACTCATACTCCACTCACCACCCGATTATGTTTCAACTGCACCAACAACATGGCAGAATATGAGGCATGTATCATGGGTTTACGAGCTGCAATCGACTTGAGGATCAAATTTCTAAGAGTCTTCGGAGATTCCGCTCTTGTGATCAATCAGATCAAAGGCGAGTGGGATACGAAACACCCGAATCTTATTCCTTACAAGGAGTATGTGTCGACCTTGCTTCCCCACTTTGAAGAAATAACTTTTGAGCACTTCCCAAGAGAGGAGAATCAGCTAGCGGACGCCCTAGCTACGATGTCTTCAATGTTCAAAGTTAAATGGGATAATGAGGCTCCCCGAATCATCATCTGGAAGTTGGATGAACCGGCATACTGCTGCGAGCTCGAGGCTGAGAAGGTTATTGAAAAACCCTGGTATCATGAGGTGAAGAGGTACTTGGAAGCTCAGGAATACCCTGAAGGTGCATCTGTCAATGATAAGAAGTTCATGAGGAGGTTTGCCGCAAAATTCTTCCTCAGCAACGGCATTCTCTACAAACGGAATCATGATTCAACTCTGCTACGTTGTGTGGATAAGGCTGAAGCAGAGAAAATTATGATGGAACTACATGAAGGCACGTTTGGAACACATTCCAGTGGACACACCATGGCTAAGAAAATCCTTCGGGCAGGATATTTCTGGTCCACAATGGAAGCCGATTGTTACCAACACTCTCGAACTTGTCATAAATGCCAGATCTATGCTGACAAGGTGCATATCCCTCCGGTTCCTTTGAATGTCCTGACGGCACCTTGGCCTTTCGCAATGTGGGGCATCGATATGATCGGTGAGATCCGACCGACGGCATCCAATGGGCATCGCTTCATCTTGGTGGCGATCGATTACTTCACGAAGTGGATTGAGGCAGCGTCCTACGCCACAGTAACCAAGAGCGTCGTGGCACGTTTCATCCGGCATAACCTGATCTGTCGGTACGGCGTCCCAGAAAGAATCATTACGGACAATGGTACCAATCTCAATAACAAAATGATCACTGAACTCTGTGAACAATTCAAGATACAGCACCACAATTCTTCTCCCTACCGGCCAAAGATGAATGGGGCTGTAGAGGCAGCTAATAAGAATATCAAGAAAATTGTGCAGAAGATGACGGTAACTTATAAGGATTGGCACGAGATGTTGCCATTCGCTCTTCATGGATACCGTACCTCAGCAAGGACGTCAACCGGGGCAACTCCTTTCTCTTTGGTCTATGGCATGGAGGCAGTCTTGCCAATTGAAGTTCAGATACCCTCTCTCCGGATAATAAAGGATGCAGACCTGAGTGAAGACGACTGGATCCGGACTCGACTTGATCAATTAAATCTGATTGACGAAAAGAGGCTCACTGCTATCTGTCATGGTCAAACGTATCAAAAACGGATGATCAGGGCATTTAACAAGAAAGTCAAACCACGAGAGTATCAAGTTGGGGACCTGGTAATCAAACGCATCATCCTTCCTCAAAGTGATCCTCGGGGCAAATGGACCCCTACTTACGAAGGGTCGTTTGTGGTTAAACGTGTGTTCTCAGGAGGAGCCATGATCCTAACCACCATGGATGGTGACGACCTTCCTCACCCCGCCAATGCAGACATAGTGAAAAAATACTACGCATAAATAAAAGACCCGCTAGGATGACATACCTAGGCAAAAATAAGGGCTTCCCGGCGAACCAAAAGGGTTCGGGCAAAAATAAGGGATGAAATGAATAAAAATCTGTACACCCGGCAAGTCGAAAACCTGAAAGGGCGGCTTGGGCAAAAATGGGTATCCCGGTGGACTGAAAACCCGAAAGGGCGGTCCAGGCAAAAGTTAGGGATAAAAGCGTAACACTATGTCTCATTGGGTCACTTCGCATCCAGAATTCGGCATCAACTATCTGGCTCAGACTTCGGCATCGACCAATCAGCTTCATCTTCAACCAGGCAGCAAAGCGATGAGACGCCCGAAGACATAAAGGCAATAGCAGAGTTGGAACCCAGTGGGATCGTTCACATAGCTGTTTTATTTCCTTTTCAAAATTCTATGTTATTTGGCGGCATCCTCTTACTAGGATGTCAGCCTCTTGTATAAAAAACACCTATTCACAGGCAAAGTTCAAATCAATACAAATTCACTTGTCCATACAAATTACCATTGTTTTCCTTTTTCTGTTTTGTCTTGCGAAGAACGTCCAATGTTCATTTTGATATATGCATTTGACATTAAAATCGCTGATTCATAAATATTTGCGTATGAAACAAAAGATCAATTACAGGTGACATCGGAAACAGGGGCAATGTGAAGTTGTCCGATGCAGTCTGATTGCTTTGTCCGCCAAGGTACCCGGTTAGATTCAACTGAAGGATGTGACCAAATCATTTCAACGCCCCGCAGAGTAAGACAAGAGTCGCCAATACTCTCCCCAAGCTGAGTTGATTCCCCTTCAATCCTGAAAAGGCAAAACGTTCCCCGGCAGGTCTTAAAGCTTATCCCCAGTAGATTCTGGAAGCTTGTTCCCTGCAGAATACGGATGTCTCTCCCTAACTTTATTCAGAGTTATTCCTCACAAGGGCTTATAACTGGGTTATCCTCAGCTAATCGCCACGGAAGATCATCCCCAGCGGAGTTTATCTTTCAAATCCCCAGCGGAGTTTATCTTTCAAATCCCCAGCGGAGTTTATCTTTCAAATCCCCAGCGGAGTTTATCTTTCAAATCCCCAGCGGAGTTTATCTTTCAAATCCCCAGTGAAGTCCCCAGCGGATTTTATCTTTGGTATCCCCAGGGGAGTTTATCTTTCGAATCCCCAGCGGATTTTATCTTTGGTATCCCCAGCGGATTTTATCTTTGGTAGCCCCAGCGGAGTTTATCATCATTATCCCCAGCGGGATCCATCATTAAAGTCCTCAGCAGGCCTCTCATCAAAACTTCAGCAAAGTATCTCGGCCACAGGGCAACTCCCCAGCCAATCGTCAAAGATCTATTTTCCTAAGACGAAGATACATTCATAAACATTTCACACTTTCATACATCTCGCTTACATACATGATAAAGTGCATACACCGCTGTCTCATGGTAAAACAGCACGCATATTATACATCATGACATTGCATACAACTTATGTTTTGCCTTTACAGAAAAAGAAGACAATCCCAAAGACAACTACCTTCAACTGTTACAAATTCCAGATTCGATACCTGTATCTAGCCAGGGCATATCTGAGAGTGATCAGTTTCCAGACTCGATTCCTGTATCTAGCCAGGGCACGTCTGAAGAGTTCGAAGATTCGATTCCTGTATCCATCCAGGGCACATCTATTAACGACTATTTCCAGACTCGATTCTTGTATCTAGCCAGGGCATGTCTGAAGAGTTCGAAGATTCGATTCCAGTATCCAGCCAGGGCACATCTATTAACGACTATTTCCATACTCGATTCCTGTATCTAGCCAGGGCACGTCTGAAGAGTTCGAAGATTCGATTCATGTATCCAGCCAGGGCACATCTATTAACGACTATTTCCAGACTCGATTCCTGTATCTAGCCAGGACACGTCTGAAGAGTTCGAACATTCGATTCCTGTATCCAGCCAGGGCACATCTGTGAGCAACCGATTGTAGATTCGATACCTGTATCTAGCCAGGGCACATCTGCATAAGGAGATTGAAGATCAAACACCTGTAACAAGCCAGGAAAACATCCGTCTTTCTCGAATATACAAGTTTCTCGCTAAGGAATCTCTTATGCGATCGACACTTCCAAATGGCATCTATAAGCCCATTCCCGACAAGGTTCTGTCACGTCTCCAGATGGCATCTGTAAGCCCATCTCCCTATCCACCGCCTCTCCAAATGGCATCTGTAAGCCCATTCCCGCCATCACATTGCTGATACTCTACTAAGCGAGTGCAAATTTTCGGGCACTCTGGTGTCCAATCTCCTTTTACCCTCGAGTCGCGAAAGGCAAACTCGCCAATCTAACTCTTCAAGTTCAAGAAGATTGAACAGGGGCAACTGTTGTACCCCAAAATTTGCCCTCCCTTTCTTCAGGAAACCATCTTAGATTTTTCAAAGTCCCCTGAAACAAGTCCAAGTCCTGAGTTATCCTTTTGCCCAAGCAAGTCACTTACAAGAGCAAGATGATCTCACAAACTCCAGAAACAACGCTTTCATCTTGAGGAAAATCAAATTCTAAGTGCTTAGAATGTTTCTTTAAATAAGTGTTTTTAGAAAAATCAGCGCTTCAGAACTTCTGGACCCATTCCAGATGAAGACGGTCAGAAGTTGCAAGCTTGGCTCAGCGTGGTCAGAAGTTGGCTCTTCAGCAGCTACATCAGTTCAATCAGAAGTTGTAAACGTGGTTCAGAATGTAAGCCTCAAACAGAACATGCCCCTTCAGCAGTTACACGAGCTCAGTCAGAATTTGCTAAAGGAATGCAAGAGAAACAGGAAAGTATGAAGGCTCCTTCAGAACAGGTTGAAATCAGAAGATGAAAGGTCAGAAGGATAGGTGTCACATTGATACAGAATCTCTAAGTCCAGATTGTCCAGAAGTAGATCCAAGGAACGTACCAGAAAACCAGGAGAATCTCCAGAGCTTGCTAAGACAACAGGTAGCCAAGGCCAGAGCATGGTTTACGCTGCTGATTCAACGCTGGTTTCCATTACCAGAATGTTGGTATTGACAGGTCTTGTCACCATTTAATGCCCATTAATGCTTCCAACCACTCCTGAGCATTCACGTGTGGCTTGGAAAATGCTTTTGCACAGATTCTGGCATGGGTCTTCACGCCACCGCCCACTTCAGAGGTCACTTCTCCCCAATCTACGCCTGCTGCTGCAACCTAGGCTGAAAGATAGCTGTTATCACAACTTCCCAGGAATTTCTGTCAAAGAACAAATTCAAACTCTGTTGGCGCCTTAAATGTTCAAGGCATCCACAAGAACTTTGCCTATAAATAGAGAGCTTTCACCACTGCAAAAGAGGTTCAAGAAAAGAAACAGAAAAATTGCTAAGAGAGAAACGAAACTCCTAGCAACGTAGCATTCTGAAACTCTGCCAAAATCTCCAGCTTTGTTTCATAACTTTAAGTTTCTCACCTTCAACTTCATCAAACATCCAGCTCTTTTCTGTAAACCAAAAAACGCTCTCTCCAAACTTCTGACCCTATACACATATACACCTTCACTTCCCCTTTTCCAAATCTGTCCAGAACACCACCGGAACCAAAAGCTAACTTTCACCCACCACTTTCCAAACAGTCAGGTAAGCACCTGCTGACCCTCACCACACTGTTAAGCATCATCAGCTGTGCATATTCAAGTAACATAATGTAAATATTCATGTTATTGCTGTTTATGTTCTGAGGACTCTCATACCTCAGAACGTTCTGAGCCAGTATAGGACTTGCCTGTGACCTTGGTGATTCTGACCTCTGAAACATTTTTGTTATTTTGCTAGATCTGTTCCAAATATGTTTCCTGTTTTGTGGAGTAACAACAGGATTGCAGATGTTCTGATTAGTACAGGAAAAAGCCAAGTGCTGACTTTGACGTTAGCACATCTGAAGCCTGTTTTGCTGTCAATGACATCAGAACCTCTGAGAGTTATTGCCTTTTCAGCAGAATCAGAACTTCTGGTTTCTCCACTAACAAACTTCTGTCTTGTAGCGCAGGGAAATTAGAACTTCTGATTTCCCCACTAACAAGGTTCTATTTTGCAGGTTCTAGAGTCAGAAGTTCTGACTCATCCAGTTTCACCAACAGGTTGATCATCTGACAGCGGATCTGGGTCAGAACTTCTGATGGCCTCCCAACAGCGCGCGGGCTCCCTCTCTCTCTCTATATATCTTGTTTTTTGCTATTTTCTTTTTTGTCTATTTTTCTCGTTGAACCCCCCATGTATAAATGTGTATCCCCCTCCCCTAATTATTGTAATAGCGTAGGATTTTACATTTCCGCTTCTTATTGCTAGTAATTAGGACGTGTATGACAAGATAAAATCAATGAAATAGAAAAACCTAATTCAAAGAAAAACTCTTGTATGCAATAAAACACACTTGCACACTAACACCCCTAGGGTTACATCCACTTGTTGCCTTTCAAAATTGGGCCATATTGCATGTTAGGTCTCTTTGGGCAAAACAAACGAATTGAATGATCATGGTCCCTCGATAATATTTTTCAAAACAAAATGATCAAGTCCCTTAAGGAAAATTGCCCAAAGATACTTGGCACCATTGCAATTATGGTCTAAACGATGACCCGCGCCCGTCCCTTTCACATCCTAACACAAGATTGTCCACCAAATACAATGGTGGAACAAAATTGTTAAAAGGGTTAAAAACATAACAAAACCTTTGAGAACTTTAGGGTAGATCGCTCTTAAGTACTTGTCAACTTGCAAAACGAAAACACTTGCCTGTTTTTTAAACCACACCTCACAACACTTTCAAAAAAAAACAACTTTCAAAAAAACAACTTTCAAAAACAAATGAAAACCTTTTCAAAAGACATACACCTTTGTATACATCCCAACATGGATCATTACAAGGGTTGCCACCACATTGGCCTCTTTTCAAAACATTTTCAAACCCACACACTCAAGCATCATTTAAAACAATTGAAAACAAAAGGCAAGTGATCTAAGCAAGTAACTAAGAGCCCATGGATAACCATGGATAGAAAGGGTGCTAATACCTTCCCTTTCTATAATCTACTCCCCGAACCTAAGAAAACATCTCAAAAGGTTTTTGCTGTGCTTTTTAACCTTTCCTTAGGATAAAATAAAAAGTCGGTGGTGACTCTTGCTCAACCGAAACATTTGCGAAAACAAACGCAAAACGCTAGTCAGTTCTCCCACCGTATCACAGTGACCTACAAAGATTGGCACGAAATGTTACCATTTGCTCTTCATGGGTACCGTACCTCAGCACGGACGTCAACAGGGGCAACTCCCTTTTCCTTGGTCTATGGCATGGAGGCAGTCTTTCCAATTGAAGTCCAGATACCCTCTCTCCGGATAATGAAGGATGCAGACTTGGGTGAAGATGACTGGATCCAAACTCGACTTGATCAATTAAACCTAATTGACGAAAAGAGACTCACAGCTATCTGTCATGGTCAGACGTACCAAAAACGAATGATCAGGGCATTTAACAAGAAAGTCAGACCACAAGAGTATCAAGTTGGGGACATGGTAATCAAACGCATCATCCTTCCTCAAAGTGATCCCCAGGGCAAATGGACCCCTACGTACGAAGGGCCATTTGTGGTTAAACATGTGTTCTCAGGAGCAGCCATGATTCTAACCAACATGGATGGTGACGACCTTCCTCACCCCGCCAATGCGGACATAGTAAAAAGATACTACGCATGAATAAAAGACCCGCTAGGTTGACATAACTAGGCAAAAATAAGGGCTTCCCGGCGAACCAAAAGGGTTCGGGAAAAAATAAGGGATGAAATGAAAAAAGATCTGTACACCCGGCAAGTCGAAAACCTGGAAAGGCGGCTTGGGCAAAAATGGGTATCCTGGTGGACCGAAAACCCGAAAGGGCGGTCCAGGCAAAAGTTAGGGATAAAGTGTAACACTATGTCTCATTGGATTACCTTGCATCCAGAATTCGGCATCAACTATCTGGCTCAGACTTCGGCATCGATCAATCGGCTTCATCTTCAACTAAGCAGCAAAGTGATAAGACGCTTGAAGACATAAAGGCGATAGCAGAGTTGGAACCTAGTGGGAATATTGTGCACATAGCTGTTTTGTTTCCTCCTCAAAATTGTATAAACTTTATGTTATTTGGCGGCGTTCTCTTACTAGGACGTCGGCCTCTTGTACAAAAAACGCTTATTTACAGGCAAATTTCAAAATCAATACAAGTTCACTTTTCCAAACAAATTGCCAATTGTTTTTCCTTTTTCTGTTTTGTCTTGCGAAGAACGTCCAATGTTCATTTTTTATATATGCATTTGACATTAAATTGCTAATTCATAAATACTTGCATATGAAACAAAAGACTGATTATAGGTGACATCGGAAACAGGGGCAATGTAGAATTGTCCAGGCAGTCTAGTTGCTTTGTCCGCCAAGGTACCAAGGTGGGTTCAACTGAAGAATATGACCAAGTTGCTTTAATTCCCCAGAGTAAGACAAGAATCAGCAATACCCTCCCAGGGAAGATTTAGTCTATCATCGGCCCTACAACAGGCACCCTATTCCCCTAGCAAGTCAGCGACACTCTCCCCAAGCAGAGTTAGTCTACAGCCAGCCTAAAGGAAGTTGGGTAACCTCAGAAGATATCAACATCCCCCAGTGGAGTATAGGCATTCCTCCGCAAGCATCCCCAGCAGTCTTAATCTAAGATTGTTCCCCGGCGGTATACAGACATTCAAAATTTCCCCAGGAGAGTCCAATCCAAAACTTTCCTCAGGAAAGTGGAATCCATCTCCCCAGCAGGAAGCTTATCCCCAGTAGATTCTGGAAGCTTGTCACCTGCAGAGTACGAACGCTCCTCGGCTTTGTTCAGAAGATTATTTCCCCACCAGGATATAACTGGGTTATCCTCAGCCAATTATCACAGAAGATCGCCCTTGGCGGAATTCTTCCCATCCCTAGAGGAGTTCATCAAAGTTCCCCAACTTAACTTATAAACGGAATCCCCAGCGGAGTTTATCATTGTTATCCCCGACGAAGTCCATCATCGAAATCCTCAGTGAAGCTCTCGTCAAAACTTCAGCAAAGTATCTCTTCCCACAGAGTAATTCCCCTCAGAGTAACCTCTCCAACAAGTTTATTCCCCAACGGAGTCATCTTCTCCTACCGGTTTATTCTTACAACCATCATCCCTAGCGGAAACGAAGAACTCTACTCTTCAACATCAGCCCAGGATTTAATTCCCCGGTCGGTCGTCAAGGATTTATTTTCCTAGACGAAAATACATTCATAAACATTTCACATTTCACACATCTCGCTTGCATACATGATAAAGTGCATACAACACTATCACATTTAGAACATCATGACATCATGCATTTCATACATCATGACATTGCGTACAATTGATGTTTTGCCTTTTCACGGAAAAAGACAACCCAAAAGACAACTACTTTCAACTATCACAATTCCAGATTCGATTTTTGTATCTAGCCAGGGCACATCTGAGAGTGATCAATTTCCAGATTCGATTCCTGTATCCAGCCAGGGCACATCTGAAGAGTTTGAAGATTCGATTCCTGTATCCAGCCAGGGCATATCTATCAACTGCCACAATTCCAGATTCGATTCCTGTATCCAGCCAGGGCATATCTATCAACTGCCGCAATTCCAGATTCGATTCCTGTATCCAGCCAGGGCACATCTGAAGAGTTCGAAGATTCGATTCTTGTATCCAGCCAGGGCATATCTGTTGACGACTAATTCCAGATTCGATTCCTGTATCTAGCCAGGGCACATATGAAGAAGTTTGAAGATTCGATTCTTGTATCTAGCCAGGGCATATCTGTTGACGACTAATTCCAGATTTGATTCCTGTATCTAGCCAGGGCATATCTGCATGAAGAGATTGAAGATCAACACCTCTAACAAGCCAGGAAAACATCTGTCTTTCTCAAAATACGCAAGTTCTCGCTAAGGAATCTCTTGTGCGATCAACGCTTCCAAATGGCATCTATAAGCCCATTCCCGACAAGGTTCTATCCACCATCTCCCCAAATGGCATCTATAAGCCCATTCCCGATATCACGTTGCTGATACTCCAACATGGGAGTGCAAATTTCCGGGCACTCTAATGTCCAATCTCCTTTTACCCTCGAGTCACGAAAGGCAAACTTGCCAATCTAACTCTTCAGGTTCAAGAAGATTGAACAGGGGCAACTTTTGTACCCCAAAATTTTCCCTCCCATTTCCTCAACATTTTCTCATCACAAGACCCTTAGAGCTCAAGACCCAGTCAGGAATTCCTCTGTTCAAGACTTCTCATTTGCACTGTTGACCCAAATTAGGGTTTGTGTTTGCACAAAGATATTTTGACCTAAAATGCCTAAGATGACTTTCATGCTTCATGTTGGACTCCCAATTTTATCCATACCAAGTTTCAAGTCTTGATTCCAAATGTTGCCCAGTCAATTGGACAGTTGACCTAAAAATCAGCTGTACTGGGGAAAAAGTCAACTGTGGCCAACTGACAGTCAAATCTCATGAAAATTGACCCACATCAACATCATGAACTCACATGGACCATTTGATCAAGTTTGGATCACAATTCCACAAGAAATTTGATCAGATCACCAAAAGGGCAAAATGGTCATTTTTAGGGTTTTGACTGCACAAATGCAATTTTTGACTGTTTGACCTAGCCAATGGCAAACCAAACTCACATATGGACTCAAGGACCCCATGGAATTGTCTTGACATACTCAACAAGTTCAAAAGATCCCAAATGCACAAGATTGACAGTTGAATTTCCCAGTCAATTGATAAATTTTGACTGTATACTGAAAAGTCAAACTTTGACTTTTTTGGTCAAAATCAAGTGTCAAGATTCATTTTTCATCAAAACATGCCAAATCATGAAACTTGTTCATCAAGAAATCAAGAATTGCAAATTAGGGTTTGAAATGAAGATTTTTCATAACTTAGAATTTTTCTAAGTTATGAAAAACCCTAATTTTTTTCTAACTTTGTCCCACTTTCTCACCAAGATTCATTTGGATTCAAGAAAAAGTCAAAACATGAAAGTTGTAGTCCATTGCAAAATCTACAACTTTGATTCACAAAGTTTTCCCAAAAGAAGCTTGTAGCTCAAGTTACAATTTTTGGAACAAGGGTACCAAACCATTCTTAACTTAGAGAAATTTTGAACCATTTTAGGCAAGGTTTTTACCTAACTTCAAGACCATTTTTCACATGCTTCCACTTGGAATTTCAATTTTCATTTCAAAGATGGATTGTAGTATACATTCCAAGCTTTCCAAAATGTCCAAGAAATCATCAAACAACCTCATGGTTAGGGAGAATCGAATTTGGCAAGTTGGGAAAAAGTCACTTTGTTTATGGTCAAGTTACATGTTCATACATCTAGGCCATTGTGAAATCAGCTTGAATTCCTTGATTACAGGTCCTATATCCCATTTGCACTCAATAATTTAATGCTAACTCATTGTGCCAAGACCTTGTTTTATGTGTTTAAGCATTACATGGAAGATTAAGCCATTTTTAGATAAAGCATTTTTGCTATTTTTGAAAAGTTAAACTTTATGTCAAATGCAAATCCAAGCAAGTACAAGGCAGATCCTTTTGGCACAAGTTTATGAACTAATTACACTGATCAAGGCCAAGGTATGCAGCATAGATTGGGGGCCTGTACAAGCTAGAATGACCACTTGACATTTTCTTGCTTAAGTGAGAAGAAACATTGCATAACAATACACAACTCTCATTCCTGGAAACCAGAGCTTAAGCAAAGTTATCAAACACTTTCTAATCATCAAACCTAAGCTGAAACACGAGCCAACCATCTCCATTGCCTTCTCAAACACAGAATCACCCTCAAACTGCCCAAACAGGGTACCTGCTGCAGATTGAGTTCCATAACTCAATCCATTCATGCATTCTTGCTAAAACCACTTCAAACATATCCCACATCATCCCTTGAAACTATTCCAAGCCTCAAACACGACCTGTAACACTCACAAGCAACATCACCATTTTCATTTTCTTGTTTTGCAGTTGAAGTTCCATAACACGATTCACTTGGTTTCAAAGCAAACTAAAGCTTGGAATAGCATCCCTGGACATCAAAGAAGCTATACCAATCATCACCTTGTATTGAAAGCACCTCCATCACCAGATACGATTCCAACTAAACAGGTAAGTTCATGAACTCATATCTCTCCATCCAGGCATTGTTAGCTTTAGGTTTGTGAAGAAAATATGTCACATTCGTAGCCCTGAACATGCCCATGTAATTAGTTTTCATTTATGTTATGTGTGCTGTGAGAATTTGATGTCTGAACATGGAATAAAAACTAGGTCAGGAATTGGGGGAGAAGAAATTCTCTCTCATTTCTGAGAGTTAGATCAAGTTTTTGGTATGTATGGATTCGTTGTTTGATGCTTAACATTTTTGATGTTGTGAGTTTTCATTAAAAGTCCAAGAATCGGGATGTTTGAATCAATGTACAAAACGCGCGTTTTTTGAACAAGAATGGCTGGAGGTTGAAGAAGCTCCACGCGGGCTGGGCCTGATTTGTTATTTCTGTTTACACCCCATTTTTACTTTTACACCCCATAGGCCCATTATGCTTATTTTTATGATTTTTTGACCTTTTCTTTTTTGTTCTGACTTATTTATTTTTTCTTATAATATTAAAAATATAAAAAATATTTTTCACACCATTTTTGAATTTATTAGGCATTTATTTTGTTTCTTTTAGTTTTGTACATAAATAATACATAAATACTATTATTTAAAATAACTAAAAAAATATGCAAATATATTTTATTTCTGATTTTTTATTTTATGTTATCTCTTGAAAACCTTGTATAAAAAATATAATTTTTTAATAATATTAAATATTTTATTTTTTGTACATATTTAATATATTTAGTAAATAATACAAATACATATATATTTATTAGTATACTTAGGTTAAAAAATACAAAATATATACATTTTTATTTTTATTAATATTCAACATTAAAAATACCTTTTTGACAAGTATACTTCTCTTTTATTTATTTTTTTGTAAATAATTAATAAATATTGCATATATTATACAATAAATACTTTTATTTGAAAAATGAGGGTTTTTACCCTAAATGCCTAAAAATACCAAAAATTAATTAATTTTATTTTTGTTTATTAGGTACATGATAAATACTATTTATATACATAGGAAAAAACCTTTTTGCATTTTGCATATTTATTTTACTTTATTTGAATATTGTGTAAATAAATACCTTGCAAAATTTCAATTCGATGTAATAGTCTAGGGTTTTAATTCTTGTCAAAATACCCCCATTTGAACATTTGTACCCCCCTTCCCATATATTGTGTTGTAATAACTTAGGAACTTTACTTTTCGCACTTTAAAGCTTTCTAATTATGTCATGTTAGAATTAGGGTTTGTATGCAAATTAATTAACCAAAATAGTTTGACCTAACTTCAAAGATAATCAAGCATGAAAATGGACAACACTAATCACACTTGCACCCCTAGGGTATTCCACTTGTTGCCTTCAATAATGGGCCATATTGCATATTAGGTCTCTTTGGGCAAAACAAACACAATTCAAATGATCATAGTCCCTCGATGACGCTCTCGAAAGTTGCCTAAAAAATGATCAAGTCCCTCCAAGGAAAAATTTCCCAAAGATACTTGGCACCATTGCAATCATGGTCCATACGATGACCCGCGCCCGTCCCGTTAAACTTCCTAAACGCAAGATTGTCCACCAAATTCAATGGTGGAACAAAATTGTTAAAAAGGGTTGAAAACATAGAGAAAACCTTTGAGTACAATAGGGGTAGACAAGACTCTTAGTTACTTGAGATCAACTTGCAAAAACACTTGCCTTCTTTTCAAAAAAACCACACTTCATGCACACTTTCAAAACAACTTTCAAAAACAATGAAAACCTTTTCAAAAGACATACACCTTTGTATACATCCCAACATGGATCATTACAAAGGTTGCCACCACATTGGCCTCTTTTCAAAACATTTTTCAAAACCCACACACACACAAAGCACCATTTCAAACAATTGAAAATCAAGGCAAGTTGATCTAAGCAAGTAACTAAGAGCCCATGGATAACCATGGATAGAAAGGGTGCTAATACCTTCCCTTTCTATAATCTACTCCCCGAACCCAAGAAAACATCTCAAAGGTTTTTGCTGTGCTTTTTAAACCTTTCCTTAGGATAAAATAAAAAGTCGGTGGCGACTCTTGCTCAACCGAAACATTTGTGAAAACAAACGCAAAACCTCAAGTCAGTTCTCCCACCGTATCACACTGTGTATTGAAGCTTGTAAGGCGAGATGAATGGAGTATAGGAAGAAGGTGGGTCACTGTAAGGGAGGATGAAGGGAGTTGTTATAGTGGCGAGAGAGGGGGTATTACTGTATTGTTTTGTGAATAAAACAAAGAATAAATGAGGTTTATATAGAAGAAAAAAAAAATAAGAGAAAATCGATTCTGCTTTTGCAATTCCGTTCACCATATTTCTATTAATCCTGCACAATCTTTAACAACCAATCAAAATAAAGATTAGTTTTACAAAAAAAATTAATGACCAAAAAGCCCTCTAAAAATAAAAATGACGTGAAAAACTGAAAGTATACAAACTAATGTAATTTAAAATAATATTTTTTTATTTTTCTAAATAAAAAAATAGAGACCCAAAATGACTAAATACGATTAAAAAAACGGACAAAAATCTATCCAAAAAAATGAAATGAACACATTAAAATAAACTACATGTCTCAAAGATTAATGAAAAAATATTCGAATGATCAAAATCGAAATAAAATGATAATAAAAATATCAGGTTGAACAAACGCTTACGGTTAAAAACGAGACTTCAAATTGTACAAAAAAAATGAAGTGAGCATACGGTCATGATATACGTGAAATGCATATTCATAAAATGATCAGTAAAAGGTTAAAACTTGAAACATTTTCTCACTAATTTTCCGCACAGTATCGAATCGCTTTTAACAATTTGTCTGTAAAACTGAAACATTAATATTATCGACATATAAACAACTTGGAGCAATGCAAGAAACAAGTAAAGAGATAAAAGTGAATAAACTGAAATATCAGATATTTTTCAACTACAAAACGATGCAAACGTCGATTTAAACTAACTTTTGGTCAACTTAAATACAACTAATGATGCAAAATATGATGAAAGAAGATATTTATTGAAAATTGTGACTAAATAACAAAGTATGATATGAAAATGCGACTAAAAAATTTAGGGGGAAAATTTAGGATGCAACAGTGTCTTCAGTACCTGTAATTTGAACTTCTATATCTGCAAAAGATTCACCCTACTTTGACTTTTGAGAGCCAAGCTTATCATCAAATCTGACACTAATAGATTCTTCCATAATTCGTGTTTTTGTGTTATATACTCTATAACCTTTTGAATGTTCAGAGTATCCTAACATGAAACACTTTTGTGTCTTAGAATCAAACTTGTTTAGATGATTTTTGGTGTTCAATATAAAACAAGTACATCCAAATGGATGGAAATAAGAAGTGTTGGGCTTTATGTTATTCCACAGTTCATATGGATTCTTTTCCAGAACAGGTCTTCTTGAGATTCTATTTTGAATATAACATGTTGTGTTAACTGCTTCTGCCCAGAAGTGTTTAGCAATGTTAGTCTCGTTGATCATGGTTTTGGCCATTTCTTGTAAAGTTATATTCTTTCGTTCTACAAATCTATTTTGTTAAGGAGTTCTAGGACAAGAGAAATCATGAGAGATGTCATTTCCATTAAAAAACTTTTCAAAACTTTTGTTTTCGAATTCTCCACTATGATCACTTATGACTTATAATTCTAAACTCTTTCGTTTTGAACTTGGTTACAGAAAGTAGATAGCATATAGTGTGACTCATCCTTGTGTCTTAAGAACTTTACCTATGTCCATCTGCTATAGTCATCTACGATTACTAATCCATACTTGTTACTGCTGATGGATGCAGTTTTCATTGGTTCAAACAAATTTATATGTAGAAGTTCTAATAGTCTAGAGGTAGACACAATATTTTTAGATTTGAAAGAGTTTTTTGCAAATTTACCTTTTTGACATGCTTCACACAGAGCATTTGAGTTGAACTTCAAGTTAGGAAGTCCTCTGACCAGATTGAGTTTTTTAATCTGAGATATTCTTCTCATACTAACATGCCCCAATCTTTTGTGTCATACCCATTGCTCGTCGTTAACGGACATAAGGCATTTTACATTCTGACTTTTTAGTTCAGAAAGTTTTATTTTATAAACGTTGTTCTTTCCCTTACCATTAAAGAAGATTGTTCCATCTTTCTAACTAACTGCTTTACAGGACTTTTGACTAAAGATGATATCATAACGGTTATCACTTAATTGACTTATGGATAGCAGGCTATGCATTAATCCATCTACTAATAGAACATTAGTTATAGAAGGAAGTGTACTGTTACCCATAGCCAATAGTCTTTTCTTTCTGATTGCCTCTGAAACCTATGTATCCTCCAAATTTAAGTTTCGGGTTTTGGAACATATGCTTTCTTCTCGTCATGTGTCGAGAGCATCTAGAGTCCAGGTATCAAGACTGGTGTTTCAACGCTACTGTTAAAGACATATGCAATATAGATAATTTTATCCTTAGATACCCATATCTTTTTGGGTCCTTGTTTGTTAGATTTTCTAAAATTCTGATTGAATTTTGGTTTCGCAAGAGAATTCACAGAGTAAGATTCACTAGTATATTTTATATCATGTATGTGTCCATATGTGAAGTGTGAGTTTAAAGGTGTGTATTTTATGACCATATCATCAACTTGCTTTGGTTGATATGGTTCTTCTCCTTTTGGTTTCACATATCATACACCTTTTCTTCTGCTTCTTCTAACTCCAAAGATCATTGAAGCCATCTTGCTTCTATCTATGTTTTTAGCTAGAAATTTTTGAAAACCATAATCATATTATTTTATGATGCTATCAGAACTAGTTGAAACTTCTGAGACAGATTCTTTCTGAGCTTTTTGTAACTCGTTTTTAATAACAGAATTTTTATTTTTAAGTTTACAGATGGTTTCTTTTAGCTCATATTTTCTGCTCTTAGTTTCTTAGTTTCTTCAAAGTCAGATACTAGACCATGTTTCAGGTTCCTGTATTTAAATTGAAGTTATTGATATTTTTCAAGAATTTCTGACAGACTGTCTTCTAATTGAGATCTAAAAAAGTTAGAGAATACCTCTTCTGCTTTTGAGTCTGATTCTGATTCAGATGAATTAGTGTCATCTGATATGTTGGCCATTAAAGTGATATGTTAACCAGGTTCCTTGCATTTGTAACAAATAACATCTTTGTTTCTTAACTTTTTGTAGCCAGAGGATGATTCAGAATAGCCGCTTGATCTCCTAGGATTTGTAAATTTCTTTTGTCTTTGCTTCCATAGTTGTTGAACCCTTCTGGAGAGAAGAGATAGTTCATCTTCTTCTGATGGGGATCCTCCAGAGCTTTCTTCTTCTGTCTGAAAGGCTTTATTTTCATATTTTTTTATTAGATTTAAGAGCAAGAGACTTACCTTTCTTCTGGGGCTCATCTTTTTCTAGTTTTATCTCGTGACTTCTCAAGGAGCTGATAAGTTCTTCAAGATACATTTTGTTCATATCTTTGACAAGCTTTAAGGTTGTGACCATGGGTCTCCATTTCTTTGATAAGCTTCTGATGATTTTCTTTACATGATCTGCTATTGAGTATCCTTTGTCCAGAACTTTCAACCCAGCAACCCGAATTTTAAACTTTGAGAACATTGTCTCAACTGTTTCATCTTCTTCTATCTTGAAAGCTTCGTACTTCTGGATGAGTGCAAGAGCTTTGGTCTTTTTGACTTGTGTGTTTCCTTCATGCGTCATTCTTAGAGAGTCAAACATGTTTTTAGCAGAATCTCTTTTTGTGATCTTCTCATACTCGGTGTATGAAATAGCACTCAAGAGAATCTTATGGCCTTGTGATGATTTCTGAACTCTTTCTTTTGTTGATCTGTCATTTTTTTTCTATCAATCTTCTGATCGTTTTCATCACAAGGATGAATGTAGCCATCAGTCACCATACCCCAGAGATCAGTGTCATGAGCTAGAAAGAAAATTTTGATTCTGTCTTTCTAGTAATCTAAATTTTTACCGTCAAACATTGGGGGTCTGCCGTTGATTTTGTCTTTATCGTCATAGTTATCATTGTTGTTGTTCTGAACTGGTTCCACCATAGTGTTTTTCTTGCTAGGATCTTTTTCTGACACGGTTAAGTGTTAGCACCCAGAACCAGGTGCTCTGATACCAATTGAAGGATAGAAAAACACAATAAAGGGGGTTTGAATTGGAGTTTTCAAAAATTAAAAACAGTAAGACACGTTTGGTTATCCTGGTTCATTTGAACTCAAACTACTACAGTCCACCCGCCAAAGTGATTTTTCCTCTCTCAATCGAGGTCTTAATCCACTAATCAAAATTTTGATTACAACTCACAAAGACTACCGTCAATGTCTTCTTGAGACTAAACCACAACTTGATTTCTCAAGGAATTACAAAATGTGAATAAAAAATATGTACAAAAATGTTTCTAGAAAACTGTATCACAATTGTGATGTTTTACACAATGTTAAAGCATAGTGAATAGTATAATAGATAAAAGAGCTTTATGAATATTTCTATTGTATGCACGCAAGTGTTGTTTGATCACCCTTCAAGAACTCCTTTATATAGGCGAAGCTCTTTAGATCCATTTGAGACATGAGAAGATGTTTTTGGAAGGTTGATAAAATGTTGTTAATGCACTTTCCAAAAATATAGATCTTTCCTGGTTCCAGCCGTTACTCTTTGATTTGTAATGAATGAAATGTAATGCATCAGAATTTTGCTTCTTTGAAATCTGATCAGAATAAGAATAATAATGTTGACACTTTAGATCATCAGAGTATTGTTTCATTAGATTTTACCTTGCAGTTTTTGTGCTTCAGAAGTTATAACATCAGAACTTCTTCTATTGAGCGTGATATTTTAATTTAGTTTGTACAGATATTCTTATCAGATCTTCTTAGCGCGCAATTTATTCGCCAACTTCTATGCTTCTTTATCAGAACTTCTCTGCATATTTAAATAATTTATTAGAGAGCATAATTGTTCTTTATATATATATCATGTATTTGTTATCATCAAAACTATTACTAAGATGTAGAACCAAACTATGTTCTAACATTTCTATCGTTTATGTTAGCAGCAACCATTTAGAAGGTTTTTCTCATATTGGCTCTCTACACGGTTAAGTGTTTGATTAGAAAATCAATAACAGAGTCGGAGCTCTGATACCAATTGAAGGTTGAGAAAAACATAAGAAAGGGGGGTTTGATTGGGTTTTCAAAAACTTTTTCGTTTAGAAGTTCTTTACACAAACAATCAAAATAGAATCAATGCTATAGAGAGAAATAATGACACGTTTGATTTATACAAGTTCACCTTAGAAAAGGCTACTTTTGTCCACCCGCCAAGGTGATTTCACCTTAGAAAATGACTTTATCCACTAATCTTGAAAGATTACAAATGCATAGCAAAGCAATAATAACCTGTTAGTGATCCCTTAAGAATTCGGACATACCCAATCCCCTAAAAGATATAACGATCACTGACTCCTTAAGACTTCTAACCTACCCGATCCCTTGAAAGAGATTTCTCTAAATCTTCTTGAGTATTTCTCTAAATCTTCTTGAGTATTTTGTCACATCAAAAGATTCTGATAACCGGATCTTAAGAGGAACTAAAACAATGAAATCTTCATATGTTAAAAGAATAGAATCTAAATTTATTTTTTTACAAGTGTTTTTCAATATGCAAGTAGACAAAATACCTATTAACGGTAGGTAAATAAGTATAGGGTGAATCTTAGGACATGTTTTGATGCGGGAAAAAAAAGTGAGTCCGAAGATGATCTAAATTCTGAAGTGCATTTTTGAAATTTCTTAGAATGTTTTTCCACTGCTTAGATGGGATAAGCAATTCCCAATTGCTATATATTTGCTCAGTGATGATAAGTCTATATGTGAGCATAATAAAATAAAGTATTTTCTTTCATTATGTTCGCGGAGAGAACTAAGATCATAAAGCAAATAAACCTAGTTTAACACTAACTTGTCCAGCACCTCCTACGTTTAGAACCAATGAATGTGTTTGGAACATGAATTTGTGACACTTTCTTTTTCTCTTTCTTTCCTTGGTTCCAAACATAGTACAAATGATTGTATAGTGACACTTGATGATCCATAAAAGTGAATAATTTGACTTTTTTAATACCCTATGAACCCAACCAAGCAATTCAAACCCATTATATATCTTTTCCTATTGTGCAAGAATGTATAAACCCTCTGTTTTTTCAAAACAATTATAACACATTCTATATCCCTCTTGATTTGTTGGAACCTTTAAACTGTGCCTTCTGAAAAGAACTCTCCAGAGTAGCAGAAATCAACCTATTTAAGGGACCAGCTCCTACCTTCTGGTTTGCGGTTATCAGTACACCTTATCACCAATCAAAAGGGTAATAATGACAAGTGCAACAGGAGCAATAACTGAATTTTTCTGCTCTACGATTGGGAACCGTTGATGTCGTTAGATGTTGCAATATATGATGTGAATTATATTTTGTTCTCAAAAATCATATGCAAGAAACCATTCTCAAAAATCATATTTTGTTCTTCCACTTCCCAAAATGAGGCATAACATATCAGCAATTTCTGGAGTTGCTGAATAAAAATTCCATGATTCGAGCATTAGACGTTTTCTTGATCCTTTAAAATGAACAACCTGCATCCCAAAAATAAGCCAGGAGTGGAAATTAACAAAAAACTCAACCAAAATTCGAGTATAACTCCAAGCATTCAGCTAGTGAGCATTATACCTTAACATTCAAAGGCATGCCATGAAATTGACCAGCACCCTCTGGTGGAGTCCAGTTGTATATGGCACAGGGTAAGAACAATATTGAAGTACCACCAATGTCATCAGAGAAAGCAATTGTTTTGGCAAATCTGCTGGCATCGAAATGAGGTTTTGACTTCACAACCCAAGCAAGAGCTAACTGATCACCCAGCATGCGGGAAGCATTTATGTATTTTGAGACATAAATTTTCAAAACCTCTTGTAGGAAAAGCTTTGCCCTGTGTTGATTCTCAAATTGGATTTAACAATTAGATAGCAGAAAAATGGAGAAATAAATCAGGATTTAACAATTAAGATATAATAGTCAACCTGTACAATTTAGATTTTAGGACAAGCGAACAGGGAAAAATGCTTTCAAAAATTAAAATGCCTTGTGGATAGTGTATACTATAGTGCAAAAACTTTTGCACTATAAACGGATGATAATTAAATATTAAAAGTACTTTTTTTTCCTTCTCAAAAACCAGAAACGAACATGACAATTGTCATGCAATTAGTTTGCAGGTCCTGTATGTGAATAATGTGATTCACAAAAAGGGTAAATCCAAGTCAGATGATTGAAACTTTTTTAAACAGTGAAAACAGCATAAATACTAACCAATTACACAATCAGTCTTTAATTTTAATGTTTTGTAATAGTATCATGTAACTGCAATTGTTAGAATCAAAACCTAATATTTATTATTGGGTAGAATTAGCAAATCATATCAATTAGTGTTTATTGTGTTTATTCTATAAGCTACTATAAATATACAGAAGTGAGTGAGTATACTCTGTTTTTATAGACACAAATTCAACAGCAATTAAGCAAAACTATGGATTGTATAGTACAGTCAATTTACCTTAAAATTCCATCAGAAGTACCCCTTACTGCAATGAATCCTGAATTCAAAGGCTGACCCTTGTTGTTCCTGAAGGTCAGAGCCATATGAAAATTAGGATAGTCACGAAAAATCTGCCCTAAATCATCAACCACTGCCATATCAGAATCAGTGAAGATGTAATGAGTGATATCCCTCGAATTCTGAGAAAGCTTGTGAAGTCGTGTTTCTAAAAAGGTCTGTAAAGAAGGAAACAAAAGGTTATTTATATAAATTTTAACATCTGTATCATCTTCACGGATAATGATACAACAAAACTACTAGAACTATGCGATTGAGAGTGACATAACGTCGAAGAGAAAAAATGATAAAGATAGAAAGCACCTATGATCTATTCCCGTTCACGTGATTCGGGGAAAACCGCTATAGTATTCATGTTGCATTTAGTAGACAGACAAAGAATGAAATGGGAAAAGCGAGCAGCTATTTTTAACGAAAAAAGATCTATATATACTGTGGATACAATGTGATCTTACAATGTAAGACCTGATCCTTTGGAGCATCAACTTGTCTCTTGAATATTCACCTTGTATGGGATACAGAGAGACCCTATTTCTGTGCACTGAAAGGTCAGAAACTGGATCTGTGAGAATAATCACTTCGCTCTGGGGCATTGCTACCTGCACATGTTACCCACACCAAATATTTAATGATGTCTGTTTGGTATAATTGTCAGAGTATAGTTTGTCAGAGTATAATATTGACAAAGACAACACACTTAACCAAACTATACTGAATAATTAAGTAACTGTAGAAACAATAATCAAACAATTACCTGAATGAAGTTAATGAAGATATTCAACACAGCCATTGACCTGTCCATCTTATTATATGAAGTGTTTCCAACAACTGTTTTGGATGATTTATCATCTACTATATCGAGAGAAGAATTATAAATAGTAAAGACAGTTACAAATGTAATACTTCCATCTACACCTAATCTGTCATTTGAAGAATGGGTCCTGTTGAGAGCTTTTGATCCTGTGAATTGCGGAGATGTAAAATGCATTATAAGAATAAATAGAAACCAAAGTAATACGGACAGGATAATAAGGAGTAAAATGTGAAAGCTAAAAAATGAACGTTTTCAAACATTTACAATCTAAAAAAGATACCATACTTATTGGATGTAATATGTAATAGCAATTACAAGTTTTTCTAGATTAGGAAACTCATAAGTAAAAATTCCTTACTAACACAATCACTATGCGGATAAACATACATAAAACAGATAAAGGAAATTAAGAACATGCCGAGATATAAATATCTTCAGAATAAGATTTATGAGAAATCAAGGTGATCCACAAACTTGCTCTAAAGTATTATGCCATTTGGTTCAAATTACTAGTCCTATGATAAATATCAAAAAAGAAAGAAAAAAAAACTTTACATAATAATAACACCCAATTCGTGATATGTCACATTGGAAAGAGTGGTTTTGTAAAATTTACAATTTCTGTTAAAGCAGGTTCGTGAGAAGTTGATCTTGAACTATAAAAGGAAAATAACCAGACCAGAGAAAATACTTTCGTACAATCTGCAATAACGATAAGCCAAAGAAACACACGAAAATCAGAGACTTGGAACCAATTTAAAAAATAAAAAACTGCACCAATAATAACCCATTCCTAATTTCATGATTTTGTGATTAAACTGCCTAGCGCCTATAATTGACTCCCAAAGTCCCAATGAGTGCAACCCTTCCGTAATGCCATGTCAGGAGCCTTATAGCACTAGGTTTACTCTTAACAACGTCAAACATGGTAATATATTAGAAGCAACAACACTTCAAATATGGGGCATTTGAGAAAAACTAATACCAGTTCAACATTTGTGAATGCTATTATGCAATATTATTAAAATCCCAAAGACAAAAGACAAAAGACAAATTAAGATGAGTCATCAGTACCATTATAAGATACAACAGAAGATTTTAAGACAACTTATCAGGAATCACATCATTCTGAGCAAAATATTCAAGAAATATACCATAATTTAAATAACTAATTTATAGAGACAAAAGGAACCTTGGCATTGCAAACGGTTTGACAAGCCTTGGCCAGCAGCAGGACCAAGAACCAGATGATCAAATTTCTTGTTTAGTTGTTTATGGGGTTCTGACATTTTTGAGCTGCTCAGCTCTCTGACTGCTGAGAATA
Organism: Vicia faba; assembly: GCA_948472305.1. Classification (NCBI taxonomy): domain Eukaryota; kingdom Viridiplantae; phylum Streptophyta; class Magnoliopsida; order Fabales; family Fabaceae; genus Vicia; species Vicia faba. The sequence goes on along the minus strand of OX451741.1, from coordinate 149,312,156 downwards.
CAACCAAGTTCACTTGTAAAGATCAATTACACATGACACAGAATGATTTGTACTTAAAGAAAAAATTGAAAGGGATTACGTACCAGAATACAGACGAGTAAGGAGTAAAATTAATAGAACACCAAAAGCAAAACGACGCCAACCACTGAACATTTTCATGCTTCATAAATGCTCAATTTATGTCCAATACCATGTAAAAAGAAGTGGAAGAAAGAAATGCCCTGCCACCAAAGGCACTGTAGCTGCACAAAAATGGAAAACTAACTTAGAATGATGCTTTTAATGCTAAAATTACAAATAGATGACAGAAAAAATTGGATAAAATATGGTAAATTTTTCCATTCACAATTCTTCGGGTTAGGCCCCCCAAAAAAGAAATATTTTACGTTTGAAAAATTGGGAGAATCGTGTGAATTTAAGGCATATTATATCTACAAGTGAATAATTGTAATTTAGCTTAACCAAAATATACTGGCCCAGGTCGGCCTATTGCCGGCCTTCAATGGACAGGAATAGGCTAGTTGGTGATAATCTAAAGTCAAACTAAGGTGCTAAAAGATGCTGTGTGTTGGAATTAGAGTTAGTATTGGGAGTTGTATAGCCATTATATTCAGATTGTTGTATATAATTAGCCATGAACCTATGGAATATCATACATGCACAATACGAAGTAACAATATTGTTGATCTCCTTGTAAACGTAAATTATGTTTGTATTTATTTATATATTTACCGCTAAGAGAGTATAAATAGAAGATCAGCTGAGAAACTTATTTGTAAGGAGTTCATCAATAGAGTTGTTAGCTCAAGTGATCAACTAATAGAGATCTTCACAAAATCTCTATGAGGGCAAAGAGTTCAATTTATTTGTTCCAAGCTTAGAGCATTTCACTTGTATGCTCAAGCTTGAGGGGGAGTGCATTTACATAGTTATACATGTACCTAAAGAAGACCGTGCATGCACTTGGGAAGTAGCAATGTTATAATCTCACTGCAAATGTAAATTACATATATTTATTTATAGCTAACTTAGATTCAACCGAGCTGTGAAAAGGACAGACTTGACTAGTGTTGAAATGTATTTGATTTAATTTATATTTTTGATATCGGTACCTGTTTTCCTAATTTTCTGAAATTAGAGATTATAAAACATGTAATAGACATTCAACCATGATTGAATCTGAGATAGAGAGAAAAGTGCAGATGGAACATGTATGTTGAACCTGAAACCATATACTATGATCTGAACAATAGAGAGATTACAGGGTATTTATATTAACAGTTAGTATCTGACAGAGTAACAGACGGGAAAACTACTAGTAAATATTAGTTACTTAATTATAACAGATATCAGAAAAAGATAAACAGTAGTTTCTAACCAAGTATAACAATCATAATATCATTCCTCTTGGGTGATGGCACATTTTTCCACAAGCAATTCAAGTATATTTTTTCCCTTTTAAGATCAGATGCATGGGATGCAAGTTTGGACAAGTAATAGGTGGGCGGCAGAAGATAGATAGAGAACGGTCCTTCTTTGTATGACTATATAACAAGACTTCTTTGTATGACTACATAACAAGACAGGAGGAGCTAACAATAAAATACTTCAGTATGCAATGGATGAAGGGAAGCAAGTAAGCCCCTATGTATAGACAGTAATGTTTAAAGTGGACAAAATAGGTATTTTGTCTAGGCAAAAATCAAAGTCAGGGCTGTTAATCACAGCCATAGTTTGTCCACAATCAACCACTACTGTATTGTAGCCAGTAGCCACAATTAATTCAACACTGAAAATTATACACAATAGTTGTTTAGGCATGGCATACATCCATTCCTCTATGATTTACGGTGACTGATAACCTCGTTAGCATTAGTGCCAACTGCCAGCCAATTGTTAACATTTTAAATTGCAGTCGATAACCACAACTGCATTTGTCTAAAATTTTAAACTTTGGCAACTAGCAAAAATTTCCAACACACTGCATAATAAATACAGTAATTCATGAAAATTAGGTTTATAAATAGCTCTTGAACTTGCAGCTAATATTTTCAAAGGAAACATCTTAATAATCAGTGTATCAATTGCGAAAATAAGTAACTTGGAAATTTTGTTTTATTACTATGTTAGATAGTTTGAAGTAGAATCTACTTCAGGTTCAGAAGCCAGGCTTCAACTTCATCATCATCCTCCAAATCCACTTGTTTATGGAGCTTTTATGCCTTTGTCATGAGGTGAATGTACCAATGTTTATTAACCAATAGCTCATAGCCATAACTAGAATATACTTCTGGTTCAGTAGCCAAGCTTCAATTTCATCATCATCCTCAAATTAACCTGTATACGGTGCTTCTATTTCTTCGTCATGAGGTGAATGTACCAATATCTCATACCCATCACTGGATGTTTCTTAACCAGAAACTCATTTCTGTAAGCCTCCCTAAGCACAACAGTCTGAGTCCTAATCTTATTACAGATGTAAAATATACCAGGGTGATGAACCAAAGCCTTCTTAAATCTCGAGCCCAACCCCAAACACTCTCCATAGCAAATCAAATTCTCTCTTTCTGTCTTCTTTGACACTAAAAGAGAAAGCAACTCATGCAAAATCGCCACTGTCCACTTCTCTGCCTGGTCACTATTCGAGTCAAGATGAAATGCATTTTCGTATGGAGAAATGTAAGGCAATGTTTGCCAAACATCAACCCAAGTTTTCACCCTTTTCTCTAAAGCAAAACTTGAGGGCAAAAACATGGGAAACGCAATATCATGTCTTCTTTTATCTGCACCATAGTTCAAGCCCATTACCCTCTTCTCTAACTCAGACACACAAAGATCTTTTCTCCAAGAAACAAGTTCTAAAGCAAGCACTTCTTCCCCAGACAACGGATCTTTCACCACACAAACATCAAAATAATCGGGGTAATAAGCCAAAAGAGTTCTAACATAATCATGAGGTAGACCCATATCCCATTTTAGCTTCTCAATCACATAAATCGGCAATCTCCCCATGCCAGCAAGCATCAGAAGCCTCGCAAGCCTCCGCGCAGTCTCTTCACGGTTAGTCATAGAATTATGCACTTCCATCTCTTCTTTATGGAGCGATAAAGCTTGAGCAGTAAGCTTAACGCGTGGAGGGAGTCCAGGACCCGGCTGGAACTGAGAGAAAACATGATGATGTTTCTCAACAAATTTAATAGTCGTCATAGGAAGGTCAAGTGAAGATTTCAACATAGACGCATTGTAGACGGATAACGATTTGGAAGGAGACGAAACAATATGGTTCTTGAGAGAAATCACGTGTTTAAGATTTTTCTCTTTGAGAACTGCAGTGTCGAGATCAAGATCTCGAACCCATTTAACCCTCGCATTCACGAAAGTCCTAATGTGGTTGAAGTTGTGATAGAGTTTGGTGGAACAAGCCATTAACAACCAGCTCAATACCCTGTAATGTGGAAACTAAAACTATATAACTTTTTGTATACAGATTCTATAAAACTACTCAGATCAATTTTGTACTTGGTCTTAGCATTAGAGTTGAAGCAATATATGAATTTCGAATATTCAAAACTATTAAATCAGAGTGTTGCAAATTACTGAAAAATCATGTGATAATACTTCAAAACCCTAAAAGAAAAATTAAAACATAAATTCACGTAGGATAGGGGAAAGAAAATGTGAAAAACAGAAATTGGAAAATCTGGACTCACTGATTCTGGCGGCCCACGGCGGGATCTGCCTACGATTTCCGGCCGGATTTTACTGAATTTGGCGACTTGAGATCGGTGCGGGGAATGCAGCTTTTTGAAGGAGAAGAAACTTTAATGATTTCTTATCGGGTTAAATAAATTTTAGGTCCTATAAATATCTCAAATTTAGTTTTTAATCCTTCAAATATTTTCTTTTAAAGATTGATCTCTTTAAAATATTCCGTTTGAATAATTGGTCTCCAACGTTAAGTTTTACTAACGGCTTCCTATGTGGCAAGACAGGTGGATTAAATAATTTGTTTTATATATTTTCATAGAATACAGTGTGTACACTGGCTATTTATTAAAGTTGAGTCACATGTATTTTGACCTAATTCCTTTCCTTTCCTCTTCGTTCACAATCTTCTTCGTGGAAATCCTTTGGTCGGTTGGTTTGGTGGTTCGTCTTCCTTCTTCTTTCTGCTTCAGTTGGTTTGGTGGTTCACCTTCTTTCTTCTTTCATCTTTGTCATCCTTCAGCTGCATAACACTAACGTCTATTGCTTCTATAAATCGCGAGTTGGGAAGTTTTGTGACTGACAGGTTCGGATGGTATCGTATTGTTGCAAGAATGGACCAAATAAGGGTAGGTTGTTTTGGAGATGTCCTTATTGGCAGGGTTCTGATACGTGTAATTTATTCATATGGGATGAAGATCTTGGCGTAAAATCTGGAAATGAAGATGTTACCATTAGGAACTCAGAGTTGGAAGTCATGGCATTTGTGGGATATATGAAGATTCAAGGAAGAAGAACAAGAACTTGAAGGCCAAATTGAAAATTGAGAAATTTCATGGAAGATTGAAGACGTTGTGTCATTTATGATAAATGTGTATTTTGTTATCAATTGTAGTTGTTGAATTGTTTAATGCAATGAGAATGTACTGTGATTGTAGGTCTTGCTTCAATATGCTTGATAAAAGTACTTGATATTTGTTATCAATTGTAGTTGCTGAATTGTTATCAATTATAGGTGCTGAATCGTTATCAATGTTGTTTGTTATGATTAAGTTGACATAATTTGCAATATTGGCATAAAAAGCTTATAATTTGACTGTTAAGTGTATAACTAAGCACATATTGAGACATGAGTACAAAATACATTAAAAATTCAAAGTGCATAACAAAGCATATTACAAAGTGCATAACAATTCACATTACAAAGTGCATAACAAAACACATTACAAAACACATAACAAAGTGCATAACAAAACACATTACAAAGTGCATAACATTACACTTGGTTCATAATACAACATTTATTTGTTTCATAAGACATAAGGTACAGCCAAACTACATTTGTGTCACTCTTGAGCTTTCACTGAGTCATGCTCTTCTGGATGTCATCCCATTTCTTCTTTCCCTTTTCCCTAGAATTGTCAATAGTTGAGTCTTCTTCAGGTATTACAAATGGATCATTTGGATCCCTTCCAGGTCCCTCTATATTCTTTATCATCAAAGTCCTAAGTCTGTCACTCTTTTTAATTGTAGATGCAATAATCTTTGACTTTTTCCTTGGTGATATCATGATTTTCACCTGTTATGAAAATATAGTGTTATCATGGTAAAAAAAATAAGACATGCCAAATAAGTTTATCAGAACAAGTTACAAACTTACAGGGTCACTCGTAGTTGGGTTAGCAGCAGGTTTTGATACCTTAGGATATTTACCAATAAAGGTTTTGGGACCAGGCATATTATTCTTTGCAGGACTATTATCAATTCTTAATGGTGGAATATCTAGTATGTCATCATCATTCAACAACGCCTCTAGTTCATCAGGATCTATACCACATTACATTCTCATTGCCTCAGACGAGGTAACCGAATTTTGTGAAAGGTGTACTCCAGATTGAGTAGGTGTCACATCAGTTGGTGCAAGGTTTTCTTCAGGTTAAGTAGCATGACTCATATTTGTTCCAGTTGGTGCTTGAGCCTCATTTCGTACCTCATTTCCTGTAGTATCCTGACTCTCATTTCCTGCAGTAGCATGACTCTCATTTCCTGCAGTAGCATGACTCCCAGTTCCTTCAGTAGTATGACTCTCATTTTCTACAATAGTCTGACGCTCATTTTCTATGTTTGATTTCTTAGATGTGCCTTTTTTTTTTGGTTGTACCTTTTGGCCCATCCTGCATCCAACATAATTGAAACAAGATATTGAAAATTATATATGAATTTCTAATGTAAAATTTTTGTTCAATTTGAGTTACTAACCCTTTTTTTGGATCCTGCAATAGCCACATTTTGTGTTTGGCTTCCTTGGGTGGGTGCAACATCTCTTGGCAGTTCACCTTCAACAACTGTCAATTGTTTATTTTTCTTACATGTCCTTGTATTGTGTCCATATTCCAAGCAAGTCTTACACCTGTGGCTTGTGTTTATCCTTTGCCATCTTGTTTGACTTGTCTCATCTAGATCTCTTCTTCTGAGTTTCTTTGGTCTACTAGGACCTCTCTTGTAACTTAGTGGTAAGATTTCAAGGTTACCAGTCCTTGGCCATTTGTTTTAGCCATTAATGGGATTTATAACTTCATTGTAACATGAGACATAGGTAGACCTATGGTAACACTTGTGTACATACTTAATGGGATTATCTATCTTCCTATGTATGACTGCAACATCATGTCTACATGGGATCCCAACCAGGTCCCAAAAGTTACAAGAACAAGTATGTTTTGCCAAGTCTACAACATAATTTTCTGTGAACATTACATGACTTACCTGAAATGTTAGTTTACCTCCATATGTGGGCAGCCAATTAGCACTTTTTTCTATTTCCCTATCTAACCTTCTAAGTGGTTTAGACATTATCTCTCCTTTATAATTTTCAACCTTCTCCCTAAGAGTGGAAAACCTAACCATAAGATAGTTCCTAATCCACTCAAACATGGTAATTATAGGTTTATCCCTTTGCATCAAAATAGTAGCATTTAATGATTCACTTAGGTTGTTCATAATAACATCACACTTAGAGTACAAGGGAAAGTCATGTTTACACCATTTATTCTTGGGAATAACATTTAGCCATCCAAAAGCATCTGGACTTACCTCTTTAGTTTGATTCATCTTATCCCCGTGAGCTTCAAAATAGGTTCCCTTTGCTGCATCCATTATGAGATCTCTATATAGTGTTCCACCCCCAAACTTCTTCTTGAAGTTAGCATATAAATGACTTAAGTAAAACTTGTGTTCAAACTCAGGATATTCTTTCTCAAATACATTCACCAGTCCCTGCATATACATGACCACCACATCAATAAGTAACTTTAATCACTAAATAAACAAGTAACATTAAACATATCTTTTGTTGATCAGACATGAAGCACCACCTATTATCAGAACCAATGTCTTCATGAAGTAACTTAACAAACCAACTCCAAGAGTCCTTAGTTTCATTATCCACAACCCAAAGGCAAGTGGAAGATACTGGTCATTGGCATCTCTACTGACAGCTATCAACAAGATTCCACCATATTTGTTTTTTAGGTGACATCCATCTAACCCTATGAATGGTCTACATCTAACCTTCAATACTTTCTTTGTACCATCAAAACACATGTAACACCTTTCAAACCTAGGTGGAAAACCAGAAATGTTCAACTTAAATGTGTTTCCTTTGGATGCTCTCCTCAATTCAGCTCCATATGACCATAGCATATTGTATTGCTTGGCTGAGTCCTCTTCAACAACCTTTCTAGCTAGCTGCCTTACTTTGAAAGCTCTACATCCAGTAATTTCTGTAGCAAACCTCAATATTACATCTGCTACAACTTCATTCAATTTCATACCTGAATTATTCTTTAACTTGTCAACAATCACTCTAGATACCCAACCAGCATTAGCATTCTTGTTGAAGAACTTTCTTCCACATTTGTGCTTCTAAAATAGAGTTTTGATCCTGAATAATGTAGTTCTTAAAACCATGTTGCATAAAACTGTGTAATCACATTGTTGTTTGTCATTACAAATAACCTTACACCTTGTCCCATCATTTTTGGCAAACCTGATCTCCCTACCATTCAACACATTATGTTCCAGTACAACCTTTTTAAATTGCTTCAGAGAAGAAAATTTCATTCCCACCTTGAATTTAAATTCTTTTCTAAGGTTTTCATGTTCATTAAACCTTATCACTGAAGACCTACTGTAACGCCCATTAATTTAATTAATTATTTAATTAAATTATTTTTGGATTATTTATCGAAGTTGTGAGATGTTGAGAATTATTGGTATAAGTTATTAGATTATTATTAATTAATTAATTAGTTAATTAATAATAACAATAATGTTGGAATTAAGGGAATATATATAGTGTTGGACTTATGTTATTGGTTGGAAGTAGTAAAGTGTGAGTGTGTATGTTAGGCCCAATAGGATATATATATATATATATATGGTTAAGCCGACACAAAGATTTGTTTTAGTTGGAGAATAAGAAGTTATGTACGTTGACCGGAAGAGCTGCGCGGAAGAGGAGCAAGCTGCCCGGTATCGAGCAGAGCAAATCAAGGATTACAGATGGAGCTTTGGTGGAGAGACCTTCAGTCTAGTTAAGGGTGGGGTTCTGACCTTATAATGGGATTTATGATGTGTATCACATAGGAATTGGTCATTGTAGGCATGTTGTGCGTTGATGTTTCTAAATTTGCTATCGAAGTTGCCTAGTTGTTTGTTGTGGACGTTTTGAGTTATTTGTGTGACTGCCCAGTTTAATCAATGGATAGGCTAGGATAGTTGATCACTGGTCGGGGTGGTTGTTAGAACGTTAGGATATTCCGAGTGGTTGGCAGGAAAATTAGTAAATTGTTGAAGTGGTCGTTTTAGGGAGGTTTCTGTGTGACATGTCTTGTATGATTAATGAATTTGTTGATAGGAAATATAGTTGCCCGTTGATGTGTTATTCTGAGTGGTTGTCCGGAAATTATGAATTGTAGTGGCGTGGTTGTTAAGACATTTTGTGTTTGTGTTGTTGGTCGAACTAGTGGTCAAGGAGGATGCTGATGGTGTTAGGTACCGAGCAACATTTAGGCTACAAGGTGTGTCGGGGGGGCTATGTGTTGGATTACCGAGTGGTATTAGGTTGCAGGACGTGCTGAGGAGCATAAGTTAGTTGTTATTCTGTTTTCTCTGTGCGTGTCGAGGAGTATGAATTAGTTGTTATGTTGTCCTAGTTGTTATACATATCGAGGGACACGTAGTTCCCTATCCCTTTTATCCATACATGCTATGTTTTGGTCGTTACCACTGTTGTGTGAATTATTGTTAAGTTACCGCTTGATTATGTTAATGATTGAATCGCTGATTGATATGGTAGGCATATGACCAATGTTGATTTATGTTGAGTTGTTGTGTTGTTGTGATTGTCGTTGTGTTGTTGATAATGTGAAGTTGCAGGGAATTTTAAATGACGATGAATTACCTCTCTTTATTGGTAATAATGGTGATATAGGCTTATGCCTTGGGATGAATGATGATTGTTGTGAGTATGTGATAGTGCATTCATTGAGTCATGTATATTTGCATACTCTGTGACGGCCTGGATTGGCAAACTGCGAAGAAGGCTTATGCCTTGTTGATGCCTCTATTTATTGGCAGAGTTTTTAAGATAGGAGTTCTTCTCCATTGGTACCACATGCATTTTAATAAAGATTAGTTTCATTCTGAGTCGTTGTGTGGTTGATCTAATTATGCTTATGTTGTTAAAAATCTGAGAAGTGGTGAATATGTATGAACTAATTCTAATGTTTTATTTATCATGCGTTCTATTATAATGTTCAATATCTCACCCCTTTTGTTTGAATGTTACCCCAATGTTGGTAACGTGCAGGTAATCCAGAGTGAAGGCGGTTTACCTTCAGTAGTTCGAGTCTGTGTCCTTGCTCTGATACGTAACACTTAGGGGGATGAACGCTTGCTGTTTTACTGTTGTTATTATTTCAGTTGATTGAACCTTAAGTTGTTGTTCTTTAAATGATTATTATTTGAAGTTGTCTTAGTGGGACAAAGATGTTACATTCCTTTAAGTTAAATATTCTGACTCCGATGCGTAGTTACGAAAGTTGATGTTTCTTTTTAAGATTGAATTATGTTTGCTGATTGGTTCATCTGAGTTTAATGTGTTATGTATCGTTAATGAATGTCGTTGTTTAAGTTGAATTTGTGGCATCCTGATCCAGTTGTAGAATTTTATAACTTTGATTTATATATATATATATATATATATATATATATATATATATATATATATATATATATATATATATATATATATATATATATATATATATATATATATATATATATATATATATATATATATATATATATATATATATATATATATATATATATATATATATATATATATATATATATATATATATATATATATATATATATTGTAGGGTAGAATTAGGGTGTTACAAAGTTTGTATCAGAGCAAGTCGGCCCGTCCGACCAAGTTGTTGAGTCGTAGTTGTCTAACAATCGAGTATTTTTACCTTGAGTTTAATTGTTGTTTATGTTGTAGAGATAAGTTAAGATGGTTGGAAGGAATGATGTTGCACTTGCTGCTGCTTTAGAAGCAATGGCGCATGCTATGGAGAATCAGCCGAACACGGACAAGAATGTTGGATCTCGTAGTTTGGCAACTTTCCAGAGGGAAAATCCGCCTACCTTCAAGGGTAAGTATGACCCTGATGGAGCATTGGATTGGTTGAAAGAGATTGAGAGAATCTTTTGTGTGATGGACTACACTCCAACGCAGAAGGTTCGGTATGGTACTCATATGCTAGCAGTCGAAACTGATGACTGGTGGCTAGAAACGTGTCAGAGGTTGGAAGTTGCAGGTGAAAATGTCATTTGGGCTGTGTTTCATAGAGAATTTCTGAGGAAGTATTTCCCTGAAGACTTTCGTGGTAAGAAGGAAATTGAAGCAAGGGAGTATGTCAGTTGTTGAGTATGCTGCAAAGCTTACCGAGTTAGATAAGTTTTATCCGCACTATAGTGAGGCAAATGCTGAGTTTTTTAAGTGCATCAAGTTTGAGAATAGGTTGCTCCCAGAGATCAAGAAGGCAGTTGGATACCAGAAGATTCGTATCTTTGCCGATTTGATGATAGTTGCAGAATTTATGAAGAGGATAATAATGCTCATTATAAGATTATCAGTGAGAAGAGGGGTAAGCACCAACAGAATCGTGGTAAGCCTTATGATGCCCCAGCTGGTAAAGGTAAACAGAAAGTTGCTCAGGGCCAGAGAACTAGTGGGGGAGATACTCCTGCTTGTATGGTTTGTTTCAAATGTGGAAAACCTGGGCATAAGAGTAATGTGTGTACTGCTGAGGTGAAGAGGTGTTTTCGTTGTGGTAAGACTGGACATGTTGTATCTTAGTGCAAGTATAAGAAGGTGATTTGTTTCAATTATGGTGAAGAAGGACACGTTGGTAGTCAGCGTCAGAAACCAAAGAAGGCGAAAACCAGTGGAAAAGTGTTCGCTTTGGCTGAAAATCAGATGGCTACTGAGGACAAACTCATCGGAAGTACATGTTTCATTAATAGTACTCCTTTAATTACTATTATTGATACCAGTGCTACTCATTGCTTTATTTCTACTGATTGTGTTGAAAGATTGGGTCTTATGTTGTCTTTTATGAATGGAGAGATGGTCGTTGACACTCCAGCCAAGGGGTTGATGACTACTTCTTTTGTGTGTTTAAAGTGTCCTTTGTCGATCTTTGACAGAAACTTTGCTGTTGATTTGGTGTGTTTTCCTTTAAGAGGGTTAGATGTGATTCTGGGTATGAACTGGTTAGAGCATAACTATGTTCATATTAACGGTTATAATAAGTCTGTGAGGTTTTCTACTCCTGAAGAAGAGGAAGATAGTATGTTGTCTACTAGACAATTGTGGCAGTTGATGCAAGAAGAGGCTCAGATGTTCTCGTTGATGGCGTCGCTATCTGTCGAGAATCAAGCTGTAATTGAGGAATTGCGAGTGGTGAATGAATTTCCTGAAGTTTTCTCCGATGAAATTCCTGATGTACTGCCAGAGAGAGAAGTCGAATTTGCTATTAATCTTGTACCTGGTACCAGACATGTGTCTATGGCACCATACATAATGTCTACATCTGAATTGTTGGAATTAAAGAAGCAATTGAAAGAGTTACTTGAAAAGAAATTTGTGATACCAAGTGTATCATCGTGGGGAGCTCCAGTGTTGTTAGTAAAGAAGAAAGATGGAAGTATGAGGCTTTGTGTTGATTATAGACAGTTGAATAAAGTGACGATTAAGAACAAGTATCTGCTTCCAAGAATAGATGACTTGATGAATCAATTGGTGGATACTCGTGTGTTTAGTAAGATTGATTTGAGGCCGGGTTATCATCAAATTAAAGTGAAGGATGAAGATATTTAAAATATGGCTTTCAGAATGCATTATGGACACTATGAGTATTCGGTGATGCCTTTCGGTGTTACTAATGGGCCGAGAGTATTTATGGAATACATGAACCGTATCTTTTATACTTATTTGGATTGATTTGTAGTGGTGCTCATTGATGACATTTTGATTTACTCTAAGTCGGAAGAAGAGCATGCATAACACTTAAGAATAGTATTGCAAGTTTTGAAAGAGAAGAAGTTGTATGCAAATATGTCTAAGTGTGAATTTTGGTTTAAGGAGATTAGTTTTCTTGGTCATGTTATCTCAGGTAGTGGCATTATTGTAGATCCATCTAAAGTAGATGTTGTGTTGCAATGAGAAACTCCAAAATCGGCTATCGAGATTAGAAGCTTTTTGGGATTAGTTTATTATTATAGAAGGTTTATCAAAGGTTTTTCTAAGTTGGCACTTCTGTTGACTAAGTTGACTTATAAAGGTAGAGCTTTTGTGTGGGATGTTCAGTGTGAAGAAAGTTTTACAGAATTGAAGAAAAGATTGATGTCGGCTCCAATTTTGACATTACCTAATCCGGGAGAACCTTTTGTGGTATATTGTGATGCTTCTAAGATGGGTTTAGGAGGTGTGCTTATGCAAAATGAAAAGGTAGTTGCTTATGCGTCAAGTCAGTTGAGGACTCATGAGAAGAACTATCCTACGCATGATTTAGAACTTACTGCAGTTGTTTTTGTGTTAAAAATTGGGAGGAATTATCTTTATGGTTCTAGATTTGAATTGTTTAGTGACCATAAGAGCTTAAAGTATTTATTTGATCAGAAGGAATTGAATATGAGACAACGAAGATGGTTGAAGTTGTTAAAGGATTATGATTTCGGATTGAATTATCATTCAGGAAAAGCGAATGTGGTAGCTGATGCGTTGAGTCGAAAGACTTTACATATGTCAGCAATGATGGTTAAAGAGTTGGAATTAATTAAACAGTTCAGATATATGAGCCTAGTTTGCAAAGTGACACCGCAGAGCGTTATGTTGGGAATGTTGAAGATTAATAATGAATTTCTGGAGAGTATCAGAGAAGCTCAGAAGTTAGATGTGAAACTGGTAGATTCGATGGTTGGGATCTATCCGTCAGAGAATAGTGATTTTAAGTTATATGCGCAAGGTGTGTTGAGATTTCGTAATCGGATTTGTATTCCTGATGACGCGGAGATGAAGAAAGTGATTCTCGAAGAAAGTCATAGAAGCAAGTTAAGCACTCATCCGGGAGCTACGAAGATGTATTAGGATTTGAAGAATTTGTTTTGGTGGCCTGGGATGAAGAGTGATGTGGCTCGGTTTGTGTATGCATGTTTGACTTGTCAGAAGTCGAAAGTTAAACATAAAAAGCCTGCAGGGTTGATGCAACCGTTAGAAGTTCCAAAATGGAAATGGGATAGCATTTTGATGGACTTTGTGACGGGGTTACCTAATACTTCAAGGGGACATGATTCAATTTGGGTTATTGTTGATAGGCTTACGAAGTCGGCTTATTTTGTTCCTATTAACATTAGTTTTCCAGTATCAAAGTTGGCAGAGATTTACACTAGTGTAATTGTAAAGTTGCATGGTGTCCCTTTGTGCATTGTGTCGGATAGAGATCTGAGGTTTACTTCTGATTTTTGGAAGAGTTTGCAAGAGACGTTGGGTTATAAGTTGAGGTTGAGTTCGACGTATCATCCTCAGACGGATGATCAAACTGAAAGGACTATTCAGTCGTTAGAAGATTTATTGAGAGCATGTGTTCTTGAACAGGGAGGTACGTGGGATACTTATCTTCCGTTAATAGAGTTCACTTATAATAACAGTTACCATTCTAGTATTGGAATGACACCTTTTGAATCATTGTATGGTCGAAGATGTAGAACTCCTTTATGTTGGCATGAATCTGGAGAAAGTGTAGTGCTTGGACCTGAACTTGTTCGTGAGACTACTGAGAAAGTGAAGTTGATTCGAGAAAAGATGAAAGCTTCCCAAAGTAGACAGAAGAGTTATCATGACAAGCGAAGGAAAGACTTTGAATTTCAAGCAGGTGATCATGTGTTTTTGAGAGTTACACTTATAACTGGTGTTGGGCGAGCATTGAAGTCTAAGAAGCTCACTTCTTGTTTTATTGGTCTGTATCAGATTTCAGAAAGAGTTGGGAATGTGGCTTATAGAGTGGCTTTACCGCCTAATCTTTTGAATTTGCATGATGTGTTTCATGTGTCATAACTCCGGTGGTATATTTCAGATCCATCTCATGTGATTCATATGGATGATGTGCAAGTACGGGATAATCTTACTGTGGAGACGATGCCTGTGAGAATCGCGGATCGTGAAATGAAGACTCTAAAAGGCAAGGAGATTACTTTGGTGAAAGTAGTCTGGTTAGGAGTTGCCGGAGAAAGCATGACTTGAGAGTTGGAAAGCAAGATGCGGGACTCCTATCTTGAGTTGTTCGAATAAGGTAAATTCTCGAAGACGGAAATATTCTAAGTGAGGGAGAGTTGTAACGCTCGTTAATTTAATTAATTATTTAATTAAATTATTTTTGGATTATTTGTCGAAGTTGCAAGATGTTGAGAATTATTGGTATAAGTTGTTGGATTATTATTAATTAATTAATTAGTTAATTAATAATAATAATAATGTTGGAATTAAGGGAATATATATAGTGTTGGACTTATGTTATTGGTTGGAAGTAGTAAAGTGGGAGTGTGTAGGTTAGGCCCAATAGGATTTGTTTTAGTTGGAGAATAAGAAGTTTTGTACATTGACCGGAAGAGTTGCGCAGAAGAGGAGCAAGCTGCCCGGTGTCGAGCAGAGCAAATCAAGGATTACGGTCGGAGCTTTGGTGGAGCGACCTTCAATCTAGGTAAGGGTGGGGTTCTGACCTTATAATGGGATTTATGATGTGTATCACATGGAAATTGGTCGTTGTAGGCCTGTTGTGCGTTGATGTTTCTGAATTTGCTATCGAAGTTGCCCGATTGTTTGTTGTGGATGTTTTGAGTTATCTGTGTGACTGCCCAGTTTAATCGATGGATAGGCTAGGATAGTTGATCACTGGTTGGGGTGATCTTTAGGACGTTAGGGTATTCCGAGCGATTGGCAGGAAAATTAGTAAATTGTTGAAGTGGTCATTTTAGGGAGGTTTTTGCGTGACATATCTTGTATGATTAATGAATCTATTGATAGGAAATATAGTTTCCCGTTGCTGTGTTATTCCAAGCGATTGGCCGGAAATTATGAATTGTAGTGGTGTGGTCGTTAAGACGTTTTGTGTTTGTGCTGTTGGTCGAACTAGTGGTCGAACTACGAAGAAGGCTCATGCCTTGTTGATGCCTTTGTTTATTGGCAGAATTTTTAAGATGAGAGTTCTTCTCCATTGGTACCACATGCATTTGCATAAAGATAAGTTGCATTCTGTGTTGCATTCTGAGTCGTTGTGTGGTTGATCTAATTATGCTTATGTTGTTAAAAATCTGAGAAGTGGTGAATATGTATGAATTGATTCTAATGTTTTATTTATCATGCATTCTATTATAATGTTCGATATCTCACCCCTTCTGTTTAAATGTTACCCCGATGTTAGTAACATGCAGGTAATCCAGAGTGGAGGCGGTTTACCTTCAGTAGTTCGAGTCAGTGTCATTACTCTCATACGTAACACTCGGGGGATGAACGCTTACTGTTTTACTGTTGTTATTATTTTAGTTGATTGAACCTTAAGTTGTTGTTCTTTAAATGATTGTTATTTGAAGTTGTTTTAGTGGGACAGAGATGTTGCATTCCTTTAAATTGAATATTATGACTCCGCTGTGTAGTTATGAAAGTTGATGTTTCTTTTTAAGATTGAGTTATGTTTGCTGATTGGTTCATCCAAGTTTAACGTGTTATGTATCGGTAATGAATGTCGTTGTTTAAGTTGAATTTGTGGCATCCTGATTCAGTTGTAGAATTTTATAACTCTGATTTATATATATATATATATATATATATATATATATATATATATATATATATATATATATATATATATATATATATATATATATATATATATATATATATATATATATATATATATATATATATATATATATATATATTATATATATATATATATATATATATATATATATATATATATATATATATATATATATATATTATCGGGTAGAATTGGGGTGTTACACCTACCATTATCACTATCATCATATGCCCCACTATCAAGTCTATCTATGATGTAATCATCCTCAATTACATGTTCCCTTTGCATCTCAACTGTAGTCAACCCTTTAGGTATCCCTTGACCATTATCCATTTGACCTGTACCATCACCATTACCCACTCCACATGTACCAACATCTTCACCCATGTCTTCATCAAAGTCGTGCATCCTCTCTTCTTCACTATCTTCAAAGTGTATACCATTCAATGAGTCTTCAGATGATTCACTATCCTCGCCATCTTCATTTTCCTCAACATTAACGTGGCCTTTTTCTTTCTCTTTTAACCTCTCCATATAAGTCTTCTCACCACTAGATAATTTTGCCTCTCTCTCTCTCTCTCTCTCTCTCTCTCTCTCTCTCTCT